>OZ010799.1:344366269-345852639 GCA_963932465.1 Maratus speciosus | reverse complement strand
GCCCAACTGCGCTAATTCAATAATAATTCTTGAGCCAAATACATCCTTTTCCACCCGAATTTCGCCTACAGATTGCGAAAAACATGCGAATTTGGTCAAAAGATCGCGAAAAAACACGCGAAATTACTCAAATGATCACTAAAAAAAAGTGAATTTTAACAGAGGATCGTTAATTTCGTCAAAAAACGAACAAAACGCAGTCAAAAGACGTGATTTCAAAAAACAGGTTGCATAACACGCGAATTTCGTCAAAGGATCGCGAGAAAGTGAATTTTGTCCAAAGATCGCTCGTCAAAAAACGAACAAAACGAGGTCAAAAGATCGTGAAAAAAAGCTACTTTCGTTAAAATATCGCGAATTTCGTCAAAAGATCGCGAAAAACACTCGAATTTTGTCAAAGGATCGCGAGAAAAAACGTGAATTTTGTCAAACGATTGCTAATTTCGTCATAAAACGAACAAAACGGAGTCAAAAGATCGTGAAAAAACGCTACTTTCGTTAAAATATCGCGAAGAAAACCGTAAATTTCATCAAAAGATCGCGAAACACACAAATTTCGTCAATGGATCACGAAAAAAAAATGCAAATTTTACCAAAGGATAGCTAACTTCGTTAAAAACCGAACAAAATACGGTCAAAAGATCGTGAAAAAACGCTACTTTCGTTAAAATATCGCGAAAAAACCGCAAATTTCATCAAAATATCGCAAAAAACACGCGAATTTCGTCAAAAGATCGCGAAAAACACGCGGATTTTGTCAAGGATCGCGAGAAAAAACGTGAATTTTGTCAAACGATCGCTAATTTCGTCAAAAAACGAACAAAACGGGGTCAAAAGATCGTGGA
Source organism: Maratus speciosus (assembly GCA_963932465.1). NCBI lineage: Eukaryota > Metazoa > Arthropoda > Arachnida > Araneae > Salticidae > Maratus > Maratus speciosus. Next base: position 345,851,794 of record OZ010799.1, on the reverse strand, counting down.
AAAAACGCTTTTTCGTTAAAATATCGCGAAAAAAACCCGCAAATTTCATCAAAAGATCGCGAATAAAACGCGAATTTCGTCAAAAGATCGCGAAAAAAACGAATTTTTCCAAAAGATAACTAACTTGGTCAAAAAACGAACAAAACACGGTCAAAAGATTGTGGAAAACGCTACTTGCGTTAAAATATCGCTAAAAAAACGTAAATTTCATCAAAAGGTTGCAAAAAACGCTAATTTCGTCAAAAGATCACGAAAAAAACATGAATTTTGTCAAAGGATCGCGAAAAAAAACGTGAATATTATTAAAAGATCGCTAATTTCGTCAAAAAATGAACAAAACGGGGTCAAAAGATCGTGGAAAAAACGCTTTTTCGTTAAAATATCGCGAAAAAAAAACCCGCAAATTTCATCAAAAGATCGCGAATAAAACGCTAATTTCGTCAAAAGATCGCGAAAAAAACGTGAATTTTTCCAAAAGATAACTAACTTGGTCAAAAAACGAACAAAACACGGTCAAAAGATCGTGGAAAAACGCTACTTGCGTTAAAATATCGCTAAAAAAACGCAAATTTCATCAAAAGGTCGCAAAAAACGCGAATTTCGTCAAAAGATCACGAAAAAAACATGAATTTTGTCAAAGGATCGCGAAAAAAACGTGAATTTTGTCAAAGGATCGCTAATTTCGTCAAAAAATGAACAAAACGGGGTCAAAAGATCGTGGAAAAAACGCTTTTTCGTTAAAATATCGCGAAAAAAAACCCGCAAATTTCATCAAAAGATCGCGAATAAAACGCTAATTTCGTCAAAAGATCGCGAAAAAAACGTGAATTTTTCCAAAAGATAACTAACTTGGTCAAAAAACGAACAAAACACGGTCAAAAGATCGTGGAAAAACGCTACTTGCGTTAAAATATCGCTAAAAAAACGCAAATTTCATCAAAAGGTCGCAAAAAACGCGAATTTCGTCAAAAGATCACGAAAAAAACATGAATTTTGTCAAAGGATCGCGAAAAAAACGTGAATTTTGTCAAAGGATCGCTAATTTCGTCAAAAAATGAACAAAACGGGGTCAAAAGATTGCGAAAAAACGCGAATTTTATTAAAAGATCGCGGGAAAAAACCACAAATTTCTTCAAAAGGTCGCAAAAAACTGCAAATTTTGTCAAAAGATCTCAAAAAACCGCAAATTTCGTCAAAAGATTTCGAAAAACACGCTAATTTCGTCAAAAGATAGCGAAAAACACGCTGATTTCAACAAAAGGTCCGAATAACACACACAAAAAAAAAACACGAATTTCGTCAAATGATTGCGAAAAAATGTGAATTTTGTGAAAGAGTCGCGGAAAAAACACGCATTTAATCCAAGAATTGCAGAAAAAAAACGTGATTTTCGTCAAAGAATACCAAAATTACGTTTTGATGCTCCAAAAGGAGCATTTTTGCTGCTCTAAAATAGTTATTATCTGCTCCAAAGTGAATTTTTGCTGCTCCAAAATAGTTATTTTCTGCTCCAAAACGAGCGTTTTTGCTGCTCCAAAATGAGGTTCATGCTGTTCCATCACTGAATTCCTCTAAAATAGGGGTGCACAACCTTTTTAAGAGAAGGGCCACTTACAAAAATGTCTGGGTTGTTGAGGGCCACATCAGTAACATGCAGAGAATTCTATTCCTAGGAGGTGATCTGTCGCTTATAATGAGAAAAAAAAATATGGTTTCGGGGGGAGGTGGTTACCCCTCTGCATTCCCCTACCCAGTAAACATATCCAATTCAGTTGTTAGGATATATCAACAGTGTTTACGTTTGTATATATAACAGATATAGTAAGGAACTTTCTTCAAGAGGAGTAGCGTTTTTAGGTGCATTCGTAATTATATAAATACGTAGCACCTATAGTCGTCGTTCAGTCCGTCTGTCTGTCCGTCCGTCCGCATATAACAGAGCAAAAACTACCCGACCGAATGATCTGAAATTTTTAATATATAATTGCTGCAAAATTTTGTCGAGCCATTTCCAATTTTATGAAAATCGGATGTATAGTTTAATTACAGGGACAGTCAAAAGTTTTTCTTTACATTACGGCCAATGGGAAAAATTATTGCAAGTGAATTTTAATGATGTTGCAGACTTCCGAATGGTCTGAAATTTTTAATATATAATTGCTGCAAAATTTTGTCGAGCCATTTCCAATTTTATGAAAATCGGATGTATAGTTTAATTACAGGGACACCCAAAAGTTTTCCGTTACATTACGGTCAATGGGAAAAAATTATAGCAAATGCATTTTAATGATTTTACAGCCTTCCGAATGGTCTGAAATTTTTAATATATAATTGCTGCAAAATTTTGTTGAGCCATTTAAAATTTTATGAAAATCGGATGTATAGTTTAATTACAGGGACAATCAAAAGTTTCCGTTACATTACGGGGAATGGGGAAAAAATTATTGTAAGTGCATTTTAATGATGTTACAGACTATGCATTTATGAAGCGCCAAAAAATATACATTCAGTACAATATGGGGTGCAAAAAATAATTATAAAACTAGTTATAGTACGAACGCACCTCATTTGCCACATTTGACGAGCAATTTCCAACTTGTTTCAAGAAGTGATAATATGCCTTGACTTTATTCGGGAGAGTAAATTTTGTTTTCTTAAAAGTGCTAAAAAACAAACATAAGCATGAAACGGCTAGTGCCGAAAAAAAATGTGAACTTTATGAACGAAGGAGGGGGGAGGATCCAATCAACGAAATTTAAGTTTTTACCGCGTCCGATCAACGAAATTTGAAATTTTACCGCGCCAGATTGACAAAATTTGCTATTTTTCCGAAGCCTATCGACAAAATTCGTGATTTTTTCCGCACGTAATCAACGAAGTTTGAGATATTTTCGTGCTCACCCAACGAAATTCACGAGGTTTCGGAGCCGATCGACGAAATTTGCGATTTTTTCTTGCAATAAACAGACGAAACCATTATTGTATCGCAGCCGATCAATAAAGTTTTCAATTTTTTAGTGCATCATCGACAAAATTCATGATTTTCCGTACCCGACCAACGAAATTTGAGACTTTTTTGAGCCCGATCGACAAAATTCGCGATTTTTCGTGCCCAACCAACAAATTCGCGATTTTTCGGAGCCCGATCAACAAAACTTGCAATTTTCCCGTACTCGATCGACGAAATTTGCGTTTCTTCCACGGCCGATCGATGAAATTTGCAATTTTTCCGTGCCAGATCAACGAAATTCGCATTTTTTCCCGCGATAAACAGATGAAACAGACGCTTTTTCTGCAGCCGGTCAACAAAATTTGTAATTTTGTTGCATGTCATTAATAAAAATGACGAATTTTCCGTGCCCGATCAACGAAATTTGCAATTTTTTCGCGCCTCATTGACAAAATTTCAGATTTTTCCGCTTCCCATCAACGAAATTCGCGATTCGTAACTGACTGACGAAATTTTCAATTTTCCTGCGGCAAATTCACGAAAATTCACGATTTTTTTCTGCGACCTATGGACAAAAATTGCAATTTTTTTCAGTTATAAATTGACGCTATTCGCGGGCCACACGTTAGCCCATGGCGGGCCACACGTTAGCCCATGGCGGGCCAAAAGTGGCCCGCGGGCCACAGGTTGTGCATCCCTACTCTAAAATATAATAATTTCACTCATTTTATTTAAAATACATAATTTTAATTTGAAATTCTTGACTTTCACTTTTTCTTTCCCTTTTTAAAAAAAAAAGAAAAGAAAAATAATAAATAATACCAAAAACCATGGCTATTAATTTCAATATCAAAGCATTGTTTTAATTTACCACGCGAAAAATAAAAAATGTAAAAAATAGTCACCTGTTATATAAAAAGTGAAGCGGTCAGCCCGAAACTATTGATGACAGTCACATGACTTAGGCTATTATTATAGAGATTGAAAAAAATTTAAGAGGTTTATTTATTTTTTTAAATTATGAATATCATTATATTAAGTACCTCTATCATTGATTAACACTATAGCATTGTTGTTATTGTTTGTAAGCTTTTACCTTATGTTTCCCAATTTTTGTGAAATTTGAAATATTTATTTTAATTACATTTATTTTTCAATTGTATTTTAATTTCAAAATTATATAGTATAAAATATTGCATTAGTACTATTTTATACGAAAATAATAATAGTAATAATAAATCCTTTTTGACTACAACAGGAGCCTCAGCGTTTTTAAATAAAAATTAATCACTTTTCAATGTTATCTTATGAAATTGTAAAGTTTTTTTTAGAGATCACTAATAATTTTTGCTTCTTAATTGATAGGTAAATAAAAATAAATTACTAAAGGGTTGAAATACGTTGATAAAAACTTTTCTTTTTTAAAATATCCACACCAAAAATACTTTTATCAGTCCTTTCAGTAATGATGACTATTTTTTAAGGCAAATTAATTCTTCGCAATCACGAGTATTTATGAAAGCAAACAATTCAACATATAATGTAGGAGATATATGTATAAATATAAACAAACCAGTTAAAAAATTTACAGATAATATATATATGTATATGAGATTACATACATTCTTCTATTTTTGGTAATATGTACTTTAAACTTTCTTTTTATTTCTATTTCTTACACAGCATCTCGAGTAACGTTTTAATTTATTTTAATTAACGACTAACACTAAAAAAATAATAATAAATAAAAATAGAGGGAATGGGTAGGGTGGTGCAAATGCGGGCTTCTTGTTCTCCACTGATTCACAAACAGAAGACAGCTATTTTATTTATTAAATGATGTAAAATTATATGAAATTATCAATAATGAATTTGAGCTGTTTTATTAGATTACTAACTATCAATACTCTGCCTATCTAGTCTAGAAATCTATCATTAAAAGGAAAATAATAATATCTCACTTTTTATTTCTGTTCTAAATAAAATTCTTATTACATCTAATGGAAGTAATATCTAAATGAGTAACAAATATAAATTTAAGAAGCTAGAAAAAATATAGAAAATAAAATATCATTTTCTAAATAAATATATTCTTTCAAATGGAGCATCCAAAAATAGGTATATGCATGCATGTAATAATATTTCGCAATTACTAGGCAATCTGATAATGGAAAAATTCTCATACAAAAGGCTAGAGGGGGGGGGGGGGTTCCTAAAAGCTGATCAATAAAAATTCAACTTTCTGTAATATTTCACATTTATTTGTCCAGATAGTGTTCAGAATTCATTCATGATTTAGAAAAGGCCTTATTCGATTGATTCTGTGTGTTGAATGGAAATTCATTTACGAGTAGTCCTAAAAGATTTAAAATGTCTGTGTTCCTTAAAATAACATCTCATAAAATATTTCCACTGTACACAGTTTAAATTTAAAGGAAGTATGGAGTTTTATTTAGCGACTAGTTAAATGAAATATATTTATCAATCGATCGGAAGAGATAATTAGATGCGCCTCTGCGACTTGGTGCCTGGTGAACGCCAGAATCATCTGCTCCACTTTTTCTACAGTTCTGTTAATGTTATTTCACTACTTTTTTCCAGTCAACCTGGAATATTAATTACTATCTAATTCAATTAGAATTAATCATTTTAATTAGCTTGCTGAAAATCCAAAGAATAAAATAAATACATCTGGATACCATCTACACTAATAAAAGAAATAGTATATATAAAGCACAACAGGTTACTTTCTTCATTTTTTCCCTGTTTTCCTCCATTTTAATATTTTCCTTATCAGAAATTGCTTAATTAATTACTAATTAGAACTATTAATAATAGAAATCAACATAACTGCTGTTGAAATAAAATTTCAGTTTTTATTCAAATCAAGTTTCATTAGTTTTTGTACAAATCAAGTTCCATTTTTTAGCAACTATGTGAAAATTTATTTTGAAAAAGAATCTTCTAACATTTATTTTAGCAGTTAACACGTTTCATATCAGTGACCTAACTCATTTATCAATTTTTTAAAAAGAAGAATGAATTATTCAAAAAATATTTAAACTTTCAAGAAATTAAGTTGATCCATATTTAGTGATTACAGTCCAAGAGCTGTTAAACATTTTAGGGAAGGTATTTGAGGCACCCTGAAAATTTGTGCAACACTTCTTTTGTAATGGCTGAATACAAAATCGAATGTCTGGCTGAAGGATCGTGGCCCAAAAACTGTGCCAGACACGTGTCAAGTGCCATTTTTTGACTACCCAAAAAAGGTATTTGAGGCACGCTGAGATTGAGACAGAATAATATTTATGCTTAGAAAAAAATATTTTGAAAATGACAGACACTTTAGTCGGCACAAAAACTGGCACTTGACACGTGTCTGGCACAGTTTTTGGACCACGATCCTTCAGCCAGACATTCGATTTTGTATTCAGGATTTTGTCCATACATTTTGTGATGGAAGAGGGAGGGTGGGGGGAGAAAATTCACACTACATTTGAATCTTTCTTTTCTTCCTTTTTTTCATCGCTTTTCTTCCAAAATAAAAATAAACGATGTCTCGACGCGAAACCGAACAAAACATGGGATTTTTTTTAAACCAATAAGCACACTTTATTCAACCGGGGTCGAAGAACTTTGAGTTGGGTAACTTTTCATCCGAAGTAAACGGTGAATACAAGTTTTCAACTCCTGGTTGAAAATACCAACCTGGTGTTACTGGACCCACGGTTTAACCCTCGGTCGAAGTTATTTGTTAGAGTTTGCGGGTCTAGACGGGAGTTGATAAGCATAGTTCGTAGGGGGCAGAGCAAGCCCCCTAGTTCTATAAAACGAATGATTAATTTATTAAATACAAAAGTAAAGTGCAAGCAATGCAACAATTCACAAGCAAGAAAAATAAAAAATAGGTTTTACTTTGTTCATTAAGCTACTAAACAATGATTTAGAACTAAATTCGCTTGTAATTATAGTCAACTTTTGCGATTCATTCCAAAGGCCAGTTGATAATACTCTATCTATATGAACTCTTGATATCAGAAGTAAATGAATCAAAGAACCAAGATTGTGAGAATTTTTGAAAATTTCTCTATATGAAGGTAGTATATGCACTATATTGCCATTAATGACCGGCAACTTTCAATTTTAGACATTTTGTCGAATATTTAGAAGTATACTTGACAGATTCTTCTGGAATTTCTGGATTGAAAAGAGCAGGTATGACCTCATATTTAGCAATGTCGATTTGATAAGGGGGCAATTAGGGGGCCAATAAAAAATCAAATAAAAAAAAATACTTGATCACCCTGTAAAATAAAATGCACGAAATGATCTATCGCTACCGAATATAAATAAACAGACATTGTGCAATATGTGTATTCTTTTGTGTAAGAATAGCATGTATATTAATAGAGATATAGCGATTTATTTAAAAAAATAAAAAAAATTCTTGCATGTTTTTTGCTTATAACATGCAGGGTTTTCAACCAAATTTAACTCCGGTTTCAGAAAAATTGACAAAATATAGTAGAAACAATATAGTGCAATTGGAATATAAATATATTAAATATTTTAGGAGATATGAGTAGTTGTATGAAATAATTTTTATCTACGCATGCGCGAATGATAACAAGGATCATTTTACATAATTTACCAGTCAACTCTAAGGAGCAACGTATTAAAAAAAATCTAGTCAAATATCGTAAAAATTCAGAAAGATACCGGCATTAGAATGAGCAAATTTTTAGTAGTTCTCTAAAAGCAGCTGAATGATAAGGGATTTTCCACAAATTGTCATTTTTAATTTTTAATTATTTTTTAATTTTTATTTTTTATTGATGCTTTAGTTCCTCTTGGATAACCACAAGAACGAGCCTATACCATGATCAAAAGAAGTATCAAAATCGAAGCATTTTTTTCCAAATCTACTCGTTGATACTCAATAAATACTAACTTTTTTCTGAAAGTCAGTTAATAAAAAAAGACAATTTGTGTAAAATCCCTTATCATTCAGCTGCTTTTAGAGAATAACTAAAAATTTGCTCACATTAATGCCGATATCTTTTTGAATTTTTACGATATTTAACTAATTTTTTTTAATAGTTGCTCCATAGAGTTGACTATTAAATTATGTAAAATGATCCTTGTTATCGTTCGCGCATGCGCAGATAAAAATTATTTCATACAACTGCTCATATTTCATAAAATATTTAATATATTTATATTCCAGTTGCAGTATATTGTTTTTACTATATTTTGTCAATTTTTTTGAAACCGGCGTTAAATTTGGTTGAAAACCCTGCTTGTTAAAAGCAAAAAACATGCAAGAATTTTTTAATAAATCGCTATATCTCTATTAATATACATGCTATTCTTACACAAAATAATACACATATTGCACAATGTCTTTTTATTTATATTCGGTAGCGGTAGATCATTTCGTGTATTTTATTTTACAGGGCGATCCCAAGTATTATTATTTTTTTTTTTTTTGATTTTTTTGATGGCCCTCTAATTGCCCCCCTTATCAAATCGACATTGCTAAATATGAGGTAATACCTGTTCTTTTCAATTCTGAAATTCCAGAAGAATCTGTCAAGTATATTTCTAAATATTCGACAAAATGTCTAAAATTGAAAGTTGCTGGTCATTAATGGCAATATAGTGTATATAATCTGTGCTAAAAGTTTGTTCAGAAAACCATGTAACAGAATTGTTTTCTTAACACTGTAATACAATAACTATAGTGCTATGTGATTATTTGGCACAATTGTCAAAGTTTGTAATCATGTTGATTATTTTCTCAAAAAATAAAATCCTGAAAATTTTGAAGGAATTACAGTCGAACCTGTATTTAACGAAGTCGCTAAATCCCGGAAAAAAGTTCGTTATATGGAAAATTCGTTAAATAGAGACTCACCTTTTAAAATACTTTAAACTACATAAAACAGATTTTAAATTCATAAACACTAAATATTTTTACTAAAAGTAATTAATCACATTTTTTTTTATAAATTATATCGATTTGTTTTATTTACTTTACCCACCAATATCCATCATCAATTCATTTTTTCTATGTGTTTAAATCTTTGAAATCTGCAAGGAGAACAAAACATTGTCCGGGAATACACTGTATTTCCTGTTTAAAGTAGTTTTACATTAAAATTAACGAATTTCGATGATATTATTATCGTATTTATTATTATTATAACAAATAATTTTAACCATGCCTAGACCCTACCCTAGACCCCTTTTAACCATACCCTAGAACCCACGTGCGTTCTTAAATTTAATTTCTAAAAAACTCTGTTAATTTTGCTAGATTTTTTTCTTTTAAAAAGGGCTTTCTCTCATATCTTTGCAATGCACCAAAAACCCCTTCATGTGTATTTTCTTCTAACTATAATCCGAGTCGGATTGTTTCAAATGATTTTACCATTTCATCATACGAAGTTTCGTTAATTCCTGCATCATGATCATTTCCATTATCATCATATTCGTCTTAATCGTAATTCATTGCTGTATTGTTTTTATTTTTCACACTGTCGAAAATATCAAATTCGGATAGTGTTTCCGAGGTCTCAATTTCAGAATTAAGTGAAATGCAATCATCAATCAGCACATCATGGTTAATTTCTTCTTTTTTTCTCATCTGTATCCACATTTTTTAGATAGATTTCATATGAAATACTACCTATTGGGATCGTTCCTATGTTGGCATTTCTGGAAAAATTTTTGCAGATCTACACCGATCATGACCCCTAGAACCCAAAACCACCCTCAGTAAAAAACTTTATATATATATATATATCACTTTCTTCTGGACACGATAACTTTCGTAATTCTGCACCAATCTCTTCCAAACTGATACATAAAATCAATGGGTATAAAATCTCGGTCAAGTTCGTTAATGGGCAAAATCGGACCAAGGGGATGGAAATAGGGAGGAGTTTTGTGAAAACAGAAAACCCCCCATAACTTCTTAATTTTTGTACATATCAAATCAGTTTAAAGTTTTTATTACTTCTAAAAATAGGGCCAAAAATTTATGTATCACAGATTTTTGATAAAGTTAAAAATGGGCTCAAGGGGCACAAAAAATAGGGATTTTGGGAGAAAAAAATTCATAACTTCGTCAATTCTCAAGATATCAAATCCAATTAATTTTATTATAAATCTCCTTAATATTATCTACAACTTTTATATTCACAAGTTTTTGATAGGACCAATTCGTACCACAAAAACAAATTAAAAACGAAAACAAAAGGGGGGGGGGTTGAAGAAAAATCCATAACTCCGTCAATTTACAAGATATAAAATTCCCATGAATTTAGCATATATCTTCTTAATATTGTCTACAACATTTATATAGATAATTTTTGGATAGGACCAATTCTTACGGCAAAAACAAATTAAAAATCCATAGCGGTTGAAGAACAAAATCAACTTATTAAGGGTGTATTCAAATCCAAACTGCTTATTTTCTGATTCATTTTTGCTCTCAAAGTCTTCCAATTGGTACGTTTTCTTACTCAGAAACTATATAATGTACCGTAATGGTCGATTTTTTTATAGAGGCAGAATATATTTTTAAAAAGGCTGTTAAAAAGGGCATTTTGAACCGAATTTACCAAAGCGGACTGTGTTGGAAAAATCATTGTATTAAGGATGCGCTCAAATTCAAACTGCTTATTTTCTGACTCATTTTTAAATTCATTTTTGCTCTCAAACGCATTTAATTGGTAGATTCGCTTATTCAGAAACTATATAATGTACTGTAATGATCGATTTTTTTGATAGAGGCAGAATATATTTCAAAAAATGATGTCAAAGTGGGCATTTTGAACGGAATTTCCCAAAGCGATTATTGTCCTTCTGAGAAAATAATTGTTTATATATCAAGTTTTAATTAATTGAACAATAAATAAAAACACAGGTCACTTATAAATCTCTTCAAAAATCACGTCAGCAAGTTTCATATATATATATTTTTTTTTATTAAAAATGAATCTGGAATTATGCCAGAAAATTTCGAGTTGTTGAGCATAGAAAAGTATTTTTTTGAATACCGCCCTAACATGATTCTGATAAAACCAGCTATTATATAAAAATGAAATAAAAACTCATCAAAAGCGGCCAGATAAAATTGTTAAAGTGGATTTATCTCTAATCATAATTTAGTTTTTGTTTGTGAAGTTAGTATATTTGACTTCGAAATCTACCTCTGCCTGTAGGCCGGGCCGGCAGGGATTTTTTAAGTTACTCTAAGGGTAAATCTTCTTCGTCCTCCGTACTTGCCGAATTCTCACTGCTGACAAAGAAGGCGCCTGGTAAAACCAGTTCAAGGCCATTAAACATCATAAAATGTGCTTAAAAAAAGAATAAGTTTGAAATGGCCAGAAATATTTAGAGAAATGGGGAGAAAAAAAAAAATTAGATCTCAAGAAAAAGTTCGTTAAATAGAGAATGGACTTCGTTATTTGGAGGTTATTTTATGGAGAAATTCGCAAAATGTTCTTGGTTCCAAGGAAAAGTTCGCAAAAGAGAGAAATTCGCAAAATAGAGGTTCGACTGTATTTTGATACTTTTCTCTGCTTCTTGCAATGGTAACGAGCGCATAAGTTGCGCAAAAAACAACAATAATTTTTACCTTTTATGCGTTACTATGTTTCCTCTATTACACCTTAAGTATTTTTAAATGAAATAGTAAATACAGTAGAACCTCGATTATCCGAAGTAATTGGGACCGACACTCTTTCGGATAATCGAGAATACTTCAATTTTAAGATTAAGGAGAAATATGTGCAATATTTCGTATAAGAATAACAAGTGCTTAATAAAAATAAAGCAATAGCAATATAGAAACAAGAATAAATTACCTGAATTTTATTTTTGAAACTGAATACCTTTTACAGATATCACAAGGGTTTGAACAAATGTTTTGTTTGTCGCAGTTTCGATTGTCTTTGCTTTGAAGCTCTATCACGGAGTTTTTTAATATTATTAGTTCACTAGTATCACAGCCTTTCTGTCAGGGCTGGCTATTTGCCGGCAAAAAGGGGTTTCTGCCTTGCCAGTGGCAGAAACTGGTTATAACCGGTTTTAACTGGCATAAACACATTTCATGACATAATATGAGACTTTTTTACTAGTATTAAATTCCTTAAGTACATTTTATTCCGTATAAATAACAAATGAAATATTGTGGGTAGTTTTAATTAAAAAATAAATAGATTTGTATTAGAAAAAATGAGTAATGTAACAAAATTTTTGTTATAGTATGGTTATATAATTTTATATGTAAACAATTATTAGAGTATTTTAAAATTTCAGTTTAAAAATCAAATACAAAACTATATCCAATACTTATTTTAAATTAAACAATGAAAAGAAAAGAAAAATATTCAATACTTGCTCAAAATAATTTTCTGTAATTTAAATAACGCTATAAATTATCTCTCATAGAAATGTTATAGTTATATGCGGATCTTGTAATTCCATGAATTTAAAAAACATTTCATTTAAATACAGTATTCAAAGGAACAAATCTGACTTTTTTTTTTTTTTTAATTTAAGACTGTTATAAGCATACATCAAACTTTGTGCGAATTTTAGTAAAAAAGCTAAAATCTTTAACAATGATTTTATGCACAAATAACGTACAGACACGACAAAAAACGATTATATGGGATATTTTTGTCGTGTCTGTATGTTATTTGTGCATAAAATCGTTGTTAAAGAGTTTAGCTTTTTTATTAAGACTGTTAGTTGAAAATGTTCCAACCACATTTTGCACTTACAAAACAAACAACTACAAAGGTTCAAAGCAGATTTGATACAGTAATAACCGACTACCATATGCTAACTTATTTACTTCATCCTAAGTATATGGGATCAAAATTGACATATGAGCATAAAGAAAAGGCAAGGAAATTGCTTTCTGATATTAATCCCAATTTTGTGCCACATATAATATCCTTTGAAGCAAAATAGACTCCTGCCTCAGAAACATATTTCTCCAAGGAAGCCCTAGAAAATGTCTTGCCCTTACCTTCTATGTGGTGGTCATCTTTAAAAACGAATACTGGTGAAAATGAGGATTTTTCAAATTTGCATCCTCAATAATGACATTGCCAGCAAGTAATGATAGTCTTGAAAGTATATTTTCAAACTTTTCTTTCATTCAAAACAAAGAAACAGTGTGTTCAGAAAGATTAGCAAAATTTTGTCCTATGCTATCGAATGTTCTGTGAAAAAAGTAATAATAGTATATTTGAGTGGTAATTTTGTTCTTTCAATATTGTAAAATAATTGTGCAAGATATTTCATTAAAATTTTTTTCTGTTATTTATTGTGCTTCAATTATTTACTTATATATTTTCACAAGAATCATAATCTTTAAGTTATTGCATTGCATTATTTATTTAAAAATACTCTGAAAAATACATTTGTTAAAATATCACAGATTTTTTTGTAAATTTCTTTTTTTACTTTTAAATAAAAATTCAACTCTAAACAATAATATAAAATAGTTAAACTTGTACAGCATCAGACTACCATTGAAAATTTCTGTTTTTCAAGTGAAAAAAAATTAGTACCTATTATATAAACAAAGTATATTTATATGATAATTTTGAAACTTTTTTACAACTTTGAATAACATTCATAATCTTTAATTTTAATTTTTAACTTAATTGTTTACACATCAAATACATGTATGAATTAAGAATCATTGCACATTAAAGTTCTTATTATTTCTGAGTTTCTGCCAGTTTTTGCCACTTACTGGCAGAAACTAGTTTCTGCCATGCCGGTTTTAACCGGTTATAACCGCTGGTTTTAACCACTCTGGCAGAAACTTGCCAACCCTGCTTTCTGTTGCTCCAGCCATGCAAAACATTTTGCAAAACATTCAAAAGCTTCAGAATTGCTAATTTGTTTGTTTTCTCCGCTCCACTTCGCAGCTTACGGGAACTCTAAGAAAGGGGATCGAAAATGTTTATATGTACTCGTCGTTCGGAAAAGACAGCTTGCACACACCAAAAAAAAAAAAAAAAAAAATCTTTCAAAATGGATTTTGCATGCAAGGATTGTGATAGTAAAAAAAAGCTTTAAAAATGGATTTCGGTTAATCGAGAGTTTCGGTTAATCGAGTTTCGGATAAAAGAGGTTCTACTGTACACAAATTCTACTTCCATTATCGTTTATAGAACAATATTTTCTTCCTCTCTTTTTGTCTGGAAAAGAGAGAAAAATTGTGAGTTGACCGAAAAGTAATGCAGTGTTGAGTGTTCATGTAAAACAAAAAAGCATCATTATTTTCATGTGTTCATAGGGATCATAGGGATATTTGATCAAAATAAAGCCTACAGCTAGTAACACTCCAATTTGATCTAACTAGTGCTTTATTAAGGTTGTTCTAAAATCCAAAGGGGCTACTTTCTGACACATTTTTTAATTCGTTTTCGTTCGAAAACGCATGAAATTGGTAGCTGGTGTTATTCAGAAACTATGTAATCGAAAGACGTTTTCCATTCTTTGGTAAACACAAAAGATCTCTCAGAAAATACTGTCAAAGTGGACGTTTTGAACCGAATTTCCATATGTGACAGCAAGAGAAAGGAGAAAAACCTGTCTTCACAAACCAAAGTCGGATATAACTCAGTAAGAAATTTATTTATTAATAAATGGAAAACACGATTCGAATCCAAATCGCTACAATAGTCACACCTGCCAATTTTGTGGTTTTTCATCTAAAAATGTGTCAGAGTTTCGAATTTGTTCAGCAGGGAATTTGAGAGCCGCATTAACCCTTTTGAGACGGCATCCCATACACAAATTTTATTTGGATGGCACCGCCTTTTTTAAAACAGGTCCCTTTACTTGTGAACAGAGTTGGTAAAAAACCAGGTTTTTTCGAAAAAAAAAAAACAGTTTTAGGTTTGGTTTTTTTTTTTTTTTTTTAATCTTTTCTCATTACATATATATGCATATTAGGGTGGAGCGAAAAAAATTAATTTTTAAAAATCAAAAACGGGTAGGTGCCAGAAGTTGCCTTTATAATAGCACATCAACGGTGTGCAATATTACCGCTGAAAAAAAATGTCTTGAGTCTGCGCTTTTGGTCCAAAAGTCTGAATTTTTGGTAAAATTTGACAATTTTACAAAAAAAATATAAATTTTCTATGGAACTGTTTATGATTTGGAAGTGTCATTTAAACCTTTATTATTAAAGATTTAAAATATTGAAACGATAAAATTACATCTTTATTCTGTATAACTGGAGAAAAATTGACGACTTTCAGTAAAAAAGGGGCGTTTTCCCTGTATACTCCACCACGTAAAGCTAAATTCTTTACGAGTTGTGGGATCAATTTACGTCGGTGTTTGATCCTTTTTTCAAACATCCATCCGCTCGGGGAAAATGGGGTAGTGGGCGACAAATATGCTCACTCATAAACTATTAAAAGGGGAGGGTGTGCAGTTAACCTATGACCTTCTACTATCCAGTCGTCTAGATGTTTTCAGGTATGTACGACGCGTCGTACGTACCAGAAAACATCTATCGCCTCGGTAATGACTTTTAATTTCAGCTTCAGTGTATTAGTTGTTTTGAAGAGAGTGAGTTGTAAAAATTTCTCACACAAGGTGAGAAGATGACCCTATCGTTGGAAGTAACCAGGAATTAAATGAATCAGTGTTACCTACACATTGTGATGTAGTTAGATATTATAACTTTTTGTGGCATAAAACAAAGACTGAGAACAATGATAAAAATCCGTCTTTCAAAACTATTAAGTAATTCTGTTTTAGAAAAAGTTGAAAGGATTTGGAAAAAAGCATCCATTCCTATAAATTCTCGAAGAACAATAACAATCAAGTTACGAAAAGAACTGAATACAATCCAAAAATTTAAAAAATCTCGTTCTAAAGCCAATTTCGTTACGCTTAAAATGACATATTTAGATGAATTAAATAAACTGTTTATATTGCAGCATGTAAGTGTCCTGATTTTAAACTCTGTTCATGTTTGATATAAGAAAGGGTTCCGAAAATCGAACAAGATTTTCTTGTTGACCAACAGACAAACCGCTCATGATGATTACTCATGATGATCCAAAACCACATTAAAATATAAAAGAAGAGAAGAAAGGGAAAAATTTGTAGAAAGAAGATTGAATAAAGAAGTGCCGCAATTAGAAGATGCTGCAAGTGTAACTGAAGAAAATGAATCAGTATGCAGTGATTCAAGGAGAGATACAATTAAATTCTCATCTTCATCTGCCAATACCCAAACTAGAATGAAGCTTGAAACTTTTTCTAGAACATGTGACAGATATGGAATTTCCGATCGATCTGCTGCAGCCCTTGCTTCATCAGTTCTCCAGGATCGTGCACGTACATCAAAGGACACTGGAAAACATAATGTACCTGTACCAGTAATAGATAGAAGCAAGGTAAGGCGCGAACGCCAATCGGCTCGTTTGTCTCAACGTAAAGAACAGCATCCTAAAGAAGAAGTAAGAGCCTTATATTTTGACTCCCGAAAAGATGACACAATGTATATAGAAAAAAGTAGTGATAAACATGCGTATCGCAGAGTTATGAAAGAAGAGCATGTTACTATCTTAGAGGAGTCTGGCTCCAAATATTTGGGACACGTAACTTCCTCGTCTGGAGCATCAAAAGATATTTTTAACTGCATGTGGAAGTTTTTAGAAGATGAAGGTATTGATTTATCAAGCCTATCATGCTTAGGTTGTGATGGGTGTCCTGTGAATACGGGGAAGCATACTGGAGTAATCCGTCGAATGGAAGAAAAGCTTGCAAGACCATTACAATGGATCATATGCCAGCTCCACTCCAATGAATTGCCTCTCCGGCATTTATTAGGCAAGATCGATGGGAAAACTTCTGGCCCATATGGATTCACCGGACCAATAGGAAAATCTTTATCCACGTGCCATTCACTGCCTATTGCAGTTTTTGAGCCCATAGGGAGTAAGTTGGATGAATTGTTTCCTGAAATTGAGGTAAAGGCATTCAGCACAGACCAGAAATACCTGCTGGACATTTGCAAAGCTATTTCATTAGGCTGTTGTTCAGAAGAACTTGCTAATAGGAGCCCAGGAAAATTGTCCCACTCAAGATGGCTCACAACGGCAAATAGAATTCTTCGCCTTTATGTAAGCACTGATTGCCCATCATAATCTCTGTCTACTCACTAACTATGTAACCCAAGTTTATGCCCCAGGTTGATTTACTATGAAATGTAATCTACATCTAAACAAGTTGGAAATTGCTCGTCAAACGTGGCAAATGAGGTGCGTTCGTACTATAACTAGTTTTATAATTATTTTTTGCACCCCATATTGTACTGAATGTATAATTTTTTGCACTTCATAAAGTGCATAGTCTGATACATCATTAAAATGCACTTCCAATAATTTTTTCCCATTACCGTAATGTAACGGAACACTTTTGACTGTCCCTGTAATTAAACTATACATCCGATTTTCCTAAAATTTGAAATAGCTCAACAAAATTTTGCAACAACTATATCTTTAAAATTTCAGACCATTCGGAAGGCTGTAATATCATTAAAATGCACTTGCAATAATTTTTCCCATTGCCCGTAATGTAAAGAAAAACTTTTGACTGTCCCTGTAATTAAACTATACATCCGATTTTCCTAAAATTTGAAATGGCTCGACAAAATTTTGCAACAATTATATCTTTCAAATTTCAGATCATTCGGAAGGCTGTAATATCATTAAAATGCACTTGCAATAATTTTTCCCATTGGCCGTAATGTAAAGAAAAACTTTTGACTGTCCCTGTAATTAAACTATACATCCGATTTTCCTAAAATCTGAAATGGCACGACAAAATTTTGCAACAACTATATCTTTAAAATTTCAGATCATTCGGAAGGCTCTAATATCATTAAAATGCACTTGCAATAATTTTCCCCATTGGCCGTAATGTAAAGAAAAACTTTTGACTGTCCCTGTAATTAAACTATACATCCGATTTTCATAAAATTTGAAATGGCTCGACAAAATTTTGCAACAATCATATATTTGAAATTTCAGACCATTCGGTTGGGTAGTTTTTGCTCTGTTACATGCGGACAGACGGACGGACGGACTGAACGACGACTATAGGTGCTACGTATTTATATAATTACGAACGCACCTAAAAATGGATCAGAAAACTTATGGGAAATTACTCGGCTAGTGTACAAAACAGAAACTGGCATAAAACAAATAGTGAAAAAAGTTATTCGGGACAATGGTTACTTTGCACACCCAGAGCAAATTTTAATTATAATGCTCGCTGACGACCGCCATCACATTAAAAATGCTAGCTGCTCGGCACATAATAAATGCAAGAGGTACAGTAAATGATGATATACGCAAATTTGAAATACCGACAATCAACTTTGAAGCAGATGATTATGTAAATTTAATTGATTGGAAAACTGTTGCGATAACAGAACACTATGCATTTATCGGATGCAATTTTGAAAAATATAATGGATGGCTGTATAGATTCGATTAATAACATTCCCACTGCGTTACTTTGTATGCCTTCACATACGCAAGCAGCAGAAAGATACGTAAAGGAAGTCGCAGCATCATCATCCAAAGTCTGTGGATACGAAAGAAGAGATGGATTAATCAAGAATAGGTTGATACATAGAAAACTTATGCCAGTTTTTGATAAAAAAAAATCGCAATTTAAAGTATAAATAAAACATTGTGCTCAGATGGTAGGGTGGTTGAGCTTGGGCACGGGTGGGACATGGTATGCAGCCACCTCCACGCGGTATGTCCTGGGTAGTTGTGTAAGCAACTAGCTAAGAGCTGCACTCAAAACAATGATTCGTTATATGCTGTAACAGAGAGGCAACGCACCCCTTTTTTACCAAAAGTTGTCAGTTTTTCTCCAGTTATACAGAATAAAGATGTCATTTTATCGTTTCAATATTTTAAATCTTTAAAAATAAAGGTTTAAATGACACTTTTAAATCATAACCAATTCCATAGAAAATTTATATTTTTTTTGTAAAATTGTCAAATTTTACCAAAAATTTCGACTTTTGGACCAAAAGCGCAGACTCAAGACATTTTTTTTTCAGCGGTAATATTACACACCGTTGATGTGCTATTATAAAGGCAACTTTTGGCACCTACACGTTTTTGATTTTAAAAAATTAATTTTTTTCGCTCCATCCTAATGCATATTGATTGTTAGATAGATAAGTAGCATAAATTCCTTTGAAAATAATTTAAATTTATAATTAGTCAATTAATGTAGGAAATTGAAAAAAATCATATTTTAAATAAACAGTATCAGCAAACAGTTAGGTTCAAAGAACAAACTGCTCTACACAGTGAAACATTGATACCCTGATAATCTTTATAAACAATTTTTTGATTACTAGTAATAAACATTTGATGTAGTTTGGTGAATATAATATTCTTTTTCACAGTTATTCAAAAAATAAATTTCAAACACTTCTTGGGGTTGGCAGTTTGAGTGGCAATTCGGAGTCAATATTTTTGGTCACAAGATTCAGCAGATAACAGAAAAAAAATATGTATATTCAGTAGTATTAAAATGCTATAACGAGAACGCAATTTTTGAATACTCTTATTCTTCTTCATATTTTGATTTTAATTTTTAAAGATAATGTCCCCAATCAAGAAAAATTTCTTTTACAGCTTGATCAAAATCTTAAATATCGTCGTGCTATGTGCAGTTATATGGCTCCATATTCAAAATCATCATGCCTGTTATGACAGATTGCTTTAAATAATCTCCATTTTTTTTAAATGAAAATATTTTATACTAAATATCGAATATTTTTAATCTATTTTATCTTTGAAAATCTCACATGTTTTAAAATTTTTCTTTAGAACAATAGATATGTTCGTCAACACATACTAATTTTCATCCTATACATGTAAACATGACTTAGACCCACTGTATCTAATGCTTAATGTTGAAATAAAGTGTTAAAAGTAGAAATTTTATATATCCAATAATTTGAAACATTTAAATTATAAAGAAAAAAGAGAAAATGTCATTAGATTTCTTCTAAAAAAGCAAATTGTTTTTTTTTTTTTTTTTTTTTTTTGAGAAAAAAACCAGTTGGTTTAAACCGTGCCAACCCTGCTTGTGAAATACCAAAAAATACTCCAATAAAAAAAGACAAATATTGCATTTATTTTTTAATGGTGCCAAAAACAATTCCACATGCACCTTTTGACGATGCATATATCAAGGTTCGCACAGACTCCTTAGACTCCTTGGAAACTCCTTAGAAATGAAAACATTCCCAAGTAGTACTTAGAACTACTTAGATAAGCAAACCACTCCTTAGAAACTCCTTAAATTATATTGCGGCTTCGGACTAAAGCGATATTGCTGCCGAGGGAAAAAAATCGTGATTGTAAAACGCACGGTAAATCCTTTATGCACATTTTTCATCTTAAGCACAACATTGATTGGTTTGGATAATCTTAATAGCAGGGCTCCCACTAGGTCTGTTTTCAATTATTAGGTCCGTAAAGTCGTCCGTTTTTCGACACTGTTAACTGACCTTTATTTTAAATTTTATCGATGTTTGGCATTTAGCCAAGAATCTCGGAAAAATCGCGCTTAACGCAGATAAGTTCCAAAAAATACCGTCAAATTTCGTCAATCGATCGCGGAAAAAATTCTTAAATTTTGTCAAAGGATCGTGAAAAAACGCAAATTTATCCAACAGATCGCGGAAAAACTTGAAAGGATCGTGGAAAAACTCGAATTTCTCCAACAGATCGCGGAAAAACTCGAATTTCTTCAAAAGATCGCGAAAAAGACTTGAATTTCTTAAAAGACAGCGAAAAAACGCGACTTTACTCAAAGGGTCACGAAAAAAAAACGCGAATTTCATCAAAGGATCGCGAAAAACGCGCGAACTTCCTCAAAGGATCGCGAAAAACGCGCGAACTTCTTCAAAGGATCGCGAAAAATGCGCGAACTTCCTCGAAGGGTCGCAAAAAACACGCGAACTTCGTCGAAGGGTCGCGAAAAACACGCAAATTACGTCAAAGGATCACGTAAAAAAGTCAAATGATAGAAATAAAACGCGAATTTCTCCAGAAGATCGCGAAAAAACGCGAATTTCCCCAAAAAATCGCGAATTCCGTCAAAGAATCGCGAAAAACACGCAAATTTCGTCAAAGGATCGCGAAAAACACGCAAATTTCGTCAAAGGATCGCGAAAAACACGCAAATTTTGTCAAAGGATCACGAAAAATCGCTTATTTCCTCCAGAAGATCGCAAAAAAACGCGAATTTCATCATAAGATCGCGAAAAAAATGCGAACTTCGTCAAAGTTGCACTTTCAAAGAAAGCTATTACTGCTGTTCTAAAAGAATAAATTCAAAACTTGTTATATTTTTTCTTGTATGTTGCATTTAGCTTTTTTTTTTTTTTTTTTTTTTTTTTACCTTTTTAAAATTTTCTTTAAGATGTATCATGTATGTAATATACATAATAAGTGTTTGGGGTTTGACTATGACCATTGATCACTGCATAAAAAAGTTGATTGTCTATTTTGTATTTAAACTTACGAAATCAGTAAGCAATATAGTGTGAATACTGTGCAATTTCAGCCCTAACAATTAGATTCTAATAGAGTAAAATTTGTTTTTGAAATGTTTTTCTCTCCAAATTGGGCATTAAAAATTGGTGTGCATACCACATAACGATGCAGCACATAAAAACAACAACAACAAAAATGGCAAATCCTTAACATTTTTTGGACTCCTTGGATTTTTTCGGTACTCCTTGGATTTTTCCTTCCCAACTCCGTATGAACCCTGATATATGCATCACCCGTTCCGAAAGTGTTAAGTTCATCGCTATCAAATTGTCCGAGTTTCTACTCCTTGACTCATCCTCAAGATCAAAATTTCCTCCTTGTACATTCGCTAGAAGCACCTGACTAGAATGAACAAATTATATATGTTTTTTGTAGCATATTCACAAAGCCTTACTCAAAAATTCATTTTATGGCAATTAGGCATCTTATTATGTACAATTTGTGTAAAAAACAAAACAAATCAAGTGGGTAAGTGTCATCACAGATTGCACAGAGGGTTTCGTTTAATATTCCTTTCAAAACACTTTACCCTTTTTCAAATTCAGTTAGTTCCACATTTTGCAACCAGGGGGCGCTTTCTATTCTACACAAACCTCTATCTGAACGAAATTCCGTTTTACAACCTATCCGTAGATATATTAGTCGAGGTTGGCGAGACCCTGGCGGTAAAAAGTGGAACTGAAAGATCTAAGGCTATGTGCATAATATGAAAGAGTGATTGGTCAAAGGGGTCTCGGCAAAAGTTAGAAAAGTACCCACCGGGTGCAATGGGGGTGGGGGGTAGATAACTTGCTTAAAATACACAAGTTAGAGCCCGGAGGGATAAATAATATAAGACTTTTTGAAAATTTTATGATTTTTCGTGTGATTGCAAGTATTCTGCTATAAGTATGCAAAATTTCAAGTCTTCAACTTAAATAAGGGCTCAGTTAGAAAAAAAAAAAAAGAAAAAGCTTAAAATACACAAGTTAGAGCCCAGACGGGTAAATATAAGACTTTTTCAAAATTTTATGATTTGTCTTTTGATGTGGGGTGTTCAGCTATAAGTATGGAAAATTTCAAGTCTTAAACTTAATTAAGGGCTCAGTTAGAACAAAAAGATTAAAACACACAAGTTAGAGCCCAGACAGGTAATTATAAGACTTTTTCAAAATTTTATGATTTGTCGTTTGATGCGAGGTGTTCAACTATAAGTATGCAAAATTTCAAGTCTCCATCATATATAATTTCTGAGAACGGTTTCTGTGACTGACAGACAGACCAGAAAGACGAATAGGGTTTCTTCAGATGAACGAAACCCTAATACACCTGCCTTTATTTTCAGGCCATTTAAGGTACAGTCGTGGGGAAAAAAAGGTAAACACCCCCTACTAACTCCTCAATAAATTAATGTAGACGAAAGTTACTGGTACCGAACGATTGGAAATAAAGTCTATTTTTATATGACGTATACAAAATTTGCTTAGGGGCCATCTACATATTAAAACAAATCCAAACTTCATTTTTTTTCAATGGCAATAACCCAGTTTTAACGAGACATTTCAAATCTTTGGTTCAAACTATGTCTAGACACCAAATTTCAAGTATTTTGAATTGTAAACATTCAAAATTGAGTGCTTCTAATGTTAAATTACATTTTCATATTTTTATTTATAATTCCTAAAATTATGCTCCTAATGTGCTAATTTTTTGTGTAGCAATAATACTAATATACTCAAACATAAATACGTTGAATTTGTAATTTTTATATTTTTATGATATGAATTCAATGGCGGATCTAAGGGGGGGGGGGCGATCGCCCCCCCCCCCATCCCTTGAGTAAATAAAGGGTTTGCAAAACGGCATTATGCATCCTTATTGGAAATTACTTGGGGCGGAGCTCGGCGTGACCCGGCCGGGTCGCGCCAGTTTAAGTCCACGAGACTCGGCCTGGGTAAGATCTTCTCTCTTTTAGAGTCTGGCCGTGCCTGATCTTAAATTTTATTACAAATTTTGGTCGGGCCAGACTTCTTTTTCTTCCAGGTCGAGCGTGGCCTGAACTTCATTCTTCCTAGAGGTCTGCACTGGCCAAAATTTCCAGGGCGGGGCTTGGCCCGGAATAAAAGCTAAGCGTTCGGTCCGTGTTAGCCCGTATGATAAACAGTATTGGCCCGACAGTGACCCGTGCACTTCTCTAAATTCTTCTCCCTGAGTCCAAGTTGGTCTGGCACTTTACTTATTTGTTATTCGTAAAAATTATATTTGTTTTACATTTGTTTAGCGAAATCTTTAAAGATTTAATTTGATTTGATAAGTTATAGAGATGCATTTTTAAAAATCTACTTTTTTAATTTGTAGGGCTTTAAAATTGTGATTTTCTTTTATCATTCATTTCTTTCATTCTAAACTGATTTTCTTACTGGATTTTCATTTGAATGTATTGTCTAAGTAATGATTTTTACGTAGTGTTTATGTACATAATTGCTTTAATAGTCATTACTATTAATGTTTTTCTGTATTAATGAATTTCGAAGATAATCTAAAATAAAATATGAGCATAAGTAAGTGTGCTTTATGCATAATTTTAAATTGCAAAATGCATGCTGGGCTGGAGTCGATTTTTTAGCTTTTATACCGTCCGGGTCAATAATTTTTGTGTGTGTGTGGGTTGGACCTGAAAATTTCAGCCCGGGTAAACCTCTAACTGACCTATCGAAGCCAGCTTTAATTTTTTTTAAATGCTTCTTTCAGCCATTATCCCATAGCTGTGTCCTAAAATGGCCCGACTGATTTACAATTCAACAACTTGCAAATGGCGACAGCTATTTAAGAAAAATACCTGAAGGAGTGTTATGTAAGATGTCAGGAGCAGGAGTGATCCTGTTCCGAATTTTCCTAAAGTATAACCCTCTCGCTGCGGACCCGCGATTTCCACGGCCAACGTAAAGGTGGCAAAATTTGCGCAACCCGCATTTCCGCAGTGAATCTTTTTTTTATGATCTAATTCTATTTAAAAAAGGAACTCTTTCACAAAGATTTTGGACATATTTAAACTCGAATATATATGCAGATTTGAAATATATAATACAATAAATGCGCAATTTTTTAACCTATTTTCATAATATATATATGCATATATATATATATATATATATACGCAGCGTGAGGGTTAAGGCATTCGGTTCCCAAAATTTAAAAAATTCATCAATCCGAAAATTCGGACATAAAAATAATCGCGAATTTTGACAAATGGTCGCCATAAAAAATCCATTCCGTCAATCATTTGCAGAAAATAACTTCAATTTTGCCAAAGAATCTCGGAAAAAACGCGAATTTGGTCAAAGGGCCGCAGAAAAAACGCGAATTTGGTGAATGGGTCACGGAAAAAACGCGAAATTCTTCAAATGATCAGGGAAAATGCGAATTTCGTCAAAGGATCGCGAAAAAATGCGAATTTTATCAAAGGGTCGCGAAATAAACGCGAATTTCGTCAAACGGTCGCGAAAAACTCAAATTTCGTCAAAGGATCGCGGAGAAAACGCGAATTTCTTCAAAGAATCGCGGAAAAAAGCGAATTTCGTCTACGAATCGCTTGAAAAACACGAATTACGTCAAAGAATCGCTGTAAAAAAGCGAATTTCGTCAAAGGATCGCGGAAAAACGCGAATTTTGTCAAAGGGTCGCGGAAAAAAAACACGAATCTTATCAAAGGGCTTCAAAATTACACTAATTTTGTCAAAGGGTTGCGGAAGAAGCGTAAATTTCGTCAAATGGTAATGGAAAAAATGCGAATTTCATCAAAAGGCTACGGAAAACCGCGAATTTTATAAAAGGGCTGCGAAAACATGTGAATTTCGTCAAAGAGTTGCGGAAAAAACGCGAATTTCGTCAAAGAGTCGTGGAAAAAATACAGTGATCTCTTTAGAAAACAGCACACATACATACACCTAGGTTTATTATTATAGGTGTAGCTTTTAATCTGAAATTATATACTAAACTAACTTTTGAAGAAAACGGGTTAACCCAAGCCCAGCTTGCAGGAATCTACACTCAGTCTGAAATCGACCCGAATCGAAAATAGCTAACCCGACCTGCAACAAAAATAATTAGTTCCTGGAGGGTATCCCCCCCCCCCCCTTTGCTGTAACATTTCAGAAAATTTGTTTTGAATTTCAGATTTTTCTTTTTTACTGGGAATCACTACTGATCAGGAGTTTTTATTACTGTGATTCTTAATTTTAATTTAAAATAGCAACGACAGACGGCGCTGCAATCAATGGGCACTAAATCGGTGCTTGCTTAACGGATATTGTTTGCAGCGCCATCTGACGCTGCTATTGTAAAGTAAAATCAAGAATCGCAGTAAAAAATCTCCTGACATCTTACATAACCCTCTGCAAGATTTTTTAAATTTGCTGTCACCTTTTGCAAGTTACTGAATTTTAAAATCAGTCATTCCATTTTAGGACACCCGGTATGTCTTTTTAATAAGTTTCAGAGCCTTTTTTACTGAATTACAGCTGATCTTATATATAAAGAGACAAGCAGTCTTATACCAAATTAGTATTTTTTACATAATCCTGAAGATTAAAAAGTATTATTAAATATTTGTTCGGGCGTGCCCGTTATGGAACTTTTACATATATATAGTTTTTATCTTCAAAAATATTTAGACTTTCTTTTCAAAATTCGGTTCGGCCCGAACCCTTCTCGCCAGAGTGAAAACCCAATCAGAAACTGACCCAAACCCTAAATAATGTATGTCAATCTGTCCCAAACCCAACGCGCAGCTAAAAAGTAGAAGTCAACCCGACCCGCAGCAGAAAAGTAGAAGTGAACCGGATCCAAATCCGATCCCCAGCAAAAAATAGAAGTCAACCGGGCCCAAACCCGACCCGCAGCAACAAGTAGAAGTAACACGACCCGCAGTGAAAAAAAATTATCCCCGACCCGTGCCAAATTTCTAAAATCGCCCCCCCCCCCTTGAGGACCCTCCAGATCCGCCCTTGTATGAATTAGGAATTATGAAATTAATATTCGAAAAAATTATGAATTGCAACCTACAATTTTTTTGATAGATTTAGATTTATTATCCAATATTTCACATTTTTCTTCCAAGTAGTTTTCAAGTTATGCTTAAAAAACTGCAAAATGATGGTTTAAGGGGCCGTCTATGATAGAAGTGACTAGATATTTTGAAATTTCTTAAGCTATCCTGTAACCTAGCAGGCTTCTTTGACTGCTTGAGTGGTGCTTAAGATGCCTTGATCAAGAAGGGGGCTCTCTCGGTTAAAAATCGAGTACCGAACTTCAATTTGGATACAGCCCCTTAAAATACGCTCGTTTTAAAATAATTAATTTCTTGGAAACTTATGGTACGAATTGCATAAAAATTTGTTTTTAGACTAATTGAAGGGTGTAGAGCTCATTTATGCTGTCAGAATTGTGTACTGCTATTGAAAAAAAATGAAGTTTGGGTTCTTTTTTAATATGTAGATGGCCCCCTAAGCAAATTCCATATACATCATTTAAAAGTATACTTTATTTCCAATCGTTCGGTACCAGTAACTTTCTTCTACGACAATTTGTTGAGGAGTTAGTAGGGGGTGTTTACTTTTTTTTTCCACGACTGTACAATCTAGGATGTCAACGATTTTAATCAGTTGATTTAAATCAGCGATTAAAATCATGATTTTAATCAACCAATTTTTAAAAAAAAATCATTGATTTAAATCAAAAATTTTCTAAATGTTTAAAATGTCAAAAAATATATTAAAATCTAACATAAACATAATTTGAAAGTTTCTACAGGTATTTTGACTTATGAATAAACAAAAAAAGAGCTTTATATAATTGTTTCTAAGCTTAATTCATGAGTATTGTAAAAAATTAAAAACAGTTGAGTTTATAAAAAGCATTGTTTTTAAGTTTTTATCCAAATTAAAACAGTTTAATTTAAAAATTATATTTAAATCTAATATAATTTGCAATGTCATAAATTCCTTTAAGTAATCAATTTATGCATTATTTTATATAAAATTACACATAGCAAGTGTAATACATTTCTACAAGTAAAAGAATAAATAGTAATTAGTAGCAATCTCAAGTTAAAGAAGAATGAAAGAATGACATCTTTTCAAAGCTAAATTGTAAATGAATGCATAAGAGAAAAAGAAATAATTGGTATAAAAATGCTAAGCTCACCAAGAACTTCTTGAATAAATGTTTTTAACTTTGTAACTCACATAATACTAAATAAAAAATAATGATTAGGGATTGAAAAGGCAGCAAAATTTTTCTTAAAAGAAAAAAAATATATTGAACCATTGAAAGCTAATAATCCACACTGAAAGGTTATAATGCTGTTACTTAAATATTTTGAGGATTTCAGATATAAGTGGCTAACTTTATCCTATATGAATGGGTTTAACTCATTTTCATAATTCTTTTGGTTATCATACACATACATGTGTGTAAGTTTAGATTTTGGTGGTTTGCAGTAATTTTCCTAAATACAAATGCAAAACGAGCTGCAAATAATATTTGTTAGTTTTGTTATTTGTGTTACTAACTAATGAATTAGTTATTTGCAGTTTTTATTAATCCTGTAATTATTTATACTATTTCTTCTAGGACTTTTTTAAATGGTGCCGCACCATGCCCCTTTTGAATTGGCAAAATGCACCGTGCTTTAAAAAAAAATAGTTGAAATTCACCTGTAGTTGTAGCCAGAGATTTCTTA
Source organism: Maratus speciosus (assembly GCA_963932465.1). NCBI lineage: Eukaryota > Metazoa > Arthropoda > Arachnida > Araneae > Salticidae > Maratus > Maratus speciosus. The sequence goes on along the minus strand of OZ010799.1, from coordinate 345,823,461 downwards.
TAAAAAACTTCCCCATTCAACAGTATTTCTAAATTCATGTGGCCAAGATCTCGCAAAAACATAGAACTTTATTTCTTTAGAAAATACAGGATATTATTAAAATATGTTATTTAATTGTATTTTTCAATTTGTTATTCATAAAATTATTAAAAATTAAGGACACTTTATTCATCATACTAAAAATTATTCCTTTTTTTTTTTCTTATATCATTACTAATATATTTCCTCATGAAATAGTGCCCTTTTTTGGAACTAGCATTCTGTCCCTTTTCCTTTCTAAAACTTTTTAAAACTCTTTTTCTTTTCTTTCTTTCTACATTATTATCATTTTAATAATTAAGTCTTAAAAATGTATAATATGTCCCTAATTAGAGAGTTAATTGTTTAATAATTATTAATTTGAAGTAGTGTTAACTATTTAATATAAAATGCAGTTAATTTAATCACTAGTATTTATAAAGTTTTACATAATTATTACAATATTAATGAATATAACATTATTGTATGATACTACCTAATGAAACTACTAATTTGCAGTTATTATAATTTCTGTAATTACTAACTAATAATTATAATTTTATTAATTAAAGTGTAAAAACATAGATTATGCTAGCAATTAGTGGTTTAATTGTTTTGGAAACATAAAACTCTTGGTAGCTATCCCGTATTTGAACGCTGGGGGGAAAAAATCATAAAAATCTGATTTAAATAAAAAAAAAAATCCGATTTTTTTTATTTTTTTAAATAAATCATGATTTTTTTACACCCTAGTACAATCATACCTAAACTATTGATAGACTCGGAATATTGCATTCTTTCAGGATGTAAATGAAGTTTTTGGAATAGGAGTCGTCTACATATTAAAAATTGCACCAACTTCGTTTTTTCAGATGTAACAACTACTTTTGACACTTTATTTTTGTTCCTTCGATCAAATCAGTCCAGAAAAGTACGTAGTTATGTATTTTTGTTAATTCTTCATAGAGATACAGGAGGAGAAAGTTTAAGGATGCTAGTCAAAGCGATATAAGTAAGCGTACTATCCATAGACTTCTCATATAACTGGACTCAGAAATGGCAACCTTTTCTTGAGGCCGGGATCTCTGCCCACCGTCACGTGATGGTGGGTAGAGAAAACGCGCCAAACCGGTTTTTCTCCCGCCAAAATCTCCTCGGAATTTGCCTCCAGTTCCCGCTTAAACTTAATTGCTTCGGCGTTTCTCTTTAAGTTGACAGTATCGCACTTTCCTTACCTTTTAATTTTCCTTTTAACAGTTCTTTTAAGAACTTATTATTTATTTTAGCATTAAAAATGACTCTTATATATATGTGTGTGATTAAATATTGCAGTTTCTTACGAAATTTCATCTAATCAATTTACAAATTCGAGTTATGTAAAAGCGCCAGTGTTATATATACATATATATATATATATACATGTATATATGCATATATATATATATATACATATATTGTATACACACACACACATATATATGTAAATATATATACATATATGTATGTATATGTATATATAACACTGGCGACCGGCTAATCGAAAAGTACCCCTTTTTCTTATTTTATGCCATTCAATCTGTATTTAATGTGGGAGGAGGATAATAAAAATTCTTTTGATAAGATTTCTCATGTGAAATTGATTTTATTACATTCTTATTGATTATACATTTATTTAAAAACCTTGATATTGGAAAATATATAATAAAAAACTTTAAAAATGTATTAATAACATCGAATTATAATAGTAGGTATTTATTAGAAGTTAAAATCTTCATTAGTTGCCTTTGATGATTCTTTTCAATAATTCTGAAGTAAAAAAAAATAAAACAACATACTAGTAGTGGTTAAACTTTATATAGAACTGAACAATTGCAAATTAATTTTTCTCATAAACTTATTTAAAATACCTTACTAGAAAAACAATCGCAAAATATAATGTACTAAATCTGTAACAGTCCAAATTATTTCTTCTCCACTACCTCTTGCATTTTTTCCTTTTTCATGGATACATCAATCAAGGTTTTCTTTTTATAATTTTTTTTTTATTCTGTAATAAAAATGCCTTTAAATACTCTGAATATCAAAAAGGCGAAATGGAAATTTAGCAAAAATATCTCTTATTGAATAGATTGTTAAATAAAGAGAGTATGGGGTTTCAAGTTTACTTTCGAGGTAATCATTGTGTTGAACCTAGTAAAATTCTACAGACATTTAAATATTTCCCAAGAAATTTTAAGATCAACAAAGAACAAAAGTGAGATGTTTTGATTATAGAAGCTATGAAAATATATATTTAAAAAAAAAAAAAACTGGGTATAAGTAATTATAATATCTGAATTTCTGTGCTAACAGCCCGAAAATTGCCAACTATGACGCCATTTTCTGAAAAATTCTTTACCTTTGTTAACCCTTTATCTACTGATTAAAATAATTTGTTATAAAATTCATTTAATACATCGATTAATAGTAATACAGTTTAGAATGAGTTATAGATGCATTGCTATATCTTGTTCCATAGGCATTGGTTACACAAAACAAAAATATTTTTAAAAAGGATTATTTCTTTTGCCTTTTCAGCTTTCTTGGCGGGGGAGGGGGGTATTTTTCAATTCGGAAATATTTTTATTATAAGTACATTATATTTGTATATTTCTTAATTCTGCAAAATACTGAGAAAAACATTTAAAATAAGATTTGAATAGGTTTATAAATATTGCACAAAATCCCTATAAATTCAAATTTAATTAATCCTTCTAAATCCTTCAGTCCTTTTGAAATCCTTCTAAAATGTATTAAATGATTGTGTAAATCTTTTAATGTAGTTTCAAGTTTCAAAAATTCACGAAAAATTCTTTAGAAGATAAAATTTTCTTGAATTCATAATTTAGTACATAAAGGGTTAAAAAATGAGAAATACTGTTCGATTTCCTGTTATTTTAATAATGCTTGGATTGTACTTTGTGCTGATATATAAATAAACAATAAAACAACGTTAAAAGCACAAAACACATTTCATTCTATTTTATCTTTTAACGTTTGCTGTTTATTTATATTAATAGTTATTTTATTAAATGATTGTGCCAAACTGAAGTTTTCCAAACAGAAATCTTGAAATATTTTGGATTACCTTGCTTAATATATTATATTACTAATAAAAATATTTTAAGTAGCATTTACTATAGGGGGAGGGTGCCATTCGTACAATGCATGCTTCTTAATACATTTTATAACATTAAATTAAGAATTACAACAGAAAGAAAATATATGCAGAAAATTAAACAAAATTTTTTAAGGGGGGGGGGGGCTACAAAATAAATCGGAGCTCAAAATAGTTTCTGGTACCAAGGCCCCATTTAAGAAAAACGAATTCGTCTTGATCGTTAGAGAAATTTGAAATTACAAGTCATTAAATTAAATAATATATTGCATACAAATTAAAAAAATTAAATTTCTAAAGAGTTAAATTAATTCCTGCAATGTTATCTTTCGGTCATGTGCAGATTTAACGCAAATAAAATCCTATAGTAGTTAACAGTGCTACAGCTCATAGTTTCAGTTTCGCTTCTACATTTACATTTATTTTGTTGCATGAATGAAATCGAGCAGTAGCCAATAGGACGATCACCGCCAAAAAATGACAGCCTTTTGGCGACGAAAGGAAAAGATACCGGCTTCAACTTCTGCCAGAAAGAACAATGGAATCCGGCCTCTAGTTCCTATACTTACTCTGAGGTACTATCTTAAATGGGAGAGGTAACCGCAAGATTAAAGGCGAGGTCACATCAATCAAGGTCGCACGCCACGTAGCGGACGGAGTGAACTACAGAAAGATGCCTAACTGTTTTCTTCTTTAAGGATAATCTATTAATTGCACCTCTATGAAATAACTGCGCAAGCGCAAACGTCGTGTTTTCATTTGTTTGTAGCATTTATGTTCTGACAGTAATAGAATATTCTATTAATTTTTATTCGTGTTTTTTGACTTGTTTATTATAGTTAATTATTTAAATAAAAACAGTTCTTTTTAGAACTAATATTATTTGTTAAAATGGCAAAATGTTGGCCATCGAATAAATAACTGTCCTTAAGTCCTTTTCTTCGTTTGTGTCTTAAGTCCTTTTCTTCGTTTATCAAGCACAGACGATACATCGAAAACTTATTCCAATATTCTTTTGATCGTATTGTATTCATGTTATTTAATTTACAAATAGTTTATTTAATTTAAAATTCATTTCATTTTATATTCAGAATCACTTTAATTTAAAATGCATGCATTAAATGTTGTACTATTAAACGAGCAAGTATTGTTACTTTATTTGTTTAAATATTCTGCGAGTCCAGATAATAACTGCAAAAACTTTCCTAAAATCGCCAGATTAGATTTTTTTTTAAGCAGACAAAGCCATTTAGAGAATCCCTCTTAAAAATTCTATTACGAATTTCAGTTTGCTACTTACTCATAGAAGATTAATTTTATTTGCCAGATATATTGCAAAATATTTTTGTTACAGCTTGTTTTGATAAAAATATGTGTATTTTAAAAAAAGTCGCGATGTCATTTTAGTTTAAGGGCAAAAGGCAGTAATGCTTTCGTAGCATTAGTGCTTTTCTCCCGAAATTAAAATGATATTGCGATTATTTTTTTTTTTTTTTTTTTTTTTTATGTACATAATTTTATCAAAACAAACTGTAATAAAAATATTTTGCAATAAAACTGGGAAACAAGATTCATCTTCCATAAGTGAGTAAAGATTCAGAAAATATGCGCAAGAGATGCGCAGATAGTAGATATTCTGTCATATATGACGTCATACTGAAAACCCGCGTATTTGCATTATTCACCCCGTCCACCAGATGGCGCAGCTGTGTCAATATACTCCAGATTCCAGTATTAACATTGTACACTAACTTATATCGCTTTGATGCTAGTTAAATTCATGTGATAAACTTTAATTTATATATCTCCAATAATCATCAGACTTAAAACTTCTGTTTTCAGTGAGATGCATGGACTAGATCCAAATATATTCTATATATTTTTTATTTTTTTTACTCAAAAATATAATTTTAATTATGAAAATTAATAAATTCGGCACTGCCTGATTATCCCGTCAACCAAAAAACTATCGCTGAACTATAGACCCCTTGCATTGACGTCACGTTGCTATTAGCAACGACTGATACTATCGTATTTGGTGCACACACGTGGAACACGGAACTGCCCGTATGCCGTTAAAAGCACATGTTATCTTTCTGTTTAATTTAGATCTTCCTCATTTTTATTAGTATAGTGCAAACAAGTCTAATAAATCAAATGGAGAGCACCATATTCGCCTTATATTTGGGCGCCATACGAAGCGATTTCAGACACATACGTCATGTGCAACCCATCTATAAGATTAAATGTCAATAATGGCCTATCGTAAATGTCACATTCACTTGACATTAAACACGTTACACGTGTTTGTTACATCATCAAGTGATTTTTAATTCGACGTTTTATTTGTATTTTTATTAATGTTTTACTAATTTATTTGTTCTTTCGTTATTTAAAATAAAAATTACGTCAATTTGTATAATTTGTCGAGTAGCTTGGCTATTTATATAATTTGGCGAAATTGGTCGACGGGATAGTCAAATAGTACCATAAATTAGTATACTTAAACATAAAAAAACGAATTATGACCTACATAAATTTATACATAAACAGAATGGGCATCGTCAAAAACATGAGTGTGTAGTAAGCGTACAGTTCATTCTAATCACTATTTTTTGAGATATGGTGAAATTTTACTTTTAGAAGGTCTACAGGGGACTTTATTCTGCTACGTTCACACGCATATAAGAAAATCAAAAACAGTAACCAGAAAATTTATGTGGAAAATTCTATTAAATAAAATTTTTGAGAATTAAAAGCTTTATTATTTTATCCATAGATTGAATTACAATTTTGCTGGAGTGGATCTGCAAGTATTTCTAATCCTAATTAAAATATTTCTAAATTTTGTGGATTTATCCTTAAATTTATTTTCTTTTATAACTCTACCAAGATTTAATAAAATGTATATAAACTAGGGATAGGCCGAATATCAAACTACTCCGTCTGCGAATATCAAACTATTCGGCCAAACCGAATACTTAAAAAAGCTCTTTAAAATATTTTTTAAAACCTTACAACTGGCAATTAATAAAGATATTCAGAATAATTAGACAGAATCATCCATACTAATAAAAGAACAAATCGCTCTGTCTGTCTGCGTGTCTGTGTGCGATGGCTAGCGAAAACAACTGCACGTAGAAGTATGAAAATTTAGATGTGAATAGTCCAAGACGGGTCCTGATGCACCTGATGCTCAGATTTTTTATTTTTTAAGGGCCAGGGCTCCTGGGCCCCTTTAAGTTTTTATGCCCTAAATTGTTAATAACTTGCCCCCTTTTCATCCCATTTTCTTCATTTTAGGGGACCTATCTCCATTTAGTGATTATCGCCTTTCTACTTTTCAGTTAAGACCCTGATCCCTTGGGGCCCGATACAGTGCCCCTTGAAGTTTTTGTGCAAATAAATTGTTAATTAATTGCTTCCTTTTAATCCGATCTTCATTTTTGGTATCCCTTTTCCACTTAGTTATTCTCATGTTTCTACATTCCAGTTAAGACCCTGCCCCCCCCCCCCCCTTAACGAATAATTCATACTATTAGCTATGCTTAATTTTGACTAGTAATTGAAGATCTAAAGCGGTAAATACTAAGGCATTTTAACATACTTTCATATTAGGGCCCTGTTTTCTCAATTCCTACTATTAGCTCACACTCTCCCTATATTTATTTATTTATATATTTATCTTGTTCAAATTTTCAATCATTAATAAAACGAGTTGCAACCCGTCGAAATTCGACGTGCTAAAATGTTTGAAAGGAACTGTCAGATCGAAATTATAATAAACCTACAAAAATAATTACAACTAAAAAATCGTCTTACATTGGTTGTCTAACTCTTAAAACAAATAATATTTTAAATCCAAAAATTACCAAAATATTATTTCTACAAACTTCAACTGCTTAAATTATTGAAAAATTAAACTGTATTAGATTACGTAATCAAGATGAGTAATTTTGAAGTTATCGATGGAGCTCTTATGTTTGTTTTTACGGGATGAAAAATCAGTAAAAAGGATTTCGCTTTGTTACATCATAAAAATTTTCCCCATAAAATCTAAACTGTACGTTATTTTCACATTCTCGTAATTTACATACGCACCACTCAAATTCACAATTTGAAAGTATTTTAACGCGCAAAAGAATAGATTATTAATGAATGCATTTCCAAAGTTAAAGTCACGTTTGTCCGATACAACTTTTCATGTGAACATTCGCACAAACCTTAAGTTCTAATCTTAGTACCCGCGAAAAAAAAATTCAGAAATTTGACTTTAGTTGTCATAGTATTCGCCATTTGTAGTATTGGTCAAATATTTAGTTTTATCAAAAAAAATGATCGTTTTGTTTTAAATATATCACTTTTGCTCAATGAATCATTTTGCCGAGCGCCTCAAACTCATTTATCAGCGTAATGTAAAAATATTAAAATGTAGCTGATTTATGAAGAAGAACGCGTGTTTTATTTAATGTCTGACATCATTTTCTGTTCAAAAATTATAAAAAAGTTACTTTTATTTGTAATGTGTAAATGGCATCAATAAGGATATAATGAATAAAAATAATAAACCATGAATATTTTCCCTTTACTTTCAGTATAAATGGAGTACTTCAGTTGCCACAATTACAAAATTTGTATTAAAAACTACAAAAAAATTAATATCTCAAAAACAAATTGAGATAGAGCTTTCAAACTAATAGTATTTAAAAGAGAATTTTTTTCCTTATACGACGGTGTAAAAAGTTAAAATGTGTGATGCATAGAAGTTTAAAAATTTGCAGTAAAGAAAATGCAAAACCAAAATTTTATTTCAAATTTCAAAGTGTTGCCATTCGCAAAATGACGTATGTGTTACGCACAGATATGTTTGTCCTTTATAATATAGATACTCATTATTCATCCTATCAAGTTGAAATAATTTTTTTTAAACTTGTACTGGATGACAATGGATGTTAATACAGTTTTTAGGTAGATTTCGTAAGAAATACTACCTATTGCAGTCGTTACCATGGTGCGACTTTTGAAAAATTCCTTCATAACTTTTCATTATATGACCCCAGGAACCCAAAACCACCCCCACCAAAAAAGTTTATATATATATATATATATATATATATATGTATGTATGTATGTACTAAATTTTGTCCGCACGATAAAAGTCGCAATTATGCACGGATCGTTTTCAAACTCGCCAACAACTTTGAGATGGCTAATATCTCGGCGGGGATTGAAAATGGGCAAAATCGGCCCAAGGGAATGGAAATGGGGAGGGTTCAAAATTTTGAATACCGTCTTAACAAGATTCTGATAAAACCAGGTCTTACACAACAATGACAGGAAAAAATAAACATTTTTCGTTAAAACAGTTGCCAACAATTAAAAAAAAAACAATAAAATTTTCACCACAACAATTTCTTTTCTATTGCAAGATATTCACGTGAAAAAATAAATTAAATAAATAGTTTGACGATTTGAAAGCGAATTGAATATTACGTCATAAGTTTTCTAAAGCAAGATTTCAGCGTGAAAACTCAAAATGAAATAAATAGTTTGACGAATACAAGAAAAAAATATATATATATTGCGTCATATTGGAAATATAATGGACCTCAGCAGGTGAATATGTAATGTCATGAGTTTGAAGAAACGTATTAAAACATGATAAAAACCTGACTATGGAAATATTAACATATTTTAACACTTTGAAGTTCTCTGAATTTGTTTTAGCCATTTTTAAACCTATTTCTTATACATGCGTGTGTGTATTCGTGTATATTAGAATTTTTACAAAATGTTTAGCTCCCTAGAGCTCATTCTTAGTGAAGGAACTGGGTTTATCTCTAATATTGATTTAAATTTTGTTGGTGAATTTAGCACTTTAACTTCGAAATCTACCTCCGCCTGTAGGCCCGAGCCGGCAGGGATTTTTTTCAAATATTAATTAATTAATTTTAGTTTTGCATGGGAAACAAAATGGCGGCCATTGGTTATTGAAGATCAATGAAAGTATTTTCAATAAGGGGTTACCATAGGGGGGATCCTGTTCTGTCGCCAACTTGACGATATATCGCCAAATTTGGCGACCAAAATGAGTCGCCAAAAGTGACGCCAACTTGGCGATATCTCTAATATTTCGCCAAATTCCCATAGAGTTCCATTGTAAACCTACTTCCTTATAGAAAATCAACAAATTGAGATATTTTAATGCAACAAAAACTAATATTAGCTTAAGGGATTATATTAAATTTTTCTTTGATGGCCTAAGTAGGAATTGACTTTAAAAACAAAATTTTTATATTACTTGTTAACTATTAGTTGGCTCCTTTTGGGCCCCCTATTATAGCTCCCTTAAAAATGGTCCGATTCAAATTTTTTTTCTAACGACTTCTTAGGTCTTCCAACTACTACATGAGCGACAAAATTTTTTTATCAGCCTTCAGCTATTGAATATTAATTGCCTTCTTGGGGCCCTTGGTGCAGCTTCTTTAAAAATGATCCGAATTGCTTGCAGTTTTCTTTAACATAGTTGCAGCGTCCTCCGATTTCTTTAAAAGCTACTAAAAATATCTTTTTACCCAACTACATGCCAGTCATGTCCCTGGCCCCTTGAAGTTTTTGCACCATAAATTGTTAATAAATTGTTCCGTCTTAATCCGATCTTCATTTTAGGAACACTTTTAACCTTTTAGTTATTTTCACGTTTCTACATTCCAATTAAGACCCTCGGGCCCCGTATGATCCCGTAGGGCCCGGTCCAGGTCCCTTGAACTTTTTTGCGCCATGCATTTTTCATTCCCCAATTTTCTCACCTCCTTAGTGCATAATTTTAAAGTTGAGACTTGGACTTTTATTCCAAGACCAACACCCTCATATTTTTATTGGGGCTCTAGGGCCTTTTTTGAAGCATTTACCCTATTTTTTGTGTATTTCTTTAAAATATTATTCTAAAGAAAAATTCATACCCTATGCTTAGTTTTGACTAATTATAGATCTAAATCGTTAAGTACTAAGACATTGTAACATGTTTCCATGTTAGGGACCTGTTTTTAACTGTCAGTTGGCCCCTGTTGAGCCCCATACTGTAGCTCCCTTAAAACTGGTCCGATTCAGAAGCTTTTTTTTTTCTAACAACTTCTTAGGTCCATCAGCTACTACATGAACGACAAAAAAAAAAAAAATTCAGACTTCAGCTACCACCAATTTTGAATATTAATCGTCTTCTTGGGGGCCTTGGTGCAGCTTCTTTAAAAATGATCGGAATTGCTTGCAATTTTCTTTAACACATTTCTAGCATCCTCTGACTACTTTAAAAACTACTAAAAAGTATCTTTATACGCAACTACATGCAACTTAAGTCCCTGGCCTCTTGGGGCCCGGTACAGGGCCCCTTAAAGTTTTTGCACAATAAATTGTTAATAAGTTGCCTCCTCTTAATCCGATTTTCATTTTTGGAACACTTTTTTCTATTTAGTTATTCTCCCGTTTCTTTATTCCAATTAAAATCCTTTGGCATCCTAGGGTTCCATAGGGCCCGATTCGGAGCCACTTGAACTTTTTGCGTGGCATGCATTTTTCACCACCTAATTTTCTCGCATTATCAATGCAAAATTTTAAAATTGAGTCTTGCACTCTTCTCGCCGGACCAACACCCTCTTATTTTTACTGGATTCCAGGGCCCTGTTTTAAGCATTTCTTCCTACTTTTTGCGCATTTCTTTAAAAAATATTTCTAATGATTAATTCATATCGTATGCTTAATTTTGATTAATTGAAGATCTAAAGTGCTAGAACTTGGACCTTTTAACAAGTTTTCATGTTAGGGCCTTGCTCTTTACTGTCAGTCGGACCTCTTTGGGCCCTTTGTTATAGGTCCCTTAAAAACGATCCGATTCACTAGCTATTTTTTTAACAACTTCTTAAGTCCTCCTGCTAGCTACTGCATGAATGACAAAAAAAATTCCCAGACTTCAGCTACTACCAATTTTGAATATTAATCTCCTTCTTGGACCATTTGTTGCAGCTTCTTTAAAAACTATCCGATTCTATTAAATTTTTCTTTAACATACACTGGTTTCCAAAAATTAAGGAAAAACAACAAAAGTAGCGATTACTCAAAATGTTACAACTAGATTTTAATAAAACTGAGGCACAATTTACAACACATAGTAAGGTATAAAATAACATTAAAAGAAATTACCAGACGATTGTGGTGTTTCAGAAATTAAAACAATTATAAAATAAACAAAATAAATGTCTCAGTTTGGTATAGGAAAAGTACCTTTAATATGGAGTATGATAACCCCAAGAAGCAATACAGCGAAGTGTGATAATGTCAATTATGCGACCGATAAGTTTGCTGGGAAGTGCGAGCCATTTCTCTTGTAAAGCAGTTGTAAGCGTGGCAAGGGTCTGAGGAGGGGGATTGAGAGCAGAGAAACATCTTCCTAAAGCATCCCAAAGATGCTCAATGAGATTCAAGTTAAGTGATCGCGCTGGCCATTCCATGCGCTGAACTGTTTGGTGCTGAAGATAATCTTCTACGATATGAACCCTGTGCGGTCTAGCGTTATCGTCCTGTAACAGGAAATCTGTACCTATTGCACTGGCATAGGGTTGCACATAAGCATCAAGAATATCATCTCTATAGACGTTTTCATTCACAGTTCCACGTGGAAAGACATGGGGGTCTGTACGTCCACCCAAAGAGATACCATCCCAAACCCAGACACTGCCTCCTTTATACGAATCTCTTTTACGAATATTTGATGGATGATAGCGTGTTCCCTGTTCTCTCCAAATCAAACAATGCCTACTATCGCTTTGCAGGCTAAACTGGAACTCATTTGTGACAAGAACACGCCTCTATTGATCAGCTGTCCAGTGGACATGTTGACGTGCCCACCTTAAACGTTCCCTCTGGAGACATGAGGTGAGCGGCACAAAAATATCTGGTCGCATCGCGTAAAGACCACCTTCATGAAGCTTTCTACGTACAGTAGACGTTGATACCAACCTTCCAGTGACTGCAGTAAGGATGGATTTAAGATGAGAGGGGGTTGCTGTTTTATTCCTTCGTACACTAACTACAAATATCGGTCATCGGTGCTTGTCGTAGCTCTTGCTCGTCCTTCGCTGAACCTTCAGGAGGCCGAACCAGTGGGTTGAAAGTGTTATCAAAGCCTATGAGCAACAGAAGGACTCGCAATTAGCCACCTGGCTATCTCTGTCTGACTTTGGCCTACATTCAATCTTCCAATAGCTCTATATCGCAGTTATGCGGGTAAATGATACTTCGAGGGTCATACTAATGAATTGGCTATCTCAGTTTTCTTATCTCATAGTCACAGCGACACCAGCAGCCGTACTCTCTAGCATGCATTTTTATGCTCCTCACAGATGACGCAATCCGATTGCAGCGCCACTAATTTACATATTGTAATTTTAATCAGCACCTTTTAGTTAACAACATATCCAAATTTCATACGGATAGGTTAATTTTTGAACGAGTTATCGCTCTTTTTGTGATTTTTCCTTAATTTTTGGAAACCAGTGTAGTTTCAGCGTCCTCCAGCTACTTTAAATCTACTAAACATTTTTCTTATGCCCAACTACATTCCAGTTAAGACGCTGGCCCCCAGGGCCCGGTCTGTCTACCATTTTTTTGGAACATTAATCTCCTTTTTCAGCATCAACTTACGTTTACTGACTATAGCCGTAAATTAAAAATCGCATTAATTTAAAGGTAACTTTAGATAATGGATTTCATCAGTTATTAAATATCGTATTAATGTTAAAAGTAGTTCATGAAACTTACAAAGACAAAGAGAGAGGTCATCTTCCACCGCTTGGGGGCGCATTCTTTCCTCCGATTTTAAAGACCTAATTTCAACGGTATTCGGTTCATTCAACATAGATTACAATTCAGCTACTTTCTGTATTATAAAATTTTATCTTAGACTTCAGTTACCAACATTTTCTAACATTAATGATGCATTCTTTTTGGGGGATTCTAATGGGCTTGATTACTACGAGGTTTGGCTCACTCAACGTGGTTTTTAATTGTCTCTGGCACGTGCGGAGCACTACCGGTACATGCTGCCTTAGGTAGCGTGGACCCAGATTACAGGTTCGTTCGGAAAGAAGTTTCTTGGGAACACACTAGACGCTGCGGAAGGCAATGGGTGCCTCCGAAATTTGGGTCATTTAAAAGAATTTCAAAAGATATAAAATCATACAAACTTGAATTTTGTTTAAGGTTATTATGTACGAACTCCTGGCGGGTCTGCTAGTCTTTAAATAAAAGAGAATGTGTTTATATTATTTATTGGCTGTTTTAAAAGTGTTACTTAAGAAAATTACGCTTTAATGACGATCTTCATAGGAATTGACGATATAGAAATGAAAGTTCCCGAGCATTGTCTGGTAAAATAATCAGTTTCTTGTTTTTCTGCAAACAGGGTGTTTCCAAACAAAATGAAAAAAAAAAAAAAAAAAACTTTCAGGTGTAATAATAATAGGCATCAAAACAGGCAATGTTTTGTCCAGCAAACAATTCACTAATTCAGTCAAAAATACAGCGTATCTCATTTCAAGTCAAACTTTAATTTTCTTTTGTTACTTTAACAGTAATGAAGGTATTGTAATGTATCTCTCTATTCTAAAAAAAAAGTAACTACCGCTGTCACCGCCGGTTTTGAATTTTTTATGACCGGAGGTCTTTTTTCGTTAATATTAAGAAAAATATTGCATACAAAAATATGAAAATCGGTGGTATAATAGAGAAATGTTTGATAAACATGCTGATGCAGACAGCTTTCAAATCAAGGAATTATTTAAAGAGATATTTAATGCTAAAGTTGGACAAAATCGTTCCATTAAAAAAGTTTTATAGGAGCAAAAACTATACATGGGAATTTAATCATTTGTAGATCATTTTATACGTTTGAATCTCGGTGTGCAGACTGTATTTATTTTTTTAATTTGACTCATTTTTTGAGGATTTATTTCTATTTTAAATTCAAATTTTCAGCATTTCGAGAGATATTTTTTTACATATTTTAGAAAATGGTATTAATTTAAACTGTTTCTGCCTTATAAACAGCGCAAACAATAATGTTTGCTTCAAATTAAAAATTTATTTACACGTGACTATTATAAACAGAAATTTTTTTTTTCAATTTATCATTAAATAATTACGTATAAAAAGCAGGAACTTATTAAAAATTACGTCATAAAAACTATATACGCGTGAATTTTAAAAGAGAAAAGATATTGTAAAATAATAAATTCATTAACATGCGTTAGAAGTCTTAAATAGGAGAAATTACGTCACATTACAGTTATTACATAAAATGAACAAAAAATAATATTGCAAAACAGTTTAAATTTAGAAATTGCGCGAGACATTTATTTATTTATTTATTGAACAACAAACATATGACTTGTGTGCTTGACATGAGAATCCGCTTATAAGTCAGAAACAAGATAGCACTAGGAAATATTACAACCCAAGAGAAATACAGGGTGTCCCAAAAGTCTCCGTACAATTTAAAAAATGTATTACAAAAAAAAAAAAAAAAAAAAAAAAAATAGGCTTACAACAAAAATAATTACAACAGTACATAGAGTAACTCAAAAAGTTTTTTTCTACTATCTTAGTATACTTCTACATGAGATCTTTTCGTTGCACGCGACGTTTCCATGCGATGAAGCAGTTCAACAAGTGCGGAACGAGTACGTGAAACTTTTCTAGGAGCCCTGTAAAATTAATTCGAAAAGCATCGCAAGAGCTTATTATGTCAAAAATCGCAACACACAGAGTACTTCATAAACGATTACAACTTTCAGCCTACAAAACTTCAGATTGTGTGCAGGCGTTACAAACTGATGATTATACGAAACGCTTCGAATTTGCAGTTGAAATGCTTCATCGCATGGAAACGTCGCGTGCAACAAAAGGATCTCATGTTGAAGTATACTAAGGTAGTCAGGCGCGGATCCACGGGGGGGGGGGGGGGCGGATTTTTTTTGGGGCGCCCCCCCCCAAAAAAAAATCCACCGATTGTCGCGAATTTCGAGAAATGGTCGCCGAAAAAAATCAATTTCGTCGATCGTTTCCAGGTCAAAGGAACGCAAATTTTGTCAAAGAATTGCGTAAAAACGCTAATTTCGCTAAGGAATCGCGCAAAAAACGCTAATTTCGTTAACAGATCTCTGAAAAAATGCGAATTTCTTCAAAGAATTGCGAAAAAAAGGCGCAAATTTCGCCAAAGAATCGCTGAAAAAACGCGAATTTCGTCAAAGGGTTGCCAAAATTAACGCACAATTAGCACCGGGAGGAAGATTCCCCTAGGTGTGCATCCACCGGGGGGGGGGGGGGGGTTGTTAGATCGGGGCAAAGGAGGGAAGAACAAATTACCAAGTTGGTTTTTAAGAAATCAACACACCATACGCATTTTAGCTTTTAACTGACTAGGATTAGGACATAATCCTTTTTTTTCATTCATGAAATACCCTTGAAATTTACCAATGTGGGTGGCAATAACAGTATAATCTTTACACATTATTGATTTTCTTCAGAAAACATTAAGATGCTTGAATTTTTCAAAGGACCTTTCTTTTTCTTGTATCTTTCTTTCTTTGGAAATTGCTATCAATCCCATTCTTTTCTCAAACAATAAAGCACTCCTCAAAAATATCATTATACAGAAATTAGAATTGCAGCTTCTTTGAAAGAACGAAAAAGTTTCAACACTTTAAAGGGATCCGAATAACGTTGCCAATTTCTGTTGTAGAGATTCAACAAAAGGTACACGAAGTGGCATCGTCCCCACCTCAACCCATTAGTGTAAAAAATTATAGCGCCATATGCCTTTTGACAGGACATAATCCTATTTTGTTTACTAACTGCCGAAACGTCAGTGAGGTTTACCAATGACACCCGAAAAGTGTTTTCGTTTGCTTGTCTGTCTGTTCCGCGAAAACTGCCGTTAAAAGCATTGGATTTATATCTTGGGGGGGCGGCGACCGCCCCGATTGATCCCCCCCCCCCGTAGATGCGCACCTAGGGGAATCTCCTCCTGGTGCTAATTGTGCGTTTTTTCCGCGGCTCTATGACAAAATTCGCGTATTTTTTTCGCGATTCTTTGACAAAATTCGCATTTTTTCCGAGATCTGTTGGCGAAATTAGCGTTTTTTGTGCGATTCTTTCGCGAAATTAGCGTTTTTAGCGCAATTCTTTCGCGAAATTAGCGTTTTTTCCGCAATTGCTTGGCGAAATTAGCGTTTTTTCTGCATTCCTTTGGAGAAATTCGCGTTTTTTCTACGATCCTTTGAAGAAATTTGCGTTTTTTTCTGCGATCCTTTGACAAAATTCGCGTTTTTTTTCGTGGTCCTTTACGAAATTCGCGTTTTTTTTTGCGGTCCTAT
This sequence comes from Maratus speciosus, assembly GCA_963932465.1. Lineage (NCBI taxonomy): Eukaryota > Metazoa > Arthropoda > Arachnida > Araneae > Salticidae > Maratus > Maratus speciosus. The sequence continues at coordinate 345,806,859 of OZ010799.1, read as the reverse complement.
GATGAAATTTACGTTTTTTTCCGCGCTTTTTTGATGAAATTCACGTTTTTGCTTGATCCTTTGACGAAATTCATGTTTTTTGCGTGATCCTTTGACGAAATTCGCATTTTTTGCGCGATTTTTTGACCTGCGAACGATTGACGGAATAGATTTTTTTTGGCTACCATTTGTCGAAATTCGCGGTGGATTTATATTTTTTTATCCAAAGGGGAGGGGCGATCATCCCCCCCCCCTTCCTTGGATCCGCGCCAGTGAAGAGTTATACACACCATAGAGGTCTGCACGGGTCCGGGCCGGCGGAATGAAGACGAATTTCCCAACGGGCCGGCAGAATTAGGACAATTTTTTAAACGGGCCGGACCGACAGACAAAATTGAACGGGCCTGCAGAGCCGGGCCGATAAAAAATTAATCGGGCCGATATACGAGCCATTTTCAATGAATACGATTTTCTCGAAAAGTATAAATGTGCGTCACGAGCCAATGCGATTTTAACAACATCAATACAGATATATAACATGTCCATCGTAGAGATCGGCATCGTACAGTTACAAGACATCTGATTTCGGGTTTAATTTTTTTTCAGCAGACTCGTGCCGGGATGGAACTGGTCTTAATCGATCTCAGGATGTGTAGGACAGGCATTGTGTTTTGTAAAATATTAATAGTGATAATGAATTTCTGTTAACAGTATCTTTGGAAATATACCTTAAGGGGTTCTCATATTCACTGCTCAACAATGCGAAACTTTCAAACACATGTTCTGGCTCATTTTTAATTATAAAGGCATAAAATTGACAGGCCTGACGATTGAAAGCATTTGGAAACGAATAGCTTTCTCCATATTTGATAAATTAGTTGCAGAGATAACAGAGATTCTTGTCACCTGACTGTACGTTTTTCTCCTTTCCTGTGCTATCGCTTCCGTAAATTCGATTCAAAACGCAAACTTTGGCAGTGTTTTCAGAGAAAGATATATTGCTTTTATCTATGAGAAAGACGGCATTTACATAGTTTCTGAATAAGAATACCTGCCAATCTTACGCGTTTCCAAAAAGAAATGAATTCATAAATGTGTCGATATGTAGCTCCTTTGGATTTGAGAAAAGCCTTAAAAATGAGAGAAATATTTTCACAAATCTACTTTTTATTATACAGCTTCAAAAGTTATCATGTTTTTAATCCTTTATTCTGAACTACATTAACCTTTTAATGAATCCTTATTGGAATTTTGAAATGTCTTTAGAGACGATGACTAAAACACTGTAAGTAATCGTTAATGTTTACTATTGTGCGTTTTCTGTTTTGCGAACACATAGTAATCTAAAATATACTGTAAAATGTTCCCACAAATATGTATGTAGTATTCATTAAAAGAATCTTAATTGTATGTCCAGCGATGGAACAGTGGCGCAGCAGTTAGGCGATTGTTATCACTAACTTTTTTTAGTATTCTTTACAGTGAAAAATCTCGGAATTCTATCCTTAAATAAGACGAAGAATACTAATAAATTTTAGCGGTGTCAACTTATTCTCTAGTGCTACACTGTTCCATCACTGTATGTCGAGAAAAAACGCATTTTTTTTTTTTGTAGAAATTGAGTCGGGCCGGGTCGGGCCTGTTTCACTGATTTTAGTACGGGCCGGGCAGGGCCGATAACTGTAAAAATTACAAACGGGTCGGCCCGGAAATTTCGGCCCGTGCAGACCTCTAACAGACCACGTAGATGACACATTTTGACTTTCTAGGATGTTAAAGGCCCGTCAGATTTCTGAAGGGGATCTTTTTTCAGAGATTATCCTCTTTCAGAAATCTGATATTAAAAAATGGATGTGATGATTAAGTTTTTCAGCTTTCGGTAATTGGTTCTAATGTATTTTTTAGTGCTGAATCCAAAAAGGATCTTCATTTTGTACCATGCCATCACGTCAGGATTTCACATAAATCGCAAATTTTTAAAAAGTCTTACATCAAAATCAATTATCAAAAGTTAAAAAAGACAATCATCGCAGGCTTGTGTTACTAACGTTCTTCACTATAACTAAAAGAACAAAAAATAAGATAAATAATTACCATAGTATAAGAGTAAACAGAAAAAGAAAAAAAAGGCATTTAATAAATAAATTCTGTTATAACGTTTTTAATTTTACGACCTAATAAGTAACAATAAACTATATTTTGAGGAGAGGTCGAGATTATAAAATAAAAGTGATGGATAACCGAGTGTTTCGGTTAATAGGATGTCGGATAATCAAGAGTCCGTAATATTTTTAAATCGCATTAATTTCATATTCATTTAATAATTAACTGCAAGGAAGGATTTGAGCTATAGAAATTATGACTACGTTGATTATATGTCACTCGGTATCGCCCCCCCCCCCAAAAAAAAACGATTCTCTGGATCCGCCCCTGAAGGTAGTAGAATAAAGTTACTCTATGTACTGTTGTAATTACACTGGTGTCCAAAATTAAGGACCAGTCACAAAATGCTAATTTTTAAGTAAGCGCATACTTAAAAGGAAGTAATATAATTCAAATAATTACTATCCCTACAGAACAGCTAGTCCATATAGCATCTCATTCATGTCACAAGTGTCACAGTCACTGCGGTGAAAAAAAAAATTGGAAATTCCACACATCTCTTTATGAGTCTCAAATCTATATAATAAAAGCCGAAGTCATGTGACTGTCATCAATAGTTCCGGGCTGACCGCTTCACTTTTTATAATATGCCAAACGGCCATTAGCCGGGCGCAGGTGATATATCGCCAGATATTCTCCCATCGCCATCATTTCATTAAAATATAAGTCTATCACTGATTTCATTTAAAATACACAACTTTCATTTAAAATGCACATCTTTCATTTACCACACTTAAAATACAATCTATATAATATCCATATAATAAAAGCCGAAGTCATGTGACTGTCATCAATAGTTCCGGGCTGACCGCTTCACTTTTTATATGCCAAACGTCCATTAGCCGGGCGCGGGTGATATATCGCCAAATATTCTTCCATCGCCATCATTTCATTAAAATATAAATCTATTACTGATTTCATTTAAAATACATAACTTTCATTTAAAATGCACATCTTTCATTTACCACACTTAAAATACAATAAATAAATCTATATAATAAAAGCCAAAGTCATGTGACTGTCATCAATAGTTCCGGGCTGACCGCTTCACTTTTTATATGCCAAACGGCCATTAGCCGGACGCAGCTGATATATCGCCAAATATTCTTCCATCGCCATCATTTCATTAAAATATAAATCTATCACTGATTTCATTTAAAATACATAACTTTCATTTAAAATGCACATCTTTCATTTACCACACTTAAAATACAATAAATAAATAAATAAATATTTTTCCAGCATAGGTTTTTGGCGAGAAAAAAAATTGGCATCGTATTTTCCGGAAAACCTATTTCACATACATAAGCAATTTTTTCCACATGTATACAATTTATTTAATCTAAAGAAGCCAATAATCTATTTTTATATAAAAACAGAAGTAATTTGTATCTAAACATATATTGTATATATATGAGTAGTAGGAAAACGGGGCTTCTGGCTCAGGAGGGGGGACGGGAGGACCGTGCGCAGTCCGCATGTCCCTCCTCCGATCCCGCATCCTCATCCCCCCTCCTGTGCACCCTCCGACACCGCCCCCTAGCGGGAAAAATGGCGTTTTTAGAGTATTTTTCTGCTATAACATGAGAGTTGAACGTTAGATCAACTAGATTATCGTACTATAAGATGAAGATTAAATTTACATTTGAATTTTGAACAATCTTTTCCTTAATGAGTATTATTAATTAAGCAAAACAGTGGAAAATATCAATTTCTTAGGAAAAAAGCTGATTTCTGTAGATTTTATTCAACTACAAGATCAGAATATCAACTTAAATGGAGAAAGTTAAACATATATTTGCTTTTTGGGCGATTAACACCTTAGTGAGCATTATTAATTAAGCAAAATAACAAAAATATCAATTTTTAATGGAAAAAAAATTTCAGTACATTTTATTCAACTGCAAGATCAGAATATCAACTTAAATGGAGAAAGTTAAACATATATTTGAATTTTGAACAATCTTTACCTTAATGAGTATTATTAATTAAGCAAAACAGTGGAAAATATCAATTTCTTAGGAAAAAAGCTGATTTCTGTAGATTTTATTCAACTACAAGATCAGGATATCAACTTAAATGGACAAAGTTAAACATATATTTGCTTTTTGGGTGATTAACACCTTAATGAGTATTATTAATTAAGCAAAACAAAGGAAAATTATAATTTTTAAGGAAACAAGCTGATTTCTTTATTTATTTCATTTTTTTTTTCCCAACTATAAGATGAGAATATCCACTTAAATGAGAAATGTTAAGCACACATTTAAGTTTTTGAACGGCTATTAACCTTAATGAATTTTAATACTTAATTTTTTATACATAAACCATTGCTTAATAAATTTAATGCTTTCTGATTCAATGAAATTCAGTGATTTTTTTCAGTTTTTAAACCAGTTCTTGCATATTTTGTATTAATTATTACTTAATTTCCCAACCTCTAAAAGCATTTGAAGAAAAACACGATACTCCGTTTAACATTTGAAAGAAATATTCGAAAAATGACCCCTTCGCTAACCCCAAATCTTCCCCTCAAGCAGGGAATGCGAACAGTAGAATGTTATACCAGCTTATTGATGTATTTTCATATCACAAGAACGCAGATTTTGAACAGTCAGTAAACACGTGATTGTAATCTGAGTTATTCTACCCATATTATTAATCAAATTATCATATGGTTCATCTTTAGTTTTGAACAATCATCATCTTAATGATTATTATTAATTAAGCAAAACAATGGAAAAATTTCAATTTGAAGGATAAAAGCTGATTTCTTACGAATTTTTCAACTGTAACACTGGAATATCGACTTCTAAGAGAAGAGTTATACATATATTTTAGTTTTTAACAACAAAAACTTAATAAATATCATTAATTAAACAACAACAACAACAAAAAAAAGAAATCATAGATTTTCAAGAAAAGATTAATTTTTACGCAAATTTTCAACTTTGAAATACACTTGTTTATATATTTTTGCAAGATACTAATTATATTGTTAAACTTTAGCTATCTTTAGAAGATTGATTGTCTTTATAGTGTTCATATTTATATCTATTCACATCATGACTACATTTGAGATCTTACAACCAATAGTATAAATTTCTTTTCTATATGGAAAATGGAAATGAATAAAATTGTTTTATCAGATCATTTGATCATTGATACATTCGAGATTTTGAACATATATCCAGATTTTGAATGAACAACACCTTAATGAATATTAATAATTAAACAAAACAATGGAAAATATCAATTTTTAAGGAAAAAGATCAGAATATCAACTTAAAGAGGAAAGATACGAGGATTTCAACTTAAAAGGGAAATTTAAACATTTATTTTAGCTTTTGACAAACCATTACCTTAATGAATTTTATTAATTGAACAAATAACAAAGAAAAATGCTATTTTTTAATGAAAAAAGACAAATTTAAACGAATTTGATTAACTTTTACACTAGTTTGAGATTTTTTTTCATTCTTTTAGATGCTAGCTATGTAGAATTTTAATCTCTCAACGAGACACACTTCAAGAAATACTCATTACTAAACAAAATAAATTAATTTTAATCTAATCAATAACTGAAAATTTCACATTTTAAAAATATTTTCATGAATGTACATAAAAGATACGAGTTTACAAACTAATATCCATGTTTTATTAAATTTAACTGGATTTTTCTATATTCGAACTTAATTTTTATACACAAACCATTATTTAATCAAATTCAGTACTTTCAGATTTAACGAAATTCAGCGATTTTTCACTTTTCAAACCAATCCTATGACTTAAAAAACAACAGCGCCTCCAATGATTTTATTGCTTTGAGTGAAACGAGTCGCATTTTTTATACTGTTTGCTGTTTTCGTTATATGAAGACGTCAGCTTATATTCTCTAGTTTAACTAAAATGAGTAATATGCAAGAAATGTCTTTAGCAGAGGAAGATTCAAGTCAATCTTACTTAAAGGATATGAATTCAGCTATACCCAGTCAAGAAGCTTCGAACATTGAAATATTACCCTCTTCACCAGAACAACTAAAACCAGCTTATTCTTGCAATCAATGCGAGAAATCCTATTAAAAAAAGAATGCATTAAACAGACATCAAATATCCCATTTGGAGAAAAAACCCTTTGAATGTGAAATATGCTCCAAGACATTCGTTCAAAGCAGTGATTTAAAACGACATAGTGTAACTCTTTCCAGGACATCTACTACATATAAATGCAATCAACGCGGGAAAGATTATTTACAAAAGTTTCTGTTAACAATTCACAAGAGATCTCATAAGAAGTTTTATGATTGTGATAAATGTTCCAACTCTTTTTTAACAAAGTCTGCTTTAACTGAACATAAAAAAGTTCATCCCAAGGAATATGAATGTAAATACTGCAACATTAAATTGTACGATGAAGTTGAATTTTTACATCTTAAAAAAGTTCACCCTATGAAATATAGTTGTAAACACTGTAAAATTATCTTTTATCTCCAGAGGGAGTTTATTCATCATCTGATCAACATGCATAAATGAAAAATGCAAACTTTGTTAAGTCATAAACTTGATTTGAATATCTGTATATTTTAAAAATGTATATATCCTCCTATAACTGTTGAAAATGATGAATAAATATTGTTTAACTGAAAAAGTTTTTGTCGTTTATTTTTGCCATATCAACTTGTGATTTTTCTTGACTCTATCTCATCAAGTCAAAACGATTTTACTAAAATTTTAAAATACATATTGTATATTTTTTTAAGTTTATATATTTTTTAATTTCTTATCGAATGAAACATGAGTTAACTATCTTTTATTAATTTCATATTAAAAACCTAACGTTTTCCATATAATTTTATTATGTTCCGTCTAAATTTTATATACCCAATTAAATTCTATAATCCCTTCTTATTAGCAAACATTACTATTTAACTGGAAATTTCACATTAATGTTTTTCTTTTTCATGATTGTACATATAAAAATAAGAGTTTACAAACTAATTTCCATAATTTATCACATTTGAACTTAATTTTTATACTCAAAACATTATTTAATCAAAATTTTTATACTCAAAACATTATTTAATCAAATTTTTATACTTTCTGATTCAGTGAAATTCGATGATTTTTCATTTTTTAAACCAATACCACAATATTTATCGACATTGGACTTGATTCTTCCCTTGTATATTTTTACATTACACAATTAAGATAGATATAGACTTAGGACAGCAATAGAGTTAAAAATTGATTATACTCAATTTTCGCCTTATATGAATTGGTCCTACATGACATTTCTTATTGCTACAATCACTTGATATATTAAAATTAGTCCGAGTTATTCAGTCTATATTATTAATCAAATTATCATATGTTTCATCTTACACTTCTAAGACTTCTGAATTATCCATCAAGTTGCTTAAAATATTAATACTGTGTTTATAGTTCTATTGATACATAGCCTACATGAATATAATCTTTAATTTTAACATTCCATATTTTAAATGACCTATTTTCAAAACTAAACTATATGAATTTTTACTACATCACTTATCAATATCACAGAATGATTTATGCTTCACACTTTTCTAATAATTATCAGATTCTTATAACATAATTTCTTGATAACATATATTATACTACTGATTTGTACGCATGCGTGAGTTGTCACGTGATCAAAACGATTGAGAATAATATAAATTTTCGAAAAGCAGCGCAGTATTTCTCATTTCAACTGTTAAACTTGGGAGAGAAGGTGACTTTAAGTGCGCAACTCTGATAAATTTCCAGATTTTAATTCAAGTGAGGAATCGATTTCTTTGTTAGTGAATAAAGTAAGTTTTAGTATATCATTACAACATATATGTATTAATAAAAATAAATAAATAAATGATTATTTATATATTAAACCTTTCCTAAGTATATAAATATATTTCTTTTAGTGTAGTTTAGTCATAGACGGCCCCTTAAACCATCATTTTGCCGTTTTTTAAGCATAATTTGAAAACTACTTGGAAGAAAAATGTGAAATTTTTGAATTTCCATAAAGCAGGACTTAATAAGTCTAAATCCATCAAAAAAATTGTAGGTTGCAATTCATAATTTTTTCGAATATTAATTTCATAATTCATATCATAAAATTATAAAAATTGCAAATTCAGCTTATTTATGTTTGGGTATATTAGTATTATTACCACAAAAAAAAAAAAAAAATAGCACATTAGGAGCATAATTTCGGGAGATATAAATAAAAATATGAAAATATAATTTAACATTAGAAGCACTAAATTTTGAATGTTTATAATTCAAAAACTTATCATTCAAATGACTTGAAATTGGGTGTCTAGGCATAGTTTGAACCGAAGATTTGAAATATCTCGTTAAAATTGGGTATTGCCATTGAAAAAAATGAAGTTTGGATTCGTTTTAATATGTAGTTGACCCCCTAAGAAAATTTTATATACATCATTTAAAAGTAGACTTTATTTGCAATCGTTCGGTACCAGTAACTTTATTCTATGATGATTTGTTGAGGAGTTAGTAGGGGGTGTTTACTTTTTTTTTTCCACGACTGTACCTAAATAAGCAATTAATCGTAATAATAATAACATAAACTAAAATATTTCATTTCAACATCAAAGTATTGTTTCTAATTTACATTCAAATAAATATATATTCCAAGATAATTTCAACCGAAATTAAGTTGACAGCTTTCTATTTCACTTCATAAAGTAAACAAACATAAGAGATTCATTCATTATAAACGGTAGAAAATATTAGGCTATTGAGGTAATCATTCGCAAAGCAGGTTCTCCAACAATGAATGGACAATATTCGTATACGTCATAGTAGGTAAATTGGCGGCTTTAGCGTTTGTTAACGGCTTGCATTCACGAGGGTTTTATTTTGCTATTTCTCTTAGTTACGTTACTTTAATTAATTTTAATGTCATATTTATGAACTCAGAAATCAAATATATAAAAGCAAAAGTATATATATTCCTTATTTAGTTATTAAGTAGTGAAAAAAATTTATAAATGCATGATTTTCAAAATTTAAATAAATTTATTATTACTAAAAAAATAACATTGAAGTAGCAGCATGTTTAAGTAAAATAAGTTTAATTTAGATAATTTATGAACAAATCTCAGTTCAAACACTTGAAATTTCACTCATTTTTACAGCTACGGAAATTAAGAAATATTCGTCAAAAAAGACGAAATAAGCGTAATAACAAAAAATGTATGAAGTTTATCAAGTTCGTAATGAATTCTTGATTTCTCTTTGGACTCGGGGCAGGATTGAGCAAGTGAATTAGTTTAAGAATGAAAGTAACATAATGCAATGCTTAGCATACATTTAAGGGAGACCAAACTGGTCGCCAGAGGCGGCTAGTGATGAATATATGTGACTCCACTGAGACGTCAGTGTGACTTCTGCTTTGTGACGAGTCACCAGGTGACTTTACAATGTATCTGCATGGTGACTCTCATGTAACTGTCATTTTTAGACTCAATTTCAAAGTCATCATGAACGTTGCATTATGATAAGTCACCAAATACTATCACATTATTGTCACATGGTGACTTTTCACAAAAGAGCAAAATGGTGACTTCACAGTAGTCTCTCTGTCACCTGAAAGTCAGCATGTGACTTTAATGTGACATTATTTGGTAACTTATCATAATGCAGCGTTCACGATGACTTTGAAATTGAGTCTACAGATGACAGTCACAATGTAACTACATCGTAAAGTCACATGGTGACTCGTCACAAAGCAGCAGTCACAGTGACGTCTCAGTGGAGTCACATATAGTGATCATTTGAGACTCATAATGAGATGTATGGAATTTCCTATTTTTTTGCTTCACAGTAGTTACTGTGACACTTGTGACCATGTATAACATGAATGAGATGTTATATGGACTAGTTGTGCTGTAGAGATAGTAATTAATCGAATTATATTATTTCCTTTTGAGTATTCGCGTACTTGAAAATTAGCAATTTGTGATTGGTCCTTAATTTTGGACACCAGTGTATTTTTGCTGTAGGCCTATTATTATTTTTTTTTTTTTTTTAATCAATTTTTGAAGTTGTACGGAGACTTTTGGGACACCCTGTACATCCTGGGAGTTCTACACAAAGAGTGTGTGCAATGGAACCAGCGGGATTCGAACCCACAATCTCCTACGCTCGCAAGCGATTAGCAGCGTGGTGCTTTGACCACTCGGTCATGGAGACCCCGTGATTTATTTGATATTTTGAGATGATCTTTTCAACTATTTTTCTTAGGACAGCGCAAATAATATTTCATTTCTAATAAAAGTATTTTCACGTGAATATTAGAAACAAAAAGAATAGTTTGGTCAAAATTACGTCAGATTAAAAACGATACATTTAAAATGTCTTATTTAAAAGACCCTTCCTTTCCCTTTGTTGAAAAATACCGGGAGACAAAGGTTTATTTAATTCATTTTATATTAGCTTATTTTGAAATGTTTAACTGATTTTATTTAATCAAAGACGAAAACAGCCATTGTATTTTTTAACAGCAGCTGATTTGGCCTTAAAATTCCCCAATCAAAGAGAAATGAATAGAAACCCGTGTATAGGGAGATCGCCACTGTTTTTTAAATTATAATTCATTTTTCCGAAATCTTTTTAAAGCCGATCAAATTAGCGTGCTTTTAGAGTCTGCGGTATCTGAACGGGGGTTGGCGAGCGTAGTTCGTAGGGGCCAGAGCCCCCCTAGTTGTCAACAAAGTTACTTTAATTTCTGTAAAATATGATAACATGACAAGAAGTGCTAGAAACTGCAACCATTCATATCTAAACAGAACTGAGCTAGACATTCCTTTATTAAGAATGCAGCTAACAGTACTTATACTGTATCACTGGCCAAAATTCAGTCACTTCCATTCGTATCATCTCATTTTATACAATCAAATTAATATGATGCAAATCTCGCTAAAAATGTCTTCATTTTTGCTGAAGTTGTGAACGAAAATGTAGCTATGGCTAGTAGTGACATACTTTTCATTTTTGATGAAATAAGTGGAATGATATGTTGTTTCTTGTTGAGTATAAGAAAATTCTATTCATTTGTTTGAAATCACAGAAGAATGCATGGAATTTAAATTTTGTTAATTAAAAAAGTTTTAAACAATTCTCTTAAATAGCACCTCAAAACATAGATTTTTTGTTTATTGCAAAATTTATTTATTAAAAAAAGGTCTTGTTTATCAAAATAGAAATATCTGTGCTAAATATTATGTAAAATTGTTTGAAATTTAGCTTTTTAACACAGTTAAACTCTGAGATAAAAGTATTTGGCCAGCAGAATATTCGGTATTCGGTTCACCTACAGGCCAGATATTCGGTATTCGGCCAAAATCACTATTCGGTGCATCCCTAATATAATTTATAAACTATACCCTTTTCCGGACTGCTTTCAGCCAAGAAACTCAAATATGGTGTCAGAAATGGGTGTTACCATTTGACAAAAAAAAAAAAAAAAAAAAAAAAAAAACAAGTGGTGCAGTTTTTAATATGTAGAGTAGACGACTTTATTTCAAAAATTGCATTAATATTCTGAAAGAATAAAATGATATTTCGAGTCTAATGACACCTTTAGTGTGATTGTATCTTTTTTTTATATACTGACTGTATCATCTTTTACCAATTAAATAAAAGCTGAAATGTTATTTTAATGGAATGGGGAATGAAGGGCAAGCTATCAAGAAAGCAAAATTACTCTTTTGCTTACTATAGACTTGAGTTTTGGAATTTAACCCTTTATCTACTGACAGTACCATTAAAATAACTTGTTATAAAATTCATTTAAGACATCGATTAGTTGTAATACAGTTTAGAATGAGTTAATCTATACATTACTTTGTCTTGTTCCTAAAGCATTATGGGTTACACAAAACAAAAATATTTTTAAAAGGATGATTTCTTTTGTCTTTGCATCTTTTCAGCTTTCTTGGTGTTGGGAGGGGGGGGGGGGTGGAGGGTTTCAATTAAGAAATGTTTCTATATTTCTATTGTAAGAACATTATACTATTTGTGCATTTCCTAATTCTACAAAATACCAAGAAAGATATTTAAAATAAAAGATTTGAGTGGCGTTATAAATAATTCACAAAATCCCTATACATTCAAATGTAATAGATCCTTCTAAATCCTTCAATCCTTTTAAAATTTGTTAAATGATTATGTAAATCTTCTAATGTAGTTTACACAATTCTCGAAAAATGCTTTAGAAGATAAATTTTTTATGAATTCATAATTCAGTACATAAAGGGTTAAAGTCTTACGTTACTTTCCGATTAACTTAAAAAGAAATATTTTTAATCAGATAATTATAGAACTTTTACACTTCTACAAACTCTTACGGAAGAATTTCAATTTATTTATAAAAATAACACTTTTCAGTGTTAAGTATAAAAATAACTTGATTATCTTCGATTTAACATTTATACATAAGCTCTTCAAAATCTAGCATTTTATATATTTCATGATTTCCAATGCCTTTTCTAACCATTTCTGAGGTAGTCCACTGAAATACATAGCATTCACATTCAGTTAACTTTTATAAATAAGCTCTGCAAAATTCTAGAATTCAATGTTTCACGCTGTTCAATATTTCCAATGCCTTATCTAACCATTTCTGTGGCAATCCATTGAAATACATGACATCTACATTCCACATATCTTCACTCACTGCTCCATTTAGGTTTTTTTGCAATCTTCTGGATACTTTGTCACAAACCATCTCAGCTAATGCTTTATCTTCAATTTGTTGGCACATTTTGCATGTTTCGTCACAGCAGTTTTCTTGCCATAAACAATGTGCTTGGTGATGTGGATTCACATGCGTGTGACGATTGACGCATTCTTCCCATACGGATGTTATCTGGTTGTCTTCAAATCTCTCAGAATAACCTACTAACATCACTGGATCTAATTTGTCTATGTCGTGAATTTGAGATGAATGCTGGCTGAAGGCTTTGACTTCTTTTCCTTTGGATTTCATTATTGACGCCACGGTATAAAAACAGTTGAGATGTTCCACGAAATCGTCCAGTGCCTCCAGCAGGTGAAGTGTCTTAAGTTGTTGGGAATAGACTCCAATTTCACCATTTGCAATTTCTTTGCATGCTCCGAGAACGATAGTAATCCACTGTGCATCGTTTTTAATCCACTTTGTAACTCCCAGTCGACGTTTTTTCAGAATTGCATCATCTCTGTATAAAGCGGCGTCTTTCTCTATGTCTCGAGTCAAAATATCAGATGGGAAGGTGCATTTCCAGGATTTCAACTGAACTTGATGCTGAAAGTGCTGCCAGAACGCTGGATCTTTGAAAACATGAGTGGTCATTTCGTTTGAATCACTGTTGTTCCACTGCCCTGCAAAAATAAAAGGAAAAATATCCATATAAATGCGTTAAAATAGAATATTTATTGCTGCTAACATAACAAAAATAGTATGTTGTGGCCATCACCAGGGCCCGCCTATCAAGTTTCTGTGCCCAAGGCACTTTCAATTTTTCGTGACCTTAGATTGGTTGATTTATTGATGGCTTTTTTTTGCATATTAAACACTTATTCGAAAAGTGTCAACGCAAAAAATTATGTTTTTAGAAACATTGAAAAACGGTTCCAGGAAGAAAAATAAAATATTTCTTCTATTATTTATTGAAATGTGCTTTTAACCATATATTGAGATATATTTTTGTCATTTTATCGTATTAATATCTCAAATATCCCATTTTTTAACAATTATGATTTTTTAATGAAATTTAGATTAGATTAAATTATGATAAATTTCGTGCCCCTCAGAAATTTTGTGCCCAGGGCACATGCCCCGGTTGCCCGTGCGATAGTCAGGGCCTGTACATCATATTATATCATTGGAATGTAGTTATGAATATGAGAAATTTAGATTTTTTTTTAATTAACATGTTAAAGGAATAACTTCTTGAATAAATACAGTAATATAAAAAAGTCTTAGCGCAACACTGATGGGTGTTCAAAATAGAGGCCTGCACAGGCCGAAATTTTCAGTTGGTCCAGACACGGTGTAAAAACAAAGTGTGAAATCGATGAAATAAGATCTGGCGCAACAAAATTACTACAAAAAATACCGATATTTGTTAATCAACTTTATCCTACAATTAAATTTCTTTACAAAAAATAGAAAAAAGAAATGTATTGCAATGCTGAAATTAAGTACGACATTTCTCCGATTATACGTCCTCAAGCCATGGAGTACGGAATTAACCCTTAGACAAACAGTGATTCTGTTCCGAATTTTCCGAAAATTGAAAAAAATCGGGTATCAGTCCGAAAATTCAAACACAAAAAATATCGCGAATTTCCAAAAATGGTCGTCGAGAAAAATCAATTTCGTCGATCGCTCGCACAAAAAATCGCCAATATCATCAAACGATCGCGAAAAAAAAATTTTCGTCAAAGGATCGCAGAAAAAACGCAAATTCCGTCAAAGGATCGCAAAAAAGCGCAAATTTCGTCAAAAGATCGCATAAAAAACAACGCAAATTTCGTCCAAAGGGTCGCGGAAAAAAAAGTTAGTGTCCTTCTCCTCTCCTGTAACCTTTCAGAAAATTTGCTGTTAATTTCAGATTTTTTTAAAAAAACTCAGAATCACACCTGCTTTAGACAATGCCATTCAAATACAGATACAGATTCATGAAAAAAAAAAAATGTAATTTAGAATGCATAGATTTTGAAGCACTTCCCAACATTATCCGATATAGTGTTGTGAAACTTCATTTTTTTATAGAATGAGAAGAAAACAATTTAGGAAACACATAACGCAGCTAAAAATCGATTTTCAGCAAGTACCACTTGTAGAAGGTTATGTATTCGAATTCTTATTGTGCAGCCCCCTACATCATCTATAGCTATACTTTCATATACAACACAAACTATTCTAAAATTCAGCTAGATAATGCTTAACCCAACTGAAAACCATTTTCCGAAAATTACCCACCATACACGGCAATGTATCCCTTCTCTTTCGTGTAGCCCTGTATATGAATATATTAGCATTACTAGCTGAACCGCCCGGCGTTGCGCGGGCTCGTGATGAAAGAACCTCAAATTTGTGTATGAACATTTATCTTTAACTCCATTTTGTCTGAATTTATATTTTTAAATGAAAAAATTGCTAAAAAAATGTTGAATGGAAAGTATAGGCTACATGGTATTTTATTTTCTGTGTAATTTGATTTTTGGAGTCTATATGCGTGTACTGAAATCGAGCGAAACCGCGACGAAACACTCGGGTTTTTACTGATTTCGTTGAAAATTTCACATTTTATTTTGTAAAAAATATTTTTATCCGTCCGAACGTTTCCAAAATTTTTGTAGGTGATGTAAAGCTTAATACATGGAAATTATTCCAGAGAGAAACATTCGCCTTGCATACAATATTTCAAATGAAAATCAAATTTCAAAGTGATTGCTTAAAAGGCGCAAAGACCAACCTAGTGAAAAAGATTCTAAGCCGGGACTCGAACCCGGGCCATCAGTATAGCGCACTGACGTTCTACCGACTAAACCACTTGGAACGATACCTAGCTCGGAAAATTTCTCACTATTATATGTTGGCAAGGCTACAAACGTAGCACAAGATGGAATATTTATCGTGAGCCACCGACATGGGGCGAGCACGAAACATAATTAATTATGTTGGTCTTTGCGCCTCTTAAGCAATCACTTTGAAATTTGATTTTCATTTGAAATATTGTATGCAAGGCGAATATTTCTCTCTGGAATAATTTCCATGTATTCATATAATTTCTATCGATGCTGGATTTAATTACGTTTCGTGTTTGTCCCAGGTCGGTGGCTCACGCTAAATATTCCATCTTGTGCTGCGTTTGTAGCCTTGCCAACATATAATAGTGAGAAATTTTCCGAGCTAGGTATCGTTCCAAGTGGTTTAGTCGGTAGAACGTCAGTGCGCTGTACTGACGGCCCGGGTTCGAGTCCGGCTTGGAATCTTTTTCACTATGTTGGTCTTTGCGTCTTTTAAGCAATCACTTTGAAATTTGATTTTCATTTGAAAAATGTAAAGCTTTTCTATTTACATGCTCTAAAAATACTGTGTTAAAATGCGAACGTTTAGTTATTTTTACCGTACAAAAAATATCGTCTCCGTGAGGCGTGAAGGTGTATTTGAAAAGGTTAAAATTCATATTTTTTAAAACCGATTACACCACCAATTAGAAGAAGGATTCAGCTTTAAGAGCATATTTTTGGTTTGCCGGTACCTCTAAAATTGCGCCCTGAGGGGCATTGCAAAAAGGGGAAACGCGTTTTTCGGAAAAAAGAGACCCTTTTTTAAAAGGTTAGCTGCGACATTTTTTTCAAATTGATTGCAACATTTGAGACATAAAAGTACGATCTTTCGGAATATGTCTTTTAATTTTAACTATACCGAGCGTCTTGGCCGATTTGGATTAAAACAAGAAAGTCAAAAAACATTTGTTCGCTGGCTCCCGATGGGTTTGTGCGCGTGCGCAAGTGCTAGATGACTTTTTGATGAGAATGAGTTGCGATGTTTAATTAATAACTCAACTAATTATTAGAAATATAGAATTCTGAGTGTCAGGTCCATAAGCAGACACTTTGGGCTGGCCTCACAAAAGTTTTCAGCCTCGTACGTTCCGTAGATTTTGCTAGCCATCGCACAGACACACACCACTCAGGCAGAGCGAAACTTTCTTTTATTAGTATAGATACTCGTATTATATGGGGCATTCTCACAATCTTTTGACTTTTATGTCCCTAAATAATAATTTTTATTTTAGTACATATTCTTGTGTTTTTTATTTTCTTCTATCTTCAATAGAAGAAAGTATTCTAATCGAAATTTTTTTCGGCTTCCGGTTTTCGACGGATTTATACGTTTTAGGGGTCAGAGATCCCAAAAAACATGTTTATAGAAAATGTCTGTCTGTCCGTCCGTCCGTCTGTCTGTCGCCATTGTACCACCAAAAAGTGTATGAAGTTATGCATAGAATTGAACCAAACTTTTATTTTAAGTTTTTTGGCTATGGCAAGCAGGTCCTCCCTGAATTTTGAAAAAATTCGCCGGTAGGGGGCGCTGTAATAACGATTTTTGTGCGATTTTGAATATTTTACCATCGAAAAATGTATGAAGTTATGCATAGAATTGAACCAAAATTTTTTTTAAGTTCTTGGCTATGGCAAGCAGGTCCTTCTTTAATTTTGAAAAAAATCGCCGGTAGGGGGCCTGTAATAGCGATTTTTGTGCCATTTTGAATATTGTACCATCGAAAAGTGTATGAAGATATGCATAGAATTGAACCAAATTTTTTGTTTTTGGTCATGGCACAAAGGTCCTCCCTGAATTTGGAAAAATTCCGCCGGAAGGGGGCGCTATAATTGCGATGTCTGTACGATTTCCATTATTGTACCATCGAAAAGTGTATGAAGTTATGCATATAATTGAACCAAATTTTTTTTGTATGTTTCTGGCTATGGCAAGCAAGTCCTCCCTGAATTTGAAAAAAATCTGCCGGAAGGGGGCGCTGTAATAGCTATGTCTATGTCATTTTCATTATTGTACCATCGAAAACTGTGTAAAATTATGCATACAATTTAACCAAATTTTTTGTGTTTGTGTAAGGTTAAGGCTACAGTCAGTAGGTCTTCCCTGAATTTGAAAAAATTCCGCCATAAGGGCCGCTATAATTGCGATGTCTGTGCCATTTTCATTATTGTACCATCGAAAAGTATATGAAGTTATGCATAGAATTGAACCGAATTTTTTGTGTATGTTTCTGGCTGTGGCAAGCAAGTCCTCCCTGAATTTGAAAATAAATCTGCCGGAACGGGGGCGTGGGGCGCTGTAATAGCGATGTTTGTGCCATTTTCTTTATCGTGCCATCGAAAAGTGTATAAAATTATGCATACAATTGAACCAATTTTTTTGTGCATGCTTTTGGCTTTGGCCAACAGGTCCTTCTTTAATTTGGAAATATTGCGCGGTAAAGGAGCTCTGTGATAGCGATTTTTTTATACTTTTCTTGATTTTTCGTAGTTCTATTGTCCATCGGCAGGAACTCGCTTTCTGCTAAGCCGGCTATTCGCAAACAGCTGATAACAACAGAATAAGGAAAAACTATTAATTTTAACAAATATCAAGATATAGATTAACTCGTTTTTAGTCCTTTTAATTGACTGAAGCAGAAATTTAAGATGAAAATCAAAGTTGGTATAGTATTGAACTAATAATATTGAAGTATTAACATGTGTAACTACTTTTTGGAACATTAAGATGCATAAGATAGAAGAAAGTTTTGGGATTGGCACATCCAACTAGTTTAATTTCATATACTGGGGAACATCCCTTTGCATGATTGCATAACAATATTAACGAGATAAATAAGTTGTGACGATGTTGGGGGTCGATAATACCTGGAAATACCTGGAAAACTCCCATACCGTCCCGTGTTCCTGATGCTGATTTTTAAGTTTGGAGCTGTCTGTATAAAATTATTTCAATAAAAATAATTCGATGCAATTTTTTTTTTCCGAAACTTGAACTATTGTTTTATATAAATATGTAGCAAAAAATGAACCTGCACACATTTTTAGGGTTGTTATTATTTTTTAAACTCTGTCCCTGGGTTTTAGATTCCTTATCGTCCCTCTTCTAAAATTATACAGAAAATCGCTTCAGATGCAGTCACAGAATTTTTTCCTCATGCAAAAGTATGGTAGATAAAGAATGTCTAAAATTCTTTGACAGGAAATTTGCTGCAGAATTTAAATTAGCATTTAAATGTCAATTTCGAGCATCGTGGCTTTATGGGTAGTCTTACCGTCCCCAAGGTTTATTCCTCCACTTTTCGATGTAAATTAATTTTTTTTTAAATTTAATCCAATGTAAGTAACTGTTTCTAGAAATCAATGAACTTTATGGCTACCACTTAGTCTTAACATGATTTGCCTAAATAGGCAGTAATTTTCCTTACCGTTCCATCCTTACCATCCCTTTTTTTTTCCATTCCGTCCCTTTTTTCCTATACCGTCCCCTTTTTTTTACCTTACCGTCCCTTCTTTAACACCCCTTTAACACGATGTTATCAGGGCTTAATTTGCGCCGGAGCCCCCCGGAGCTCAGCTCCGGTACTTCTCTGTTTTTAGTAAATATTTAGATATTGGTTGAAATTCACCGGAGCACATAAATACAGGGCTCCGGAGCCCAGTAGAATAGAGATTCAGACAAAACCGAAGCCTAAATTACTCTTTCCTTTCTCTCTCTCATCTCCTAGTTTCTACATTATTTTCTATCAAAACACTTATATGTGACATAGTGTGTCGCACACGTAGGAGATTGAAGTGAAACGACGCGTAAGATTTTCTGAACATTTTTCTTACGAATACTTTTGCTAGTTGTTCATTCATTATATATGCATAGCTTCGAACAATTCCTTTTTTGTGTTAACAGTATTTCCGTATCATAATCCTTACCGTATTTAATTGCAGAATTCTGAGAAAATTAACATTAAAATTAGGTAAAGGTTTCTGTTCGGAAGGAGTGATAAACTAAAAAGTGGGATAGATAGTTGAGTATATGCAGGTAGATATATTTAAAATTTTTATTTTCCTAAAGAAAAAAAGATGCTTTAAATTTTGCAAATATAATGTATGAAATATAAATATGAGGATTGGGGTGATGGCGGAGGGGGAGGGGGGGGGCACGCTACGGTTTTAGTGCGGCAAAATATTAGGGCTCCGGTACTTTTTCTGTTAGAAATTAAGCCCTGGTTATACCAAAATTTTGTACTAAAACTACTACATTTTTATTATTTCTTATTTGAATGTCCTGTGGGTATTATGCAAATTCATTATAAGTAAAAATGTAGAAGAAAATAGAAAGTTATACTTATAGAGGTAAAATGGAAAGGAAAATTAAACTCGCAAGTTTAACTTAAACCTCAGTTAAATAAAAAAATTTTCGCTGCTGACCATTTTTTCTTTATTTTGAATCATTAAGGCATTCGTCTATCAGATTAAAATGTTATTTAAGCAAGTTTAATTTCACCAGATTTTTATACCCGAAAGTGAAAAGATATTGAGAATGCCCCATATAATGTCGTAAAATTTAGTTCGTTTGAAAAACGCGTAACATAACAGCAATTTCCGTGGATAGAAGCTAATTTATTAGCATGCTTTTAGGGATGCCTTGTATAAGATGTATAGCTGAAAGCGATGTTTATCTTTACCAATCACAATCCAATTCATCAGAAAAAAAATCTGACCATTGGCTGGAAAACAACGCTTTTCTCAAACACGTGTTTGATTATTCATTTTTCATTATCTGTTAAAATTTCTGCCAATCGTTTATGATTTGACAGTTATTTTATCAGTGTGAAGCAAAGATCCTTTTAACACTTCAAGAAGCCATACTCAACCTGCGACCTTTTATGTGCGGCCCGAGACACATAATAAGTAATTCCTATTTATAAAATTTATTGAGGTGTGCCGTGCACAAAAGGTTTGTAAGGACCTTCACTGTTCTTTTATATATTTTCGCGGGATGACAAAATCTGTTCTATCATTTATAATTACTAATTTAAATTTATTTTAAAATATCTTAAATGCCGTATTCTTCTCCAGAAATTCTATGTCCCATTTGTACTACGGTGGTGTATACATTTTTTAATCATCAACACTAATCAAACGTTATTCCAAATTAATCCAAATTTGCGCTATATAATTCTACATTTAAAAAAATAAGTAAACAAAATTTTTTTTATTTAGCAAAAAAATCTCCTGATTTTTGTTGTTGTTGTTTGGAGCTTGGAAATGCAGCGTTGTTATGTTATTACGTTTTATATTCACTATTTAGCTAATAGGGCTTGTTAGGGTTAAACGTTTATAGCGAAAAAAATAACTATTTTTACACCACGACTTCCAAACAAGAATCTTTGAACCATATTTCTACATCATTTGCAATAGAAATCAGTCACAAAATATATTGCTTGGAAGTAGTAGTGTTAAATTTTTGGGTAACATTTCTTCCGCGACAAATTTTTAATCCTATTGATTATATTAACTTTATTATTGTTTTGTTATAATACTTTTGTTATCTCACTATTTCAAACACCCGTTTGTACATTATTATGTAAGAGTGTTGCGGCCCGCGAGAAAGAAAGATTGAGTATGGCTGCTTCAGAGTGATAAAATAATTGCAATTTGTGTTGTGTGGATAAATACGGCATTGTGGAATGATTTTAGTCGATAGAGTATTTTGGAATGGAATGGAAAGGAAAAAAGACATTCTCAAGTTTTTTAGAATGGAAAGGAAAAAGACGTTTCCTAGTAACGGATATTTGCAGTGAAGTATAAAGGGGACTTTTAATTTCGATTCTTTACACGGCGTTGGCTTCGCAGATGGTGGTTTCTTTTAATTTAAATTGGGGTGGGGGGGGGCGGATTTTTAGGGCCCTCATTTTTAGGAGTGTGTGTGTGTGGGGGGGGGGGGTATTTTCTTCTTATTATTATTTTTTTTTCTTTTCTACTTTGTCATTATTGCGTTTTTAGAAAATGAGAGCTGGAAAGCTTTTTCATTTCTGTGACTTTATTTTACTGGAAAAAAGAAAGAAAGAAAATAGCATCGTATAATTTGTTAAGACACTTAATTTTAGTACAATTGTAATTAATTTGAAAAAAAAATATTTTTGCGTAAGAAATTTGTATGTGAAATGAATTGTATTTGATTAAAAGTGTATAAATAATATTTTCGTGTTCATGTATAAATGTTCATGCTCATATTTAAAAAGGAATCCTATAGGATTCCTTTTTAAATATGAGTTGATAGCTGAAGTGACAACTGCAACGAAGTCGGGGGATCAAATTTCTTTTTCTTAACAAACTTTTAGAATTGTATTTATTTTTATACAGGGTATCTCTTATTATCGTTTACCAATAGCTAATAACCGTTAGTTTTAGAGATGTAGTTCCAATTAGAAAAATCTTTTAAATTTTGTTCTGGTAGTTCCAATTAGAAAAATCTTTTAAATTTTGTTCTGCATCATACAAAAATCGATTTATGTTAAAATAATCAATTTTTAAATAATTAAGAAATAGAAAATTTTATACACTGCCTGGGTTCCGTAAGTTTTATTTTGAAAAAGTTCCTGCATGTTGTTATTTTGAAAAAGTTCCTGCATGTTGTTATTTTGAAAAAGTTCCTGCATGTTCTTACAAAAGCGTTCTTACAAAAAAAAGAGTCTGAATTTGCCGTTTTCATACGCTACGCACGGAAGGGGACCTTGGAAGCAGGTACCGATGGTCCCGACCACTTCGGTTTATATTGAGAGACAGCAGACGAATATTTTCGAGAGTGGGGTGTCAAAACACCCCGCGCCCGTCCTGCCGGGATATGTAAATCAAATCATCTGCAACCAAAATGAAATGACAATCTATTCGCTCTTGAGGTATGGGTAGCGAAGAAATCGTGAAAAACAGAGCATGATAGCGATACCTCTGTTGGATAGTATACGTCCAAACCCAATAAGAATCTATTTATATCAAGGTCTGATAGAATATGAAGTTTGGTGAAATTCCGTTCATTAGTTCTCGAGATATAGATATTACGGAAGTTGTAAAAAATGCAGCATAGCAGCGCCACCTGTTAGGTGAGCGACATAAACCAAAAACTAATAAGCACCAATTTATGTCAAGGTAGAATTGAATTTTAAGTTTGATTAAATTCCGTGCATTAACTCTTGAAATAGAGTCCCCACAATATTTGTATTACACACAAACAGACTCGCTGATAGACAGTTTCTAAAAACACTCAATTTGTGTTGAGGACTTTCTAAAACGTATAAATCCGCCGAAAACAGAAACGCGGAAATAGCCATTTGACTGAAGATTGCGTCTTCTTTCAATTTATGTTAAAGAAAATAAGCTTAGAAGGCCGTCTTCATAGTAAAATTGTACTGAAATTTGAAATTTTCGGTACAAATGCCCAATTAATTATCGTATGTTGTTGACGTACAATGGCGATACATCTACAGTGAGCAAAAAAGTATTTGCACGCAGACGATTTTTTGCATAAGTAACCATAGAAAGCAAATTTGACCCTATTCTCTTAATTATTCATTTATTTAAATAAGAAGAAAATAAAAATAACTACCCATTTTCCTTAAACAGTAATATTACACATTTAAAAAAATAAATTAATATTTTCTCATACCTAAAAAGTATTTGCACAAGAAGCATTGACTGTTAAAAAAGGCATTAAATGTGAACATTATGCAAATGTTTAGCATGTCAGTCCCGCAGTACATTAGCCCCGCACTTTAAAGTCACGTAATATATTAACTGGAGCAGGGATTCTGGGTAGTTTTTGTTCTAATGGCGCCGAAAACGTGTGAACTGCCTGTTGCTACCCGTGAGAAGATTATATTTCTTCACAATTCTGGATTAAGTTACCGAGGAATAGGTAAAAAAATTAAATCTAAACTTTTCAAGTGTTCGTTATGTAATTAAGAAGAAAAAAGAAACTGGTTCGACAATAAATAAGCCGCGCACTGGGCGTCCATGAAAGCTAAATACCAGGCAAAGGAGAGCCATCACAAAAGAATCTTCAAAAAACCCTTTTCTAAGTGCTCGAGAATTGGCTGTTGATGTCGCTTCAACGTCGGGAACAACAGTTACACCACAATCAATTAGAAATATTCTTCATGATGCAAATATTCGAGGAAGAGCCCCTCGAAAACAACCATTTATTAGTGAAACAAATAGGGTGAAAAAACTTGAATTTGCAAAAGCTTATGTCAGCAAACCACTAGAGTTTTGGAAAACTGTTATTTTTTCCGATGAAAGCAAGTTCAATATTTTTGGCTCAGATGGTAAGAAAACTGTATGGCGAAAGCCAAATACTTCTCTTCAAATTAAAAACTTGAAACCAACTGTAAAACATGGCGGTGGTCATGTAATGATTTGGGGATGCATGTCTTTTAACGGAGTTGGCGAAATGACCTTTATTGAAGGCAATATGAATGCTAAACAATATATTAACATATTGCGAGATCATTTATCTAATAGTGCTCTGAAATTAGAAATTCCTAATTCATATTATTTCCAACAGAATAACGATCCGAAACACACTGCATATATTACGAGGTTATGGTTGCTTCATAATGTAAAAGATCAATTGAAAACGCCACCACAATCACCAGGCCGCAATCCGATTGAAAATTTATGGCATATTTTGGATGTGAAAATAAGGAAAAAGAAAATTTCTAACAAATCAGAATTTAAACATGCTCTTAGGGAAGAATGGCTACAAATCAGCAGTGAAACATGTCACAAATTAATAGAATCAATGCCCAGACGATTACAAGCTGTAATTGAAGCAAAGGGCATGCATACTAAATATTAGCACTGTTTTTAACTTATAAATAATTCTTCTAGTTCTATTTTTATTGCTAGTGTGCAAATATTTTTTTGGCAGTACAAATGCTACTTTTTTATGTTTTCATATTTTCAATATAATTATTAAGTCAAATATTAAATATGTTTATTTGTTTTGTAAAAGTGTTGGTATTTTTAATTCTTAGTTGCTTTTTATTTATTTATACATATGCTACAACAAATTTACCTGGTGTGCAAATACTTTTTTTGCTCACTGTATATTTAAAACAACTTAAAACTCCCATTAGCATTGAATATGTAAATTTAATTTCAAATAACAAGTCCGCATTTTAGCTTGGGTGACATGAAAATTCATTGAAAATTACGGTGGAAAAAAAAAAAAAAAAAAAAAAAAAAAAAAAAAGAGCTTTATGAATGAAAGTGGTGTTTTCTTTAGGTCAGTTTCACAAGGAAGGTCTCCATACGGGCATACTCCGAAAAATCTGAAAAAATTATAGAAAATTCTTCGCATGAGGATAGACATGTTTAATAAAAAAATTCGGCGAAAATTCGATAGCGTGTCCGTAAAAAAATAATGAAAATTTCGTTATTTGGCGATTTATCCCCGGTTGGCGATGGAATAAAATCTCAAAAAATACTTTTTTATGTCAAATACTCTTTAAGGTAAAAATGTTTTATGTTGAACTTGTTTAAATAAATTTAATTTAAATAACTTTAGTTTTTTTCAGTTTTAGTTTGTTTTAACAATAGTTCTGTCATATATACATTTTTATGAAAGTTAACTATGAAATTTTATGAATTGAAACAAAATTTAAATTAATTAAAATTGTTCCAATCTCAAAACTAAATCCAGTTGACCACTGTCGATTCAAGTTTGTTGCTATGGGAACAAAAACTTATCCGATATTGAAATGTATAACTGCAGCATTCTTCATCTGGCCTTTATTTTGGAATACGCTTAAATATATGAAAATATATTTTTCAATATAAAAATATCTTTTATATATGAAATTATTTTAACATTGATAAAATTAAATAACTGCAGCAACAAGCAACATAAGTACAAAAGAATAAATGCATTAAACTCTCTCATTGTTTAAGTTTAAATTCATCAAATACTATTTACACGCATTCTAAAAATCAATTAACAATCAATTTTTAGATGCATTAAAATCGTTTGCTTTTGGCGAGGAAAAGTGCTGCTCGCCAAATCGCGTGACGCTTTCGTCTTTTCGCGCCAAATAATCGAAAGTCTTTAATTTTTTTTTTACAGATTTTCTATTGTAATTCCGCCGCTAAATTTGACTGATCCTTTATTACATACATAAATAGTTTAGTCAGTATTTTTTTTTTTTTTTCAAAATATTCTGAGTATGCCCAGTAAAGAGACCTTCCTTGTCAGCTTTGTAAAATTAGGATGCAAGTAGTTATTATTTTTATATTTACTATTTATTTGGAAGCATAGTAGTCTTGTAAAGGGTTCGGACAGTCGAGTGGAATCACTCCAGATTCCCTCCGCTCTTTTGCTTAACAGAGGCATCAGCAGCCCACGGGCCTTAGGCCGATTTTCTCTCATTAGTCTGGGGTTGGACCCGGGCACAAGACATTTCACCAGCCCGCACCTATAGAGTTGAGGAAACTCATTAGTGTCATTCGTTAGTGCTCCATTAATACAGGTAAGTACCAACAGATTTCCGTTTGTACTGCATCCGTTACAGAGTTATGGCCAATAGGCGAATTCTTATTTGCGGCGTGCGGGCTGTCGAAACATGAGATTTCCTACAAGAAAAAAAACAAAAACAAAAAAAAACAGTTCTCTGATCTCTCTCTAATTATACATGTCGTTTGTACTTTGTTAGTGCAGGTAAGTACCAAGAGATTTTCGTTTGCACCGCTTCCTTTACGGGGTAGCGGTACAAACGAAAATCTCTGTGGGTGATTGCCGGTTTTAATTGTTTTCCTATAGGAAATCCCAAGTTTCGCCAGCTCGCTCATGATAATCGACCATAACCCCGTAAGGGATACAGGTACAAACGAAAATCTCTCGATACTAACGAAATGACATGCATAATTAGCGGGAGATCGGAAAACCTTCATTTTTTTTCCTAAGCCCGTGCGCCGAACATACCAATCGGCCATAACCCCGTACGTAACGGATACAGGTACAAACGAAAATCTCTCGGTACTAACAAAGTACTAACGATTTGCATAATTTGAGTGAAATCAGAAGACTTTCATTTTTTCCCATATTTCGTCGGCACGCGCTTAAGAAACGAGAATTGGTCATAAATCCGTGACGGATGCGGTACAAACGAAAATCTCTCAGTCCTTGCCAGTACTAACGGAGTACTAACGAATGACATTAATGAGTTTCCTCAACTCCACAGGTTCGGGCTGGTGAAATGCACCTGGTTTGCCAGTTTGGCCTCCATTTTTATTCAGAAAGTATGAATCACCACCAGAAATTAAAAATAGTATTTTTTGTTTTATTTACTGACGGACATTTCGCAATTACTAGTAAAAATTCTCCTTTCGAAGTTTCCGGTGTGAGTTTGACATTTCGAAATAAAAATGGAGACCAAACTGGCAATACTGAAATGCACCTAACAAGGAAGGTCCCCATACGGGCATACGTTAAAAAAGCTGAAAAAATTATAGCATGTTCTACTCATGAGGACAGATATGTTTAGAAAACAAATTACGTGCGGAAACTCGATAGAGCGTCCATAAAAAAAATAATGAAAATTTCGATATTTGGCGATTTATCACCGGTTGGCGATGGAATAAAGTTTCAAAAAATACTTTTTTATGTCAAATACTCTTTAAGGTAACAATGCTTCATATTGAACTTGTTTAAATAAATTTAATGTAAACAACTTTAGTTTTCTCAGTTTTAGTTTGATTTAACTATAGTTTTGTCATATTTATAATGAAAGTTAACTATCAAATTTTATGAATTAAAACAAAATTTAAATTAATTAAAATTGTTTCAATCTCAAAATTTAGTCCAATTGAACACTGTCGATTCAATTTTGTTGCTATGGAAACAACGACTCTTTTGATATTGAAATGAATAACTGTAGCATTCTTAATCTTGCCTTTAATTTGGAATGCGCTTAAATAATATATGAGAATATTTTTTATATATGAAATTGTTTTTAAAGTAATAAAATTAAATAACAAGCAATATAAATATGTAACACAAAAAATTGTATTTATTAAACTCTGTCATTGTTTAAGTTTAAATTCATTAAATACTATTTACACGCATTCTAAAAACCAATTAACAAGCAATTTTCAGGTGCATTAAAATCGTTTGCTTTTGGCGAGGAAAAGTGCTGTTCGCTAAGGCTAATGTCAGACGAACGTCTTTTTGCCTGCTTTTTTCCTTACGTATTATCCCTACACAATGTTAGCGGCATTGTGTAGGGATAATACGTAAGGAAAAAAAGCGTGCAAAAAGACGTCCGTGTGACATTAGCCTAAATCGCGTGACGCTTTCGTCTTTTGGTTCCAAATACTCGAAAGTATTTTATTTTTTAACAGACTTTCTACTGTAATTCCGCGGCTAAATTTGACTGATCCTTTATTACATACATATGTAGTTTGTTTTCTTTTTTTTTTCTTTTTTTTTTTTTTTTCAAAATATTCTGAGTATGCCCGGTAAGGAGACCTACCTTGTAATAATAACGGAAATGTTATATATATATATTTGCGATATCAGACTGGTATTCCGAGACGGTTTGTCTATCAACGCCAGACAGTTTGTTTACTGCTTGTCACTTGCAGACAATTTGTCTACCTTCTGTCACCACGAGACAGTTTGTTTTCTATTTGCAGCGCCGAGACAGTTATGTTAACTTAATTTATACTATTATTTAAATTATTGGAAAATCACACTTTGTTGTGTAATCAAGAAAAGGAATCATGAGGAAATAATTAATAGAGGCTTTAATCTTTGGTATCAAGGAATGAAAAATCAGATGATTCATCTCACGAATTAAGTTTCCAACAAATAGTCTGTTATATCTGTAACTGCATACAGAATTTTTAAGAAGTAAACTATCAATAGAAAACTCGAGAAGTTGAAACAATTGTAACGATAAAATTATAAATAATTGTTAAAACAAAATAGCAATAGGGAATAGAAAAAAATTTCGTTTTAGACAGATTTATGTCTTTGCACGTTACATCGTCTCTTACCATAGTATTATTTCATTTTGCTGGTTACTGTAAAATTTTCTGAAAAGCAAAATTCAGTTATAGACAGATTCCGATTTTATTCTAATTGTTATTATATGTGTGTTGAAACTAAAAATTTTACGAGTGCCAAAAAATTAAGCGAGATTGAAAATGTTAAGGGTTAAATTAAAACTCGTAGTTCAAGCTTAAGACGAAAAGCTAGGAAATAAAACATCAATAGCAAAACTGCGAGAATCTCTCTATTCTAAAAAAAAGTAACTACCGCTGTCACCGCCGCCGCCGCCGCCGCCGGTTTTGAATTTTTTGTGACCGAAGGTCTTTCTTCGTTAATATTAAGAAAAATAATGCATACAAAAATATGAAAATCGGTAGTGTTACACAGAAATGTTTGATAAACACGCTGATGCAGACAGTTTTCAAATCGAAGAATTATTTTAAGAGATATTTAATGCTAAAGTTGGACAAAATCGTTCCACTAAAAAAGTTTTATAGTAGCAAAAGCTATACATCGGAATTTAATCATTTTTAGTTCATTTTATACGTTATAATTTCCTGGTGTGCAGAATTGATTTATTTTTTTTAATTTGACTCATTTTTCGAGGTTTTATATCTATTTTAAATTCAAATTTTCAACATTTCGAGAGATATTTTTTACAGATTTTAGAAAGTGATATTAATTTAAACTGTTGCCAACTGTATAAACAGCGGAAACAATAATGTTTGCTTAAAAAAAAAAAAAAAATATTTATACGTGTAATAAATTAAAAATTTATTTACTATTATAAACAGAAAAAAAAACATTTGGAATTAGAATTAAATAATTATGTACAAAAAGCAGGAACTTATTAAAAATTACGTCATAAAAACTATAATTACACGTGAATTTTAAGAGAGAAAGGAATTTGTAAAATAATAAATTTATTAACATGCGTTAGAAGTCTTAAATAGGAGAAATTACGTCATATTTACGTCATATTACAGTTATTACATAAAATGAACACAAAATAATATTGCAAAACGGTTTAAATTTACAAATTGTGCTAGACATTTATTTGATATTTTGAGGAGATACTTTTCAACTATTTTTGTTAGGAAAGCGCAAATAATATTTAATTTCTGACACAAGAATTTTCACGTGAATATTAAAAAGAGAAAGAATAGTTTGGTCAAAATTACGTCCGATTAAAAACGATTATTTAAAATGTCTCATTTAAAAGAACTTTCTTTTCGCTTTGTTAAAAAATACCGGGAGACAAAGATTCTGTTTACTTAATTCCTTTTATATTAGCTTATTTTGAAATGTTGTTACACGTGTCTACGTCATCAAGTTATTTTTATTTCGACGTTTTATTTGTATTTTTATTAATGTTATACTAATTTATTTGTTCTTTCGTTATTTAAAATAAAAATTATGTCAATTTGTATAATTTGGCGAGTGGTTAGGCGATTTATATAATTTGGCGAAATTAGTCGACGGGATATTCAAGTAGTACCGCAGCGGATTTGGCGTTAAAATTTCCCCAATCAAAGAGAAATGAATAGAAATCCGTTTATAGGGAGATCGCCACTGTTTTTTTCAATTCCTACTATTAGTTCACACTCTCCTTATATTTGTTTATTTATATATATATTTATTTATTTATTTATCTTGTTCAAATTTTCAATCGTTAATAAAATACACATTATTCATCCTATCAAGTTGAAATAATTTTTTTTGAACTTGTACTGGATGACAATGGATGTTAATACAGTTTTTTCAAATATTAATTAATTAATTAAATTTTAATTAATTAATTTTAGTTTTGCATGGGAAACAAAATGGCGGCTATTGGTTATCGAAGGTCAATGAAAATATTTTCAATAAGGCGTTACCATAGGGGGGATCCTGTTCTGTCGCCAAATACCGCCAAGTTTGTCGCCAACTTGGCGATATATCGCCAACTTTGGCGTCCAAAATAAGTCGCCAAAAGGGACGCTAACTTGGCGATATATCTAATATTTCGCCAAATTCCCATAGAATTCCATTGTAAACCTACTTGTTTATAGAAAATCAACAAATTGAGATATTTTAATGCAACAAAAACTAATATTAGCTTAAGGGATTATATTAAATTTTTCTTTGGTGACCTACGTAGGAATTGACTTTAAAAACAAAATTTTTATATTACTTGTTTAAATTATAATTCAATCTTCCAAAATCTTTTTAAAGCCGATCAAATTAGCGTGCTTTTAGAGACTGCAGTGTCTGAACGGGGGGTTGGCGAGCGTAGCTCGTAGGGGGCCGAGCCCCCTAGTGCAGAAAATAATAGTAATTACTATGTTAATAGCTATGTGTATAATTTAATGAGAAATTTAAACATAATCTATTATATTAAAATCTACCTATGTCTGTATTTCACAGCTACTCCCCGTAGAATATGGAACGTTGGGCGATCAAATTAACACCAGTTTTCCGCGTCGATGTCATATAAGATTTCCGTGTCTCAGAATTTAAAAATTTGAATTAATTTCCGATATATATATATATATATATATATATATATATATATATTTTTTTTTTTTTTTTTTTTTTTAATGACATTTCTGTAATGATAGCAACTAAATTATTCAATTTTTGTGAATAAAGGGGAAGCGATAGTTATTATTAGATTTTTACGACGTCATTTTCTCATTACAATTGAAGAGATAAATTATTTTGAAAAATAATGAAATAGGTGTTGAAAAATCTCTTGATTAAATTAAAATTTCGAGACAAATTCGAAAAAAAAAAATTATTTTCAGATATTTAAGCTTCGTGAATTTATCCAACAGAAATAAAAATCATCTGTTGACAAACATCGCAGATTTTTTCCCCCGGCTAATAACATTCAGCGAAGGAGAAATATTTATTAAACAAAAACATAATTTTTGAAGAACAAATTAAAAAAACAAAATTTATTTCCTACATTGTTTAAGCCCGGGAAGGGACATATATTAAGATATTTCATTCAATTAGTTTTACATTTAATGTTAAATTTTTGTAACAAATTAGTTAAGCCAATTGAAGATTAAAAAATAAAAATAAAATTCATACAATATGATACTTAAAACACCCTAAAAAATTAGATTCCGTTCAAATTAAATCGAAATAAATCTTAGACTTCTTCCACTTTTAATTGAAAATATTTGTATTGCAGATTTTGCTTTATGTTTATGACAATTGTGCATAAAATGATAAGATGCATGCAAAATACAAAACTTAAAAAAAAAAAAAAAAAGTCTAAGATTTATTTCGATTTTATTTGAACGAAATCTAATTTTTTAGGGTGTTTTAAGTATCATGTTGTATGAATATTATTTTTATTTTTTAATCTTCAATTGGCTTAACTAATTTGTTACAAAAATTTAACATTAAATGTAAAACTAATTGAAAGAAATATTTTAATATATGTCCCTTCTCGGGCTTAAACAATGTAGGAAATAAATTTTGTTTTTTTAATTTGTTCTTCAAAAATTATGTTTTTGTTTAACATGTCAAGTTTTTTAATAACTACTGCACTCAGACGAATGCATTTCAAAATTAATGGAGAGTATCATCATCAAGCGTTGATGTATGCGGTATTGCATCACAATGTGGGATGCAGTTTACCAATGTGTAATTCAAAATGTTTCACTACTGTAGTAATAATGCAGGTTGCGGTAGTTTGGACAAAAACTTCCAATCTGAACGTAAAAAATCTATAATCAAAACATAAAAAATTAATTTAAATTTAGATACCCTATTTTCCACTCAGGAACGCTATGAATGTAAATGTAAATTGTGTTGAATCCTTACTGCTAATATTTAACAATATTATAGCTGTGATACAGTAAAAAATAAAAAATGAAAGTTTTACTTTAAAACCCTATTCTCTCCCAAGGGGTGATGTAAACACATCAGAAAATTATTACCTAAGTTTAACTTGGGGTATAAATAGTTCTCATCTCGGAAAAAAAAAATACATTTTAAAATTTAAGTTATGTAATTCCCTACTAAGTTCGCTACCTTGCGTAAAAATAGCTATCCATTAGAAACTTTTTACTAAAATATAAACTTGACCAAAGCAAAAACTTATTCTGAAAATATCCTTTTTATTTCCATTATGACGTCATATTCACCCTTTTAATTTTTGAAAAAAAAAAAACTAGCTCAATTTAATATTTCACGTGAAAATCTTTCAACTAAAAAGAAATAAATTATTATTACGGCTTTTGAAATTTTTGCAACAGTGAAGTAAAAATGTTACATTTTCTATGAAAAATGTCCGTTGATTTTCAATGAAAAAAGCGGAAATTAGAAGTATTAAGAAAAATATTTGAATAATGTAAAAATAAATTGGCCCATGTTTCTCTCTGGGTTATAATTCACCCATATGCAAAGGCATTTTACCATTCGTTTTGACCCTGACGTCAGGCAATCGTTTTTACACTTTAAATTTATAATATTATTAAAATTAGTAAAGAATAAAAAATGAATGGCATCAGGGACAAAAAGGTGGGAAGAAAAAATGAAAAAGTTATGATCTCCATAGGCTTTTCCATGTTAAATTAACATTGAGAAGTGACACTGGAAATAAATAAGTATTGCTCTGCCGCGCAATACTTAAATATTTTAATTTTCTGCATTTAGGTGGGCAATTATTGGCCCCTATCCATAAGAACTGAATTTAAAGAAAAAGAAAATACAGTCGAATTCGGTTAAGACGCGTTTCAAGGGAGTGGACCAAAGTCGCGTATTAAGCGGGATCGCGTATTAAACGTGATTTGGATAATGTTGCAGGAACTGGGCTTATTTACACATCTAATCGTCTAAATGAACTTTAGAGCTTTCATTTATATGTTTATTGTCGATAATTGTGTCTTATACGTATATTTAGATTTAAATTTAATTGTATCCAACTTTACTCAGTGTTTCTGTTTATAGAACCGACTGGAATAATAACTGAAAATAAATATGGATTCATTGCTTTCAAACATGGCTTCATTGTCGTTAATACGTAACCAATGATAAAACAGCAAAAATAATTTTTCGACTAGACTAATTTTTCTTTTTAACAGAAAGAATAGAAATATTAAATTTTGAAGTACAATCCAGTTGTCAAAATCATATTTAGTACTTGTGATAATGAGTACCAATATAATCTGTCCTTCTTTTTAATGTAAGAAAAAAATATCCTTATTAATTTGTGTGTAATAAATATTGTTAGCATAGCAAAAGTAAAGAAATCATAAAAGAATTAAACAACCCCAGTCGTATTTCTTTAATAGCTGCGAGTTTCTTTTCCTTTTCTTTTTTTCCCCTATAACATTCATTATAAAACATAGTAGTGATATAATGTACATTTAAAAACTTACTAACAACAGGTATAATCATCTTTAATCATAATAATTTTATGACGTATCTGAGCATCATGAATTCTCTATGTAACTCTCTACTGCAAAAAAAAAAAAAAAAAAAAAAAAAAAAAAAAAATGCACGAAGTGAGAGACAAAGAATGTTAGGACACGGGATCAAAGAAGAATTGCAGTGTTGGTAATTTAGAGGGTTTTTTGTAATCCCAATATCTACCACTATTTTCGATTAGTAATGTTCGCCTTAATTAATTTGTTATTAAATAAAGTAAATATTAGTACACAGAAACAGTGTTTTTTATCTGAATAAAAAAATCCGCTAAATTCGAAACACTGAAGAAGAGAGAAGGAATTGGCGTCTAAACGTTCTTTTTTGCCACAAAAGACTGAAAATCTATCGCGTAATAACCGTTCGCGTCTTAAACGTGATATTTTTGCATTAGTCTTACGGATGATGTTCAAGGGATCGGAAAAAATCCGCGTATTAAGCGGGATCGCGTATTAACCGTGAGCGTCTTAACCGGGTTCCACTGTATGTACTATTTTCAATTAATTGTTTTGAAGATGGCAGTTAAAACGTTTTCCAAAGGCGCTAAAAGTAAAATGGCTTATCAAGTAAAAATGACACATCTCTTTTTTTTTTCCTGTAAAGCATTTACTTTAATCCAAAAAGCTGAAAAATATTTTTATAAGCCTGTCAAAGTGACGTCATTTTCATTTCACCAGTTCCGAAATTAGAACTCAAATCTTTAAAAAATATATACTTTTGACAAAGTTTTACACTAATAAATGCACAAAAAAAAAAAAAAAAAAACCTTAAACGTGGATTTTTTACAATTTTTCCAATTATAAATAAATCTCTGATCACGTTGAAGTGTTAACTTTGATGTACGACCTTTTCTTACTTTGTTTTCGATCCGATTTTCTTCTTTAAAGCGTTTTATCAAATACTACACTATAAAATGGTTTAAATTAACTAATTTAGCAATATTCGAAACTACGATGATTAAAGATAATAAATTTTTTAATGCTGTTCGTTACTTCTTACGACTACGAGCCGTATTTAAATAATAAATATAATACTATGGAGAAAGCAAACAAAAGAGCCAAATGATTTCTTAAATGTCCCCATAATGCAAAAATAAAAATAATACGACAGACGATAATTTTAATCCGAAAATGTTTCAGTGTACGAAGACTTTTGTGGCGTATTCGTTCGCTGTCTCCTTCCGTTTTAATTTTTATATAAAAAGAAAATCAGTCAATAATAAAAAGAAATGTTGAGCATTATTGCCGAAACGTCAGTGAAGGCTTACTGTGGAGACACGAAATGTTTTGGTTTCCGTTTGTCTGTCTGTCTGTCTGTCTGTTCCGCGATAACTGCCGCAAAAAGCATCCGATCGGCTTGAAATTAATTGGGCATGTTGATGAGGTACTCGGACTTAGCTGTATAGTTTTTGGTTAAATTTGGTTCATTCGTTCGGGAAATATAGAATATTTTATTGCCGAAACGTCAGTGAAGGCTTACTGTGGAGACACGAAATGTTTTGGTTTCCGTTTGTCTGTCTGTCTGTCTGTCTGTTCCGCGATAACTGCCGCAAAAAGCATCCGATCGGCTTGAAATTAATTGGGCATGTTGATGAGGTACTCGGACTTAGCTGTATAGTTTTTGGTTAAATTTGGTTCATTCGTTCGGGAAATATAGAATATTTTATTTTGTTCTGTAATGCTTTTCAATGGCAAGTCAGACGATTTTTCCATTTTTATTTGTTGAAAGGAAATGACCCATATGATTGAAGGATTTAAATGGTAAATTATGGATGATGAAATTTCCTAATTGGAATCACACAATGTTCATATTAGTTTGAAATTTTTTCTATGCATTTGTCAGAGTTTTTAAATTCGGTGTATAACTTATGGAGGGATTATATATACGCGTTCCAATAACATAAAATATTTTCTTTTATAAATTTTCTTCTTTAGAATGTGCACATTTCATTGTTTTAATTTTTTTTAACTGTTGCCTAGCAACGCAACTACGCCTAAAAACATCGCAGATGTGAAAGTATGTGTGATTGTTTGAAGTCAAATGAACGTCAAAAAGGGATGATTGTTTGTAAAAAAAAAAAAAAAAACCTTTTTGTCTTTGCAAAATATAGATGGATTTTACGCCAGAAATAAAGGCAGACTATGTTCTATTTATTTTGTTCAAATACATTTCTTTTAAATTAAAAAGTTCATTATTTTCATAAAGAATAAATTGACATTTTTCTATAAAATTTAACTCTTTTTTTTTTTACCGTTGCCAAGAAAATCAAATCCCGCAATAATAATTTACCCTAAACAGTTAACTTTGATTTGAAATATTTTCATGTACAAGAGGAAAATGAAATAAACAATAGACATGAATATACGTCTTCATATTGGAAATAAAACGAAAATTCGAAAATAAGGTGATTTTTACCTCATGTATCAAAAACAAAGCGAATATGCTTTGAGGTTGAAATAAAAGGGCCTTGTGTTATGATATTAATTCTTAATATTAAAAAAATAAAATGTTACCAATATCTCACGGTTTATCGTCTGCACACGGCTAACAGAAATGTTTAATTTTTAATTGAAAATTTCAATAAGAAAAAACTTTTGAAAAGCGAATAGATAGTAAATGTCAAAATTATGCACCGAAAAATTATCTCTGTTGAAAATGACGTCAATGTATCGGGAAATAAATATTTTCATTCTTAAAATCCAAACATTAACTAGAATTGCCTGAAAAAATATTTTTTGACGAGTGTTACTTCCTAATGCATCCTCATTTCAGAAAATATAAATTAAAATTATTTTATTTTTAAAAGGAAATTACTTTTTCGTTCATAAAACCTAAACTTTTAATATAATTGCGTCAATGTAAATTTTCTTCTGTTCACCGGTATTAAAAAATAAGGCTAAAATTCAATCTACGATTTACGATAACCGCTAGCACAATGAATAAACTGTTACATATGTAAATTTAATGAAATCACGGGGGGTTCAGGGGGGCGGTGCCCCCCTGAAAAAATCTACTTTATTATCTAAAAAAAATACCAGAATTAGCAGCTCATGAAAATTTCAGAATATCCTTACATAACGTTTTTAAATAAACGCTTATAATGTCTGAAAACTTCGTATTTTTTATTCTTATAAATAATTACGTAATTTGAAAACTTTAAATTGCGGTTTGCAGGGAGTTGAATGTTACGCAAAAGTGTGTTTAAAAATAATGACTTGCAGTGCTGACGTTGAGGCAGATTTACTAGTTTAGAATAACATTAAGTTGATGTGGAAAAATATTGAACTTCATATTCGAATTCCATTCAAGGAAAATTCCTTTTTGCTATAAATTTCTCTATAAAGTATACGAACACTTTTGGGAGTCACTGTACATCCGTACTTGAAAAAGGCGAATTGGGTGTCAAGGGGCTAATGTTGTTTTTCTATTTATATTATATTGCTCCAAGTATCATCTTATTAATCATTTGTACAAAATATTGTCATACAAATTACACTTACAAATTCAGGAAGAACCGCGAAATATCTAATTAAAAAATGATTTTTTTTATAACAACACGTATAATAATCACTTATAAACAGATTAAGTTAAATAATGCTATAAAAAGTGATATCTTTATTAAGATTGACGAACGTTTCATTGCACAAACGGCGACATTTTCAAAATCATTCATAATGTCGCCGTTTGTGCGATGAAATGTTCGTTAATCTTAATAAAGATATTTTATCCACTTTTTATAGCCTTATTTAACTTAATGACTTTTTTAATTTCTCTAAAATATTTATAAAATGAGACTGTTAAGAGGTTAAAAAAAAATTCAATAGGTAAACTTACCGCAATCTGTATTAGAATTCTAGTGACAATTCCCACTTTTAAGTAATGTTTACGTCTTTTTCTTAACTGAATATAAAGTAGATCCGGTTCGAGGATTCATTCAGTCATGTTCCGACAACTCACGAGAAATAACAACAGTTACATAATGTTTGCGGCAGATGTTTTGAATCATCT
This sequence comes from Maratus speciosus, assembly GCA_963932465.1. Classification (NCBI taxonomy): domain Eukaryota; kingdom Metazoa; phylum Arthropoda; class Arachnida; order Araneae; family Salticidae; genus Maratus; species Maratus speciosus. Next base: position 345,768,635 of record OZ010799.1, on the reverse strand, counting down.
CGCGATAGTTTTAATTCACGCCTGATGTCCGAAGTATCGAAAGGTTGATGAACACCGTCTCATGCGGATACATATATAACAAAAAAAAAAAAAAAAGTATATAATTATTTATTTAGTCTAGTTTTTCCCCACGTGGTGAAATTTTACAGCTGACCACTTCTGTTGAGTTGAGTTACTTTAAATGTTGCAACGTGATTATGGATATGGCCGTGCAATATTTTAATTTATTAACCATTTGGAAAAGGGGTTATTGTCCTCGTCAGGGTTAGGAAATCAAAAGCATATCTGAAGCTTTTTATTGGTTTAATCCGCATTTTATTCGTTTTCTGATTGGTCTATACAGTAACCTGTATTTCCCTTTACTTTCAACAGAGATGGATACTTCTGTTGCCACTATGACAAAAAAGTAATAAAAACTGAAAAAAAAAAAATCATAACTCAGAAACAAATTGAGATACAGCTTTCAAACAAATTGCATTTAAAAGTACACTTTTTTCTCTATACGATGGCGCAAAAAATAACATTGTGGAATGTTTAGAAGTTTAAGAATGAAATTTCATTTAAAATGGGTCGTCCTTTTCCCGAACAGCCAATGAAATGCTTGGATAATATGTAAGTTTCAGGTGGATAATCTCTATAATAATAGCCTAAGTCAGGGACGGCGAACCTATGGCACGCGTGCCACAGCTGGCACGCAGGAGATTATTTTGGGCACGGCATAGATGCATGTTCTAAATAAAAATGTTGAAGGGCTCACGTGTAAAATAAGGTAATTAACATTCAATTTTTGGTACATTCAATTTTTAAGTTTTGTAAAGAGAAATACAAGCACAACTGTTATGATTGCTTCCTGCAAAACAGTTTATTTGTTAAGAATGGAACTTGTGCTAACTTATGTGCAACATTTTTTTACTAATAAATTTTATTTTATTGGACTTATGTGCAAATAGTTTTCATTCTGTAAATTCAGGTGTAAAAATTATTTAGTAAATATAATGTATATTGAGTAAAATCTCTGTACTTTTAAAAAGTTGTCACGATGCAGTTAAACAATTTTACAAAAAAGTCTACCAAAAAAAAATTTTTAAAAATTTCAGTTTCCATGATTTACTCCCCGCCTTTCACATAGTGAAAATGCACAAATTGCAGTATTTTGAATTTAGACTTGCTACCTTTTCTAAATTAGGTTAGTTGTCGCTATAATACAGATTGTAACTTTATAAATCTGGATATAGCTCATTATTGGCTCAAAAAAATTTGAGATTATGATAGAATTAGTAGATTATCGGAAAATAACGATCATAAGCAAAAATGCCGATGGTGAAATTATGATTTGTAATTTCGAATTCAATTCTATAGAAGAACTTTTTTTAAAGAAACATATTTTGATTTTTTTTTCGGAAATGAAAAGTACGAAAAACTTAAGTAGAAACCTGTTGTTAGATGACTCGAACACAGCTCGCAATCTCTTAAAGAAAAACTCAAATGCGAAGCTGATCTGAATTGTTAGGCACATCTAAGACGCTACAAGAGAAATAGGATTTTTTAAATATTTAAGGGGTAGGTACCTTTTAAACGCGTCGAAAATTAACGAAAAACTTCAAAGTTTGAATTAGTCTACCTTCAAAACCTTTTTATGTATAAACGTGAAATTTTGGATACTCATTAAACAGATTGTACTTTGTAATATACTACCAACAGAAATTTATTAACCCTTAACAGAATTTGTGTATTGTTGAAATCAAAATAGCTCTTTTTTTTTACCCCATAAGTCATTGCGCGCATGATATCTTGAGAAAGTATGTATGGAATGCAGGGTTGCAAAAAAGCCGGCTAAAATAAAAAAAAAGCCAGGCCGGTGGCTTTTATTGGTTTTAACCGGCTTTTTTTGGCCAAAATTGGTCTTTTTTGGCCATAATTGGCTTTTATACAATGAAGCATTGTAATTATAAACTACACATTTTAAAGTGTTTTTAATTAGTTTTAATGACATTTAATTGATTTAGAGTTTAATAAGTAACCCAATTTCTCAATAATGAGGACATTAATACTGGAATAACTTAGATGGTTTTGCTAGTGATTTGTAGTCAGAATTGCAAATATGTCAGCTAAATTTTAAAAGGGCCATACCAACTGCCAATTTTTTCAGTTTTACTGTTTTGTAAAATTAAAGAGGACAATGGTTACTTAGTTACATGTTTTATTACTTAATTTTAAGAGCTATTAATATACAAGTCTTATTTTATTTCTAGTAAACATTTAAAATTATACATAGTCATATTAATAAAAACACCATTTCTCACTATTAAAAACATTGCGAACAGCATATGCATGAATATGCTTAACAACAAGCTTTTCAAAATTTTATTTAGAGAATTTTTTCTTCTTGTTTAAATGCTCTATTTTTTATACACTTATGTACCACTCTCCTCAAATATTATATACTTTCTAATTTCTCTTTTAACATTTATAACTTAATCTCTCAATATGGACACACAAGAATGTTTCCATTTTGATGTGCTACATTTTGCCATTAATTAAATATAATCTTTAAAATGTGTAGTGTATGTGGAGCTATGTAATATAGAATTTCAAAATACCAGTTTGGAGCCTAACTTATATTCTTTTCAATGTTTATATATTTTTTTTTCAGACATAATGCCTTCACATTTGCCTTCTAGAAGTTATAGACTTATTTATTTGACAAAATGTAATAGAAATCTATAATTTTTTTAGTAGAAAATATTTATAAGTGTATTAAAAATTAATTGATCCAAATTTAAAACAAATTAACTGTAAACCAACTTAAAAAAATAAAAGCCGGCTTTTTTTAATAAAAGCCGGCTTTTTTTAAGTGGCTAAAACCAAAAAAAGCCGTCCGGCTTTTTTTGGCCTGGCTAAAAGCCGGCAACCCTGATGGAATGTCATGAAATTTGGTAAATATACTAAACAAATATGTGTGTTTAAAATGATCGACTTTTAAGTATTTACAATGGTAATATTTTTAGCTATGACTATTTTTATTCATTGAAAATACAAAATTTTTATTTTTTTTTTACGAAAATATTTTTTTTATACAGTTAATGAAATAATTTCAGCCTAAGAGTAGATCATTTTAAACACACATATATGTTTAGTATCTTTACCGAATTTCATGCCAATCCATACATACTTTCTCAAGATATCATGCGCGCAATGACTTATGGGGTAAAAAAAGAGGTATTTTGATTTCAACAATACACAAATTCTGTAAAGGGTTAATAAATTTCTAATGGTAGCATATTACAAAGCACAATCTGTTTAATCAATATCCAAAATTTCATGTTTATACATAAAAAGGCTTTGAAGATAGGCTAATTCAAACTTTGAAGTTTTTCGTTAATTTTTGACGCGTTTAAAAGGTACAGTCGTGGAAAAAAAAAAAGTAAACACCCCCCACTAACTCCTCAACAAATTATCGTAGAAGAAAGTTACTGGTACCGAACGATTGGAAATAAAGTCTACTTTTAAATGATGTATATAAAATTTGCTTAGGGGGCCATCTACATATTAAAACTAACCATAACTTTGTTTTTTTTTCAATAGCAGTACACAATTCTGACATCATAAATGAACTCTACATCCTCGAATTAGCCTAGAAACAAATTTTTATGCAATTCGTACCATAAGTTTACGAGAAATTAATTATTTTAAAACGAGTGTATTTTAAGGGCTGTATCCAAATTGAAGCTCAGAAATCGATTATTTACCGAGAGAGCCTCGATTTTGATCAATGCACCTTAAGATGTCAATGAAGCCTGTTAGATTACAATACAGCAGAAGAAATGTCAAAATATCTAGTCACTTCTGTTATAGACGGCCCCTTAAACCATCATTTTGCCGTTTTTTAAGTATAATTGGAAAACTACTCGGAAGAAAAATGTGAAATTTGGGATTTCCATAAAGCAGGACTTAATAAATCTAAATCCATCAAAAAAATTGTAGGTTGCAATTCATAATTTTTTCGAATATTAATTTCATAATTCATAATGCATATCATAAAATTATAAAAATCGCAAAGTCAGCGTATTTATGTTTGGGTATATTAGTATTATTGCTGCAAAAAAAATTAGCACATTAGGAGCATAATTTCTGGAGATATTCATAAAAATATGAAAATGTAAATTAACATGAGAAGCACTAAATTTTGAATGTTTGTAATTCAAAAACTTATCATTCTAATGACTTGAAATTCGGTGTCTAGGCATAATTTGAACCGAAGATTTGAAATATCTTGTTAAAATTGGGTATTGTCATTGAAAAAAATGAAGTTTGGATTCGTTTTAAAATGTAGATGACCCCCTAAGCAAATTTTATATACGTCATTTAAAAGTAGACTTTATTTCCAATCGTTCGGTACCAGTAACTTTCGTCTACGATAATTTGTTGAGGAGTTAGTAGGGGGTGTTTACTTTTTTTTTTCTACGACTGTACAAGACCCCTTAAGTATATTACAAAATGTTACCTATATATTTTAAATCCTAAAATCAGTATCTTAGCTCATTTTGCTACTTTGATCCACTAAATATGTTGGCACTTTATGATCATTTAAAAAAATTTTTTGGAAAAATATGGCACGCGGATGTGAAAAGGTTCGCCGACCCTGGTCTAAGTCATGTGACTGTCATCAATAGTTCCGGGTGGACCGCTTCACTTTTTATAAGCCAAACAGCCAATTTGGTAATTTAATGTTAGCCGGGCGCAGGTGATAAATCTCCAAATATTGTTCCATTGCGATCATATCATCAGTATTATAACAGTCCATCTCATGCGACAGTCATAAACAATTTTTCGCGAGGTAAATTAAAACAAAGCTTTGATGTTGAAATTAAATATGAATTAACTATTATTTATTACTTTCTTTTTCTTTTCATTCTTTTCTTTTCTTTTCCTTTTTTAAGAAATAAGAGAAAATTGAGAGTCATAAATTTTAAGTATTTCAGTTTTAAATTAAAGTTATGTATCTTAAATATGAGTGAAAGTATTATATTTTAAATGAAATTAATAAATAAGAAAAAATACGACGGGTACAATGTTTGACCATTTATCACCTGCACTTGGCTTACATAAAAATACCGAGTTCATGATTTGTGTATCAGAATGTTCCGATTTGGCGACGGATTGAGCAAGTAAATTAAATTATGAGTAAAAATAACATGATACAATGCTTAGCAATTAGCATTAGATTTAAGGAGACCAAACTGGTCGCCAAGGGCGGCTAGTACTGAATAATACTGAATACTGTGGTTCAGGAAATCTGAGGAGTCGCAGGCGATTTTTGTCGCTTGCAATTTTTACGTAATAACACTATCAATGTTTAATTCATGGCGTACGTAATGTATGATCAACTCTGTACGATTTTTTATGTCTTAAGTTTTAGTCTTTGAAAAAATCATTTTCCAAATGGTCGTTGTAATTTGTTAAATTGCTTTTTTTTTAATTATTATTATTATTATTATTAAAATAATTTGTGTTTTGTTTAAAGGAACTAAAATGTTTTATTGGAATATTTTATAAAGACGTTTTTGGCATAATATTAAACGATTTAGTGAGAAAAAATGCAATTTTTATGATAAAACTTTAAAATAAATAAATAAATAAAATAATAATAAAATTAAAAAAAATGAAATTAAGAAAATTTTAAGACCGCATTTCTCCTGCAATTTCAAACTTTTTGCAACAATATATATATATTCTCCTCTTCACACTTTTGTTAGTGCTCTGTAACTGTAATGATCAAGTTTACAGAAAAATTAATTAACAAAAAATAAATAAATAAAAAATTATTTAAAAAATGTTCCTAAAAAAATTCTTTTATAAGCATTCAATGGTCATCTTTAAAATACCACCTAATATTTTGACTGCAATTCATGTTTCCCCCCCCCCCCCCAACCAAATTTCCCGTTGTAATACATTAATTTGGACGTCGGCAACGAACTCGATTAAGAAAAATTCACTGTTTTTTTACTCTTGGTAGAAATCTCAAGCAAATGAATTTATTAAAAAATAAATAATTTTGTTCTGTTTACTTTTAGGGTTCCGTACTTAAAAAGTAAAAACGGAACCATTATAAGATCACTCCTGTGTCTGTCTGTCACAGCCCTTTTACTCGTAAACTATGCAACGTGGAAAGTTCAAATTCGGGGAAGTAATAAAGACTATTGACCCACATATTTACAGATTAATAAATATTCATAAATATATTTAGGGAAAATGTAGAGAGGCTAATTAAGTTACTTGAAAAAAAAAATCTTTTCTTTGTATACCGTGTGAAAGCTTTCGTAACGCTGAAATCAAAAATATATTTCATTTAATTTTATGTATTATATTTTCAAAGTTATGGTGGAAAATGTAGTGCAAAAATATGTCCCCCCCCCCCATCTCACTCCGAATCTATTGAAACTAAAATTATGAAAAAAATAAGAGGTAGTAGACATTAATTTAAACCTTGCAAGAAAATTATAGCGATTACCCTAGGTCACATAGTTTTTGAGAAAATCGCATTTTTCCGTTACACTCAAATTTCGATTTACGGGCTTCAGCAAAAGCGTTGAGCAGAGCTGAAGGCACCTATCGTAGCAGAAGTATAAAAGCATTGTTGATTATGAATTTCGGAAAAAATCATCGGTAATTAGCCGGGATATTAATCCTTAAAGACACGGACGGTTTGGACATACATAATGACAGGGACGGCGTACTCTATGCTCCATCGGCTTTTAAAGCCTAGATATCAAATTTTAAGGATATATTTATGTAATGCAATGCCCAGTAGCAGTATAAAAGCAATAAACGTCAAGTTGTTAAAAACAGACTAATTTAATGAGAATTAATCACATGAATACTATGGGATTCGCGACTAGTTTCCATTGAGTGGCTCTCTCAATACACCTACTATCTATATTATATCTATATTATAAAGGACAAACATATCTGTGCGTAACGCATACGTCATTTTACGAATGGCAACACTTTCAAATTTGAAATAAAATTTTGGTTTTACAATTTTCTCTACTGCAGATTTTTAAACTTTTAAATATCGCACATTTTAAATTTTTACACCGTCGTATAAGGAAAAAAAATGCTCTTTTAAATGCAATTTGTTTGAAAGCTGTATCTCAATTTATTTTTGAGATATTAATTTTTTTGTAGTTTTTAATACCATTTTTCCAATCGTGGCAACAAAAGTACCCCATTTCTATTGAAAGTCATTGAAAGTAGGGTAGCGGTCGTTGCAGCAACTGGGAACCTGAAAATTTGAGCATGCGCATCAGCTCTGGATTTTTGCCTGAGTGAAGAACCAGATCGAAAATAAACACCGTTTTTTTAAAAAAGGGGAAATCTAGCTAAACAATAATGAATGTTTTAGTAGTTGACTCCATTGAAGAAGGATAACAACAGATTAAAGACTATGAAAATGAAACATTTTCTAAATTCTAAAGTTGTGACAACTTATGCAGTTTTATATTTATATTAAATAAAAACAATAAAAAATTAGACTCATTCATAGATTTTTTTTCTTCATAAAAACAACAACAGAAAGAGATATGATTATTTTACAAAAAAAAAAAACAGTACTGGATACACGAAACTCGCTGTGCAGCAATCTCAAAAATCGTCAATGCCACGGTCAGTAACGCGCGATCTCTATTAAGAGTTATCGCGTTACGTACATACATACAGAACCGGCGGGCACATTCTAAAAAGTAAACGAATTTGAAGGTCCCTTGTCTCCTCAACTCCTAAGGGACAAAAAAAGAAAAGAAAAAAAAAAAAAAAGCAATTTAACAAATTACAACGACCATTTGGAAAACGATTTTTTCAAAGACTAAAATTTAAGACATAAAAAATTGCACCGAGTTGATCCTACATTACGTACGCCATGAATTAAACATTAATAGTGTTATGACACGTAAAAATTCCAAGCGACAAAAATGGCTCGTACGTATTATCCACCTGAAACTTACGGGTTATTAAATCATTTCATTGGCTGTTCGGGAAAAAGGCTTTTCCATCGTCAGATTTCCAAGAAATTTCCATTGGCGGTCAGATTTCCAAGAAATCTGACCGCCAATTTTAAATGAAATTTCATTCTTAAACTTCTAAACATCCGACAATATTACTTTTTACACCATCGTATAGAGAAAAAAATGTACTTTTAAATGCAATTTATTTGAAAGCTGTATCTCAATTTGTTTCTGAGTTATTATTTTTTTTTTTTTTGTAGTTTTTATTACTTTTTTGTCATAGTGGCAACAGAAGGTATCCATCGTTGTTGAATGTAAAGGGGAATACAGATTACTGTATAGACCAATCAGAACACGAATAAAATGCGGATTAAACCAATAAAAACCTTCAGATATGCTTTTGATTTCCTACCCTGACAGAGAACAATAACCATTCTCCAAATGGTTAATAAAATGCGGATAAAACCAATAAAAGCCTTTAGATATGCTTTTGATTTCCTACCCTGACAGAGAACAATAACCATTTTTCCAAATGGTTTTAAAAAAAAGGACTTACCGTAACGATAGCAAATTGTGGTAAAATTCGAATGGCAGCTCACTTATATATCTTTTGCCTAACTGTGTATAACAGATCTGTTTTGTGATTTTTTAAATCATGTTCTGGCAAATCCGGCTATTGCGATTGCACAACGTTGCAGCACTTCTTTGTTTCTTTCAGTGATAAACCACAACTATAATATCGAAATGGGTTTCACACATCTGACTCATCACTGATATTCAAACTTTCTCTGTTTATTTCAGGAACGCGTTTTTATTTATTTATATCCGATTTTAATCTACTTTTCACTATTAAAAATTATCTGATTTGCAGTTTTGGGCGCGTCAAAATTCTATTTTTTTAACACAAGGAACTCCACATTTCTTAAAGTTCAAGAGTAATACCATATTTTTATTAAAACTTTCCAACATTGGTGAAAAGTGTTTATGAATTCGGTTTGTCTGTCCATCCGTGCTCTAACTCGCGTAAATATATTCGAATTGTCATGTAATTGATACGAGGGTGTATCAATAAATTTTTGCCCTCACATAGAAATGAGTGAAATTTATGAAATTGCTACAGTGTATGAGTCCTTTTCTATATAGTCACCGTGCACAGTAACACATCACTGAAAACGGTATTTCAAAGAGAGGGGGAGGGAGGAGTATTCCAGGAAGCGCGATAGAAGACCCAAATGGGGTCATTTTTCCAACTTTTTCCGAACCCACATATGTGACATATTTTTGGAAAGGCCTGTGGCTATTTATTTATTCATGCTGTGCACCTCCCGACTCCCCCCCCCCCCTCATTTGCCTCCTGGGGGAGATAAATGATGCCCCAAATTTAGAAAAGTGCGCCCCGGAGGGCAAATTTGAGGGGAGGGGCTAGGGAGGTGCATAGCATGAATAAGTGGCCACAGGCCTTTCCAACAATATGTCACATGTGGGGGCCGGTAAAAGTTAGAAAAATGACCCCTTTTGGGTCTTCTATCTCCTTGAATACATCCTCTCCCCTCTCTTTAAAATACCGTTCGCAGTAATGTGTTAATGTGCACGGTGACTATATAGAAAAGGACTCATACACTGTAGCAATTTCATAAATTTCACTCATTTCTATGCGAAGGCAAAAATTTATTGATACACCCTCGTTTCAATTACATGGCAATCCAAATATATTTGAGTAGACAGAGCAAGTCGGACTCTGTGTAAGACGGAAATCTGTCTAACTCGGAAAGATTTTCAAGTCCCTGCGAATCCATAGACATAGAGTAAAATTTGTCTAGGGCGGAATATTGTCTACTACGGAAAATTTTCTCGGTGCCGATCGATTCCGCCTTAGACAGAGTTTGCTGTATTTCTAAAATCTATTTGTAAAGGTTCTCTGTTACATAATCTGCCCAGAGCTGTAGTTTTCTTGTTGTATTTATATTGCATGTTAAACTTTTAAAACATGATGGAATTATGTACATCACGGAGATGAACTACAAGATTCTTATTGTAGAATAGGGTGTACATAGCATTTACCGTTCATTTACAGGTACACGTAAAACAATCGGTTACAGTATTGTCTATGAGAACAATTGCTGGAAGTGCGTTTTCAATTGTGGTAGTATGCGTTTTTAAATTGAACTAACTTTTTGCATATCACTTGCTTTATATAAGTTCTATAGATAATATATAGGGCTTCACAAAACAATTGGAGTACATTTTCTCTTTTTGACGGAAGCTAAACGGGATTTTTCAACTGTGTTATGCATTTGAGCTAAATGTTTACATCATCATCATCATAATAATTAACCGTTTTCAATCTACTGCTGGATGTAGGTTTCCCCCAGATTTTTCCAATGTTTCCTGTCTAGTACTTTAGTCATCCAATTAACACCGGCCACTTTTCTGATTTCATCACTCCATCTTACTTGAGGTCGTCTTCTTGGGCGTCTTACAGTTTGCATACCGTGTAGTATATATGCAAATCTATAGGTCATATACAGGGCAGCGCAAAATGATTCGGATATTTTTCCGACTGCAGGTGGTAATTTCTGAAATTGTATTTATAAAGGTGTTATGCGTTTTCCAAATTGTTTACTTAGAGATCATTTTTCACATTATTAAACGGTTATATTGCAGGATTCTGAATGTGTTCGAAAGTGTTTCATAATCAATGCTTGACACATGACTATTCTTTCTTGTGTTTCTGAGAAAATCTTGTGAGTAAAATTAAATAAAAACTATGAATGCTGTTAAAAAATATGAAATCATTAGTGACTCTATACATCGTTACGGGGACAATTTACCTTTTCAACAATTTTGTTTATCAAAATACTCAACTATTGCTATAAGTGATAAAACATAAATTTAAAATAAAAGGACAAGTCCGAGTATTACTCGCGCTCAGGGGGTTCCGTACAGTAAATACATGAATTATTAACTGTATTATTTATAAAAAAAAAATCGTTGCTAAAAGAATAATAAGACTTTGTAAAAAACTATACAACGTAGGGTTGGGTATAGCTGTATATACTAGAAAAGTATGAATGGGTATACCATAAAAGTTCAACGAGATACGACGACTAAATAATATCAAATATTGCTACTCTATATAACTCTTTTTTAATCTTATCCTAATTCGTTTATGACGAACTTATTTCGGTACTGCCAATAAAAGTAGGGCACATTTAAACTTCATTTGGCATTTCATAAAACTAAATTCAACGTAGTAATAATCTTTTCTGTTTACAGTGTAGCTAAAACAAAACCTTTGTTCAAAGTTTAACTTTGGGATTGTGCTAAGCGCGCTTCGAAAGGAGGTCACAAAGTTGCAACGCCGTACAAAGTAGGTCCGTGCCGCGTTTTTCCAGGTACGTTTCTAATTAATTTTTAAAGACACCGGAGGCGTATAGAGAGATCCACTCAATGCAAACAAGTCGCGAATCCAATAGTATTTAAGTGATTAATTCTAATTAAATTAGTCTGTTTTAGCAATTTGACGTTTATTGATTTTATACTGCTACTGTGCATTGCTTTTAACAAAAATATCATTAAAAGTTGTTATTCAGACTTTAAAAGCCGATAGTAAATAGAGTAGGCCGTCCTTGTCATTATGTATGTCCAAACCATCCGAGTTTTTAAGGGTTAGGCAGCCTAAGAGAGACTGCTCAGGGCCGGCTAGGCCTGCCCCTTAGAGCTTAACGTCTCTCCCGGTATGTTCCCCGACACGTTGGGGCTCATTAGTGAGACCAGCCCTGTCTGGCCGTATGCAGACGGACATACACAAGAGGCACAGGGGGCGACGCCCACCCGCCAAGGGCGGGGTTAATATCTCGGCTAATTACCGACAATTTTTTTCGAAAATCAATATCAACAATGCTTTTATACTTCTGTTACGATAGGCACCTCCAGCGCTCCTCTACACCTTTGCTGAACGCCCGTAAATCGAAATTTGTGTGCAACGCAAAAATGCGCTTTTCTCAAAAACTATGCGATCTAGGGTAATCGCTATAATTTTCCTGTGCAAGGTTTAAATTAACGTCTATTACGTCTAATTTTTTCATAATTTTAGGTTCAGTAGATTCAAAATTAGATGGGGGAGGGACATATTTTTGCACTACATTTTTGACGATATCTCCTAAAATATAATACCGAAAATTAAAAGAAATGTATTTTTGAGTTCAGCATTACGAAACTTTTCACAGGATACCCCACACGATGTACAAAGAAAAGATTTTTTTTCAAGTAACTTAATTAACCCCTGTACATTTATTCCTAAATATATTTGTGAATGTTTAATAATCTGTAAATGTGTGGGTCAATAGTCTTTATTACATCCCCAATTTGAGCTTTCCACGTCCCATAGTTTACGAGTAAAATGGCTGTGACAGACAGACACAGAAGTGATCTTATAATGGTTCCTTTTTTACTTTTTAAGTACGGAACCCTAAAAAGGGCAAAATACCTTTTTTATTTATATTTCGACATGCTTCATTGCATCAGACGGCAACATTCTCAAGAAAATAAAATGATAAAAATATTTTCGCAAAAATTCAAATAAAAAAAAACTAGTAAACAAAAACAAAAATCACGCGAACACAAGGATAACGAAATTAACTTCAATATTAACTAGTATGTTGTGGCCACAACAAAATTTTTTTCTATATAAATCACGTCAATTAAATCATTTAAATAGTAAAAGAAATTACATCAATTTAGAACTAATTCATATCAAAGTATACCTGAATTTGAAGTTTGATGAAAATTCGTGCATTAGTTATTGAGATAGAGCTGTAGGGGAAATTCTGAAAAAATGAAGCATAGCAGCGCCACCTGTTGAGCGATTTGCACCAAAACACAAACAGCACTAATTCATATAAAAGTATACCGGAATCTGAAGTTTGATGAAAACCGGTGCATTAGTTCTGGAGCTAGAGCTACTGTGGAAATCACAAAAAATGCAGCACAACAGCGCCACCTGTTGAGCGATTTACACCAAAAGGTACAAAACATCAATTCATGTCAAGGACTAACTGAATCTGAAGTTTGATGAAAATCCGTGCATTAGTTCTGGACATTGAGCTATTGTGGAAATCGTGAGAAATGCTGCATAGCAGCGTCACCTGTTGGTGCGATTTAGACCAAAACATAAACAGCACTAATTCATATACAGGTATACCTGAATCTGAAGTTTGTTAAAAACGCAAGCATTAGTTCTTGAGATAGATCTATTGCAGAAATCACAAAAAATGCAGCATAGCAGCGCCACCTGTTGAGCGATTTACACCACAAGGTGCAAAACGTCAATTCATGTCAAGCACTAACTGAAACTGAAGTTTGATAAAAATCCGTGCATTATTTCTTGAGATAGAGCTATTACGAAAATCGTGTAAATGCTGCAAAATGCAGCATAGCAGCGCCATCTGTTGGGCGATTTGCACCAAAACGTTACCAGCACAAATTCATATCAAGGATTAACTGAATCTGAAGTTTGATGAAAATCCGTGCATTAGTTCTTGAGATACAGCTAGTGCAGAAATCGCGAAAAATGCAACATAGCAGCGCCATCTGTCGGGAGATTTACACCAAAAACTAATCAGCACCAATTTATATTAGGGACTACTTGAATATAAATTTTTATTAAATTCCGTGCATTAGTTCTTGAGATAGAGCGCCCACAAAATTTGTGTCACATACACACAGACACATACATTTTGTAAAAACATGTTTTTTGGAACCTCTGACCTCTAAAACGTGTAAATCCGTCGAAAACCGGAAGTCGAAATTTTTTACGAATCCAATACTTTCTTCTTGTAAAGATAGAAGAAAGTAAAAGTGGAAATTTGTGAACGTGAATTATTTTACATTATTGTTTCATTATTCTGTGCAGCATTTCTTTCCAAATTTTAGGGAGCTCCATGGACACTGAATCATTGCAAATATTCTCATTGCATAAGAAGATCTCTGTTGATTCTCTGATGATGGATGGCAAATAATTTTGTTTATTTTAAGAAATATGGTTCAAATGGTGAACTCGCTGCATTTCAATGTTCAACTAAAAGTACATTTTGAAAAAAATATACTGCATATTTAATTAAAAATTTAAAAAAAATTATAAAAATTTGAATTTTTAAAAATCCCTACTACTACTTTAAAAATTGATATTTTTGCCCTTTTTATTTCTTTTTTTTTTTTTTTTTTAAGATTTTCAGATGTGTATTACACAAGACTGCACATGGATTTTTAGATACATCTAATATTACATTTAATATATTTTTTTACTGATACATATAAGTGTAAAACGATTAAATCTAACACATCTTCATATACTTTTATTGTTTTTTAAAATTAAAATAACCTGGAGGCTAATTCCGCGCGCAGATTTATCACATCTCTATAATAATAGCCTAAGTCATGTGACTGTCATCAACAATTCCGGGCTGACCGCTTCGCTTTTTATATTCCATGCGGCCTTTTTGGTACTTCAATGTTGGCCGGGCGCAGGTGATAAGTCGCCAAATATTATATAAGATTAATATTATAAAGCACAAAGCATTTGGCTGTCATCAACAGTTTGCCGGGATGACCACTTCGCTTTTCATATGCCAAGCGGTCAGTTTTAATCAAAATTACTCTTTTGGATAAAACTGCATAAGAGTTACACTTTTAGAAGGGTCCTTTGAAAAAAAGTAATGTTTAAGAGGTGAGTTACATTGAAGTATGTGTATATTTTGAGATAACTTCAGTGAAAATTAGATTTACAGCCCAATATTGCTTTCCATCGAAGTAAACACTAAATATTTATTCTTCAATGAGCGAAAAAATACTAATTTATGGAGGTAATTATTCGCATAGCAAGTTCTCCAACAATGAATTTTGCCATGCAAAAATAATTGGAGCATGTAACCCAATCAAACTTTAGTATCATTCTGTTAGGTGAAGTGCTATACAACTCAACTTATTTCAAGAAGTTTTCTTGACGAAGTGAAATGTAAAAAGCCCAACTCATCTATCTATCTATACTCATATTATAAAGAGGTAAAAATTGTTTATTTGTAGGAGGTAAACCCTGGAACTACCGAACCGATTCCAAAAGTAACGTTATCAAAATGATGGTTTTAGTCCAATTTAGAACATAGGCTATATCTTATGTCTATGCCACATGCCAAAAGGGGGTGCTAGAGCAAAAAACGTTCTAAAAATGCGATTTTTGCGTTACTGAAAGGCCTAGAATCATGAAATTTGGAATATTAGTTACTTATTATAGATATAAAGGATTTCTAAGAACAGTTCTTAAACAATTTGAAATTTAAAATGGGTGAAAATGCGCAAAAAGCGTTCTAAAAAACGTTCTAAATGGGGGTTTCTACACTATCTCAGGAAATACCAAACCGATTTAAAAAATAATGGTGTCAAAATGATGGTACCAACCCCTGCTTCACGATAGGCTATATTTTATATGGGTGCCACTACCCCAGAGAGGGTGCAGGAGCAAAAAACGTTCTATAAATGCGATTTATACGTTACTGAAGGGCCTAGAAATATGAAATTTGAAATATTAGTTACTTATTAGATATAAAGGATTTCTAAGAACAGTTCTTAAAAAATTCGAAATTTAAAAGGGGTGAAAATGCGCGAAAAGTGTTCTAAAAAATGTTCTAAATGGTAGTTTCTACACAATCTCAGAAATTCCAAACCGATTTAAAAAATAATGGTGTCAAAATGATGGTGACAGCCCTTGCTCCAAGATAGGCTATATTTTATGTCGGTGCCACTACCCCAAAGGGGGTGCAGGAGCAAAAAACGTTCTAAAAATGCGAATTTTGCGTTACTGAAGGGCCTAGAAATATGAAATTTGAAATATTAGTTACTTATTAGATATAAAGGATTTCTAAGAACAGTTCTTAAAAAATTCGAAATTTGAAAGGCCTGAAAATGTGCAAAAAGCGTTCTAAAAAATGTTCTAAATGGCGATTTTTACGCAATCTCAGGAAGTACCGAACCGATTTCAAAAATAATGGTGTCAAAATGATGGAGACAGCCTTTGCTCCAACATGGACTATATTTTATGTTGATGCCACTACCCCCAAATGGGGTGCAGGTGCAAAAAAAAGTTCGAAAATGGCATTTTTGCGTTACTGAAGGGCCTAAAAAGATGAAATTTGGAATGGTAGTTAATTATAAGATATAAATGATCCCTAAGAACATTTCTTTAAAAAAATCGAAATTTAAAAGGGGTGAAAATCTCAGAAAGTACCCAATCTGTTTCACAAGTAATGGTTGAAAATTTATGATTGCCTTGCTCCAACATAGGCTCTATTTCATGTCGGTGTCACTCCCACCTAGGGGTTGCAGAAGCAAAAAACGTTCTAAATTTCGATTTTTGTGTTACTGAAGGACCTAGAAATCTGAAATTAGGCAGGGCAGTTATTTATAAGATACAAATGATCTCTAAGAACATTTCCTAAAAAATCGAAATTTAAAAGTGGTGAAAATGAGCGAAAAGCGTTCTAAAAAACTTTCTAAATTGCGATTTCTACGTAATCTTAGGAAGTACCGAACCGATTTAAAAAATAATGGTATGAAAACGATAGTGAGAGCCCTCGTTCCAACAAAGGCTGTATTTCAGGTCGGTGCCACTACCCCGAAGGAGATGCAGGAGCAAAAAACGATCTAAATTGCGGTTTTTGTAATACTGCAGGGGCTAGCAACTTGAAACTAGGCATGGTAGTTACTTATAAGATATAAATGATCCCTAACAACGTTTCCTGTATAATTCGAAATTTAAAAGGGGTGAAAAAGAGCGAAAAACGTTCTAAATTGCGATTTTTATGCAATCGTATGAAATCAGGGGCGTAAACCACCCTGGTCGCGTAGGGGGGTGTAGACTCATAAATTTCCGACTCCAAGAAGAAAAATTTCCGAGTACTATTGCCAACAAAATGCCGACTAATTAATATATATATATATATATATATATATATACACTCATGTCCAAAAGTTTAGCATATATGATAAAAACGAAGAAAGGATATCGTAAATATCTTACGAAATTATTAAACTTTATAGATGATAGATGAAAGTCTCAAGATAATTATGACTGAGCGTATCGAGATAGTCAAATAGGTTTTAAAGCGCTGATGTTGATTCCTTTTGAATTATTAATGTATGCAGGGGCGCGCCAGCAGTATCCGGCGCCTGTGTGCAGAACTTCAATTGGCGCCCCATGTTCCTAAAAATATATATACCGTATAACTTCAAAAATCCGGCATCATGGGGACCGAGACTATGCCAGATTTTTGAAAATTCCGGATCTTTGAAGGAATGTCAAAAGTAGTAACTAGGAATATCAAAAGTAGTACTATACTCTTAATGGTGCCTTTAGCCATAATTTATTTCATTATTAAATGATAATTATGTAAGAAAAAGAGAAAATTAAATATAAAAATAAACTTACATTAATTGATATTTTCTATGTTACAGAAAAAAAAAATCTAGTAAAGAGTGAAATTATTTCTTCTCGTGTAATTTCGGACACATCGATGTCAATTTTATTTGCTTCAATTTTTTGGGCCGTTCTTTAACAAGTTTTTCTTGTATTTTATACAAATGAAGAATTTCTATTGAGGATCCATTTCGGGATTACAGTCTTATTCTCTAAAGCAGATATTAATTCTAAAGTTAAATTTATGCATTTTTCTTGTGACACCTTTTCTTCTGTTTTTTGTTCATCTTCGTCTTCGGAGCGGTTACCAGCGTTACCGACAGTTCTATTTAGCACAGCGTCAGAAGAGAGACTAAAAAGAACTTGTGTACTAGTCTCCACGCCGTTGCTGAGCAACAGTGCAGCTCCCAGAAAATTTGTTCAGAAAATAATCCCGTCTAACAAATGGAAAAAGTCATTTTTTTTTTATTTTACTTTCGATTTTGAAGTTTTCAATTCATAAACAATTCCTATTTTTCTTCTACCATAACTTGAAAGTTTAAAAGCAAAAGGAAGGGAAAACTATGGTTTTGATGCCGGATTTTTGAAGTTGCCGGATTTGTGAAGTCACACTGTATATAATTTTTTTTTCAATGAGAATAAATGCATAGCTGCCAAACCAACCTTCCGGGAGTTTTCTGCAGATCAAATAAACAAATTTGGAACCAGAAAATTCATTAAATGAAATATGTCTTGTTTCTACAGGGTTATTTTTTATTTCATTTATTAAATTAAATTTCTGGTTAAAAATATTGTTATTTAACTTTAAAAATAAGGAATGTTGGCAGCTATGCAAATAAAGGACATCCCTAAAAGGTGGGTGCTTTAGCTGTTTGCTCCCTCTCCCCACAATGGCATACCTCCTAAGTAAATCAGCTTCTTTTACCTCCATCACTCCCGGAATTTTTAAGATCTGATCTTTATTTATATTGATACTTAAAACAGTTCAAATAAACTTTAATTTGGAAATATAGCTGTGTTGAATTAATCAATGGTAGGACTATGACACAAAGAAAGGGGTTCTCGTAATACGGTAAATACACATAAAAGTGGAAAAATATTTTCTCAAATTATGGTCTATAATACACCGGAGCGCATTATAGTACTTTTATTTCTTTTAAAATAATATAACATCTGTGATGTCGATCACATATTTTTGTCTTAAATTCCGTACGAAACATTAATTATTAAACTTCATAGATTTTTATCAGTGACTCATTTTTTTCTGAAAATGAATCCATTTTCTAACATTAAACATTCTTTTTTTTTGTATTTTATTTTTAATTCTTTAGAGAAGGCAGAGAAATGGTTGTAAATTATTTAGCAAACCGTTACTTGGTCGGTAAAAAATAATGCATTTGATTTCCCGGTGATATATTATGCTTTTATTTACTTTATGCTATAATATTAATCTAACAAAAACATAGCTGTGAAAAAAGGGAGCCAAGTTCTGTAAAGACAATGGCAAGAAAAGAAGTGATATCTAAGTGGGTGCCAAGTTCAAATAAAATTCACTCAAATTTACCTATTGAAGTATTATAGCATTTTTTAAATTGTTTAGAAATAAAAATTATTGATAGCATATTAACAATAAATCTAGAACTTGGCAAGTTTTTACCTACGGGTCATTTATTTTTAATAATGACATTATTATATCAAATCTTGTTATTTCATGATTGGAAGCCTTCATTTGAGTGAGCTCCTTCCCCTTGAAGGGCGGTGGGATAAAATATATCCCACCTAATTTAACTGCAAAATGCCACATTGACACCAGAATTCAGGGCTAAAAAGTTTAATTTTATTAAATACGTGAAAAGAAGAGTTTACCCATTTTGAAATAAATTTGTTTTCAAATTCTGGTGTGATTCAATCATTTCAGCATTTCACTAATAAAAGTTATTTGCCCCTGAAAGGGTTAAAGGGGTGCAGTCTCTAGAGTGATGACCAAGAACAAGCGTAAGTATATCTGTCTCTTTGTCAGGCATCTTAGTCTGTTTGCATTGAGGTTTCTGGAGAGTGGGTGCTAGAGTGATAACCAAAGACGAGCGGGAGTGTATCTGTGTATTTATTGGTTTATCAAATCTTTAACATGAGTCATTTTTTTTATAATAATAACTATTTTTTTTTGTAATGTCATTGAAATTAATATTAACATCACCATTTTATTAAGACATGAAATTGATAGGCATAACATTTATAAAAAACTTGCCAAGTTCTAGATTTATTATTAATATGCTATCAATAATTTTTATTTCTAAACAATTTAAAAAATGCTATAATACTTCAGTAGGTAAGTTTGAGAGAATTTTATTTGAACTTGGCACGCACTTAGATATCACTTCTTTTCTTGCCATTGTCTTTACAGAACTTGGCTCCCTTTTTTCACAGCTATGTTTTTGTTAGATATCATTACTTTTTGTAAAGTTACAATATATTTAGACACTTTACTTAATGCTTTTTAATGTGTCTACGTGTGACTATTTTATTCACCAAGCAACATTCAATTTTAATTTAAGTTTCCTACAACAAACTATTTGGCTGTCAATTTGCGGCAGAAA
Organism: Maratus speciosus; assembly: GCA_963932465.1. NCBI lineage: Eukaryota > Metazoa > Arthropoda > Arachnida > Araneae > Salticidae > Maratus > Maratus speciosus. The sequence goes on along the minus strand of OZ010799.1, from coordinate 345,748,566 downwards.
TCTATATTTTAATACTGCTATATTGAATGCATGTTTTGAAATGAAATGTTTTGATTCGAAATTTTTATTGTTTCTGAAACAAAATTCCTATTAAATTTTCCAATTAAATATCCTATTGCTGGGCCTGCTTTTTTGTATTGAAAGTGGAAAATAAAGTTATGTGCTTATGCCACACTATGTATCATTCATCCGTGGGTGCCGGCAAAGAGGCAGTGCAGAGGAAGGACATTGCCCCTCCCTGGATTTTCAAATTTAATTAACTAAATATCCTTTTCTCTGATGATTTTGAAAATAACAAGTGGGTAAGTGTGATCACAGATCGCACAGAGGGTTTCGTTTAATATTCCTTTCAAAACACTTTATCCTTTTGAAAAATCCGTTAGTTCCACATTTCGCAACCAGGGGCGCACTCTATTCTAAACAAGCCTCTATCCAAACAAAACTTCGTTTTACATACTATCCGTAGATATATTAGTCAAGGGGATTGAGCTCATAGCACACGAGTTAAGTAGGCGCCCCTAGCGGTAAAAGTGGAACTAAAATATGTAAGGCTATGGCGCATAATATGAACGAATGGTCAAAGGGGTGTCGGCAAAAGTTGGAAAAGTGCTCCCCGGGTGAAAGGGCAGAGGTTAGAAAAATTGCTTAAAATACACAAATTAGAGCTCGGAGGAGTAAATAATATAGGACTTTTTGAAATTTTATGATTTGTCGTGTGGTCTGAGGTATTCAGCTATACGTATGCAAAAAGTCATGTCTCCAACTTAATTAGGGGATACCTTGGAAAGAATTGCTTAAAATGCATATGCGATAGCTCAAAGTGTTAAGCGTAAGACTTTTTCAAGATATTATGAGTTGTCGCCTGGCCTCAGGTGTTCTGCTATAAGTATGCAAAATTTCAAATCTGCAATTTAATAAGGGGCTCAGTTAGAAAGAATTGCTTAAAATACGCATGTGGAAGCCCAAAGGGTTAAATATACGACTTTTTCAAAATTTTATGATTTGTCGCATTATGGTATTCAGATATAAGTATGCAAAATTTCACGCCTCCAACCTAAATAGGGTCTCACTTAGAAAGAATTGTTTAAAATACACATGTGGGAGCCCAAAAGGTTAAATGTACGACTTTTTCAAAATTTTATGATTTGCCGTTAGATGTGAGGTGCTCAGCTATAAGTATGTAAAATTTCACGCCTCCAACCTAATTAGAGGCTCACTTAGAAAGAATTGTTTAAAATACACATGTGGGAGCCCAAAGGGTTAAATGTACGACTTTTAAAATTTTTATGTTTTGTCATTTCATGTGTGTTCAGCTATAAGTATGCAAATTTTCACGCCTCCAACCTAATTATGGGCTCACTTAGAAAATATTGTTTAAAATACACATGTGAGAGCCCAAAGGGTTAAATCTACGACTTTTTCAAAATTTTATGGTCTGTCATTTGATGTGAGGTGTTCAGCTATAAGTATGCAAAATTTCACGCCTCCAACCTAAATAGGGACTCACTTAGAAATAATTGTTTAAAATACACATGTGGGGGGCCCAAAGGGTTAAATGTATGACTTTTTGAAAATTTTATGATTTTTCGTTTGATGGGAGGTGTTCAGCTATAAGTATGTAAAATTTCACGCCTCCAACCTAATTAGAGGCTCACTTTGAAAGAATTGTTTAAAATACACATGGGGGAGCCCAAAGGGTTAAATGTAGAATTTTTCAAAATTTTATAATTTCTAACTTCATGTGAGGTGTTCAGCTATAAGTATGCAAAATTTCACGCCTCCAATCTAATTAGGGCTCACTTAGAAAGAATTGTTTAACATACACATGTGGGGGCGCAAAGGGTTAAATGTACGACTTTTTCAAAATTTTATGCTTTGTCGTTTGATGTGAGGTGTTCAGCTATAAGTATGCAAAATTTCACATTTCCAACCTAATTAGGGGCTCACTTTGAAAGAATTGTTTAAAATAAACATGGGAGACCCCCAATTGGTTAAATTTACAACTTTTTCAAAATTTTATGATTTGACATTTGATGTGAGGTGTTCAGCTGTAAGTATGCAAAATTCCAAGTCTCCAATATGTATAGTTTCTGAGAACGGACTCTGTGACGGACAGAATATCTCAATTTGTTGATTTTCTGTAAGCAAGTAAACCCAGATAAACCCCCAGTAAGTAGATAGGTTTACAATGGGAATTTGGCGAAATATTAGAGATATCGCCAAGGTGGCGTCACTTTTGGCGACTAATTTTGGTCGCCAAATTTGGCGATATATCGCCATGTTGGCGAGAAACTTGGCGGTATTTGGCGACAGAACAGCGTCCCCTCCTACGGCAAATTAAAATTTCGCCTAATAGACGTAATGTTAAAGTAAAAATGGACACCCCCAAGTGGGTAATTCATCGATTTTCACAATTTTTTTATTTTATTCCTTAGTTTCATAGTGTAAACGAACTTCGTACCAAATTTGAAGTCTGTAGCTGCAGTAGATATACGAGATCTTTTTGATGAGTGAGTCAGTCAGTCAGTCAGTCAGTGATAAAATTATCGATTATCACGCATTTTCAAATGTCATTATCTCGGAAACTAATTATGCGTTATATATAAAATTTTGGATTTTAGGTAATTAGGGTGGCCTTACTACACATTTCGTATAACAAGTACGTAGGTCTCATAGATTTTCACTAGTAGGGCATCGAAATTTGACGAAAACAGCTCGAAATGGTTCGTGTAAATAACACACGGCTATGTCAGGCGAACTTGGCTGACACACTGCCGTGTGTCTAGATTTAGTAGCTCCAGATGTAACGCATTTCAAGTAATCTGTTTAAATTAATCTCACGCCGGATAAATCAACTGGTATCATTTCTTTGTGCAATTCAAAATTACGTTATGCATTAATCATAGGATAACTTGTAATTTCCTTTTATAAAAACCAATTCATAAATCAAAAAGAATAATTTAAGGTGTCAGTTGGTTATAGATTCTGTTTTTATTACTCTTAATCTAAATCATTTAATGATTTATTGAAAATGTTGTTCGATTATTTGATGAGGAATGTATGTCTCTAAAAATTAGTGGTGAAATACTATGATTAATATGTGTAGAAAATTGCGGTTTGGAACTCCAAACTGCTTTGTTTGATAGCGATATATCTTGTTTCTAAATGTACAAAATTTGATGAAACTGGATGATTGAAGAGCTGGGTATTCGACGCCCGTTTTCTTTTACCAATAAAGGGCTTAATGCATTTTATTTTTTTTGTGTGTATGGCATTTTTATTCACATAGACTCCACTCCGGATAGAAATTCAAATTCTGAATTAAGCATAAGGGATCCTGTTACCATTGTACGATGTACGTCTACAACATAAAAAAAGTCAAAATTTAAAAGATTGAAAATTTTCGAATGAACAAAACTTATATCCATTTCTTAGTACTTCAATAAAAGTTAATCAAATTTTGTACGTTTAGTAACAAGATATATCGCTATGTAACAAAGCAGTTTTTGATTCCAATCCGCATTTTCCTATACATATTAATCATAGACTTTCTCCCCTAATTTTTAGATAAATTTATTAATAATTCGAAAAGAATCGACATCAGCGCTTTAAAATTATTTGACTATCTCAATACGATACGCGAAGTCATAATTATCTTGTGAATTTCATCTATAAAATTTAATAATTTCGTAAGATATTTAACACTCCCTTTCTACGTTTTTGTCATATACGCTAAAATTTTGGACATGAATGTACAGTCGTGCAAAAAAAAAAAAAGTAAACACCCCCTACTAACTTCTCAACAAATTATCGTAGAAGAAAGTTATGGGTACCGAACGATTGGAAATAAAGTCTACTTTTAATTGATGTATATAAAATTTGTTTAAGGGGGCCATCTACATATTAAAACGAACCATAACTTTGTTTTTTTGAATAGCAGTACACAAGTCTGACAGCATAAATGAACTCTAATTATCTTCCAATTAGCCTATAAACAAATTTTTATGCAATTCGTGCCATAAGTTTCCGAGAAATTAATTATTTTAAAACGAGCGTATTTTAAGGGCTGTATCCAAATTGAAGTTCCGAACTCGATTGTTAACCGAGAGAGCCGCCTTCTTGATCAAGGCACGTTTAAGCGTCAATGAAACCTGTCTGATTACAGGATAGCAGAATAAATTTCAAAAATTTACTTACTTCTATCATAGACGGCCCCTTAAACCATCATTTTGCCATTTTTTAAGCATAATTTGAAAACTACTTGGAAGAAAAATGTGAAATTTGGGATTTCCATAAAGCAGGACTTAATAAATCTAAATCCATCAAAAAAATTGTAGGTTGCAATTCATAATTTTTTCGAATATTAATTTCATAATTCATATCATAAAATTATAAAAATTGCAAATTCAACGTATTTATGTTTGGGTATACTAGTATTATTGCTACACAAAAAATTAGCTCATTAGGAGCATAATTTCAGGAGATATAAATAAAAATATGAAAATGTAATTTAACATTAGAAGTACTAAATTTTGAATGTCTATAATTTAAAAACTTATCATTCGAATGACTTGGAATTTGGTTTCTAGGCATATTTTGGAGAGAAGATTTGAAATATCTCGTTAAATTTGGGTACTGCCATTGAAAAAAATGAAGTTTGAATTCGTTTTAATATGTATATGGCCCCCTAAGCAAATTTTATACACACCATTTAAAAGTAGACTTTATTTCCAATCGTCCGGTACCAGTAACATTTGTCTACGATAATTTGTTGAGGAGTTAGTAGGGGGTGTTTACTTTTTTTTTTTTTTTCCACGACTGTACATACATATGGGTCTTGCTTCTGGAGAAACTTACTTTACAAATATACCAATAACGGGTTAATATTAATCACAAATGAAAACTTGTTTATAAGTAATTTCAACATATCCTTTTAAACATTGTGATCATCAGGAAAAGCTGGGATTACGTACGAATAAATTTAATTTAAGATTAATATCTTAATCATCTAAATATATTAATAAAATAATAATAATGACTATAATACAATATTATTTGAATAATTGTGGCATAATTGCAATTTGAATTATTAAATTTTATTTGTGCTTTTGTAACAAAATTCACACTTTTATAGCACGATTAACACGATCAGCCCATTTTTCAAGAACAGTGGACAGATCTATATTGTCTGTTAATTCATTGTGGTAACTCAAAAGCAGCAATGATTCCAATCTGTCATCAGCCATAGTTGATCTAATAGCAGTCTTTATAAATTTTAGCCTGCTAAAAGCTCTTTCATTAGATGCAACTGTCACCGGAGCTGTCAACAGAATTTGGTAACATTGATGAACTAAGGGAAAGACACATCTGAATTCTTTTCTTTAATACTCGTAGATAGAAAAAATGGTGGCTTCTGTATCCGGGTTTTCATCGATACGTTGAGGTTTCTTGCGGCGACGATCATGCTTTTCGAATTCTGATTTGTAATCAATTTCAAGTTTCTTAGCATATTCTATCGCACTACTTATTAAATTAGTAATTCCTTCGTCACTTTCTTTTATCTTAGAAAGCATGCTAGTGCATGTTTTCGTCAGTGTCATTGCATCCAATATATTCAGCATTTCGCTTTGCAATTTTTCTGTTAACCCCTTGAGGGGCACCGGTATATATTATATACCACTTACGATTAATGAAGTTTTACACCAGAAAAATTTTATTAAATTTTACTTTTCTAACTTTGGTGGAAAAAAGCCTTAAAATTGCCTTTACTTATTTTGAAATAGAATTTTTCAAAGATTCCTGTGGGAATTCAGCATTTCACAAACGTAATTGCTTGCCCCTCAAGGGGTTAAACTCTTTGTTTTATACATAATGTTTTTCATAAAAAAGACAGTAACCAAAAATTCAAATGAAAGAATTTTTTTGTACAATGCACTTGCTTGTACTTTACTTTTATTGTCAAATTTCGTTGAGTTTACTATGACACAAAGCGTATCTACTATCACTTCATAGCTAATCCACACAGTATTTAATTATTCTGCGCGCATGACCCACCTTGTTCTAGATAAATTTCGCAAATTTAAGACGTTTTCTACTTTTTTAAAACTGTCACTTATTTGTGCATGATAGAAGTTAACTCGTATAGATTGTAAAATATCCAGATTATTTCGAGATAAAAATTCAAAGTATTTGGGTGTTTTCAATTTCATCCGGTATCATATAAATCAAACAAAACTTACTATATACTTATTATAACTTACTAATACTAAATTTACTTTTTTCCGATCGAACGGGAATTTTTACGACTAATTTTTTCATTTTTCCAATTTATAAGTTTTTACAGGTTAATACCATTTTTTTCCGACTAAACGTACTTTTTCCGATCGAACGGGAAAATTTCCGACTGATTTTTTCGTAGGAGGGGTGTTGCACTGTTGCACACCCCCGTACCCCCCCCCCCCCCAAGGATTTACGCCCCTGTATGAAATACGAATATGCCGGTGCCACAACCCCTAGAGGGTTGCAGGAGCAAAAAACTTTCTAAATTGCGATTGCTGCGATACTGAAGAGGCTAGAAACTTTAAATATAGCACGGTAGTTACTTATAAAATATAAATATCTCTAAGAACAGTCGAAAATAAATTCAAAATTAAAAAGGGGTGAAGCGAAGGGAAGGAGCGAAAAAAGTTCTAAAAGAGTCCTAAATTACGATTTCTATGGAATCTCAGGAAATACTAAACCGACTACAGAAATTATTGGTTGCGAATCAAGAGTGATAGTCCCTGCTCGTATACAGGCTATATTTTATGCCGGTGTCACTACCAACTGGTTGGCAGGAAAAAGAAGAAAGCCTTTAAAAACATCTAAATTCCGTTTTCTATAGAATATTAGGAAATATCAAACCGATTTCAAAGTTAACGTTGGCAAATTAATGGTGACAGTCTCTGTTTCAACATAGGCATTTTATGTTGGAGCCACTAACACCAGAGAGCTGGTAGACTGCTAGACAAGAAGCTTGGAATTTGACATGATGGTTAATTTTAAGATGTAAATGTGTTAAGATGGTTTCTAAAAAATTCAAAACTTGAATACTGAAATGAGCGTATGAAATAAGCATAAAAGTCTCAAAATACTTTCTAAATTATCACCTTTTTGGAATTAGTTTTAGTTCTTCTTATTAATTAAATTCTCATTTCTGTCTATTGCACTTTTATAATGATGTTTAGTCAAACTGTGGCTTTATTTGTAATTTTTGAATTATTCCAAAAAGTGTTCTGCTAATAAAAAATAGTCATGCAAATATCATTTGGCATATTTAAACTATTACGCGATCAAAGCCGCGGGGTTTGCTAGTCTAATAATATTTAACGAATCAAATTTCATATCGCATCGTCAGTTAATTTTATATTTACGTATCATTTACGTAGATCACCGTAAAGGATTGTTAATCGGCAATTACATTTAAAATTGTCAATGGCCAATCGCATTCAAAACAGTAATTTAATATACATTTATTAAATACAAAACATTGTTAAAAATCTGTAATAAATAACATGTGCAAAAAAGTTTTAATATCTATTTCAAATACAAAAAAAAAAAAAAAGCCTTAAAATTTTTAAAACATGAAAATGAAGAAAATAAGAACATGGAGAAAAAGCCATTTAAAGTTTTAATTTGTGTGGGTAATTGCGCTGGGTGTATTAACAAAATGTACAATACATTGCGATATAATTACCGTATAAGTAAAAATGAGGTGTCAAAATATTCATAATTAAACAGGCTTTCCTTTAATATTAAAAAAGAAAAATCGATTTTTTTTGACCAATTTTAAGGTAAACTCTTAAACATGTGAAAAAGGAATCGCTAGACATCTGAAAAAAATTCCGTTTTATACAGGTTTGTCTTATCAGGTATAATTTAATGGGGGGGGGGGGGATATTGAGTTTTTTCCATTTAAGGCTGGATTCTTTCGTATTTAGGTTTCATTGTCATAGGTTTTTCTGCATATCTTTATTAGTGCCTTTACATATATCATGTACTTAACAGAGTAAATTGCAGTTATTTTTCAGAAATAATTGATATATTGATATTGAATACATTTTATCTAAAGTTTCACACACTTCCATGATTATATAGTTTTAAAAAATTAATTCCGTAACTAAATCCAGGACCGGTACAAACATCGGGTGCTCAAGGGAGGGGCCCAAAACCTCTCAATACAATTCAAAATAGTGTTTCCTCTGTATAAATTAATAATAATTTCGCTCCAGATTTGATTTTAAATATTTCTCCGTGGGAAAATATTGAATAGTAACTTTATTTCTTACAGGTAAAAAAGTTGATATAATTGTCGGGAATGTATAGTTTTGATGATCCTGATAGTTAGGAACAGCGAATGCAAAAATAAATAAATAAATAAAATAAAATAAAATAAAAAATAAGTATTGTAAAGGATACAACATTTTGAGACATTAAAAATAAATATGCTTTTTAAGTGTAAAAGTATCGATATTTTTCATACACTTTATTATCTATATCATATACTATTCCATGATATATATAATTAAAAAATAGATTTTATTAGCCTAATACTGCGGTGTACGCTGGGCCCACTAATTGTTTTGCCAGTGCCCAGCACGACTTTTTGCCGGCCCTGACCAAATCAAATGTGAGCATTGGGATTTCGCGTACTTACGTAATCTATAAAACAAAATGGCGACCAGAACGAGTTACGTAATCGTAAAATGAACTTAATAAACAAAGCAAAGCAAAACACTTAGAGCTGACCTGTGTATTTGCAAACGGCTCCATCTGCTGACGAAATAATTGCTATGATAGACAGTAATAGCGTGTTTTTTAATAATCCCATGACGATCTGTTGTAGCCTTTATTTTTTGAGAGAACTGAAAAATGAAGTGCTTGTAAAACGCAATTTGTCACAAAGATGATTCACTTCACGTCACTCTCGCTCAGATGAATCTTTGTCATGAGCGATAACACTTAGCTGTTTATTTATTTTTTTCTTTTGGGCTTCTGTTATTTAATCACTTGAAGCATGAATTGCCAACCCTTTTCGATCCGCGATACATCTTCGTTTATCTTCGTTTTCGAAATAACAACAAAATAAAACAATTCCAAAAATATAATAAGATGCGCTCAAGTAGTCATTTTCAAATAAATTAAACAAATAGGATTATATAATGTCAATAATTAATGTAATGTTCATGCAAATAATTAATAGCTAAAGCTCTTTATTAGTGTTATTATCACGAAATCGGCATTTAAATTATTTTAGACTAGAAAGATAGCCCGTCAAAAATGTCGGAATATGTGATATAATGGATGAAGATAACAGATTTTAAAAACGAAACTCATTTATGAAAAATTGTAATACAGTAGAAGATAGAGATCTGCACGGGCCGGCCCGTGGCCCGAAGCCCGAGCCCGGCCTGGCCCGCGGGCCGGGCTCGGGCCGATTTTCATTCACGGCACTCGGGCCGGGCCCGGGCCATACTTTTTTCTGAAGGCTCGGGCCGGGCCTAACTTAATTTTTCTGTACAGAGCCGTGCCTGGTTTCATTCCTAGTCTTCACGGCCCAAAATTTTCAGTCCTAGTTTTGAGTCAGCCCGTATGAAAATCATTGTCTCAGCGTGGCCTGGTCCATTTAAAGGTCAGTTAAATCAAGCCTGGCCCAAAAGTTTTTGCAAAAAATGCATACATTTTTGAATCGCCATTATTCTACACTTAAACATTAAAATTTATTATTTTTAAAGAATAGTAGATATTACACATATGCAAATAAAGAATACGCATATTAAAATATAACTAAATTAAAATACAGTAAAATGTGTGAAAAGGAACCTGCCTATGACGGAACCCTGTTTTAAACTGAAAAACATGTTGATCCATGCAAAATTAATATACTAATAAGTAAGAAAAGAATATATAATACGAGGACCTATACGCACATTTACACTTGCTAAGAAGGGAACTTGTCTATAACGCATTTTTTTTTTTTTTCTATGCAATTCCATCTTAGAAGATATTACTGCATAGTATTTTTTCCGATTTTTAACACTTCTATACATGGAATATGGATTAACAATATTAATGGTAACTGAAACATTTACATATAAGAAATAGAGATTCATTAAAAAATATATATATATCGCAGCCTGCTGCACTTCTATAAAAATAAAGATTATAAACATGAAAAAAAAGTTAAGATAAAGATTTTTGGTCAGAACTCCTCAAAGATAAATATTTTTGGTCAGAACTCCTCGTACGAGACAAATTTTTAACCAATTCGACGTAAAAATCAATGTTTTGTAGAAGTTCATTCGGGCCGGGCCAAGCCCGGGCCGAGATTTTAACTTTTTTCCGGGCTGGGCCGATTTTTTTTCTCTATGAGTCGGGCGGGCCCGGGCCTGGAAATGTCGGCCCGTGCAGACCTCTAGTAGAAGACCACTAAACTGCACAGCTTCGTTCCAAGTGTTGTGCGGATTTGAGGTTTTTTGCGGATTACAGGTCATGTCTATATTATAAAATTAGATATATGGCTTCTTTATGCTAAATAAATTGTATAAATATTGAAAAGTTACTTGTGTATATGGAACAGTGAATAAGTTGCTACAAAATATATTGTCAAATTTCATTTTCTCTATCTCGCCAAGGCCCCTATACTGGAAAAGTACCTAGAACACATTAAAATCGAGCAGTTAGGAGCTCAGACAGTACAGCGCCGTATATTGGCTGTTATGTATTAGTAGCATTCGAGATGAAGATGTAAAGTCGTACATTTTCGCATATTACACTTTAAATTCTCACCCATAGATTTTGAAAAAAAAAAAAAAAAAACCTTAAAAGCGCGGAGTTTAAATTAAATTGCGGTGACCTCGATTATCAAATATTAATTAATGGCTTTAAATGGGAATTTCGCCAAATTAGCTAACTATCGCCAAGTTGGCTTCATATATGACAATTTATTTTTGTCGCCAAATTTGGCGATATTTCGCCAAGTTGGTCAATATTTGGCGCTACTGTGGTAACCCTGCTTTAGTAATTTCCAACAATTACTCATTACAATGAGGCGGTCCTACTGGAATTGTGAGGGACACACAGAGACTTGAATTTTATATAAATAGATAGAACTAGAGGGCTCTGCCCCCTACGAGCTACACTCGTAAACCCCCGTTCAGATTCTAAAAATCCGTTCATTTGATCGGCTTTAAAAAGATTACAGAAGATTAAATTATAATTAAAAAACCAGTGGCGATGTCCTTGTAAACGTGTTTCCATACATTTCCCTTTTATTGAGATTTACTCTATGGAGGTTTCTAATGCCGAATCAGCTGCTGTTAATTGCAGTTTTCATGTTTGATTAAGTAAGATTAGTTAAACATTTGAAAATTAGCTAATATAACATGAGCTATGTCAACAGTGTCTTTGCTTCCACTTGTATTGTTTTAAGTGTAAATGGGAATCTTTCGTAATCGAGCTGCACACGATGAAAATAGATTTTTTTTTTTTTTAATTCATCTTGCTTTTATTTTAAAAACAATAAAAAATCAGTAAACTGAGATACAGTTTTTAAAGAAATTTCATTTGAAAGATTTTTTTTTCCTTATTTGATAGTGTAAAATTGAAAGTGTGCGACGGTTGGAAGTTAAAATAAAATTGTAGTAAAAGTGAACTTTATGGGCGAAGTGTTGCCATCGTCAATATTACGTCAACGTGATTCACAGACATGTTTTACTTTATAATATACTATATGGATATGCAAATTTATTATAGTATGTATGATAGACCGAGAGCCGGCAGCACAGACAATTACCTCATCGAGTTCACGGATGAAATTCTAGGATTAGTTAAATCTTGATTCGCCTATTAAAACGCAATCGGTCTGGCAATGCCAGGTCATATCTAGGTGGAAAACACCTGAAAACCCGATTTTAGCGGCTGACTCGTAGGTTTACCATTGTGTTTTACTGCTCCCAGTCCTCCATGTTTTCATACCTTTTGGTGCAGGAAAATACAATGGTAAACCTACGAGTCAGCCGGTAAAATCGGGTTTTCAGGTGTTTTCCAAATAGATATGACCTGGCATTGCCAGACCGATTGCGTTTTAATAGGCGAATCAAGATTTAACTAATCCTAGAATTTCATCCGTGAACTCGATGAGGTGATTGTCTGTACTGCCGGCTCTCGGTCTATGAAGACTGTTAGCAATATTGTAGAATTTTGAACAAAAACTAAAAACACATGGTACATGGAATATTTTAAAGACGTGTAGAACTCGGATTTTTTTTTTTTTTTTTTAAATGTATTAGGATATATTATTATTATCATTACTTACCTTTATAAGAATTATGAAAATGCACTTTTTATGAAGTTTGTGACTAATATATTGATATTATTTAAATTTTAACACAAAAACAAATAATTCGTATTTTTGCACTTTACAAAGTCTGTTGTCCTCTAAAATCAAATAATTTAATACAATACTGATGAATTGCGTAAAAGTTATTTGATTTCCACAAACAGGAGGTAATAGGGGGAAAAATGCTTAGGGTTTCAATTTCTTTTATACTGATTTGGCTATAAATATCATTTAGCTGCAACGCTGCAAGTAATTTTTAGATCTGCTCCCGAGTGATAACATTGAGGATATCGTAGTTCCGGTCAATGTATTTTAAATAGTTTTTTGTGCGTAATGTGCTTCAATTAGAAAATGCAATATCTTACCCTACATCCTGCTAAATAAATAAAAAATAGCAGATAATGTCAATGACCTTTTCTATTTTAGCATTGAAATTATTATATTTTTAATATCGTGCACAGTTGTTAAAAGAAAAAAAAAAAGTAATTGTTCAGTTGCTACACGGAGACGCTAAAAGTACAGTGGTGGAAAAAAAAAAAAAAAAAAAAAAAAAGTAAACACCCCCTACTAACTCTTCGACAAATTATCGTAGACGGAAGTTACTGGTACCGAACGATTGGAAATAAAGTCTACTTTTAAATGATGTATATAAAATTTGCTTAGGGGGCCATCTACATATTAAAACGAACCCAAACCTCATTTTTTTTCAATGGCAATACCCAATTTTAACGAGATATTTCAAATCTTCGGTTCAAACTATGCCCAGACACCAAATTTCAAGTCATTTGAATGATAAGTTTTTGAATTATAAACATTCAAAATTGAGTGCTTCTAATGTTAAATTACATTTTCATATATTTATTTATATCTCCTGAAATTATACTCCTAATGTGCTAATTTTTTGTGTAGCAATAATACTAATGTGCCCAAATTTAAATACGCTGAATTTGCAATTTTTATAATTTTATGATATGAATTATGAATTATGAAATTAATATTCGAAAAAATTATGAATTGCAACCTACAATTTTTTTGATGGATTTAGATTTGTTAAGTCCTGCTTTCTGAAAATCCGAAATTTCACATTTTTCTTCCAAATAGTTTTCAAATTATGCTTAAAAAACGGCAAAATGATGGTTCAAGGGGCCGTCTATGATAGAAGTGAGTAGATATTTTGAAATTTCTTCTGCTGTCCCGTTGTCTAACAGGCTTCATTGACTGCTTAAGATGCCTTGATCAAGAAGGAGGCTCTCTCGGTTAACAATCGACTACGGAACTTCAATTTGGATACAGCCCTTAAAATACGCACGTTTTGTAATAATTAATTTCTCGGAAACTTGTGGTACGAATTGGATAAAAATTGGTTTTTAGGCTAATAGAAAGGTGCAGAGTTCATTTATGCTGTCAGAATTGGGCATTACCATTGAAAAAAAAATTAATTTATGGCTTGTTTTAATATGTAGATGGCCCCCTAAGCAAAATTTATATACACCATTTAAAAGTAGACTTTATTTTCAATCGTTCGGTACCGGTGACTTTCGTCTACGATAATTTGTTGAGGAGTTAGTAGGGGGTGTTTCCTTTTTTTTCCCACGACTGTACCATTCGACCTTTTATTGTGTCTTCTATAATTCATAATTCCTTATGAATAAAAAAGTTGTGAAAATTTGTATGAATATTCATAGGATTCCTGTTCCGTGTAAGTAAAAAAGAAAAGAAAATGTAAAGCAAGAAAAAGGAATAATGTTTTGTAGATCATTTTGTCCATCGGTTTGTTTTTAAATGACGTTATCAAACTGATTTTATATTACACATATTTCTTAAATGTGTGCTTAAATATAATTTTGTCACGAATGTATCCGTTTCGGTGTTTTCCTGTTTAAAAAAAGACAATTTTTGCTGTGACAAATTCGCCATCTTCTTAATAAGTAATTAACGAAGGAGGGGTTTATTAAAAGAAAACCTAATTTCCTCCCTCTCCAATAAGGGCTGTCAAGAGCATCGTTAAATTTCTAACAATAATTATAGCGAGTGTTCATAAATTCTACTTCACATTCCTTGAAGTGACGTTATAAGACTATAAACTATAATAAACCTCTTGACTTTGACATTATAGTGACACTTATATTCTCATAAACTTGCACGTACAGGGTTCGTACTTAAAAGTAAAAAATTCACGGTACCAACGGAAGGAATATCATACTATCATAGCTGCTATGACGGAAACTTGTCTAAAACGGAAACTTTTTTCGGTCACTTGAGATTCCGTCTTAGTAGGTTATAATGTAATAAATAAAAACAATAATCTGTAAAGTAAAATATGTGAAATCTCTAGCGAGGTTTCCGTTTGAGCAGTTATAATTCCATGGTATTCTTTCTGTAGGGACTATAGAATTTTTACGTGTAAGACAGGATTCTGTTATAAATAGGTTCCGCTTGCACAGGTTTTACTGAACAAAGTACTGCAAAAACAGAGCAGCTATAGCAACCGAAAAAACATTCCCTCCTATAGCGGTATTCCTTTCGGACATTATAAAAGTTTTCCATTGTAGATAGGTTCTCTCTTCACAGGTTTTACTGCATCACAGATAAACATACAAGATAGGACACTCTCAGAGAGCGTAAAGGTAATGCGATTGCGATGTGACTATGGGGAAGAAACTTCCGATCCTTATATTTTTGTTATTCAGCATCTACCTTATTGTGATCTCTCTTTTTTTTTTTTTTTTTTTTTTTTTATTGCATGTTTACGTTTTCAACGGAATCTGACATCGATACATGAACATAGAATAGATATTCTATCCTATATATCTAATATCTATTCTATGTTCATGCACGGATATATATATATATATTTTTTTTTTTTCGTACATGATGAGCGAAGGAAGGATTTAAGTGCAACGAAAAACAAGCTAAAAATTTCGTCTTGAATGTTATATATCAAGTAAATATGATATAATTGGATTTAAAGTTACATAAAGCGATGGTGTAATATAAAAATATACGAAATATTGCACTCTACAAGTCGCAGAAAATTTCATAAATATTCCCATAGAAAATTTTTTATTGCCGATGTTTAATTAATTTATGAAGTTTAATGTATCAAACAATCGTTACAATAATCTTTTAAAATTTGCGCATTTTCACCTTCTTACAGATAAAATAAAAATATTGTTTTTAATGTAAGTAACGTAGAATCAGTTCAATAATATTTATAATATTAATGTATAAGAAATAATAATAAAATTACATACGGGGAAAAATTCCTTTTTTCAAATTTTTAGAATAATATAAATCTAAAAGTTAAAAATATATAGAGATACTGATATGACACATGATAAAATTTTATTCGATGTGAATAAATTAACACAATACCTGAATTTGATTTTTTGCAATTTAATCTCATAAACTTACATATTTACGTTCTTAACCGAATTTTCTGGTGGTTTTCTTTTATATTATTATTATAATTATCATTTTGTCAAAGGCTTTATTCAAATTTTTTTATTTATTATTTCCAAAAAATGAAAATGAAATGTTTTGACTTTCTTTGAAAAATCAGTCAAAAACATAAAGTCTAAGTAATTATTAATTAATTAATTAATTAATTAATAATAATAATAATAATAATAATAATAATGCAACATTGTACAAATACTTAAAAATAGTTTTTAACAGTGCTAGGTGACATTATTCTCCAGATGCAGATTTTAATTTTTTAAAGTACGGTTATAGTTTATAATTCGCAAAAAGCAAGATATCATTAATAAATTATATTTAAAGGGCAAGAAAAATATTATAAACTAACTAATAAATAAGTAAACAACATATTTATCTTCAGAATCCTTTTCATTTTTATATATCTTAATGAAGTTAAGTTAATAACATTATAGTAACTTAAATTTAAAGAAATATATTTGCATTTCTCCTATAATAACTATTATATAGTTCATGTAATAGTTTTTAAAGAAGTAATTGATAAATTAGTTATGTAAACAATTAATAATTGAAATAATTTTGAATTTTTATTGATAAATACGTTTAATAAAAACAATTTAATCTTTGAGAATTTTTTTTATTTAACAATATAACTGCCTCCAACAAGAACTGCAAGGGACCCAAATGGCTAAGAACCAAAATGACTAGGGTAGGGACCGAAGTGTCCTACTTCCTTCCAATGTAACGGTCATTCGTTGGCAAGATCTGTGTCTTAGACAATAAAACTTTACGAATAAAGACTGTGAACTCTTTCAATCTTTGTCTACTCTTTATGATGTAAAGACCAAGTTTGCTTTTTGTGTGTCAGCGGGGTCACTTCACTCCCAGGCAGGGCCGAAACTAAGGGGGGGGGGGGGGGGGGCAGAGGGGGCATGTGCCCCGGGCGCCAGAGCCAAGGGGCGCCAAATGAAAGATTATACTTTTGGAATGGATCATTTTCTTCTGGTGGACTGATGACTCCTATTATTATGAAACAGCCATTATAAATGAAGTGTTAGGTGAAGATGAAAGAGCAGCCGTAAAAAGTTAGAACTCTGATTTTCTGGTCAGAATGGGGAGAAAAAAAAATGGCCATAATTTTTTTTCATTTATAATGGCTGTTTCATAATAATAGGAGCCACCAGTCCATCAGAAGAAAATAACTCGGTGAAAGCGGAAACTCGGTTAAGCAGGACTCGGATAATCGGGACTCTAACTGTATATTTCATTTTTAAAATGATCTTTAGAATATTTTTGTTGGTGTTCAGAGGGGAGTCATGACCCCCGTGACCTCCCCCTTGGATCCGCCATTGTAGATTACCTACTTCAGTATTACATATTTTAAATTTTAAAATAAGCCGGCTATTAGTAAATAAGTAAAATTCTCTTTGTAAATATACTTTGCGAAAGGAAGGGGGGGGGGGAGGCGCCAAAATCCATGCTTGTCCCGGGTGCAAAAAAGGCTAGTTTCGGCCCTGCTCCCCGGACACCCGTGCACTGTAAAAAAACTGTTGATTTTACGGCATAATACCGGCAGCTGAGGTGCCAGTTTAAAAATTTAAATTAACAGTAATAAACCTTAATATCGGCAGTAATATACAGTCTTATAAAGGAATTAAACCGTAAAATTAACAGTAACAAACTGTAAAATCAGCAGTACTATACCGTTTTATAAATGAATTTAACCGGAAAATTAACAGTAGTAAACCATAAAATTAGCAGTAATATACCGTCTTATAAATGACTTATACTGTAAAGTTAACAGAAATAAGCCACAAATTTAACAGTAGTGTACCAACTTGTAAAAGATTTATACTGTTGAATGTGCACTTATAGGATGTGAAATTAATAGCAATACAGTCGAACCTCGTTATCCCGACTGTCTAATGACCAGAAAAAAGTGTCGTCATAAACGGAGTGTCGCGGTAACCGGAGCTGAAGAAAAATATGTTTATAATAAGTTGTATTTTTAATTAATTAATGACAATTTTAAATTCATAACTGTTCTAGCAGTTTTAAGCAATAAAGCATTATTATTAAACAAAATAAACACAAAAACAGAATTGAAAAGAATAAAAATCAGATTTATTATGATATTTCTTTATTGTTACATGAAATAGTGATGAATTAAGGTTTGCTTGTCCCTAAATATGCTTCCTACAATTCTTTTTTCAATATTATACCATGAATTGTAATCAATATTCGATGTTTCAAAAATGGATGTTAGATAATTTCTGATCGTTTCAATGCAACGCAATGCTTCGGTTTTAGTCTGATGGAAAACGCCGTATAACCGCAAGAAAGCGCCGCCTGACCAAAAACAAAAAGACCGCGAGAAGGCTGAAACGTGTATCTGGAGCTTGAGTGAGTCATTCATAATGTGTGGGTTTATTTATTCAGATGAATGATTGAAGCAAAATTTCTCATTTATCTCAATCGTTATTTTAGACACTTTTGTGAAAAGTTTGGCTAGCCCATTTCTTACCGCTTAATTTCCGTGCTTATAAAATGGATTATGAAAAATGGTCAATTTTCCTAAACTGTCGGGATATCCGGAGTTGAAAATTATTCAACGACGTAAAATCCGGAGTTTATTTACATTACAATCATATACAGAAAATCGGGACTTTGAAAAACTGACATGATAAGCGGAGTGACGTGAAAACCGGGTGTCGAAATAACGAGGTCCTACTGTATATTGTCTTGTAAATGAATAGTGCATGAAATTCATATTATACCATCTTATATAATGTGACTACAAATAAAACTGTTGAATATAAAATAATATTTTGTTTAATTAGCAGTAGTCAGTTAATTTCATGCAGATTATTGTTGCATGTTCAACAGCTTTATTTGGTCCCAAGAGTAATTGTCGTCTGTTATCTTTATTAAAACTACTCTTTTTAGCTACAAGTATTATTTTCAATCTTCTGGATCTGTGTTCATTGCGTTGTACGCGCATTTGTACTTCATCACGGGAATCTTCAGTTTTATTTGGAAAAATGCAAAAGACATTTCCATCTGCTTATTTTATCCGAAGTTTAAGAAAGAAAAACATTACAACAAATAAATGGCTATTACAGGCTCCACTACCTGCCCCGCGTAACCACTGCGGCGGGACGCATGGGGACATAAAAAAAAGTCCCGATTTTTCATGATGCACAGATTCGCTTAACACTAAAACTACCGCTAGGCTTTTGAATTTCGTTTTGGAATTTCTTTATATTTCACGACTTTTATTAAAATATAGGATCATATTATTCCTTAAAATGCCTCATTTCTGAACTACTTTTTTGCCTAGAAAAAAATATTTTAGGCTTAACTACCGCAAGGGGCCATTTGACTCCTGAATAAATTTATGTTAAATCGTAAAGTATATAAATGCTTTATTTTATAAGAACATTAATAACTTGCGTATTTTTGTTATTACCTCATTTATTTTACTGTATTACATCCTATTTGTTAACCCTTTCAGGGCCAAAGCATTTTCAATACTAAAGTGTTGAAGTAAATAATTGGCACCGGAATTGACCAGCAAATTTATTTGTAAGTATGAAAAAGGCTATATTTCACAAACATATTAAATGAAAAATATTTTACTAAAATTCTGGTGCGATTGTGGCGTTTGGGAATTAAAATTAAGAGGTTTCATAAACATACGACCACCCCTGAAGGGGTTAATGTGTGAGGGTGCAATTAGAAATTGACTTTACTCCGGGTGAGATTCTAGTTTGAACATTTCAGTTTATATCGAGAACGAAATAGTCTTAAAAATATGAGGTGAACATAAAACAAATTTGCACAATATTTGTTTACTAAATTTTCGAATTTCTTGAAATAATTAAACGTTTTCTTATTTTTTTTTTTTTTTTTTTTTGCGTAATTATAATTTTTTTTAACTTTAATAAATAAACAATTTGTAATAATTATTTGAAAAAAAAAATGTTTTATTAATACACCAAGGTGTATCAACTGGTATATTTTTCGCAAAACATCGTAAAATAGATAACTTTTTATATAGGGGTCATTTGACCCTTTTCGGTAGGAATAGGTATAAAAAAAAAAATCGGTACGTTTAGTGTTGAATCTCTTTTAGTACCATGCTAGTCGCTAGTCTGCGTTGAAGAGAACCTAATGCAGTAAACCCTGTGAAAAGAGAACCTGAATATAACGGAAATTTTTGCCTTCCAAAGGAATGGGGATGGAAACTTGTCTAAAACGGAATTATTTGTTGTTCCCACTGTGACGTGTCATCTAAGCTCAGGCAGAAACCAGATAACCACGTAAAGTAATAAACATTTTTAATTGGGATCTCCAGATGCCTAAACTATAACTTAACATGTCAGTGCTTCACAAAATCCAGATGTAACTTGTAAACTGAATTTAATGATATAAACACTTGAAAAGTGCTGAGTAGCACTTCTAAGAATTGAAACTTTCTTTAATAAGATGAATCAAGATACCACGTGGGTTGCCAAAAAATAAACTGAACTCTCAAAAGGGCCCGTGGATGAGGAGATGCTGTGTGCACGCGACCGAAGGCGGTTCTGATCGGTTTCGGCTAGAGAAGCGAATCGCTCCTAAAAAGATTAATTTTTATGTATTAAGAAATGTATGTGTGCTTGCTGTGTGTGTCCGTGCAGTCAAGAAAAAAAATGTAGAAAATGAACTCAAAGTTCTTTTCATTTTAGTTAAGATTAATTCCTTAAGTTAGATTTTTATCGGCGTTACACAACCAATTCTGTTTTCACAAGTTTTACTGTACTTTGTTCAGTAAAGTGTGAAAACGGAACCTGTTTATAACAGATTTATCTTTCAAAAGTACTAATTCCATTGTCACTACGCCCTACAGTAGGAATACTATATACAGTAAAACCTCCCTAAAGCGACCACGTTCCGTTCCAATAAAAATGGGGCGCTCCGAGAGGTGGTCTCTTAATAAAGGTCATGTTTGAATCTAGATTTTAATTGTTGAAAAAGGTAACAATTAATGTTACTAAAATTTATTTTTCACATTAGGAGAAAATATGAAAATTTAAGTATGAAAACAAAAGTTAATTACATAAGTTAATTATTGCAGAGTTAAAAAAATGAATACATTGACGTTTGCTTTGATTTTACGTTTTTATCTTTATAACTTTTATTTCCAATTCCTTTAAAAGTTCAGCAAATAAATGCAATTTTTCTGGGACGGAAACAAATAAGGGCCATTCATTAATTTATCTATTTCTTCGAAAGTTTCCTGCCAGAATAGGGCAGGGGAGATCACTGACCGTCATTCTTAATTTGTCACCAGAATTAAATTCATTTCCTAAAAAGGCACAAGGGGTTTTTTTAAACCCTGAAAAGTTACCGGAATAAATAAAAAAAAATTTCTAAAAAAGCAATTTAACAAATTACAACGACCATTGGAAAATGATTTTTTCAAAGACTAAAATTTAAGACATAAAAAATCGCACGTAGTTGATCCTACATTACGTACGCCATGGATTAAACGATAACATTCCTGGACCCATCATGCACAAATTTTAAAAGAAATTTCAGTTTTACAATTTTCGATACTGTAAATTTTTAAACTTCTACGGAGCTGGTCATACATTACGTACGCCATGAATTAAAGATTAATAGTGTTATTACACGTAAAAATTGCAAGCAAGAAAAATCGCCTGCACTCGTCAGATTTCCTATGAAACTTACATAATAGCCAAGCATTTCATTGGCTGTTCGGAAAAGGCTTTCTATCATCAGATTTCCAAAAAATCTCACGACCAATTTTAAATAAAATTTTATTCTTAAACTTCTAAACATGCGACAATATTACTTTTTATACCGTCGGATAGAGAAAAAAATGTACTTTTAAATGCAATTTGTTTGAAAGCTGTATCTCAATTTATTTCTGATTTATTAATTTTTTTTTTTTGTAGTTTTTATTACGTTTTTGTCATAGTGGCAACACTCTGTTGTCCATCGTTGTTGAAACCAAAGGGAAATACAGATTACTGTATATACCAATCAGATAACGAATAAATTGCGGATTAAACCAATGAAAACGTTCAGATATGCTTTTGATTTCCTACCCTGACGAGAACAATAACCATTTTTCCAAATGGTTAAAAAAAAAATTCTAAACTTAGTTAAGAAGTTTGATGAATAATGCGTTCTCCGGAATTATTTTTCTAACAAAATCTTCTTAAAGCGACCAGGAAAAAACCGAATTTGTTTCGTTTTTTTTTTTAAAGAAATGGGTCGCTTATAGAGGGAGTTCAACTGAGTTGGTCTCTAAATGGAAATATAAAATTAGTATTGAGCCTATGGGAATAAATTTCGTTCCCTGACAAAATAGTCGTTCAGGGAGGTGGTCGCACAGGGAGGTTTCACTGTAATTATATCTATTAAATTGGACTTTTGTTTCAGTTCCTAGCACTACCGCTTTAACAGGTTTTACTGTATAAGATTGTTGTGGCTATTTATTATAATAAAACTCGCCAAGACGGAATCGCAAGGTGAAAAATTGTGTGTTAAACAGGCTTTCGTCTTAGCGGGTATAATTGTACGGTATTCTTACTGTAGAGAAAGCGGAATTATTACGTTTAAGACAGGATTCCGTTATGGACAGATTTATGTTTTTATAAGGTTTACGGTAGTTTTTGGTCTCGATTTTGAAGACGTTGCCCCGCCTTTTTAGGTGCGTTCGTAATTATATAAATACGTAGCACCTATAGTCGTCGTTCAGTCCGTCCGTCCGCATATAACAGAGCAAAAACTACCCAACAGAATGATCTGAAATTTTAAATATATAATTGTTGCAACATTTTGTCGACTCATTTCAAATTTTATGAAAATCGGATGTATAGTTTAATGACAGGGACAGTCAAAAGTTTTCCTTTACATTACGGCCAAAGGGAAAAATTATTGCAAGTGCATTTTAAAGATGTTACAGCCTTCCGAACAGAATAAAATTGATATGCACTTATGAAGTGCACTAAAATATACATTCAATACACTATGCAGTGCAAAAAATTATTATAAAACTAGTTATAGTACGAACGCACATCATTTGCCACGTTTGACGAGCAATTTCCAACTTGTTTGTCTCGTTATCCCGCTTTTTGTGACACTGCACTGTAAAAAAAATACTGCTAGTTTTCAGGTAGGAATCGTTAAAATAGTTGCCCTTATCGTACCGGAATAATTTCCGACCCAGCTCGAAATAAAATCCGTAAAAATAAGGAAATAGTCAGTAAAACGGTATTTTACGGATTTTATTCCGATTTTACTGATTTTATTCCGAGCTGGGTTGGAAATTATTCCGGTACGATAAGGGCAACTATTTTTTCGATTCCTACCGGAAAACTGGCATTATTTTTTTTACAATGTGGATCAGGTAAAGGTAACACTGCACTGTAAAAAATGACAGATGTTTCTTAATCTACGAAAATGTTGAATAATCATGAACGCAAATACATATAATAACCTATTCCGAATCACCTAAGATTCCGAAAAGTGCTCCTTTATCTTCAGAAACTCGAGAAAATAATTTATTTTCGAAATTTAAAGAGGAATTTACAAAAATAAATTTTTATTAGCTGCCCGTCATTTTCGGAAACGTTTCCTAGTAACCTTTACAGTACATTAATCAATTCTCTGTACAGGCATCCCTCGACTTACGTAAATTCGCACTTGCGTAAGAAATTTCGAAAGTTATATTTATGAATATACTAGCGTGTTTGATACGCTATTTTACATACTTTTGATAACTGTTTTATAAATAAAATAGGCAGATAAAAACCACAACAATAATATAGTTTTATACATTAGATAGAGTTATATTTTTGTTGGGATATACAATCAAATCTTTAACAAAACAAACACAAATCTGATTAAAATGAGCCCCCCCCCCCCCCCCTAAAAAAAAAAAAAAAAAAAAAAAAAAAAAAAAAAAAAAAAAAAAAACCTCTTGTTTAACCGTTACAATTTTGCTAGCTGAATTCAAACCATAACGAAACCTAATTTTAAAGTTTCGGTGAAGAGAAACGAGTGTATTTTTTTCTTCCAGCTTCTGGGCTGTTCGTTCGATGTAGATTCAAAATTGATATACATTAATTCATCAACGTTAAATTTATAAATCCCATATTCCACAAGATACTTTTTATTTGAAAAGTGTTCTTTCAGTTTGTTTTTATATTTTTCATACTTTTATAGTTTATATCTAAGTAAATACTGCTGCATGCTACTTTATTTATAAAACAATACTGTGTAAATAATGCATATATTATATATATATATATATATATATATATATATATATAATAAATATTGCAATTTCTGACGAAATTTTACCTAAGTAATTTACGAATTCGACTTATGAGCGATTCCGTGGAGAGTGTCACACACGTAACGCAGGCTTTAATTTGCATTTATTCAATTATTTATTAAATTTTAATGTTAATTCTGATTTTAAGTGGTATGGTAAATAAGTTATTAGCATATTTTTAAATTTAAATGTGTGGCAATAAAACTCACAGAAGTATATCATTTAATTTCATTACTCAAAATGTGCTTTTTTTCTACTTCAGAAAAAAAGCACATTTTGAGTATGAAATTAAATGATATATTTCTGTGAGTTTTACTTACACACATTTAAACTAAAAAAATATGTTAATAGCTTTTTTACCATACCACCTAAAATCAGAATTAACATTAAAATATAATAAATAATTGAATAAATGCAAATTAAAGCCTGTGTTACGTGTGTGACTCTCCGCATGGAATCGCCCTTATGCGAAAGTTTACGGAACGCATTACTTACGTAAGTCGGGGGGATGTCTGTACTCGGAAAACCGGTTTTTCGGATTTAATCAAAGCCGCCTCAAGACTACAAGCCAAACACAAGGTTTCGTGACGTCACGACGCGGGGCTTAGATCAGCCGTGGAGTTATTAAAACATATTAATTCTTTCCTCTATATTTCAACTTATTATCATAGCATACGGGAAAAAATAAAAACTTATAGTTTAAAGACGCTAATTAAGTGCTTTTTAATCAATTTCGATCACTCGAAACAATAATAATGACGATAACACAAAAACAATATTTATGAAATAATATCACTGTGTCAATGAAAATGTGCATCAGAATTAAAGTTACATTAAAGAAAATTCGTTCGTTAATGAAAAAAAAATCCCAAGTATTAAATTTATTTTAGTAGACAGTTTTTATTATTTATTCTACTTTGAAATTTAGAAACAATATCAATTATCTATTTAGTATATATTCAAAAATAAGACATTATACATTATTACATACATATATATATATATATATATAAATTTGTAGTTTAAACACATAAATTGAATTATTTTGCTTTCAGTTATTTCAAAATAAATAAATAACAATAAGTGTGCCAATCAAAACCCACATTTAAAAATTAAATTAAAGTAGAAGAAAAGTGAATGTTAAATGTAAATAAATTCAAGTTGTGTTCTATTTTTATTTTTAATCGGGCTTGAAATTATACAGTAAATATCCTATTAAATATTAAGTGATTTGAAACCTGCATATAATAAATAGTAAAATTAAAGTATACATGAAATTAAGTATTCTTATAAATAAATTTTCGTACTGTAAACTTTACTTATCAGATGGGTAATTTTCACATAAAATCCATTAAATTAAAAAACACAAAACTGTCATTATACTAAAACAACACAAGTTCATGAAACAGAAAATTATTATTTAGTTTTGTATTAGTTTGATATATTATGTAAGGTACAAGCAATAGATTTTTTAAAAAGTGTATTGACATATGAAGAGAAAAATAAAAGAAAGAAAGAAAAGACTTTCATCAATTGGAATTAAAATATTCCTAATTTATGTTCATTTTCCTCGAATGTTTAGGTAATAGCTGATAAAAAAAACCATCGAAAAACACAAAACCTTCCACGAAAATATTTCATTTCCAAAATAATGTTGTGTGGGTTCTTAAATGTTTGTTCACATCTTTTAAGCTTAAAATAATCAATTTTTATGAGATGAAAAGTATTTCCTGACTAGATCTAAAAGTAAATTTATAATTATAGAATAATAATTTTATTTATTGTTACTTTTAATTAAACATTAAAATGTATATGAAAACACACAGGATTTTTGCGAAGAAGGTGTGTGTGTGTGTGTGTGGGGGGGGCAACTACTGTTTTGCATAAGGGTACTAACAACCCTTCCTCTAGTCTTGTAAATAAATTGTTTACAGTTGTGGCAAAAATAGAGAGATTCAAAAACATTATCCCCATAGCTCTGTTTACGCAGTACATAAGCATTTATAATTTAACAAAAAATTATAAAAAGAATTTTTATTAAGATAGCAAACGTTTAAGATTAAAAAAACAACAATAAATTGATACATGTATATCGATCGGGGTTTGCTTTAAAGGAAGTAAACAAGATAAAAATGCTATGTATTCACAGCGACTTTTATAAAAATTTCTGAACAAATTAGAAAGAGAGGATGGTGTGACAAAATACAAATTAAATGATATAAGTCTTGACACGATTTAGGGATGTTTGCAATTTTAAATTATTGCTCTATGTGGAACGAAACAGAACTACAATAATATAGTTTCGTTTTGAGACACGGTATTATTGATAGAATCGTACTAGGATTTGCTAGTTAATTTATTTCAAAGAAATTAAAAATAAAAGATTTTGAACACAAGAAATTAAAATTGTGCTGATAGCATATAAATATAATTTGAAAATAAAACTTACCTTGAAAAAGAATGTGTTATCAGGCTGAGCAAAACACACGTGCACGTAAAATAGCAAGATACAAAATTCAAATGTTCGGGCTGGCGCGTTGGCAGTTAGCCAGCCCCAGGCTGTGACGTCACACGGGGGGGGGGGGGGGGTGAAGGGCGTGTCTGGCTTGTAGTCTTGAGGCGGCTTTGATTTAATCCATTCTCAAGTATACATTTTCCGCTGCATAACTGAATTTGTTCATGCAATTGTAACAAAATAATGTTCATTTTCATATTCAGGGGCCGCGCTAACCATTCGCCTACTCGCCAAATGCGAATACATCGTGAAATTGGCGAGAAAAAAATTATTATGGCGAAAAAGCTGGCGAATGATTTTTTTTTAAGACTCTTTTGTTGTTGTAATCCGGTTTTAGAACGTAAATGAATTTCAGTTTTTAGCTCGAGTTCGCGTACGTCCCTATTTCTAGTCTATATTCCTCCTTTTCTTCTCGGCCAGCCAACTAGGGCTGATTTAGTCTGAATTTTCCGAAAATTTAAGGCATTCATTTCCGAAAATTTAAAAAAAATCGGTCATCAATCCGAAAATTTGGACGTAAAAAATATCGCAAATTTCGACAAATGATCGTCGAAAAAAATAAATATTGCCAATCGTTTGCAGAAACATCACGAATTTCGACAAAGGATCGCGAGAAAAATGCAAATTTCGTCAAAGAATCGTGGGAAAATCGCAAATTTCGTCAAAGAATCGTGGGAAAATCACAAATTTCGTCAAACAATCGCGGAAAAGACCGCAAATTTTTGTCAAAAAATCGCGAAAAACTGCAAATTTCGTCAAAAAATCGCGAAAAAAAATCAATTTCCGTGAAAAGATCGCGAAAACCGCAAATTTTGTCAAAAAATCGCGCAAAAACCACAAATTTTGTCAAAAGATTGCGAAAGAAAAAAAACAAATTTCGTCAAAAGAGCAAAAAACCCCTCAAATTTCGTCAAAAGATTGCGAAAAACTCCGCAAAGTTCGTCAAAAGATCGCGAGAAACCGCAAACTTCGTCAAAGGATCTCGGAAAATCGCAAATTTTGTCAAAAGACCACGCAAAAAAAACCCCCAAGTTTCGTCAAAAATCGCGAAAAACCCCACAAATTTTGACAGAAGATCGCAAAAAAAAAAAAAAAAAACTACTAAAGCTACTTATACATTATATATTTAATAAAACTACTTCAAGGTTGAATGGGTTAATGATAATAATTATATATATATGATATATATCTATATTTAATATATATATAGATATATATCATATATATATGTATACATAATATAATATATGCATAATATACTTTTAGCTAATAATGGATAAATTTGGCTAATGTGTTGGCTAATAGTCTTAATTTCTTAGCGCGGTCCCTGATATTAATGTTAATGCTGTTAATATTGTATGTTTGTCTGTTAAACATGTTTTCTGAACATCAAAATATTTACCTGGGATAGCATAGGAAAAAATGATATCCCGATTTGAGAAAACTGATCTCAGAAACGTTTCCGAAAATGACGGGCAGCCAATAAAAAATTATTTTTTATAAATTCTTCTTTAGATTTCGAAAATAATTAGTTTTCTGGTGTTCTTAAAGATAAAGGAACTCTTTTCAGAATCTCCGGTGACTTGAAAGAGGTTTTTGTATATATTCGTTTTTGATTATACAGTCGAACCCCGCTATAGTGAACCGTCTGCGGACCCAGCAATATATCCGCTTTAGCCGATGGTTCACCCTATCCAAATTCTTCGAAAAAAAAATTTAGCATATGATATAGTATTGTTAAAATAGTGGTTACAATAATACGTAATTTGCTTACAAATTATTAACTAATTAAATACTGTAAAAGCATTTATTTTCGCGAGGCTTTAATTTTCGCGATTTTCGCGAGCCCGCCGTAATCGCGAAAATTTAAGCCTCGC
Source organism: Maratus speciosus (assembly GCA_963932465.1). Taxonomy (NCBI): domain Eukaryota; kingdom Metazoa; phylum Arthropoda; class Arachnida; order Araneae; family Salticidae; genus Maratus; species Maratus speciosus. Next base: position 345,720,004 of record OZ010799.1, on the reverse strand, counting down.
GAAATATATATATATATATATATTTCGCCTCAAATAATAATGAAAAATCAGAAATTTTTCACTTTCGAAATTTAATGATTACAGCTACTTAAATAAGAAACGAATACAAAAATTTCTTAGATACTTACAACTATTTATTGAATATTATCACTACTTCTTGAATAAAAACAATAATACAACTAATAGAATGCAGCTCATTCACTTACAATAATTATACCAGCTTCTTTGAAGCCATTCATTTTTAGAGCGATGGGGAGAGGGGAGAGGGAGAACTTTTCGGACAAAAGGACGTTTCTTAAATTGCCTTATGCAAAAGGGATTCTATTTAGGTAGTTTCGAAATTTTCAACTTTTGGTTCAGTTCATATAAACTTCGCGAAATTTTCAGCTCGCGAAATCACCGATATCTTCATTTTCGGGAAAATTACGACTCGCGAAAATAAGTGCTTTTACAGTAGATAATAAATCAAATACTAAAAAGGAAAATAGTTGCTTACTAAAACTTGATTTTAATTTTGCTTTCAATATAAGAAATTAGTGATTTTTGATTGAATGCAATTCATTTTTATGTAGAGTTCATCCATTTTCTTATGAACAATTAGTAAAGAATCCAATATTTCTTATCCACATTTTCTGAAGAAAAAGAAAAAAAATGTTCAGGATATTCGCTGACGATTTTACTTCCGAGATAGAAGGAACCGAAATTTCAAATTCTCCTGCAACGTCTTCTAAGTCTTTTTCAGCATTTTTCTTTTGTTTAACTTCAGGTACAAGGCCATCATCTGTAGGGATACCAGAAGTGTACACTTCATCATCGCAAGATTCGAAGTGCTCAGTAACGTCTCTTGGGAAAATGTTCACACTCTCCTTTTCCAGTCACAGAGCTATTGGTAAGTTTTCTTCGTCGTCTTCGTCCTCCACGTTGGCATCTTTTCCTCCTGTTGAGAATGCCAACTTGGCGATGCTTGCCATTTTCTGTTAGTCGGCACTGTGGCAACCCCCTTTTTATTGTTTTCCGATTTTCTTTTCAGTGTAGATGTAACTTTTGATTTGAACCGGTGTATCGGTAAAAACAGAACTCTCAAATGAGAGTAATAATAATATTTAATATTGTTTTGTAAATAAAATGTACATAGTTGTTTTTTAAGAAAGAAGTTTAATTTGAACTGTAGAGTGTGTTTACTTATTCAAGTTACGAATTTGATATATATTAGAACTAAGTTATGAAGACGTTTTTATTCTTCGATGCACTATGAAATAATTTGAATTTACCGAACCTGCAATCTCAATGACGACGTATCATTTTTCTGGCGTCAAAGCTCCAGGATGTCTGGATTTCATCATCGATTGAGGTAAGTACCTCAAATTAAATTATATTGAATAAATAGAATTATGAATATATGTATTAACTGAACTGTATCGAATAAATTGAATTCTTTATTTTATGATGGATTACGAAACTTTGAAAAAAAAAAAAGAGCTACGATTCGTAGTCAAACTACGAAAATATTTGATAAAATAAGGGATTTATTAGATAATACACAAGAATTAGAGCTTGAGAATAGAAAATCACAGCTGGATCTTTTTAAACAGCGATTGAATGACAAAATGAAAACTTTAAAATCATTAAATTCTGAAATTGAACCACTGGTTCCAAGTACTGAATTTGAAAAAGAAATCGAGAAATCGGAATCTTATAATGAGAATATTATTGCATGGAAATATAAAATTTCCAAATTTTTAAATGATAACACAGTTACTCCTGAAACTAAACAAGATTCTTCAGACATTGAAAGTGATAGTAGTAGCAACAATAATTTCTACTAAAAAGTCAGAAAATTCTGAATCAAAATTTGATTAAACTTCCTAAACTTAATATATCTAAATATTATGGTGATTCGTGCTTATGGCTCGAATTTTGGAGTCAGTTTTCGAATGCGATTGACAATAATGAACATTTAACTCCGATTGATAAATTTTCCTACTTAAAGTCACTTTTGGGCGGAAGTGCTGCAAATACTATAGCAGGCTTTTCGCTGACTAAGGAAAATTATGCTCATGCTATAGAATTATTGAAAAATCGTTTTGGTCGTAATGACCTGGTAATAAATAGTCACATGACTAAACTGCTAAATTTGAAACCAGTACGAAATTCTAGTAACATTAAGGCTTTTAGAGATTTGTATGATGAATGCGAAATTCAAATAAGAAATCTTAATTCTTTAGGTGTTGCCTCAGGTTCATATGGGCACTTGTTATGTCCGATTCTTCTGAAACTCATTCCATCAGATATTGCACTAGAATTTAATAGAAAACGAATTAAAAACACTGACTGGGATGTTAATGAGCTGATAAATTTCATTAAAGATGAAATTGAATCTCGCGAGACCACTGTCCAATTAAACCATTTTGAAAAAATCCCTGAGAAGCAGGAAAATTATAAGAAAAATTATAAAAAATTCATTCCATCAGCTTCTGCCTTAACCACAAATATTAAAAATAACTGCATATTTTGTAATCAAACTGATCACGATACTGAAAAGTGTAAGTCTTTCACCATTCCGGAAATGCGAGAGAAATTGAAAAGGGAAGGAAGGTGCTTCAAATGCTTCCGTAAATTTCACATCGCGAATTTTTGTAAAATTTCGAATGAAAATTGCAAAGTGTGCGGTAAAACATATCATCATACTATACTTTGTAATTCTAATAAAAAAACAGAAGAATCAAAAAATTCAGGTAGTATTCTTTCCTCCGTATCTCATTGCAAAGGCAATATAAATAATATCAGTAGAGAAGTAATATTGCAAACAATTCATGTAAAAGTGGAAGCGGGTGAAAATTCAAAAACTGCTCTTTGTTTATTTGACTCTGCTAGTCATCGAACTTTTATTACAGAAAATTTTGTTTCAAAATTAAAACCTGGGGTCACTAGAAAGGAAAAATTAATTGTCTATACTTTCGGTTCGAGAAAATCTGAAGAACGATGTTATGATGTCGTTAAGCTAAAGCTAATTCACTTGGCGAACAGAAAACGTAGTATAATAATTGAAGCATTAGTCACACCGCTAATAACTAATTCTTTGATACAAATTCCTCCTCTTCCAATCAAAATTAAGAGAAAACTTTCCAAATTTCGTCTTGACAGGTGGGAACATTTGGAAAATAGTGATGTTGATATATTAATAGGAGCTGATTATTTATATCAAATTAATGACAAAACATACCCCATAAATAAATCATTGTTCGTCTGTGAAAATTTATTTGGGCATTCCCTCTGCGGGACAATTGACGTAAATAAAAATAGTGAGAGTAAGCAAGCTGGGGTCTTGTCCACTCAGGTTATGAAACATATTCAAAATGATTTGAAAACATTGTGGGAGTTAGAAACTTTAGGGATGAACACTGAAGAAAATATTTCTGAATTAGATAAAGAGATAATCGAAAAATTCGAAAACAATTTGCATTTTCTTGAGCACCGATACGAAGCTAAATTGTTATGGAAAGATGATAGAAGAGATTTAGGAAGTAATTATAACAATGCTAGAAACCGATTTATTAACTTAAATCGAAAATTGCTTAAAGATAAGGAATTATTGCAGAAATATAAAGAAATTGTGATTGAACAGGAATTAAATAACATAGTGGAAGCATGTTCTAATAAAACTGTAAATATTTTATGTACTGTAAATACCTAATTATTTTATGCCCCCACCGACCTGTCTTGCGAGATGATAAACCCACAACTAAAGTTAGAATGGTATTTGATGCTTCCTCAAAAGAAAATAGCAAATCATTAAATGATTGTTTGTACGGTGGCCCAAATTTGAACCCCGATTTATTAGAAATTATTATTAATTTCAGAAAATTCAATACTGCGTTTTGTGCAGATATTGAAAAGGCCTTTCTTCAAATTTCTGTAGCTGAAGAAGACCGAGATTACCTTAAATTTCTTTGGTTCGATAATGACGCAAACAACTTTTTCAAAATTTTAAGATTTAGACGTGTACCATTTGGCGTTACATGCTCACCATTTATTTTGGCTGCCACAATTAAACATCATATAAAGAACTATCGAGATCAACATCCAAATGTTGTATATATGTTAGATAATTCCCTCTATGTCGATGATTTAATTTCCGGATCAGATTTAGATAACGAAGCTTATTATTTATCAGTTACAGCTTCTGAAATTCTTAAAGAAGCTGGGATGAATTTGAGGAAATTAAAAACAAATTCTATTAAACTTAGGGAAATGTGGGAATCTGGTAACTTAGGTATAAGTGAGGAAAACACAGGTAGTATCTTAAAAGTGCTTGGACTGATATGGAATACTGAATCTGATATTTTGATGTTAGATGCGCAGCCCTTTGAAGAATATTACATCGATGATCCCACGAAGCGAACAGTTCTTAAAATGTTACTGAAAATTTATGATCCATTAGGATTTGTGAATCCATTTGTAATACGTATTAAAGCCTTGTTGCAAGAAACATGGCAAAGAGGTTTAGAGTGGGACAATAAATTACCTGAAGATTTGAAATGCGAGTGGAACACTCGGTGTTCAGAAGTTCTACATTTACGCACATTTGAAATAACCCGAAAATATTTTCCTAATATGATAAACATTTCTGAAAATTCACAAATTCACATATTCTGTGATGCTAGTCCCAAAGGGTATGGAGCAGTTGCTTATTTGCGTTCCATTTCATTAACTGGCGAAATTCAAACACGTTTTGTTTGGAGTAAATGTAGAATAGCCCCCCTCAAGAAGTTAACTATTCCACGGCTGGAATTGATCAGTGCAGTAGTTGCCGCTAGAATGTGGAAATATTTAAAACAAAAATTACATATTTCGAATTTAAATATAAAGTTATGGTCGGACTCAGAAATAACTATTTGTTGGATTAGGGGTTCTACTACAAACTGGAAACCCTTTATTTCCAACCGTGTAACCGAAATTGAGTCATTGACAGATCCAAAGGACTGGAATTATTGTCCCGGAAAAGAAAACCCTCAGATCTGCTTACGCGAGGGGAAAACTTATCGAAGTTAATGGGTAATAATGTATGGTGGTGCGGCCCACCTTGGTTATCACTATCAGAAGATATGTGGCCTTCAAAAAGAGCTATAGAAATGGTTCCCGAAGCTTTTAATGAAATGAAAGCAAAACCAAATTTAACATTATTGTGTAATGAATCAAACTCTATTCCTAAGCCAGTATTTGATATGGCAAAGTTCAGTAGTTTAAATCGCGTGTATAATATTACTGCTTGGATAATGCGTTTTATTCATAATGCCAATTCGAAAAACCCTAAAATTTTAGGACCTTTAACTACCTCAGAAATAGAAATAGCAGAAAAATACTGGATTAAACAAACTCAGGAAACTTCATTTAAAGTTGAAATAGAAGCACTTAAACAAAAAAAACCACTTAATAAAGATTCTTCTTTGTACAACCTTAATCCACAATTCGATGAAAATGACTTACTTGTTTTATCCGGAAGACTTCAGTTTTCTGAAGTTACAGAGCAGGAAAAACATCCGTGGATACTTCCTAATAAATCTTATTTTGTAAAATTACTAATTAAGGATGCTCATGAAAGAATGTACCATTTTGGTGTAGCTGTCACTTTAGCTCACCTTCGTGAAAGGTATTTTATATTAAAGGGAAGAAGATTTGTAAAATCCGTCTTAATATCGTGTATGATATGTCGAAAACTTAATGCTATTCCTGGAACGGTGGAAATAGCACCTTTACCGAAAGATAGAATTATCAAAACACCAGTTTTTGAAACCTCTGGTGTCGATTTTGCCGGTCCGATTTATTATAAAACTTCTGAAGGCACTGGGAAGGCTTATATTGTCGTATTCACATGTGCTGTAACCAGAGCGATACATCTAGAATTAGTCACCAATCTAAGTACTGAAACCTTTATCTTAGCACTACGAAGATTTTTCTCTAGGAGAGGTTTCTGCAAAATAATGTACAGTGACAATGCCAAGACATTTTCTAAGGCTGATTTGGTGTTAAAAGATGCTTGTAAAAGAATTTCTAAGCAAGAAATTTTTGATTACTTGAGAAAGAATAAAATAATATGGAAGTTTATAATTCCCAGGGCTTCCTGGTGGGGCGGCTTCTGGGAAAGGATGGTCAGATCAGTTAAAACACCTTTAAAAAAGGTTCTAGGAAAAACTTGTCTCCGTTATGAAGAGCTAGAAACAATACTTACAGAAATTGAAGCTCTGATTAATTCACGTCCCTTATGTTATCTCTACGAAGAAAATGCTGAACCATCACCTTTAACGCCATCTCATTTTTTAGTTGGTAAACGATTAATGTCCTTACCTTCTTATGGATTACCAGTCTGTACGCAAGAGAAATCCAATAAGATTTTGTTGACGAGAAAATATAAATATAAGCAACAAATTACTGACCACTTTTGGAAAAGGTGGAGAAACGAATATTTGTTAGAACTTAGATCTGCTTTTCAAGTGAAAAACATAAATTCATCGCCTCAGTTCAAAGTTAACGATATAGTGATAATTCATGATGAAAAGCTCCCAAAACATATGTGGAAGTGTGGTCGTGTTAAAGAACTCATATTTGGTCGTGACTCTAAAATCAGATCATGTGTATTACAGACTGCAAAAGGCGATCTTAAACGACCTGTGCAATTGCTATATAATCTTGAATTGGACTTAGTGGACTAAAAGACACTAAAACTCTTACACTAAAAATAAGAACTATTATCGAACATTTAATTTGTTTTGTTACTCATATTTACCCTTATTATTGTTTAATTTTCATACAATTCATGTGTTTTATTTTCTTTCGTAGATTGCAGCATTCTTATTATTTTTGCTTTTATATCTGTAGCTGTATGTAAGTATGTATCTGAAAATTTGTCATGTATGTAAGTATATTCTTATGTTTATTAAATTGTTTAATATAGATGCTGAACTAAGTGTTCAGCCCGGGGCAGGATGTTGAGAATGCCAACTTGGCGATGCTTGCCATTTTCTGTTAGTCGGCACTGTGGCAACCCCCTTTTTATTGTTTTCCGATTTTCTTTTCAGTGTAGATGTAACTTTTGATTTGAACCGGTGTATCGGTAAAAACAGAACTCTCAAATGAGAGTAATAATAATATTTAATATTGTTTTGTAAATAAAATGTACATAGTTGTTTTTTAAGAAAGAAGTTTAATTTGAACTGTAGAGTGTGTTTACTTATTCAAGTTACGAATTTGATATATATTAGAACTAAGTTATGAAGACGTTTTTATTCTTCGATGCACTATGAAATAATTTGAATTTACCGAACCTGCAATCTCAATGACGACGTATCACCTCCCAACAACTCAACAACACATCCTTCGATTTTCGAAAGACCGGCACTTCTGAAACAGTTGCGGATTGTTGTTGATGTCACCTGTCTCCATGACTTTACCAACAGAAAGGTTGCTTCCAAAAGAGAGATGTATCCCGTGTTGTTCTTTTCGTAGTTCTCTAAAACACGCATCACTAGCTGTTTCCTATAGGCTGAGAACAACGCCATGGTCCATCGGTTGCAGCACAGAAGTCGTATTTGAAAGAAGAAAAAAAAACCGAGCTTAATGCACTTCAGATTTTCTAAGTGGGGATGAGCTGTGCAGTTGTCGACAAGGAGAACAATTTTACGTTTTTGTTTCAACAAATCATTGTCCCATTGTTGAAGTTCTTAAAGAAAAAAAAAATTGGAAGTCTTCCAGGATTTTTGATTGGCTTTGATATACGTATTTATTAAATATGCATAATTATTAATTATTTATGCATATTTATTAAATATACATAATTATTAATTAATTATACGTGTGGCCTACATTAGCTCCCTGTGCCTTAGACCCAAAACTTTTTATTTTCATGTAAACTAAAACGTAATTAATTCATCAACGACACAGAAAGATTTTCTAATTATGCGAATTTCATTTAATTAAAAAATAGTTTAGTTTTATGTATACACACCTCGATTTATCATTTATAATGATTTTTGTAAAGGATCATCTGTTATACTAGAACATTTTCAAAGAGTATTCGAAACACTTGTGTGGTTTCAAGCTGAAAATTTTCTATTACTGTTATGTCTGCAGCTTTTAATGAGAACGTGAAAAAGTTTAGTTATATATGCAATGCTTGCTTTATAATTTGCATTCACGTTTTGAGTCAGTCATGACTGATAATTATAAACAACGAAGTGCACAGCAATAAGTAGTCTCATTCATGGAGGAAAGAGACAGATGGAGATGCAGTAAGGTGGCTGAGGGTGACGCCAAAAAAGGTGACCCTAAAATCTGCTACAGTAGGCCCACACACAAGCACGTTCTTTCACGAAAAAAAGAAAACTTTTAGTAACACAGTTTTTAGTTCATAATACAATGGAATGCTGCTTTAGAATGCTTAAAAATAAGCAGATCACTTTCATTTAGACAAAAAAATGTACGGGTGATGTCAAAGAATTTGGTCCCTGTTCCAGGTGCTTGTTTTGTTTGGGCCTAGTGAGAGCATTTAAATTTGAGCGATAACGCGCATCATATTGCAAACTGTTTTTACAGCATACTGCATCTCCATCTATCTCTTTCCTCCATGGTCCCATTTGAGCTGATACAGCTCAAATCGATGAGTAATATTGAAAATTTCTGAAGGAAGAAACGAGATTTTTGGAATACTGATAGTTTCGGTCCGGTCAAATTTTCAGTCGCATTTTCGGAAACTCAGATTTTGGGCCGAAAACGAAAACGAAACCGGATTTTCGGTTGATCTCTAATTAAAACTATGTCCATCAAGAAAATAATGAAGTACTCCGAAGGTTTGAGTTCGATTGAAATAACCATTGAATACATTTTGAGCATCAAGAAGAGGTTACATCCGCAATTCTGATGACACTGATACAATTGCAGCAAAGGAACGTTCATCATCCAACAAACCAAAAAATACCAAGGACCTTCTTCAAGTGAACAACTCCATTCCCCATTTTTAAGAAACCATTTGAAGGGTACATCAAAGAAATTTAAATAGTACCATAAAAATTAATAAATTGTGTGTAAATTTATATTTCATCGCCTTTGTTAGTGGCGCAGGGCCGAAACTAGGGAGGTGCAGAGGGGGTATGTGTCCCGGGCGTCAGAACGAAAGGCGAAGGGGGCGCCAAATGAAGATTTTGTTCTATGAAAGAAAGAAAAAATCTTTTAAAACTATTAATATGCATGTGAGAAATTTTATAAAGTACGCCCCTATAGATTTAACATTAGCGATCCTGTTTCTTCGCGTGACTAGTGCAGGCTCTTAACACTCAAACATATTAATTCTATGGGAGCGTTGTTTACATATTACTTGCTAGCATTTTAATTATTATTAAATTATTTTTATTTTTTAAGGATTTTTTTTCTTTTTTCGATAACTTTTATTGTGCGTGAGAAGGGGAGGGGGAGGGGGGGCGTTAAAATCCATGTTTGCTCTGAGCGCAAAAAAGGCTAGTTTCGGCCCTGTAGTGGCGATTTATGAAAATCCAGTTTATCCGAGTTTTTTACTTATCTGAGGTGAGCTTGGTCCATATTAACTCGGATAATTGGGAATTTACTATGTTTACTTTTACAATCAGTCTCTTCGAGAACGCGTCTATCGCGTTTCGCATAAACACAATTTGGCTTACATTGTTCCAAATAAGTAGATTTCAAAATAAGTATAAGACTCAAGTCGATTAAGGGTGTATTCCGATCCAACCTGCTTATTTTCTGATTCATTTTTAAATTCATTTTTGCTCTCAAACGCATCAAACTGGGAAATTCTCTTATTTAGAAACTACATAATGTGCCGTGCTTCTCGATTTTTTGATAAATGTAGAAAATATTGTAAAAAATGCTGTCAAAATTGGCGTTTTGAACCGAAATTTCCAGGAAGCGGGTGATCTGGGGATGAAAAAGATGGTCATACTAAGAAAATAATTGCTTAAAAATCAAATTCTAATTAATTGAGCGAAAAATGAAATCACACAGCACCTTATACAACTCTTCAAAAATCACCCCAGCAAGTTTCATGTTTTTACTTTTAAAAATGAGTCTGAAAATGTCTCAGAAAATTTCGAGCTGTTGAGGGTGGGAAAATATTTTTTCGAATACACCCTTAAGTTTTGAAGTGCAGTTTTTTTTAAAATTTTGATAAATAAATAAATAAATAAAAGGGTGAAACATAACCGCGACTGGATATTTCTCTGCACGTCTTGATTCCGTTTATTAAAAGAATACAAACAGTCACGTTGTGATTGTAGACGGGGATTTCCCTACTGAGATAATAAATAGCGCCGGTGGTGATTTTTCCTTCCCCTCGAACGTTGGTTTTAGTTTGAGTTTGAAAATTTTGTTTCAGTTTTTGTTTGCGCAAGCTAAATTACATAACAAAAATGCAGGCAGTGTAAAGTTAAAGAAAATAACAACAAGTTGGATAATCGTAGGAAAATGGAAAATTTTAACAATAACGATTTTATATGTAGTTAGTTTTCAAGCATATTTAATAAGTATGTATTTTTGAGAATACAGAAAAAAATATATTAAACTTTTTATTCACAGGGTGTCAGCGAATGTTATTTTATTATTATTATTATTATTTAAAATATGTAATAGTAGTTTGGACGATTTTTAGAAACTTTCCGTTTCAGAAAAAAAAAAAAATATTTCGTAATAAATTTTTCGATTGATCTAATTTTAATTTTAACGACGAAAAATTCAATGAAAACATAAAAAATAAAATAAAATAAATGAACACCAAAGTTAAAAGACTTTCAATTGTTTGATGAAATATTTTTCTTTACCTTATTTTACTTTTGCTTTTAAAAGAATTTTAATATAAAAATAATAACGTTATAAATTTTACAGTTATAGTATTTGTTTTTTACTTTCGGCCTTAAAACAATTGTAATATAAAAGATAGTTTGAAAATCTATTGTATTTATTCAAGCATTATTAGTTTCAGAGATGTAGTATATGTATTTTATTATTTATTTTTATCAAAATAAATATTAATATATATTTTGTATCATTATTATTATTATTATTATTATTATTATTATTATATGTTTTGTGTAGTATATATATTTTATTATTTATTTTTATCAAAATAAATATTATTATATATTTTGTATTATTATTAATATTATTATTTTATTTGAAAAAGCTGTAATATAAATAATAGTTTTTGGATCTATAACATGCATACAAAAATTATTATCTTCCAGTTACAGAATTTATTTTACTTTAAGACGATTTTAATATGAATCATAGTTCTGGGGATCTATTATATTTATTCAAATATTATTATCTTCATGGTTATAGCGTTTATTTCGTGAGTTTATTAATAATTGGAGACTTTTAAATCATGTATTGTTTTTATTGAGTTTAAAACAAAATAGTCTATTTTATTTTTATATTATAAAAGATAAAGAATTACTTCCGTTTGAGAATCATATATGCTAATTTTCTAAGGGCTATCTTTCATTCTTTTTATTATTATCTGTTTCCATATTTTTCTTTTTTTCTTACATTTTAATTCTCATAAGATAGTACAAGGGACTATACTTTTTACATAACATCTGGTTTATGTGGTGTTTGTGCATTCATATTATTGGTCATTTTCGTTATCTTTCAATGGTATTTTCGTACAGAAATTTTAATATATATATAATATTGAAGGAATACTTTTTCAATTAAAATATAAATTTATTCATTTATTTGTTTGATTTTTTTTTTCTTTTTAGTCTTTTGTAGAAGTTTTCTGTTTTAGATGTTTTCCATTTTAAAAGAAATTAAGCAATCCGAAGATTGTATTCTAAAGTGGCAAAGCGTAGAAATATATATATATAGAGTTTTAATATATGCTACAGCAATGCTTACTATTTAATTTTTTTTTTTTTAATAACGTCTTTAGAAACCTACCCAGAAAATAATTTCTGCATTATTTTGCTAAATATTGAATATTAGATATTTTTCGTTTATTTATTTTATTATACCGAGAGAAATTTCGGTATTTTATCCATTTATAATAAATTAATGCCACGTTTGTGTTTAATATCATTTATCATGAAAAATTTCAATAAAATTACAATTTAATTAGTTGCATTTGACAATAAAATAAAAATAAAAATCGTAACACTGCTTTTCAAAAATTGCTGCACTGTAAAAAAGAAACGACATTTTTACAGTACAAAGTACTGTTCATCTCGCGCACAAACTCGATCACAGTTGAATGTACTGTATCTTTCTTTGGTTTCCTGACTATTTAAACATGGAAAATACAGTAGTTGCGTAAAATTAACAGCACAATGTACTGGCAATTTGGACGCCAGTAGTTTGTGATGTCGTCCAAATGCGTCCAAATTGCCAGTACATTGTACTGTTAATTTTACGCAACTACTGTATTTTCCATGTTTAAATAGTCAGGAAACCAAAGAAAGATACAGTACATTCAACTGTGATCGAGTTTGTGCTGGCAAATTTACAGTGGTTTTTTTACAGTGTGTATGTTTTCCTATTTAAAAATATTTGTGAAGTTATTAATTTTGTTACGTGGATTTCTGCAGCAACCGTTTCTTATTATTTTTGTATTAGTATTTAATTACATTTAAAAGTCGTGAAAAACAGGGTAACAGCAGTAAAAAAAGTAACATCAGTAACGGGATACTACACTGTAAAAAAAAATTTGTAAAGTTACTAAAGTTTTTCTAGGAAACTGGGATTCCAGGATCTAGGATCCCAGTTTCCTAGAAAAACTTTAGTAACTTCACAGATTTTTTTTTACAGTGTACAGGAAGCAATGATAAGAACTGAATTAAAATTTTACAGTATTCGTTTTAATTAGCAAGCAAATTCTAATGATGAAAGGTGAGATGATGAAAGGTGAGATGATGAGATATAATGAAGAAAGAGGACTTTTTAAATTCACTTAATTAGGCAATGTTTAAAATAATTTAGTTAGTTTGTGTATTTTTATTTTCTTTTTATATTAGCTATGTAAACGTGAGATTCGCTTGACTTATTTATTTAAAGACGTGTAAATATATAAAGGGGTTGCGATTATGTAAAAAAGTACTTTTTTTTATTAACTTGCAACTTTTTGTAGTCTTTTAATATTCTTACATTATTTTTAGAAAATTTTAGATGTGAAGTAAAGCAAAATTATAATAAACGTTTTTTTTATGAATCAATATGTGGTATGAAATTTTAAATCATTTATCAAACAAAAATAAATTATTCCAAGAATATTAAGTTATAAAAATGATTTCACAACTTTGAACTAGATTTAATATTTTTTTTTCAATTTGTTTTTTGTTTTTACATTTTTTAAAATTTCATAACTTTTAAAATAAATCGGAAAGTGTATAACTTTCTAATTCTGTTCCATGTTAGATATACTATAATAATAACTTTTAAAGCTTTGGAATAAAATATATTTTTAGTACATTAGATAAATTATCTTTTAATACTTAAAGATCACCAATCTCTCATCAAACAGTATTTATATTTTCGCACTAAATTAATAATAGTATTTATATTTATAGTAGCAGTTATTTAACTTATTTTATAAACTATTTCATTAATATTATAATACAATTTATATCAAAGTTAAAAGTTATGTCTCAAATACTATTGATTTAAAAAATTCTTAAATCTTTCTTAAAAGAATTTAAAACAATTGTTTTAAAAATTTGTAAAAAATAATTTGTTTTAGAATAACTTTTTTAATAGATTTTTTGTTATTTTCTTAAAAAATGCTTTGAATTAAAATAAGTTTAAGTAAAGTTCGCTTAAAAAGTAAAATAAAATAAAGGCAGTTTTATTATTGGAATGATTTCATTTTTTTTTTTTAAATAATTACGAGAATTTTCATCATATAATAAAGTAGAAATAAAATCATTATAACGCAAAGTATATATATAGTATATGTATAATTAAAAAATTCCTAAATTAATCCCAAACATTACCACTTTATGTAAATTTTAAATGAAGTAAAAAAATAGTAACTAAACCAAACAATAAAATATTTAAAAGAAATTAACTAATTCAAACAAACATAATATAACCAGTTGAATCTTGACCAAAATCAACCGAAGTACCAAACTGAATATCAAACAAACCAGCTAAATCGGAAGACAGGCTGCGTGGCTCATGACACACAACGCAGGATTACATATAGAGATATATAAGTCACACGGGGGGGGGGGGGGGGGATACTCTACCATTTTTTTAAATTCATAAAAAAATCTATTTTAATTATTGAATTTTCTAGTGCTAATTTTTAACTAAAATAATGCCATAATTTTCACAGTGAAAAAAACAAAAACAGCATTTTTCCGAGGAAAAAAAAAAACGCATCGCATTTATCTACTGTTTCATTTTAATAAAACGCATTGGATGAAATATTTTTTCATAGAACTTTATCAACGTATGGGAAAAGAATTTTTCTGTATTTTTTATTTTTAAACTTTTAGGCGTAGAATACAGTTCTCTGTATATTTTATTATATTTTTCATGCTTCGCGTTCCACTGTATTAATTAAAACACTCCAATCTTTAAAAAGGAGAGATAAAAGCATTAATGTGTGTTTTTTTAGAAGGTTTAAAATAAATTGTTATGATATAATAATTTAAACTAATATTTAAATTACTAAATATTAATAATTTAATTTAATTTAATTTAAGTAATAACAATTCTTAAAAGCATTATTTATCATAGTTTTTAGAAATATTGGTTGGTTTTTAAAAGTTATGCACTATGGAAAACATAAAGTGTCATTTTTATCAATTTCTATATATTTCCCGTTTTATGTTGAAATGTAATTTCTATTTTTAAAAATCAAGCCTTTTTTCTTTCGATTATAATACCTATTCATTTTTCACGTCAAAATGAATATTTAATTTTTAAACGATTTTTCAGTTATTGGTCTGTGAAAGCTTTTGTTGTCACATCTATTTTTCCGATATATTGGCCAAAATTAACTAATTAAATAAGAAAAAAAACATAATTTTAATTCTCAATAGCTTTTTGATAGTGCAAATTAGGTATTCAATAATTACAAATAAAAGAATTTAGAATAGAACATAGAACTTTACCTTTGAAAACAGGGGACTTTCCCTCACTCCTTGAGTATAGAACGTTGTATGCGCAAGTCATTTGGGAGCTTATATACTGAATCTGTGTCCGTCTTGCAGCCAATCAGAAAGCTGCTGAAAATCTTGGTAAAAAGCGTAAAAATTCCGAAATGACATACTCGAGATTATTATTAATATCGCAAACGCAAATGTCCGAAAAAATATATCACTGATATTGGTGATATGAAAATTAGTTTTATTTTGATATTAAAAGTGCATTTATCTCACTGAAATTGTCCGAGGTAGGCGGAACCCGTTTTTTTAATCGCACGGCTTAAATGTTAGCGGAGCATACAAAAATAAATCACATTTCCTTACTAAAAAGAATAATTATAAGTAAATAAAATAAATGCTAATTGATTAAGTAAATACGTAGCTCTTTTCTTTTTCTTTCTTTCTTTCTTTTTTTTTTTCTTTTTGGTAACTAGCGACATATCGTTATTAGTATTCTAAAAATGAATCGTTATAACTAAAAAAAAAAAAATAAATAAATAAATAAAATAAAATAAAATTACAAGGATTATTTTCTTATAGGTTTCTCAAAATATTGTTTCTTTCTTTCGGTTTTTTTTTTTTTTTTTTAATGTAAACTTTTAAGTTGAAAAATTGCAAAAAGGTCTTTCTTATGATTTACTATACATTTTTGCTTTTATATCGAAAAGTAATTTCTATTTTTAAAAAATCATGCTTTTTCTGTAAATTTTATAATTTTTTTAGTCAAAATAAATGAAATTTAATTTTTAAACAATTTTTGCAGGTATTTCCCTGTAAAAGCTCATGTTGTTAAATCATTTTCTTGATAAAATAAAATAAAATAAAATAAAATAAATAAAAATATATACATAATTTTATTTATCTGTACTTTTCTGATTTACTAAGTACATCAGTAATTGCAAATAAAGAATTTAAAGTAGATAATAAAACTTTACCTTCGAAAACAGGGGATTTTCCCTCGCTTCTTCAGAATAAAACATGATACGCACTATAATTTGGGAGCTTATGTACAAAAAGTGTGTTCGTCTTTCAACTAATCAGAAAGCTGCTGCAAATCTTAATTAAAAAAAAAAAAAAAAAATGCAAAAAATTCCGAAACAATCAAGATTTTTTTAAATATCACAAGTGTCCGAAACATTGTTTTAGTATTATTAATGGTATGAAAATTAAACCGATTTATCATACTTATACACAGTGTAAAATACACTGTGATGTATACACAGTGTACATTTTCTCCGGGAGGGATTTCTGTGGCTCCGAGAAATTGCACTTTTTGACTTTTAAAAGCATAAAATCTCAAATCTTCCGGGGGCGTTGACATTTCAATGCTCCGGGGTGGGATGTCCTTCCCGGACCACCCCCCGAATTTAGCACTGCTTATACGTTTGAAGATGTGCGGAAGACGTTTAATGAATTGCACAGCTTAAATGTTAGCGAAACATGCAGAGTAAGAAAAATAAAAAGCATTCTTTAATAAAAACTGTAGTTATAAGTAAATAAACAAAATAAAGTAAAATAAAATAAAAACTTCTTCGCGCCCATTGTGTAATTCCCTTATATTTGTTTATTTATTTTTGCATGAAAATGTTTTCCTTTAGATGGAAAAAATACTTAATTTCACTCCGATTAAAAAATAAACAATATATATATTTAAAAAATTCATAATCATTTCTTAGTTTGGGCAAGAAATTAATTATTGGTACAATTAAAGTAGAACTGTGAATTAGAGGGAAATTCCTAAAAAATTGTATAAATAGAATTCCCGGGCCCAAGATGAAATCCCCTAGTTATTGACACATAACCAGTAACTGGCACTTCAACAAGAATCTGACTCAAATAAGCATTTTTATTTATTTATTTATTTTGTAAAACTCTGCAAAGTAATATCATCTAGCTAGGGGTAACTTAGACACTAGATCCATACTTATATTCCATACTTATATTACTATTTACATACTTATATTTTATTTTGGATACAATATATTCGTCTCGAGTAGGCCAAAAAACATATTCAATGAGGAAGGAACTTATGAGAACACAAAAAAGTGCCTTTTTGAGGCGACCATCTTATTTCTGGAATTAAGGTAGCAAGCAGTTTTTCATATCTATTTGTAATTCAACCTTTCTAATTTTTTTCTTAAAGTTATAGTTGTAGAAAGTAGTTAAAAGATGCCTATATGATACATTAGGGTCATGATTTATAGTTAAAAGTTATTCAATTTAGCTTAATGAGGAGTTGCCAGTTATTGGTTCCCGGAATTTAATTTTCCCCAGTCTGTGACGGAGGAGTCAGATATTAGTTATATTAAAGAAAATTGAAATCGTTTATTTGAACTGTTTAAAAAAGCATAATAATAAATTAAATTTATCTTGTGGTCAACACCATTAAAATTTAAATTGTTCTAACCGTCTTAAACAAATTATCAGTTACTGGTTCATAAATGTTAGTCATTGAATATCTGCATTAATAATAATTTAAAACATGAAAAAACAAGTTGGAAATTGCTTGTCAAACGTGGCAAATGAGGTGCGTTCGTACTGTAACTAGTTTTATAAATATTTTTTTCACCGCATAGTGTACTGAATGTATATTTTAGTGCACTTCATAAGTGCATATCCATTTCATTCTGTCCGAAAGGCTGTCACATCATTAAAATGCACTTGAAATAATTTTTTCCCATTGGGCGTAATGTAACGGAAAATTTTTGACTGTCCCTGTCATTAAACTATACATCCGATTTTCATAAAATTTGAAATGACTCGACAAAATTTTACAACAGTTATATATTTATAATTTCAGACCATTCGGAAGGCTGTAACATCATTAAAATGCACTTGCAATAATTTTTTCCTATTGGCCGTCATGTACCGGAAAACTTTTGACTGTAATTAAACTATACATACGATTTTCATAAAATTTGAAATGACTCGACAAAATTTTGCAACAATTATATATTTAAAATTTCAGACCATTCAGTTGGGTAGTTTTTGCTCTCTTATATGCGGACCGACGCACAGTGGTCCCAAATCGCGATCAAGTGGCCAAAAATCATTTCTGGCTTTCCTAGTGGTTGTATATGATTCATTTTTAATTTTATAACATTCTAAATGATATTACATTGTGAAGTTATACTAAATTAATTGGGGTTCCGGGGGAGGAGATTTGGGGGGGGGGGGGGCGCAATAGAGGGGGGCAAAATTTTTATTAAATTTAAATTTTCTTTTTTGCATGAATGAGAATTTTCCACTTTTGATTATGGGGAATATTTTCATTTTTTTAAGACAAATCATCTAATTCAGTCTCCCCTGAAATTTTAAACCCCCTCTCCCTCCCCCCCCCCTGAAAATATACAGATTAAAATCTTATTTTTTTTCTCTTTTTAATGTTATTGAAAGGTAGCAATAAAGAGTATAAGCAACCAATAAATTCATATATAATATGATGTGATATGAATATGATATGATATGATATGATATGATATGATATGAATATGATATGATATGATATGAATAAATATTATTGCCAATAATAAGAAACCTGAGCGTAAATTTGATTCGAAAAAATACAAACTTTGTACTATTCAATATATTCCAAACTTTTTTGAGAAATTAAAATATAGCCTTAAACGTTTCAATATCTGCTTAGCAGCAAAACTACCTCCGAAATTGAAGAATATCTTTATTACTATATTAGTATGACTAGCAGGAAATTTAAGTATAGAAAAAAGTAGCCTATAACTGATATTAAATAGAATAGAAAAACCACAGCACTAGCAAGATTTTATTAAGAAGAAACCATCCAAGTAAATTTCAATAAAAGAAAAATAACTTTCCCGTCCAGTCTATACTATCCATTCATTATAAGAGAATCCATAGAGATTGTAACGCGCAAAAACTCAATATGTAACGATGCAGCAGCATTTCACTTACCAAAAATATGGCTCGAGCTACTCAATGAGTATGAAAATAAAATAAACATCCAGATAAAATAAAAATGTAATGTGCATAATATGAAAGAATACGTGGAAAACTGAATGATGGCATGTCATAGACCGTGCCAATTTAGAATAGTTTTATTTATTTGTTTTTGAAAATGACTCGGGGTAAGTCGAAACATGTCAACAGTCGAAATAAACGTATTTTTTACTGGTTTTAAAGTTTTAATTTACACCTTTTAGCAATTGAAATTAATACATAAATAATCAATCAGCTAAATTCCCCCCCCCCCCCCCCACACACACACGCGTGAAATCTCACCTTTTTCCATTTGCCCCTATAGCAAGGAAATCTAAAAATATTATTACTACTTTTTAAGTTTTCGACATCTCTTTACTGCGAATTAATAATAAAATCATTCAATTCATTAATTAGATTACTTCCAAAATTTTCGGAAAAAAGCAAAGGAAAAATTGTAAAAACAACAAAAAAAAAAAAATATGTATAAATAAAAAAAAATATTCCCAACTATTACCCCCTCCCCCCCTCGAATTAAAAAAATGAAACTGACAGTGTTATGTTAATTAGAATGTTGCATTATATAAACGCTGATAATTTTGGGTCAGTGCGAAAATTAGATTGATTTTAAATCAGATTACTGATTTTGGACTAACAGTGGCAATATCCAATGTCCAACTTCAAACTACTGATTCTCTCAAAGTCGCAAAAAGTCGCAATAAATCTCTTGGGATATGATTTTAGAAGGTTCATTTTACATCTTGTAGTATAAATGTCCGAGGAACTCGGAAGGACTTTTTTTATATATCACTTTTTATGCAAAAAAATTCCTTAAAACAATGTATTTTTAAAAAAATTCCTCTGTTTTTAATTTTTGAAATTTTTGCAATCAAAAAATCAAATTACATATATAATTTAATGTTGTTTTAGAGAAGTGCAAAGAAAAAAATGACGAACTATCTGAAAAGGTCTTAGTTATGGTGTGAATGCAGTGAATTTGCCTGAAATTCACTCAACAGCAGAAAACGCCCAAAACTCCTAACTTCACATAAGCAATGCGAATTGATGTGAGCTTATAAAAACAAAATATTAAAGAATATAAATCCTCAGATATTTATAAATACTGTGGAATTTATTTCATTTCGAAATACGAAACTTCGATTTTCTGATTTTTGGCCACATAATCGCGATTTGGGACCACTGTGCGACGGACGGACAGACAGACGGACCGAACGACGACTATAGGTATTTATATAATTACGAACGCGCCTAAAAAGACACGTGCATCTGTAGTATGATATCATACAAAAATAAGGTTTAAGTATTTTGTTTTTATAATAAAGATTAAAGTATTTTTAATGCATAAATTCCTTGAAATATAATTTTTTTTTTTTTTTTTAATCTTTGCTAATAAAGTGTCAGACATCGCTGGTTCAGTTTGTGTCAGTTATTGGTTTATCAAAATGGGGTTAGTTTCAGTTACTGGAGTTATCGACCATATTTATGAAAAAATAAAATTTTTAATAATAGAATGCATAATTTTTGCAAAATTTTGCCAACAATAATTTTTTAATGCATCTCTATTATCCTTTGGAAAAGAGAGATAGTATAATATAGATTCAAAATTTTGTAATACTGATTTTAACAAGAAAGAATCTTTAAGATGTCAGTTACATGGGGAGTTTCACCCTATATTGTTTAAATTTGGAATAATAGTTTATCTTTTTATCATTAGAAAAAGTTTTTTTTCTTATTTAAGTCAGATATAAAAACGAGAAAGAAAGAATCATGCTGCAAGCATAGATTATGAAACACTTTCCAACACATTTGGAAAGTGTTGGAATAATGTAACAAAACTGCACCGTTTAATAAGTTAAAACGTTATGTCTATTTCAACCCTATGGGCATAACACATTTGAAAAGCCGATTTCAGCTGTTCCCATCTACAATCTGAAAACTATCCGAATTCTTTGAGCAGCACTGTATAGGATATATCGATTTGTATCTATTAACGACATGCATGCCAAAATTTAGTTCACTTAAGAAATACATATATACATTTGTTGAAATTTCCCCTTCAGCAATTTCCGCTCATAAGGAGAATGGCACGTGAATTCTTTTGTGCAGCCCTGTATATGAGGTATAGAATTTATATACAAATAGTAAAATGCAAAAATATTTGTTAAATTTAAAAGCGCATGCCGAAATTGAAAACTCACTTCCGGCCGTTATTACTCAAAGACAGTACTGCAATCGATTTATTTTGTGTGTCCCTGTAAATGAACGACAAATGCTATAAATGCCCTATTCCAGGGTCGGCGAGCCTTTCAACATCCGTGTGCCAATTTTTTCCAAAAAATACCTTACATGATCATGACGTGCCAACAAATTTAGCAAACCAAAGTAGCAAAATTAAAATAATGTTTTAAATTATATGGGCAATATTGCGTAATATACTTGAGTATTTAAAAATATATATACTATTTCTCTTGTTGCATCTTAGATACCGAATAATTCAAGTCAGCTTCGTATTTCAGTTTTTTTTTCTTTAAGAGAATGCGAGTTGATTTGGAGCCATCTGACGACAGATTTCTACATTCGTTTTTCATACATTTCTTTTCCGAAAAAATATGAAAATGGCTTCTTTAAACAAACTTCTTCTTGGAATTGTTTTCAAAATTCCAAGTTATTATAATTTCACCATCGGCAATTTTGCTTAAGATCGTTATTTTCCGACAATCTCTTAATTTTCGGCTAATCACAAAAAATTTTGAGCCAATATTATGCTAGAATGGGACTTATAAAGTTGCTTTTCAGTTTAATAAATCTGTATGATAGAGACAACCAACCTAATTTAGAAAAACTCACCAAGTCTAAATTAAAAATAGTGCAATTTGTGTCTTTTCACCGTATGAAATACTAGGGTTGTAAAACATGGCAATTAACATTTTTAAAACCTTTTCTGATTGATTTCTTGAGTAACATTGTTTAACAACTTTTTAAAAGTATAGAGATTTTACTCAATATACATTATATTTACTCAATAATTTTTACATCTGAATTTACAAAATGAAAAGTGCTTGTACAAAAATCCAATAAAATCAAATCTATCAAGCAAACAATGTTGCACATAACTTAGCAGAATTTTCCATTCTTAACAAATCAGCTGTTTTGCAGAATGCAATCATAATAATTTTGTGTTTTACACAGAAGTCCTTAAAATATTTTTATTTATAACATGAGTCTATGCCGTGCCAAAAATAATGTCCCGCGTGCCAACTATGGCACACGTGCCATAGGTTCGCCGACCCTGCCCTATTCTATCGTAATCATCTTGTAGTGAAATATTCAGTGATTTATATCAGTTTCAATACATTTGAAATAGCGTAATGTCATTCAAGTACTCTGCAAACGATTTTTCCCCATATACCATAACGTAATGGAATTCTTTTGGGTGCCCCTGTAAAGGAACTATTAATCCCACATATTTCATATACAATGCCAAACATGCCTAGGTGACCCTAAATAACGTTTATCAATTGTATGAAAATCCAAGTATATTTGTGGGAATTAGAGCGTGGCCAGACGGACAGACAAACCTAATGCATGAACGCTTTTCAACTTTGTTGGTAAGTGTTAAAAAAAGAAAGAAAGAGAATGAATAAATAAAATAAGATATTTAAAAATTTTTCATTATCATTTCTTAATTTGGCCAATTTAAAAGTAGATTATTATTATGATTATTGTATTTTTAACCATTCAAGTCGGGGCTTAATTCCTAACAAAAAAAGTACCGGAGCCCTAATATTCTGCAGTACTAAAACCGTAGCGTGCCTATGATGACGCAATCATCTTATATTGTCTTTTTTATTCTTTTTAAATTAATGTTTTCTTTTTCTTTCCATGTATTCAGTCAGTCATAAATGGATTAAGTAAAAAAAAAAAAGATAAGAATATAGCTATTCTCGACTATGACACTTTTCGCTCTCAATATTCTAGATTTATGTCTTTTACACATTATTACATTTTTTTAGAAAAAACTTTGATTTATTTTATATTTTGTTTTATTTTTTCATTCGCCCTTGTTGAAATGTGACCCGTTCAAAATTAAATGCCCACATGGGGTCTGCATTTCATTGTATTGAGAGCACATACACACTTTGGAAGTTGGTTCGCCAACTTCCCTTATGACAATTTTTGTTTTGAAGTCCAGGTGGCTCCAAACTTGTCAGAGGATTCTCTGATTTTGTGCGGAGCGGGGGATTGGCAGATATTAAATATTAATGCCTGTGGGTCCTCCTCCCTTTTACGCCCTGTCCCGTTTAGGACCAAAGCCATAAGCTGCGGTCATATTCCTTGTAATTATTTCTTACAAGTTTAAGGGGAGATATTTTTTCTTCGATGCCATACATGTGCATATTTTTCTATCTCTCCTGTGCGGATTGCACGAATATTACATTTATTTATTTTTTTTTCGCACTTTTTGTATATAATTTTGTGTTTAATATTTCATTGTATGCATACATATATTATATTTTGTGAATGTCAAGTATTATAAAACATATTAGAAAATGTTTGTTTATGCTAGCAACAATTATAACAAACAAACAAGGATTTGTTTATGTCCTATTCAGGATTTCACATACATACTTGTTAAGGACAAATGACTTTTTATTATTAGATCTGATTATTGAATATCAGAAAGAATTTAATGCAAATTCATATTGAAAATAGTCGACTATTTAAAAAGAACAATAAGAAACTTTTGAAAGTTTTGATTGATGAACAATCAATTTTATTACGTGATATGGACATTATTATTAACATTCAGATCTGTGTATTTGTTTTCCAAGAAGCTTCTAATTACTTATTTTCAAAAAAATAATGAGGAAAATGTTCGTAATTTTAGTACCTTATATATTGATTTAGTACAGTGTTTTTGAATATATTTTTATGTTATTTTTGGAATCAAGCCATGCCGAGAGTCAGCATTTTTGCGTGCTGGGGGTGATAATATATGATGACGCAATCATCATATATTGTCCTTTTTATTATTTTTAAATTAATGTTTTCTTTTTCTTTCCATGTATTCAGTCAGTCATAAATGGATTTGTTAAAAAAAGTAATTTCAGGCTTATTTCTCCTCTATTTCATGCGGAAGTAAAACATTAAATAATAAACATGTCTTTTTAACGAAATGATTCATTATCATTTTGATTTCTCTATTTTATATCTGCAAGTCAACAAACTATATGGGAGATTTACGATAATTGCACTCTTGACAGTTCGATATTAATTTAATACTAATCTATTTTATTTTTCGTGATTTATGTGGGTAATTTCCTTACGTCTGTTTATTAAAAGAAAGCGATCATTTTTATTGACAATGTGTTTTTATCCATTTCTTGCATTTTAACTCAGGCAATAAATTTAATCATAAAATTATATTTGACATCTATAATATAAATAAATTTTACGTATTGTTAATGTTTTGGTAGGGTTGCTTCAAGTTATTTTCACAATTTTGTCTTTATCAGTTATTCGCCAATAATTTAAAATTTTCTTCCATTGTTTTTATATGCAACGGATAATTTGGCGTTTGCGTAACTCTCATATTGGCTTGGTATTCCAGTGGGTGTGGCGTGCATTCGATATGTAAATTCATTTCATTCGGCCTGATACTTTGTCTGTGGGAAGACCGGCTTTTTCTAAGCGGCCCACCCCATCAGTATATTTTATGTCAACATTTCTTCAATAAAATTTTCATCTTTACTTTGCTGAATCTGTTTGCAGTCATGGGGATTAGAGCTCACAAATATGGGTTTTTGTGCGACATCCCAATGTACTACACTTGTACGTCTGGCCATATCTCTAATTTAAAGTGTGTGTGTGGGGGGGTTCCCCTTCACAGTGCCCCCCCCCCTCCCCTCCCCAATACTCGCCATCAATCCAATCCGCATATTTATATTTCATACATTATTTGCAAAATTTAAAGCATCTTTTTTTTCTTTAGCAAAATAAAAAAATTGAATATATCTACCTGCATATACTTAAGGGGGCTGGTCACTCAGCTTCGGAATTCTCCTCTGTAATGATAAGTCTATGGGCTTTTGATGCATTCGTATATTTAAAATATCTTCTCAGGAAATTCATATTTTTAACATATTTTTTCTGTGTACACTTCTTAAAGGATGTCTCTTTTTTAGGTGCGTTCGTAATTATATAAATACGTAGCACCTATAGTCGTCGTTCAGCCCGTCCGTCCGTCTGTCCGTCCGCCCGCATATAACAGAGCAAAAACTACCCAACCGAATGGTCTGAAATTTTAAATATATGATTGTTGCAAAATTTTGTCGAGCCATTTCAAATTTTATGAAAATCGGATGTATAGTTTAACTACAGGGACAATCAAAAGTTTTTCTTTACATTACGGTCAATGGGGAAAATTATTGCAAGTACATTTTAATGATGTTACAGCCTTTCGAATGATTTGAAATTTTAAATATATCATTTTTGCAAAATTTTGTCGAGCCATTTCAAATTTTATGAAAATCGGATGCGTAGTTTAATTACAGGGACAATCAAAAGTTTTTCTTTACATTACCGCCAATGAGAAAAATTATTGCAAGTGCATTTTAGTGATGTTACAGCATTCCGAAAGGTCTGAAATTTTAAATATATAATTGTTGCAAAATTTTGTTGTGCCATTTCAAATTTTATGAAAATCAGATGTATAGTTTAATTACAGGGACAGTCAAACTTTTTCCGTTTCATTACAGGGAATGGGAAAAAATAATTGCAGTGCATTTTAATGATGTTACAGACTATGCACTTATGAAGTGCAAAAAAATATACATTCAGTACAATATGGGAGGCAAAAAATAATTATAAAACTAGCCATAGTACGAACGCACCTCATTTGCCACGTTTGACGAGCAATTTCCAACTTGTTTTTCTTAGTTTTCATAATATTTCTAAAATCTAGGCTAAATTTAATATTTTATGTGTTTAAAGCGGGCGAACGGTGAGTAAGTTTTTAACGCTCCCTATAAAATTAAGCCTATACTTTTGAGAACTAAGAAAAGAAGAGACATCTTTTAGGAAGTGTACACAAAAAAATAGAAGTTAAAAATATTAATTTCCCGAGGAGATACTGTAAACTCTGTCTAAGGCGGAATGGATCGGGACTGAGAAAATTTTCCGTGGTAGACAATATTCCGGCTTATGCAAAACAGCTCTCCCTCCAAAAAAAAAAAAAAAAAAAAAAAAATCCCTCGAATTTGATGATTTTTTATTGATTTTCCTGATTCGAAAATCAGTTGAAAACTGAAATTCGGAAAGATCTTTTGTCTTTATCGATTATATGAAAAACGCTATTCAATTTCTTAGTACTGCTGTAATGCAGCCCCTCCCCCCCCCCCCCTAATAAACTTCGAGAATGAGACAGAACGCTATAACATTGAATTTGAGTACAACCTTAAAGTATAATATATTGCACTTTCGAAAATATATATTTTGATAAATGTTCATTCTACTAGGAATATTACCTTTTAAATATAATTTTGCATATGAAAAAATGGCACAAGCATAAATTCCTTAAAAATTAAACAGTTTCTGTCCTTTTGAATTAACTGTTTCAAAGTGTTACAGAATTTAACTAACATGCACGACATTGAATATTTGACTTATCTTTTTTTTACTTTTCTACTTTTTCTACTTTTATTTGACTTTTTTGATGTTTTAAAGTTTAATAAACAAAATGCCTTTCATTTTTAAATTATCCTTTTTTCCGCCTTATGCAAAATGTTAGTTTCGGTGAGAGCTTAAAATGCTTTCCGTTTCCGCGTAAGACAGATTCCGCCTTATGCAGTATGAATTAATGTAATTTTCTATGGATTCGCCGGGACTTGAAAAATTTTCCGCGGTAGACAGATTTCCGGCTTATACAGAGTCCGCCTTAGACAGAATTTACTGTATTTTAAACAAACGAATGCATCGAATGCCCATAGACTTTACGTTAGTGAGGGAAAATCGGAGGGGAAAAGGGGGCTGTGAGTGACCAGCCCCCTTAACTGTCAACTATTCCACTTTTTAGTTTATTACTCCTTCGAATAAAAAAATTTATCTAATTTTAATGTTAATTAATCCCAGAATTCTGCAATTAAATAAGGTAAAGGATTAGGATTAGGAAATACTGTTAACACAAAAAAGGAATTGTTTGCAGCTATGCATCTATAATGAATGAACAACTAGCAAAAACATTTATAAGAAAAATTTTCAGAAAATCTTATGCGCCGAGCCGTTTCATCTCAATCTCCTACATGTGCGACACACTACGTCACATATGAGTGTTTTGATAGAAAAGAATGTAGAAACTTGACGATGAGAGGGAAAGAAAAGTATAATTTAGGCTTCAGTTTTGTCGGAATCGCTATTGTATTGGGCTCCGGAGCAGTAGCGTGGCGTGAAAATTTTCGGTGGTCATCGCAATTATTTAAGTTTGTGGTGAAAAATTATTAACTCTAAAATTCAATGGTTGAATGTTCAAAAAAGAAACTTTAAATCTTACCTTCACTTATACATGAACTCCAAATGTTCTGCTAAAACTGGATCGTAGAGTTTTAAAAGCTTATTAAGAGTTTTAAAATATTGCTTGGTCATCGCCGCATCCAGCGATGACCGGACGCCACGCCACTGCTCCGGAGCCCTGTATTTATGAGCTCCGGTGAATTCCAACCAATATTTAAATATTCACTAAAAACAGAGAAGTACCGGAACTGAGCTCCGGTGTGCTCCAGTGCAAATTAAGCCCCCATAGCCCTAGTCAGGGCCCGACTAAGGCTATGGGGGGGGGGGGGTCCCGGGGAAAGCATCATTCGCCCCCCCCCCCCCCTCTTCTATATATCTATAGAATTCTTTTGGAATAATGTGAAAGTGGAATACTAAACTTCATATATATTGTATGCACGCATACATTTTGTACCTAGTACTGCTCCCATCTGTAAACAGGGTAGCACAAAATGATGTTCACAACTTTAAGAAAAAATACTAGTAGGATAATAGGAGAAAAAATGATAGATTGCAAAAAGAAAATACTCGTATCAACCAAACTTTTATTTTGTTTATCTACGTACTACGTTATAAGATGCCTAAAAGAAAATGCCCCAAATTGATCATAATGAATGGTTTTAACTTGCCACATTGCGAGGAAAACATTAATAAAGAATTTATTTTGAAAACAATAGAATACTAAGTTGTCATAATAAAATTGTAATCATTAGTTTCCTAATCATATAGTTGTTTTTTGCATGGAGGCAGAGGGTACTTGAAATAGAGATGGGAAGGGTGACCGCACTTCTTTCTAAATGTTTGAAAATATATGAATTTTGGTCACTTTTGGCTAATTTTAATCATTTGGCACCTTTTAATGAAAATCCTGATTACTCTCACGGGGCCCCCTAAGAAAGGGGTCCCGGGGTAGCTGCCCCGCATGCCCCTGCATAAGTCGGGCCCTGATTGTAGTACAATAAAATCATCGTTGGCGTAGTTGAGGGGATACGGGAACTTTAAATTTTCAAAAAAATCAGTTTCCGGTTTTTGTTTTATTCTGAAATTATTAAAATCTCTCAACAATATGCAAAAAAAGACCCATTCAAAAATCTGCGTTATTTCTTGAGATATAATCATTTATTAGAAAAGGTGAGTATAATTGAAGGTCCATAGGTATCAAAACTTTAAAACGCGTTTTCTCAAGTTAGTAAATTTCAAGTTTGTGGGCCCTGTTACTTTCAAACTATGTAAGCTACAGCTTTCAAAATTAACCAAATATGCGTTTCCTTATAGTCTACATGCTACAACCAAAAAAATTCACACATTTTGGTTATTTATTTTATTGCACTTGAAATAAACGGTCAAGTGCGAGCATTACTCGCGCACAGAGGGTTCCGTAGAATAAATATATGAATTTGTAACTGTATTATAAATAAAGTTGCTAAAAGAATACTAAGACTTTGTAAAAATCTGTACAACGTAGGGTTGGGTATAACTGTACATATTAGAAAAGTGTAAATGGGTATACCATGAAAGTTCAAAGAAATATGGAACCTAAATAATATCAAATATAGCTATTCGTATAAATCTTTTTTTAATATTATCCTAATCTGTTTATGATGAACTAAATTCGGTACTGACAATAAAAGCAGTGCATAGTTAAACTTCATTTGGCATTTCATGAAACTAAATTCAGCGTAGTAATAACCTTTATTTCTACAGTGTAGCTAAAACAAAACCTTTGTTCAAAGTTTAAATTTGGCATTGTGCTAAGCGCACTTCGAATTGAGGTCTCAAAGTTGCAACAATGCCTTGGTCAGTGCCGCGTTTTTCCAGATAGGTGTTTAATTAACTTTTAAAGTCACTCGAGGCGTATTGAGAGATACGATCAATGCAAACTATCGCGAATCTCACAGTATTTATGCGATTCATTCTAATTAAATATTTCGAGGGCGATGCCCTTAGAAAACGGACACCTAATTTTAATTCCAAAACAGAAAAATAGCACCAAGAATATTTAATTAAAATTTTCCTTTTATCATGTACGTGAAAATAAGCAAGTTCGCATTTTCTAATAAATTCGTTTATAAATTCTGGTGTCAGTTCATTATTTCATAAGTTTATAAATAGAATTATTCCGTGCCCGAAAGGATTAAGTGGTCGCAGCTTCAAAATTTAAGAAATTTTAATTTTTTTAGATGTTAAACTCCTATCTTTTCTGAATATTTTGATGTAATTGTTTCCTTGAAATTCCCATTAGAACAGAAGTTTTGGCTTTTAGAATTATACCCGCTCAATAGCTGAAGTGGCGTTTCCGAAACTTTAAAGTCATTATTTTCCAAATGGCGTTTTTTGGGCATAACGCGCAGGATACCTCAAAAACTTCTGAATATTTTTTCATGAAATTTTCAAAACATATATTTCATGTTAGTCTGTATAAATTGAACCTAAAATTTCCTTTTTTATTGTTCAAAAAAATATTTTTTAGGTGATTTTACTGTTGAAATTTTCAAAATTTTGTATTAGCTAAATGCAACATTGCATTAAAAATATGAAAATGCTTTAAATACAAATTTATTTAAGTTCAGGGGAATTATTACAATCTGAAGTATAAGTATGCACCAAAATTTTCATTCTAGTTGCAATATTTATTTTGTAATCCTGCGCGTAAACTGTTATGCCAATTTTTTGTTCGACAAATGTCTAACAGTTTCGAGGCCCCTATAAATACTAATTCTGTATCTTGCAATTTTTTAAATACATGAAACGAAAGAACATACTTATATCTTTC
The DNA here is from genome assembly GCA_963932465.1 of Maratus speciosus. Taxonomy (NCBI): domain Eukaryota; kingdom Metazoa; phylum Arthropoda; class Arachnida; order Araneae; family Salticidae; genus Maratus; species Maratus speciosus. Next base: position 345,689,542 of record OZ010799.1, on the reverse strand, counting down.
ATCCCAATTAAAATTGTGTTTTAAAATCACATACATTTTAAGACATTAAATGTTGAAAATGGTCTTTTTTTCATTTTTTCCACCTTTTTAGAGTCCCGAGACCCTTTAATTAGTATGTTTTTAACAATTTGACGTTTATTGCTTTTATACTGTTACTGGACATTACATTACAATTACACATATATATCATTACAAGCAGGAATGTAGTGGAGGGTATACGGGGGTATACGCCGTATACCCTCTGGATTTTTTTAAGGAACACCGTATACCCTCTGTTTCTCAAGAAAGCTATAGCATATATACACTAGGGTATACCCTCTGCCTTGAGCGTATACCTTCTGCTTAGAACGTATGCCCTCTGTTTTTTTTACGACTACACCACTGATTACAAGTTGTTAACTAGGCATAGAGTACGCCGCCCCTGTCCTTGTGTATGCCCAAACTGACCGTACCTTTAAGGGTTAATATCGCGGCTAATTACCGATGATTTTTTTCGAAAATCATTATCAACAATGCTTTTATTCTTCTCCAACGATAGGTATATTCAGCGATGCTCAACAATTTTTCTGAATGCCCGTAAATCGAAATTTGTGTATAACAGAAAAATGCTAATTACTCAAAAACTATGTGATTTAGGGTGATCGCTATAATTTTCCGGCAAGGTTTATATTAACGTCTACAACCTCTAATTTTTTCATAATTTTAGTTTCAGTAGATTCGGAATTAGATGGGGGGGGGGGGGGGACATATTTTTGCGCTACATTTTCAACAATATCTTTGAAAATATAATATCTAAAATTAAAAGGAATGTATTTTTGAGTTCAGCGTTACAAAAGCTTTTTCACAGGATATCCCACATGATATACAAAGAAAAGATTTTTTTTTCAAGTAGCATAATTAGCCCTTCTACTTTTTTGCTACATATATTTATGAATGTTTATTAATCTGAAAATATGTGGGTCAATGGTCTTTATTACTTCCCCAAATTTGAACTTTCCACGTCCCATAGTTTACGAGTAAAATGGCTGTGACAGACAGACAGACGGACGGACAGACACAGGAGTGATCTTATAATGGTTCCGTTTTTACTTTTTAAGTACGGAACCCTAAAACTTAAAAAAAAAATTAACATTTGAAAATTTTTTAACTAGGGGGCGCTGCCCCCTACGAGCTACGTTCGCCAACCCCCATTCGGACACCGCAGACTCTAAAAGCGTGCTAATTTGATCAGATTCAAAAAGGTTTTGGAAGATTGAATTATAAGTTAAAAGACAGTGGTGATCTCCCTATAAACGGATTTCTATTCATTTCTCTTTGATTGGGGAATTTTATGGCCAAATCAGCTGCTGTTAAAAGATACAATGGCTGTTTCCGTCTTTGATTAAATAAAATCAGTTAAACATTTCAAAATAAGCTAATATAAAATGAATTAAGTAAACAGAGTCTTTGTCTCCCGGTATTTTTTAGGAAAGCGAAAAGAAAGTTTTTAAAAATAAGACACTTTAAATGTATCGTTTTTAATCTGACGTAATTTTAACCAAACTTTTCCTTCTCTTTTTAATATTCACGTGAAAATACTTTTGCTAGAAATGAAATATTATCAGCGCTGTCGTAATAAAAATACTTGAAAAGATCATCCTAAAATAACAAATAAATTACTAAAAAACAGGAATTCTGCTTTTTCAGAATTTAGTGTCGCCCCCGATGAAAAAAAATATATGTATATATAAATAGTACAAAATATATTTCAATTTTAAGACTTAAAGCACACACTTTTATTTTATGTAAAATGACGTCATTCGGATCCGCTTAAGAATTCCACATTTGTGATCCACTCTTAAACATCTACAGTAAAGCATGCATAGGATGTCACTATCTCAAAATAATACACAAATGCAGCAAAAAGATGCCGTCATTAAAGAAACTGGACAAAAAAACGGCTATCTAATGATTCATAGGCATTCATTTGTTTGTAACATTAATATAGACGATTTCAGTCGTGACGTCAGTCATGAAGTTTTCGTTGGAAACTGACTCCAAACAGACGGTTGCTATGTTGTATTTTCTATTTTGTTTGTGTGTTGCAGCTATATCTTATATCTATATCTCATATCTAAGTGCTTTAATACTTGATATGTACTGGTAACATTTTCCACGATTTATAATTAAAAAGAAATGACGCATAGCAACCGTTTGTTTGGAGTCAGTTTCCAACTAAAACGTCATGACTGACGTCACACTGAAAGGGTCTACAGATACTTAAAATTAAATATAGTTTATAATAGCTCCATGTTTTATTATTCGTAGAAATTATTCCTTTATATATATATTTTTTAAATAGCACGTATTTTAATTACATTTTCTTTCGGTTGTTATGAGAAATTGGCAAAAAAAAGATATAATTGCTATTTTTCGACTATTTTCCCTTTACTTTCTATATAAATGGAGTACTTGAGTTGCCAAAATTAAACAAATGGTGCTAAAAACTACGAAAAAATTAATATTTAAAAAATAAATGGAGATACAGTTTTCAAACAAATTGCATTCAAAAGTACTTTTTTTCCCCAATACGACGGTATAAATATTGAAAATGTGCGATGCTTAGAAATTAAAAAAATTGCTATAGAGCATTTAATTGTACAGTGATACATCTGCTTTGTTTATTTCTAGCTTCTGTAAGGTAACGTTACTTTTTTGGAGACAAAATAAGCTGGGAGAAAGAAATAGCATACCGTTCCGGGGGCTAATAAATGTCTCGCTCAATTTTTAAATTTAAACTGTTTTGGAATATTATTTTTTGTTCATTTTACGTAATAAGTGTAATGTGACGTAATTTCTCCTATTTAAGACTTCTAACGCATGATAATGAATTTATTATTTTACAATAATTATTTCTCTTTTAAAATTCACGTGTAAATATAGTTTTTATGACGTAATTTTCAATGAGTTCCTGCTTTTTATATTTTCTGTTTATAATAGTCACGTGTAAATAAATTTTTAATTTGAAGCAAACATTAATTTTTGCGCTGTTTATACAGTTGGCAACAGTTTAAATTAATACCATTTTCTAAAATATGTAAAAAATTTCTCTCTCCAAAGGCTGAAAATTTGAATTTAAAATAGAAACAAAACCTCAAAAAATGAGTCAAATTAAAAAAATAAATGCAGTCTGCACACCGGGAAATTCTAACGCATAAAAGGATCTAAAGCTGATTTAATTCCCATGTATAGTTTTTGTTCCTATAAAACTTTTTTAATGGAACGATTTTGTCCAACTTTAACATTAAATATCTCTTAAAATGATTCTTCGATTTGAAAACTGTCTGCATCAGCGTGTTTATCAAACATTTCTCTATAATACCATCGATTTTCATATTTTTGTATGCAATATTTTACTTAATATTAACGAAGAAAGACCTCCGGTCACAAAAAATTCAAAACCGGCGGCGGTGACAGCGTTAGTTACTTTTTTTTTTTTTTAGAATAGAGAGATACTAAAATTAAATTTTAAACAAAACTTTTCTGTATATTTTGGTTTTAATTTCGAAGTAGGTGTGTTATGATTCTATTTTGTACAAAAATTGTTTTCTGTATGCATAATTTAGAGTTTTATCATGCGCTCATCCATGGGCGTACCCAACGGGCTGGGGTGGGGGCTGATGGGGCTACAGCTCCCCCTTCCCCGAAATTTTCGAAAGTGATATGAAAAAAGTGCTGTTTTTTTTTCTTCTTTTTTGGAAATAAATTTAATTTTTGCTATCATACAGCGGACTAGCCATTCTCATTAGTCCCATATTAGTCCACATTGACACCAAAGAAGAGAAAGGGTGCTGATTATCTATTATTTACAGTTATAAAATGCAGCTGGTGTTTTTTACACCATTCAATTCTGGTTTTAAATGCATCATTGTTAAATACTGAAAACAAACATAAAGCCAAAAATGAGGAGGTAACAATGAATGATTGTTTAAGGTATCAACTGGAATGAACAATGAATTTATAAAGAATTACTGAACAAAAATGCAAGAAATATGTTCCTTGCAATAAAAACTAGAACAGGACGTTAGTTATAAAATTACTTTGTGGAAGTATAGGTTGAAGAAAATCTGCTATTCTTGTGCGTGCATTTTTTGTGTGTGTTATTTTCGTCAGCTGTAAAATTGTGCATCGGGGACAGTGTTGATTTCAGGGGATGGCCCGGGGGGGGGGGCATTCCCCCCCAGAGCAAGGAGATGCCCCCCCCAGAAGATTTGAGATTTTGTGTTTTCAATGGTCAAAAAGTGCAATTTCTCCCCAGAACTCTATAATGTCCTCCCCGGAGCCACAGAAATCCCTCCCAGAGAAAAGTGTCTGAATTCAACACTGATCGGGGATATACCAACCAATTTAAAGTTGTTGTTTTTTTTTTTTTCAATATAAACAATCCAGGTAATAACTTTTTATTTAATATAACTAGGGGGCTCTGCCCCCTACGATCTACGCTCGTCAACCCCCGTTCAGACACCGCAGACTCTAAAAGTACGCTAATTTGATCGGCTTTAAAAAGATTTCGGAAGATTGAATTATAATTTAAAAAACAGTGGCGATCTCCCTATAAACGGATTTCTATTCATTTCTCTTTGAATGGGGAATTTTAAGGCCAAATCCGCTGCGGTACTACTTGATGAACCCGTCGACCAATTTCGCCAAATTATATAAATCGCCAAAGCACTCACCAATTATATAAATTGACATAATTTTTATTTTAAATAACGAAAGAACAAATAAATTAGTGCAACATTAATAAAAATACAAATAAAACGTCGAAATAAAAATAACTTGATGACGTAGACACGTGTAACTTGCTTAAAGTCAAGTTAATGTGACATTTACGATCAACCATTATTGGCATTTAATCTTATAGTTTGGCGAATGATAGATTTTTGGTCGACGGGATAACTAAGTAGTACCAAAAATACATATGTCAATCGCTGTTTTCGTCTTTGACGTAGACACGTGTAACAATATTTCAAAATAAGCTAATATAAAAGGAATTAAGTAAACAGTCTTTGTCTCCCGGTATTTTTTAACAAAGCGAAAAGAAAGTTCTTTTAAATAAGACTTTTTAAATTTTCGTTTTTAATCTGACGTAATTTTGACCAAACTATTCTTTCTCTTTTTAATATTCACGTGAAAATGCTTGTGTTAGAAATGAAATATTATTTGCGCTTTCCTAACAAAAATAGTTGAAAAGAATCCGCTCAAAATATCAAATAAATGTCTAGCGCAATTTCTGAATTTAAACCTTTTTGCAATATTATTTTGTATTCATTTCATGTAATAACTGTAATGTGACGTAAATATGACGTAATTTCTCCTATTTAAGACTTCTAATGCATGTTAATAAATTTATTATTTTACAAATTCCTTTCTCTCTTAAAATTCACATGTAATTATAGTTTTTATGACGTAATTTTTAATAAGTTCCTGCTTTTTGTACATAATTATTTAATTCTAATTCCAAATGTTTTTTTTTCTGTTTATAATAGTCACGTGTAAATAAATTTTTAATTTATTTACAAGTATAAATATTTTTGTTTTGAAGCAAACATTATTGTTTCCACTGTTTATACAGTTGGCAACAGTTTAAATTAGTATCACTTTCTAAAATCTGTAAAAAATATCTCTAGAAACGCTGAAAATTTGAATTTAAAATAGAAATAAAACCCCAAAAAATTAGTCAAATTAAAAAAAGAAAAACAGTCTGCACACCGGGAACTTCAAACGTATAAAATGATCTAAAAATGATTAAATTCCTATGAATAGTTTTTGCTCCTATAAAACTTTTTTAGTGGAACGATTTTGTCCAACTTTAGCATTAAATATCTCTTAAAATAATTCTTCGATTTGAAAACCGTTTGCCTCAGCGTGTTTTGTTTATCAAACATTTCTGTATCATACTACCGATTTTCATATTTTTGTACGCATTATTTTTCTTAATATTAACGAAGAAAGACCTCCTGTCACAAAAAAATTCAAAGCCGGCGGCGGTGACAGCGGTAGTTACTTTTTTTTAGAATAGAGAGATTATACTAATATAACTATGAAACTTTTTTTACATAGAATTTTGATAAAAGGCAAAAATGAACTTTAACCCTTTTTGTACTGAATTATGAAATTTTATCTTCTAAAGCATTTTTCGTGAATTTTTTAAACTACATTAGAAGATTTACTTAATCATTTAATAAATTTTAAAAGGATTTTAGAAGGATTAATTAAATTTGAATTTATAGGGATTTTGTGCGATATTTATAACCCCACTCAAATCTTTTGTTTTAAATATTTTTCTTAATATTTTGTAGAATTAGGAAATGTACAAATATAATATTCTACCAATAGAAATATAGAAATATTTCCGAATTGAAAATCCCCCCCCCCCCCCCCCCCAACGCCAAGAAAGCCGAAAAGATGCAAAAGCGAAAGAAATCATCCTTTTAAAAATATTTTTGTTTTGTGTAACCCATAATGCTTTTGGAACAAAATAAAGTAATGCATCTATAACTCGTTCTAAACTGTATTACGACTAATCGATGTATTAAATGAATTTCATAACAAGTTATTTTAATGGTACTTATAAGCACCATCAGTAGATAAAATTAAAATATTCATTTAAAAAGGTTATTGCATATGATTTACATTTGAATAAAATTTTAAACATGTACTTTCTCTTTTTTTATGAAACAGTTCGTTATTATAAAATGTAACTGGTGCTTTTTACACCACTTTTTACACCACTTTTGCCCCCTACGAGCTACGCTCGCCAACCTCCGTTCAGACACCGTAGACTCTAAAAGCACGCTAATTTGATCGGCTTTAAAAAGATTTCAGAAAATTGAATTGTAATTTAAAAAACAGTGGCGATCTCCCTATAAATTGGTTTCTATGGCTGTTTTCGTCTTTGATTAAATAAAATCAGTTAAACATTTCAAAATAAGCTAATATAAAATGAATTAAGTAAACAGAGTCTTTGTCTCCCAGTATTTTTGAACAAAGCGAAATCACCAATAAAACCACGACATGGGTAAACCGAGGGGAGGTCGATTGCCGTACGTTCGCGACATGCTCGAGGCTTCCTCCACCGGCAAGAGTAAGGGGGATTTGCGGGTTCGGGTCAGGTACAAGTACAAGCCAGCAAGGGTAAGCCGATGGGGCAAGTCTCACGCACGCCGCGAATGTGGTGTCATCATGACCGGTCTCATCGACCACGACATGGGTAAGCCGTGGGGAGGTCGATGGCCGCAAGTTCGCAACGTGCGTGAGGCTTGCCCCACCGGCAAGGGTAAGGGGGATTTGCGGGTTATTTTGCAAAATTTGCGGTAAAAGGGAATTTGCTGTTTCGGGTCGGGTACAACCTGGCAACGGTAAGCCGATGATACAAGCCTCACGCACGCCGCGAATATGGTGTCATCGACCACGACATGGGTAAGCCGTGGGGAGGTCGATGGCCGCACATTCGCGACGTGCGTGAGGCTTGTCCCACCGGCAAGGGTAAGGGGAATTTGCGGGTTATTTTGCAAAATTTGCGGGGACTTTGCTAGTTCGGGTCGGGTACAACAACCCGGCAAGGGTAAGCCGATGGGGCAAGCCTCACGCACGCCACGAATGTGGTGTCATTATGATCGGTGTCATCGACCACGACATGGGTAAGCCGTGGGAAGGTCGAGGACCGCATGTTCGTGACGTGCGTGAGGCTTGCCCACCGGCAAGGGTAAAGGGAATTTGCGGGGAAAGGCAATTTGCGGGGTTGGGTCGGCTACAACCCGGCTCAGCATTTAAAGATTTTAATTCACGCATTAGTGAGATGAATTTAAAAATTTTTAATTTAAATATTAATTTTGTATATACAGCATATATAAGACAACTTTCATATTTAGACAGCAACTTTAAGTAAGTGTATACAATTGTTAAATTTAAAGAATTGTTTAAAAGAATACTTCAATATTGACCTGATAGTTTCACTAATAAAAAAATATTATTGTTTAATTTTAATACTTATTTTTATAATGCATACATAATGCTCATGGGATCAATGCGATAGGTAGGAAAATTTGCGAAAAACATATTTTATTCCATAGTGCAATGTTATAAAGGGTTCTAAAGAATACGTTTTCTAAAGAAAATGTTTCTATAGAATACTATTTCTATTGAGATTTGAAGAGTTCAATAGAATACTTTTGCTAAAGAAAATGTTTCTATAAAATAGCTTTTCTATAAAATACTATTTTTTAGAGATTTGAAGAGTTCTATAGAATACTTTTTCAAAAGCAAATGTTTCTATTCTATAGAATTCATAAAGTTCTGTAGGATTTTTTTTCTATAGAACAATTTTTTTTATAGCGCACATAAACCTTTATAGAATTTCTATAGACTAATGATTCTATAGATTTTGTTTTGTTTTGTTTTGTTTTTTTATAAATGTATCTCTATATATATTGGTCTTTTAAAATTTATGTGCACTAATTTATTTACATATATAGATTAAAAATTAAATAAATAATTTTGTAGTACATCAGTTTAATATAATAGTACTCCATAGAGATCTGCACGGGCCGGCCCGTGGCCCGAAGCCCGAGCTCGACCCGGCCCGCGGGTCGGGATTGGGCCGATTTTCATTCACGGCACTTGGGCCGGGGCTAACTTAATTTTTCTGTACAGAGCCGGGCCTGGTTTCATTCCTAGTCTTCACGGCCCAAAATTTTCAGTCCTAGTTTTGAGCCAGTCCGTATGAAAATCATTGTCTCAGCGTGGTCTGGTCCATTTAAAGGTCAGTTAAATTAAGCCTGGCCCAAAAGTTTTTGCAAAAAATGCATACGTTTTTCAATCGCCATTATTCTACACTTAAACATTAAAATTTATTATTTTTAAAGAATAGTAGATTTCTACGCATATTAAAATATAACTAAATTAAAATACAGTAAAATGTGTGAAAAGGAACCTGCCTATGACGGAACCCTGTTTTAAACTGAAAAACATGTTGATCCATGCAAAATTAATATACTAATAAGTAAGAAAAGAATGTATAATACATTTACACTTGCTAAGAAGGGAACTTGTCTACAACGCATTTTTTTTTTCTTTTCTATGCAATTCCATCTTAGAAGATTTTACTGTATAGCATTTTTCCGATTTTTAACACTTCTATACATGGAATATGGATTAACAATATTAATGATAACTGATAACTGAAACATTTACATACAAGAAATAGAGATTCATTAAAAGAATAAATATCGCAGCCTGCTGCACTTCCATAAAAATAAAGATTTTAAACATGAAAAAAAAGTTAGGATAAATATTTTTGGTCAGAACTCCTCGTAAGAGATACATTTTTAACCAATTCGACGTAAAAATCAATGTTTTGTAGAAGTTCACTCGGACCGGGCCCGGGCCGAGATTTTAACTTTTTTCCGGTCCGGGCTCGGGCCGAACTTTTAATTTTTTTATCGGGCCGGGCCCGGTCCGAACTTTTAATTTTTGTATCGGGCCGAGCCGATTTTTTTTTCTCTATGAGTCGGGCCGGGCTCGGGCCTGGAAATGTCGGCCCGTGCAGACCTCTAGTACTCCATAGATTTAATATGATTATAATTTAATTCAATTCTAATAGATTATGATTCAATTGTTTATGTACAAATATATCAGTTGAACTACTGATTTAATTGATTATGATGTTTTTTTATGATTCATTAATTTTTTTAAACACCACGAACAAAAATATAAGTAAACTCTTTATTTTAACGGACTTTTCTTCAATCCTTATATCTGGTTTTCTAAGTTACAAATGGTTTCGGTTTCCTAATTCACACAGTTTGAGAATCGATGCAAATTCTATACGTAATACTACGTAAAAAGTATTGTTTTCTTCTACCCCCCCCCCCCCGCCCTTTTTTTTTACACATAAAATTCCTTCGGGATTATTTATTTATTATTCAAAGTGAATATTTTACCCTTAAATATAAACCAAAAGTTTACTGGTAAAATATTAGTTTAGGGTATTGCATTTTTAGATCAAGAGCGCAAAAATAAGTTTAGGTTATAACAGTAAATAAGCATATTAACCTTTTGGGAAAATGTTTTATTTTCAAACAGATTACCTTTCGTCATTATCTAAATGGTTAGTATATAGCTTTAAAATGTCAGAGCTATTGTATAAAGTGTTTTTTATACAAAATGTGCGTAATGCAAATCCTATGGGGAAAAGCGAAAAAAAACGAAATTCGGCAAAAGTGACTTTCGGAAAGGAACTCTTTTCAAAGAGTTAACAATCGTATTTTTTTAAACCGAAGGCGTCTTTCAAAAGTAAAGTATCGTGCCAATAAGTTACTAAATATTGAAGTATTCGTTCAAACAAAGCTTTAAAATTGACAATTGTATACACTTAAAAGTGTCTGTTTAAATATGAAAATTGTCTTATTCATCCACACTCTCGCCTATTTGTTAAATTACATAGATTTATTGGATATAAAATATGTCTGTTGTGATAAAAATGAAGAAGATGGTGTGTAAATAATAGATAATTTACTGATACAATTTGTAGAAGTATATGTATGATTATATCTTTGGGGAACATTTGAATAATCGGTACAAAACTTATGTTTTTCACGGTTTTTAGGAAAATTAAAAAAATTGTTTTATTTTTGAAATACCGTATTGCGGTTGCAATTGAGTGTATAAAAAAGTTCTAAATATGAAAGTTGCAAAGAATTTTGTCCTCTTTAAGATTGTAACTAACAAATACTACGCTACGGATATGGATCTCGAGATATTAAAAAAATAAAAAATAAATAAAATAAAATAAAACCCCCAAAATTTTGTTGTTTTTTGCACGCAGAAAATTCTCCCTTGAGAAATTTTGTTGGAAAATTTTTACATACTGGCTTCAGTACATACAAGTTGGAAAAAAAATCTTCTACCCGACCTTTTGCAAAGTAACATCTTTTATTAGCACATTTCCCCTGGACTATAATAGTATCGAGTCCTGCACTTTTCTTAATATTAGATGCATTTTTCCAAACTTTTCCACATACTTTTTATCAATTTTGTTTTTGTCTACAAGTAATAATTAGTATATTTTTTATATTTTTAAGAGCAATATTTAACAAATTTTTAATATTTTTTCTTTGAGATTACCTAAAATTTCATTTTAAACTGATATCAGAATAAAAATTTATTACAACTTCTAGGCACTATACTATTGTAGAGCTCAGTGGTCAAGTCTTCGCCCAGGGCGACCAAAAATCATAGTCGGACACTGGCATTAGTGACGTTTATTTAGAATGATTTCTTTTCTTTTCTTTTTTTTAATTATATGATATAATAAAAAAATTAATACATATATATCACGTAAAAAGAAAATTTCCCGCATATTCCTAGTAAGTAGATTTTAAAATAAACATATTCCAAAAATTATTCAGTTTTGAAGCACGGTTTTTTTTTAATTTATTTAATTTTGAAAATAAATAAATAAATAAATAAAATAGTGAAAGGTAACGGCAACTGCGCATTTTCCTTGTTCTACTTTCTTTCTACTATATCCCTTCTTCCATGGTTTTTGTAGAAAATGCGTCTAGTCACGTGCAATCGTAAACAAGGGGATTTCCCTGTTTTGAAATATGAGATCAGCAGCGATTTTCTCCTCCTATGTTAGTTTTAGTTTGAGTTTGAAAATTTTGTTTCAGTTTTGTTTGCGTAAGCTGAATTACATAATAAAATCGCAGGCAGTGTAAAATGAAAGTAAATAAGTTTGATAATCATGCGAAAAATTTTAATAACTATAATTTTAATAACTATAAATTTATTTGTAGTTATTTTTGATGAATAAGTACGTATTACGTTGAGAGTACAGAAGAATGCATTGAAAATTTTTATTCACAAAGTGTCAGCGAATGTTATTTATTCTTTTTTTTTTTTAATGTGTAATAATAGTTTTAAAAATTTTCATAAACTTTCCTTTATCACAAAACAATATTTTTAATTTTGTGAAGATAATTTGGTAATAAACGTTTTCATTGATCTAATTGTAGTTTTAACAACATAAATTTAATATCAACATTTCTTTTTCTTTCTTTTTTTTTTTTTTTTTTTTTTTCTAATTTTTAAAAAGCAAAGCTAAAAGACTTTTAATGGTATGATGAAAATTTGTTCTATACCTTATTTTACTTTTGCATTTATAAGAGTCATAATATAAAATAATAAATAATGAATTTTACAGTTATAATATTTGATATAAGAGAATTTTAATATTAAAATAATCTGCGAATCTATTATACTTATTTAAATTTTTTCAGAGCTTTAATATATAATATTTATTTTTATTTATTTATTATATTTTATTTTTATTTTAAGCAGTTCTAATATAAATAATAATTTTAGATCTATTATGCTTATTCAAACATCACTATCTTTACAATTATTGTAGGTACTTATTTTACTTTTGCTTTTAACTTAGTTTTCAAGCATATTGAATAAGTATGTATTTTTAAGATTACAGGAAAAATTAGTGAACATTTTTATTCACAGAGTGTCAGCTGATGTTATTTTTTTATATTATTTAAAATATGTGATAATAGTTTGGATGATTTTTTAGAAACTTTCCTTTTTCAGAAAAAAAAATAATAAAGTTTTGTGAAGATAATTTGGTAATAAATGTTTCTATTGATCTAATTTTAATTTTAACAACGAAAAATTTAATGAAAACATAAAAAATGAAATAAAATAAAATAAACAGCCAAGCTAAAAGACTTTCAATTGTTTGGTGAAACAGTTTTCTATACCTTATTTTACTTTTGCTTTTAAAATAATTATAATATTAAAATAATAACATTATGACTTTTATGCATTTTACAGTTATAACATTTATAGCATTTGTTTTTTACTTTCGGCCTTAAAATAATTGTTATGTAAAAGATAGTTTGAAAATCTATTGTGTTTATTCAAGCATTATTAGTTTCAGAGATGTAGTATGCATTTTTTATTATTTATTTTTATCAAAATAAATATTATTATATATTTTGTATTAATATTAATAATATTATTATTATATGTTTTGTATTAATATTAATATTATTATATGTTTTGTATTATTATTAATATTATTATTTTCTTTGAAACAGCTGTAAACTAATAGATTTTGTATCTATTATAAGCATTTAGAAATGATTATCTTCTGAAATACAGCATTTATTTTACTTTTAAGGCAATCGTAATATAAACAATCGTTTTTGTGATCTATTACATTTATTCAAATATTATTATCGCCATAGTTATTGTATTTATTTTGTGCTTTACTAAGAATCCGTAACATTGAAATCATGTATTGTTTTTATTGAGTTAAAACAAAATAGTTTATTTATTTATTTGTTTATTTTAATATCAAACAAACAGAAACATTTCAATTTGAAAATCAATTGCTTTTGGTAAATAATTGTAATGATCAGCTCTTAAAGTAGGTTACACATTTTCCTGTAGTGTTTTCCTGGATCTGTTTCTGATATTTTACCTTTTAAAACAAATTAAGCAGTCCAAAGATTATATTCAAAAGTACCAAAGCGTACAAATATTATTTTAATGTGTACAACAGTGCCAGTGTAATCAGGTTAAACATTTTCCTTCAACTAACGTTTTCAGAAACCTACCACAAAAATAATTTCTGTATTATTGTGTTAAAGATTAATTCATTCTTTTTCGTTTACTTATTTTATTATATCGAGCAAAAATTCAGCGTTAAAAAAAAAAAAAAAAAAAAATGTATAGTAAATTAATCCCGCTTGTATGTTTAACATGATTTATAGTGAAATTTTTCATTAAAATTATAACTTAATTAGTTGCTTTTAACAGTGAAATAAAAATAAAAGCCATAACAATGATTTTAAAAATCCCTGTTTCTTAGTTCAAAAATAGCAGTGAAGTTACATGCATTAATTTTGTAACTTGGGTTTCTGCAGCAACTGTTTCTTATTATTTATGTATTAGTATTTAATTGCATTTAAAAGAGGTGAAAAACAGAGTAACAGCAGTAAATAAAGTAACAAGATGTTACAGGAAGCAAAGATAATCACTGAATTAAAATTTAGCAGTATTAGTTTTAATTGTTTTGCAAATTCTTGTAATGAAAAGCAAACGCTTTAAATTCACTTAATTAGGCAATATTTGTTTTAAAAAACAAAAAGTTGTTAACTTTGATAGCACGCAAAGTAATTTTAGGCAGATTTTATTTAAAATAATTTATTTAGGTTATACTTTCTATTTATTTATTTTATTTGTTTATTTATATTTTTTTGTATGCAATTAGCTATGTAAACGTGAAATTTGCTTGACTTTTATTTATTTAAAGGATGTGCAAAAATATAAATAAAGGAATGAAAAAGTAAAAAAGTAATTTTTTAAATAAATATCTTGCGGCTCTTTGTAGTCTGACAATATTTTTTAATTATTTTTAGCAAATTTTACATGTGAAGGAAAATAAAATTATAATAAATATTTTTACGAAACAATATCTATATAAAAGTTTAAATGATTGTTCGGAAAAAAAAATTCCAAGGATATTCAGTTATAAAAATAATTTCATAATAACTTTGAATTAGATCTTTAAAAAAATTTCAAATACTTGATTTAAAAATAATATTTTTTAAAACTTTATACGTTTTAAAATGTATCTGAAAATGCATATCTTTCTAATTATGCTGCATATTTAATGTAATATAATAATAACTATTAAATCTTTAGCGTAAAATACATTAATATAGTGAATTAGATAAAATAGCTTTTATTACTTAAAAATCAGCAGTCTTTAAATAAGCAGTATTTATATTTTGCAGTATATTTATATCAGTACTTATACTTATAATTAAAATAATTTACAGTAAACTTCGTTTAAAATAATAAAATATTATAAGAAAAAGTGAATTTTATTATTATTATGATTTCAGTATTTTAAAGAGGAATAGTTATAAAAATTTTGATCATATATAGAGTAACGATAAAATCATTATAACGCCCCCCTCCCCCATCCCCCCCCCCCAAAAAAAAAAGAGTGCTATATCATTTGATAAAATTTATGAAACATTTTTTTCAGAGTTAATTATTATTTTATAAGCATCTTCTGGTGCTAATTTTTAACTGAAACAATGCCATAATTTTTAATAATTAAGTGGAAGGAAAACTAATTTCTGTTGATACCGTTTCCTTTTAATAAAACACAGATTTTTTAATTTATTTTTTAATTTTATTTACTTTTTTTTTTTTTTTTTTTTTTTTTTTTTTAATGGAACTGTATCAACATAATGGAAAAGGGATTTTTCTATTTTTTTTTATTTAATCTTTTACTGTTAGAATTCAGATTCAGGTATATACTTTTATATTTTATTTTCATACTTCACATTCCACTGTATTATGGTAGTTAAAACACACCAATCATTAAAATGGTAAAAAAAAAGTACTATGTATGTTTTTTTAGAAGGGTTATTTATTGATTGGTATCGGACCGTCTTTCACTTTTAAATGAATTTTTTAAAGTGAATCGTTTTTATTTAATTATTAAAATAATTAAATATTAATAATTTAATGTAATTTAACTAAAGCGATAAAAGTTTTTGAAAGCAATAATTATTGTAAATTTTAAAAATATTGGTGCGTTTTTTCGATTTTTATGAATTTTTAAGTTGCGCAATATGGAAAAGGCAAAAAAGGGTCGTTTTATCAGTATATATATACTTCTCCTTTTACGCTGAAACGTAATTCTTATCTAAAAAATCATGCTGTTTTTCGATTATAACTCTTTATTTTTATTTATTTATTTTTCATTTCAAAATGAATGACATTTAATTTTGAAACGATTTTTCAGTCATCGGTTTGTAAAACCTTATGTTGTTAAAACTAATTTTTCCCGCTATAGTGACCTAAAATTAAATAAATAAATAATAATAAACATAATTTTACTTTTCAGTATTTTTTTCCATATTACAAAATACTTCAGTAACTGCAAATAAAGAATTTACAATAGAACTTTACCTTTCAAATCAAGGGACTTTCCCTCAGCTCTTCAGAATAAAACGGGATGTGCGCAAGGCAAGTAATTACTTATTACTGATAGTATGTCCATCTTCCAACCAATCAGAAAACTGCTGCAAATCTTGGAGAAAAAAATGCTAAAATTTCGGAACGATACACACAATAATTATTGTTAATATCACGAGTGTCCGTTATAAAACTCATATTAATGATATGAAAATTAATTTAATTTTTTTTATATTAAAAGCGTATTTATCTTAATGAAATTGTCTAAGATATGCGGGACACGTTTCTTTAATCGCCCGGCTTAAATGTTAACGAAACATGCAAAATTAGATATTTCCTTTTTAAAAAGAGCATTTCTACGCAAAAAAATAAAATAAAATTGATGCAATTGATTAAATAAACACGTACATTCTTTTTTAATGATATTTTATATTCTTAACCTACTTTTTTAATGATTCGCTATAATTTAATGTAAGTCATTAAATAAATAACAATTTTTACAGATATTATTTACTTATTGATTACTGATTGATTCTTTTTTATGCAAATTTTTGTGTTGTTCACTGTGGATAATGCAATGACAAAAACCCCACCAGTGGCCGAGAGGTTTTGCTCTCGAAGCTGGTAGACGGGAGGTATCTTTAATTTAATTGGCTAAGACTATTTTTAATGAAGGGTTTTCTAATATTATTCTGGTCTTGCATCACCCAGAGGTAATTCTAATTTAACTGTTATATATTATTTATTAGATATTCAGAATATGAACTGTCAAATCAGACAAAAGTTAATTATGATTTAACTCTTATAATGTAATCATCAATATTTGATTTTGACACTAATTTAACTCTTTAACTTTAAACATATTTACTTTGATTTATTGATCTGAAATTACTAGCTGTCATTCTGCAGAGACTTAAACTTTATGGTTTAACTGAGCATGGGGCAATCAGTTTGTTTATGCTATAAATTATGATGATGCTTACAAAATAATTTAATATGTTTTATGATGCCTGTTTTGTGTCAACAAAGAGTAATTTTCTTTTCCAACTCCGTTTTATAAATACCAATTCATAACTATCAATTAGTGTCAAAGATTTTTATGATGAAGAAAATCTTTTTATCCTTTCATATATAAACAGTACAAAACATATTTCAATTTTAAGACTTATAACACACACTTTTATTTTATATAAAATGACGTCATTCGCATCCGCTTAAGAATTCCACATTTACGATCCACTCTTAAACATCTACAGTAAAGCATGCATAGGATGTCACTATCGCAAAATAATACACAAATGCAGCAAAAAGATGCCGTCATTAAAGAAACTCGACAAAAAAAAAAACGGCTATCTAATGGTGCATAGGCCTTCATTTGTTTGCAACATTAATATAGATAACTTAAAATTAAATATAGTTTATAATAGCTCCATGTTTTAACAGAAATTATTCGTTAATATTTTTTTCAAAATAGCACGTATTTTAATTACATTTTCTTTCGGTTGTTATGAGAAAATGGCAACAAAAAGATATAATTGCTATTTTTCAACTATTTTCGCTTTAATTTCTACAGAAATGGAGTACTTGAGTTGCCAAAATTAAACAAATGGTGTTAAAAACTACAAAATAATAATAATAATAATAATAATAATATTTCAAAAATCAATGGCGATACAGTTTTGAAACAAATTGCATTTAAAAGTACCTTTTTTCCCAATATGACGGTATAAAAATTGAAATTGAACTATGCTTAGAAATTTTAAAAATTGCTATAGAGTATTTAATTGTACAATGATACATCTGCTTTGTTTATTGCTGGTTTCTGTAAGGTAACGTTATTTTTTGGACACAAAATAAGCTGGGAGAAAGAAATAGCATACCGTACCGGGGGCTAATATACATCGTTTTTATTTTCAGTGCTTATTTGATAGTACAAAGTACTTTAGCAGTTGCAAATAGAGAATTTAGAATAGAACTTTAACCTTTTAAAACTGGGGATTTTCCCTCACTTCTTCGGAATCAAGCGTGATAAGCAGGAGATAATTCATCCAAAGTGTGTCCATCTTCCAACCAATCAGAAAGCTGTTCCAAATCTTGCAAAAAAAAAAAAAAAAATGCGCTATTTAATAAATTACGCTATTTAAATGTTAACCAAACATGCAGAATAATAAAAGAATCCGCACTTTTTCATCAAAAAGAGTGACATATAAGTAAATGAAAAAATATAATAAATAAATAAACTTTTACTCGAATATTTTTTTTTCTATTCTTGAATATGGGGTTTTACCTTGGAGAAAAAAAATATACCTATTTGAAATATTTGCCTAGCGTTGAAAATAAATATTTTTTTTTGTGTGTGTAAGTTGGTGGATACAGTTTGATTCAGAAAAAAAAAAAAAAAAAAAACTAGAAAAAAGGAATTCTGCTTATTCAGAATCCCCCGATGAAAAAGAAATGTATATGTATATAAATATAGATAATACAAGACATATTTCAGTTTTAAGACTTAAAACACGCTTTTATTTTATATAAAATGACGTCATTTGCATCCTCTGAAGAATTCCTCATTTACGATCCAGTCTTAAACAACATCTACAGTAAAGTATTCATAGGACGCCACTATCGCTGAATAATACACCCCCCCCCCCAAAAAAAAAAAAAAAAAAAAAAAACATGTCATTCAAGAAACTCGACAAAAAAAATCGGCTATCTCATTAGTCATATGCCTTCATTTGTTTGTAATATAGATAATTAAATTAAATATAGTTTATAAAAGCTCCATGTTTTAGCCGAAATCATTCATTTATATTTTTTTTCAAAATAGCATGTACAGTCGAACCCGGTTAAGACGCGTTTCAAGGGTGTGAGCAGAAGTCGCGTATTAAGCGGGATCGCGTATTAAACGTGATTTGTATAATTTGCAGGAACTATAGGCTTATTTACAACATCTAATCGTCTAAATGAACTTTAGAACTTTCATTTATATGTTTACGGTCGAAAATTGTATCGTTTAGGTGTATTTAGATTAAAATTTAATTGAGTTCAACTCATTGTTTCTTTTTATAGAACCAAATGAAATAATAACTGAAAATAAAAAGTGAATTCAAATGGCTTTATTATGGATTAATATGCTGCAATCAAAATAATAATAATAATAATCATTTCCTGCTAGACTAATTTTATTAACAGCTAAAAAAATTATTAAACCTTTGAAGCAATTGTTAAAATCATATTTAGCACATGTGATAATGAGTACAATTATAATTTGTCCTTCTTTTCATTATAAGAAAAGACTATCCTTAATAATAGTATTTGTGTAAAAAAAACATTGTTAGCATAGCAAGGAGTAAAGAAAACATAAAAGAACTAAACAACAGCAGTCGTATTTATTTAATCTTTACGAGTTTGGTTATTTTGCCTATAATGAAACATAGTAGGGATATAACGTATATTTAAAATTTCACTAACAATAGGTATACCAATCTTTAATCATAATTCCATGACTACTCTGAGTATCCTGAATTCGTCTATCTCTCTCTACTACAGTAAAAACATACACAAAGCGAGAGACAAAGAATGCTAGGACGCAGGATCAAACAAGAATTGTAGCGTTGCTAATTTAGCGTGTTTTTAAAAATTCAAATATCTGCCACTATTTCCGATTAGTAATATTAGCTTTAATTAATATGTTACTAAATAAAGTAAATACTACTATTCGTAAGCCGTGTTTTTTATTTGAATATGAAAAAAAATCTGGTAAATTGGCAACATTGAAGTAGAGACAAAGAATTCGCATCTTGATCAATGAATTCGCGTCTTAAGTGTGATTTTTTCCCAAAGAACCGAAAAAATCTCGCGTATTAAGCGGAATCGCGTATTAACCGTTCGCGTATTAAACGTGATATTGTTGCATTAGCCTTATGGGCGATATTCAAGGGACCGGAAAAAATCCGCGTATTAAGCGGAATCGCGTATTAACCGTGAGTGTCTTAACCGGGTTCCACTGTATTTTAATTACATTTTTTCCCCCAGTAGTTATGGGGAAATGGCGACAGAAAGATATTACTATTTTCCAACTATTTTTTCTTTTCTTTCTACAGAAATGGAATACTTGATTTGACAAAATTAAACAAATGGCGCTAAAAACTACAAAAATATTAATCTCAAAAATAAATTGAGATGAAGTTTTCAAACAAATTGCATTAAAAAGTACTTTTTCTTCCCAATACGACGATATAAAAATTGAAAATGTGCGATGCTCAGAAGTTTAAAAAATTGTAGTAGACTATTTAACCGTACAATGATATATCTGCTTTGTTTTACAGCTGGCTTATACAACGGAAATTAATTTTTTGGAGACGACATTTTACTTGCTGGGAGGAAGACATAGCATATCAGGGGCTAAAAAAAATAAAAATAAAAATCGGGGCAGGTTTCATTTAGACGCAGTGGTGTGGTCGTAAAAAAAACAGAGGGTATACGCTCAAGACAGAACATATACCCTAGAGTGTATTTACTATAGCTTTCTTGAGAAACAGAGGGTATACGGTGTTCCTTAAAAAAATCCAGAGGGTATACGGCGTATACCCCGTATACCCTCCACTACATCCCTGTTTAGACGCCGCTAAGATTAATAATACTTTTTAACACTTTCCAATATAGTCGAAAAAGTATTTCTGAATGAAGTTTGTCTGGCCGTGCTCTAACTCGTGTAAACATATTCTGATGGCAAAGATTTCTATAGCAGCTAATAAGGTAAGGATTATGATTCGTAAATAGTGTTAGCATAAAAAAGGAATTGTTCGTAGCCATGTATATATATATATATATATATATATATATATATATATATATATATATATATATATATATATATATATACAGGGTGCAATATGTTATCTATCGCCGACCGTATAAAAAGTTAGATTTCGTAATTTTTATAGAATTGATTTTTTACCTTAAATAATGCCACAATATTAATATTTAGCTCATTTGAAACGTTTTTGCATGCAACTGGAACTATATGTCTGCGGGCAACGGTTGAGAAATTAAAGGTGGGCGATAGATAACATATTGCACCCTGTATATAATGAATGAACAACTAGCAAAAACATTTATAAGAAAAATGTTTAGAAAATCTTACGCTCCGTTTCATCTCCATCGCCTACGCGTGCGACAACACTACGTCACATATGAGTGTTTTAATAGAAAAGAAACTTGGAGATGGAAGGGAAAGGAAAGGGTCATTTAGGCTTCGGTTTTTCGGAATCGCTATTGCACTGGGCTCCGGAGCTCTGTATTTATGAGCTCCGGTGAATTCCGACCAATATTTAAATATTTACTAAAAACAGAAAAGTACGCTCCGGTAGGCTCCGGCGCAAATTAAACCCTGCTTTCACGTTATTAAACGGTAAAATTTTGTTACAGTATTCTGAATGTGTTGAAAGGTGTTTCATAATCTATGCTTGATACATGATTTTTCGCCTTGCTTATTATTATTAGGTGTTTAAAATTTTCAATGAAGTATACAAGTAGCGATTAATTTAGTAAGTTTTATTAACAAGGAATTCGAATCCGGCCTTCCCGGGTTACAGAATATAGATGAAGACCATATATATATACAGTCTTAATTGAAAATTCCAATAATTTTTTAACATTTTTTTTCCTTAGATTTTTCGCTAACAATACCGAAAATCATCTTAAGGGGATCCGGTACACATTTTAAAATAGTTTTTATTTATTAAATTAAAATGTTAAAATTTTTTGTGGTGGTTAACCTTATCATTTGTAAACAAAATCACATGATAAAACTTTTCACATTTTTTGCCGCACCAACGGCCGAGAGGTTCTGCTCTCAAAGCCGGTAGATGGGAGGTGTTGGGTTCGAATCCAATCGCGGCTGTCGGCATAATCGTTTGGAGTTTTCCGTGATTTTCTTCGAACTTTGGTTTTCCTTGCGTAAATACGGGTTAGGTTTTCTTAGAAAGACTCCCACGGAGGGCACCCCTCCCCTTAGGGCCCACATTCCAAGTGTAAATAATTGGCCGTCATAAAACAACATCATCTCATATTTATTAAAAAAGGGGGGGTAGTTTGAAATCGTTATAACTCGAAATATTATTTGTAGCATTTCATTTTTTTCATTTAAATAAAAGAAATATATAATAGTCCAGGCAATAGGGAATTTTACCTAGCAAAATTAATGGTAGTTCTGGAAATCGGCTTACTTTATGTTTTTTGGGTCGCTGAATCCAATTTGTAACTTCCCACCAAAATTTCCCCCGGCAACCGCCCCCCCCACCCCAAATTTTGGTAAAAATCCCCCCAAAAAAGGTTTTTATTAAAAAAATAAATTTTTTTTATTTTTTTAGGGGTATCTAGAAATTCAGAAAGTAGACAAAATTTGCAACAAATTAGATATATGACATTATGACTTAAAAATGAAGGGGAAGGGGGGATCTGCCTCGGAACATGCGCGCGGTGCTGCGTGAACTAAGTTGCGCAATTCCACTTAACCACTCACACGGTTACATTCGCCCTCCCATCTCCCCTCCGAACATTCCTTATAAGGTTTTTTGGGTCGCTGAATCCGAATTTTTAACTTACCCCCAAAATCCCCCCCCCCCAAAAAAATAGTTGTTATTAACTTAATTTTCTTATTGTTTTAGGGGAAAAGCATTACGAAATTCAGAAACTAGACAAACTTTGCAACAAATAGGATGTATGACATTATGACGTAGGATAAACGGGGAGAGAGGGGGCTGCCTCGGAACATTCCCCGCGCGCTTTTCTCAAAAACCAAATTTTTTCAAAAAATCAATTTTTGGGGGCGTTGCCGGGTGAAATTTTGGTAGGAAGTTACAAATTCGGATTCAGCGGCCCAAAAAACATAAAGTGAGTCGAAATCCAGAACTAGTATTAATTTTTCCAGGTAAAATCCCCTATTGCCTGGACTTCATAACTTAGTGCACGTAGCGCCGCAGTGCATGTTCAGAGGCAGCCCTCCCCCTCCCCGTTCATCTTACGTCATAATGTCATCTATCCTATTTGCTGCAAATTTTGTCTAGTTTCTGAATTTCGTAATGCTTTTCCCCTAAAACAATAAGAAATGTAAGTTAAAAACAACTATTCGGGTGGTCGGGGGGGAAATTTTTGGGGGGTGAAGTTAAAAAGTCGGATTCAGCGACCCAAAAAACTTAAAGTAAACCTTATAGAGAAAGTTATGGGGGGTGAATGTAAACGTGTGAATGGTTAAGAGGAATTGCGCAATTTGGTTCACGCAGCCCCGCGCGCATGTTCCGAGGCAGATCCCCCCCCCCCTTCCCCTTCATCCTAAGTCATAATGTCATATATCTAATTTGTTGCAAATTTTGTCTACTTTCTGAATTTCTGGATACTTTTTCCCTAAAACAATAAAAAAAATTGATTTTTTTAAATAAAAACCTTTTTGGGGAGGGCATTTAACCAAAATTTGGGGGTGTTGCCGGGGGAAATTTTGGTGGGAAGTTAAAAAATCGGATTCAGCTACCCAAAAATCATATAGTAAGCCTTTTTCTAGAACTACTATGAATTTTGTTAGGTAGAGCCCCTATATGGTTTCTATTGCCTGGACTATAAGTTTTAATTTTGATTCAGAATTTTTTTAAAATATTAATTTAAATAAAAATTTAAAATATTTATAGTAAGAAAAGTAACTTAAGAAAAATAATATCTTCAAAAAGTAAATATTCTTTTCAAATTTGCTAAATCAAAATTAAAGTAAAACAATTGAAAAAGACATGTTCCAAGTTTGAACCATTTATCTTTAGCGGTTCTTGACTTATAAAAATACGAGAAATGGTGAAATACCCCATCATGAAGTAAAACGCATTTCCACAAAAAGTCGTTTCCATGACAGTCATTGCTTGAAAGCTAGATTTTGAAAACAAACCAAAACTAAAAAATTAATATTTCCTGTTCCAATTAAGATTAGAAACATGATTTAAACGTCATTTTAAGCTGAAAAAAAACAGAGAAACTTTTAATGCAATAAATTTTTTTTAGAAAATTTTGAAGATTTTTGTGTCTTGGACCCTCTTAATATGAAAAATAGAAATTGTGTATTCAAAGATACTTTCGCATTATCCTCGTGCCAGGAATCGCCAAAGATAGCTAGCCTTTTTTATTCTGATGATTTTAGTGGTTTAAGCATAGTTCAAATAACATGTCTTACCAATTCTTTATTGATTGAAACAGTTTTAATTTTCTTACAAAATATAAGCCGAAAGCAAATATTAAATATTTAAAGATTATTCCGATAGGTGACAGCACTAAAAAGCATTTCTGTGATTAGCGGCTGTCAGATAGATTTTCCCGTCATGCCCTGCGATTAGTTTTTCGGCAGAGTTCTGCGAAACACGGTTTGGAGATGTTGTAAAATGTGCGCGTCTTGAGCGCTGTTCTCAAATCGAAAAGGGCAACTTTCTGACATAAGTTTTAATTTATTTTTGTTCGAAAATGCATGAAACTAGTTGGTGTTGTTGTTCGGAAACTATGTAGTTGAGCTGTTTTTTCCATTTTTTTTTTGCAAACGCAATAGATCTTTCAGAAAATAGTGTCAAAGTGGACGTTTTGAACCGAATTTCCGCGCGAAGAAAGAAAGAGCACTCAAGAGCGGGCGAAAAACGTGCTTGTCACGTGATCAAAATGGCTTTTAACTCAATAGGTAATGGATTGATCAAAAAATGGAAAAAACAGTTAAATTCCAAATCGCTTCCATGTCCAGGCTTTCCAATTTTATATCTTTCCGTTAAAAAATGAATTTGTAAATGTGTCAAAACGTTTTGCGCTTAGGAGTTAAAAACAGCCTTAAGATTTCCTCGCAGGTTTGTACATCAAAGACGGGGAGAAAGTGGAAGTGAAATGTACGCATGTCAATGTTTTCCCAAAGAGGATTGCTTCTGCCATTCCTAAATTTGTATGTATGTATTATAATTGTACAGTCGTGGAAAAAAAAAGTAAACACCAAACACCCCCTACTAACTCCCCCAACAAATTATCGTAGACTAAAGTTACTGGCACCGAACGATTGTAAATAAAGTTTACTTTTAAATGATGTATATAAAATTTGCTTAGGGGCCATCTACATATTAAAACGAATCCAAACTTCTTTTTTTTCAATGGCAATACCCAATTTTAACAAAATATTTCAAATCTTCGTTCCAAACTATGCTAGACATCAAATTTCAAGTCGTTTGAATGATAAACATTCAAAATTGAGTGCTTCTAATGTTAAATTAAATTTTCATATTTTTATTTATATCTCCTGAAATTATGCTTCTAATGTGCTAATTTTTTGTGTAGCAATAATACTAGTATACCCAAACATAAATACGTTGAATTTGCAATTTTTATAATTTTATGATATGAATTAGGAATTATGAAATTAATATTGGAAAAAATTATGAATTGCAACCTACAATTTTTTTTATGGATTTAGATTTGTTAAGTTCTGCTTTATTGAAAACCAAAATTTCGCATTTTTCTTTCAAGTAGTTTTCAAATTATGCTTAAAAAAAACGGCAAAATGATGGTTTAAGAGGCCACACTAGTCACGGCTTGAAGTTCGAACGCTAATGATAAGTCTATGGCAACAATGTTTTCAAATATCTTGCTTGATTTTTAATATTTTTAAATGATTTTTTTAGCACAGGATAGCTGAGGACTATCTGTTTACGGGCTATTTTTTACTTTTCCGATTTTCGTTGTAGTTTAATTCTCAGGATCCTGTCAATTTAGGATCCAGTGAAATTCGAGGTATTGTGTCCTTTTTAGTCTTATAACATTCATATCAGCAAAATTCAGGAAAATTTTTTTAATAACAACGAAAATATAGAGTTTAAGCTTTCCAATAACATGCTTTCAATAGTTCTACTACAATTAGGCTGAGCAAAATATGCAAAGATTTTGATGAAAAATGTGTCAAAAATGGCCTCGTAATGTTATGCTCTCCGCCTCTACCAAGACGATTAAAACCACGCCTATTAAAAATATGATTGGCTAGTATCCAAACACTTTAGCAAATGGAAACGATTTAATTGTGATTGGATTTAATTGTACGTGATGAACGATTTAATTGTATCGTGTTAAAATAGATCACTCCTATTTCAAACCTTGGATTTATTTTTTTCTAAAATTATTGTTTAATTTCAACAAAAGACTCTTGAAAGAATGAAATATTTTAAATTCTATATTTCTATGAATAACGAAAGAAATTATACATTTCGTTTATATAAACAATTTCAGAACCACACAGAGGGCGTTACAACATATAGAAGTTATTAAGGAATCAAATTTCAGTCCTAGTTTATTAAGTAAAATGGTAAAAAAATAGACGAGTATTTTTTAAACTATTTTTTAAGTTAAAATAGTTAACAAATAATTACGAAGTCATAATTTGTTAGAACATATTTGTGGCCTGGCCAGGAGACTGGTTTTCAAGCCTCCTATTCTTGTATATGTATAAAATATTCGACAATTTAACATTTTACGTTCGAAAAAGTTTTTTTAATTAAAAATCAGCAGAATTTAAAGTTAATAAGTTTTAAAGATTGTTAACTTTAAAATTGTAAATCAACTTGTTCAAAATTTTAAAGAAATATTTTTATAGTTCATTACTTTAATATTTATTATTTTTAAGGGGACAGTACACCTTTAACAGTCGGAGAACGAAATTTGTCCTGTGTAACAGATATATTTTTTAAAGAGCCCACTTCAGACACGGAGAGAAAGTAAAACGAAGTCTATGGGGGCGTTAATTTAAAATTTCTCGCTTTGTTTTAATATGATGTTTTTTACATAGGATAGCTGAGCACGATCTTCAACCAGGCTAGATTTTACTTTTTAGATTTTTATTTTATATATATATATATATATTATATATATATATATATATATATATATATATATATATATTGAATGTTTTCCATTGAATGTTTTCTTTTCGTTCATGGTTTTGTTAGTAAGTTTTTTCCATGGTTATTTTGTTAATTTTCTCTGTAGTTCAGTAGTTTTGGGATTGGATGAGTAGTGTGTGTTTTTTGGTATATATATATATATATATATATATATATATATATAAAGCCCAGTGGTGTAGTAGTCAGGGCATCTGACTGCCGCACCGCAGGTCGAGAGTTCGACTCCCGACTGGGCAAGGTTCACTCAGCCTTTCATCCCTTTGGGGTCGATAAAATGAGTACCAAGCTTGCTTGGGAACTAAACACCGAGGGTCTCGCGTTAGGCTGACCACCTGGCCGGGACGCATGCTGTATAGCACCTCGGGCCTGGGGTCAAGAAAACAGAGATGGCCACTGTCGGCCCTGATCCTCATGGATTGTATAGCCGCAGAGTTTAGTTTAGTATATATATATATATTAGGAAAGTTTCAATTTCAGAAACGATTCACCCCTGTTCCGAAATTAAAAGTATTTTTTTTTTAAATATCTGAAACCAAAATCGAAAGAGTAAAAACTAGCCCGGTTGTAGATCGTCTTCAGCTATCCTATACAAAAAAAAAAAATCATTTTAAAATGTTAAAAAGGAAGTGAGATAAAAAGGAAGTGAGATTTGAAAATAACGCTCCCATATATTTAACATTAGCGTTTACATTTTTTCCCCGTAACCTGCGTGGGTTCTCAAATGTAACGCAAAGATATTTTTTTTGCAACGGTTAGGAAACGCGAAAATTTATCATTAACTTTAATAATGTAAAACTAAAAGTTATGAAACTGTAAGATAAAATATAGCATTTTATAAAAATATACTAGCTAGCAATTTTTTTTTTCTAATACGTATTACCTTTTAATATTTTATACTTCACTTACATGGACATTCAAAAGTATTTTATATTATGGTCTATGTGGGAAAATACATTTGCGTGTATTTTAATGACATAAAACAATTTTAAACATACAATTTATTCGCATTATTGAAGAGCATAGGTACTTGTACAGGGGAATTAAAAAGTATATTTCGTTACATTATGGACTACGAAGAAAAAACGTTTGCGGGGTATTTTAATAACGTTTTCTGTTACAACATAATGAAATTGATATGAATTTATGAGGCGCAGTAAAACATGCTTTCTGAAGGGATAGCAAAGCATTTATCATTCATTTACAGGGTCACAGAAAAGGGTTCAGTTTTATTACAGAAAAAACTGCTTGCAAAATGTGTTTTAGTTATGTTTCACGATTTCAAACAAGATGGAATTCATATACGTTACTGAGGTTTACAATATGATGCTTACATTATAATATGATGTGCATCACATTTTATTTAATTTACAGGGGCACATAAAAGATATTAGATACAATATTGCATATGAAGTATTGTCTATTAGGGATGATTGCTGAAAGTGAGATTTCAGCTATGATATACGTTTTTAACTAAATTTCTGCATACTAGATTATATATATAAATTCGATAGACTACGTATAGGGCTACGCAAAAGAACTAGGAAGAATTGTTGAGAAATTGATTAATTTTATTTTCAAATTCAACTACATTTAGAAAGATATGTTTGGAAAATAAAAATATAATAATATACAAGGCTATTCAAAGAATTGGATGCATGCACGCCTATTTCAGACACGGGAAGGAATGAAAACGCTAATTTTAAGTCTATGGGGGGGGGGGGGTCATTTTCATATTTCTCGCTTTGATTTTAATATTTTTGAATGATTTTTTCTTTTTCTTTTTTTTTTCTTTTTTTTGCATAGGATATCTGGTGACTATCGACAGTGAGGCTAGCTTTTACTTTTCGATTTTGGCTATAGTTTTTTTTTTTTATATATAATAGGATAGTTTAAATTTTAGAGCGGATATGAAAGTAAAAGTAATTTTAAAGAAAAATATCTGAAACAAAAATCGAAAAAGTAATAACTAGCCCGGTTATAGAGCGTCCTCAGCTATCCTAACAGTTTCTTAGCAACGACGAATGATAGCTTAACACTGTCATGATCGGTAAGGTCAAGTAAAGACTATAAACTAAAAGCACTGCTAATTTACCAAATTCCGATATAGGACACAGATTGGTAAAGGATATTACGGCAACTCCTCCTGATTATTAACTGGGAAGTAGAGGAAGAAGATGGAGAATCTCTGGAGATATTTGACTGTGAGCTTTCAACTGACAAGGTAAAAAAAAAATCTCTATCAGCAATGCGGGGAAAATAAAATTGTAACTTAGTCTAAAGATAAAGATGCAGAAAAATAAATTTATTTTCGCTGATTTCTGATAAAGAAAAAGAATGCTTTGGTAAAACTGGAAGAAATTCGAAATATTGCTTTGAAATGGAATTCTATGAAATTCATTATCAGAATTGCATATCAATGTAATGAAAAATCCAAGCAGTTTTCAGAGAAAATAAAAACAAAGTCTTTCTCAAACAATTGAAAAAAAAAAAAAAAAAAAATACAGCTGTATTTGTTACAAAAATCTCCAAATTCAGAGTAATGAATTAAAAAAGGTTTTTATACACAATCTAGGTATAAAAACACAGATAGGATGTTTTTGTGCCTGTCCACAGATTCCTAAAGAGTGATACAAGATTTCACAGGAAGGGATTTGTTCGACGGGTGGCAATTGCACAGACCATCAGCTCATCAAGTTGAAGGCTGAAATTTTAGGATTAGATAGAACTCAATTAGCATATTAAAATGCAAATGGTCTGCTAAGTCATATCTTGATAGAAAACACCTGCACACCGGAGTTTAGTTTTTGATCGATTGGTTTATCATTGTATTTTGCAGCACCCAAATGTATGAAAATATTGAAGTTTGGGTGCATGAAAACACAATGGTAAACCTGCGGATCAACCATTAATTGATGTTCTGCAGATGGTTTCCACCAAGATACGACTTGGCAGACCAATGCATATAGCTTGTATATAAAATAAACGGTCAAGTACGAGTATTACTCGCGCTCAGAGAGTTCCGTAGAATAAATATATGAATTATTAACTGTATTATTTAAAAGAATAATGAAACTTTGTAAAAACCTATACAACGTAGAGTTGGGTATAGCTGTATATATTAGAAAAGTATGATTGAGTATACCACAAAGGTTCAAAGAGATATGAAGCCGAAATAAAATTAAATATTGCTATTTTGTATAATTCTTTTTTTAAACGTATCTTAATCTGGATATGGTGAACTTAATTTGGTACTAACAATAAAAGTACTGCATATTTAAATTTCATTTGGCATTTCATAAAACTAAATTCAACATAGAAATATTTTTCTTTTTACAGTGTAGATGAAATAAAATCCTTGTTCAAAGTTTAAACTTGGCGTTGTACTACGCGCGTTTCGAAAGGAGGTCGCAAAGATGCAACTCGACTTTGTCCGTGCCGCGTTTTTTCAAATAGGTCTTTAATTATCATTTAAAGACACGGGAGGCGTATTGAGAGATCCACTCAACGCAAACTAGTCGCGAATCCCATAGTATTTATGCGATTAATTATAATTAAATTGGTCTGTTTTTAACAATTTGATGTTTACTGCTTTTATGCTGCTACTGGGTATTGCATTACACATATATATCATTAAAAGTTGTTATCTAGTATTTAAAAACCGATGGTATATAGAGTACGCCGCCTCTGCCATTATGTATGTCCAAACCAACCGTGTCTTTAAGGGTTAAGGCTCCTGCCCCTGCCAGCGAAGACAATCACGAGCTAATGCTAATCGTGTAGGGAAGGATTTTTCTAATATCTATTTTGTATTTCGATATTTTAATTTTTTTTTTTGGCATTATATAGCCGAGATCCGTCTCTACATCGCACCTTTCTTTACTCTTTCCTCCCCATCGGATTAGCATTAGCTCGTTAGTGTCTTCGCCGGCAGGGACAGGAGTCTTAATATCTCGGCGAATTACCGACGATTTTTTTTCGAAAATCATTATAAACAATGCTTTTATAATTTTGATACGATAGGTACCTTTAGCGCTCTTCGATACCTTTGCTGAATGCCCGCAAATAGAAATCTGTATGTAACAGAAAAATGCGATTTTATGAAAAACTATGCCACCTAGGGCAATCGCTATAATTTTCCTGCGAGTATTAAATTAACCTCTACTACCTCTAATTTTTTTCATAATTTTAGTTTCAGTAGATTTGAAAATAGATTGGGGGGGGGCGGGGGGGGGGGGGCACATTTTTGCACTACATTTTCGACGATATCTCTGAAAATATAATATCTAAAATTAAAAGAAATGTATTTTTGAGTTATGCGTTACGGAATCTTTTAACCGATACCCCAAACGATACACAAAGAAAATATATTTCTTCTTTAAATAACCTAATTATCCCCTCTATGTTTTTCCCACATATATTTGTGAATGTTTAATAATCTGTAAATATGTGGGTCAATAGTCTTTATTACATCTCCCAATTTGAACTTCCCATGTTCCGTAGTTTACGAGTAAAATGGCTGTGACAGACAGACACAGGAGTGATCTTATAATGATTCCGTTTTTACTTTTTAAGTACGGAACCCTAAAAATCATGATTATTGCAACTGAGAAATACAAAAACATAAGAAGATGAATTATTGAAAATAAATAAAACAAGAAAGGAAAACCATGTGTCAAGTATGGATTATGAACCCTTTCCTACATTTTTAGTTCAGTTAGAAAAACACATAACACATTTGAATATACACATTTATTAATTCCTAACAAAAGACGGAAACGTACTTCAATTGTTTTGTGAAGCTCTGTATGTTCCTTATAAATTTTTATACACGCCACATACTGAGCTGAAATTTAATTCAGAAATAAATACGCTGAAAATTACTGATATCACACTTCTAAGGCTAACATTAGCTTAAGAATTGCTATCCATGGACGGGCATGTATCCAGTTTTTTGTCATATCCCTATTTATTTATATGCTACAATGTCACTTAGCCGACGGGACATTTAGCAGACAGCAATTAGACGACAGGATGTTTAGCCGACAGCGACTGTTAGCCGACAAGACAGTTAGCCAACAGAGGACAATTATTCGACATGGACATTCATCCGACAGGATATTCATCCGACTTAACTGTAACGTAACTGTAACCTGATCTTAACCTAATTATAACCTAAGCATAAACTAACTGCAGCGTAACTGTAACCTAACCAATACCAAACTGTAACGTAACTATAATCTATCTGTAACCTAAACGTAACCTAAGTGTAAGATAACCGTAACCTAACTGAAACCTAACAGTAACCTAATTGTAGCCTAAATGTAACCTAACTGAAACCTAACAGTAACCTAATTGTAGCCTAAATGTAACCTAACTGGGACGTAACCGTAATCTAACTGTAACTAACGTTTACCTAGTTATAACCTAATCGTATGCTAACTGTAATGTAACTGAAACATAACTTTACCATGACCAAGCTCTAACCTAAGCGTATTCTAATTATCACCTAAACGTAACCTAACAGTTATTTAACCCTAATCTAAACGTAACCTAACGGTAACCTAATTATAAAGTAACCGTAACCTAATTGAAACCTAACAGTAACCTAATTGTAGCCTAAATATAATCTAACTGGGACGTAACCGTAATCTAACTGTAACTAACGTTTATCTAATTATAACCTAATCGTATGCTAGCAGTAATGTAACTGTAACACAACTTTACCATGACCAAGCTGTAACCTAAGCGTAATCTAATTATCACCTAAACGTAACCTAATTATAACCGAACAGTTACCTAACCATAATCTAAACGTAACCTAAGTGTAACCTAATTATGAAGTAACCGTAACCAAACTAAAACCTAACAGTAACCTAATTGTAGCCTAAATGTAACCTAACTGGGACTTAACCATAATCTAACTGTAAATAACGTTTACCTAGTTATAACCTAATCATATGCTAAATGTTATGTAACTGTAACATAACTTTACCATGACCAAGCTGTAACTTAAGTGTAATCTAATTATCACCTAAACGTAACTTAATTATAACCTAACCGTAATCTAAGAGTAACTAATCGCAATTGTAACCAAACTGCAAATTAACTGTAACCTAGCGGGAGGTGCATAATATGAAAGAGTGATCAAAGGGCTGCCCAGTCCAATGATATATCACTTGAGGGATGTCGGAAAAGTCAGAAAAATGCTCCCGGTGATACAAATTGGGGGAGGGGGAACGGGAGGTACATAATATGAAAGAGTGATCAAAGGGCTCCAATGCGATGTATCTCATGAGGGGTGTCGAAAAATGTTAGAAAAGTACCGGCTAATTATACTATCAGCTAAATGTCCTGTCGGTTAATCGCCTTTTCGGCTAAATGTCCTCCCGGCTAATTGCCACGTTCGGCCAGTTGCCTGTCGGTCAATTGTCTGTATTGCTAAAATTATTACTATATGTCCGTTTCGATCAATTGTCCTGTATGCTGTATGTAAATTTCAGCTAATTGTGTTGTCGGCTATATGTACGTATCGGCTAAATGCACGTCTCAGCTAACTGCAATCTGCTAAATGTCTTGAAGGCTATTTGGTTGTCGGCTAAATGTCTGCGACCGGCTACGGGTCAAACATCTATACTAAAAGTAGTTGAGCTTGAAAATGCATAAATCAAATTAAAAAACATCTTTAAGTAATTCATAGTCATTCTCGGTACTACTGATGAAATCTTTTGTGTAGTGTCTATGCAACGGAATAGCAATAATTTCAGCAATACAGACAATTGGCCGACAGACAACTGGCCGAACGTGGCAATTAGCCGGGAGGACATTTAGCCGAAAAGACGATTAGCCGACAGGACATTTAGCTGATAGTATAATATGCCGGTACTTTTCTAACATTTTTCGACAACCCTCATGAGATACATCACATTGGAGCCCTTTGATCACTCTTTATATTCTATGCAATTCATATACACCATCTATGTGCCTGTGCAAAAATATTAGTTTAACTTAACTTATACCATAACTTATCATAAATCAAACATATCATAATTTAAAACTCACTATCAGCAATCATCCCTAATGTTTCCCTGTAAATGAACAATAAATTCGATGCACACCATATTCTTATCCAAACATCTTGCACTCTTTGTCTCCCCTTCTTCCGAAATTTCGTTTCCCGTTTTGCTCCCCTTACAGTATCAAAGTTTAAAATCTTTAAAATTCCTTAATATTTTCTTTAATTTTCTGTTTTATTTGTTACTTTAAACTAACAATAAATAGTCAGTCATAAATTTCGTTATCAATTTATTTCACCATATTCATTTCATTAAAAGTTCTTGTAAATTGCCTCCATCGAAAATGTCATTTCTCCCTTTTGCTCCCTCATCCACGGTACCCATATTTTAAAATAAAAACCCTTTAAAACGCTTTAATTTTTTTAAATCTTTTCTGCTCAATTTGCCACTTTATTTTAACAATAAACAAACGATCATAAAAATTTCTCCTCCCCCCCCAACCCCAACTGAAATTGGTATTTCCTCCTCGCCTCTCCCTCTTACCAAGCATCTGAAATTTAAAGTCCTTAATTTTTTTTCGTTTATTATTTTTTTTAACTTATTTGTAAATATTTTCTAAGGTAAGTAAATAATAAGTCGCCGATAAACTTCCCCCCCCCCCCCGCAAAAAAGAACTAATTCTGCTTATTCCTCTTTTTTTTCCCCTCAGATCACAAAATTTTAACCTTAAAAGTCATTGCTTTTTTAAAAACATTTTGTACTCTATTTCAAATGAAAATCAAATTTCAAATTTCAAAGTAATTGCTTAAAAGGCGCAAAGGCCAACATAGTGAAAAAGATTCCAAGCCGGGACTCGAACCCGGGCCATCAGTATAGCGCACTGACGTTCTACCGACTAAACCACTTGGAACGATCCCTAGCTCGGAAAATTTCTCACTATTATATGTTGGAAAGGCTACAAACGCAGCACAAGATGGAATATTTATCGTGAGTCACCGACCTGGGACAAACACGAAACATAATTAAATCCAGCATCGATAGAAATTATATTAATACATGGAAATTATTCCAGAGAGAAACATTCGCCTTGCATACAATATTTCAAATGAAAATCAAATTTCAAATTTCAAAGTAATTGCTTAAAAGGCGCAAAGGCCAACATAGTGAAAAAGATTCCAAGCCGGGACTCGAACTCGGGCCATCAGTATAGCGCACTGACGTTCTACCGACTAAACCACTTGGAACGATACCTAGCTCGGAAAATTTCTCACTATTATATGTTGGAAAGGCTACAAACGCAGCACAAGATGGAATATTTATCGTGAGTCACCGACCTGGGACAAACACGAAACATAATTAAATCCAGCATCGATAGAAATTATATTAATACATGGAAATTATTCCAGAGAGAAACATTCACCTTGCATACAATATTTCACCGACCTGGGACAAACACGAAACACAATTAAATCCAGCATCGATGCTGGATTTAGTTATGTTTCGTGTTTGTCCCAGGTCGGTGACTCACGATAAATATTCCATCTTGTGCTGCGTTTGTAGCCTTTCCAACATATAATAGTGAGAAATTTTCCGAGCTAGGTATCGTTCCAAGTGGTTTAGTCGGTAGAACGTCAGTGCGCTATACTGATGGCCCGGGTTCGAGTCCCGGCTTGGATTGGTTGATTTTTTGACGGCCGATTATCTACACGAGGGATATAGGCCCGGGGGGGAGTGCCCTCCGTGGGGGTCTTTCTAAGGGAACCTAATCCATATTTACACATGGAAAATCCACGGCTCGAAGAAAACCACGAAAACTCCGAACGATTAGGCCGACGGGCGCGATTGGGATCGAACCCAGCACTTCCCGTCTACCAGCTTCGAACGCAGAACCTCTCGGCCACTGGTGGGGCCCCGGCTTGGAAACTTTTTCACTATGTTGGCCTTTGCGCCTTTTAAGCAATTACTTTGAAATTTGAAATTTGATTTTCATTTGAAATATTGTATGCAAGGCGAATGTTTCTCTCTGGAATAATTTCCATGTACTAATATAATTTCTATCGATGCTGGATTTAATTATGTTTCGTGTTTGTCCCAGGTCGGTGACTCACGATAAATATTCCATCTTGTGCTGCGTTTGTAGCCTTTCCAACATATAATAGTGAGAAATTTTCCGAGCTAGGGATCGTTCCAAGTGGTTTAGTCGGTAGAACGTCAGTGCGCTATACTGATGGCCCGGGTTCGAGTCCCGGCTTGGATTGGTTGATTTTTTGACGGCCGATTATCTACACGAGGGATATAGGCCCGGGGGGAGTGCCCTCCGTGGGGGTCTTTCTAAGGGAACCTAATCCATATTTACACATGGAAAATCCACGGTTCGAAGAAAACCACGAAAACTCCGAACGATTAGGCCGACGGGCGCGATTGGGATCGAACCCAGCACTTCCCGTCTACCAGCTTCGAACGCAGAACCTCTCGGCCACTGGTGGGGCCCCGGCTTGGAAACTTTTTCACTATGTTGGCCTTTGCGCCTTTTAAGCAATTACTTTGAAATTTGATTTTCATTTGAAATATTGTATGCAAGGCGAATGTTTGTCTCTGGAATAATTTCCATGTATTAATATAATTTCTATCGATGCTGGATTTAATTATGTTTCGTGTTTGTCCCAGGTCGGTGACTCACGATAAATATTCCATCTTGTGCTGCGTTTGTAGCCTTTCCAACATATAATAGTGAGAAATTTTCCGAGCTAGGTATCGTTCCAAGTGGTTTAGTCGGTAGAACGTCAGTGCGCTATACTGATGGCCCGGGTTCGAGTCCCGGCTTGGAATCTTTTTCACTATGTTGGCCTTTGCGCCTTTTAAGCAATTACTTTGAAATTTGAAATTTGATTTTCATTTGAAATATTGAATGCAAGGCGAATGTTTCTCTCTGGAATAATTTCCATGTATTAATATAATTTTGTACTCTATCTGTTAATTTATTGTAATCATAAATAATCATATAACTATACTCCTCCCCCACAAAAATTGACGCTTGCTCTGACTCTACCCTTACCAAGAACACAAAATTTAGTCTTTTTTTGTCCTATTTCTTATTCTTTAGTAAGGTAAATAAATAAGTCATCAAATAAAATCCCCCCTTTTTTTTTCTTTCCCTTATTTAAGTTTAAAATCTTTGAAAGTCTTTTTTTAATACATTTTCAGCTTTATCTGTTTCATATTGAACAATAAATAATCGATTATATAATTTCTTCCACCCCATATAAAATTGACGTTTTCTTTTCTCCCCCCATTATTTCCATGCTCATAAAATTTAAAGTCTCTAAAACTCCTAATTGCAATGTTTTTGCCCTATTTGTAAATCTTTAATAAGTTACATAATCGGTCATCTATTAAATCCGCCCCCCCCCCCCCCGCCAAAAAAAAAAAAAATATGTTTCTTGATTTGTCTTACCCTCAACTCATGAAGCTAAAAAATCTAATTTACAGTCTTTAAAACTTTTTAATTTTTACTTTTTTTTCGTCCTAATTGTAAATCTTTATTATCTATAATATTAACTAAATCATTTCAACTATGTACGAAAGTGTTAACAATAAAGCGATAGGTGTACATTTAATTGTGCATAAAAAACATTTTAACTGTATTTTTCAAAGGAAAATGTCTTTAGAGAGATATTTGTAAGGAAAATATTGTGGTTTCTCGTCAACGTGCAAGTAAATTCTCAAACCTTTCGAAATCATTTTATTCCGACTAGCTCAGAAAGAACCATCAAACGTAGATACCAAAGGTGCCTGAGTAATCGACTGAACCGAGTATGTCCATAAAGAAAAAAGAAAAATCATGCGTCTACGTCGATACTTTCCAACACTTACAGAACACTGTAACAAAACTTCGCCGTTTAATAAAGTAAAGAAGATATCTAACTAAACATTTGTAATACCTATGACACGTTTGAAAAGCAGATTTCAACAATTGCACCCATAACCTGGAAGGTACTCAAATTCTTTTGTGCAGCTCATATGATATATGCAGCTCATATGAGGCAGTGTATATGATATATTTGTACTGCATATATTTGTACGGATTCTACATACTATATTAAAATTTAGTTTTGTAAGAAAATACATAAAACAGTTGAAAATTCACCCTCGGCAATTTCTACTTATAGACGGAAACATACTTGAATTCTTTTGTGCATTTCTGTATATAGAAATTTTTATACACGTCAAACAGTATTAAGCTGAAATCTAATTCATGCAAAATCATGCTCAAAATTACTGAAATCACACTTGCAGGAATTATTTTCTATCGGCGGCCCATGTATCCAGTTTTTTGAATATCCCTGTATAGGATTTTATTTGTATGATACAAACATCTCTAAGCATATTAAATGTAGTTGAGCTTGTACATTTATAACTAAAAAAAACCTAACACCTTTAAGAAATTCATACTCATTCTCAGCAATGGTTACGAATTCTTTTGTGTGGTCCTGTATAGGGTTTGTAAAATATGTGCACACCACGTAGTGCGCAAAAATTTAGTTAAACTTAAAAACGCATTCTGTAATTGAAAATGTACTTTCAGCATTAATTTTTAATAGCTATATCGGATACAGTATTGTATCAAAATATTTTATGTTTCCCTGTAAATGAACGCTAAATGAAATGCAGACCATATTCGAATGTAAGCATCTTGTAGTAAATCAAAGTAATGTGTATCGATTTCGTCATGTTTGAAATAGTGTAACGTGATCAAAATACGCTACAAACAGTTTTTCTCGTAGACCATATTGAACCAAGTTCTTTTGTCTGACACCGTAAATAATTGTTAAATGCTCATGTTGTACAGAAAGTAGGCTTAGGACACCTCAGAAATTCATATCAATTTCATTATCTTTGTGACAGAGTAATATCAATCAAATACGCCGCAAACGATATTTCTTCATGGGCTATAACATAACGGAATACTTTTGAGTCCCCTATACTCGTACTTTAAGCATTACACATAACATAGTCTATAGTAACAATTTTAAAGTGTGTCTCAATGTACATAAATTTAACTGTGTTTAACATTGTGTAACACTATTAAAATACATCCTAAATAATCCCCCCCCCCCATAGACCATAATGTAGCGAATACTTTTGAGTGCATCTGTAAATGAACCATGAATGGTGCACCGAACATACCATGATGATTTTCAATATCGTATATCAATTACATGGCAATCCGACTATATTTACGCTAGTTAGAGCACGGATAGACAGACAGACGGACGGACAAACTCAATCCATAAACACTTTTCAACTTTCTTGGGAAGTGTTAAAAATGGAAAAATGTAATGAAAATAAAAGTATTTTAGTGTTATTTAGATTACGAACCGCTACAAAAAACATTCTTATTTGACCGCATCATTTAAAAAATATTTAGTGCTCAGAAATCCCCCCCCCCACACACACACACACCTGAATTTACTCCTGTGCACTTAAAATTTCAAATTGTTAAAACTCCTTTATGTTTTATAACATTCTTGTAAAAATAATCCATAATCTAAATTTTCTTCTGCCTGAAAATTTCACTAAAATTTTTGCCATCCTTCTTTCTGCTAACATCACACAAAGTTTTTAATATTTGGAAAACTTTATTTTTTCTGTCGCATATTTTAGTGCTAACAACAATAAATTGTGTACTATATTTATAAATGACTACGCTGGGATTTAGATTTATACCCCCTCTACAGATGTACAGTACAAAATATACAGTTTATTTGTTTAACTTTTCCTCTCCTAATTTTATGAACATCTTATTTTTAACCTTCAATGTTATTTAGCTTTTATAAATCTCATAAATTTTATGTTCTAAAAAGAATTCGCACAAAAGATAGTTATTTTAGAATATTTGTACCTGATATATTTCCCCCCTCATTCAATATCTCCCCCTTGATTTTAAATGTAATTGCCTTATGTGAAATAAAATAGTTTTTATACTGCACTAATTTCAATTTTATGTTTGTAAAAACTGTAAAATAAACCTAAAAAAAAAAAAAAAAAAAAAAAAATTGAAAGTCAAATCGTTTTAATTTTTGCACTTTTATCATAAACAGATTAAAATTCTTTTTACGGCTTTTACCGTTATCGAGTCTTCACAAAACAGTGGGCTTTGATCTACGCTTGTAAAGCGAAGACAATTGAAAAAAAAAAAATCCTTTACACCTGAAACCTACTGGAAATTATCACATGTAGCGCTCAGCCGAAGTGGGGTGGGGGTTGGAATCGTGCCAGATAATTGGCCATTTGCTGATTGGAAGAGCTCGCTTGTCATTCATTTGAATTTAGACCATCCTTTCAATTCAGCTAAAATGCCAGCGGCCATCTTTATTTCTTTTTATCTGTGACTGCAGTGAGCTCTTAAGAGCTCACTGCAGTCACAGACAAAAAGAAATCAAGATGGCCGCTGTCATTTTATCTGAATTGAAAGGATGGTCTAAATTCAAATGATTGACAAGCGAGTTCTTCCAATCAGCAAATAGAATATTCTTGGCTCATGTCCAATACGTTTCAGGTGGTCTAAGAGATTTCTTTTTTCAACTGTCTAGCGTAGATCAAAACCGTCTGTTTTGTGGAGAATCTGGATAACGCTGAAAGCCGTAAAAAGAATTTTAATCTGTTTATAATAAGGGTGCAAAAATTAAAGCGATTTGACTTTCAGAAAATAAATGAATATTTTATTCAGATATATTCTTTTTTTTATCTTCAAGTTCATTTTACAGCTTTTACAAACATAAAATTGAAATTAGCGCAGTATAAAAACTATTTTATTTCACATAACGAAATTACATTTAAAATCAAGGGGGAAGATATTGAATGAGGGGGGAAATACCAGGTACAAATATTCTAAAATAACTATCTTTTGTGGGGATTGTTTTTAGAACATGAAATTTATCAAGAGATATATAAAAGCTAAACAACATTGAAGGTTAAAAAAAAGATGTTCATAAAATTAGGAGAGAAAAAGTTAACCAAATAAACTGTATATTTTGTACTGTAGAGGGGTGGAGGGGAGAACGGGAAATATTAATTTTGAGGAGAAGGGGGGGGGGGTATACATCTAAATCCCAGCGTAGTCATTTATAGGTATAGTACATAATTTATTGTTGTTAGCACTAAAATATATGACAGAAAAAATAAAGTTTTCCAAATATTCAAAACTTTGTGTGATGTTAGCAGAAAGGTAGAGGGCGAAAAGTTTAGTGTAATTTTCAGGCGGAAGAAAATTTAGATTATATTTTATTTTTACAAGTAAGTTATAAAACATAAAGGAGTTTTCACAATTTGAAATTTTAAGTGCATAGGAGTAAATTCAGGTGTGTGTGTGGGGGGGGGGGAGATTTCTGTACACTAAATATTTTTTAAATGATGCAGACAGTTAAGAATGTTTTTTGTAGCGGTTCGTAATCTAAATAACAATAAAATACTTTTATTTTCATTTACATTTTTTTCATTTTTAACACTTTCCAAGAAAGTTGAAAAGTGTTTATGAATTGGGTTTGTCCGTCCGTCTGTCTGTCTGCCTATCCGTGCTCTAACTAGCGTAAATATAGTCGGATTGCCATGTAATTGATATACGATATTCAAAATCATCATGGTATGTTCGGTGCACCATTCATGGTTCATTTACAGATGCACTCAAAAGTATTCGCTACATTATGGTCTATGTGGGGGGGGGGGGGGGTTATTTAGGATGTATTTTAATAGTGTTACACAGTGTTAAACACAGTTAAATTTATGTACATTGAGACACACTTTAAAATTGTTACTATAGACTATGTTATGTGTAATGCTTAAAGTACGAGTATAGGGGACTCAAAAGTATTCCGTTATGTTATAGCCCATGAAGAAATATCGTTTGCTGCGTATTTGATTGATATTACTCTGTCACAAAGATAATGAAATTGATATGAATTTCTGAGGTGTCCTAAGCCTACTTTCTGTACAACATGAGCATTTAACAATTATTTACGGGGTCAGATAAAAGAACTTGGTTCAATATGGTCTACGAGAAAAACTGTTTGTAGCGTATTTTGATCACGTTACATTATTTCAAACATGACGAAATAGATACACGTTACTTTGATTTACTACAAGATGCTTGCATTCGAATATGGTCTGCATTTCATTTAGCGTTCATTTACAGGGAAACATAAAATATTTTGATACAATACTGTATCCGATATAGCTATTAAAAATTAATTCTGAAAGTACATTTTCAATTACAGAATGCATTTTTAAGTTTAACTAAATTTTTGCGTACTACGTGGTGTGCACATATTTTTCAAACCCTATACAGGACTACACAAAAAAATTCGTAACCATTGCTGAGAATGAGTATGAATTTCTTAAAGATGTTAGGTTTTTTTTAGTTATAAATGTACAAGCTCAACTACATTTAATATGCTTAGAGATGTTTGTATCATACAAATAAAATCCTATACAGGGATATTCAAAAAACTGGATACATGGGCTGCCGATAGAAAATAATTCCTGCAAGTGTGATTTCAGTAATTTTGAGCATGATTTTGCATGAATTAGATTTCAGCTTAATGCTGTTTGACGTGTATAAAAATCTGTATTCTATATACAGAAATGCACAAAAGAATTCAAGTATGTTTCCGTCTATTAGTAGAAATTGCCGAGGGTGAATTTTCAACTGTTTTACGTATTTTCTTACAAAACTAAATTTTAACATAGTATGTAGAATCTGTACAAATATATGCAGTACAAATATATCATATACACTGCCTCATATGAGCTGCACAAAAGAATTGGAGTACCTTCCAGGTTATGGGTGCAATTGTTGAAATGTGCTTTTCAAACGTGTCATAGGTATTACAAATGTTTAGTTAGATATCTTCTTTACTTTATTAAACGGCGAAGTTTTGTTACAGTGTTCTGGAAGTGTCGACGTAGACGCATGATTTTTCTTTTTTCTTTATGGACATACTCGGTTCAGTCGATTACTCAGGCACCTTTGGTATCTACGTTTGATGGTTCTTTCTGAGCTAGTCGGAATAAAATGATTTCGAAAGGTTTTGAGAATTTACTTGCACGTTGACGAGAAACCACAATATTTTCCTTACAAATATCTCTCTAAAGACATTTTCCTTTGAAAAATACAGTTAAAATGTTTTTTATGCACAATTAAATGTACACCTATCGCTTTATTGTTAACACTTTCGTACATAGTTGAAATGATTTAGTTAATATTATAGATAATAAAGATTTATAATTAGGACCAAAAAAAGTAAAAATTAAAAAGTTTTAAAGACTGTAAATTAGATTTTTTAACTTCATGAATTGAGGGTAAGACAAAGGAAGAAACAGATTTTTTTTGGGGGGGTGGGGGGGGGAATTTAATAGATGACTGATTATGTAACTTATTAAAGATTTACAAATAGGGCAAAAACATTGAAATTAGGAGTTTTAGATACTTTAAATTTTATGAGCACGGAAATAATGGGGGGGGGGGGGGGGGAGAAAAGAAAACGTCAATTTTATATGGGGGTGGAAGAAATTATATAATCCATTATTTATTGTTCAATATGAAACAGATAAAGCTGAAAATGTATTAAAAAAAGACTTTCAAAGATTTTAAACTTAAATAAGGGAAAGAAGAAAAAAAGGGGGGGATTTTATTTGATGACTTATTTATTTACCTTACTAAAGAATAAGAAATAGGACAAAAAAAGACTAAATTTTGTGTTCTTGGTAAGGGTAGAGTCAGAGCAAGCGTCAATTTTGGTGGGGGAGGAGTATAGTTATATGATTATTTATGATTACAATAAATTAACAGATAGAGTACAAAATGTTTTAAAAAAAGCAATGACTTTTAAGGTTAAAATTTTGTGATCTGAGGGAAAAAAAGAGGAATAAGCAGAATTAGTTCTTTTTTGCGGGGGGAGGGGGGCGGAAGTTTATCGGTGACTTATTATTTACTTACCTTAGAAGATATTTACAAATAATTTAAAAAAATAATAAACGAAAAAAAAATTAA
Organism: Maratus speciosus; assembly: GCA_963932465.1. Taxonomy (NCBI): domain Eukaryota; kingdom Metazoa; phylum Arthropoda; class Arachnida; order Araneae; family Salticidae; genus Maratus; species Maratus speciosus. Next base: position 345,645,476 of record OZ010799.1, on the reverse strand, counting down.
GGACTTTAAATTTCAGATGCTTGGTAAGAGGGAGAGGCGAGGAGGAAATACCAATTTCAGTTGGGGTTGGAGGGGGGGGGGAGGAGAAATTTTTATGATCGTTTGTTTATTGTTAAAATAAAGTGGCAAATTGAGCAGAAAAGATAAAAAAAATTAAAGAGTTTTAAAGGGTTTTTATTTTAAAATATGGGTACCGTGATGAGGGAGCAAAAGGGAGAAATGACATTTCCGATAGAGGCAATTTACAAGAAATTTTAATGAAATGAATATGGTGAAATAAATTGATAACGAAATTTATGACTGACTATTTATTGTTAGTTTAAAGTAACAAATAAAACAGAAAATTAAAGAAAATATTAAGGAATTTTAAAGATTTTAAACCTTGATACTGTAAGGGAAGCAAAACGGGAAACGAAATTTCGGAAGAAGGGGAGACAAAGAGTGCAAGATGTTTGGATAAGAATATGGTGTGCATCGAATTTATTGTTCATTTACAGGGAAACATTAGGGATGATTGCTGATAGTGAGTTTTAAATTATGATATGTTTGATTAATGATAAGTTATGGTATAAGTTAAGTTAAACTAATATTTTTGCACAGGCACATAGGTGGTGCATATGAATTGCATAGAATATGAAAGAGTGATCAAAGGGCTCCAATGCGATGTATCTCATGAGGGGTGTCGAAAAATGTTAGAAAAGTGCCGGCTAATTATGCTATCAGCTAAATGTCCTGTCGGCTAATCGCCTTTTCGGCTAAATGTCCTCCCGGCTAATTGCCACGTTCGGCCAGTTGTGTGTCGGCCAATTGTCTGTATTGCTGAAATTATTGCTATTCCGTTGCATAGACACTACACAAAAGATTTCATCAGTAGTATCGAGAATAACCATGAATTACTTAAAGATGTTTTTTAATTTGATTTATGCATTTTCAAGCTCAACTACTTTTAGTATAGATGTTTGACCCGTAGCCAGTCGCAGACATTTATCCGACAATCAAATAGCTTTCAAGACATTTAGCAGATAGCAGTTAGCTGACACGTGCATTTAGCCGATACGTACATATAGCCGACAACACAATTAGCTGAAATTTACATACAGCATACAGGACAATTGACCGAAATGGACATATAGTAATAATTTTAGCAATACAGATAATTGGCCGACAGGCAACTGGCCGAACGTGGCAATTAGCCGGAAGGACATTTAGCCAAAAAGGCGATTAGCCGACAGGACATTTAGCTGATAGTATAATTAGCCGGGACTTTTCTAACATTTTTCGACACCCCTCATGAGATACATCGCATTGGAGACCTTTGATTACGCTTTCATATTATGTACCTCCCGTTCCCCCTACCCCAATTTGTATCACCGGGAGCATTTTTCTGACTTTTCCGACATCCCTCAAGTGATATATTATTGGACTGGGCAACCCTTTGATCACTCTTTCATATTATGCACTTCCCGCTAGGTTACAGTTAATTTGCAGTTTGGTTACAATTGCGATTAGTTACTCTTAGATTACGGTTAGGTTATAATTATGTTACGTTTAGGTGATAATTAGATTACACTTAAGTTACAGCTTGGTCATGGTAAAGTTATGTTACAGTTACATAACAGTTAGCATAGGATTAGGTTATAACTAGGTAAACGTTAGTTACAGTTAGATTATGGTTAAGTCCCAGTTAGGTTACATTTAGGCTACAATTAGGTTACTGTTAGGTTTTAGTTTGGTTAACGTTACTTCATAATTAGGTTACACTTAGGTTACGGTTAGATTATGGTTAGGTAACTGTTCGGTTATAATTAGGTTACGTTTAGGTGATAATTAGATTACGCTTAGGTTACAGCTTGGTCATGGTAAAGTTGTGTTACAGTTACATTACTGCTAGCATACGATTAGGTTATAATTAGATAAACTTTAGTTACAGTTAGATTACGGTTACGTCCCAGTTAGATTATATTTAGGCTACAATTAGGTTACTGTTAGGTTTCAATTAGGTTACGGTTACTTTATAATTAGGTTACCCTTAGGTTACGTTTAGATTATGGTTAAATAACTGTTAGGTTACGTTTAGGTGATAATTAGAATACGCTTAAGTTACAGCTTGGTCATGGTAAAGTTATGTTACAGTTACATTACAGTTAGCATACGATTAGGTTATAACTAGGTAAACGTTAGTTACAGTTAGATTACGGTTACGTCCCAGTTAGGTTACATTTAGGCTACAATTAGGTTACTGTTAGGTTTCAGTTAGGTTACATTTAGGCTACAATTAGGTTACTGTTAGGTTTCAGTTAGGTTACATTTAGGCTACAATTAGGTTACTGTTAGGTTTCAGTTAGGTTACGGTTATGTTACACTTAGGTTACGTTTAGGTTACAGATAGGTTATAGTTACGTTACAGTTTGGTATTGGTTAGGTTACAGTTACGCTACAGTTAGTTTATGCTTAGGTTTAATTAGGCTAAGATCAGGTTGCAGTTACGTTACAGTTAAGTGGGATGAATGTCCATGTCGAATAATTGTCCTCTGTTGGCTAACTGTCTTTTAGGCTAACAGTCGCTGTCGACTAATTGTCATGTCGGCTAAACATCCTGTCGTCTAATTGCTGTCTGCTAAATGTCCCGTTGGCTAAATGACATTGTAGCATATAAATAAATAGGGATATGACAAAAAACTGGATACATGGCCGTCCATGGATAGCAATTCTTAAGCAAATGTTAGCCTTAGAAGTGTGATTTCAGTAATTTTCTGCGTATTTATTTCTGAATTAAATTTTAGCTCAGTATGTGGCGTGTATAAAAATTTATAAGGAACATAACAGAGCTTCACAAAACAATTGAAGTACGTTTCCGTCTATTGCTAGGAATTAATAAATGTGTATTTTCAAATGTGTTATGTTTTTCTAACTGAACTAAAAATGTAGGAAAGGGTTCATAATCCATACTTGGCACATGGTTTTCCTTTCTTGTTTTATTTATTTTCAATAATTCATCTTCTTATGTTTTTGTATTTCTCAGTTGCAATAATCATGATTTTTAGGGTTCCGTACTTAAAAAGTAAAAACGGAATCATTATAAGATCACTCCTGTGTCTGTCTGTCTGTCACAGCCATTTTACTCGTAAACTACGGAACGTGGGAAGTTCAAATTGGGAGATGTAATAAAGACTATTGACCCACATATTTACAGATTATTAAACATTCACAAATATATGTGGGGAAAAACGTAGAGGGGATAATTAGGTTATTTGAAGAAGAAATATATTTTCTTTGTATATCGTTTGGGGTATCGGTTAAAAGATTCCGTAACGCCGAACTCAAAAATACATTTCTTTTAATTTTAGATATTATAATTTCAGAGATATCGTCGAAAATGTAGTGCAAAAATATGTCCCTCCCCCCCATCTATTTTCAAATCTACTGAAACTAAAATTATGAAAAAATTTAGAGGTAGTAGAGGAATGTAGTAGAGGTACTCGCAGGAAAATTATAGCGATTGCCCTAGGCGGCATAGTTTTTCATAAAATCGCATTTTTCTGTTACATACAGATTTCTGTTTGCGGGCATTCAGCAAAGGTATCGAAGAGCGCTAAAGGTACCTATCGTATCAAAAGTATAAAATCATTGTTTATAATGATTTTCGAAAAAAAATCGTCGGTAATTCGCCGAGATATTAAGATTCCTGTCAATGCCGGCGAAGACACTAACGAGCTAATGCTAATCCTATGGGGAGGAAAAAGTAAAGAAAGTGCGATGTAGAGACGGATCTCGGCTATACAATGGCAAAAAAAAAATATTTTAAAATATCGAAATGCAAAAGAGATATTAGAAAAATCCTTCCCCATACGATTAGCATTAGCTCGTGTGTGCCTTCGCTGGCAGGGGCAGGAGCCTTAACCCTTAAAGACACGGTTGGTTTGGACATACATAATGGCAGAGGCGGCGTACTCTATATACCATCGGTTTTTAAATACTAGATAACAACTTTTAATGATATATTTGTGTAATGCAATACCCAGTAGCAGCATAAAAGCAGTAAACGTCAAATTGTTAAAAACAGACCAATTTAATTATAATTAATCGCATAAATACTATGGTATTCGCGACTAGTTTGCGTTGAGTGGATCTCTCAATACGCCTCCCGTGTCTTTAAATGATAATTAAAGACCTATTTGAAAAGAATGCGGCACGGACAAAGTCGAGTTACATCTGTGCGACCTCCTTTCGAAGCGCGCTTAGTACAACGCCAAGTTTAAACTTTGAACAAGGATTTTATTTCACCTACACTCTAAAATGAAAAATATTACTATGTTGAATTTAGTTTTATGAAATGCCAAATGAAATTTAAATATGCAGTACTTTTATTGTTAGTACCAAATTAAGTTCACCATATGCAGATTAAGATACGTTTAAAAAAAGAGTTATACAAAATAGCAATATTTAATTTTATTTCGGCTTCATATCTCTTTGAACCTTTGTGGTATACTCATTCATACTTTTCTAATATATACAGCTATACCCAACTCTACGTTGAATAGGTTTTTACAAAGTTTCATTATTCTTTTAAATAATACAGTTAATAATTCATATATTTATTGTACGGAACCCTCTGAGCGCGAGTAATACTTGTATTTGACCGTTTATTTTATATACAAGTTATATGCATTGGTCTGCCAAGTCGTATCTTGGTGGAAACCATCTGCAGAACATCAATTTAGTGGTTGATCTGCAGGTTTACCATTGTGTTTTCATGCACCCAAACTTCAATATTTTCATACATTTGGGTGCTGCAAAATACAATGATAAACCAATCGATCAAATACTAAACTCCGGTGTGCAGGTGTTTTCTATCAAGATATGACTTATCAGACTATTTGCATTTTAATATGCTAATTGAGTTCTATCTAATCCTAAAATTCCAGCCTTCAACTTGATGAGCTGATGGTCTGTGCAATTGCCACCCGTCGAACAAATCCCTTCCTGTGAAATCTTGTATCACTCTTTAGGAATCTGTGGACAGGCACAAAAACATCCTTTGTTTTTATACCTCGATTGTGTATAAAAACCTTTTTTAATTCATCACTCTGAATTTGGAAATTTTTGTAATAAATACAGCTGTATTTTTTTTTTTTTTTTTTTACAATTGTTTGAGAAAGATTTGTTTTTATTTTCTCTGAAAACTGCTTGGATTTTACATTACATTGATATGCAATTCTGATAATGAATTTCATAGAATTCCATTTCAAAGCAATATTTCGAATTTCTTCCAATTTTACCAAAGCATTCTTTTTCTTTATCAGAAATCAGAGAAAATAAATTTATTTTCCGCCATCTTTATCTTTAGATTAAGTTACAATTTTATTTTCCCCGCATTGCTGAGAGATTTTTTTTTTTACCTTGTCAGTTGAAAGCTCACAGTCAAATATCTCCAGAGATTCTCCATCTTCTTCCTCTACTTCCAAGTTAATAATCAGGAGGAGTTGCCGTAATATCCTTTAGCAATCTGTGTCCTATATCGGAATTTAATAAATTAGCAGTGCTTTTAGTTTATAGTCTTTACTTGAACTTACCGATCATGACAGTGTTAAGCTATCATTCGTTGTTGCTAAGAAACTGTTTTTACTAGTTTATAAATTAGCTTGGTAAATTATCACTGGTTTTACTTTGCAGCCTCTACTTGAACTTGCCGATCAAGACAATGCTAAGCTGTCATTCATTGGTGCCCAGAAAATGTTTTTATCAGTTTGTTAAAAATGTCCTACTGACATTTTCTATGTAAATAACGCAGTCTTTCAAAGTGACAGACTGGTTGATGATGGTATTATCCTTCTCGTATAATTCTTGAAAAGCTAATGACAAATTTACTAACTGTTGCTCTGTGAGCCTTAATTTCCTCTCTACTCATTTGATAAAACTCTGTCATTGAATAACGAATTTTAGTAAACGAAAGTGTGTGACATTACAAATACATCATGAAATAAAAATGTTAACTAAGGCAATCTTTAACCAGGATACCAATGTAAATTGAAAGTAAAGATGGAGTGTTATTAAAATTCATAGATAAAGACCAGAGAAGAATCCGTAACCAAATTCAGATTTTTGGGAATGATGTAAAAGTTTGTTGCATATTGTTGATGGAAATTAAAGAAAGTGTATTTCGTGAAAATTTCAATTCCTAGCAGTTACATAATTAGCGCTCATCTGGCTAAAGAATCGATGTATTTTCTCAAATCTTCCAAAAAATAAAATACCTTATCCTCAAAATATTTTTAAGTGATTTAAATAAACGGTCATTCGACGAAGTAAGTTTTGGAGAATGGTACTTGGATTGAAACACTTCATCTCAATTATAATATTTTGTGTCTACAGTGGGCAAAGATACGTGTGGTCTTGTTGGAAAACAATGCCTAATTGTTGATTATTTAAAGCTGCTTTTAGCGGATTGTTTGATTTAATTCACTTAATTATAAACATTATTTCTGCAAACTACTACTATAGTTTCCAAGTAACATCTATTAATAAACAATTTTCTTGTCTCACTGAATGCGAAGAAAAATCTTCTGTGGGTAAGAAACTGACTTTTGCTTTAATTAAAAGGCCTCTTCGAAGTAGTCATCAATGTAGTCTAAATAAATATTAATATTGTTATTATTCCTTATATTCCATGAATTACGAATATAATCAGAAAATAAAAACTGTGCGTAAATCTGGTTTTTGAACAATGTAGAATAACGTTGTTTTAAAAATATCGACATATTCTGTAGAAATTGAGTCGGGCCAAAGTTTTAGCTTCATAATACGTAATTTTTTTGTACTGCCCGGCTCCGGGAACAAGAAATTTCCGTCCGAGGAGACCTGTACATTCAAATTTTTAGACAACAAAGGCTTAGAAACTGATACAATCAATTATGACTCGTATTCAATCATAGAGCCTCGCTTATAGAAAAAATTTCAGGCCGAAACGTGCTGGATCGAACCGTAGGTTCCGACTTCACGAGGATGAAGTAGGCATACTTCTATTAAAAATTGTTACATTTTTTTTTATCATATTTAATAACTTCAGTTAATTAAGACAATAATAACATTTTAAAATAAGTGGTAGAAATTTGCTTGATTTGCCTCCGTCAGAATATTGCTTATAGATCGAATTTGGCAAGCTCAAATGTGGAGGTTCTATTATGATTTTATGAGATATATAATTTGCAATGAAATGCTGATTTGAGTGGACTTTCTGCAGAAAATTCCTTCGTGAAAACATTTCATTTATTAACGCAATCAAATTAAACCTCGTGAGTTTGGTCTCCTTATTCACCACCCCTCCTTTCTTTAGCATTTTTTGAGTTTCTCCATCTTCACTGTTTTTTTTTTTTTTTTTTTTTTTTTTTTTTATGAAGGTAGTGCAGATGGCCTTTAGTAATGTGGACTATGGTGATTTCGAGTTAAGTTAGAAAACTTAAACAATCGGCTGATTTTCGTCAATGTTTTATAACGGTGGATGAAACATGAATTCGCCATTATTCTTCAGTGATGAAAGAGCAATCTAAACAATGTGAAAGAGCAGCTGAAATTGCACCAAAGAAAGTGAAAACAGTTCCACCTGCTGGAAAAGCCATGGATACGGTTTTCAGGAATTCACAAGATGTTGTGATCATAGACCACCGACAAAAAGGCAGAATCGTCACCGGACAGTGTTATTCTTCTCTACAGGACCAATTGAAGAGTGCTTATTCCGACAAAATTTCCCAACCTGAGCAAAAAGAAGGTGTTCGTTCACCACAGCATTGTTCTTGCACACATGCCTGTAGTTTTCGCTACTAAAGTCAATCACCTACGCTCTGTAGTACTTCCACATGCACCGGATTTTGCTCCCAGCGATTATTTCCTCTTCCCAAGCCTGGAGAAATGGCTCGGTAGTCGGAAATTCACTTCAAAATATGGGGTTAAAGCAGACACCACCACTTCATTTCCAAAGATAGATAAGGCTTATTATACTAAAGATAATAAAAAGTCGGAAACTCGTTGGTTTAAATTTTATAAGTTGTAAGGAACTACGTTAAAAAAAATGAAATATTGTCAAAATATTACTATTTTCTTTGTCGGGCTGATAACCTTTCAAAACACACTCGTATCGACATCAAATTTTATTTTCCCTCCAAAAAAAAAGGCGGAGTTCATGAAAAATGGTCCTAGTTGTAATTAAAATTCGACTCCCTCATGCTAAAAACATGACACTATAAAACCTGGTAAGACGGAAACATAAACAATAGATACAAATACCGTTTTAGATGGTTTATTTGCGTCTTTGCAGATACACTTGCCAGGTATTTTTAGGGAAATAATGAACAAATTCCGTTTAAACCAGGATTCCGTTACAGCTGCATATCAGAAAATAAATTTGTTAGCTAGTAGACTTTCCTCTCTCTTTTTCTCTCATTCTGTCCTTGATTCTCGGCAGTATTGCTAGGAGTTATCGACACTCTCTATCACAGTAGTGTTTCACTACACTTAGACTAACATTTCCTGTTTTTGCTATGATGTGCTATATACCAACTCATCGACAGGGCGTGGATTTGATCTTCAAATAGGTAGCCCCTGGAACTGCGCTGCTGTTCACTGTTCAGACATTTATAAAATGTAATATTTAACCTTACAGTCTCATTATTTTCAGATTTACATTATTATCGTTAATGATAAATTTTCGCGTTTCCTTACCGTTACAAAAAATGTCTTTCCGTTACCTTTGAGAATATACACTAGTAACGGGGAAAAAATGTAAGCGCTAATGTTTAGTCTGTGGGAGCGTTATTTTCAAATATCTCGCTTTCTTTATAATATTTTAAAATGAATTTTTTTGCATAGGATTGCTGAGGACGATCTACAACCGGGCTGTTTTTTACTTTTTCGATTTTGGTTTCAGATATTTAAAAAAAAATTACTTTTTCTTTCGGAACCGGTTGGAATCCGTTCTGAAATTGATACTATCCTAATATTAAAAAAAATTAAAAACAAAATCGAAAAAGTAAAAACTATTCTGGTTTTCGATCGTCCTCAGCTATCCAATGCAGAAAAAACAAAAAAAAAATCTATTAAAATAAAGCGAGAAATTTGAAATTAACGCGCCCATAGACTTAAAATTAGCGTTTTTATTTATTCCCGTGTCTGAAGTGGGCTCTTAAAGAAAGATGTGTAATACAGGACAAATTTCGCATTTTCTGCGGTTGTTAAAGGTGTACTTTTTCGTTAAAAATAATAAATATTAAAAGTAATAAATATTAACAATATTCCTTTAAATTTTCAAACAAATTGATCAAAACTTTCAAAGTAAACATTCTTTAATACTTACTAACTTTTTGTTTATCCTCTGTTTATGTTAGTTTGCTTATGTTTGTTGTTGTTGTTTGTTACTTTATGTGTTATATTTGTTTGTATGTTGTTGTGTTTTTGTTTGTTATATTAACTAAGTTTTTGTTAAATCTTAGTAAATTTAAATTGTTCAAATTACTGAAAAATGAAAATGATAAAGTCATCAATGGATGTTCTTAGGCTTGTTTTAACGGCATGAAAAATATGATAAAATTTAATATAATAAGAAAACGAATAATGCAGATGAAAGTAAACTTTCAGCAATTCCTACCAATTAACTGCAGTATATTTGCATTATTTTGTACAGCCCTTGCATCCGAACAAGTTTATATACACGGCACATGGTAATGGTAAGATCAAAATTATTGCAGTATAAACATGCTGTAAACAACTGAAATCGTACTTCCAGAAATTATTATTCATACGCGTGCGCATGCATCCAGTTCTTTGAATAGCCTTGTATATTATTATATTTATATTTTACAAACACATCTTTCTAAATATAGTTGAACGTGAAAATGTAGAATTTAATTAAAAAAAAAGCAATTCACTCTCATTATCAGCAATTCTTCCTAGTTCTTTTGCGTAGCCCTATACATGCTCTATAGAAATCATATATATAATCTAGGATGCAGAAATTTAGTTAAAAAAGGATATCATAGCTGAAAACTCACTTTTAGCAATCGTCCCTAATAGACAATACTTCGTATACAGTATTGTATCTAGCAACTTTTATGTGCCCCTGTAAATGAAATAAAATGTGATTCACATCATATTCTAATGTAAGCATCTTGTAGTAAACCTCAGTAACGTATACGAATTTCATCTTGTTTAAAATATTGAAACGGAATTAAAACACGCTGCGAGCAGTTTTTCCTGTAATAAAACTGAATTCTTTTCTGTGATCCTGTAAATGAATGATAAATGCTTTGTAACCCCCTTAAAAAGCATGTTTCAGTGCACCTAATAAATTCACATCCATTTCGTTATGATTGCAACAGAGAAACATTATTAAAATACGCCGCAAACGTTTTTTCTTCATAGTCCATAATATAATGAAATGTACTTTTGAATTCCCCTGTACACGTATCTGTGCACTTCAATAAGGTGCATAAATTTTATGTTTAAATTGTTTTACATCATTAAAATACACCGCAAATGATTTTTCCCACATAGGCCATAATATAAAAGAATGCTTTTCAATGTCTATGTAAGTGAAGTATAAATTATTACACGCTTCATTATCAATGTCATTTATGACATGGTAAACATCAACAACGTATTTCTATTACATCACAATCCGAGTATATGTACGCTAGTTAGAGTACTGACAGACGAGCAGTCAAGCCCCACTCATAAACATTTTTCATCTATGTTGGAGAGTGCTAAACATCTGAGTACCCGTCCAAACGTTTTGTGTTGGATATATAAATAGAAAATATAGAGGGCTTAGAGAAAAACGCGGGGCCTGGTAATAATTAAAATTCCACCCCCTCAACTAAAAACATGACACTATAAAACCTGCTAAGACGGAAACATAAACAATGTGTACGAAATACCGTTTTAGGGGGTTTGTTTCCGTCTTTACAGATACAATTGTAAGATATTTTTAGGGGAATCATGAAGCTATTCCGTTTAAACTAGGATTCTGTTACAGTTACGCATTGCAAAATAAATTTGCCAGCTGACAGACTTTTATAAATTGCGATATTTTACCTTACAGTCTCCTTATTTTTAGATTTACATTCTTATAGTTAATGATAAATTTTCGCGTTTCCTAAACGTTACAAACAGTTCCTTTACGTTACATTTGAGAACCCACACTAGTAACTAGGAAAAAATGAAAGCGCTAATGTTAAGTCTATTGGAGAGTTACTTTCAAATATCTCGCTTCCTTTTTAATATTTTAAAATGAATTTTTTGCATAAGATAGCTGAGAACGCTCGATAACCGGGCTAGTTTTTATTTTTTCAATTTTGGTTTCAGATATATTTTTTTTAATTACTTTTACTTTCATAACCGGTTGGCATCCGTTCTGAAATTTAAACTATCCTAACATAAAAAAAAACTACAACCAAAATCGAAAAAGTAAAAACTAGTCTGGTTGTCGATCATCCTCAGCAATCCTATGCAAAAAAAAATCATTCAAATATATTAAAATCAAAGCGAGAAATTTGAAAATGACGCCCCCAAGGGCTTAAAATTAGCGTTTTCATTTCTTCCCGTGTCTGAAATAGGCGTGCATGCATCGCATTCTTTGAACAGACTTGTATATTATTATATTTGAATTTTCCAAACATATCTTTCTAAATATAGTTGAACTTGAAAATAAAATTAATCAATTCATTCTCATTCGCAACAATTCTTCCTAGTTCTTTTGTGTAGCCCTATATATAGTCTATAGATTAATCAAGTATGCAGAAATTTAGTTAAAAATGTATATCATAGCTGAAAACTCACTTTCAGCAATCATCACTAATAGACAATACTCATATACATCATTGTATCCAATATCTTTTATGTGCCCCTGTAAATGAAATAAAATGTGATGCACATCATATTTTAATGTAAGCATCTTGTAGTAAACCTCAGTAAGGTATATTAGTTCCATCTTGTTTAAAATCGTGAAACATAGCTACAACACATGCTGCAAGCACTTTTTTCTGTAATAAAGATGAACTCTTTTCTGTGACCCTGTAAATGAGTGATAGATGCTTTGCAACCCCTTCAGAAAGCATTTTTTTCACCTTATAAATTCATATCAATTTCATTATGTTGCAACAGAGAAACGTTATTAAAATACGCCGCAAACGTTTTTTTCTTCATAGTCCATAATATAACGAAATCCACTTTTGAATTCCCCTGTACACGTACCTGTGCACTTCAATAAGGTGCATAAATTTTATGTTTAAAATTGTTTTACATCATTAAAATACGTCGCAAATGATTTTTCCCACATAGGCCATAATATAAAAGAAAACTTTTGAATGTCCATATAAGTGAAGTATAAATTATTATAAAATAATACGTATTACAAAATAAATTTTCTAGCTAGCAGACTTTTATAAAATGCTATATTTGACCTTACATCTCATTATTTTTAGTTTTACATTATTAAAGTTAATGATAAATTTTAGCGTTTCCTTGAAGTTACAAAGAATATCTTTATGTTACCTTTGAGAATTCGCACTTGTTACGAGAACAAAATGTAAGCTCTAACGTTAAGTATATGGGAGAGTTATTTTCAAATATTTAACTTCCTTTTTAATATTTTTAAATGATTTTTTTTGCATAGGATGGCTGAGGATGATCTACAACCGGGCTAGTTTTTACCCTTTCGATTTTAATTTCAGATATTAAAAAAAAATTACCTTTACTTTCGGAACCGAGGTGAATCTGTTCTGAAATTGAAACTAACCTAATATATATATATTAAAAATACTATAACCAAAATCTAAAAAGTAAAACAGGGTTCGTACGGTCCTTGAAAGTCCTTAAAAGTGCTTACATTTTTCAAAGGAAATTTTTGGTGCTTAAAAGTACTTATTTTCATGCAAAATCGGAAAAAGTCCTTAAATGTGCTTAATTTTACTCTCATATTAATTCTTAATCAAAGGTGAAACTCTTCTGCATTTCTTTTAATTTCTGATTTAAAAAAAAAAAATCTTAATCCCGCCTTGCCTCCCCTTCTGAAATTTTACTTTCCCCTTTGTAGTATCAAATTTAAAAACTTCATTGTTTTAACCTTTTTCTACTCTCAGGGATGTAAGACCTGCGCCAGACGAAGCCAAAATTTGCGCAAAGCTGCTACAAAAGAGCTATTTTTTTTCCATTTTGAGCCAAACCTACACCAAAACGTACTTAGTGCCAAGATGAAATTTAGCAGGATTTCGTCGATCCGAGAAACAAAAAAAAAAAAAATCAATTTTTTCTATGCCGCCAATTGCGTCAAAAAAAAGCAAAAAACCGCGGTCAAAAGATCTCGAAAAACACGCGATGTTTGTCAAATGATCACAAAAATAACGTGAATTTTGTCAAAGGATCGCTAATTTCGTCAAAAACGAACAAAACGCGGTCAAAAGATCGTAAAAACGATAATTTTGTTAAAAGATGGCGAAAAAAACGCGCAAATTTCATCAAAAGGTCGCAAAAACCCATAAATTTCGTCAAATGATCGCGAAAAACACGCAAATTTCGTCAAAAAATCGCGAAAAACACAAGAATTTCGTCAAAATATCACGAATAACATGCGAATTTCGTCAAATGATCGCGAAAAAAACGTGCATTTTGTCAAAGGATAGCTGACTTCGTAAAAAAACGAACAAAACGGGGTGAAAAGATTGTGAAAAAACGCGAATTTCGTTAAAAGATCGCGAAAAATACGTGAATTTTGTCAAAAGATCGCGAAAAATACGCAAATTTCGTCAAAAGATTGCCAAAAATACGCAAATTTTGTCAAAAAATTTCCAAAATACGCAAATTTCGTCAAAAGATCGCGAGAAACACGTGAATTTTGTCAAACGATCGCGAAAACCATGCGAATTTTGTCATAGCAAAAAAAAAAAAATACGTTAATTTTGTCAAAGGATTACCAATTACTTCTAAAAATGAACAAAACGGGGTCAAAAGATTGTGAAAAAAAGCAAATTTCGTTAAAAGATCTTGAAAAAACCCACAAATTTCATCAAAAGGTCACAAAAAACCGCAAATTTTGTCAAAAGATTAAAAAAAACCCACGCTAATTTCGTCAAAAGATCGCGAAAAATACACGAATTTCGCTATAAGATCGCGAAAAATACGCGAATTTCGCCAAAAGATCGCGAAAAATACGCAAATTCGTCAAAAGATCGCGAGAAACACGCGAATTTCGTCAAACGATCGCGAAAAACATGCGAATTTTGTTATAGCGAAAAAAACCCCGTTAATTTTGTCAAAGGATTACCAATTACTTCTAAAAACGAATTAAACGGGTTCAAAAGATTGTGAAAAAACGCAAATTTCGTTAAAAAATTCGAAAAACTTCACAAATTTCATCAAAAGGTCACATAAAATCGTAAATTTCATCAAAAGATTAAAAACAACCACGCTAATTTCGTCAAAAAATAGCGAACAGCACGCTGATTTCAACAAAGGATCGCAAAAAATACGCGAATTTTGTCAAAACATCGCGAAATATACGCGAATTTTGTCAAACGATCGCGAAAAATACGCTAATTTCGCCAAAAGATCGCGAGAATTACGCTAATTTCGATAAAAGATCGCAAGAAATATGCAAATTTCATCAAAAGATCGCGAAAATACGCAATTTTCTTTTTATTAGCATTAGAATTTCAATTTGCGCCAAAAACAGTTTTTATTGCTACAAAATTAATTTTTGCTGCTACAAAAAAAGGATTTTACTGCTACAAAATCAGATTTTTGCTGCTAAAAAAATAGATTTTTCTGCTCCAAAATTCGATTTTTGCTGCTACAAAACGGCTTTAGTGTACTTTCATCCCTGTGTTTGTCAAATGATCACGGAAAAACGTGAATTTTGTCAAAGGATCGCTAATTTCGTCAAAAACGAACAAAACTCGGTCAAAAGATCGTAAAAACGATAATTTTGTTAAAAAATGGCGAAAAAACCCCGTAAATTTCATCAAAAGGTCGCAAAAAACACACGAATTTCGTTAAAATATCGCGAAAAACACAAGAATTTCGTCAAAATAGCGCGAATAACACGTCAATTTCGTCAAAGGATCGCGAAAAAAATGTGCATTTTGTCAAAGGATAGCTGACTTCGTCAATAAACGAACAAAACGGGGTCAAAAGATTGTGAAAAAACGCGAATTTCGTTAAAAGATCGCGAAAAATACGCGAATTTTGTCAAAAGATCGCGAAAAATACGCATATTTCGTGAAAAGATTGCCAGAAATACGCAAGTTTCGTCAAAAGATCTCCAAGAATACGCAAATTTCGTCAAAAGATCGCGAGAAACACGCGAATTTTGTCATAGCGAAAAAAAAAACTTTTCTTGTAAATTTTTCGTAAGGTAAATAAATAAGTCATCTAATAAACTCCCTCCCTAAAAAATTAAAAAAAAATGTGCTTGTTACTTTCCCCCCTCAACTTATAAAGTTTAAAATCTTAAAAATCATTGCTTTTTTTAAAACTTTTTCTGCTCCATTAGTTAATTTATTGTAACAATAAATAATCGATCATACAGTTTTATCCCCCCCCCCCTCCAAGTCTTTAAGTTAATTATAAGTCTGTTAAACAACCCCCCCCCCCCCAATAATTAAAGAAAATTATGTTTCTCCTCTTTGTTTATCTTTACAATAAGAAAGTATTTGATTCGGGAAAATTTTCGACCGATTTACACGTTTTAGGGGTTAGATATCCTGAAAAACATGTTTTTACAAAATGAGTCTGTGACCCTGTTTGTCTGTATGTGACACAAATTTTGTGGGTGGTGTATCTCAAGAACTAATGCACAAAACTTAATAAAAATTTATATTCAGTTAACCCTCGATATAAATTAGTGTTGATTAGTTTTTTATGTAAATCGCCCAACAGGTGGTGCTGCTATGCTGCATTTTTCATGATTTACGCCATAGCTATATCTCAAGAACTAAGGCACGAATTTTCATCAAACTTCAGATTCAGGTATACCTTGCTAATTATAGGTGCTGATTATGGTTTGGTGTTAATCCCCTAACAGATGGCGCTGCTATGCTGCATTTTTCACGATTTCTGTAATACCTATATCGCAAGAACTAATGCACGGATTTTCATCAAACTTCAGATTCAGTTAGATGTTTACATAAGTTGTTGCTGATTAGGTTTTGGTGTAAATCACCCTACAGGTGTCGCTGCTATGCTATATTTTGCAGGATTTGCACGGTTTTAACAATAGTTGTATCTCAAGAACTAATGCACGTAATTTCATATCTTTAGAATGCTTATGAGGGGCATAGACCATTTAATTTTGGCACTCTGATAATGAATTTGTAGTATTAACATGTATTAGATAGAAGAAAGTTTTGGGATTGGCACATCTGACTAGTTTTTTCTTCTGCTGTATGTTATTTTAAAATTTTCCAAATTTCTACTGCCACATGGTGAAATTCCCCCCCCCCCCCCTTCCCATCAATTTGAATATTTAAAACTTTTACAAAAATGAAAGAAACCCTTTATTAAAAAATGCGTGTTATAATTTATTAGTTTATTTAATTTGAAGGTCCTTAATTTTTTTTGGTTTTGGTCCTTGAAAGTCCTTAAAAATACTTGATTTTTATTTAAAGAAATGTGTACGAACCCTGTAAAAGCTTGCCTGGTTGTAGAGCGTCATCAGCTATCCTATGCAAAAAACTTCATTCAATAATTTTAAAATCAAAGCGAGAAATTTTAAAATAACGCCCCCATAGACTTAACATTAACGTTTTACTTTCTTTCCGTTTCTGAAGTGGGCTCTTAAAAAAAGATGTGTTACACAGGACAAATTTCGTTCTGCGATTGTTAAAGGTGTACTGGTCCCTTAAAAATAATAAATATTAAAGTAATGAATATTAAAAATATTTCTTCAAAGTTTTGAACAAGTTGATCTATAATTTTAAAGTTAACAATCTTTAAAACTTTCTAACTTTAAATCCTACTGATTTTTAATAAAAAAAAAAAACTTTTTCGAACTTAAAATGTTAAATTGACGAATATTTTATACATATACAAGAATGGGAGACTTGAAACCGTGTCTCCTGGCCAGGCCACAAACATGTTCTAGCAAATTATGACTTCGTAATTTTATTATTTGTTAACTATTTTAACTTAAAAAATACTTTAAAAAGAACGCGTCTATTTTTTTTACCGTTTTACTTAATAAACTATCTGTATCCCCTGGTAACTTGGTAAAAGTTGTACCTCTCACTGTACCGTTCAGAAATTGTGTATATACAAACGAAATGCATATTTTCCTTCGTTATTCATAGAAATATAGAATTTGAAATATTTCATTCTTTCAAGAGTATTTTGTTGAAATTAAACAATAATCGTAGAAAAAAATAAATGCAAGGTTTGAAATAGGAGTGATCTATTTTAACACGATACAATAATCCAATCACAATTAAATCGTTTCCATTTGCTAAAGTGTTTGGATACTAGCCAATCATATTTTTAATAGGCGTGGTTTTTATCGTCTTGGTAGAGGCGGAGAGCATAACATTACGAGGCCGTTTTTGACACATTATTCATCAAAATCTTTGCAAATTTTGCTCAGCCTAATTGTAGTAGAACTATTGAAAGCATGTTATTGGAAAGCTTAAACTCTATATTTTCGTTGTTATTTAAAAAATTTTCCTGAATTTTGCTGATATGAATGTTATAAGACTAAAAAGGACACAACACCTCGAATTTCACTGGATCCTAAATTGACAGGATCCTGAGAATTAAACTACAACAAAAATTGGAAAAGTAGAAAATAGCCCGTAAACAGATAGTCCTCAGCTATCCTGTGCAAAAAAAATCATTTAAAAATATTAAAAATCAAGCAAGATATTTGAAAACATTGCTCCCATAGACTTAGCATTAGCGTTCGAACTTCAAGCCGTGACTAGTGTGGCCTCTTAAGAGGCCACACTAGTCACGGCTTGAAGTTCGAACGCTAATGATAAGTCTATGGGAGCAATGTTTTCAAATATCTTGCTTGATTTTTAATATTTTTAAATGATTTTTTTTGCACAGGATAGCTGAGGACTATCTGTTTACGGGCTATTTTCTACTTTTCCAATTTTTGTTGTAGTTTAATTCTCAGGATCCTGTCAATTTAGGATCCAGTGAAATTCGAGGTGTTGTGTCCTTTTTAGTCTTATAACATTCATAACAGCAAAATTCAGGAAAATTTTTTAAATAACAACGAAAATATAGAGTTTAAGCTTTCCAATAACATGCTTTCAATAGTTCTACTACAATTAGGCTGAGCAAAATTTGCAAAGATTTTGATGAATAATGTGTCAAAAACGGCCTCGTAATGTTATGCTCTCCGCCTCTACCAAGACGATGAAAACCACGCCTATTAAAAATATGATTGGCTAGTATCCAAACATTTTAGCAAATGGAAACGATTTAATTGTGATTGGATTATTGTATCGTGTTAAAATAGATCACTCCTATTTCAAACCTTGCATTTATTTTTTTCTACGATTATTGTTTAATTTCAACAAAATACTCTTGAAAGAATGAAATATTTGAAATTCTATATTTCTATGAATAACGAAGGAAAATATGCATTTCGTTTGTATATATACAATTTCTGAACGGTACAGTGGGAGGTACAATTTTTACCAAGTTACCAGGGGATACAGATAGTTTATTAAGTAAAACGGTAAAAAAAATAGACGCGTTCTTTTTAAAGTATTTTTTAAGTTAAAATAGTTAACAAATAATAAAATTACGAAGTCATAATTTGCTAGAACATGTTTGTGGCCTGGCCAGGAGACACGGTTTCAAGTCTCCCATTCTTGTATATGTATAAAATATTCGTCAATTTAACATTTTAAGTTCGAAAAAGTTTTTTTTTTATTAAAAATCAGTAGGATTTAAAGTTAGAAAGTTTTAAAGATTGTTAACTTTAAAATTATAGATCAACTTGTTCAAAACTTTGAAGAAATATTTTTAATATTCATTACTTTAATATTTATTATTTTTAAGGGAACAGTACACCTTTAACAATCGCAGAACGAAATTTGTCCTGTGTAACACATCTTTTTTTAAGAGCCCACTTCAGAAACGGGAAGAAAGTAAAACGTTAATGTTAAGTCTATGGGGGCGTTATTTTAAAATTTCTCACTTTGATTTTAAAATTATTGAATGAAGTTTTTTGCATAGGATAGCTGATGACGCTCTACAACCAGACAAGCTTTTGCAGGGTTCGTACACATTTCTTTAAATAAAAATCAAGTATTTTTAAGGACTTTCAAGGACCAAAACCAAAAAAAATTAAGGACCTTCAAATTAAATAAACTAATAAATTATAACATGCATTTTTTAATAAAGGGTTTCTTTCATTTTTGTAAAAGTTTTAAATATTCAAATGGATGGGAAGGGGGGGGGGAATTTCACCATGTGGCAGTAGAAATTTGGAAAATTTTAAAATAACATACAGCAGAAGAAAAAACTAGTCAGATGTGCCAATCCCAAAACTTTCTTCTATCTAATACATGTTAATACTACAAATTCATTATCAGAGTGCCAAAATTAAATGGTCTATGCCCCTCATAAACATTCTAAAGATATGAAATTACGTGCATTAGTTCTTGAGATACAACTATTGTTAAAACCGTGCAAATCCTGCAAAATATAGCATAGCAGCGACACCTGTAGGGTGATTTACACCAAAACCTAATCAGCAACAACTTTGTAAACATCTAACTGAATCTGAAGTTTGATGAAAATCCGTGCATTAGTTCTTGCGATATAGCTATTACAGAAATCGTGAAAAATGCAGCATAGCAGCGCCATCTGTTAGGGGATTAACACCAAACCATAATCAGCACCTATAATTAGCAAGGTATACCTGAATCTGAAGTTTGATGAAAATTCGTGCTTTAGTTCTTGAGATATAGCTATGGCGTAAATCATGAAAAATGCAGCATAGCAGCACCACCTGTTGGACGATTTACATCAAAAACTAATCAACACTAATTTATATCGAGGGTTCACTGAATATAAATTTTTATTAAGTTTTGTGCATTAGTTCTTGAGATACACCACCCACAAAATTTGTGTCACATACAGACAAACAGAGTCACAGACTCATTTTGTAAAAACATGTTTTTTAGGATATCTAACCCCTAAAACGTGTAAATCGGTCGAAAATTTTCCCGAATCAAATACTTTCTTATTGTAAAGATAAACAAAGAGGAGAAACATAATTTTCTTTAATTATTGGGGGGGGGGGGGGCGGGTTAGTTTAACAGACTTATAATTAACTTAAAGACTTGGAGGGGGGGGAATAAAACTGTATGATCGATTATTTATTGTTACAATAAATTAACTAATGGAGCAGAAAAAGTTTTAAAAAAAGCAATGATTTTTAAGATTTTAAACTTTATAAGTTGAGGGGGCAAAGGGACAAGCACATTTTTTTTTAATTTTTTAGGGAGGGAGTTTATTAGATGACTTATTTATTTACCTTACGAAAAATTTACAAGAAAAGTTTTTTTTTCGCTATGACAAAATTCGCGTGTTTCTCGCGATCTTTTGACGAAATTTGCGTATTTTTGGAGATCTTTTGACGAAACTTGCGTATTTTTGGCAATCTTTTCACGAAATATGCGTATTTTTCGCGATCTTTTGACAAAATTCGCGTATTTTTCGCGATCTTTTAACGAAATTCGCGTTTTTTCACAAATCTTTTGACCCCGTTTTGTTCGTTTATTGACGAAGTCAGCTATCCTTTGACAAAATGCACATTTTTTTCGTGATCCTTTGACGAAATTGACGTGTTATTCGCGCTATTTTGACGAAATTCTTGTGTTTTTCGCGATATTTTAACGAAATTCGTGTGTTTTTTGAGACCTTTTGATGAAATTTACGGGGTTTTTTCGCCATTTTTTAACAAAATTATCGTTTTTACGATCTTTTGACCGAGTTTTGTTCGTTTTTGACGAAATTAGCGATCCTTTGACAAAATTCACGTTTTTCCGTGATCATTTGACAAACACAGAGATGAAAGTACACTAAAGCCGTTGTAGCAGCAAAAATCGAATTTTGGAGCAGTAAAATCTATTTTTGTAGCAGCAAAAATCTCATTTTGTAGTAGTAAAATCCTTTTTTTGTAGCAGCAAAAATTAATTTTGTAGCAATAAAAACTGTTTTTGGCGCAAATTGAAATTCTAATGCTAATAAAAAGAAAATTGCGTATTTTCGCGATCTTTTGATGAAATTTGCATATTTCTTGCGATCTTTTATCGAAATTAGCGTATTTCTCGCGATCTTTTGGCGAAATTAGCGTATTTTTCGCGATCGTTTGACAAAATTCGCGTATATTTCGCGATGTTTTGACAAAATTCGCGTATTTTTTGCGATCCTTTGTTGAAATCAGCGTGCTGTTCGCTATTTTTTGACGAAATTAGCGTGTTTGTTTTTAATCTTTTGATAAAATTTAAGATTTTATGCGACCTTTTGATGAAATTTGTGAAGTTTTTCGAATTTTTTAACAAAATTTGCGTTTTTTCACAATCGTTTGACCCCGTTTAATTCGTTTTTAGAAGTAACTGGTAATCCTTTGACAAAATTAACGGGTTTTTTTTCGCTATAACAAAATTCGCATGTTTTTCGCGATCGTTTGACGAAATTCGCGTGTTTCTCGCGATCTTTTGACGAATTTGCGTATTTTTCGCGATCTTTTGGCGAAATTCGCGTATTTTTCGCGATCTTATAGCGAAATTCGTGTATTTTTCGCGATCTTTTGACGAAATTAGCGGTTTTTTGTGACCTTTTGATGAAATTTGTGGGTTTTTTCAAGATCTTTTAGCGAAATTTGCTTTTTTTCACAATCTTTTGACCCCGTTTTCTTCATTTTTAGAAGTAATTGGTAATCTTTTGACAAAATTAACGTATTTTTTTTTTTTTTGCTATGACAAAATTCGCATGGTTTTCGCGATCGTTTGACACAATTCGCGTGTTTCTCGCGATCTTTTGACGAAATTTGCGTATTTTGGCAATTTTTTGACGAAATTTGCGTATTTTGGCAATTTTTTGACGAAATTTGCGTATTTTTGGCAATCTTTTGACGAAATTTGCGTATTTTTGGCAATCTTTTGACGAAATTTGCGTATTTTTCGCGATCTTTTGACAAAATTCACGTATTTTTCGCGATCTTTTAACGAAATTCGCGTTTTTTCACAATCTTTTGACCCCGTTTTGTTCGTTTTTTTACGAAGTCAGCTATCCCTTGACAAAATGCACGTTTTTTTCGCGATCATTTGACGAAATTCGCGTGTTATTCGCGATATTTTGACGAAATTCTTGTGTTTTTCGCGATTTTTTGACGAAATTTGCGTGTTTTTCGCGATCATTTGACGAAATTTATGGGTTTTTGCGACCTATTGATGAAATTTGCGCGTTTTTTTCGCCATCTTTTAACAAAATTATCGTTTTTACGATCTTTTGACCGCGTTTTGTTCGTTTTTGACGAAATTAGCGATCCTTTGACAAAATTCACGTTTTTTTTTGTGATCATTTGACAAACATCGCGTGTTTTTCGAGATCTTTTGACCGCGGTTTTTTGCTTGTTTTTGACGCAATTGGCGGCATAGAAAAAATTGATTTTTTTTTGTTTGTTTCTCGGATCGACGAAATCCTGCTAAATTTCATCTTGGCACTAAGTACGTTTTGGTGTAGGTTTGGCGCAAAATGGAAAAAATAGCTCTTTTGTAGCAGCTTTGCGCAAATTTTGGCTTCGTCTGGCGCAGGTCTTACATCCCTGAGAGTAGAAAAAGGTTTAAAAAATGAAGTTTTTAAATTTGATATTACAAAGGGGAAAGTAAAATTTCAGAAGGGGAGGCAAGGCGGGATTAAGATTTTTTTAAAAATCAGAAATTAAAAGAAATGCAGAAGAGTTTCACCTTTGATTAAGAATTAATATGAGAGTAAAATTAAGCACTTTTTTCCGATTTTGCATGAAAATAAGTACTTTTAAGCACCAAAAATTTCCTTTGAAAAATGTAAGCACTTTTAAGGACTTTCAAGGACCGTACGAACCCTGTTTTACTTTTTAGATTTTGGTTATAGTATTTTTAATATATATATATTAGGTTAGTTTCAATTTCAGAACAGATTCACCTCGGTTCCGAAAGTAAAGGTAATTTTTTTTTAATATCTGAAACCAAAATCGAAAGGGTAAAAACTAGCCCGGTTGTAGATCATCCTCAGCCATCCTATGCAAAAAAAATCATTTAAAAATATTAAAAAGGAAGTTAAATATTTGAAAATAACTCTCCCATATACTTAACGTTAGAGCTTACATTTTGTTCTCGTAACAAGTGCGAATTCTCAAAGGTAACATAAAGATATTCTTTGTAACTTCAAGGAAACGCTAAAATTTATCATTAACTTTAATAATGTAAAACTAAAAATAATGAGATGTAAGGTCAAATATAGCATTTTATAAAAGTCTGCTAGCTAGAAAATTTATTTTGTAATACTTATTATTTTATAATAATTTATACTTCACTTATATGGACATTTAAAAGTTTTCTTTTATATTATGTCCTATGTGGGAAAAATCATTTGCGACGTATTTTAATGATGTAAAACAATTTTAAACATAAAATTTATGCACCTTATTGAAGTGCACAGGTACGTGTACAGGGGAATTCAAAAGTGGATTTCGTTATATTATGGACTATGAAGAAAAAAACGTTTGCGGCGTATTTTAACAACGTTTCTCTGTTGCAACATAATGAAATTGATATGAATTTATAAGGTGAAAAAAAAAATTCTTTCTGAAGGGGTTGCAAAGCATCTATCACTCATTTACAGGGTCACAGAAAAGAGTTCATCTTTATTACAGAAAAAACTGCTTGCAGCATGTGTTGTAGCTATGTTTCACGATTTTAAACAAGATGGAACTAATATACGTTACTGAGGTTTACTACAAGATGCTTACATTAAAATATGATGTGCATCACATTTTATTTCATTTATAGGGGCACATAAAAGATGTTGGATACAATGATGTATATGAGTATTGTCTATTAGTGATGATTGCTGAAAGTGAGTTTTCAGCTATGATATACATTTTTAACTAAATTTCTGCATACTTGATTAATCTATAGACAATATATAGGGCTACACAAAAGAACTAGGAAGAATTGTTGAGAATGAGAGTGAATTGATTAATTTTATTTTCAAGTTCAACTATATTTAGAAAGATATGTTTGGAAAATTCAAATATAATAATATACAAGTCTGTTCAAAGAATTGGATGCATGCACGGCTATTTCAGACACGGGAAGAAATGAAAACGCTAATTTTAAGCCCTTGGGGGCGTCATTTTCAAATTTCTCGCTTTGATTTTAATATATTTGAATGATTTTTTTTTTTGCATAGGATTGCTGAGGATGATCGACAACCAGCCTAGTTTTTACTTTTTCGATTTTGGTTATAGTTTTTTTTATGTTAGGATAGTTTAAATTTCAGAACGGATTCCAACCGGTTATGAAAGTAAAAGTAATTTAAAAATATATATATATCTGAAACCAAAATTGAAAAAATAAAAACTATCCCGGTTATCGAGCGTTCTCAGCTATCTTATGCAAAAAATTCATTTTAAAATATTAAGAAGGAAGCGAGATATTTGAAAGTAACTCTCCCATAGACTTAACATTAGCGCTTTCATTTTTTTCTAGTTACTAGTGTGGGTTCTCAAATGTAACGTAAAGGAACAGTTTGTAACGTTTAGGAAACGCGAAAATTTATCATTAACTATAAGAATGTAAATCTAAAAATAATGAGACTGTAAGGTAAAATATAGCAATTTATAAAAGTCTGTCAGCTGGCAAATTTATTTTGCAATGCGTAACTGTAACAGAATCCTGGTTTAAACGGAATATCTTCATGATTCCCCTAAAATATCTTACAATTGTATCTGTAAAGACGGAAACAACCCACCTAAAACGGTATTTCGTACACATTGTTTATGTTTCCGTCTTAGCAGGTTTTATAGTGTCATGTTTTTAGTTGAGGGGGTCGAATTTTAATTATTACCAGGCCCGCGTTTTTCTCTAAGCCCTCTATATTTTCTATTTGTATATCCAACACAAAACGTTTGGACGGGTACTCAGATGTTTAGCACTCTCCAACATAGTTGAAAAATGTTTATGAGTGGGGCTTGACTGCTCGTCTGTCAGTACTCTAACTAGCGTACATATACTCGGATTGTGATGTAATAGAAATACGTTGTTGATGTTTATCATGGCATAAATGACATTGATAATGAAGCGTGTAATAATTTATACTTCACTTACATAGACATTGAAAAGCATTCTTTTATATTATGGCCTATGTGGGAAAAATCATTTGCGGTGTATTTTAATGATGTAAAACAATTTAAACATAAAATTTATGCACCTTATTGAAGTGCACAGATACGTGTACAGGGGAATTCAAAAGTACATTTCATTATATTATGGACTATGAAGAAAAAACGTTTGCGGCGTATTTTAATAATGTTTCTCTGTTGCAAACATAACGAAATGGATATGAATTTATTCGGTGCACTGAAACATGCTTTTTAAGGGGGTTACAAAGCATTTATCATTCATTTACAGGATCACAGAAAAGAATTCAGTTTTATTACAGAAAAAACTGCTCGCAGCGTGTTTTAATTCTGTTTCAATATTTTAAACAAGATGAAATTCGTATACGTTACTGAGGTTTACTACAAGATGCTTACATTAGAATATGATGTGAATCACATTTTATTTCATTTACAGGGGCACATAAAAGTTTCTGGATACAATACTGTATACGAAGTATTGTCTATTAGGGACGATTGCTAAAAGTGAGATTTCAGCTATGATATCCTTTTTTAACTAAATTTCTGCATCCTAGATTATATATATGATTTCTATAGAGCATGTATAGGGCTACGCAAAAGAACTAGGAAGAATTGCTGATAATGAGAGTGAAATGCTTTTTTTTTTTAAATTAAATTCTACATTTTCACGTTCAACTATATTTAGAAAGATGTGTTTGTAAAATATAAATATAATAATATACAAGGCTATTCAAAGAACTGGATGCATGCGCACGCCTATGAATAATAATTTCTGGAAGTACGATTTCAGTTGTTTACAGCATGTTTATACTGCAATAATTTTTATCTTACAATTATCATGTGGCGTGTATATAAACTTGTTCGGATTCAAGGGCTGTACAAAATAATGCAAATATACTGCCGTTAATTGGTAGAAATTGCTGAAAGTTTACTTTCATCTGCATTATTCGTTTTCTTATTATATTAAATTTTATCATATTTTTCATGCCGTTAAAACAAGCCTAAGAACATCCATTGATGACTTTATCATTTTAATTTTTCAGTAATTTGAACAATTTAAATTTACTAAGATTTAACAAAAACTTAGTTAATATAACAAACAAAAACACAACAACATACAAACAAATATAACACATAAAGTAACAAACAACAACAACAAACATAAACAAACTAACATAAACAAAGGATAAACAAAAGGTTAGTAAGTATTAAAGAATGTTTACTTTGAAAGTTTTGATCAATTTTTTTGAAAATTTAAAGGAATATTGTTAATATTTATTTCTTTTAATATTTGTTATTTTTAACGAAAAAGTACACCTTTAACAGCCGCAGAAAATTTGAAATTTGTCCTGTGTTACACATCTTTCTTTAAGAGCCAACTTCAGACACGGGAATAAATAAAAACGCTAATTTTAAGTCTATGGGGGCGTTAATTTCAAATTTCTCGCTTTATTTTAATAGATTTTTTTTTGTTTGTTTTTTTTTGTTGTTGTTTTTTCTGCATTGGATAGCTGAGGACGATCGAAAACCAGAATAGTTTTTGCATTTTCGATTTTGTTTTTAATTTTTTTTTTAATATTAGGATAGTATCAATTTCAGAACGGATTCCAACCGGCTCCGAAAGAAAAAGTAATTTTTTTTTAAATATCTGAAACCAAAATCGAAAAAGTATATGCTAGCCCGGTTATAGATCGTCCTCAACTATCTATGAAAAAAAAAATTTCATTTTAAAATATTAAAGAGTAAGCGAGATATTTGAAAATAACGCTCCCGTAGACTTAACATTAGTGCTTACATTTTTTTGCCGTTTCTAATGTCGGTTCTCAAATGTAACGTAAAGGTAGTTTTTGTAACGGTAAGAAAACGCGAACATTTTTTTTTACTTTTACATTATTATAGTTAATGATAAGACTGTAAGGTAAAATATAACATTTTATAAAATCTGCTAGCTAGCAAATTTATTTTCTAATACGCACCTGTAACGGAATCCTGGTTTAAACGGAATATTTCCCTGATTCCCCTTAATATATCTTATACAGTAGAGGGCCGATTATCCTAACAAGTCGGGACCGAACCTAGTTCGGATAAGCGAAAGTTCGGATAAATGGACAGACAATTTAAGGGGTGTTTCTCACTATACGAAAACCTTCACACTTTATCCAGGCTTAGGACTGGTAGCGCCAGTTAGTGCTAGCGTGTTTAAAAACTGTCTTTTTGTTTACTTTTTTATCATTTAAAATTTTCTTTCTCTTTTTATCATTTTCTAAACTCCAGAGATTATAATTTAAACAAAATAGCTTTCGATTGTTGCTTGCTTCAAATAAGACGTTCTTTCCAATGTTGCCATATCTCGAATTCTTCTTAAATACGTTATTTGAATAGGATCAGAGTTCTTCTGCCATTCAAGCCATTTCATAGCTGTTTCCAAACACTCAAAGGCTTCGTTATGCGATGGACTTGGGTCATTTTCAGGGCATTCGTTTTCATTTCTTCAATTTATTTTACATCTTAAATTTCATCCACAATCTCATCATCATTAAAAAAAAATTTTTTTGCGAGAAATAGGTTGTTCGGATAAAAATTTTTTTGAGAGAAATAGGTTGTTCGTATAATTGGAAGTTCGGTTAATTGGAGTTCGGATAATCGGCGCTCTACTGTAATTGTATCTGCAAAGACGGAAACTGCCCATCTGAAACGGTAATTCGCACCTATTGCTTGTGTTTCCGCCTTACCAGGTTATATAGTGTCAATTACTACCAGGTCCCGCGTTTTTCTCTACAACCTCTATATTTTCTATATGTATATCCAACACAAAACGTTTGGACTGGTACTCATATTTATAACACATTACAACATAGTTGGAAAATGTTTATGAATTGGCTTCACTGCCCGTCTGCCCGTGGTCTAACTAGCGTACATATACTTGAATTGTGATGTAATTGAAATACGTTGTTGAAGTTTATCATGGGATACATGGCACTGATAATAAAGCGCGTAATCATTTATACTTCACTTACATGGACTTTCAAAAGTATTCTTTTATATTATGACCTATGTGGGAAAAATCATTTGCGGTGTATTTTAATGATGTAAAACAGTTTAAACATAAAATTTATGTTCCTTATTGAAGTGCACAGGTACGTGTACAGGGGAATTCAAAAGTACATTTCGTTATATTATGAACTAATGAAGAAAAAACCTTTGCGGCGTATTTTAATGTTTCTCTGTTACGAACATAATGCAATTGATATGAATTTATGAGGTGAAATAAAACATACTTCCTGAAGGTGTTGCAAAGCATTTTTCATTCATTTACAGGGTCACAGAAAAGAGTTCAGTTTCATTACAGAAAAAACTGCTTGTAGCGTGTTTTAGTTATGTTTTACTACTTTAAACAAGATGGAATTCATATATGTTACTGAGGTTTATTGCAAGATGCTTACATTAGAAGATGATTTTGATCACATTTTATTTCATTTACAGGGGCACATAAAAGATGTTGGATAAAATACTGTACATGAATTATTGTCTATTATGGATGACTGTTGAAATTGAGTTTTCAGCTATGATTTACGTTTTTAACTAAATTTCTGCATACAAGGTTATATATTTAAATTCTATACATCATGTATAGGGCTACGCAAAAGAACTAGGAAGAATTGCTGAGAATGAGAGTGAATTGCTTATTTTTTTTTTTTTTTTTATTAGATCCTACATTTTCAAGTTCAACTATATTTAGAACGATATGTTTGGAAAATATAAATATAATAATATACAAGGCTATCCAGAGAATTGAATGCATGCACGCCATGGATG
Organism: Maratus speciosus; assembly: GCA_963932465.1. Taxonomy (NCBI): domain Eukaryota; kingdom Metazoa; phylum Arthropoda; class Arachnida; order Araneae; family Salticidae; genus Maratus; species Maratus speciosus. The sequence goes on along the minus strand of OZ010799.1, from coordinate 345,616,258 downwards.
ACAATTTCTGGAAGTGCGATTTAAGTAGTTTTAAGCATGTTTATATTAGAATAAATTTTATCTTAACATGTGGCGTGTATAAAAACTTGTTGCTAATGTAAGGGCTGTACAAAAAATGCAAATATATTTCCGTTAATTGGTAGAAATTCCTGAAAGTTGATTTTCATCTGCATTATTTGTTTTCTTATTATATTAATTTTTAGCATATTTTTCATGCCGTTAAAACATGCCTAAGAACTTTCATTGATGACTTTATCATTTTAATTTTTCATAATTTGAACAATTTAAATTTACTAAGATTTAACAAGAACTTAAAATTCGTAAGTTTTAAAGATTGTTAACTTTAAAAGGGTTGATGAATTTGTTCGAAACTTTAAAAAAATAATTTAATATTTATTATTTTTAATATTTGTAATTTTTAAGGGGACAGTACACCTTTAAAAGTCGCAGAAAATGCGAAATTTGTCCTGTGTAACACATCTTAATTTAAGAGCACACTTCAGACACGGGAAGAAATGAAAATGCTAATTTTTAGTCTATGGGGCGTTATTTCCAAATTTCTCGCTTTGATTTTAATATTTTTGAATGATTTGTTTTTGCATAGGATAGCTGAGGACGATCGACAACCAGGCTAGGTTTTACTTTTTCGATTTTAGTTATAGTTTTTTTTTTTTGGATAGCTTCAATTTCAGAAACGATTCCACCGGTTCCGAAAGTAAAAGTAATTTTTTTTTAAATATCTGAAACCAAAAATCTAAAAAGTAAAAAACAGCCCGGTTGTAGATCGTCCTCAGCAATCCTATGCAAAAGAATTCATTTTAAAATATTATAAAGAAAGCGAGATATTTGAAAATAACGCTCCCACAGACTTAACATTAGCGCTTACATTTTTTCCCCGTTACTAGTGTATATTCTCAAAGGTAACGGAAAGACATTTTTTGTAACGGTAAGGAAACGCGAAAATTTATCATTAACTATAATAATGTAAATCTGAAAATAATGAGACTGTAAGGTTAAATATTACATTTTATAAATATCTGAACAGTGAACAGCAGCGCAGTTCCAGGGGCTACCTATTTGAAGATCAAATCCACGCCCTGTCGATGAGTTGGTATATAGCACATCATAGCAAAAACAGGAAATGTTAGTCTAAGTGTAGTGAAACACTACTGTGATAGAGAGTGTCGATAACTCCCAGCAATACTGCCGAGAATCAAGCACAGAATGAGAGAAAAAGAGAGAGGAAAGTCTACTAGCTAACAAATTTATTTTCTGATATGCAGCTGTAACGGAATCCTGGTTTAAACGGACTTTGTTCATTATTTCCCTAAAAATACCTGGCAAGTGTATCTGCAAAGACGCAAATAACCAATCTAAAACGGTATTTCGTATCTATTGTTTATGTTTCCGTCTTACCAGGTTTTATAGTGTCATGTTTTTAGCATGAGGGGGTCGAATTTTAATTACAACTAGGACCATTTTTCATGAACTCCGCCTTTTCTTTTTTGGAGGGAAAATAAAATTTGATGTCGATACGAGTGTGTTTCGAAAGGTTATCAGCCCGACAAAGAAAATAGAAATATTTTGACAATATTTCATTTTTTTAACGTAGTTCCTTACAACTTATAAAATTTAAACCAACGAGTTTCCGACTTTTTATTATCTTTAGTATAATAAGCCTTATCTATCTTTGGAAATGAAGTGGTGGTGTCTGCTTTAACCCCATATTTTGAAGTGAATTTCCGACTACCGAGCCATTTCTCCAGGCTTGGGAAGAGGAAATAATCGCTGGGAGCAAAATCCGGTGCATGTGGAAGTACTACAGAGCGTAGGTGATTGACTTTCGTAGCGAAAACTACAGGCATGTGTGCAAGAACAATGCTGTGGTGAACGAACACCTTCTTTTTGCTCAGGTATGGAAATTTTGTCGGAATAAGCACTCTTCAATTGGTCCTGTAGAGAAGAATAACACTGTCCGGTGACTATTCTGCCTTTTTGTCGGTGGTCTATGATCACCACATCTTGTGAATTCCTGAAACTTTTTCCAGCAGGTGGAACCGTTTTCACTTTCTTTGGTGCAATTTCAGCTGCTCTTTCACATTGTTTAGATTGCTCTTTCATCACTGAAGAATAATGGCGAATTCATGTTTCATCCACCGTTATAAAACATTGACGAAAATCAGCCGATTGTTTAAGTTTTCTAACTTAACTCGAAATCACCATAGTCCACATTACTAAAGGCCATCTGCACTACCTTCATTAAAAAAAAAAAAAAAAACCAGTGAAGATGGAGAAACTCAAAAAATGCTAAAGAAAGGAGGGGTGGTGAATAAGGAGACCAAACTCACGAGGTTTAATTTGATTATGTTAATAAATGAAATGTTTTCACGAAGGAATTTTCTGCAGAAAGTCCACCCAAATCAGCATTTCATTGCAAATTATATATCTCATAAAATCATAATAGAACCTCCACTTTTGAGCTTGCCAAATTCGATCTATAAGCAATATTCTAACGGAGGCAAATCAAGCAAATTTCTACCATTTATTTTAAAATGTTATTATTGTCTTAATTAACTGAAGTTATTAAATAGGATAAAAAAAATGTAACAATTTTTAATAGAAGTATGCCTACTTCATCCTCGTGAAGTCGGAACCTACGGTTCGATCCAGCACGTTTCGGCCTGAAATTTTTTCTATAAACGAGGCTCTATGATTGAATACGAGTCATAATTGATTGTATCAGTTTCTAAGCCTTTGTTGTCTAAAAATTTGAATGTACAGGTCTCCTCGGACGGAAATTTCTTGTTCCCGGAACCGGACAGTACAATTAGCAGTACAAACAAATTACGTATTATGAAGCTAAAATTTTGGCCCGACTCAATTTCTACATAATATGTCGATATTTTTAAAACAACATTATTCTACATTGTTCAAAAACCAGATTTACGCATAGTTTTTATTTTCAGATTATATTCGTAATTCATGGAATATAAGGAATAATAACAATATTAATATTTATTTAGACTACATTGATGACTACTTCGAAGAGTCCTTTTAATCAAAGCAAAAGTCAGTTTCTTACCCACAGAAGATTTTTCTTCGCATTCAGTGAGACAAGAAAATTGTTTATTAATAGATGTTACTTGGAAACTATAGCATTAGTTTGCAGAAACACTGTTTATAATTAAGTGAATTAAATCAAGCAATCCGCTAGAAGCAGCTTCAAATAATCAACAATTAGGCATTGTTTTCCAACAAGACCACACGTATCTTTGCCCACTGTAGACACAAAATATTATAATTGAGATGAAATGTTTCAATCCAAGTACCATTCTCCAAAACTTACTTCGTCGAATGACCGTTTATTTAAATCACTTAAAAATATTTTGAGGATAAGGTATTTTATTTTTTGGAAGATTTGAGAAAATACATCGATTCTTTAGCCAGATGAGCTCTAATTATGTAACTGCTAGGAATTGAAATTTCCACGAAATACATTTTCTTTAATTTCCATCAACAATATGAAACAAACTTTTACATCAGTCCCAAAAATCTGAATTTGGTTACGGATTCTTTTCTGGTCTTTATCTATGAATTTTAATAACACTCCATCTTTACTTTCAATTTACATTGGTATCCTGGTTAAAGATTGCCTTAGTTAACATTTTTATTTCATGATGTATTTGTAATGGCACACACTTTCGTTTACTAAAATTCATTATTCAATGACAGAGTTTTATCAAATGAGTAGAGAGGAAATTAAGGCTCACAAAGCAACAGTTAGTAAATTTGTCATTAGCTTTTCAAGAATTATACGAGAAGGATAATACCGTCATCAACCAGTATGTCACTTTGAAAGACTGCGTTATTTACCTAGAAAATGTCAGTAGGACATTTTTAACAAACTGATAAAAACATTTTATGGGAACAAATGAATGATAGCTTAACATTGTCTTGATCGGCAAGTTCAAGTAGAGGCTGCAAATTAAAACCACTGCTAATTTACCAAATTAATTTATAAACTAATAAAAACAGTAACACAATCTTGATCGGCAAGTTCAAGTAGAGACTATAAACTAAAAGCACTGCTAATTTACCAAATTCCGATATAGGATTGGTAAATTAGTGGTAATATAAATACATAATAAGTAATAATATAATAATACATCCTTTACAATATAAATAAAAAATAGATTGGTAAAGGATATTACGGCAACTCTTCCTGATTATTAACTTGGAAATAGAGAAAGAAGATGGAGAATTTCTGGAGATATCTGAGAGTGAGCTTGCAACTGACAAGGTAAAAAAAAATTCTATCAGCAATGTGGGGAAAATAAAATTATAACTTAATCTAAAGGTAAAGATGGAGAGAAAAATAAATTTATTTCCTCTGACTTCTGATAAAGAAAAAGAATGCTTTGGTAAAACTGGAAGAAGTTCGAAATTTTGCTTTGAAATGGAATTCTAAGAAATTCATTATCAGAATTACATATCAATGTAATGAAAAATCCATGCAGTTTTCAGAGAAAATAAAAACAGTCTTTCTCAAACAATTATATAAAAAAAAATTACAGCTGTATTTGTTACAAAAAACTCCAAATTGAGACTAATGAATTAAAAAATGTTTTTATACACTATCTAGGTATAAAAACACAGAATGTTTTTGTGCCTGTCCACAGATTCCTAAAAAATGATACAAGATTTCACAGGAAGGGATTTGTTCGACGGGTGGCAGTTGCACAGTCTATCAGCTCATCAAGTTCAAGGCTGAAATTTTAGGATTATATAGAACTTAATAAGCATATTAAAATGCAAATGGTCTGCCAAGTCATATCTTGATAGAAAACACCTGCATACCGGAGTTTACTATTTGATCGATTGGTTTATCATTGTATTTTCCTGCACCCAAATGTAAGAAAACATTGAAGGTGGGCGCATGAAAACACAATGATAAACCTGCAGATCAACCACTAAATTGAGGTTCTGCAGATGGTTTCTACCAAGATACGACTTAGCAGACCAATGCATATAACTTTTATGTAAAATAAACAGTCAAGTATGAGTATTACTCGCGCTCAGGGGGTTCATTACAATAAATATATGAATTATTAACTGTATTATTTAAAAGAGTAATTAAACTTTGTAAAAACTTATACAACGTAGAGTTGGGTATAGCTGAATATATTAAAAAAGTAAGAATGAGTATACCACAAAAGTTCAAAGAGATATGAAGCCCAAATAAAATTAAATATTGCTATTTTGTATAACTCTTTTTTTAAATCTTATCTTAATCTACATATGATGAACTTAATTCGGTACTGACAATAAAAGTACTGCATATTTAAATTTCATTTGGCATTTCATAAAACTAAATTCAACATAGTAATATTTTTCTTTTTACAGTGTAGCTGAAACAAAACCCTTGTTCAAAGTTTAAACTTGGCGTTGTACTAAGCGCACTTCGAAAGGAGGTCGCAAAGATGCAACTCGACTTTGTCCGTGCCGCGTTTTTCCAGATAGGTTTTTAATTAACTTTTAAAGACACGGGAGGTGTATTGAGAGATCCACTCAACGCAAATTAGTCGCGAATCCCATAGTATTTATGTGATTAATTCTAATTAAATTGGTCTGTTTTTAACAATTTGACCTTTACTGCTTTTATACTGCTACTGGGTATTGCATTACACAAATATATCATTAAAAGTTGTTATCTAGTATTTAAAAACCGATGGCATATAGAGTACGCCACCTATGCCATTATGTATGTCCAAACTACCCGTGTCTTTATGTGTTAAGGCTCCTGCCCCTGCCGGCGAAGGCACTCATATTAATAGTATGGGGAAGGATTTTTCTAATATCTCTTTTGCATTTCGACATTTTTAAATATTTTTTTAGGCATTGGATAGCCGAGATCCGTCTATACATCGCACCTTTCTTTATTTTTTCGATTTTGGTTGCAGATATTTTTTTAAATGACACTTTTATTTTAAGAACCGGCTTTGAAAGTGAAAGTAACTTTATAAAAAATATCTGCGACCAAAATCGAAAAATTAAAAAAGGTGCGATTTAGAGACAGACTTCGGCTGTCCAATGCAAAAAAAAAAAAAAAAAAAAAAAAAAAAAAAAAGTCGAAATGCAAATGAGATATTAGAAAAATCCCTTTCAATAGGATTAGCATTAGCTCGTGAGTGTCTTCGCCGGCAGGGACAGGAGTCTTAATATCTCGGCGAATTTCCGACGATTTTTTTTTCGAAAATGATTATAAACAATGCTTTTATACTTTTGATACGTTAGGTACCTTTAGTGCTCCTCGATACCTTTGCTGAATGTCCGCATATAGAAATTTGTGTGTAACAGAAAAATGCGCTTTTATGAAAAACTATGCGACCTAGGATAATCGCTATAATTTTCCTGCAAGGTTTAAATTAACCACTACTACCTCCAATTTTTTTTTTCATAATTTTAGTTTCAGTAGATTTGGAAATAAAAGGGGGGGGGACATATTTTTGCGCTACATTTCCGACGATATCTCTGAAAATATAATACCTAAAATTAAAAGAAATACTTTTGAGTTCGGCGTTACGTAATCTTTTAACGGATATCCCGCACGATATACAAAGGAAATTTTTTTTTTCAAATAACCTAATTAGCCCCTCTACGTTTTTCCCCACATATATTTGTGAATGTTTAATAATCTGTAAATATGTGGGTTAACAGTCTTTATTACATCCCCAATTTGAACTTTCCACGTTCCATAGTTTACGAGTAAAATGGCTGTGACAGACGGACACAGGAGTGATCTTATGTTTCCGTTTTTAATTCCGATTTTACTCAATTCCGTTTTTACTTTTTAAGTACGGAACCCTAAAAATCATGATTATTGCAACTGAGAAATAAAAAAAAACATAAGATGAACTAGGACTTCCCTCAGAGGGATTAGTCTGAGCGATATTACTGAGAACATAGATTTAATAATAACATGTGGAAGCAAAGAAAATGAGATGTTATCTTTAATTGTCCATATACTGCGAAAAATTGAAATGATGAAAATAAACGAATTGTAGTATTACAAAATCTTATATATAAATTCGTATACACTGTTTAAAAAAATGGGAAATCAAACCATTCAAGACAGCCATGCATGGATATAAAATTGAAAGTACGCAATATATTAAAAGTAAAATAGAAAATGAAACACTAATTTACTTATATCAGAATTTTAACTGTATAAAATGATGTCAAGAGCATAATCAGACGCTCCACACCAATTTGAGTAACTTTAAATGACAAATATATGATGTTTAAAAAGAATGGACTATACTTTATATGGTGTGTGCTCCCCCGGAAAAGTTAATATTGTACAATATCTGTTTTCTACGGATGCAATGAGGTTGTCGATAACATTAAAGGAATTCTCTTCTCAAAATCTAATATAGTATCAAAGTACCGAATACATCAAAAGTGGCATGCAGTGCTTCGTTAGAGTGTGTTTTAGATATGCCATGATCGGATTTAAATGATGAGTGTATGCTGGCCACCACATACGCTGTATTGTTTTGTTTTCAAACATATTCTGCACAAGTTGAGCTGTATTTAGCATGTATTAAATAAAAGAAATCGGCAATGATTACAACATAAAGTATGACACAAGATCTGAATATATCGTCTGCATAACTTTTGAGCTGTCAAAGTGTTTTTTGAAGTAATTTACAAATCCATCCATATTTATTCAGCAAATCATGCAAGCTAACATACGCCAATATGAATCCGATTACAAAATTTCACCAGAATAAGTTAATATATAAAAAATCTACTAATGATAATTGAGAATATGACCTTATGATAAAATGTCTAGAAAAATGAATCAGATAAAAAATTCATATCACATTTAAAACGGCACTTCCCTCTGTTAGTGGCCTTGGCGAGAGAGAGAAAAGCCTAGAGAAGGAACACTTTAACAAGTACTTTCGGGCAACCTACTCACTGTTTCATACAGGTCTTTATTCAATATTTACACAATTTATTTAATGCTAGGTGGGTATCTATCAGTTTTGTTGCATTTAAATCGCATGTTTTGCGGAGGAAATGCAGCATTATGAAATATTTAAATTTGCTGTACCTAATAATTCCAAATTAATGGTAATTGAGATCGCTTTCCGTTAATTTCATCTTTTTAAATTTTAAATTTTTTAGAAACCATTCATAGAGACAATTGCATATTTTAAAACTAACCCGAAGCAAAATTTCAAGATTTTGGGCTCAGCAGTAACAGAGAAATAGAAAATTTTTGAAAGTTTTTTGTTTCTGCACTGTTTTATATAGCGACATTTTTAGAAATTGTTCTATTGGGAGAATTTACGTTATGATAAACACAGCCATGCCAATTTTCATGTTTATATTGCTAACAGTTCCATGTTCTTCGTTACTTAGATCATCTTTTGATCTTTTTCCGCTTTGTTTAGTCTTTCTATTTTTTAGAATTCGTTCTACAACGAGCATTTACATCTTATTAATTACTACCATGCCAAAGTTCTAGTTTCTAACCCCAACAGTATCCCCAAAATTTCAGTATTCCAAATAAATCATAGTTTAGAACCTTTCTAAAAATTTTTACGTTTATCCGTCAAATTAAACCTTTTAGAGAGCGTTCATTACGAGTATTTGCATCTTAAAAGTAACTACCGCACCAAATTTAAAGTTTCTAACCCAATCAATATCGCAGAAATCACAGTTTTAGAACTTTTTTGCTCCTGCAGCGATGTAGGTTCTTGCACTGACATAAAATAGTCTTTTTTTCGGAGCAGAGATGGCCACCAACATTTTTTTAAGTTGGCTATGTAGTTTCAGAGATAACACGTCACAAACGTACAAGCATTAATAATATTATATACTTTATAATATTATAACGCTTTATAATATTAGCATTAGATGTACAGATACAAAGGCCATTTATCTGTTACAAACTAAAGTGCCGACGAATTCAGTCAATTTCAAAATTTAACATAAAACACAAAACAAACATTAAAAAAAGCAGTCGAAATGTTGTTGAATGAATCATATGAAAACGCTATATAAAAATGTATGAATGCATATAACAGACGCAAAAGAATACAGCTATAAATGAACTTATTTCAATTTATGATTGGAGCAATAATGTTAAAATGCGTCAATATTTCCCTAATCGTGTTTTTATCATGCTTCAATACATTTTTCACACTCATATGACTTATACTATATCCACCATGCCCTTTATATTTCCAATATGACGTAATATTTTCCTCTTTCACGTGGAAACCTTGAAATAGAAAAGTTATTCACTTTCATTTAAATTCGTCAAACCATTTATACAATTTTCATATTTCACGTGAACATCTTGCAATAGAAAAGTTATGATGTAATATTAACCTTTTTTTTTTAAATTCGGCAAACTATTTATTTCATTTTCATTTTTCACGTGGAAATCTTGCAGTAGAAAATTAATTGTTGTAGTAATAATTTTATTGCGTTTTTTAATTGTTGGCAACTGCTATAACGAAAAATGTTTAAATTTGATAAGAAATCGCTGGTAAATTGGTGGTTTTTTATTAATTAAAAATTAACTATAAGTTATTTCGATTCCGGATTACTTTAGTTGTCTCGGCCATGTTTTAATACACATGTACGTATCTCTTCACAATTTTGGCTTCCAAATTGTGGATTTTTTATAGAATTACAAACAGACAGATAGACAAGTTTTCATTTTTATGTATCTCTCTATTCTATAAAAAGTAACTAACGCTGTCACCGCCGCCGCCGGTTTTGAATTTTTTGTGACTGGAGGTCTTTCTTCGTTAATATTAAGAAAACTATTGCATACAAATATATGAAAATCGGTGGTATTATAGCGAAATGTTTGATCAACACACTAATGCATACAGTTTTCAAATCGAAGAATTATTTTAAGAGATATTTAATGCTAAAGTTGGACAAAATCGTTCCATTAAAAAAAAATTATAAGAGCAAAAGCTATGCATGGGAATTTAATCATTTTTAGATAATTTTATTCAATAGAAGATCCCGGTTTGCAGATTTCATTAATTTTTTTAATTTGACTCATTTTGTGAGGTTTTATTTCTATTTTAAATTCAAATATTCAGCATTTTGACAGATATTTTTTACATATTTTAGAAAATGGTATTAATTTAAACTGTTGCCAACTGTATAAACAGCGCAAACAATAATGTTTGCTTCAAATAAAAAAAAATATTTACACGTTACTATTATAAACAGAAAAAAAACCTTCAAATTAGAATTAAATAATTAGGTATAAAAAGCAGGCACTTATTGAAAATTACGCCATAAAAACTATATTTACATGTGAATTTTAAAAGAGAAAGGATATTGTAAAATAAATTCATTAACATGCGTTAGAAATCTGAAATAGAACAAATTACGTCACATTACGCAAAATGAACAAAAATAGTATTGCAAAGCAGTTTAAATTTAAAAATTGCGTGAGACAAAATATTAGAGGTTAAATATTAGATTTTTTCAAAATTTTATTATTTGTCGTTTGATGTGAGGTGTTCAGCTATAAGTATGCAAATTTTTGTGTTTCCAACATAATTAGGGGCTGAGTTAGAAAAATTGCTTAAAATACACAAGCTAGAGCTCAGAGGGTTAAATATTAGACTTTTTCAAAATTTTATTATTTGCTGTTTGATGTGAGGGGTTCAGCTATAAGTATGCAAAATTTCATGTCTCCAACTTAATTAGGAGCTGAGTTAGAAAAATTGCTTTAAATACACAAGTTAGAGCAAAGAGGGTTAAATAATAGACTTTTTCAAAATTTTATTATTCGTCGTTTGATGTGAGGTGTTCAGCTATAAGTATGCAAAATGTCATGTCTCCAACTTAATTAGGGGCTGAGTTAGAAAAATTGCTTAAAATACACACGTTAGAGACCGGAGGGTTAAATATGACTTTTTCAAAATTTTATGATTTATCGTGTTATCGCAAGTGTTCAGCTATAAGTATGCAAACTTTCATGTCTTCAACTTAATTAGGGGCTGAGTTAGAAAAATTGCTATAAATACACAAGTTAGAGCCCAAAGGGTTAAATATTAAGCCTTTTTCAAAATTTTATTATTTGTCGTTTGATGTGAGATGTTCAGCTATAAGTATGCAAACTTTCATGTCTTCAACTTAATTAGGGGCTGAGTTAGAAAAATTGCTATAAATACACAAGTTAGAGCCCAGAGGGTTAAATATTAGACTTTTTCAAAATTTCATTATTTGCCGTTCGATGTGTGGTGTTCAGCTATAAGTATGCAAATTTTCAAGTCTCCGACATATATAGTTTCTGAGAACGGGCTCTGTGACAGACGGACAAACAGACAGACAAAGGAGTGAGACAGGTAGGGTTTCGTTAGATGAACGAAACTCTAAAAACATGCTGCGGATGATTGTAACAACATCCTAAAATTACATTACCATCAGCGATCTACCAATCCCGAATTTAGTTTATATTCGTTTCATATATTCTTATTCTTTTGTGCGGCCCTGTAAAATAATTATCAATATTATATACAGTAAAACCTCTGAATAGCGGACACCCCGAAAATGCAGAATTTGTCCTCTATTTAGAGGTGACCGCTACTGAGAGTAAAACATGTACAGTTATTTAAGAGTTGGTAATCGAAAAAATGTCCGCTAAATAGAGGTATCCGCTAATCGGGTGAGTCCGCTATGGAGGTTTTACCAGTAAAACTTCTGAATAGCGAACACCTCGGGAGGGCAGAATTTGTCCTCTATTTGGAGGTGTCCGCTACTGAGAGTAAAAAATGTACAGTAATTTAAGGGTTGGTAATCGAAAAAATGCCCGCTAAATAGAGGTGTCCACTAATCGGGTGTGTCCGTTATGGAGGTTTTACTGCATAATAATATCATCCTTTACAAGAAAATTGCATGCTGTATGATAGACAGACAGACATCCAGAGAAAAATAACCTCCCGGATCAATAAACACTCATGTCTTGTTTTAATCATCCACAATTGTATGTCATACAACATGCCAGATTTTATACAACAGGCTAAAAACGGTCACCGTGGTACGGAATACTGTATTATTATTTGTTTGCCCACCAAGACTGGTTGCCACGGGTTGTTGCAAGGTTTGTGATCACGTGGTTGAAACTGATCTATTCAATATTACTGCGTGCGTATTTTTTTTTTTTTTTTTTGCTCCATGTGTTCAAACCAGTTGTCTACGAAAACATCAACCGGTGAAAGTGACGCACACCAAATTTCTGTGACGTATGCAGATAAATTGTGCTTTTTTAGGAGTTTTTTCTATATAATTTTTAAACGGTTTGGAACTTATTTTTCATAGTAGGTGCATTCAGTAGGCGACCGTCATAGGTACCTTCTGGTGCAATCAGAAACGAAATCCGACAAATATTTTTTGAGTTATGCTTGACGAAAGGTTTTTATTAGGCTTTTTTTTTAGTAGGACATGGCGTTAATATCCATCGTAGTAGTAAAGTGTCCGGACAGTAATATTTCGCTGAGTATTAGCCTTCGCTTCGCTCAGACAATTATTGACGATAAATAAAACAAGAAAGGAAAACCATGTGCCTAGTATGGATTATGAACCTTTTCCTACATTTTTAGTTTAGTTAGAAAAACATAACACGTTTGAAAATACACATTTATTAATTCCTAACAATAGACGGAAACGTACTTCAATTGTTTTGTGAAGCCCTGTACGTTCCTTATAAATTTTTATACACGCCACATACTGAGCTGAAATTTAATTCAAAAATAAATTCGCTGAAAATTACTGAAATCACACTTCTAAGGCTAATGTCAGACGGACGTCTTTTTGCACTCTTTTTTCCTTCCGTTTTATCCTTACACAATGCCGCTAGCATTGTGTAGGGATAATACGTAAGGAAAAAAGCGTGCAAAAAGACGTCCGTCTGACATTAGCCTCAGAATTGCTATCCATGGACGGCCATGTACCTAGTTTTTTGCCATAGCCTTATATACTTATATCCTACAACAGGGCTTAATTTCTAACAAAAAGGTACCGGAGCCCTAATATTCTGCGGCACCGGCACAACAACCGTACCGTCTCCCCCCTCCCCCCCCCCCATCACTCCAATCTGCATATTTATATTTCGTACATTATTTGAAATTTTTAAAGCATTTTTTTTCCTTAGAAAAATAAAAAAATTAAATATATCTATCAGCATATACTTAGCTGCTAACAATTTTATTTTTTAGTTATCACTCCCTCTGAATAGTAAATCTTACCTAACTCTAAAGTTACTTAATTGCGGAATTTGCAATTAAATATAGTAAAGATTTTGATTAGGAAATATGGTTAACACAAAAAAAGGATAGTTCTGTGTCGCGGATAGCAGCTATGCATTTTTAAGAAAAAATGAATGAAATTTTATTTATATGCTGAAGAATTTAACAATGTTTTATTATTTCCAATAAAAGATGCATATCTTAAACTATAATTGATTCCTTCCGCATAACAATCTTTTGTGGTGCGTCCCTCAAAATCAAACTAAATTAAAAATTTGAAATATCGGAAAGAATTGATACTTTTATAGAAAAAGGGGAAATACAGCTCAATTGCTTTCTATCGGAATAACAATACATGACAATTATATCTACTTGCAAATGAAAGCAACTTCGTAAATCTGCAGAGCAGAGCTTTAGCATAAGTACCGTTCTTGATAGAAAATAAATAGAAAAATCACTGACGTGATTTTTATTCTCGTACGCAATACAAGACAAAAAAAAAAAAAAAAAACCTCAAACAAACAAAACCTCAAGCTGATGCTCGTTGGCTAAAACAGAAAATATTCTTTTCAGGTTAGATATCTAAATAAAAAAAAACCCAGCCAGTAAAAAAATTATCCTACTATCACAAAAAAAATCGAACTGAAAGCAAATTCATTGTTCAGTCTCTTGATTGGCGCCGTATCAACACGTCGTCACCGACATAAATTTGAAATAGAAAAACACGATTTCTGTTTCCTCTTCATTTTGATCAAAATAGCATTAAAATGATTTGAAATAGAATATAATACGTAATTTTAAAGAAAGAAAAGTTTTTTTTTTTCAATGCATGAATAAATAAAATTTAAATTGTAATACAGATTGAACTCGAGTCAGTGTAAGCCCCAAAACTGATATAAAAATTGAGTCCGTTTTATCTTCATCTCCTACGTGTGCGACAAATTACGTCACATATAAGTTTTTTGGTAAAAAAGGATGCAAAAGTTTGGAGGTGGGAAGGAAAGGAGAAAGTAATTTAGACTTCGGTTTTTCGGAAGCGATATTGCACTGGGCTCCGGAGCCCTGCATGTATGGGCTCCGGTGAATTCCGACCAATATTTAAATATCTACTGAAAACAGAGAAGTACCGGAGCCGAGCTCCGGTGGGCTCCGGCGCAAATTAAGCCCTGTCCTACAATGTCATTTAGCAGACAAGACATTTAGCAGACAGCAATTAGGCGACAGGATATTTAGCCGACATGACAGTTAGTCGACAGCGACAGTTAGCCGACTAGACAGTTAGCCAACAAAGGACAATTATTCGACATGGACATTCATCCGACAGGACATTTAGCCAACGAGCAAATACCAGATAAGGGAATTATCCGACATGAAATTTAGCTGACACGTACATTTTGCCAAAAGAATTTAGAAGACTCGGTCTTACATCAACAGTGTAAACCTCAGTAACTCGTCATCATCATAAATCAGCTTTTATATTGTTTCAGCGTTTTTGTTTATGATATACACTTAAACATCGAAATTTCGTCACCCTCATAAAGTAATTTTTTTCTTCAATCACTGTTATTCTATAAAGCTTTTCAATTAAACACCAATAACTAACATTCGTAATATTCTTTTGTTCATTCGAACAAAATTATATACAAAAATAACTTTTTCTACAAAAAATATTGTTTGAAATGCGGTTTTTAGATGGATCCCTCCGATAAATATTGTTTACTTATGTTTAAGTCATAGACTCTCGATAGCTCATTATACTCATTAATTAAGGAATTTATAAAATAAAACGGAAATAATTCATTTTAATTATTCATTATACCTCAATAACTCGTCATTCTCTTAAACTGCCATTATATTTTACAAATACAGTTATATTTATAACATACACAAAAAATTCGATAACTCGGGGAGGAGCCAATAATTTTTTAATGACGTTTTCTACAATAAATATCGTTTAAAATGCGGTTTTTTGACGGGTCCCTTCCATAAATATTGTTTAATAAACATAAGAATTTAAAAGAAAGGGGTGCGTGAATAACGGGAACAAAAGACAGGACCCACGGTGTGGCAATTTTTAAACTTGTTTCGTATCTGTCACGTGATATATCATCGGAAAGTCCTCGGACCACTCTTTCATATTGTGACCCTTTCTTCTCACCTCCCCCTATTCGCCACCCCTCCAAGAGGGCATTTTTCATTTTTTTCGAGATCGTAGAATTTTCATAATTTTAGATCCGATTTTTTTACGAAGACCTACAAAAATACTTTTATAATACTATATGCAAATTTCAAAGAGGTGGGGCACTTTTATATCTTTTGCCGCCACCCCTCATGTGATATATAGTTGGAAAGGCAGTGTGACACCCAAATTTCATAATATATACCTTCCGCGCCGCTCCCTCCCAGTTTGCTCCCCTGAGCCACTTTTCTAACTTTTACCGACACCCCTTACGTGATATATCTTTGGAAAGCCCTGTGACCTCTTATACATATTATGCATCTTCCGTGCGTCTTCTGCACTTTTCCCCGGGCGGCACTTTCTAAATTTTGTTGACATCCCTCTTATGATATATCATTTGTCTAATACTGGTTCTCCTCTCTGATATGAGATGTATACTCCTAGATCATAGATCACTAGTTCTTTTTAACACAAAACTAAGTTTATTTATAAAAATGCAGAAGGACAGTACAGATATTCGGCAAGGACAAGACGATAATACTCACACGAAGTATATGAAATATATCCAGTGGAACACACTACAATATTCCACAATTATACACTTTGTGCTATTACACCATTTGGCTTCCCCTACAATACAAACTTTTTACATACCAGTGCCCGTAGCACCTGTGTAATTTTATATCTAACTTTTGGTTTTTCAAAAACTCCGCCGGTACACATGCACGACTTAAAAACCTCCACCCTTCACTCTCTAAAAAGGAAATCTCCTTCCCTTCACTCCTATGCTCGCACGTCACGTGAGTCACATAACCAAAGGGGCGCCAGCACTGGCTAAAGAAATGCTATCCAGACATCATAGTTTGGAAGACCTGTGACCACTTATTCATGTTATGCGCCTCCCGCACCCCAGACACAATTTCCCACCCAATGGGAAGCACTTTTCTAAATTTAGCCAACACGCCTCATGAGACTTATCGTTGCAAAGCCCTGTGACCATTTATATTATGCATATCTCGTGCCCCTCCTCCACTTTGCCCCCGGTGGATACTTTTCTAAATTTTTCCGACAGCCCTCGTATGACATATCATTGGAAAGGCCTGTGATCACTTATTCATGTTATGCACCTCCCGCAGCCCCCCCCCCCTTTGCCCTCACAGTGGGAGGCAGTTTTCTAGATTATGCCGACACCCGTCATGGCCATATCGTTTAGAAAGCCCTGTGACCACCAGGGTCGGACTGGGCCAGGGAAAAGGGCGCAGACCTTGGATTTTCAGAGGGCGCAAAAATTTTAACAAACTCATGTTAATTTTACTTGCTTGTGTTGTATCTGGCTTAACAAGGTTTAACACAGTACCAAGTATGAAAATGGCTTGATATTATATCTCTTAGTCTAGATAGAAGACTTAGCTGTATTCTCCGTTCATGTTTAAAGTTCCATTAAATCTACAGAATGCTACAAAATTTTCGAAAACGAATAATGTGATATCTAAAAGTTCCAGCAAGTTTAACACAGATTAGCTTGTAACAGATAACTGATATCATTATTCTTTTGTCAATAGTTAGTTTATAAGAGTCATGGAATAAAAAGTACCCTACCAATTCTGAAAATGACCGTATAACAGGGTTCGTATACCTCCTGGAATTTTGCAAACCAAAAAATTTTTCGGCACCAGTATTTTCTTGTAGAAAATCTCTCCTTAAAAGAAGACGAAATTTCGTGCGCTTAAACTAGATTTTTTTTTCTATAAAAAATACTGATAGCTTTCCTGGGAAAATTCTCTGATCCGTACGAACCCTGGCACAAAAAGACATGTGTACCAATTGATTGGGAATAATATCTACTATTGAATGCTACTAAATTTTGCTTTGGGGTGTTGTCTACATATTAAACTAGTCGGATGTACCAATCCCAAAACTTTCTTCTATCTCATACATGTTAATGCTTTAAAGTTCCATTAAATCTACAGAATGCTACAAAATTTTCGAAAACGAATAATGTGATATCTAAAAGTTCCAGCAAGTTTAACACAGATTAGCTTGTAACAGATAACTGATATCATTATTCTTTTGTCAATAGTTAGTTTATAAGAGTCATGGAATAAAAAGTACCCTACCAATTCTGAAAATGACCGTATAACAGGGTTCGTATACCTCCTGGAATTTTGCAAACCAAAAAATTTTTCGGCACCAGTATTTTCTTGTAGAAAATCTCTCCTTAAAAGAAGACGAAATTTCGTGCGCTTAAACTAGATTTTTTTTTCTATAAAAAATACTGATAGCTTTCCTGGGAAAATTCTCTGATCCGTACGAACCCTGGCACAAAAAGACATGTGTACCAATTGATTGGGAATAATATCTACTATTGAATGCTACTAAATTTTGCTTTGGGGTGTTGTCTACATATTAAACTAGTCGGATGTACCAATCCCAAAACTTTCTTCTATCTCATACATGTTAATGCTTTAAAGTTCCATTAAATCTACAGAATGCTACAAAATTTTCGAAAACGAATAATGTGATATCTAAAAGTTCCAGCAAGTTTAACACAGATTAGCTTGTAACAGATAACTGATATCATTATTCTTTTGTCAATAGTTAGTTTATAAGAGTCATGGAATAAAAAGTACCCTACCAATTCTGAAAATGACCGTATAACAGGGTTCGTATACCTCCTGGAATTTTGCAAACCAAAAAATTTTTCGGCACCAGTATTTTCTTGTAGAAAATCTCTCCTTAAAAGAAGACGAAATTTCGTGCGCTTAAACTAGATTTTTTTTTCTATAAAAAATACTGATAGCTTTCCTGGGAAAATTCTCTGATCCGTACGAACCCTGGCACAAAAAGACATGTGTACCAATTGATTGGGAATAATATCTACTATTGAATGCTACTAAATTTTGCTTTGGGGTGTTGTCTACATATTAAACTAGTCGGATGTACCAATCCCAAAACTTTCTTCTATCTCATACATGTTAATGCTTTAAAATTCGCTATCACACTGCCAAAATTAAATGGCAATCTATGCATCTCATGAGGATTCTAACTATATGAAATTCCGTGCATTAGTTCTTGAGATATGACTATCGCTGAAATCGTCTAAATTCAGCAAAATGCTGCCTAGCAGCGCCACCTATTGGGTGATTTATACCAAATCCTAATCAGCAACAATTTATGTCAACGTCTGACTGAATCTGAAGTTTGGAGAAAATCCGTACATTAGTTTTTGAGACAGAGCAATAGCGAAAATCGTGAAAATTTCTGCATAGCAGCGCCACCTATTGGGTGATTAACACCAAAACCTAATTAACAACAACTTGTGTCAACATACAACTAAATCTGAAGTTAGATGAAAATTGGTCCATTAGTTCTATTGATAGAGCTACTGAGGCAATCGTGGAAAAGGCAGCAGAGAAGCGCCACCTGTTGGGCGATTTACACCAACACCTAAGTCATATCATAGCAAGTCATATCAAGGACTAACTTAATCTGAAGTTTGATGGAAATCCGTGCGTTAGTTCTTAAGATAGAGCTATTGGGGAAATCGTGTAAATCCTGCAAAATTCATCATAACAGCGCCACCTGTTAGGCGATTTACACCAAAACGTAATCATCATCAATTCATATCAAGGACTAACTAAATCTGAAGTTTGATCAAAATCCGTGCATTAGTTCTTGAGATAGAGCTATTGCGAAAATCGTGAAAAATGCAGCATTGCAGCGCCACCTGTTGAGCGATTTACACCAAAAACTAATCAGCATCAATTTGTATTAGGCACTAACTGAATATCAATTTTTATTAAATTCCGTGCATTAGTTCTTGAGATAGAGCGCCCACAAAATTTGTGTCACATACACACAGACAGACAGACAGACTCACAGAGTCACAGACAGACATTTTGTAAAAACATGTTTTTTGGAATCTCTGACCCCTAAAACGTGTAAATCCGTCGAAAACCGGAATTCGAAAATTTTCATGAATCTAATACTTTCTTCTTGTAAAGATAGAAGAAAGTAAAAATGCACAAACTTTGATTTTTCAAATGGTAACATTCATGTTTGACATTCTGTTTCAATTCCTTTGCAGCCGCTAAATAGATACAGTTATCATGTTTTTCTTAAATCTTAATACAAAGAGTGCTAGAAGTTTATCCATAAATTTCGAAAAATAAAATGATCTTACAATAAAACTCAATTAGTCACCAGTAAAATTGCACAGGAATTTTAAATTTACAATAAACTTACTTTACAAATCCTATAAAGTATTTCTGGTACTTATCTACGAAATTTTTCTGTGACTCTTTTGATAAAAGAAGACGGTCCTCTGAAGTTATGGAAGGGCAAAATTTCTCTTTATGTCGAAAGCTAATTATTCAAAAGAGCTGTAAACTTACACATTGATGTTTTTAATGATTGTGGTTTGTTGTATGCAAAAATTAATATAGGCCATAATTCATATTTTTTTAACATGAATTTATTATTAGTTTTTATGATTAAAAATGTTTTTAAGTCACGAAAAAGGTCTGTAGTATGTTTGGTTCTATTCAGTGTATCTCTTAAACAAATTGATAAAAAATCAGTCAGATGACTTTCATGAAGATATAATTTAATATTTTTCTCAAATTGGTTTCCTTTAGCATCCTCAAATTTAAACTCTTCGAACTCTATCAAGGTTTAAGATAATGTAAATAACCAATGTCTTTTTCCTGACTGTCCCGATTTAAGAAACTTAAATAAGACATCAAAAATGAGTGTTATTGTTTAAAAATTCAAAGTTGGTACAATTTTTAATATGTAGACTACTTCGGAAACATAATTTATACGTAACAATAAGTAGTAGACATTATTTCTAGTCGATTGCCCCCTATATATTTTGTTTGATTATTTTTAACAGATTTAGTAATGGGCAACCACTTTTATTTCTCTTATCGTCACTGTTGCACAGACAATAGGTAAAAAAAACTAACATGGCTTTTTGCGCTAGACGCGAAATAGAATTGCTGCAGTGCTGCTGAAGGGTTCATCCTTTTCTTAAAGTATATTTCTTTAATATCATATAAATTAGTTATAAATCAGTTGAAAATTTGATAAATTCAATTTCTGCTACAATCTGGCAGCAATTACTTTTCACAGGTATTTTGTAGGAAGAGGTATTTTGTATCCTTAAAAAATCTTTATGTATCTATAAAATGCTGAATTTATATTGCTCTATTATAGGGTTTCTACAGAAAAAGTACACACAAAAAAAATCGCTTTGTTAGTCTAATATCACTAAAATAATTTACTAAATTTACTCTTCTCAGCACACTCTTCCCATGATTTGCAAAATTCTATTCACAATTAGACGTCAAGGGAAATATTTAAGTTTCCATATGCATGTCACAGGATCCTGGGCCGGCGATTTTTTTTTTTTTTTTTTTTTTCAAAAACCTATGATATTTTTTATTTTAAGCAATTACTTTTTACAAGTATTTTGTAGAAAGAGGCATTTGGTATCCTTAAAAAACGATTTTATGCATACATAAAATGCTGAATTCTTATTGCACTATTAAAAAGTTTCTAAAGTACACCAAAAAAAGTCTCTTTGTTAGAGTAAAATCACTATAATTGAGTAAATTTACTCTTCTCAGCACAGTCATCCCGTAATTCACAGAATTCTTATCACAATTAGAGATCAAGGGAAATATTTAATGCAAGTTACAGGATTCCGGAACCAGAGTTTTTTATTCAAAAAACCTGTCATATTTTTTTTTTTTTTAATATTTTCTTTATTTGATAATAGATTTTTGCGTTTAGATTAAACAATTTTTTATTTAAAATAAATAAAAGTTTTTCTAATAGTTATTTAACCATGAAAAGTCTGTAATTAAATAAAGAGAAGATTAGCATTAACCGAAAGTTGTGGGGTAAATTTTGTGAATAAAAATCGCTGGCAGCAGGATTTCACAGCTTGCAGGATTGCAATCCAGAAGTGTCATCAAGTTTGCATTCTTCAAAAAGATCATGTTTTCTAATCAGCAATAAAATTCACACAACAGGTTTTTGCCTTCTGATATAACTTTGTTTCTTTTCTGAATTTGTTTTCAAAAAGCACGGCTTCAATTATAGGTGCATTCAGGGCCGACTTTAAAGGGGAGGGAAAGGCAAGGCTCTAAAAGCTGTAGGAATGAAAATATGCAAAATATTTGGTTAAAATTAAAATCTATTATATATCATTAAAAGAAGTGATGGGAAAAAAAAAAAAAAAAAACTAATCCAGGGCGCCATTGCTACTAAAGCTTTCCCTGGATGCATATTTTCTCTCTCAATCATATTCCCACTTTAATTTTCGATCCTAAAATTGTTTCGATCTAATCTTTAATTTCTTTGTGATAATGAAAAATACCTCTCTACTGCTGACTGTCTATTAATTGATGATTATTCCCTAAACGAATTCTCGAAATTTAGTACACTAGTCAGAAAGTACAACGAGGGTAAAAATATTGGTGCGACTTAGGAACTTATGGCTTATGGGGGCGCGAAGTTTTTCTGGACGAGGGCGCACCGGCCCTCGGGCCGATGGGCCGGCGGGCCAGTCCGAGCCTGGTGACCACTATTTCATATTATGCAGTTTCCGCGTCTCTCCCACCTCTTTGGCTCCCGGGCGGGACAATTTTCAAAATTTTGCCGTTACTCCTCATATGTATAGCGGGCGCGCGCGCTGCAAAGTAAGTAACAGTGATAGTAATTATAACGTAACCGTAACCTAACTGTTCCATAAACGTAACCTAAACGTATCCAAGCCGTAACCTAACTGTTACTTAATAACCTAACAGTAACCTAACCGTAACATAACTGTAATCAAATTATCACCTAACCGTAACCTAACTGTAACGTAACTGTAACCTATTTGTAGCCTAATTGTAACGTAACAGTAACCTAACTGCAACATAACCGTAACCTAAGGTAGGCCGCGCACTGACGCAACACGAGCAACATGAAATACGATTTAGGAGAAAAAAATATTGAAACAAAGAAGAAAGCTGTTTCAAACATGTTTTAAAGCTGTTTTTCTCCGAAGTCAACCAAAATGTTCCATGGGTCGCCTCAGTGTGCTACCGGCCTAATTGTAACCTAAACGTTTCCTAATTGCGACATAACCGAAATCTAAATGTCACGTAACCTTGACCTAACTCTAAACTTACTGTAAACTAACGTTAACCAAATTATAACCAAACCTAACTGTAACTTAACTGTAGCATAGCCGTAACGTTACCATGACCTATCTGTAACCTAACCGTAATCTAAATATCCCCTAACCGTTACCTAACTGTAACATAATCATAACGTAACTGTAGCCTATCCTTAACTTAACCGTGACTTAACTCTAACTTAACTCTAACCTAACCTTAACCTAATTATAACCTAAGAGTAACCTAACTCTAGCGTAACTGTAACCTATCCGGAACATAATCGTAACCTAAGCATAACCTAACAGTAACGTAACTGTAACTTAACGTAACCTATCTGTAATCTAAATGTAACTTAAGTGTAACGTAACCGTAACCTAAGTGTAGCCTAATTATAAAGTAACCGTAACGTAACTGAAACCTAAAAGTAACCTAATTGTAGCCTAAATGTAACCTAACTGGGACGTAGCCGTAATTTAACTGTAACTAACGTTTACCTAATTATAAGCTAATCGTATGCTAACTGTAATGTAACTGTAACATAACTTTACCATGACCAAGCTGTAAGCTAAGCGTAATCTAATTATCACCAAAACGTAACCTAATTATACCCTATCAGGTACCTAACCATAATCCAAGAGTAACTAATCGCAACTGTATCCTAACTGTAACCAAACTGCAAATTAACTGTAACATAACGGGAGGTGCATAATATGAAAAAGTGATCAAAGGGCTGCCCAGTCTAATGATATATCACTTGAGGGATGTCGGAAACGTCAGAAAAATACATCCAGTGATACAATTTGAGGGAGAGGGAACGGGAGGTACATAATATGAAAGGGTGATCAAAGGGCTCCAATGCGATATATCTCATGAGGGGTGTCGAAAAATGTTAGAAAAGTGCGGCTAAATATCCTATCGGCTAAATGTCCCGTCGGCTAATCGTCTTGTCTTTTAAATGTCCTGTCGGCTAATCGTCTTTTTGGCTAAATGTCCTCCCGGCTAATTGCCACGTTCGGCCAGTTGCCCCGTCGGCCAATTGTCTGTATTGCTAAAATTATTACTATATGTCCGTTTCGGTCAATTGTCCTGTATGCTGTATGTAAATTTCAGCTAATTGTGTTGTCGGCTATATGTACGTATCAGCTTAATGCACGTGTCAGCTAACTGCTATCTGCTAAATGTCTTCACGGCTATTTGGTTGCCGGCTGAATGTCTGCGGCCGGCTAGACAGCCGGCCGCAGACATTCAGCCGGCAACCGGTTAAACATCTCTTAGTATACTAAATGTAGTTGAGCTTGAAAATGCATAACTCAAATTAAAAAAACACTTTTAAGTAATTCATGATTATTCTCGGTAATACTCACGAAATCTTTTTTGTAGCGTCTATGCAATTCATATACACCACCTATGTGCCAGTGCAAGAAAATTAGTTTAACTTAACTTATACCATAACTTATCATAAATAAAACATATCATAATTTAAAACTCACTTTCAGCAATCATCCCTAATGTTTCCCTGTAAATAAACGATAAATGCGATGTACACCATATTCTTATCCAAACATCTTGCAGTAAAACCATCAGAAATTTCATTATGTTTGAAGTAGTGTAGCATAATTCAAATACGTTGCGAACAGCTTTTCTGCGAAGAACTTTAAAAAACCGAACTCTTTTGTATGACTCTTTTGTGTAGTAACCTTCTTCCAGTGCACCTTAATTATGTAAATGAATTTCATTATGTATAAATTTGTTTAACGCTATTAAAACACACCACCAAATGGTTTTTCCACACAGACCATATGTAACAAAATACTTTTGAGTGACCCTGCAATGGGTTCCTGTTAGTCCTTAAAGATGTTTAAATTTTTCAAAAGTAATTTTTGGTTCATAAAAGTACATTTTTTTATGCAAAATCTGCAAAAAGTGCCTTAAAAGTTCTTAATTTTGCTCTTGTATTGTTTTGTAATCAAGGGTAAAACTCTTCCCAATTTCTTTGAAATTCTGATTTAAAAAAATAATAATGTAAATCACCCTTTGCCTCCCCTTCTTCCGAAATTTTGCTTCCCCTTTTGCCCCCCTTAAAGTATCAAGGTTTAAAATCTTTAAAACTCCTTAATTTTTTCTTTAATTTTCTGTTTTATTTGTTACTTCAAAGTAACAATAAATAATCAGTCATAAATTTCATTATCAATTTATTTCACCGCATTCATTTCATTAAAAGTTCTTGTAAATTGCTCCTTCTGAAAATGTCATTTCTCCCTTTTGTTTCTTCCCCCACAGTACCCATATTTTAAAATAGAAACCCTTTAAAACTCTTTCATTTTTTAAAAATCTTTTCTGCTCAATATGCCACTTTATTTTAATAATAAGCAAACGATAATAAAAATTTCTCTCCGCCCCCCCCCCCCCCCCAACTGAAATTGGTATTTCCCCTCGCCTCTCCCTCTTACTAAGCATCTGAAATTTAAAGTTCTTAAAACTTTTTCGTTTATTATTTTTTTTAACCTATTTGTAAATATTTTCTAAGGTAAATAAATAATAAGTCATCCAATAAACTTCCGCCACCCACCAAAAAAGAATAATTCTGCTTATTCCTCTTTTTTCTTACAGGTCACAAAATTTAAACCTTAAAAATCATTGATTTTTCTAAAACATTTTGTACTCTATCTGTTAATTTATTGATATCATAAATAATCAGTCATATAACTATACTCCTCCCCAATCAAAATTGACGTTTGCTCTGTCGCTCTCCTTACCAAGCACACAAAATTTAGTCTTTTTTTGTCCGATTTGTTATTCTTTAGTAAGGTAAATAAATAAGTCATCTAATAAAATGCCCCCTCCCTTGTTTCCTTCTTTCGCTTATCTAAGTTTAAAATCTTTGAAAATCTTATTTTAATACATTTTCAGCTTTATCTGTTTTATATTGAACAATAAATAATCGATTATATAATTTCTTCCACCCCCATATAAAATCGACATTTTCTTTCCTCCACCATTATTTCCATGCACACAAAATTTAAAGTCTCTAAAACTCTTAATTTCAATGTTTTTGTCCTGTTTGTAAATCTTTAATAAGTTACATAATCAGTCATTTATTAAAATCCCCCCCCCCCCCAAAAAAAAAAAAAAAAAAAAAAAATCTGTTTCTTCCCTTGTCTTACCCTCAACTCATGAAGTTAAAAAAATCTAATTTAAAGTCTTTAAAACTTTTTAATTTATACTTTTTTGGTCCTAGTTATAAATCTTTGCTATCTATAGTAGTAACTAAATCTTTTCAACTATGTACGAAAGTGTTAACAATAAAGCGATAGGTAGACATTTAATTGTGCATAAAAAACATTTTAACTGTATTTTTCAAAGCAAAATGTCTTTGGAGAGATATTTCTAAGGAAAATATTATGGTTTCTCGTCAACCTGCAAGTAAATTCTCAAAACCTTCCGAAATCATTTCATTCCGACTAGCTCAGAAAGAACCACCAAACTTAGATACCAAAGGTGCCTGAGTTATCGACTGAACCGAGTATATCCATAAACAAAAAAGAAAAATCATGCGTCAACACTTTCCAACACTTCCAGAACATTGTAACAAAACTTCGCCGTTTAATAAAGTAAAGAAGATATCGAACTAAACAGTTATAAAACGTATGATACATTTCAAAACCAGATTTCAACAATTGCGTCCATAACCTGGAAGGTACTCCAATTCTTTTGTGCAGCTCTGTATATATTTTTGTTCTGCATATATTTGTACAGATTCTACATACTTTGTTGAAATTTAGTTTTGTAAGAAAATACATAAAAAGTTGAAAATTCACCTTCGGCAATTTCTACCAATAGGCGGAAACATGCTTGATTTCTTTTGGGCTGCCCTCTATATAGCATACAGATTTTTATACACGTCAAGTACTAAGCTGAAATCTAATTCAAGCAAAAACATGCCTAAAATTACTGAAATCACACTTCCAGGAATTATTTTCCATAGGCGTCCATGTATCCAGTTTTTTGAATATCCCTGTATAGGATTTTATTTGTATGATACAAACATCTCTTAGCATACTAAATGTAGTTGAGCTTGTGCATTTGTAACTAAAAAACCAAACACCTTTAAGCAATTCATACTTATTCTCAGTAATGGTTAGGAATTCTTTTGTGTAGTCCTGTATAGGGTCTGTAAAATATATGCACACCATGTAGTACGCAAAATTTAGTTAATCTTAAAAGCGCATTCTATAATTGAAAAATGCACTTTCAGCATTAAATTTTAATAGCTAACACGTCGGATACAGTATTGTATCAAAATATTTTATGTGTACCTGTAAATGAACGCTAAATGAAATGCAGACCATATTTGAATGCAAGCATCTTGTAGTAAATCGAAATAATGTGTATCTATTTCGTCATGTTTGAAATAATGTAACGTAATCGAAATACGCTACAGTTTTTCCTCGTAGACCATATACAAGCAAGCTCTTTTGTCTGACCCCGTAAATAATTGTTAAATGCTCATGTTGTACAGAAAGTAGGCTTAGGACACCTCAGAAATTCATATCAATTTCATTGTCTTTGTGACAGAGTAATATCAATCAAATACGCCGCAAACGATATTTCTTCATGGGGTATAACATAACGAAGAAATATTTACTTTTGAGTCCCCTATACTCATACTTTAAGCGTTACACATAACATAGTCTATAGTAACCGTTTTAAAGCGTATCTTAATGTACATAAATTTAACTATGTTTAAGAATGTGTAACACTATTAAAATACACCCTAAAGGATTCCACCCCCCCCCCCCCATAGACCATAATTTAATGAAATACTTTTGAGTGCATTTGTAAATGAACCATGTATGATACATACTTCATTTTGAATACCGAACATACCATGATGATTTTGAATATCGTATATCAATTACATGGCAATCCGACTACATTTACGCTAGTTAGACCACGGACAGACAGACGGACGGACCAACTCAATCCATAAACACTTTTCAACTTTCTTGGGAAGTGTTAAAAATGGAAAAATGTAATGAAAATAAAAATATTTTAGTGTTATTTAGATTACGAACCGCTACAAAAAACATTCTTATTTGACCGCATCATTTAAAAAATATTTAGTGCTCAGAAATCCCCCCCCCCCCACACACACACCTGAATTTACTCCTGTGCACTTAAAATTTCAAATTGTTAAAACTCCTTTATGTTTTATAACATTCTTGTAAAAATAATCCATAATCTAAATTTTCTTCTGCCTGAAAATTTCACTAAAATTTTTGCCATCCTTCTTTCTGCTAACATCACACAAAGTTTTTAATATTTGGAAAACTTTATTTTTTCTGTCGCATATTTTAGTGCTAACAACAATAAATTGTGTACTATATCTATAAATGACTACGCTGGGATTTAGATTTATACCCCCTCTACAGACATACAGTACAGAATATACAGTTTATTTGTTTAACTTTTCCTCTCCTAATTTTATGAACATCTTATTTTTAACCTTCAATGTTATTTAGCTTTAATAAATCTCATAAATTTTATGTTCTAAAAAGAATTCGCACAAAAGATAGTTATTTTAGAATATTTGTACCTGATATATTTCCCCCCTCATTCAATATCTCCCCCTTGATTTTAAATGTAATTGCCTTATGTGAAATAAAATAGTTTTTATACTACACTAATTTCAATTTTATGTTTGTAAAAGCTGTAAAATAAACCTAAAAAAAAAAAAAAAAAAAAAAAAAAAAAAAATTGAAAGTCAAATTGTTTTAATTTTTGCACTTTTATCATAAACAGATTAAAATTCATTTTACGGCTTTTACCGTTATCGAGTCTCCACTAAACAGTGGGCTTTGATCTACGCTTGTAAAGCGAAGACAATTGAAAAAAAAATCCTTTACACCTGAAACCTACTGGAAATTATCACATGTAGCGCTCAGCCGAAGTGGGGTGGGGGTTGGAATCGTGCCAGATAATTGGCCATTTGCTGATTGGAAGAGCTCGCTTGTCAATCATTTGAATTTAGACCATCCTTTCAATTCAGCTAAAATGCCAGCGGCCATCTTTATTTCTTTTTATCTGTGACTGCAGTGAGCTCTTAAGGTGCCTTGATCAAGAAGGGGGCTCTCTCGGTGAACAATCGAGTACCGAACTTCAATTCGGATACAGCCCTTAAAATACGATCGTTTTAAAATAATTAATTTCTCGGAAACTTGTGGTACGAATTGCATAAAAATTTGTTTTTAGGCTAATTGAAGGATGTAGAGTTCATTTATGCTGTCAGAATTGTGTACTGCTATTGAAAAAAAAAAAAAAGTTATGGTTCGTTTTAATATATAGATGACCCCTAAGCAAATTTTATATACATCATTTAAAAATAGACATTATTTACAACCATTCGGTACCAGTAACTTTCTTCTACGATAATGTGTTGAGGAGTTAGTAGGGGGTGTTTACTTTTATTTCCCACGACTGTACAAGTGTACATAGAGTTGTTCAATGTGTCCACATTGTATCTTTATCATCATTTATTAAAAGTTTTGTACTTAATCTTAGAGCGGAGTGTCCTTTTGAAGTAATGAGTCCTTATATAAAATTATGGCGCCTACTTAGAGAGAGTGGCCGCTATAGAATTATTTTATTTACATTAATTTAAATGCAGACAGATTTATCTTTAGTAATCATCCGTCTGCACGTGACAGAGATAGATTTTTAAAAATCATGCTTGAAAATCATTTTAAAAATCATAAAAAACGAGTAAATTGTGATACAGTTTCAAAAATTGCGATACAGTTTTCAAATAAATTGCATCTGAAAATAGATTTTTTTCCTATTCGACGGTGCAAAAAACGAAAATGTGCGATGTTTAGACGTCAAAATGACGTCACCCTCACACACAGACACATTGTCCTCAGGGGCCTCGCTAAGGGGGGAGGGGTGCGGGCGGAGTCTTCCCCCCCCCCCCCCAAACATTCTCAAATGGTATTGCACTTGGCAAATTTACAAACTTAGGTGGCAAATTTGTTTAAAACTTTAATAAAAACTATAATATATTTTCTATTTCTGATAGACTTGGCAAAAATTACAAAACTAATTGGGAATATTATTAAACTTTTAACAAATAAGAACTATACACATTTTCTAACTGTGGTAAGTTGGCAAAATTATAAACGAGTTGGAAAATTACTGAAATTTGACTTGGCAATTTAAGGTTCTCTCCCCCACCAATAAATAATCTTAGCGATGGCGCTGATTGTCCTTTATAATATAGATTACTGCATTCATTTTTTTTTCTTGTTTATTTTTATTTTGGAAGTTATATTTTACCCAATCTGGTGCTAGTGCATCTATAAATCTTCATATTTCTCGAGTTCCCTGCTCAAAAAGCGCGAAACTCTTTGACTCATTTTTAAACGTAAAGGCATAAAATTGACAGGATTGAGTATTGAAGCGCGGGTTTGGAATCGAAATGAGTTTTCCATTTTTTGATAAATAAATTACTTATCGAGCTATAGGTGATTTTGGATCACGTTACGATCGGTTTTTCTCCTTTCTCTAGCTGGGTTTTCTCCTTCACTGTAAAAAAATGTTGTGATTTTTTTCCCTGCACATTCTGTTGTAATTTTTCAAGCACCAATGCTGTGAAGTCGAATTCAACCAAAAGGTGAAGTAAAAATTGAATTTTTTCGTCACGTGCAGCACGCAGCGAATAGCAACGCGACTTTACCCAGACTTGAGTCATTTTACAGCACTCGTAAAGACAGCAGCTTGTAAATTTTACAGCAACTGTATTGGCAACGGGGGTGCCAGCACCTTTTGTTGTAAAATAAAGAAATTTTCATTACGGTGTTTCATCCGGAAATTCGGTTCAAAACGGTAACTTTGACCGTATTTTCTGAACAATCTTTTGCGTTTTTCGAAAAATGGAAAACATATCTCGATTACACAGTTTCCAATTAGGAACGCCTGCCAATTTTATGCGTTTCTGAACAAAACTGAATTTAAAAATGTGTTAGAAAGTTGGATTTGAGAAACAGTCTTAAAGAAAACAAGAAAGAAAAATCATGCGTCAAGCATAGATTATGAAACACTTCCCACCACATTCAGAATAATGTAACAAAACTTCATAGTTCAATAAGTTAAAATATTATGTCTAATTCAACCCTGTGGAAACGCATAACACATTTTAAAACTCAATTTCAGCTGGTTCCCATTTACAATCGGAAAATTATCCGAATACTTTGAGCAGCCTTGTATATTAAAACGGTTAAATTTAAAAGCGCAAGCCGAAATTGAAAACGCACTGCAGCAATTATTACTCAAAGACAGTATTGTAACCGATATATTTTCTGTGTCCCTGTAAATGAACGACAAATGCTATAAATACCCTATTCTGTCGTAATCATTTTGTAGTGAAATTCAATGATTTATATCATTTTCAATACTTTGAAACAGCGTAATGTACTCTGCAAACGATTTTCCCCATCCATTATAATGTAATGGAATTCTTTTGGGTAGCAAATGAAATGTTAATCCCACATCCTTCGTATGAAATACCAAGCATGGTTAGGTGACCCTAAGTATGGATTATCAATTGCATGAAAATCCGAGTCTGTTTACGGGAGTTAGAGCGTGGGCAGACGGACAGACAAACCGAATGCATAAACACTTTCCAACTTTGTTGGTAAGTGTTAAAAACCTGCAATTCAGTAGCATTACAAGAAATCTTAAATTTAAATTGCTGACGTAACAATGGGTGATCTATAAGTTTGCAAACAAGATTTTTAACCGTTTCCTGATAGAAAAAAAGAGCAAAAAATCATATATCAGGATAGATTGTAAAACACTTTCCAACACTAACATAATATTATTAAGAAATTTCATTTTTCCACACAGTAAAATGAGATGTCTAACTAAGCAATTTAAAAATGAAAGGAAACTCATGCGTCAAGCATAGATTATGAAACATGTTCTAACACATTCAAAACTTCACTATGGTGAAATATGATATCTAAGTAAATAGTTTGGAAAACGCATAATGCATGGGGACGTGGCGAATACTGATTTGGCCGAATACCGAATATTTGGCGATCGAATATTAAGTTTTTTTTTTTTCAAAAAAGAAAATAACTTTTGATTATATTTATGTTACGATATTTTGAACCACTCAGACGAAAACTGAGGTCATAATAATAAATATAGCTCTTCCTAACTGTATTAGAAGATTCCTCGAAAGCCACTCACAAAATTCCATATTCAAGAGCTTTAATCATCATCATTCTACAAGGTTCGTACGGGTACCGTTATTTTCAAGGCCAAATATCAGAATTTTTGTATAGAAAAACAAATCTAGTTTAAACGGACGAAATTTCGCCTTATTTCAGGAGAGATTTTCCGTAAGAAAATACTAGTACCGAAAAATTTCTTAGTCTGGAAATTCAAGCCCCCGTAACGAACCCTGTTCTACCACTTGTGTAGTAGATAAATATTGTAGTAGCAATGTATAGTAGTAATGTATAAATATTGACAGCACATTTGCAGTCGTCGTTAGCCGTTTTGCACTGGATCGAATGTCTAGGATTTCTCCATTAATAAGAGAGAAGAATTATCCGTAATGGAAACACTTTTATACGATCACTTCAGTAGAATACAAAATTAAGCATTCGCCACAGTTCCATATAGACTGGGAGCCGGCAGCACAGACAATCACCTCATCGAGTTCACGGATGAAATATCAGAATTAGTTAAAACTCGATTCGCATGTTAAAACGCAATCGGTCTACCAAGCCCTATCTTGGTGGAAAACACCTGAAAACCCGATTTTAGCGGTAGACTCGTAGGTTTACCATTGTACTTTCATGCACTCAAAAGTATGAAAACACGGAGGACTGGGAGCAGGAAAACACAATGGTAAACCTACGAGTCAACCGCTGAAATCGGGTTTTTTGGTGTTTTCCACCAAGATATGACTTGGCAGCAATGATGTCGTCGTAAAAAAACCAGAGGCTATGTGAGAGGCATTGTGTTTTCCTGCTCCCAGTTTTCCATGTTTTCATACCTTTTAGTGCAGGAAAACACAATGGTAAGGTAAACCTACGAGTCAGCCGCTAAAATCGGGTTTTCCACCAAGATATGACTTGGCAGACCGATTGCGTTTTAATATGCGAATCAAGATTTAACTAATCCTAGAATTTCATCCGTGAACTCGATGAGGTGATTGTCTGTGCTGCCGGCTCTCGGTCTATCACGTTCGTATTCACTATCTGCCTCAACGTAGAAAAATCTGGGTTGAACGCTCAAATGATATTCCCGATTTACCTGATTGGACCTGATAGCGGCGGAAGTCCAATCAGATTAATAATGAATATAATTTTAGCGTTCGGCCCAGGTTTTCTATTGAGGTAAATCAAATGGTGAATAAGAGCATAAGTGAGTTTCAACATTCTTCGGTTAGATAGAGCCACTGCCACTCACTCTGATTGGCTATAAAGCTTCGCTTTAACTGATTGGCTCCTTACGGCCGGTTTTATTTTATGCGCATGCGAACACTTTACATTTGTTCAGATCTCAGACATGGTGGCGTGCATTGGGTTATCTTAGATCAGTTTTGCGATCTGAACAGGCCTTCAATTCCGGGAGAGTACCACCTCAAAAATGGCGATCTAAGATATCTTAAGTATCCTATCTGAACAGGGTATTAAAAGTGGACGAAAAATGAAGCGAGCCGGCCTTCCCGTCCCGGTAAAAACGGGTCAAACAACTTTTAGAATAACTAAAAAAAAAAGAAATGGTACAAAAAAGATAATTT
Organism: Maratus speciosus; assembly: GCA_963932465.1. Classification (NCBI taxonomy): domain Eukaryota; kingdom Metazoa; phylum Arthropoda; class Arachnida; order Araneae; family Salticidae; genus Maratus; species Maratus speciosus. Next base: position 345,582,799 of record OZ010799.1, on the reverse strand, counting down.
TAATAGAATTCATATCGGCATTTAAGATCGGAAAAGGGAAAGAGCTTGAAACAAATAATACTTAAGGGAAATGTTTTTTAGAATAGATTTTGAAAAGAAATAAAATGTTAATATACGCATTTTAAATAGAAATAAATTTAAGTAAACGGAATTATTCGAATGTTTTTAATGATAGGAAATAATTTACTAAACTAGGATTGTAGAATCATATTAGACAGGAAATTTTTATGGAATAATTTTAACGAAGCGCGGAAATTTAACTTTTGTAATATACAGGTTGTTCATAATTAAACGACCCTACTTGAAAGTTGTCTACATACGAAACTATTGGTCAGAAAGTTGTGAAATTTTGTGACGGACATAATAAAGGAATGGGAATTTGTTTGAGCGGAAAAAAATTTAGTTCAAAATTTCGCCACCAGGGGGTATTTGTTAATAAATTACACATTTATCCACCGCCCACTGAATACTAGGCCTGAGCTGAGAAAAACATAGCGGCTTTCAAAGGCGAATTTTTTTTCAGAGTTTGTACGGTCGGTTCAATTCGAACACCAATAATTTTTAAAAGTTTTTACGCTTTATTTTTTTCAGGGGGCGGTCTGTATATTTGTTTTATTTAATCTGAGAAAAATAAAGCGTAAAAACTTTTAAAAATGTGTAATTCATTAAAAAATGCGATCTGGGGGCGAAATTTTTAACTAATTTTTTTTTCGCTCAAACAAATTCCCATTCTTTCATTATGTCCGTCACAAAATTTCACAACTTTCTGACCAATGGTTTTGTCAGTAGACAACTTAGTAGGGTCGTTTAATTATGGACACCCTCTGCATCTGTATATATACTATATGCCCATTAATGAATCTGCATCGAGCGGAACTTAATGCAGTACAACCTTCGAAAAAAAACCTGTCTATGACTGAAAATTTCTATGATCCCGCCTAAAGGAATAAGCCATACAAATCTTACACTGTAAAAAAAAAAAAAAAAAAAAAAAAAAAAAAAAAAACGGAGGTTTTACTGGCAATCTAGACACCAGTACTATTTCCGTATTTTTACGGAAATTTTCCCTTATAAATTACAGACAATTTTCCGTTTTTCTGATTAAAAATGGACATTTTTCTGTAATATATGAGGAAAAATTTCCGTAAAAATACGGAAATAGTACTGGTGTCTAGATTGCCAGTAGAATCTCTGTTTTTTAGTCCGTTTTTTTTTTTTTTTTACATGTACTTGTTGAGAAATAAACCGCCCTAAAACGAAATTATTTTCCGGTACCTAGCTATTTTGATTTTACAGGCTTTATACTGTACTTTGTTTAGTAAGAGCTGAGTAAACGAAACCTGTATATAACGGAATCTTGCTTTAAATGTAAATAATTCATTGTCTCCACTGAAGGAATACCATACAAGTAGAACTGGCAGACCCGTAGCCAGGATTTCCCTTCGAAGGGGACTTAATCTAAGAATTGTTTCTGATCTAACAGCAGTAATTTGTATAATTTAAAGCGTAAATTAAAAAAAAAAAAGGGTTTACCCAAAGGTATATTTCTGCATAGGATACTTGATGTACATGTCAAAAATTGTTATTTCGTATAGTTTTTTTCGATTTCTGTAACAATTTATGGTTTTCAAGAGAACTTTCAGTTTCCAAACCGGTTCGTAAACCAGATGCATAACTGCAATGAAAATCAAAAAGCACAAACTAACAATGTTTGAGATGAGCTTGATGAATCCTATGAGAAAAACGTTAAAAAATATTGAAATGCAGTCAAGTAATTTGAATAGATTTAAAGCACAGGATTAATATTAGTATGCGAGTGTTTCGCATTACGAGCGCAGGAACTTAAAGTGATTAACCCGTATATGAAATTAATTACACCTATTTTTTTTTCCATAAGAAAAAATTAATTGTTACAGATATATGTAATCATAAAAATTACATTTATATTTCACACTCCCTGATTACAATTAGAATAATTATAAATGCAGTACTTTAAGTACAATAAGTTTACTAGTGCTACAAAGCAATCTCCGTGACTTCTTCTAACAAGGAGAGGACCAACCTTGTTAATCACAGATTTTGATTATTTTAATATATGTTGTAGGGTAGAGACCCCTTAGTGTCAGGTTCAACGGATTTTATCCAACGCTCCTTAGTTCTTGAGAAACCGGGGGGGGGGGGGGGCTAATAATAATACACAACTTAAATACTTACATTGCAGCCGCAATGATAGGTTGGTCGTAGCTCAGTTGGTAAGGCGTTCGCTGGCTGATCTGCGGGCCCGGGTTCGGTACCCGAACGGGCTACATTTGTTTTTCTCATTTTTTGTTTTATAAATATACTTGTAATTATAATTTAATAATTTGAATTACAAATTTTAATATCATACATTAATTATAATGTTAACAAACTTAAATTCATCATTTTTTATTTTTAAACTATTATTTCTCATCATTTAAAGAGGTTTAAAAAGAAATTGGATCTATTATTGAATGATGAAAAATCCAAAATCGTGACAAAATCTGTAGTGGTGCCATCTAGTTATGACAAAATAAAAGAATATTTAAATAAAATAAAAATAAAAGCAGGAAGAAGATAAAGGTGAAAGCAAAATAATTGAAAGCTCAAGCATACGTATTACAAATTTCAAAATCTTTAATATGCAAGAAATCGGTTGTAATTTAATTCTGATGCTAATTTTAAATATAAATATGCTTGTTACTTTGAAAACAGAATAATAGTATTATCGCATTGACTTCCTTTCTTAAAGCAACGCGTAAACGATGTTTCATTAAAATCATGAATTGGCACAATTGCTCAATATCATTGCATCGATAAAGAATATATAAAATACATTTTAAAACTGATTTTTAAAAAAATTAACAGTTTTATGATGTTTTATACGACTATTTAGTTAAAAGTAAAAAATGAAATAGGTTAAAATTATAATTGCCCCACAATATTATAAATTTTAATTGACAATGAGATTATTAATTATATTTACAAGAATATTTATAAAACAAAAAATAAGAAAAACAAATGTAGCGCATCCAGGTACCGAACCCGGGTCCGTGGATCAGCCGGCAAACGCCATACCAACTGAGCTACGGCCAACCTATCATAGCTGTTGCAAAGTAAGTATTTAAGTTGTGTACTATTATTAGACCCCTCCCCCAAGTTTCTCAAGAACTAAGGAGCGTGGGATAAAATCCGTTGAACCTGACACTAAGGGGTCTCTACCCTACAACATATATTAAAATAATCAAAATCTGTGATTAACAAGGTTGGCCCTCTCCTTGTAAGCCATGCAGCTGATTTCCTTATCATGATCTACTGGAATAAAAATCATTGCAAAACCAGTCAGTCTCTCATCGGCCATAACGCTTCGAACCAAAGATTTAACTCTTTTCAATGTCGGACAGGATCTTTCAGAACTAGCTGGTGTTACCGAGATTGTAGCCGGAACTATCAGCAAGTGTTGCTCGTATTGTATTATGTTGCCTTACAGTGCTCTCAAAATTTTGGGACCTATGTTTGTGTCAACAGTAACAATTTCCTCGCACTATAATTCATATCCAGCTTTCACTTGCAACATTGTTACTTTATCTTCAAAATATTGAAATAGATTCTGTAATATTCTTGCTTTTTCCAGAGAAGCAAATCCAAAACGAAGTACTTGGAAATATATTAGAATGTCTTCATTTGAAATGAATCTGTCATTCAAATTCTGAATAAGACTTTCTACATAGAGAAAGAAGACCGTGACCCTACAATATTCTTTAGTAGATGTAATTTGACAATTGTACGTGTTGTCTGCTAAATGTTAGTCTTAGGATTTTTATTTGAGTTTGGAAGACGTCATCAACAGTTCAAAGATAGTTTCGGATGGAAGTAATTAGCATACTGTTGGACAATGCAACGCTTAACCGGTGGGTTGCATAAAACTTATCTAATTTTGGATACTTCTGACGAATTCTAGACATAATCCCACTAATATAACTAGCCATATTGGTGGCTTCCTCATACGTCTGGAAACGCATTTAGACATGTCAAGACGTAGTTCATCACAATCTTGTAATATCACTCCTGTTAAATTTTCGACGGACAAGTCATTTACTAGGATGAAACCTAAAAGATATTTCCAAAATACGGATTTTGTGAATTTTATAAATAGTCCACGTATCTAGCACAAAGGGCAAGCTGTTCTGTGTTTGAAATGTCCATGGATTCATCAGCAATCAATCTAAAACAGATCATGTTATTTAATTTGGTATTTAGTTCTTAGATAACTATATCCGAGTATATTTCAATGATTTCACCCTGAATGTCTGGGCTGAAGTACTAAGTAGCATTTCTACTACAGCGTCTAGAATACCTAGTGTGGAAATATGATATCCAAACAATACTAAAAATTTGTATCCCTTAAATATGCGACGATACTGCTAAAATCCCAAGTGTCGATCGAAGCGACATCTGCGGGATTTTCGTATTACATTGCACAGACTAGCAATATCTTACAATTGTAGAAAATATCCTGCATATGTCGCTGCGATCTTTATATTTCAGCAGCATCGTTGCACATTTAAGGGATATAATATTTTAGCGCTTTTTTAAATATTACAGGGATAGCTGATTTCCACACTATGTATTCGAGGCGGTATAATTTCTACGGCTGTTTATAATATGTCGTTTGAACTTATCATCTCCAGACTTTGCTCTAAATCTTAAAAGCTCTCTTATATTACAGTCTTTTTTATCGGTTTTTCTAACGTTAGAGGACCGCTACTACAGGGGTCGCAGTTTCCATCCTGCTGAGGCCTCTGGGCCCGCTCCGGTGTCTGGGGGTTTCGTGGGATGGGGGATATGGGGTTTTTTCCCCCTCGTGGACATTTAGCTCCTATACCGCAAGGTTGGCTGTCCACGAGTGGGTGATTTTTGTGATTTCTGTCCTATATTTCCTATATTTATAAAATAACCTTCAAAAATGTCCTATATTTCTCTAATTGTACTATATTTCCTATATTTCTCTACTTTCTCATATATTTGGTACCGAAAATTCGGACATAAACTATATCGCGAATTTCAAATGTTCAAGATCGCGAAAAAACGACAAATTTCGTCAAAAGATCGCGAAAAAACGGCATATTTCCCCAAAAGTTCGCGAAAAAAGGGTCAATTTCTCCCCCAAAAGATCTAAAAAAAAGGGTGAATTTCCCCAAAAGATCTCAAAAAAAGGTCAATTTCCCCCAAAAATCACGAAAAAACGTCAAATTTCGTCAAAAGATCGCGAATAAAGGGTCAATTTCGACAAAAGATCGAAAAAAATGGCGAATTTCCTCAAATGATCGCGAAAAGGGTCAAATTTATTCAAAAAACGGCAAATGTCGTCAAAAAATTGCGAAAAAACGACAAATTTCGTCAAAAAACCGCAAATTTCGTGAAAAAATCGCAAAAAAGCGACAAATTTCGTCAAAAAAACGCGAAGAAACGGCAAATTTCGTCAAAAGAACGCAAAAAAGGACAAATTTCGTCAAAAAATCGCGAAGAAACGACAAATTTCGTCAAAAAAACGCGTAAAAACTGCAAATTTTGCCAAAAGATCGCGAAAAAGCCGCAAATTTCGTCAAAGGACGCGAATTTAATGTCCTATATATGTCCTATATTTTTCGCGGAAAATGTCCTATATTTTATGGATTGGTCACTTCTACCCCTGCTACTGTGATATCTCTAAATGACATTTCTTGCTCTGCACAAAATAAGATTGTTAGAATATTAGATATTGCCCCCTAGAAAACTCTCTAACGGGTGCTGTAAAGAACTGCCAAATTTTTACTGTGCATAAATGTTCGATGAATTGTATATGTTGTGTCAAGAGTCAATAAATATACTAGAGATTAAAATAAAATTATATTGAATCAAACACATGGACATCTTCCTGAAGGTACAGACATGCGGTTTGTTAATTTTAACAAAAGCCAGGCTTTGTGGATGCCCAGTTGCGTAGATTAAAAATGTCACAGCTAAAGTGGGTTGAGCTGCTGCGTGCGTTTAGTTTGAAGGTTCGACTCCATCTCCTCCTTCCAATGTAAAATGCACTGCAACCAGGAAGTGTCCTTGACCAACAGATACAAATCATAATAATTGTTATTTTTAAGCAATAACGATAATGTCTTAGTATAAAAGTACTTTTCATGATTTATAGTTTGAAAATTGCTAATTGCTAACGGAACATATTTCACAATAATGACGAATTTATGGGATTGTTTGTCTTGCGTATATATTTCTATTACAACAGGAAATGAAATGTTGATTTATGATGGATAAATGTTTTTAGATTATTATTTCAAGAAATACCAATAAGGATTTTCTTAAATAACAGTCATAGCAATAAATAACTCCAAAGTGATTTTAGTTGAAGTGATTTTTCTGTAAATGGTTTCTCATAAATTATAATAGTTGTGTAATAAATGTATGTGTTCACTGAACATGCTCCCCCCCCCCCCTATCAGGGCCTTATTCCTGATACTGAGGGAGTAATGGTATTTTGTCGATTGGACGCTTGACTAATGAAGACCCGCGTTGCACAGTCACCACTCTGTTGAGTCCATCACTGCCTGGGTGGACCTCTGTAATGCGACCCAACGGCCAAGTTCCAGGTGGTTGATTTGCGTCCATTAATAACAGTACCTGACTCACCTCGATGTTAGGCGTGGCGATCTTCCACTTAGCTCTGGGTTGCAGCGAGGCCAGGTATTCTCTGGTCCAGCGTTTTGAGAATCCAGCTTTCATGTTTTGGATCAGTTCCCATCGTTTCTTTAGATTCGTTGTTGGCGTTGCTGACTCATCGGGTATGGAATGCAAAACATCCCCTGTAAGAAAATGTGAGGGAGTGAGAACATTTATTGAATCAGCATCATTATCGTTTAAATGTATAAGCGGCCGCGAGTTGAGCAAGGATTCTATTTGGCCGAGTAACGTAGCTAGCTCCTCGAAAGTGAGCAATGTCTCTCCTATGACTCGCTTGATGTGATACTTTGTCGATTTTATGGCAGCCTCCCAAATCCCGCCAAAATGAGGGTCAGAAGGAGGAATGAAATGGCATTCTAGAGAGTTTTCAGTTTGATAATGTGACATTATTTCATTATCTGTAAATGAACGCCACAATTCATAAATTTTGTCCAACTTTCTGGATGCACCGACAAAATTGGTGCCGTTGTCACTATAAAGATGCCGTGAGGCGCCTCGCCTTGCACTAAAACGTCGAAGGGCGGCTATAAATGCCTCAGCTGTCATATCACTCACAGCTTCAATTTGCACAGCTTTTGTAGCCAAACAAATGAACAAAGCTATATAGCCCTTAGTTGTTTTTGCACCCCGACCCTTACTAAATTTAATAGATATAGGGCCTGCGTAATCAACACCGCTGGAAAAAAAATGGACGTTCCAGGGTTACTCGATGCTTTGGCAAATTCCCCATTAGTTGAGGGGTTGCAATGAACCTTTTATATCTGTAGCATTTTAAACACCTATTGATGCATTTGTTAATGATCTTTTTTTCCACCAACTATCCAATAAGATTGTCTTATGATGTGGGATAGCAGTGAAGGCCCGGCATGCAAATGGGCAATGTGTTGTTGCTGTATTAATAACTCAGCCATTTTATGCTGTGAGGGCAAGATTAACGGATGTTTGTGATTAAAGCATAATTGTGAATTTTGTAAGCGTCCTCCCACCCGTAACAGACCCTTATCATCAATAAATGGATGGAGGGATTGTAACACACTTTTCCTTGGAAAAGCTTTCTGTTCTTGGATACATTTAAATTCTTCCTGAAAGTAAGAATTCTGAATCCAACGAACAATATTTTCTTCGGCAGCTTTTGTTTCTTTGTAAGTAAGATGCGGCGAAGAAATTTCTGTTTTGTTAAACGTTTTGCATTTTTTGATAAATCTTTGGCAATATGCCAAAATGCGAATAATTTTTGCAAGCGAAGAGTGCTTTTGAAACAAATTATCGAATAGGTCATTTGATGTGCGGGTGTGAAAGGAAAAAATTGGATCAGACCTTTGTTCGGCTTTGATTTGATCATCAAATTCCTCAGCATTTGAGTCGTCTTTGGGCCAATTGGATGGGTCCAAAACCAGCCAACTTGGCCCCTTCCACCACAAATCGCAACCTGGAAGACATTTAGGATCAATACCGCGTGAAGCGATATCTGCGGGTTTCTCTTTGGATGGGACATGTCTCCAGTGCTTTGTAAGTAGAATTTCGGTGATTTGAGATGTTCTATTCACGACAAAAGTCTTCTATTTTTCGCGGATGTGCAGATAGCCAAGAAAGGACGACTTTTGAGTCCGTCCAGGGGAAAATATCGAACTTGTAACTCTTTAATGTTTCCATGACGGAACGGAACAGCTTAGATAATAGGTGCGCACCGCAAAGCTCTAATTTTGGCACTGAAATCTGTTTGATTGGAGCAACTTTAGTTTTAGAAACTAAGAGAAAAGAGTTTATTTTCCCCTTATAACTTTGTCGGCAATAAATTGCGGCAGCATATGCCAATGTTCTGGCATCAGAAAATCCGTGTAATTCAAATGGGTTACCGGATGAAATCGTGACACATCTAGGAACAGACAATTGATTTAGTCTGTTAAAGGAAATTTGAAATTGTAGCAATTCGTCTGCAAGATGTTGCGGTATAATAGAGTCCCAGTCCCCTTTTGTAAGCCAAAGTTTCTGATAAAATACCTTTAAAGTTGCAGTACAGGGCGAAATTAGACCTAGTGGGTCGAAAATTCGTGCAGACTCAGCTAAAATATGTCTCTTTGTAAGAGGTGGAGTGAGCGTTAATGCAGTTATGAAAATAAAACTATCTGATGAAGAGTTCCAGCTTAAGCCTAGAACTTTGGAGCTTCCATTGTCACTAGGAATTATTTCAAAATTTGATTCAGTGCTAGAAGAATCTATAAATTCCTTAAGAAATGCCTGTGAATTTGAATTCCACTTCCTCAAGTGGAAACCATGCGCGTTTAAACAATCTGTAATTTCTTTGCAAGTGTCTATTGCTTCCCTAACAGTATTCGTACCGGATAATAAGTCATCCATGTACATATCCTCTTCTAACATGCGCGAAATGCAAGGATTTTTTGTATAATCCTGAGCGATTTGTTTTATACATCTAGTTGCCAGAAAAGATGCTGGCACTAAGCCATATGTGACAGTTTTTAGTTTGTAATTTTTTATTTCCTCCTTAGGATTAGACCTCCAAACTATTTGCTGAGAAATTTGATCCTCTTCGGCAACCAAAATCTGGCGGTACATTTTTTCTATGTCCGCAGAAAAGACTATTTTCGGAAATCGAAAATTAAGTAAGATTTCGAAAATGTCCCGTTGTAACTTAGGGCCTACACCCAAAATGGAATTCAAGCAAACACCACTTAAAGTGCATGAAGCGTCAAAAACTACTCTTAATTTAGTAGTGATACTAGAAGATTTAATAACCGCATGATGAGGAAGAAAGTAGTGTTCGTTTTCATAATTATTAATGTCATTTTGTGCAACTAATTCCATGTGATCTAATTCTTCATATTCGTACATAAACTCTTTGTACTGATTTTCAAAGTCTGGTTTTTCTCTAAATTTCTTTTCCATAGCAAGCAAGCGAGAAATTGCGGCAGGTTTAGAATTCTAATTCTGATTTAGATTGAATAAACGGTAACCACAAAACGACCCTCGGAATTAATTGAATAATTTTCCTGAAAATGTGATTCAACAAATTGCTCTTCAGGTGACAACATTTGAGTATTCTTATTAAATACTTCTTCTACTTCCCAAAAACGCTTTAATTCTTTATCAATATTAACTTCATAAATGTGTAAATTATGTATCGAATTTGGAGATGTACTAGAATGTGGCATTTTCCCTGATACGAGAAAGCCAAAAATTGAATTTTGAGCAATTAAATTGCTCTGCGTATCTGTTACTTGACCAGGAATCAAAATAGAAAAGAAATAATCAGATCCTAAAATAATGTCTATTTTATTTGGTGTCTCGAAATATGGATCCACTAAGTTTATATTCTTTAAATGCGAAAAATGCTTCTCATGTATTTTTTCCGCAGGTAACGGAGCAGTTAAATCATCTAAAATAAATGCCTTCACAGACAACTTGGTGTCAGCATTATAAATTGATGTAAGATCAAATATTACGTAACCCTTAGTTACTGCGATCTTTGAATTAGACAGACCTTTTACGGGGAACCTAGCATTTTTCCTTTTAATTCCTAACATTTTCATGCAGGATTCAGAAACAAACGTAGACTCTGATTCACTATCACGCATGATTCTTAAAGTGTGCTTTTGACCCATGCAATCATTAATATATACACTAGCAGTGGGCAAAAGTGCGAAAGATGTTTGAACTGCATTTATGGAAGGAGAAATTTCCTTTTAATTCTCATCGGGAATCAAACCGGCCTCTGAATCAGGTTTGTTTTTGCGGCTCTGTTTTTCATTTGAACGAGAAGTTCATATCGCGTAATTTTGCAGTTTGTTTTCGCATAAACTAGTATGATGTTTCAGCTTGCAATTGTGACAAGAGTAAGAGGAATTGCATTGCCAGGTAGTGTGCTTGTCAGACAAGCAATTACTGCATAACTTGTTTTTCTTAACAAACTGTCTCCTATACCTGATGCTTATTCCTTAAATTTAACACACTAGTAAAGTGAGTGATTAAATTTACAAAATAAACATTTGCTAATGTCACTGGAAAAAGATCTATTGACGTTATATTGTTTCTCTTGTTTATGCGAACCTTCATTTTCACTTTTATACAACTCTAAAGATGTACATCTATCATTTATAAACTGAATAAATTGATCAAAAGACGGAAAGTCTTCACTTGAGGTCAATTTTGCCCATTCCTCCCTTGTTTTAGAATCAACCTTTTGTAATAAAATATGAATCAGCCATAAGTCACGGCCAGATGCCTTTTCATCGATTGATTTAAGGCCTCTAATTGCTTCATCTGATACATCCGATAAACAGCGTAAGCTAAATGCATTCACTTGAGTAATGGGGGGAATGTCCAAGAATGTTTTAACCAAAGTAGAAACAATTTGTTTTTTCTTATCATATCTCGACAGCAATTTTTCCCACGCTTCTGAATAACTGTTTTCAGAAATAGGTATATGTTTTATTATAGAGTCTGGCTCTTCCCCTAGTAACCCTCTTAAATACTGAAACTTCTGTATATTACTTATGCTGTCATTATTATGAACTAATGATAAATATAAATCTTTAAATGACAACCAGTTTTTAAAATCACCATTAAATTGTTCTATGTTTAATCTAGGCAATTTAAAATTGTTAGAAATAGTAGAACTAACAACTGGTATCTGATCATTTATCAATTGAGATTGTGCATGCACATTTACGGTAACTTTTTCAAGTTCCGTTTGCAGTTTGGCTTTGGTTTCATAATATTTTTTTTTTCAAATTCCTCAATTTCAGATGCTTCAGCTGGTAATTGAGCATCATATTTATCAAAGTCTGAGTAAACTGTCTCTAATTTTTCTAATTTATTGTACAAATCATTCTTTTGAAACGTTTGCTCAGAGTTAATGAAGTTGTTTATCCTTGTTAGAGCAGATTTAGCCCTGCCACGTAAATTTATATCTGCTTTTTCCAATTCTTCAGCAGCCTTTTTTTGCGGCTTCCAAGTCGGTACTCATTATTCAAATAATGTGGTAAATAGCGTAAAAAACAAAAGCCAAACCGATAATAATAATAAGATAAAATGTACTTATCTGTAATAAATGTGATGCGAGGTGCTCCGTCGTCTGTTGCAATTCCACATAAGGCTGGTGAAAACTTTATTTAAAAAACTGCAGTAAGATATGATGAGCGTACACTTATTCCAAGCTTGAAAAAAGTATCCAAGATAACGCCGCGTGCCTCCAGCTTTTAATGTTCGATGAATTGTATATGTTGTGTCAACAGTCAATAAATATACTAGAGATTAAAATAAAATTATATTGAATCATTCACATTGACATCTTCCTGAGAGTACAGACATGCGGTTTGTTAATTTTAACAAAAGCCAGGCTTTGTGGATGCCCAGTTGCGTAGATTAAAAATGTCACAGCTAAAGTGGGTTGAGCTGCTGCGTGCGTTTAGTTTGAAGGTTCGACTCCATCTTCTCCTTCCAATGTAAAATGCACTGCAACCAGGAAGTGTCCTTGACCAACAGATATAAATCACAATAATTGTTATTTTTAAGCAATAACGATAATGTCTTAGTATCAGGGCCGGTGAAAGGGGGGGGGGGCACAGGGGGCAACTGCCCAGGGGCCCGGTTTCAGGTGGAACAAGTACAGGAATTTTTTACTGCTCCAAATCTTGCTCATACTTTTTTCCTTTGCAATCTGAAAAACATTTCTTAGAAGCGTAGTTTCCGAGATTTCAAACAAAATCACAGAAAACTCCCCACTGAGAAGAATAAAAGCTGTGAAATAGTTGATCATGTTTTTACCCATGTTACCATAGTACAAATAGCCCGGAACTTCCTGTCTTCCTAAAAAATGACCAGATCTTAGGGAGCCATGCCTACGCCTTGAGGCAATGTCGCATTAGGTATTGTCTCCTCCCACCTCTGCCACATCCACCCTTCCTCCGCGGGTATTGTCACTTTATCAGATACATGAAGGTAGAGCACTAATGCTCTACCTTCATGTCAGGTAGTAAGCTTTTCGTGAATGTCTAATTGGAATTTTTTTTTTTCTAAATTGATAGTATATAATGCTTGTTATATTTATGCTTATTCTGTACAAACTTTTGTTTCTTTATTTTAATCCTTATTTTTGTATTAACTATATTTGTTACAAAGTATAGATATAAGCATAAGAGAAAAGAAAACAAGAATAAAAAAAGTGAAGTTTTTGATTTTACGAAAATTATGAGTACATACATAAAAAGAAAATTACCTAAGAAATAAGTAAAAATAAAGATTTCGTATGTGCATAAAATAATAATTTCCATTTACCAAATTAAAGTCAGTGTGATCTAGAATATTGCCATAATAGTCATCAAGACTTGATTAAAAAAATTAGAGGCCCAAAGTATAGACATTCTTGGGGCCCTCTGTGTTCAACATATCTTAAGCAATCAGTTTACTCACTTATGACGTCTTCGATGAAAAATCAAAATATTATTTTAGCTAAAATATTATTATGCGAGTAACAGGGACATGACCAGAGGGCGATAGGGCGGAGAGTTGTATCGGGCCCTAAGCTTAAAAGGGCCTCGTGAGAAACCGTTTAAGTATATGCATATAGTACATACAGAACATGCAGAGGACCCACCTGACCTCTGTTCGGGGCCTCCAATTTCTGCTTGTACTTCTAGCGAGTGAACTTAAACCATATTATGAGAGGAAAGAAAGAAAAACTCTGAAAACAGAAATACTTTAGTTATTTCCTTTAAATTAGGTCCTTTAAAATATCAAACTTACGTATAAGTTCATTATACATTGAGATTCACCATGCACAACATTAAAAATGATATTCAAAATCCGCTGCCTTCCCCCAAATTCTCTTGTCCCTATTCCTATACCAAATGTGCCTGATGGAAAATAAAATCTTCATGCTCATGTTTGCTGCTTGCACAAAAATTGAAGCGTGATATTAAAGTTGCTTCCCAATTTTCCCTAAACTCACTTAACGACGGCTTTTTCTGATCTAAATTTATGATCGCGAAAAAACGACTTGGGCCCATAATCATGATAACTCGGGCCACTACACAGCTCTATTCTTCACTTTCTATCACGAATTATATTAATGCTGAGGTATAAATTTCTTGCACAAAAACTGAATTTAGTTAAAAGGATATTTTTATTGTGAGATTGCGGAGAAGTCCAAGCAGCATAAGATGGGCTAAGAGTTCGATCCCTCTTCCCTCAAAATAGGTGGAAAAGGTCACCCCCGTTGTCTATAAAAGGTAAAGTTTGAGAAAAAAGTTATTTTTCTGCATTTTTTTCTATTTAATTCAGAGTAAAAAATTTTACACAATAGACCTAAAACTTCTTTTCAGAATGAAAAATAAAGACACCTATTGATTTCCTGTGATGAAATGATATATCGTTCAAAGTATTTTTCTCAGATTTAAGCCACCTGCTTGTCTTACAATTGGCGAGCTTGTTACTGAACAAGGCCTTGCTTGGTTCGAACCCAACCCAATCAGGTATGGATGTGTGTAGTAGGTCAGATTCCCTTTTAAACTGAAGTCCCGGTCTGTTTAGCTCACGTGTGCAAAAAATGACCGTAGCATCCCTAACCAACAAAACTAATCCCAGATTCTCTGAAAATTGCTTTCATAATTATACTTAAAACTGCATAATTTTAGCTATAAGAAAGAATTTTTCATTAAAATCTTTTCACAATTATGAGTAAATCTTTTTCGTTTTGTTGCTTGGATTAAAAAAAATCACTGATAAAATCTCGTGCATAACAAGAGGCTTGTGCAAACGACAATTTGTTCAAGGAATGACTAATTAAGCTAATTATTACAAAATGAAAAATCTCAGCCTCAGGTTCATTCGAAATGTGTATCCTTATACAAATTTGTAGACATCTGAGTGCGATAGGTTTCCTTAACCGTCGCCAAGAAACAAACAAACGCACACGGACACTAAACCTTTTTATGAATATAGATATTTTAATATAAAAAATTGAATGTAATGTGTGTTCATCAGTAAGAACATCATAACAAGCATTTTAGACTATTAACCCCTTCGCAACAAGTGTCGTTTAAACAATTTTTAATCTCTTATCACCGATAATTCATAAAAGAAATTTTTGTCCAAATTAATTGCAGAAATTCTGCAATTGAAAAAAAGGAAAATTTCTATTAAAATTTACTGGTATTAGTTATCAAGTATTCTGAGAACCATTCATGCCACAAATACGTGAAATTCGTCACAAAACAGTTAATCTGTCATGCATGGCAACCTCATAGGAATTTGTATTGAAAAGCTATACCCCACCCCCTCCCCCAGCGAACTATGCTTATGTTATTTTTATTTCTCTACTAGCACACCCGCCCGGCATTAAACGGACCCATGATTACCTTGAATATGTCTCAAATTTGTAGATATATGTAACCCGATTTTTGTAAGAATTTATATTTGTAGACGAAAATCTTTCCAAACGAACCTCGCATCGAGGCTTCCGCAATATTTATATTTTTTAAAAACAGAATGTGTCGTTTTAAAGTAAAATGTAAACGTTCTTTAAGTGGGTTTTATATGCTTTCAAATATTTATAAAACAAACTAATTCAGAATTTTAAAGTGTGCGGATTTTTTTTTTTTTTTCACATCAGCTCATTTAATACCGACTCGTTCGAAATACGAAAAAATGAAAGACACAAAACTATATCTATGTTCTTTAAGCTTTCTAACGGAGTAATACGTTTTAAAAAATATTAATATTAATCATTCAAAAAAATTAAGAAATTTCGATTTCGTGTTTTTTATTTCCCGCGTTTTCGAAGCTCGTATCCATTTAACTAACCGAAATACGGGAAATCGGTTACGGTTACTCCAAAATAAAGATCATGCTTTTGTTTTAAAACTTTGCAGTCCGTTCAAAAATACCAATGTTAACTCTTCCAAAAGAAAAAGAAGTTTCCCGAGAGTCCTTTCTGTATTTATCGCGATTTCTGCAACCTTTAAAAATCGGCGGTTCATATATACGTTCATTTTATCCTTTGAATTCCGAAATCCGTTTCGAAAAGTACGAATATTAGCTGTTTGAAAAAAAAAAATTATTTTCCAAAACTTGCTTTTCCAAAGTACGTTTTTTCTCCTGTGTTTAACATTCGACATCGGCTTCGTAAATCAAAATATGAAAAAAACGAAGATGGCAAACCACATCTACGTTCCTTTTTTGCTCGAATGCCGCAATCTGATTTTTAAAATATTAATATTAAACTTTAACCATTCGTTTCCGTAAGTCAGTTTCGGTATTTCTGTTATCTTTTGTGTGATTTTAAAATTTGGCATTGGCTTCGGAAATCAAATTACGGAAAATACCAGACCACATCTACGTTTATTTTCCTTTCAAATTCCCAAATCCGTTTCTAAAAATATTACTATTAACTCTTTGAAAAAAAAATATTTTGCTAATTTTTTCTGCGATGTTTAAAAATTGGCATCAGCTTCGGAAATAAAAAAGAAACAAACAAAGATACCAAACCATATCTACGTTCATTTTCCCTTTGAAAGCCGCAATCCGCTTTAAAAGTATTAATATTTATCATTAAAGAAAAAATATTTTCCGAAACTCACTCTTGTATTTTTTCTGTATTTTTTTTTTCGAAATATTTAACGTTTTTCACTCGGAATTTCAATCTAAATACGAAAAGACAAATCACGCACCCTTAACAAACTTACATTCAGCTTTAAAAAGAAGTCTTCGGTTTTAAGCAATATTAATATTTAACGTTTTAAACAAATTCGTTTCTGGAAGTCATTTCAGGATTTTTTTTTTCCTGATTGCTTGCTTAAATCGTGAATATGCATGTAGCCTTTGCTATCGATCTGCAGCCCTTTTACTACTAAATAGCAACATTTTGTCACGGAAATTAAACACGGAGTTTTGAATCCTCAGATTTACAACTCATAAAAATTTCAAAACGTTTGGACAATAAGAATATCTTTCTAAAAAGTTTAAATGCATTCGATGGTAGTCGATATAAAAAAAGAAAAATAGAAGAACGCTTCTTGCAAACCCTTTTAAAATTTTCGTTTAAAAAATATAAAATCCTTCAAATTGTTCAATGATTTTATTTTAGGTATATATTAAGGCTATTATTACGGTCCCGGGCAAGGCCGGGCGTCGACAGCTACTATTTGTATGTTATATTGTGCGTCTTTGTACAATTAGTTAAAAAAAAAAAATTAAAAAAACCTAACCACGTGCATTTTTATCGGGGAAAATAAAAATAGCAATTCCATAGGGAAAATAATTCTTCCTTAAAACTTTATTAATAAGTAAGTTTGAGGGAGCTGTTTCCATATTGAAATAGTAAAAGGATTTCAAATTTCCATTACTAAAACATGATTTTACTTCATACTTTGAATCTAGAGCAAGTTTTAACATTGGGTATTAAATTGGAAACCATTCGGTCAAGAATGTTCGGAATTATAAAGATGTAACGTTACTTTTTTCACTGACTATTTCGTGGCATTAATATTAATCCTCACAAACGTGTTGCAATTTTTTATACATTCTAGCAATTTTTATATGTGAACTACGAGCTTTGACATTAATATTCGAAAAAATTATATATGAATACAATCAAAATTGGTGTTTAAAAGCAATTTTCAAATATGCAAATTATGAAATGTTGGTCATCAGGTAACAATTGATTAGAATCAAAGATGCACCACTTTTATATGGGGAGGGGCACGTTTCTTAATTATTTTAAGTCTGATTAAATTTCGCCGAAATTTTAATTTTTTGTTTGCAAATATGTCAGAGATATTGGATCGTCGAGCGTACAAAATTTGAGAATACCCTGGAATTACAGGTCTGCACGGGCCCGGACCTGCCCCGACCCGCGCCGACAAGACGAGGAAGATTTTTCAAACCGGTAAAATGAGGACGTCTTTTCAAAAGGGCCGAGCTGGCAAAATGAGGACAATTTTTCAAATGAGCCGGATAGAAAAATTAATTGGACTTATCGGTCCGATAAAACAAATTCATAAGGATCAAGCTAAGCCGATACCAATTTTCAATGGACATAGGAAGAAAATAAGTATACATTCGCTGCTAGCTTGACAACATCAATATAGAAATGTAACATGTCCAACGAAGAGATCGGGATCGGGCAGTTACATCGTGTCTGTGCGCGGACTCCAACTTTTTCAGCAGACTCGGGATCAGACTAACCTGATTCCTTACATTTCATTCTACATGCTCGGGCCTGGTCCGAAATGGACTTAATAGTTCCCAGGACGTGTCGGGTAAGCAATTTGTTTTGTAAAAATATTAATAGCGATAGTAAATTTCTGTTAACGTGGAATGTCTTTGGAAATGCACTTTATTAAATTATAGAGAAATAGTTTGAAAAATCTACATTTTTTTATTATCCAGCTTCAAAAGTTATGATGTTTTTAACTAACTATTTTTTGTTTTTCTGAACCACATTAAATTTTTTTACTGCAATAGTCTGTGGTTTGAGAACGTATAGTAATCTAAAACATAGTGTACAATTTTCTCGCAAATATGCATTAAGTAGTCATTAAAAAGATCTTAATTGTATTATGAGGAAAAGCGGGATTGTTTTGTAAAAATTAAGTCAGGCTGTGCCTGATTTTACTTGATTTTGCACGGGCCGGACCTGATTTTACTAATTTTTGAACGGTCCGGGCCAAGATAACTTTCACCAGGGCCGGAGCAGGTCTGGAAATTTCAGTCCGTGCAGACCTTTACCTGGAGTACATTATTTTATGGAAAGATTCGATCAAACTTTAATGTTTACCATTTAAATTAACACGTTTGTAAAGTAGAATCTTGAATAAATTAGAGGAAGTGGCGCTGATCCAAATAAACGAAAATAAACGTTATGTTCTAGATAAAATAAAAAGGCTGATTTGATTAGACAGTGATTTGAATAAGCGGCGGATTTATGTACTTTATCTTGTAGGGGGCCCACATTTTTGGTCTGCCCAGGGGCCCGTGAGACCTGTCCCCGGCCCTGCTTAGTATAAAAGTACTTTTCATGATTTATAGTTTGAAAATTGCTAATTGCTAAAGGAACATATTTCACAATAATGACGAATTTATGGGATTGTTTGTCTTGCGTATATATTTCTATTACAACAGGAAATGAAATGTTGATTTATGATGGATAAATGTTTTTAGATTATTATTTCAAAAAATATCAATAAGGGTTTTCTTAAATAACAGCCATAGCAATAAATAACTCTGAAGTGGTTTTAGTTGAAGTGATTTTTCTGTAAATGGTTTTTCATAAATTATAATAGTTGTGTAATAAATGTATGTGTTCACTGAACAATAAAGAAAGTTAAAATCGCGTTTTAAGAAGAGCTGATATTTTTTGTGGTATATATGAATAAAGAGCAATATATCGGAATGAGCGAATTAACGAAGGATTTCTATAACTGTAATTGAATGAAAGTATACTTTTACTTCTAAAAATGTACGTATTTTTAATGTAATTGAAGATAAAAACAAAAAAAACATTGTCAATTTTTATTATCATTAAAGATAACTTTGCGAAATCTTTTTAAACTTTCGGGAGGGGTTTCAGCCCCCTTAGCCCCCTCCCTGGCTACGTGCCTGAGAACTGGTCAGTCGGAAATCTCTCCGAAACGGAATTTCCGACCCGAAATTTCAGTCCCTAGCAATGGGTCTAAGTTATATGTGCCCGTGCGGTTCAAGTCCACCCAATTTCCGTTATTCTGTTTTGTTACTTATTTATTTTTTAATCGCTGAGAACTTTTTTTTTTTGTTTTGTTTTGTTGACACTCACAAAGTCATTTTGTGTGAAAAATGATAAGTACAACAATGACAGACTATACACAAGCCTAAAAAACAAGTCAGCTAAACTGTGCAAGTAATTTTCTCTTAAAAGAAAAACTTCAGAAATTTTTACCGCTGAGTATCATAGAGATTCGTTAGGCTCCTTGGTCAGTATGGGTTCGCCGCACGGTGAGACGTTTTGATGATCTAGGTCAGTGATGGCGAACCTTTTTGAGTATCCGTGCCAAAAATTACAAAATTATTATATACCAACATTCTAACGTCCCAGAAATATTTTAACTTATATACAATCAATAATTAATTTTGTTATAATTTTTACTTAAATATTTTTACACTTATACTAAATTCGATTCCTAACTTATTTATTATGCTGTATTTACTCAATAATATAGCCATATTTCATCGAATTCCGTATTAATAATCTATAAACGAGTTTTTCTTTTATCCGAATCAGATCATTTAGTTCTTCAGGTAAAAGCAGGTTCAATAGATACATAATTATTTACTCTAACAATTATAATTCAATTTTCAAAATTAAAACCTAAATATAATAAAACCTAACTTAAAACCCAATACCTAAATAAAATAAAATCTAATCTGAAGTAGAAGAATAACAATAAGGACTAGGCAAACTATCTCTTAAAATTCAATTTTCAAAAATGAAACCTTTGAAATTTGATAGAGAAGCAAAATGATTTGGAAAACGCTATATGTTGAATGGTTTGCCGAGAAAATGACGCTACAGGGTGTTTTCGTTGAGATTTATAATACCTTAATTCATTTAAAAGTAACGGATTATTTTAAAGTAAATTATATACCTGTTACACAAAACTATACTTTTTGTAAAGAAACATGAAATGGATTGTTCTCCATAAACTATATATTATCTAAAAGTTTTTTCGCGTGCCAGAGAAGTTTTCAGGCGTGCCAAGTTCGGCATGCGTGCCATAGGTTCGCCATACTTGATCTAGGTGGACAAAATCCATTTTTTCGATTATCTCGAAATTTAACAAAACCGCGTGTACTGGTAACTGAGTGTCTGTATTTTCGAGATCCGTACTAGTTTTGGCGTAAAACATCAGAGGTGTCGATTAATTATGACCGTAAAGTAGCTATTTGAGCAGTTGGTTTGAGGGAGTTTCAAAAGTTGCACTAACTTCCTCTAAGTTTGAAAGCACGTCGCACGGTAGGTTATTTAGCGATTCTAGCTGGCCGAAATTATTTTTGGCGTCTATATAGACGCATCGACATGAAATTGAAAAATGTTATTGATATTCACTATTGAATGTTAGCTATTGCAAAATGTAGCGAGTAGCAGTCATAATTTCGTTACAAGAACTTTCAAAAGTACAGTGAAACCTCTCTGTAAGGGCCACCTGCCGTTCCATTGAAAATTGGCCCTTATGAGGGGTGGCCCTTGAATAGGGGTGACAGAAAACAACAACTAAAATAAGGAAATCAAAATCTATATAAGTGAAAAAACTGTTTATTAACATTTTCAAACTCTATACATGATTGAAAAATTTTTCTATTGAAGTTTGTTTACTTTTCATAATTTTTACCCGACTGCCAAGAAGGGTTATGTGTTTCACGCGTATCTGGGTATGTGGATTTCTTTATACCCTCGAAACATCCCAACGGCTGGATGGATTTTAATTAACGAGGTCTCTATCGATTCGTGTTAACTGTACGATGGTTATAGGCTGGGTTTTGTTTTTATAAATTCAAAATGGCAGCCGTAAAATACAAAATGGCGATGGAGACTAAGTTGCATATCATTGGATAAGTCTTTCAAAACGAA
Source organism: Maratus speciosus (assembly GCA_963932465.1). Taxonomy (NCBI): domain Eukaryota; kingdom Metazoa; phylum Arthropoda; class Arachnida; order Araneae; family Salticidae; genus Maratus; species Maratus speciosus. The sequence continues at coordinate 345,561,432 of OZ010799.1, read as the reverse complement.
GACGATGTTTCATTGACTATTTTACAGTCAGAAGCTCCGTTTAAATATTACACAACCTGGAAGATGTGTAGATAGGCTTTACTGCAACTCTAACCTTCATAGACATCTATAGGCCTCATCAAAACAGTGTTTATAGATAAGAAACTAACAATTAAACACAACTTAAAAGTCATCAATACAAGTAAATAAAAAAAATAGGTAAGTAATATAAAAAATAGTTTCACACCGATGAGAAATAATTAATTAGTTCGCTTTTTAAGCAATCGGGTTTTTTGATTTTTAAAATTTAATTTTTACTTTTGCAGACAGTTTTGGTTTCTAATAATTCTTCTACTTTATAGAACGAATTAGTTAAATTTGCATCATTTATTAATGCTTTAGAATGAGATAGTATTAGTTTATTTATTTCTATTTGCGTTTCCTGACAAGTGTAAAAATTGTTCTCCAATATGCATTCACAGTTTTTTTAAATGTGGAATCAGTTTTTCTAGATAACTTGTTATCCTTTGTGTGCCCATAACAAAGAGTCAAGATTCCCCTCCAACACAACCCCGAGAAGTTGAAAGGTCAAACAAAGTGTGAAGAACACCCGTCTGTCTCACTTGTGGAAAAGTTTGTGATCCTTCATTGTGTTACTAAATCCTCCCCATCTCCCCTACCTTCTTTGTTGCAAGGGCAGTTGTTTGCTGAACACTTATCTTTTGGTTCAGGAATTCAATACACCTGTTTAGGTTTAAAAGACATGTGAAAAAAATGGCCTTTATGAGAGGTAGTTGCGGCCCCTAATAGGAGTAAATTTAACATTATGTCTATGGGAAAATTTTTCGCTCCTAAAAATACTGGCCTTTAATAGAGGTGACCCTTGAATAGGGGTGGCCTTTAAAAGAAGTTTCATTGTATTTCATAACATTACGGCCTATGGGAGAAAATGGTTTGCGGTGGTTTTTAATGATGTTTCATAATTTCAAACACTTTGAAATTTATATACATATCTATGAAGTGCGCAACAAGATGATTGTTATAGAATATGGTATGGATAGCATTTATCGATCATTTACAGGAACACTAAAAAGAATTATGTTACATTAAGGTTTATGGAGAAAAATCGTTTGTGGTGTATTTTGTTCCTGTTACACTATTTCAAAAGTATTTAAATTGATATATATCTTTTAGGTGCTCTATAAGATGCTTACTATTGAATATTATGATGTGCCATTCATCTTTCATATACAGGGGCACACCAAATAAATCAGTTATATTTTTCTCTATACGAACAATAATTGGTGGAAATGCGTTTTCAGTTGTGGAACACTTTTTTAAATTATAAAAATTGCATACTTTTTAGTGTTATAAATTCTATAAATCATATACAGGGCTGCACAAAACATCTGAAGTACATTTACGTTTACTGACGGAAATTGCTGATGAGGAATTTTCAACTGTGCTATGCGTGCACTAACTGCTATAAATTTTAGCATAATATGCATTATATGATAAATCTATACTTCATACTTAGGGATGTTCAAAATTTTCAGCTATTTTTTCCGACTTTGGTTGGAATTGTGTTTTCAAACGTGTTATATGCTTTACAAATTATTACTTAGACATCGTTTTTGACGTTATTAAGCTATGAAGTTATATTATTGTAGTCCGAATGCGTAGAATTATTTTTCATAATCTGATTCACGCGCGATTTTACGTTCTTCTTGATAATTTTAATGATACCTTCTTAACGGTATGGAAGTTAAAGTGACAAAACTATTTTTATATTATTATAACAAATCCTAAAATTTCTTTTTCTAAAATTTATACGGGGCAAGCATTCGACAGCTTTAATGAAAATTGCTGTGTTGTATATTTATATTTATCTCTGCACAGAAGAACCTTATGTAAAAAATGGTAATCATGAGATATCATGAAAAAATACCTACATTATGTTTTGCATTGTATTAAATCTGAATTTGGAGAATTTGTCTGGATCAATTTTGTAACCACTCGAAATTTGCAGCGAAATAATATATTTTAAATCATTTTGTCCTGAGATATCTACATACAACTGGCAATTTTTGTCCAAATTTGGTCATAAATTTAAACGTTTCGCTCTTGCAAAACTTCATGTGCTCTTCATTGTAATTTTCCTCTATGGACAAAATATTTTCAACCAAATTCACCTTTTCGTTAAATTTTAAATCTTGTTGCCGTTGCATAATGGTGGAAAAGTTTATTTAGGCGACTAACATAAATTCTGTTGTCTTTGATAAAAAGTAAATTTTACTTGAACTAAAATTTAAAAAAAAATGTATTTAGACTTAATAAGCTAAAAACAAATCTAAAAACTGGGGAGGCACTTAGGGGCAGACAAATTAAATTGGAACGAAAAGGTAGTAATCTAAATTATTTAATCATATCAATAATTGAATTTAGTTGTGCTTTATCATATAACTTTTTCTATATTAAAACTGAAAAAAAAAAAATACAGAGTTTTTTGCGACATTAAAAATGAAATAATAGCTGATATGTGCAAACTTTATACACATAAATCCGATAAAATAAAGTCCATATTTTGTTTGGAAGTGTCCATAATCGAACAGTATATTTTATTTCGCTTCAAGTAACAGATTAAAGAACTATACTAAAATTCACTGATTCATTCCCAACTAAGAAACACCAACTTTGCGCTAGTCTATGGACCATACAATTATATTTATATTTAAACCTATAGCAGGGTACAACGCCCTAACTATTGAGCTATAACAGACAAAAAATAAATTACGCTAGGATAAATTTTTAAAAATCGACTTTTGGCAACTAGAATCGGTAAATCACCCACCGTACGTCGTGACTATTCTGTTTTATTTGAAAGCACGAGTTTGCTGATCTAATGTCACAGCTTTACCAAGATCAGATTTAACCCATTTTTGTTTGAAAATAAGCAATATTAAACCCGCTTTACCGCTTTTTTCAAAGGCTGAAATTCTGGATGAGCCTTGATGTTGTTTACAAATTCCGTCTTGACTTTTAACAAATTATTCAGCAATAAGCATTTTTTAAATCAAAGTGCCATTCCTAAAGTATTGAAAAATTAAGCAAACACGTGCAGATAGCTGTAGATGAGTAAGTTTTTATTAATAAACAAGCATCATATCAACTTCCAATGCATGTATGTATGCTTAGTTCAAATCTTGCAAGTCAAATTTAAACCACTTTTAATTATCCTATTGAGCCAAAACAATGAATACATGTGTAATTTGAATGACAATACAATATCATTATGATTTAAAGAACGTAGAAGTTTGTTTAGAATACTGATTCTACGGGGCTTCACAAAAATTTAGGTTAAAACTTGCAAGTTAATTTTAAACCAATTTCAATAATCTGATTCAGCTGAAGCTTTGCTCAGGATATATAATTCTGATGACAATGCAGTATTATTATAATTTATGAAACGTAGCAGTTACGCTTTTTTTTACAGGGCCACATAAAAGATTAGTTCAAATCTTGCAAGACAATTTTAAACCACTTTCAATCATCTGATTAAGCTGAAACTTTGCCTAAGTATGTTTCTCCGATGACAATTCTATTAAATTATAATTTGACGTACGTAGAAATTATTCATTTTTTACAGGGCTACGCAAAAAATCGCGGAAAGATTGTTGCTAAAAAGCAGAAATTTTAATTAAATTTCTACAAAATTGCTATAGGTTATTGAGATACACAATAGCATTTTTAAATTGAAAAGAAAGTGCGTAGCAGTTGTATTTCTTTTACAGGGACACATAAAAAATTCGACCATCTATATGAAGAAATTTTATTTCAAATTGAATAAAATTTATATAGGTTATTTATTCACACAACAGCATTTTTTCAACCGAAAATAATTTTGGTAGCATTTATAGGTTTCACAGGGTACCACAAAAAATTAAAGTTTTTTTTTAATATGATTTTATTTTAAATTTTTTATTTTTCAGGATGACTACACAAATTTCTCGAGAAATTCTGAGTAGGCAAAAATACAAAAAAGAAATTAATGTTAACTTACATATGTGCATTAATTTTTTTTTTTTTACTTAATTGTAAAACAAGTATGTTTAATGCATTATTTGTAATGCATTATACAGGGTGTCCACTAAAGTCCTTCCAACGCTCTTAATTGTCGAACAGTTGCAGCTATATTCATAAAACAGGTGTCTAGGTATTGTAAAGTGGCTATGCTGTACGAGATGACACCGTTTCCAGCTTCACCTGGTGCAAAATAGCTGAGTTAGTATACCTATCTCGAAAACGAGATTCATGCTCAGACGAGATTCATTTAGCATTCATGTTCACAAGGTGTCCTTTCGAACTAAATCGATGATGCTCTACAAATTTGTCATTCACTTTTATCCCATATTTCGAACCGTTTTCGCGATAGGAACGCTAATACCGGAATTTTGCACCAGGTGGCGCTGTAAGCGGTCTCATCTGGTAGCGCATAGCCTCTTTACTATACCTAGACACTTCGTTTATGAATATAGATGCAGTCATTCGGCAGTTAAAACGGGTGAGAACGAGCTTTAGTGGGCACCCTGTATTTTTATCCAGATATTACCAGATATTTATCACTGTTTGGGTATTTTATTAGTGATGCATTAAAAAAACAGCAAAAACTAATTAAACTTCAACGAAATAATTTTGTCCACCTAAATCGTCTAATGAATATTTTTTCATATTTTCCACGAAATTCTAGATACAGTAACTCAGTTTATGAAAATCAGTGGGGTGGGAGAGCATTATTCAAGAATTCACGATTCATTTTAAATCACATTAAAGCAGGATAGTTTCACGTATTATGGTTCTGAAGCGCAATAAAATCGAAATTATTTATTTTTGTGTTCGTCATTTATAAATAATCGCACACACACACATATATATGTATATACATTTTTGTATGGAACGACAAATAAAATCTTCATTTGGCGCCCCCTTTCGTCTTTCGTTCTGACGCCCGGGGCAGATGCCCCCTCTGCACCCCTTAGTTTCGGCCGTGCAGTGGGAGAGCATTATTCAAGAGTTCACGATTCATTTTATATCACATTAAAGCAGGATAGTTTCACGTATTATGGTTTTGAAGCGCAGTAAAATCGAAATGATTTTTTTTTGTGTTCGTCATTTATAAATAATCACCTGCAAGAGATGCTTTAGACTTTAGACTATTATTATTGGCAATCCGATTATATACAAAATGTACATTATTTACAGTACAAGGTTTCATTTCCATTCAGCAGCTATAGTTTTCTTGTTTGATTGAAAACAAGATCGTTGCATAATCATGCTGAATTGATAGTTGTTTCACAACATTTCTTATTTATTTTTGTTACTTTATGCTATGCCTAATATTTGAGTATATTGTCATGCCTCATTCGCTGTCATATGGATGAGATATCAATTAGATACTTTAAGGATTAGTTAAAGAAAATTGTTTGATACTTTTGAATATTACTGACTGTGTTGTTGAATGTAGTTGTTATTATTATTATTTATTATACTATGCATTATTTGATATTGAGAGGAAAAGATCATAATGAACAATATTGATTGCTGTAATAAATGAGATGTATAATACTTAGCATGGGATATTACTTGTGAGAGTATTTATGCTATGAGTTGTGATAACCCGATTAGTATGAATTTCAATTACTCATTGTAAGTTAGTCCTAGAAGTTGATATTATTAGATATAATATGCTTATTATTAGGTAATTGGAAGATAATTGCCGTGACTAAAGATTGCCTAATGGACAGAACATGAGATTAAAAAAAAAAAAGAAAAAATTCTTATAAAGTTTCAGATTTTAAGGGCTTTTGTTAGTTTATGAGAATTTCAGATTTAAATGGTTTTAATTGTTATGAGTTAGAGAGTTTATTAGTTATTTATTGAACAACAAACATACGACTTGTGTGCTTGACATGAGAGCCCGCTTATAAGTCGGAGATAAGATAGCACAAGGAAATATTACAACACAAGAGAAATACACCCTGGGAGTTCCACACAAAGAGTGTGTGCAACGGAACCAGCGGGAATCGAACCCACAAACTCTTACGCTCGCAAGCGATTAGCAGAGTGGTGCTTTAACCATTCAGCCACAGAGTCCCCATTTTTATTAGTTATGAGTAATTAATTTATGAGTTAGAAATTTCAGAGTTTAGAAATTTCAGATTATTAATTTTTTTCAACTTAAAGAAATTCCAAAGAGTTTTCTGAAAATCCTATGATGACTGTAATAGGTAAATACCACGTGGTAAATGGTAAATAATAACATATAGTAAAAAGGCACTATACATCATTAATTGGTATATGATATAGAAATTTCTAAGGCATCTCAAGCCACAAAGAGATGGTCCATCGATGTATGAATGTCAATACACTCTCTCAAAAAATGCTGCAAAAAGGTTTATTTAAATTGTAGTTTAAAAAAAATATTGTTATTATTATTGTTAATTTTTGATATTATGAATTTTATTATTATTTATTTATTGTAATATATTAATTTCATTTATTGAACTGAAAGTGAACGCAGATTGGAGAAACTGAGTTGCTAATGTAAGGATAAGTAGATTCAAATGAACATTATATTTACGAATCTAATTTTGAACTTATATTTTGAAGACATTTCTCAATAATTTCATTAGCACACTTATATTATAAAATGCTATGCTCAAATCTTTACAACTGAGTTCATGAATGCTTTGTAGATGAATATGAGCCATGAATGGCCATAAATTTATTATGTAAATAACAAAACTATGTTAAATAATTATTCTCAATATTTATAGTAACTTTTTATTTTACATCTTTGTAAATTGTAAACAAAATTAATATCTTGTCCTTGTAATTTAAATAACAATTCCAGTAGTTCGCGTTATAATGTAAATTTAATTTAGCATTTAGATATTTTTAGAAAGTTTATTCTATAGGGCCAAGTGACGAAATTTTAATCCGATTCCATGTAACATTTCCCTTCTATGAGCTTGCAGGTCGCAAGACCTACCGGTTCATCCATCTTTTGGGTGGGGGATATGTAATAATAAAAATTCTCCCCCTTTTATCTTAGTAAAACTAGTCCAAATTCTTTATGTCTACCCTTTTTTACCTATCTTTAATAATATCTTAAATATCTTTTGTCTTTTATTTCATGCGTTTAAACCTGCGTATTCTTTAATTATTATTCTAAAAACCTTAATCCATTCGTAACTTACTTCTCAAAACCACTAAATTACTTTTTTTTATTTTATTCTGAGACAATTCTTTTTCTTTCAATGTTTTCAAAATTTTTGTTCGATATCCCATAATTCCTTGGAAGCTTCCCGCCAGCATTTGATTGCGTTATAATACTGACGCCGAGAATAAAGAGTTCATTATCGACGCCACGCGTTCTTCACCCTTCCCAGTGAATCGTAGCCTGTCTCCTGCCCCGTCCTCCGGGCTATTTTATCGGGTTGGCTTTTACACTTGTAATGTATTCGTTCGCGCTCTGTTTCTTTGAGTACAGTAAACCCTCGATTTAACGGACTAATTGGGACTAAGATGTGTCCGCTAAATCGAAAGTCCGTTAAATCGCAAAGTACTATTTATAATATTATTTTGTTATAATTATAGTACATATATATATTATTACGTACTTGTAATTACATATATTATTACAGTGCAAATTACATATATATATATAATATATATATATACAATATATACAGTGTATATACATGTATTGTATATATACAATATATGCATATACATAAATATATATTGTATATACATATATACTACTGTATATGTATATATAAACACAATACATTACTTTTAATAATACAATATTGGAAATAAAATACAAACGAATTAACACATATGCAACTTTTATGCATGCATAGAACGGAAAGCATATCATATGGCCGCATAGGTCGCCAGCATCATTGCGCATGCTTAGAACCAGGGGCGTAGCCACAGATATTTTTTCGGGGGCAGAATTCGAAAATTTCCCAACTTGAAACTAATTGCTCCGATTTTCGACTAAAATGATATGCACAACGTGTGTAACAGACTTGTATAAAACCAAAAACTTTCTGCGCACACAAATATTGGGCCAAAAATTTTCTGCAAATTAATTTGATGTTTAATAAAGTAACATGTTATATTATTTTGACGGCATGAATTAAAAACAGTAGCTTTAAAATAATTATCATTTTACGTTAAAAATAAATTGATATTAATTACATAATAATTGTTTTCGTAAAAAAAATAAAGCTAAAAATCCATGATAAGAAAAGGTGAATTCTTATCAGTTCTTTTGTCAATGCATTTAGAAGCAGCCCAATCCATAATATTGTGACCTCTTCACACAAAATGCCAGTCACTCTGCTAACAGAAATAATGTGGCATTGCTTCTGAAACAACTGAATCGCATTTTATAGGGAGAGGTCCATTCGTAGGTATCATCATTAAAGAATCCAATGAGTTTTTACCGCGGCCCTTTGACGAAATTCTCAATTTTTCCGCGATAATTTGACAAAATTCTCGTTTTTCCTGCGATCATTTGACAAAATTCACGTTTTATCGCGATCATTTGACGAAATTCCCGTTTTTTTCTGTGATCATTTAACGAATTTTCCATTTTTTCTGCGATTTTTAGACTAAATTTGCGTTTTTTCGCGATCGTTTGACGAAAATCGCGGGGTTTTTTTCGCGATCTTTTGACGAAAATCGCGGTTTTTTCTCGATCCTTTGACGAAATTCGCGTGTTTTTTGCGATCCTTTTACAAATTTCACGTGTTTTTCGCGACCTTTTAATAAAATTCGCGTTTTTTCCCGCTATGCTTTTACGAAATTCGTTTTTTTCCTGCGCTCTTTTGACGAAATTTGCGTTTTTTCTGAGTTTCTTTGAAGAAATTCGCTTTTTCGTGATTCTTTGGCGGAATTCGCGCTTTTCCCGCGGCCCTTTGACGAAATTAGTGTTTATTCGCGATTCTTTGACGAAATTAGTTTTTTCCGCTATTCTTTTAAGAAATTTGCGGTCTTTTTTTTCGCGAACCTTTGACAAAATTCGGGCTTTTTCCGCTACGCTTTTACAAAATTTATTTTTTTTCCTGCACTCCTTTGACGAAATTTGCGTTTGTTCTGTGATTCTTTGACGAAATTATCTTTTTTTTTCACGATCCTTTGAAGAGATTCGCGTTTTTTCCGCGGTCCTTTGGCGAAATTCGCGGTTTTTTTCGCGATGCTTTGACGAAATTTGTGATTTTTTCTGCGAACGATTAACGAAATTGGTTTTTTTTCGTCGATTATTTGCTGAAATTCGCAAAATTTTTTAGTGATATTTTTTTAGAGTCTGAATTTTCGGACTGATGGCCGATTTTTTTTAAATTTTCGGAACCGAATGCCTTAATTTTTCGGTAAATTCGGATCAGAATCACACATAGCAAACAATAAATAAATGGCACATAAAATTAGGGAATATTTTTAATTTTTCGGTATTTATTTTTTTTTAAGTTACAAAAACAAAGTTTTTTTTTCCCCCCTAAAATATTTTCTGCAAAGTTCCGAATTTTGCGGAAAATTTTTTGCGCGCGGCGTGCGCGTGTGCGTCTATATTATACAACTCTGGTGTGTAATAATTATAATGATACTTTTGTATAAAAAATTCGTTTCCAAAGAAAAATTCTGAAACTGAAAACAAAAATTCTAATTATGGGTTTGTTTACTAAAAATATAAATACGCTTTTTACTTTCTTCTATCTTTACAAGAAGAAAGTATTGGATTCGTGAAAAAATTCGACTTCCGGTTTTAGACTGATTTATACGTTTTAGTAAGTCCTGAATACGATTCGACTGTTTTTAGAAAATGTCTGTCTGATATATCTGAAAATATATGTCTGATCTATGTGATACAAATTTTGTGGACGCTCTAACATAAGAACTAATGCACGAAATTTAATAAAACTTTAGAGATTCACTTATACAATCGAACCTCGTTAACGCGAACACTCAAGGGGGAGCTTTTTTTGTTCATATTAAAAGTAGTTCGTGTTATCAGAACTTAACTACATTACATACAACTGGACGAAGCAATCGGAAACAGTTCGTGTTAACGAGGTTTGACTGTACCTTGATAAAAATTGGTGCTAATTTGTTTTTGGAGTAAATCGTCCAACAGGTGGCACTGCTAAGCGGCATTTTCACGATTTACATGATTTGAGCGATAATTATATCTCAAAAACTATTGCACGGAATTTGATCAAACGTCATATTCTGTTAAACCTTGACATAATTTGATGCAGATTAGCTTTTTATGTATATCATATAGCAGGTGGCACTGCTATGCAGCATTTTTCACGATTTTAAGATAGCTGTATCTCAAAAACTAATGCACGGAATTTAGTCAAACTTCCTATTCCACATAAGTTGTCACATAAATAGATCCTTATTAGGCTTGGGTCTATACTGTCCAAAGCTATCGCTTTTGTGCACTTTGAGTAAGGAATTTTGGTTGCAGACATCTAAGAGGCTGGGTGCCAAAATTCAATGATTTGTTTGAAAAATGCTATGCTTATATCTCCTTTTTAAATGCACTCTTCAACAAATCTATATCTTTAGAGTTTGTTATTATAGGCAAAGAATTGTAATTTAATTTTGGCACTGTGATTGCAAATTTTGAGGCATTAACATGTATGGAGTAGAAGAAAATTTTGGGATTGGCACATCCGACTAGTTTTCACTTAATATTAATTCTTGTGGTCTTCAAAGAAGCCCATCTGCTAATAACATCGCTTAATTTAATAAAATTCCCTATTTCACTTTCATATTTTAAAAGCATTAGTATGAAAGCATTTAAATATGGAATGCATTGCTGCAATATTCTCTTGATATAGGGAACATTGTCATTCAAGCCCATTACTAAATTCCGAAATTTTCTTGTATTTCTTATAATTCTTTACTGTAAAACTTCTGTATCAATGTCCATTGCTGTGCTATTATTTTTACCTATTGCCTTTGGTGAAACTGTTTTCCTACGGTGCTTTCGGAACTCAGCTTCTCCAGTCACATCCTAATATTCATAATTGTTTGTGAGCTTGTCTGTAAGGAAATCTTTATTTCTTCAAAATTTTATTCAAGTGCAACGTGTCAGTGTTACAGTGCATGTCGATTTCTTCTTCAGTTGATGAACTGCTTTCATGGTCATATTTCTGTTCCAAAGTAAAATCGTCCATTTTTTATCTTTTTCATCCTCGAATGGATTTTTAGGTGCTCCAAAATCTTGCACGGAAACTCTTTTCCTATTATGAAGGGTTTCTTCGTGCTGAGATTTATAGTAACTTTTTAGAACAGCTTTAAACACAGAACACTGGACTTTTGGTTTAAAATTTTATAAACACATATAAATATAAACGAACAGGAGTGATATATATTTCCGCACACAAATAAAGGTAAAATGTGACAAATTTATCTAAACTAACGACTTCTTATATCCGCATTTGCTCGTATAACGCTTTTTGCTTGACAGCGAATGGTTAACTAATTTTTGCGGCAAAAAAATCACGAGAATGAATAAAATATTGTCCAAAAATCGCAAAATTAGTCAAAAAAGTTGTGAAAACTCATCAAATCTTCTTGATCATAGCTGTGTTATAACTATTGACTACATTCCTTTCTGTTGTGCTACTAATTTCCAAAAGAAGCTGCAATCCCTTTGGATTAATAGCTGGATTCTGTTTTGGGAGGAGAAGGGGAGGTAGGGTGAAATTTTTGAGAAAGGAACAAAGTTTTGGAGGAAATAAAGGAACTGGTTAAGGAACTGAATAGTCAGTTATTGATGGACAGGAGTAGAGAAATTTAGGTCTGGTACAATATTTTTGTAGAACTGAAAAATACAATGATACATTGAGTGTGGCTGATTTCTTTTTGTATTTCTTTTGATAATTTAACTTGTTTACTGTTGCAGTACTCAAAATAATCACCAAAACAATAAAAAATTCTTAATTTTTTTACTATTACTTTTAAAAAAGAAAATGTCTCAAAAATCTAGAATTTCCCAACTCTAAGCTCAAATTTCCCAACTTCACATATATTGGGGGGAGGCTCCCCCCCCCCCCCCATGGCGACGCCCCTGCTTAGAACGAAAACCACGCTCCAGTGAGAATCAAAGCGCGCGCTTTCAGCGTTTCGTGTTCTTTCCCTTTTTTTAAGGTTTCGTTCATTTGATCACGAGACATTGTGTCGCCAGAGATATAATAAATATTTTTTTTTTAATTTTACCGAGAAATCGCTTTTTAAAAATAGTAAAAAGAAATGCTTTGTCGTTGTTCATTGCTTGATTTTTTACATATAAAAGTTTAAAAGAGGGTTGCGTGTTGATTCTCAAATAGAGGAGCGGGAGGGGGGCAGTAATACTTTTTTTTTTTCGAAGCGTGTTTCATCGTTTTAGAAGCTGTTTTATCATGGAGGCTTCCAGTAAATAATAGTAATAAATAAATATTTGACATTTGTCAAATATAAAAATTTGAAATACGGGCGTTGCATTTCAGGTTAGGAAGAGGGGAATAATTTTAAATTAACGATTTTGATTTGTTAATTTAAGGATAAAGTGTTTTAAAAGGGATATTAAGCGAAACCCTCAGTGCGATCTGCGATCACACTTACCCACTTGTTTTACTTTAATTTTTGTTTAATTTTTAATTTTTAATTTTTAATTTTTTTTTTTTTTAATTAGCCCGTTGAACCGAGGTCCGTTAAATCGAGGATTTACTGTATTTATAGTGTTGCATCGACTAGGAACCCAGAATTTTTATGCTTTTCGTTTGTTTAATAAATCCTCGTCACTTGGTGGTTCGATTTTTAATGTGTAGATTCTAATACCTTTAACATCTTAAGTTTATTATGAAGTGGATCAGCGATTATTAGAGAGCTGATGGATAAGCTACTGAAAATGTTTACGATATGCGTCTGCCAAATAAACAATGATTAAATTTACGATGCCTCTATTAATTATTCCATGGGAAATTCTTTCAATGTTCATTGAGTCTGTCTTCTATTCGCCACCACGACTGCACTCCGGTTGTCTCATAATAACTTAGGATTGGCAAATCTTTTGTCATTGATTACTATACTACATTTACTTCGATATATACGTCACCGGAATGTTACAGAAGTCGACAGTAATATGTCACATATATATATTTATTACAATATTAGATCTGTCTCTGCGATTTCCCTGTACTATTCTAAATTACTACTCTATATTAACGAAATCCTTATTCTTAATCTATCATTAATTCTGTTAAATTTCCTTTAATTTAATATCTCACTTGTCTAATTCACTTAATTATTACGCTTTTAGTATTCTTAAATTAAATGTTCCATTTCCGATCTGGTCGTTGTAATGAATTGTAGACGTTTAACTTTTTTTAATTGATTTTATTCACACATAAACGCTGCACAACACACTTACACAAACATAAACTTGACTAATTTGAATAGAGCATAGTATAAATGATATTCATCGCGTAGTTTTGGATGGAATGTTTTGGTATACGTGTTGATGCTTTGACGATCAACAGCTTAATGACCTTTTTCACAGATTGTTCGCTAGGGGGAGCTGGTTATACTTTTGGAACGGAACATGCCGCCCGGGGATGAAATATGAAATATTTCAGCAATTAATATAAACGTAATACAATAGATAACTAATTAACACTAGAAATGATACTAAAATACAAAATACTAATATACAAAACAATCAGGATATTTACTTTAAAATAATATATATAAGAAATACAATGATGCATAGACACTAATTAAGAGTCCTGAATGGGCAACAGGCATGCTTTGGAAATGCCTCTTAAAAATATACCACATGCAGTTGCAGTTTTGACTCTGACTGCACGAACCCTGTTCTCCTTTCCTGGAATCACTTCCATAATTCGGGCAACAGCCCACTTACATGGTGGGAGATTTTCTTCTTTTAATAATTCTAGAGATCTTAACTTAATATTTTCTTTTGTAAATTGCCATTTACCGCGCTGCTGCAAGTGATTTAGGTAGTCAATAGACCAACGTTTCCAAATGCATTGAACATATTTGGTAATTAATTGCCAGTGGGTTAATCTATTGCCAGAAATATTCATAACATTAGGCTCTGGAATACTGTTAATGGGTCTGCCAATTAAAAAATGCCCTGGCGTAAGCACTTCAAACTCATTTATGTCATCAAAGAGCGGAAATGAAGGTCGGGAATTTCGGATTTCCTCAATTTGGACTACTAAAGTTTCAAAATCCTCTAGAGTGATTTTATTATTACCTAAGGCCCTAAGCAAATAACGTTTGAAGGACTTAACGCCAGCTTCCCATAGACCGCCAAAATTAAGAGATCGCGGAGGGATAAATTTCCAAGTTATGAGTTCTTCGGCAAAGAAATTCGATAATTCCTTGTTTGGAGTGGCCAATAACTTCTTAAAGTTCTTTAATTCTGTTGACGCACCTTTAAAATTAGTGGCATTGTCAGAAGTTGGTGTATTTACTTTGCCTCTCCTGGCGCAAAATCTTTTAAAGGCAGCGATGAATGCAGCAGCGGATAACTCGCTTACTATCTCTAGATGAATAGCCTTGGTAGCCTTGCATATAAATATGGCTACATAACTTTTGGAATATGTGCCCTTTCTCTGATTTTTGTACTTGATGTAGAAGGGGCCACAAAATCTACACCTGAATTGAGAAACGTGTGGTTAGATGTTACGCGCTGCGATGGGAGGTCTCCCATTAACTGATCTAGTGTTTTGGGGTTATGCCTGAAACATGTGACACAAGTGTGCGCTGTTTTTCGGGCAATGCTTTTAGCCTTTATAGGCCAATATTTCATTCGTACTTGATGGACTAATCCCTGAGCACCTATGTGAAAGTACTTTTTCTGAAAGTTCTCAAAAATTAATTTAGTGAGCTTATGATCACTAGGCAGAATTAATTGGTGCTTAGCATCAAAAGGTAAGTCAGAATTGATTAACCCATAAATGCCTGATTTTTCAAAAATCATTGTATGTTTTTCAGCTTTCATTTTTTAAATAAATCATGGGAAAAATACTTTAAAAAATTATATTTTATTTTAAGTATAGTTTACGGCTAAAAAACAGTTTGTTACTAATCGGCAATACTGGTGTTTAATTGAAAAAATAATTTGCCTTGATAAAATTTTATAATATTAAACACACAAGAATTTTAGGAACTATAATAAGAAATAAATTTTACTTGCTCACTGCTGGTCAAAATAGAGTATTTCGCAAGCTTCCAAACAAAAAAAAAAAGAACAAGTAGCAACAATTGAAAAAATAAATCTATCTTTATTCTTAAGAGCCATTATTTTGAAAATCAGACAAGTGTGATAGTTGTATTTTTTGTTTTGCTTGATTTTTTTATGTTGAAGTAGATCACATTTAAAGAATAATGTGCAATTTTGAAGCCCTGAAAAAATTTTCCCTTCCCTGTAGAAAATGTCAAAGTTCAAGGTTGTGACCGTCATTTTTCATGAAAAGTGAAATGCGAGTATGTTTGCAGTGCTAAAGCTTGGGAAAGCAACGACATCCCAAAATTCTTTTGTGATGAAATATTAGTATAACACTACCTGCTTAGTAGACTGTATTCGTTTCCATGGAGCATTGTTATTTTACATTGTTATGTTGCCTCAAAATGCAATGAAAATGACGTTTTTGTCCGTTTTCCGCACGTATTTTCTTATTTAAGCAATAGTACTCCAAACTTTTTCTTATAGAATATCAAAATGTACTACTAGGACAAGCTAAATAATATAAAACTTTACCGGAATATTGCTGCTGTTAGCAGGAATAGTCTGTTAAATATTCAAAAATTTCAAAATCGACAACATTTCAATTAGTCTTTTTTCAAAAAAGCGTCACGGTTCAATAAAACAAAATATATCACGTAGTAGTTGAAAGTATGTACAAACACATGGAAAAGAAAAAAAAGTGGGGCCTCGTCATATTTTTTTTAAAAAAATAACAAAATTTACAAAAATTCACAGTCAGAATATCCCGTTTAAATTTCCCTTTTTTCATTTAGAACAAGGAAGGGGAAAGAAAAGGGGATATTCCATAGCTAGCGGAAAGAGAAACGGGATGTTTCGTTTTCTGATAGGGAAAAAGTATGATAAATGACAGTCTTTTTTGTGACTTTTGACATTTTTTTTTAATAAAAATATGACGAGACCCCACTTTTTTTTCTTTTCCATGTGTTTGTACAAACTTTCAACTACTACGTGATATATTTTGTTTTATTGAACCGTGAGGCTGTTTTGAGAAAAGACTAATTGAAATGCTGCCTATATTGAAATTTTTGAATATTTAACAGACTATTCCTGCTAACAGCAGCAATATTCCGGTAAAGTTTTATATTATTTAGCTTGTCCTAGTAGTACACTTTGATATTCTATAAGAAACAGTTTGGGGTACTATTGCTTAAATAAGAAAATACGAGTGGAAAACGGACTAAAACGTCATTTTCATTGCATTTTGAAGCAACATAACAATGTAAAATAACAATGCTCCATGGAAACGAATACAGTCTACTAAGCAGGTAGTGTTATACTAAATATTTCATCACAAAAGAATTTTGGGATGTCGTTGCTTTCCCAAGCTTTAGCACTGCAAACATACTCACATTTCACTTTTTATGAAAAATGACGGTCACAACCTTGAACTTTGACATTTTCTACAGGGAAGGGAAATTTTTTTCAGGGCTTCAAAATTGCACATTATTCATTAAATGTGATCTACTTCAACATAAAAAAAAAATCAAGCAAAACAAAAAATACAACTATCACACTTGTCTGATTTTCAAAATAATGGCTCTTAAACGTCACAAGTGTTGCCATCTACATATTGAAAATTGATTTAATAATATTTTCAGAATGTATTTTATTGGCAACATTAGGCATTATAGCTTCAATATTATTCTAATAGTATTTTAGAGCCTAAATTGGGTATGTTGCCGAAAAGCAACACCAGGCATTTAAGGGTTAATCTGCCACCTACACGAAGTAATCCATAGTTGTCAATGAAGGGATCTAATCCCTTTAACTTATTGGAAGAAGGAACAGTTTGCCCCTTTCTGAGTGCTGCTAATTCAGGAGCGAACTTGTCTTCCTGCGCCTTTTTTACTAAAAAATATGTACTATATTTTAATTCGATTCCCTTAAATTGATTCTAGTTAATGTTTCTGCGTCTGCAGTTGTTGGCGAACCTAAAAATAAAACTACATATTCTTATTAGTTTGAAAAAATTATTAGAAGAGTTATATAATACATTAAAAAAGTCAGAATTATTGTTCATAGTCAGTAAGGTATAATCGAATTTCAGTTCTTGTTCGCATTCAATGTCTCTGACAGTAGGAAATTGGTTGAGAACTATCATTTCCCTTTGAAGAAATTTTGGTCCAAACCACCACAAATCATTATTTATTATATCCTTGACTGTTGCACCTCTGGAGATGATAGCTGCTGGATTGGATTTTGAGGATACATTGTTCCAGTGATAATTCTCAGAAATAGACTGGATCGTGGTGACTCGGTTGGCAACGAATGGTTTAAGTTTGTGGGGTGGTGTATTAAGCCAAAATAGAACAATTGAAGAGTCAGCCCATAGCCACACATTTTCAAAGCTCAGGTGTAGGATAGGAATTACCCTTTGAACTAGTTTTGTCAAAAGTAGAGCTGCACACAACTCTAGTCGCGGGATGGTCATTGGCTTTAGGGGGGAGGGGGCACACGGGACTTGCTGCACAGAAGATTAGACCTGAACTGACCAGTTGTGGAGAGAGATCTTATGTAGATGGCTGCTCCATAGGCCTTTCCAGAAGCATCTGAAAAGCCGTGTAAATCTAGACCTGCAATGTTGTCAGACAAAACATACCGCGGAATTGTAAGATGATTTATTTCTGTCAATTTAATCAGAAAATTTTGCCATTCCCGAAGAGAACTGGCAGGCAGATGTTGGTTCCAATTTATCTTTAATTCCCACAAATGTTGCATGAAAATTTTTGCTTTGGTTAGAATAGGGCCAACTAGGCCTAAGGGATCGTAAATTTTAGCAATTTGTGCAAAAACTTCTCTCTTAGTATAAACATCTTTGGGTTCGATACTAATTTTAAAAGTAAAATGATCTGATTGAGGTTTCCAAAGCATCCCTAACGTTTTTACAGAAATTTGCTGCGTGTGTTCGTCAAATGCATATTCTGATATGGCTGCGTCTTGTAATAATTCAGGATGATTAGAGACTCACTTATGTAGGTCCACCCCTCCCCTTTTTATGATCAGAATTAATTGAGATTGCAAGTCCTGTGCGTCTTGTAAGGAACCTGCACCAGATAAACAATCATCAACGTACATGCCGTTATGAATCACTTCTGCAGCTTTTGGAAAATCTTTTCTTTCTTCATCAGCAAGAGTCTTCAACGTCCGCGTGGCTAGAAAGGGAGCACTAACAGTGCCATGTGTAACCGTGCTAAATTCATATATTTTTATCGGGCGTCCATACTAGACTTCCAAAGAATTTTTTGCAAATTTCTCTGTAGTGGGTCGATCATTATCTGCCTGTACATTTTCTTAATGTCTGCACAGAATGCATATTTGTGGGTACGGAATCTAGTTATAATCGAAAATAAATCTTGCTGAACCGTTTCCCCATTTAATAAAATAGAATTAAGTTAATAATCACTAGATGTATTTGAACTTGCATTGAAGACAACTCTCAGGGGAGTGGATATTTTTTCCGGTTTATACACAGCATGATGTGGAATGTAATAAGACAGCTTATTTTCGGTTTCATTTTTAATTTGTGTCATATGCCCCAAAGTTTCGTATTCTTCCATAAAAGCTGTATATAAATTAGCCATTGTTTTATTTTTATCTAATTTAACCCATGAATTATTCAATCTCCTGGCTGCAATTTCTCTAGAACTTCCTAACACTGATTCTGCATTTTCTTTCATTGGTAGCTGTACTGTAAATCTACCGGTGGTGATCGCGTTTATAGGTGCTTCTAAAATGTTCCTCACAAAATATTTCTTCATCCCTCTTGACAGTTTCTTTATTATCCCCAGGTAAAGATTCTATTTCAAAAAATTTCTGTAAGGTATTGTCTAAGCTATTTTCAGTTAAGAGGCAACAATATGACTAATTTTCAACTTGTGGAAGTGAACCTGTGAATAAGTATCCAAATAATGTATTCTGTAATATACAATTAACATCTGCTAAACGAATTTGCTCACTCTTTAAAATGTCAAAAAATACTTTGCTACCAATTAATGCATCAATCTGACCAGATATATGAAAATTATTGTCTGCTAATTCTATGTAGTTTGGGATGCATAAGTTTGAAATGTCTAATCATTCAACCGGAATGTTGTTTGTTATTTTTGGTAGAACTGCAAACTCTAATGTTTTAGAAAATGTTCCCTGCTCATTTGATATTTCTGCATTGATAATTTGCTTTATTTCTTGCTGAGACTCATTAATGCCAGAAATAATACCTTTGAATGGTTTTGGTTTTAGATTTAATTTCCTGCATGCGCTTTTACTTAAAGCGTGGATCGACGACCCATTGTCTAGAATTGTTCTTAATCTAATTTTGTTTCCAAACCCATCAGTTACTAAAATTATAGCTGTGTTTAATATTGCGCAATTTCTTCTATCCTCTACTAACAAATTAGAACCAATTAATGGCGTTTCTTTATTCTCAGGTTCAAAATTGCTTATTTGTTTGTTTTTAACAAACTAGGGGGCTCGGCCCCCTACGAGCTACGCTCGCCAACCCCCGTCCAGACACCGCAGACTCTAAATGCACGCTAATTTGATCGGCTTTAAAAAGATTTCGAAAGATTGAATTATAATTTAAAAAACAGTGGCGATCTCCCTATAAACGAATTTCTATTCATTTCTCTTTGATTGGGGAATTTTAACGCCAAATCCGCTGCGGTACTACTTGATTATCCTGTTGACCAATTTCGCCAAATTATATAAATCGCCAAACCACTCGCCAAATTATACAAATTGATATAATTTTTATTTTAAATAACGAAAGAACAAATAAATTCGTAGAACATTAATAAAAACACAAATAAAACGTCGAAATAAAAATAACTTGATGACGTATACACGTGTAACAACATTTCAAAATAAGCTAATATAAAATGGATTAAGTAAAGAGAGTCTTTGTCTCCTGGTATTTTTTAACAAAGCGAAAAGAAAGTTCTTTTAAATGAGACATTTTAAATTAATTCTCAAAATATCAAATAAATGTCTAACGCAATTTCTAAATTTAAACTTTTTTGCAATATTATTTTGTGTTCATTTTATGTAATAACTATAATGTGACGTAAATATGACGTAATTACTCCCAAGACTTCTAACGCATGTTAATGAATTTATTATTTTACAATATCCTTTCTCTTTTAAAATTCACGTGTATACTTTTTATGAAGTAATTTTTAATAAGTTCCTGCTTTTTATACGTAATTATTTAATTCTAATTTGAAAGTTTTCTTCCTGTTTATAATAGTCACGTGTAAATAAATTTTTAATTTGAAGCAAACATTATTGCTTGCGCTTTTTATACAGTTGGCAACAGTTTAAATTAGTACAATTTTCTGAAATCTGTAAAAAATATCTCTAGAAATGCTGAAAATTTGAATTTAAAATAGAAATAAAACCTGAAAAAATGAGTCAAAATAAAAAAATTAATGCAATCTGCACTCCGGCAAATTCTAACGCAAAAAATGATTACACTGCCATGTATAGTTTTTGCTGCTATAAAACTTTTTTGGTGGAACGATTTTGTCCAACTTTAGCATTAAATATCTCTTAAAATAATTCTTCGATTTGAAAACTGTCTGCATCAGCGTGTTTATCAAACATTTCTGTATAAAACCACCGATTTACATATTTTTGTATGCATTATTTATGTTAATATTAACGAAGAAAGACCTCCGTTCACAAAAAAATCAAAACCGGCGGCGGCGGCGGCGGCGGTGACAGCGGTAGTTACTTTTTTTTTAGAATAGAGAGACTCATTTTTACTTTCTTCTATCTTTACAAGAAGAAAGTATTGGATTCGTAAAAATTTTCGACTTCCGGTTTTCGACGGATTTACACGTTTTTGAGGTCAGAGATTCCAAAAAACATGTTTTTACAAAATGTCTGTCTGTGACTCTGTGAGTCTGTCTGTCTGTCTGTCTGTCTGTCTGTGTGTATGTGACACAAATTTTGTGGGCGCTCTATCTCAAGAACTAATGCACGGAATTTAATAAAAAATTATATTCAAGTAGTCCCTAATATAAATTGGTGCTGATTAGTTTTTAGTGTAAATCGCCCAACAGGTGGCGCTGCTATGCTGCATTTTTCGCGATTTCTGCACTTGCTCTATCTCAAGCACTAATGCACGGATTTTCATCAAACTTCAGATTCACTTAATCCTTGATATGAATTGGTGCTGGTAATGTTTTGGTGCAAATCGCCCGACAGATGGCGCTGATATGCTGCATTTTGCAGCATTTACACGATTTTCGTAATAGCTCTATCTCAAGAAATAATGCACGGATTTTCATCAAACTTCAGATTCTGTTAGTGCTTGACATGAATTGACGTTTTGCACCTTGTGGTGTAAATCGCTCAACAGGTGGCGCTGCTATGCTGTATTTCTTGTGATTTCCGCAATAGCTCTATCTCAAGAACTAATGCTTGGGTTTTCAACAAACTTCAGATTCAGGTATACCTGGATATAAATTATTGCTGTTTATGTTTTGCTGAAAATCGCTCAACAGGTGGCGCTGCTATGCAGTATTTTTCTTGATTTCCACAATAGCTCAATGTCCAGAACTAATGCACGGATTTTTATCAAACTTCAGATTCAGTTAGTCCTTGACATGAATTGATGTTTTGTACCTTTTGGTGTAAATCGCTCAACAGGTGGCGCTGATGTGCTGCATTTTTTGTGATTTCCACAGTATCTCTAGCTCCAGAACTAATACACGGATTTTCATCAAACTTCAGATTCCAGTATACCTTAATATGAATTAGTGCTGCTTGTGTTTTGGTGCAAATCGCTCAACAGGTGGCGCTGCTATGCTGCATTTTTCAGAATTTTCCCTGCAGCTCTATCTCAATAACTAATGTACGAATTTTCATCAAACTTCAAATTCAGGTATACTTTTATATGTATAAATTGATGTAATTTCTTGTACTATTTAAATGATTTAATTGACGTGATTTATATAGAAGAAAGTTTTGTGATGACCACAACATACTAGTTATTTATTACCGCTGTTTCTGACATATCATTTTTATTTACTTCACATAGTAAGGTGCTATGTACTAATTTGCATCTCCTACAGGTACATTTAGAATTGCATTGACCTTGATGTAATCATAAACAATTTTAACATAATTTATTTTTATTTACAATCATTTTCCATTCGCGAACACTCATATTTAGAAATGCAGTACATTTGAATAAAGGGTGATTACTTGTCTTGCACAATAAACATGGCTTTACATTATTTTATTTTTATCGCTGAGAAAAAATGATCCGGATTTATTTACTGCGTAATTATTCTTAGCTTTCGAAAACTTTGACTGCGACGGACTGGCGCCAGACGATACTTATATTGATTCTAGGACAAGTCATCTTTTTTTCAAAAAGGAAATTAAATAATCAAAAGTCGGAAAATTTGAGTTTTCAAGAGATAATTCAAACTGCTTTTGAGTTTCGTTATCCAATTTTTTGAGAATTATATTTATAAACACCCTTTCTGATAAATTATTGTGCGTATACCCCATAACTTCTAGTGAACGGATGTTTTTGTTAATGCAATCAATAAAATTACGCAAATTTTTAGGGATTCAATTTTGACAATTTTGACGATTTTTAAAATCAATTTTGACATACGTCAAAATTGTATTCCTACGCTTAGG
This sequence comes from Maratus speciosus, assembly GCA_963932465.1. Lineage (NCBI taxonomy): Eukaryota > Metazoa > Arthropoda > Arachnida > Araneae > Salticidae > Maratus > Maratus speciosus. The sequence continues at coordinate 345,538,436 of OZ010799.1, read as the reverse complement.
AAGTAAAAAGCAATTACGCACGATTCTCCATCAGATTTTGCTGAGTTTTTGAAGTGTAAACTGCCCCCTGGCTGGTGTCTGTCAAAATGTTGTTCGTTCTAAAGATTTCACCCTTTTATGTAATCAAAATGATTACTATCGATTATAGATGTTTTCTACATCGAACTTATTGATGGCACTGCATCGTGATCTTTGTGAGAACTGCCGCCCGATCTTATTAAATAAAAACTTGTGAACAGAAATGCTTTCGTTACTTGTCTCCTGGAGAAATTTCAATCCTCATCTCCATTGTTTTTTCCATTAGCAACTCGACTGCCAACCGTCTTTAATGAGAAAAATGATCGTACAAGCTGCTATAATTATATAATTATAAATATATATTAAGCTGCTCAATTGAATAGGTGAAGCTGTTGATCTAATTTCTCTTACAACATTTTCTTACATGGATGCTTCAACTCCATGCGACACCATATAATGTAACAAAAGGTTATAGTCCATCAAGAGCCGACAACACAAAAACCTATGTTATCAAGCACAAGAAAAAACCTTTATTTTATGAAAGAGTAGAAGTAGGGAATCTAATGATCATGTCTGCCGGAAGTGAAATGGTGCGTAAGCCAAAAATTAATATCACTAGTGGTTGACTCGTAGGTTTATCATTGATACAAACAAAGATATGAAAACATGGAGGACTGGGAGCAGGAATCTATCATGGCTAAATCAATTATGTAACAAAAATCGTTACATATAAGCACGGTAAGATTATGCTACATTCGTCTTCTTCATCTACATCTCTACTAGATCGATGAATTTGTTTTCCAGTAAACCGATATTTTTACATATATATACATATATATATATATATATATATATATATATCGGGTGTCCTAAAAATGACTGATGGATTTTAAAATTCAATAACTTGTAAACGGTGGCAGATATTAAAAAAAATTCTTGCAGGAGGGTTATGTATGATATCGGGAGTTTCTTTACTGTGATTCTTGATTTTAGTTCCAATTTCAAACAATAGATGGCGCTGAGAGCGATAGGTGCTTAGTCCAAACTAGATTTTTGGTACTTCGGAATCCATTCAATACATTTTAATCTCCTTTTTTCGCATGGGAGAAGAGAAAGGCCGAAAAATCGAACCTGTATTTCGCGGTTATTGCTTGCAGCCCCATCTATCGATGCTATTTGTAACTAAAACGGAGAATCGCTGCATAAAAACTCCTGACATCTTACATAACAATCTTGCAAGAGTATTTTTAATATCTGTCACCGTTTGCAAGTTATTGAATTTTAAAATCTATCAGTCATTTTTGGGACACCCGGTATATATAACGATTATAATATTACAATTCATCATATATATATATATATATATATCCCTTTGAAACGAAACTTTGAATATTAAACAAGTAATATAAAAATTTTGTTTTTAAAGTAAATTCCTACTTAGGTCATCAAAGATAAATTTAACATAATCCCTTAAGCTAATATTAGTGTTTGTTGCATTAAAATATCTCAATTTGTTGATTTTCTATAAGCAAGTAGGTTTACAATGGAACTCTACGGGAATTTGGCGAAATATTAGAGATATCGCCAAGTTGGCGTCACTTTTGGCAACTCATTTTGGCCGCCAAATTTGGCGATATATCGCCAAGTTGGCGACAAACTTGGCTGTATTTGGCGACAGAACAGGGTCTCCCCCTATGGTAACCCCTTATTGAAAATACTTTCATTGATCTTCAATAACCAATGGCCGCCATTTTGTTTCCCATGCAAACTAAAATTAATTAATTAATTAATATTTGAAAAAACTGTATTAACATCAACTGTATTGTCATCCAGTACAAGTTTAACCCCTTCACGGTCGCTTAAGGCGCGTCACACACCAGGGAGACATGCGGCAGAAAAGTGTGAGGCATGTGACAGTTTTACCCTGTTAACAAAGAAAAAACCGGTTTGAACAGCAGAATTTGCCACATGTCTCACGATTATTGTCGCATGTCTCTCTGGTGTGTGGCGCGCCTAATATTTGGAAAAACCATCAAAAAAGTACCTATTTATTTTATTACAGAAATTGAATAATTATAAGATTTCTAAATAAAATATGCAATTAGTTTTTTTTTAAGGCGAAAAAAATTTTTTATAGAACAAATTCATATTTGTAGAAAAACCATCATGCGAGAATTCCGTGTCTTAATGTTTGTTTTACACCGTACAAATTAATGCGAATAAAACCTTTATTTTTCACATCTTAGATCTTTGTTTATCATCATCACACATTTTTACAAATAATATTTGAAATAATATATATACATTAAATTTTGATTATTAATAAATTTTTGAGCGTTACATATTTCGAAACATGCAATACAAAGCCCAACATTACAGTCAGCGCAAAAGCCAAACCCAAACGCAATATTCAAAGACTTCACACCAAAATGCCAGTTAAATTTTTCTGGTTTCAGAAGTTTTTTCCAGCAATAAATCTCCAGCCCGGAAATATGACGGGAGCGAGAAATAACGAACGACACCTCAGCCCGTGATATTGACGGGAGCGAGAATGGAGAATATTCCAAATCTGGGTTCGAGGCTGAAAAAAGTCACGTGATACCGGTAATTTACCCAAGGAACTTCTAACTGATAAGAAGGAAATATACTACTTCTTTGCCTCATGAACTGTTTCATTGGCTAGCGGGGATTTATATTACACGTCTACGGAGCCTTCCTTTCTTTACGCTAGAAGTTTTTACCTTGACCACGTGATCAAAATGTAGATGGAATATCCTCCATTAAGGGGTTGTAGGAGTTGCTGTTTCTCAGAAGGTTTATTGCGTGAGTTCTTTAAATGCTAATATTCAAATCTATTAATTTAAATAATATCTAACACTTTTAAACTACTACTACATTTTACTAATTTAAATAATATTTAATAACATTTACTAATTTAATATCAGAAAGCTTTTATTGACATTTTGCGTCGAACACTAAATAAAAATATCTTTTTACAACAACTTTTCTGTTGCCAGATGCATGACACAATATTTGTTGCTGATAATATTTCGGTATTTACATCTACATTACTCCCCTGCCAGTAACGAAGTTACGTTACTTTGAAAGCATGATAGGATGTAATGGTATTAATATATACTGATGCAATTATACACAGAAATACAAATTATATACAACAAAAATAAATAAATAAATACATAGAAAACATAGCGAAATTCTTCAGTAAACATTTGACATTTGACGTCCACCGAAGTGGAGAATTCTTTGGGGCCTATAGCTACAATGGCTGTCGCCTCGAATGATCCTTATTATACACAGAAACAACAACAAGTCACAACAATTTTTATTTTCCATTACGCATATTATATAACTACAAATGGGACATTCACAATTACATCCATGTCTTACCCAGAGACTCGAACCCGGGCCCTCGGGGTGACAGCAGCCTCCGCTTACTGACCACGCCACCGTGCGACTTCAGTAAACATTAAACAATAATTAAAAATATAATAATAAAGTAATATAATATATTAAATAGATCAGGAACAGTCAACAACGTCATTAAAACGAACTGGAAATTTCACTTGTCTTCCACAGCGTGTCCGTTTCTCAGATTGCTCTAATTTTTTACTTGGCACGACACTGTGTGTCTTCGTTGGCTGTGGAGTCTGGATGTTCATGGGAACTGATGTATGATCAGTCTTTGAAGTAGGAGGCAGTATTTCGTTATCGGAAAGCTGCAACATATAGGCAGGTTTTAACCTGTCTACGGAGATATTAATTTGTTTGCCTTTAATTAATAGTTGAAAATATTTTGGAGTTCTTTGCAACACAAGAAATGGTCCTTCATATGGGGGTTCTAATGGTTTTTTGACTCTGTCAATACGTAGAAAAACATGAGAGCATGTATACAAATCTTTTGGTATGAAAATGTTTTGCTTGCATTTGCGTTTGGACGTATAGGTATTCAAGAGAGACATCTCTTTTCGAAGGTTATTTACAAAATCATCAGTAGATATTGGCGATTTTGATTCTTCAAAAAATTCACCAGGTAATTTGATAGTTTTACCATAAACCATTTCAGCAATTGTGTACTTACAGTCTTCATGTAGAGCAGCTCGCAAACCCATAAGAACTGTTGGTAATGTCTCTGTCCAACGAAGAGAGTTATGACACCTAATGGACTTTACTCATGTGACGTCAAAGTAGGTGTATAAAAGGAAAACACCAATAAAGCGTGCAGAATTTTTTAACGCTGTTTCCCCTTCGTCCAATAAACAGTCATTTTCGGAGGCTATATACCTACAGAGGCGTGGCTTTTGCCATGCCTGGGTAAAGTCCATAGTTGATTTTAAAGTACGGTGAAGGCGTTAAATTTTACCATTACACTGAGGATGGTACGAAGTCGTGTGTTTCAACCGTACACCGCATAACGAGGTTAAATTTCGAAGTAATTCAGAATTAAACTGCTGTCTTCTATCAGTAACAACACAAGAGGGTACTCCAAAACGAGTAATCCAATTTTCGTAAAAAGCTTTTGCAACACTTTCGGCAGTGATGTTTTGTAAGGGTACTACTTCCATCCAAGAGATAAATCGGTCAATACATGTCAAACAATAAATATATCCATTAGAAGGTGAATAGGGCCCAGTAAAGTCAATGTGCACTACACTAAATCTTTCATCTGGAGCTTGAAATTGTGCATATTCTGTTTTTGTATGTTTAGTGATTTTATTTCTCTGACAGTTGAGGCAAGTTCGAGCCCACTGGCTAACATCTTTTCTCATTTCTGGCCAAATAAATCTTTTAACCATTTCCTTTACAGTGGTTCGAACTCCAGGGTGAGCTAAACCATGAATTGTATTAAACAATCTCATTCGAAAGTCTTTGGGTACGAACGGTTTAATATTCGAAGTAGATGTATCACACCACAAAGATTTTCCCTGATGGAAGTTGATGCTGTTTAAAACATAATGATTTGGCATGTAATTTAAGCTGATAAAGCTTATCGTCATTTATTTGTTCATCTGCTATTTGGTCATAATCAATGAAAGGAGAATCGATGTTTGCGATTCTAGATAACGTGTCTGAAACTACATTTTCTTTATCGCTTATATGCTGTATGTTAGTTGTAAATTGGGCGATATAGGGTAAATGTCTTAACTGCCTGGGAGAAGCTTTATCATTTTTTTGTTTAAAAGCAAATATTAATGGCTTGTGATCGGTGAAAATTGTAAAATTATGACCTTCAAGTAAGTGCTTGAAATGTTTGATAGATAAATATATACCTAAAAGTTCTCGATCATAAGTGCTATAATGGAGGATATTCCAAATATGGGTTCGAGGCTGAAAAAAGTCACGTGATACCGGTAGTTTACTGAAGGAATTTCTAACTGATAAGAAGGGAAGATACTACTGCTTTGCCTCATGAACTGTTTCATTGGCTAGGGGGATTTACGTTACACGTCTACGGAGCCTTCCCTTCTTTACGCTAGAAGTTTTTACCTTGACCACGTGATCTAAACGGAGATGGAATATTCTCCATTCCTTTGCGCATCGTTAAGCTTTTTTGAAAAAAATGCGATTGGTTTCCATCCATTGGTTTCATATTGTTGGAGAACTGATCCAATAGCCCAATCAGAAGCATCCGTGTGAAGTGCCAGAGGGTAATCTGAATTGGGATAGGCCAGCAATGCTACTTGAGCAATATCTTGTTTACATAGTTACACCATCAATTAATTTTCTATGCTTAATATAAATTAATAAATGGAATTTGTTCAAGAAATCTGCTCCTAAGATAGCTTTGCTAATTTTTGCGACAACAAATGGAAATTGAAAATCACGACGCAATCCTAGATCTAGAACTAAAATTTCTGTACCAAAAGTTCCAATTTCAGTGCCGTTTGCTGCGTATAATTTATAATCACTAAGAAATTTGTGTTTGTTGGTATGAGGAATTAGGCTTACATCTGCTCCACTGTCTTCAAAAAACGTAAACCCGTTTTTTTGTCTCTTACAAATAGGCGGAATTTACGGCAATCTTCATTATTGCAGCAGCAGAGCTTGCCGCTAAATCTACTGCTGAGTGAGGTTTTCCGAAGCACGTGGTGCTTTACATTTATCAGGGAAACACTTTTCACCAAACATAAAATGAAAATAACAGTACTTACCTGCAGGATTAAAACGTTTGCGAGATTTACTGCGATCATAAGAAAATCGACCCTTACTTCTTGATCGAGGGTGCGAATTTCTAGTGACACTCACATTTTCCAGCTTAGTATCCAAAGCTGCAATGGACCCTATTCAGATGACGTCAGCAGTGGCGTAGCTAGAGCATTTCGTTTGGGGGGGTGTGAAGATCGAATTTACCGAATGTTCATAGTAAATTTTGTATTTATTTTTATTTTGTATTTTTTCGCAGTATTTTCTTTTGGGTGAGGGGGGGGGGGGTGGATTAGACATTTATTTACTATTTCAGCAATATATAAATAAACAGACCAAAAAATTTGAACAAAAAACTAAATAATTTCAACCATTTAAAGTTTTACAAACTGGTGAGAGCGAGGGTTGTAGAAATTATGAATGGTGGGAGTGAAGAAGATAACTGCTGATTTATTTATGGTATTGCACAATTACGAATAAAACAGAGGAAAAAAAGTAATTTTAAAGACTAACCCTTAACTGATCAGGTGAGGTTTTTTCCAACCCAGAGAAATTTCAATTATGAAGAAAAAATTTGGTACTTTTCGGTTAGCCGGGCGCCAGTTTTTTATATACATACATATATATATATATACATATAAGTATATATACATATATATGCATATATTATATACATGTAGGTGCATATATATACACATATATATGCATTTATTCATATATATGTAGGTATATATACATTTTATGTATGTATACAAAACACTGGCGTCCGGCTAACCGAAAAGTACCAAAAATTTTTGTGGTATTTAGATACGTGTATTTATATGTATATGTATGTACACTTGCAGTACTTCTTCAGTTGTTTTTATTCAAGTATATAATGCAAAATTCACAGCAGATTTTCTGATTTTAATTCGTTAAACTTTGTGGAGTGCACAAGACAAGAAATCAAATTTTGGGGTTGCATACACACCACCTCACCACGTTATGTATATAATATATATATATATATATATATATATATATATATATATATATAACCTCATCACTTAAAGTTTAAGCTTTTCGTGCTCGATACTCCAGTGAGGGGGGAGGGGGCAAAGTTAAAAGCAGTAATTTGGGGTGAGATATAAAAAGACAGATTTAGATTGATTATTTATTATTACAATAAAAATAAATTCAACAGAAAATATTTAAAAAATAATTCTTTTTTTTTTTTTATCTATAACTCAAATTTAAAATTTGCAATACATTTTAAGTTAGAAGTCTGTACGGGTTGAAATTTCCAAGCCGACCCATAGATAAAAATTCGACCCGGTCCATTATAAAAGGTAAACCTGAACTCGGCCAAGCCTATCGAAAAAAATTATTGGCCTGGCCCGGCGTTATAACAGCTAAAAGTTCAGTCTCAGACTATCCTGGCACGAAAAAAAAAAAAAAATGAAAATCTCGATTCAAGCCTGGTATGGCCCTAGTTAATGTCTACAAAACATTGATTTTTACGTCAATTTGGCTAAAAAATTATCTGTACGAGGGATTCTGACCATAAATACTTAGGCTAATGTCAGACGAACGTCTATTTGCACGCTTTTTGTTTCAACGTGCACAGAAACCCATGCTAGCGAAGGGGTAGGAAGGCTGTAGGAAGGAAAAAAGCGTGCAAATAGACGCTCGTTTGACATTAGCCTTAATCTTGGCTTTTTTCTTTCTTTCTTTCTTTTTTTTTTTTTTTTTTTTTTTTTTTTTGTAGTCTTCATTTTTATAGAAATGCCGTAGGCTGCGATATATATATATATATTTAAATAAATCCCTATTTGTTGTATGCAAATGCTTCGATTATCATTAATTTTGTTAATCCATATTCCATGTATTGGAGACTTAAAAATCTAAAAAATGCTATACAGTAAAATCTTCTAAGACGGAATTGCACACTAAGGTAAAAAAAATGCATTATATACCAGTTCCCTTCTTAATAGGTGTCAATGTATTACATATTCTTTTCTCGCATATTATTGCATAAATTATGCATGGATCAACACATTTTTCAGTTAAAAACATGATTCCGTCATAGGCAGGTTCTTTTTCACACGTTTAATATATTTTAATTTAGCTGCATTTGCTACCAGGCCACGTTGAGAAAATGATTTTTTTACGAGTTCGGAGAAAAGCGGGGCTGAAAATTTTGGCCCGTGAAGACTTGGAAGAATGAAACCAGTCCCGGCATGGTACGGAAAACATAAATTAGGCCTGGTCAGGCCTAATTTATGTTTTGCCAAAATGGTGCCAAAGTTGACGTGTGTAACAGATTTTTTAAAAACGTGACAATCGGCAAAATATCATTATGAGGTAGCAATTGATTATAACTTTATATGTAATAAATTTATCAAGAAATTTAAAAAGGCTATTTGATTTCAAAGCACTTTATGCCTCGTGCCTGCTGATTTCATGCTTCTAGATAAAAAAAAAAAATGTATCTGAAAAGTTAACATTCTTGAGAGGAGTAAAAGTATTTTTTAAGAACAGGTATTTTTTTTTTCATAAACGTGGCATTTAATTCGAAGCCCAGTTGCAGAAAGTTTTGTAGCTGTCTGCGACAAGCTTTTAAAATTTCATAACCTGTCTGCAAATTTTGCATGTAATTTTAATGAATAAATAACTAGGAATTTTTTATCCTTTTATTTAAAACATGGTAAGCATGATTGTCTCATTAATTTTTCTTATAACTCTTCATCGTCTAACTTCTTGTAGGATTTCTAAATAAGCAGAATAAGGGAATGATAAGCAGAACCATACATAAATAATAAGGATGCTTTTAAAAACCTTTGTAAGTTTCTGAGCTGATTTGTTCTTTCTTGTAGTTGGGAACGTTCAGCTGTTTTAAATGTGTTTTCCATATTTTTAGCCCAGGGTAATTTCCAATTAATATTTTCACCAGGGTGGCGTCCTTGAAAATGTGTGCTCAAGTTTTTTTTCACCATTTCACAATCATACACACCACATACAACCTTCGGACACGCTACAGGCTCAGCCAAAAAAAAAAAAAAAAAAAAAAAAAAAAAAAAAAAAAAAAAAAAAAAACCTGAACTTTCACAGCCTCACACACGAAAAGCACCGAGTTTTTTCTGTAACACTTTTATGAAATTGGACTTTTTTTTTTGTTTTTTTTTGCAATCCTTGGGCGCATTTCTTTTTTTTTTTTTTTCGCGGACTTCTGATGAAATTCGCGGTTTTTCCGCAATCCTTTGACGAATCTTGCATATTTTTCACGATCCCTTTACGAAATTCGCGTTTTTTTCAGCTGCCTTTTGAAGAAATTAGCATTTTTTTCGTAATTCTTTAACAAAATTTGTCTTTTCCCCCCACAATCATTTGACGAAATTCACATTATTTCTACGACCTTTTGACGAAATTCACATTTTTTTTCGAAGAAATTTGCATTTTTTTCGCGATCCTTTGACGAAATTTGCGTTTTTCTCGCTATCCTTTGACGAAATTTGCGTTTTTCCCGATCCCTTGACAAAATTCGCGTTTTTTCCGCTGCCTTTTGAGGAAATTAACATTTTTTTCAATTCTTTAACAAAATTTGTGTTTTTGCCACGATCTTTTGACGAAATTCGCGTTATTTCTACGACCTTTTGACGAAATTCGCATTTTTTCAGCGATTTTTTGCAAAGAAATTTGCATTTTTTCGCGATACATTGACAAAATTTGCGTTCTTTTTTTCACGATCCTTTAACGATATTAGCGTTTTTCACGATCCTTTGACGTAATTTGCATTTTTTTTTACGATCCTTTGAAGAAATTTTCGTTTTGTCCGCGATCCTTTGACGAAATTCGCGTTTTTTGCAACTTTTTTTGACGAAATTCGCATTTTTCGCGTTTTGGAAGAAATTTGCGTTTTTTCGCGATCTTTTTCGGAAGTTGCGTTTTTTTTTTCAGAATCGTTTGACGTAATTCGCATTTTTCTATGATCCTTTGACGAAATTTGCATTTTGTCCGCAATTCTTTGACGAAATTTGAGTTTTTTTTCCCGATCCTTTGACGAAATTCACGTTTTTTTCACAATGTTTTCACGAAATTTGCGTTTTGTCCGCGATCCTTTGACGCAATTCGCATTTTTTCTACGATTCTTTGTCGAAGTTTGCGTTTATTTCGCGATCCTCTAACGAAAATCGTGTTTTTTACGCGATCCTTTGCCGAAATTCGTGTTTTTTACGCGATCCTTTGCCAAAATTCACGTTTTCTTCGCGATCATTTGACCAAGTTTGCGGTTGTTTCACGATCATTTGACGAAATTTGCAGTTGTTTTACGATCCTTTGGCGAAATTTGCGTGTATTTCGCGATTCTTTGACGAAATTCGTGTTCTTTTCGCGGGAAAAAAAGGCCGAAAGTTGTGACAATTTTTTAAAATTAATTTCTTTAGTGAAAACAAAAATTGTCCCTAAGAGATTTTCTTTGTCCGCGACTATGTCGCGGTGTTTCTGCCACTGGTATTCGAAGTTAGAAAACTGTTTAGTTATTTCAAATCTGAATCCGTGTATGGTGTATTTTATAATTTTGATCATATGTGATAGAAAAATGCACAGTATAAGAATAGGAGGATTTGAATTTCATTTTTTATTTTCTTTTACGTCTTTCTCTTTTTTCCATAAATATTTATCCAAGTAAAAACGTAAGATAAAATAAGAAAAATAATAATAAAAAAAATGAGAGAATTGGTTAATTAGTAGTTTTTGTTTTCTGTATGGTAATTAGAATAAGGATAATTGCTGCAGATTACTTCAATGAGAAAATTTCAACTGTCTGCTTCCCAAAGCAGATCAAAGGACCAAAACAAACTACAGAGGACGACGGAAACATTTAGTAGATAATATTGCATAAAGCCGGACAGAAGAATTCTTTTACTTGGAACTTTTTTACAGAACGTTTTTACTTGGATAAATATTTATAGAAAAAAGAGAAAGAAATAAAAAGAAAATAAAAAAGTAAAATCCAAATGCTCCTATTCCTATTAGCCCCCGATACGGTATGCTATTTCTTTCTCCCAGCATATATTGTGACATCTTCAAAAAATAACGTTACCTATACAGAAGCCAGCCGTAAAACACAGCAGTACGATTAAATACTCAATAGCAATTTTTTAAAATTCTAAGCATCACACATTTTCAATTTTTATGCCGTCGTATTGGGGAAAAAAGTACTTTTAAATGCAATTTGTTTGAAAACTGCATCTCCATTTATTTTTGAGATATTAATTTTTTTGTAGTTTTTGGAGCCATTTGCTCGTGGCAACCACTGGCAACGGAAGTACTCCATTTTTGTAGAAAGTAAAGGAAAAATAGTTGTAAAATATTACTCATATATTTTTGTTGCCATGTTTTCATAACAGCCGAAAGAAAATTTAATTAAAATACGTGCTAGTTTGAAAATATATAAACGAATGATTTCTGTTAAAACATGGAGCTATTATAAACTATATTTAATTTTAAGTGTCTATATTAATGTTACAAACAAATGAAGGCCTATGAGTCATTAGACAGCCTTTTTTTGTGAGTGTGTCGAGTTCCTTTAATGATGGCATCTTTGTGCTGCATTTGTGTATTATTTCGCGATAGTGACGTCCTATGCATACTTTACTGTAGATGTTTAAGAGTGGATCGTATGTGGAATTATATATATATATATATACATATATATATATATATATATATATATATATGTATATTTCATCGGAGGAGACACTAAATTCTGAAAAAGAAGAATTCCTGTTTTATAGTATTTCTAGTATTCTATATTTTTCTGTCACATATGATCAAAATTATCAAATACACCATACACGGAGACGGGTTCAGATTTGAAATAACTAAACAGTTTTCTAACTTCGTATTAAATGCCACGTTTATTAAAAAAACAAACACTTGTTCTTAAAAAATATTTTTACTCCTCTCAAGAATGTTAAATTTTCTGACACATTTAAGTAGACATTTTTTTTATCCAGAAGCATGTAATCAGCAGGCATGAGCCATGAAGTGCTTTGAAATCAAATAGCATTTTTAAATTTTCTGATGAATGTATTACATATTAAGTGATAATCAGTTGCTACCTCATAATGATCTTTTGCGATTGTCACGTTTAAAAAAATAAAAAAGAAAAGTGCCCAGCTAAACTGATGGCATTGAGCTCACAGGCTATTCACACTAATTGTATATTATACACTTATTTTAAAGAATAATGCCCCTCAAAAAACTAAGTGAAGGGGAATTAGCCCCCGTTTCCCCCTTTATACTTAACCAGTGAACCTCCAAATCTAATCAGGGAAGCCCCTTATCATAATAAACCGGTGTACCAAATTTGGAGCAAATCGAATAATCCTGCAAAAAGAACATTTATCTAAATTAAGGGGGTGGACTAGCCCCCCTTTATCTTTAACCAATGAATAGCCAAAACGAAACAGGGAAGCTCCTTAACGTAATAAACCGGTATACCAAATTTGGAGCAAAGCGAATAATTCTGCATGAAAAACCCGTTTATATAAATTAAGGGGGGTGGCCTAGCCCCCCTTCCCCCTTTATCTTTAATATAAACCCCCAAAACTAATCAAGGAAGTTCCTTAACATAATAAACCGGTATACCAACTTCGGAGCAAATCGAATCATTCTGCATGAAATACCCATTTATCTGGATTAAAAGGGGTGCACTAGCCCCCCTTTTCCCCCTTTATTCTTAACCAATGAACCCCCAAAATTAATCAGGGAAGTTCCTTAACATAATAAACCGGTATACCAAATTCGGAGCAATTCGAATCATTCTGCATGAAATACCCATTTATCTGGATTAAAAGGGGTGCACTAGCCCCCTTTCCCCCCTTTATTCTTAACTAATGAACTTCCAAAACTAATCAGGGATGTTCCTTCACATAATAAACCGGTATACCAAATTCGGAGCTAATCCAATGATTCTGCATGAAAAACCCATTTTTCTGAATAAAGGGGGGGGTGGACTAACCCCGTTTTTCCCCCTTTATCCTTAACCAATGAACTCCGAAAACTAATCAGGGATGTTCCTTAACATAATAAACCGGTATACCAAATTCGGAGCAAATTAAATGATTCTGCATGAAAAACCCATTTTTCTGAATTAAGGGGGGGGACTAACCCCCCTTTTCCCCCTTTATCCTTAACCAATGAACCCCCAAAACTAATCAGAGATGTCCCTTAACATAATAAACCTGTATACCAAATTCGGAGCAAATCGAATGATTCTGCATGAAAAACCCATTTTTCTGAATTAAGGGGGAGTGGACTAACCCCGTTTTCCCCCTTTATCCTTAACCAATGAACCCCCAAAACTAATCAGGGATGTTCCTTAACATAATAAACCGGTATACCAAATTCGGAGCAAATCGAATGATTCTGCATGAAAAACCCATTTTTCTGAATTAAGGGGGTGGGGTGGACTAACCCCGTTTTTCCCCCTTTATCCTTAACCAATGAACCCCCAAAACTAATCAGGGATGTTCCTTAACATAATAAACCGGTATACCAAATTCGGAGCAAATTAAATAAATCTGCATGAAAAACCCATTTTTCTGAATTAAGGGGGGGGGGGGAAACTAACCCCCCTTTTCCCCCTTTATCCTTAACCAATGAACTCCGAAAACTAATCAGGGATGTTCCTTAACATAATAAACCGGTATACCAAATTCGGAGCAAATTAAATGATTCTGCATGAAAAACCCATTTTTCTGAATTAAGGGGGGGGACTAACCCCCCTTTTCCCCCTTTATCCTTAACCAATGAACCCCCAAAACTAATCAGAGATGTCCCTTAACATAATAAACCTGTATACCAAATTCGGAGCAAATCGAATGATTCTGCATGAAAAACCCATTTTTCTGAATTAAGGGGGAGTGGACTAACCCCGTTTTCCCCCTTTATCCTTAACCAATGAACCCCCAAAACTAATCAGGGATGTTCCTTAACATAATAAACCGGTATACCAAATTCGGAGCAAATCGAATGATTCTGCATGAAAAACCCATTTTTCTGAATTAAGGGGGTGGGGTGGACTAACCCCGTTTTTCCCCCTTTATCCTTAACCAATGAACCCCCAAAACTAATCAGGGATGTTCCTTAACATAATAAACCGGTATACCAAATTCGGAGCAAATCGAATGATTCTGCATGAAAAACCCATTTTCTGAATTAAGGGGGGGGGGTGGACTAACCCCGTTTTTCCACCTTTATCCTTAACCAGTGAACTCCCAAAACTAATCAGGGATGTTCCTTAACATAATAAACCGGTATACCAAATTCGGAGCAAATTAAATAAATCTGCATGAAAAACCCATTTTTCTGAATTAAGGGGGGGGGGAAACTAAACCCCCTTTTCCCCCTTTATCCTTAACCAATGAATCCCCAAAACTAATCAGGGATGTTCCTTAACATAATAAACCGGTATACCAAATTCGGAGCAAATCGAATGATTCTGCATGAAAAACCCATTTTTCTGAATTAAGGGGGGGGGGGGGTGGACTAACCCCGTTTTTCCCCCTTTATCCTTAACCAATGAACCACCAAAACTAATCAGGGATGTTCCTTAACATAATAAAGCGGTATACCAAATTCGGAGCAAATCGAATGATTCTGCATGAAAAACTCATTTTTCTGAATTAAGGGGGGGGGGGGGGACTAACCCCGTTTCCCCCCTTTATCCTTAACCAATGAACCCCCAAAACTAATCAGGGATGTTCCTTAACATAATAAACCGGTATACCTAATTCGGAGCAAATCGAATGATTCTGCATGAAAAACCCATTTTTCTGAATTAAGGGGGGGGGGGGGGGACTAACCCCGTTTTCCCCCTTTATCCTTAACCAATGAACCCCCAAAACTAATCAGGGATGTTCCTTAACATAATAAACCGGTATACCTAATTCGGAGCAAATCGAATGATTTTGCATGAAAAACCCATTTTTCTGAATTAAGGGGGGGGGCGGGTGGACTAACCCCGTTTTTCCCCCTTTATCCTTAACCAATGAACTCCCAAAACTAATCAGGGAAGCGCCTTATCACAATGAACCTAGGAAAAAATTTTGAAGCAAATCGGATGTTTCTATCAAGAGTTATCGCGTTACGTACATACGTACGTACGTACATACATACATACATACATACATACATACATACATACATACAGAACGGGCGGGCACATTAGCTCTCAGGCTTTGATAGCCTGTGAGCTAAAAATCTGTTCCAAACATCAACTTTGGCACCATTTTCTGAAAGATCAGTTACCTTTATGGGAAAAAGGAGAAACGCTATTCATTTACGAATAAGAAAGAATATCTATAAATTTCGTGCATTTAAAAATGAAAATTTCTCCACGAAAGTGTAAAAAAAGATGCAAGTTACGATTTCAGAACAACTTTAAATAGTTTTTAAAAACCACAAAATGTGGCTAATCAAAGCTACATTTTATTTGTAGGATATTTTTTCTGATGAATTTTTAAACTGGAACTCGTAACATAGAAAGTTATCAGAATTGAAATAGTCAAATATGATGTTGAGCAATTGAGCATAAGTATAAAATAAAAAAGAAAAGTGCCCAGCTAAACTGATGGCATTGAGCTCACAGACTATTCACACTAATTGTATATTATACTCTTATTTTAAAGAATAATGCCACTCAAAAAAAATAAGTGAAGGGGAATTAGTCCCCGTTTCCCCCTTTATACTTAACCAGTGAACCTCCAAATCTAATCAGGGAAGCTCCTTATCATAATAAACCGGTATACCAAATTTGGAGCAAATCGAATAATCTTGCAAAAAAAAACATTTATCTAAATTAAGGGGGTGGACTAACCCCCCTTTATCCTTAACCAATGAATCGCCAAAACGAATCATGGAAGCTCCTTAACATAATAAACCGGTATACCAACTTCGGAGCAAATCGAATCATTCTGCATGAAAAACCCATTTATCTAAATTAAGAGAGGCGGGCTAACCTCCCTTTTCCCCCTTTACCTTTAACCAATGAATCCCAAAACTAATCAGGGAAGTTCTTTAACATAATAAACCAGTATACCAAATTCGGAGCAAATCGAATCATTCTGCATGAAAAACACATTTATCTGAATTAAGGGGGGTGGACTAACCCTGCCCCCCCCCTTTATCCTTAACCAATGAACCCCCAAAACTAATCAGGGAAGTTCCTTAACATAATAAACCGGTATACCAAATTCAAAGCAAATTGAATGATTCTGCATGAAAAACCCATTTATCTGAATTAAGGGGGGTGGACTAACCCCGTTTTTCCCCTTTATCCTAAACCAATGAACCCCCAAAACTAATCAGGGAAGTTCCTTAACATAATAAACCGGTATACCAAATTTGGAGCAAATCGAATCATTCTGCATGAAAAACCCATTTATCTGAATTAAGGGGGGGGGGGGGTGGACTAACCCCGCTTTTCCCCCTTTATCCTTAACCAATGAACCCACAAAACTAATCAGGGAAGTTCCTTAACATAATAAACCGGTATACCAAATTCAAAGCAAATTGAATGATTCTGCATGAAAAACCCATTTATCTGAATTAAGGGGGGTGGACTAACCCCGTTTTTCCCCCTTTAACCTTAACCAATGAACCCACAAAACTAATCAGGGAAGTTCCTTAACATAATAAACCGCTATACCAAATTCGGAGCAAATCGAATCATTCTGCATGAAAAACACATTTATCTGAATTAAGGGGGGTGGACTAACCCCGTTTTTCCCCTTTTATCCTTAACCAATGAACTCCCAAAACTAATCAGGGAAGTTCCTTAACATAATAAACCGGTATACCAAATTCGGAGCAAATCGAATCATTCTGCATGAAAAACCCATTTATCTGAATTAAGGGGTGGGGGTGTGGACTAACCCCGTTTTTCCCCCTTTATCCTTAACCAATGAACTCCCAAAACTAATCAGGGAAGCGCCTTATCACAGTGAACCTAGGAAAAAATTTTGAAGCAAATCGGATGTTTCTATCAAGAGTTATCGCGTTACGTACATACGTACGTACGTACATACATACATACATACATACATACAGAACGGGCGGGCACATTAGCTCTCAGGCTTTGATAGCCTGTGAGCTAAAAAATGTAAATACTTTCATTTTAATTTGCAATAAAAAAAGAGCTTTGAACACAAAGGTTTTTTTCGATGGAGAAGGGGAAGGGGAGAGAGGGTATAGGCAGTGTGGAAAATTATTTTATTTTCTGCAAAATTACTTTGCTTGTATTTTTTGTGAGCTGTTGCGTTGATTCTGTTACATGAATTAGCCTAATTCAAGCCAAAGGATTTTTTTTTTTAGTTAACTTTGAGATCCTTTCATTTCAGAAAACAAAGAAAAATACTGCTTTCACTTTTTGCAGCAGAAAGTAAATGTGTGTCTCAAAGAAACCAATTAGAAGAAAGATTAATGCTTATCATCAGTGCTCTTGTCTTTATATATATCAATACAACTGATGATTTTGAAACAAGTTCAAAAACATAAATAAAAAATATCTTTTCGAACTGAATGACAAGAACCAGTGTTGTAATCGTAAAAAGACAAAGGGTATACGCTATAGGGGTGCACGACCTTTTTAAGAGAAGGGCCACTTACAAAAATGCCTGAGTTGTCGAGGGCCACATCAGCAACACAGGGATAATTCTATTTCGGGGAGATCTGTGGCCTATAAAAAACATGGTTTCAGAGCAGTGGCAGTTTTACCCGTTTAGGTTCCCTTACCCAGTCAACATATCATATTCAATACAGTTGGCAAGGGTATATCATCAGTTTATGTTTGCATATATAACAGAGATATAGCAAAGATTATTTTCAAGGCGTGAAAATATTCCTTGACTTTATTCGGTTGGATTAAATTTTGCTTTATTAAAACTGCTAAAAAACAAACATAGGCATGAAAGTGGCTAGTGCCCAAGAAAATGTCAACTTTATGAATTTTATAAGTTAAATTGACGAAACTCTCAATTTTTCTGCAGCCGATCAACAAAATTTTAGATTTTCCCGAGCTTGATCGACAAAATTCGCGATTTTTCCACACCTTATCATTGGAATTCGCGATTTTTCCGCGCCTAGTCAACAAAATTCGCGATTGTTAACTGGCTGACGAATTTTTCAATTTTTCCCGTGGTGAATTGTTGGAATTCACAACTTTTTCTTGCGATAAACTACCAAAGCGCGCGATTTTACCGTAGCCGATCGACGAAATTTGCAATTTTTCGCACCTAATCGACAAAATTCACGATGTTTTTCTCTGTCCGATCAACGAACTTTGCGATTTTTTTCGCGCCCGATCGACAAATTTCGCAATTTTTCCACGCTCGATAGACAGAACTCGCAATTTTTTCCGTCGACGAAATTCGCGATTCTTAACTGACTAAAATCCTTGGCAAATTGGCAAAATTCGCGGCTTTTTCTCTCGATAAACTGACGACACTCACGATTTCTCAGCAGCCAATCAACGAAATTCCCAATTTTTCCTGACCCGATCGACAAACCTTGCGATTTTTCCGCACCCGATCAGCTAAATTCGCATATCTTAAATGACTGGCGAAATTTGCAATTTCCCACGGCAAATTGGCAAAATTCACGATTTTTTATTGCAATAAACTGACGAAACGCGCGATTTTTCCGCACCCGATTGATGAAATTCACGATTTTTTTGTGCCTGATCGACGAAATTCTTGATTTTACCGCACCCGATCGAAGAAACTCGCGATTTTTCCGCGCCCGATTGACGAAACTGAAACTCGATTTTTCCGCACTCATGTCAACATAAATCGCAATTCTTAATTGACTAACAAAATTTGTAATTTTCCCTCGCAAAATTGACAAAATTCACGACTTTTTCTCGCAATAAACTGACTAAACTCACGATTTTCCCGTGCTCGATCACGCGCGAGACCGACGAAATTCGAGATATGTTTGACTAGCGACTGACGAAAATAGCAACTCGGGAATTTCTTTTATTGGGCTATTCAGGGGCTATCGGGAATTTCCTTTATTGGGCTTTATCCCTTATTATATCGGCTAGACGATTAAAGAAATTCGCAATTGTTAGCTGACTGGCGGAATTTGCGTTTCCGCAGCAAATTGACGAAATTCGCGATTTTTTCCTGCAATCTATTGTCAAAAATTGCAATTTTTGTCATTTGTAAATTGACCAAATTCGCCGGCCACTTGTTAACCCATCTCGGGCCACTTTTGGCCCGCTGGCCACAGGTTGTGCATCCTTACGCTAAAGTCATGAACATTCATGGATACAGTTTACGCTAATGATTTATTTGAGAAGCAGGGGGTATGGTGAGCTTCTTAAAAAAATCCAGAGAGAGGGTATACGGCGTATATCTCCGTATACCCTTAACTACTCCGTGACAAGAACAGATCCAGATCTCAAAACATATTGTCGTCGGTTTATATTAAAATACAAAGGAAAAAATCCAATATTTTATAGTTCTCTATCTTATTATTATTTTTCTTTAAAGCGGCTCTCGAGCTTCCTACTCAACAACGCAAAATTTTCCAACACATTTTCTGTCTCATTTTTAAGCATATTGGCAGGCCTGACTGTTGAAGCAGAATACAATGGAAACTAGTTTTACATTTTTTGATAAAATTACTTATCGAGTTATAAGCGATTGTGGTCACATGAGGACAAGTTTTTTGTCTTTCTCGAGCTGCCGCGTCTGGAATTTAAAACGCCAACTTTGACAATATTTTCTGAAAAATCTTTTGTGTTTACCAAAAAATGGAAAACGTCTTTCGACTACATAGTTTCTGAATAACAACACCTTCCAATTTCCGAAAAAAAAAATGAATTCAGAAATGTCTCAAAAAGTAGCTCTTTTGATTTGAGAACAGCCTTAAGGATTTTTTCGCGCATTCTTTTTTAAATATTTTTTCCAAGAAACTTTTAGTTCTTCGAAGATACAACATACCATTATATATAGTAGCTAACAGGGATGTACCGCATATTCGGTGTCTATTCTGTATTCGGCCTCTTCGGCCATGTTACCGAAAACTTAAAAAAACTTCTAAAACATTTTTAAAAATCTTACACAATTTCTGCTTCTAACTACCAACTTATAAAAATATTCATAATAATTAGAAACAGAATCATATTTAAGTAAAATAAATGTTTTTACATTATTTGCTTTTTGTAAAGTATTACTTAAGAAAATTAACCATTAATGGGGATTTTCATAGAAATTGACAATGTAAAAATGCAAGTTCCTGAACCTTTTCTAGTAAATAATCTGTTTCTTGCTTTATCACAAAAAGGGTGTTTCTAATCAAACAGAAAAACTTTCAGGGTTGATAATACACATCAAGAAAGACAATTTTTGTTCAGAAAACTATAATCGCAATCCACTTATTCAGTTATAAATAAAGTGTATCTCATTCGAGGCCAAACTTGGATTTTCATTTGTTAACCCTAACGAAGATATCATAGCTATATTTTTAACAAACTTGCTTTGATTTCTGTGAAATATAATATCATGATGAGAAGTGCTGGAAATTGCCACTTTTCATATTTAAACAACTATGAAGCAGACATTCCTTTATTCAGAATGCAATTTATAGTATTTATACTATGTCACTGGCCAAAATCCAGTCATTTTCAATCATAACATTTAGTACAAACTAAATTAATATGAAACAAATCTTGCTAAAATATCTTCATTTACTGATAAAGTTGTGAACGAAAATTCAGTTTCGGCTTGTAGTTGCACACCCATAACTTTTGGCTGAATATATTGTAATTTTGATGGAATAAACGGAGTGATGTGTTGTTTCTTGTTCAAAATTTTTTTGTCTCGACCACATCATCTCTGTTGAAAGTTTGTTACAATTTTTTAGGAACAATGTGTATGTTTACAATCTATGAAAATAATCGCCCATTCGAAACACTGATCTAAGATGCATGTAAAAACTTCCTTGCTAAATCAAAGTCAGTAGAAAAGTTATTTTTCCTGAGTTGTTTGTTTTAGAATTAAAAAAATATATATATTCACTTGGTTTAATGCACCAGAAAATCCTTGAAATATAAAACCTTTTAATTAATAAAATTTTAAAATTCTCTTCTTAAATAACTCAAGCAGATTTTTTTCATATATAAAGTTTACCTGTAAAAAGCTCTTGTTTGTCAATATGTAAGTTTCTGCATTAAATATTAGGTAAAATTGTTTTAAAATTTAATATTTTAATGCCTTTAATCTTTGAAATATAAAAGTATTCGATCAGTCGAATATTTGGTACTTGGCCGAATATTCGGTATTTGGCCTAACAGTTAATTCGGCCAGCCGAATATTCGGTATTCGGTTCGCCTGTTGGCCGAATATTCGGTAGAAAAGTTATTTTTGCTGGGTTGTTTGTTTTAGAATTAAAAAAAAAATCACTTGGTTTAATTCTCAGAAGAAGTCATGAAGTATAAAGCTTTTTTAATTAATAAAATTTTAAAATTCTCTTCTTAAATAACTCAGAGCTGATTTTTTTCATGCATAAAGTTTACTTGTAAAAAGTTCTTGCGTATCAATATGTAAGTTTTTGCATTAAATATTATGAAATTTTTTTTTAATTTAACATTTTAATGCCTTTAATCTTTGAAATATAAAAGTATTTGACCACCCGAATACTTGGTATTTGGCCGAATAGTTTCTACTCAGCTGGCCGAATATTCAGTATTCGGCCTAACAGTTAATTCGACTAGCCGCATATTCGGTATCCAGCTCGCTTGTAGGCGAAATATTCGGTAAAAAAGTTATTTTTGCTGAATTGTTTGTTTTAGAATTAAAAAAATATATATATTCACTTGGTTTAATTCCCAAGAAACAGCCATGAAATATAAAATTTTTTAAATTAATAAAATGTTAAAATTCTCTTCTTAAATAAATCAAAGCATATTTTTTTCATGCATAAAGTTTACTTTTAAATGTTCTTGTGTACCAATATGTAAGTTTCTGCATTAAATATTATGTAAAATTGTTTTAAAATTTAACATTTTAATGCCTTTAATCTTTGAAATATAAAAGTATTTGACCAGCCGAATTTGGTATTTGCCGAATAATTACTTCTCGGTTGGCCGAATATTCGGTATTCAGCCTAACAGTTAATCCGACTAGCCGAATATTCGGTATCCGGCTCGCCTGTTGGCCGAATATTTGGTAGAACAGTTATTTTTACTGAATTGTTTGTTTTAGAATTAAAAAAATATATATATTCACTTGGTTTAATTCACCAGAAGAAGCCATGAAATATAAAACTTTCTTAATTAATAAAATTTTAAATTTCTTTTCTTAAATAACTCAAAGCAGATTTTTTTCATGCATAAAGTTTACTTTAAAAAGTTCTTGTGTATCAATATGTAAGTTTCTGCATTAAATATTATGTAAAATTGTTTTAAAATTTAACATTTTAATGCCTTTAATCTTTAAAATATAAAAGTATTCAACAAGCCGAATACTTGGTATTTGCCCGAATAGTTACTACTCGGCTGGCCGAATATTCATTATTCGGCCTAATAGTTAATTCGACTAGCCAAATATTCGGTATCCGGCTCGCCTGTAGGCCGAATATTCGGTACAAAAGTTATTTTTGCTGAATTGTTTGTTTTAGAATTAAAAAAATATATATATTCACTTGGTTTAATTCAAAAGAAGAAGCCATGAAATATAAAACTTTTTTAATAAATAAAATTTTAAAATTCTCTTCTTAAATAACTCAAAGCAGATTTTTTTCATGCATAAAGTTTACTTTAAAAAGTTCTTGTGTATCAATATGTAAGTTTCTGCATTAAATATTATGTAAAATTGTTTTAAAATTTAACATTTTAATGCCTTTAATCTTTGAAATATAAAAGTAATCGACCAGCCGAATACTTGGTATTTGGCCGAATAGTTACTACTCGGCTGGCCGAATATTCGGTATTCGCACTAACAGTTAATTCGACTAGCCGAATATTCGGTATCCGGCTCGCCTGTAGGTCGAATATTCGGTACAAAAGTTATTTTTTGCTGAGTTGTTTGTTTTAGAATTAAAAAAAACAAGTTATGCACTCGGTTTAATTCTCCAGAAATGTGAACCTTTTTTAATTAATAAAATTTTAAAATGTTCGACCAGCCTAATATTTGATGTTTGGCCGAATAGTTACTATTCGGCTGGCCGAATATTTGGCATTCGGCCTAACAGTTAATTTGGCTAGCCGAATATTCGGTATCCAGTTCGCCTCTAGGCCGAATATTCGGTATCCAGTTCGCCTCTAGGCCGAATATTCGGTATTCGGTTAAAATCACTGTTCGGTACATCCCTAGTAGCTGATGTAATGTTATTACACCGTTCTTTGATAAGAAAAAATTCCCGGTTCTCTCTTATTTTTTGCTTTGAAAAACAGACAATAGAACAGTAAACATCTGGCGACATCCTGTCCCCCTAAAAACCGCGAAATATCTACCCCCCATAGCTTTCACAGCCCAGCAAAACGAATTTTAACGAACAAGAAATCTAGCCTTCTAATTTCATTTGTATTGGTCAAGGAATGTACGTGTACCATTTACCCTCAAGGCCTTTTTCTCCAGGTCCCTTTCTTGAATGAAGCGAAGATATTAGCTGCCCCAATCTCCTAGCTCACAGGGATACTGCATAGAAATAGGAAGAAGGTATATTTCTTCTTCCAACCCAGATAGCATGTAAGGTTTCCGAAAAGGGTCGTTTTTGCTTTACTTTCTAACTATCCTGCAAAGGTTTTCGTGATAATCGTGTAGCCAACCCATGTTCGGAAATCATTATGATCGTTATGATCCGTACGATTTTTGCGCATGCGCAACTTATTTCTTTTCCCGACCAGCGTAGGCGTAGCGTCTCCCAATGGCGTCTGTTTTGAAAGCTTTCGTTGTGTCAAGTTTCTAACATTTACAGAAAATGCGGTAAGTTTGCCATTACTTTTACTTATTAGTATATATCATTATTGTTTAAATCGTTCTTACTGTAGTCTTTTTTTCTTCTGTACTGTCTTATATTTAAGATTTCTGTGTAAGTTACCCATGAGGAAAAGATGATATTTGATTCAACGCTATTTTGTTTAATTATGTTATACAGCATGCTACATCTTTAAATTAAACTAACTTCTATAAACATGATTTACTTAATACATGTTATAACGTATCGTTTCACGTTTCGTAACCATCGCGAATTTTCAAATGTATTTTGATAACATAACTGCAGTTCCGTTATATATACTTTTAACACATAGGATTGACGTAATGGTAATGTAAATGAACCATAAAATACGAAATCGAGAAAGTGTAAGGAGTTTTTTGTAGGAGTAAGTGTTTAGGAACATATTTTATTATAATAAAACATTTTTAATTATGATCGAGGTTAACTAGTGTTTTTGTAATTAAAAACACTTAAGTCTTAAACACAATTTTGTTTTTATGTTTAATTATTTTAAACTTGTAAAAATAAATTTTATCTTTTTTTCTTAAAGTCTTCAAAAAATAAGGAATGTATACTTAAAGTTTTAAAATCACCACCACCCCCTTGCTGTGGACTGATTTACAAATCAAAACAGACTTTGACCTTCAACAAATTACATTCATTTGAAAATATAGGGTAGATGTGCCAGTAATGGACACCCTTAAGGAATTTCTTTAAAAATTATTTTTTTATTAATAGTTAAAATTATTATATTCCAGTTTTTTCAATATTATATTAATCTATCGACAATATTTAACCATTCTTATAGCCTTATTTCCCAATATGAATAGAAATTTAATTTTAAATAACAGAAATATATCAAAACACCCAAAAACCCAGTAATGGACACCCTCTGGCCCAGTAGTGGACACCCTCTGTTCCAGTAATGGACACCCCCTAAAAAGTAATAAATATAATTGTTTTTATGACTATTTAGAGCCAGAATTTAATGAATACATACTAATGAAACAAAATAGTTATTTTCAAATAAATTTAACATTTAGGATACCAGTAATTAATAAAGTATTTGTGATAATCATTTATTGTTTGTATCAATTATTGAAATTATCAGAAGATCGATAGTTTTAATTATTTTAGATGGATAGATTAAAATACTAAATATCAGGCAATTACAGCTATCAAATTATTGTAACAGTGGTGGATTTAAAGGGTAATTTAAAAAAAGTTTTGGAATATTAATGTTTAGTTTTGTGCCACTATTTTTAAATGTTTAGTTTTGTGTCCCTATTTTTAACAATCTTCCAGACTCTACTTGATATATCATTTATAATAATTAATATTACAAATATGAAAGAAGTGATATTGTGAGTTGAATATTTTAAATACTAAATAAAAATTTATTTAGTATTTAAATTAATTTCAAAATAAAACTGTAGTACTGATGTTTGAGGCCAATGATCTGCAGATTTACTATAGTTTCATGAATATTACCTGTAACTTTCATTAATAGTATTACATTTTTTTAAAAAATAAGGAAACATTTAAGACAGAAAATAGATTTTTAATAGCTTCTGTAACTTAATTGCTTTTATTTAAACGGAGAGGGATTAAGCCCTATGAACCCCTCTTTGACTGTGCTCGTAAACAATATTTTTTGCTTCCTGGCTGGTTTGATTGCCGGATTATAAAATATGCAAGGTATATGTACTACATAAAAAAAAATAATAATAAATAAAATAAAATATTGAAATCTCATAAAATAACTTAAAAGCAGCTATTTATAAAAGTTTTGGTGTTATTACATTTTGGTAAGTATAATTTAAAAATTAAATTTGATTATTTAGGTTTGCAGTTAAGCCAAAGTATTTTATGCACTATAAACATCACTAAAATTGCATTTTTAGCAATGTCTACATGGGGTGTCCATTACTGGAAAATGACTAATTAACCATCCCAGTAATGGACACCCCTCTTAAAATCTTAAAAATAAATGAAATTTTGTAAATGGCCATTGGTATATAAAATTCAAAGTTTTCGATTGCTACTCAAACAAAAACATTCAAATTTTGTAAGAAAATAAATAATATATAAATTGATTAAACGAAGCCAACTCTTAGCCTCTTCATTAAGATTTTCACAGAAAAACAGCGAAACTTTGAAACATTATTTTCTGCTTCCTGATTGGTTTGATTAAAAGTGTCAACAATAACCCAGTTTTATAAAACATACAAGGGGGAATTATAAAAAAAATAACTAAAGCTAAATATTTATTAGTTATTTTTTTATGAACCAAAAACATCAAGGGGTGTCCATTACTGGAAGGGTGTCCATTACTGGCACATCTACCCTATATGCTGTGCATAGCGTATAAAACACGTAGATCATTTCATTTAAATGTATTTATCAAAATGTAGGTATATTGTTTGTTATCCCTTTTAGCGTCAATATATATATTTACAGATGATTTTCTGTTGTAATTTTAAAATAACATCCAAACAGAAATCTTTTTTTTTTTTTTTTTTTTCAATTATATGCGAATATGACATCTGTGCCAATAATTGTATAATTTTAATGTCCTTCATTAAATTTATTTGAGAATATCTTATCCTTATTGCACAAACACCCTTTTCGCTATTCCTATATTTATAGTAGCTGCTATATGTAAAATTTAAAAACTGTCTTCAAACACAAGTAATTATTTAAAAGTTTTTCTGCAAAAAACCCCCACTAAATCATGTGCATGTATACATCTCAAAAAATAAATTTGCTATGTGTAGTGAAGAATAAAAAAATTATTTATTAAAAATAAACATATATTTACAGTAGAAATTAATTTTCGTATGTCATTTTGCCAGCTGATTGAGAATCGGCAAAGCTTTTAATATTAAGAGGCTGTACATATATAACGTTACCAACTTTATAGTAATTTTGTAATCTTTCCGGCCTTTACAATATCTTACATTATCATTCCTGGATTATGTCCCACCCAAGGGCGTCGCCATGGGGGGGTATGGGGGGGGAGCCTCCCCCCCCAATATATGTGAAGTTGGGAAATTTGAGGTTAGAGTTGGGAAATTCTAGATTTTTGTAACAATTTCTTTTTTTAAAAGTAATAGTAAAAAAATTACGAAATTTTTATTGTTTTGGTAATTATGTTTCTGAGTACTGTAACAGTAAACAAGTTAAATTATCAAAAGAAATCAGCCGCACTCAATTTATCATTGTGTTTTTCGGTTATACAAAAATATTATACATCTACCAGACCTAAATTTCTCTACTCCTGTCCATCAATAGATGACTTTCCAGTTCCTTTATTTCCTCCAAAACTTTGTTCCTTTCTCAAAAATTTCAACCTACCTCACCTTCTCCTCCTAAAACAGAATCCAGCTATTTTAATCCAAAGGGGTTGCATCTTCTTTTGAAAATTGGAGATCACTTGTATCATAACAGAAAGGAATGTAGTCACCTACTTGAAACACAGCTGGGCAAGAAGATTTGATGAGTTTTCACAAATTGCAATAATTTTTTAACTAATTTGCCGATTTTTGGACAATATTTTACTCATTCTCGTGATTTTTTGCCGCAAAAATTAGTTAACCCTTCGCAGTAAAGAAAAGGGCGTTATAAGAGCAAATGTGAATGTAAGAAGTCGTTGGTTCTGATAAATTTGTCACATTTTACTTTTATTTGTGTGTGTGCGAAATATACATTAGTCCTGTTCGTTTATATTTATGGGTGTTTGTGAAATTTTAAACCAAAAGTCCAGTGTTGTGTGTTTAAAGCTGTTCTAAAAAATGACTATAAATACCAGAACGAAAGAGCCCTTCATAATAGGAAAAGAATTTTCGTGGAAGATTTTGGAACATCTAAAAATCCATTCGAGGATGATAAAGGTAAAAAAAAGGACGATTCGAATTTGGAAAGAAATATGATTATGAAAGCTGTCCATCATCTGAAGAAAAAATCGACATGCACGGTAACGCTGACACGTTGCACTTGAATAAAATTTTGAAGAAATAAAGATTTCTTTATAGACAAGTTCACAAACAATTATGAATATTAGGATATGACTGAAGAAGCTAACTTCCGAAAGCGCGGTAGGAAAACGGTTTCACCAAAGAGAATAGATTAAAATAATAGCACAGCAATGAACATTGATACACATAAGTTTTACAGGAAATAATTATAAGAAATACAAGAAAATTTCGGCAATTTAGTAATGAGCTTAAATGACAATGTTCCCTATATCAGGAGAATATTGCACCAATACATTTCATATTTAAATTTCAATTATGCAAGGCAAATTTGAGTATAACTTAGAAAAGTTAATAATGTTTCCACCTATATATGAGAAACGGATGTACATGACTTGCAGAGTCAAACAGAAATAAACCAAATCCTAACTGACTAGCTGCTATCCAATTCACCAACTTTTCAGCCGATTTTAAACCCAACTTTTTCCCGTTCAAAGGGAGAAAAAGGTTGTCGTTGCTCAAGTTGGAGGAAAACCAGTACTACTAGTACCAGTCGTTAATATTTATCGCCTATTCGTATCAATCGCTTATCTCTGATTGGCTAAAATGTTGAAAGTTGGGGGGGGGGGGGGAATCGCGGCTAGCGCATACTCTTTTAGAGCTGTGGATAAAAAGTTGGGGATATTGCTGTTTGCTATCACACTGGGTGTTGAGACAATACTTCACGAAAAGTTGAAGGAAATCAAGAGTTTGCTCAAAAATTGCTCGAAAAGTTGGTGAATCTGATAGCAGCTTTAAACAAACCTTTTACTCATACCATGAAATTCAAAGACTATTTGGGTCATGACGTCAAACTATATACTCATATCTTAACATTCACAGAAGCTTATCTTTATGGCGGTGCATCTAATGAAAGAATCTTTAGTCAAATAAAAATTTAAAAATATATATATTACAAACTACAATGAGGGATGACAGGCTTGACAACCTAATGCTTTTAAAATGTGAAAGTCAAATGGTGGATTTTATTAAACTGGATGATGTTATCATCAGGTTGGCTTCTTTGAAGTGAAGACAAGAAAAATTGAAGTTAAATGAAAACAATTCAGATGTGCCAATCCCAAAACTTTATTCTATCCCATATATGTTAATACCTCAAAATTTGCAACCACAATGCTAAAATTAAATAATAATTCTATGCCCATAATAATGAATTCTAAAGGTATAGATTCGTTTAATTGTGTTCATTTAAAAAGGAGATAGAAGCCTCGCATTTTTCAAACAAATCATTGAATTTCGGCACACACCCTGTTAGATGCAACCAAAATTCCAAACCCAAAGAACACAAAAGTGATACCTTTGGACAGTAAACACCCAAGCCCAGTGATAGTAATTGGTAAATAAAAGGTAGGCGTCAAATGACGACTACTGTAAAAATCTTAGGCATCAAATTAAAATTTTTAGTTGCAATTTCTAAAATTCATTTTTTACATTACTGTAGATATTCTATGCTACATTTTAGAAAAGTACCAATACTTGTTTTTATTTAAAATTATTGAAGTTCTTAATTTCCAAGATTATAATAATTGAAGAAACTTAAAAGTGATGAAAAGCTTTTAATTATTGCTATACTTAGAAATTAATAGAGAAGTGCACTTAAGGCTGTTCTTAACTGCTTTGCAAAACAAGCGCAAAACGTTTTGACACATTTACAAATTCATTTTTTAACGGAAAGGTATAAAATTGGAAAGTCTGGCCATGGAAGCGATTTGGAATTGAACTGTTTTTTCCATTTTTTGATCCATCTATTACCTATTGCGTTATAAGCGAATTTGATCATGTGACAAGCACGTTTTTAGCCCGCTCTTGAGTGCTCTTTCTTCCTTCGCATGGAAATTCGGTTCAAAACGCCCACTTTGACACTCTTTTCTGAAAGATCTATTGTGTTTGCAAAAATATGGAAAAAAAGCTCGATGACATAGTTTCTGAACAACACCAGCTAGTTTCATGCATTTTCAAAAAAAAAAAAAAAAAAAAATTAAAACTTATGTCTGAAAGTTGCCCTTTTGGATTTGAGAACACCCTTAATCATGTTAAATAAATTTAAAACTTGATAACTTCTTAGCAAAACAAAAACAAATTTTATACAGTGTTGATAGTCACAATCGAATCTAGTAAAAATTTAAAAAACATGTAATGCATCTATCTACATTTAAATCTTGTAACATGAAATCAAAAGGTACACTAGGGGAAGACGGGGTACAATGAAACATTACTTGTAAAATCAGTCAAATTTGTCATAGAGAGTTGCAGTTTATATATATGTTATACAACTATATGTTCCAATTACTGATGTGATTTGGATACATTCAGACTTCTACAACAGTAGCAATAGAAGATTATTGCTTTACGCCATTGAAAGTAACTTTCTTTACTAAAAGTAATTTTGTTTATTTTTCCTTGTTGTTATATGTAATAATTATTTTTTCTATACATTGTTTTCTTTGGGTTGTTGTCTTCATACCTCCAAAACCAAACTAAAAAAAATAAATATTAGAAGTTTGAAAATAAATTTTTATTTAGTAACCTCAGTGCGGGGTACAATGAAACACTTGCAGACGGGGTACAATGAAACATGTTTTATTATAGTAATAAAAGTAGTAAATAGAATATATTAGAAGTAAGAGTAGGAAAACAGAAAAAAAAAGAGTTTTGTTCTAACCAGGTTAGTAAAAAATGCTCTTGTTAAGCAATTAAAAAACAGAAAGAGAAAAAAAGCTGAGAAGGGATTGTTTTGTAAACAAACTCTGCCAGCTACAGACTATGATGATGATCCAGATTTTTTTCCAGGCCCAGCTGGTCATCGAGGTACTAAGAATGAGATTCACACACAACATGTATGGCACAAGCAGTATCCGTATAAATGAAAACATAAGGAAATATATACTGTTGGAGAAATCATACATTTAAATGAAGTCAAATGTGAAATACTTGATATAAAGACTCCAACCTAGGTTTTTTTTTTTTTTTTTTAGAAACTTACATTTAAAAAAAAACTCATTCTGTTGAAACTACCACCCCATATTCCTTCAGGATCAACTGAAATATAAACAGAAATGCTAACTTTTGAAACTGACTTGCACCAATTTAATGTAAAATGAAAGGTATTTCTTAAACTAATAGAATTTTCTTATTTTTCATCTTAGACTATACTATTTTATTTTTATCAATTTCCTTATTAATCAAGTTTTGTTTTTGTATTTATCTCATTTTTCATAAAATAAACTATACTGGGTGAAAATTGCTTCTATCATTTGGAGTGTTTCATTGTACCCCAGTATGTGTTTCATTGTACCCCGGCATACGGGGTACAATGAAACACTGTAAGACATTTATTTTTTGTTATTTTTCAAGCATAAAGATATTGTTTAGAACCTAATAAAAATTTGTTTAGATGGGGAAAATACAAGATTAAAAATATGCATTAATTATATTTTTGTGCCTGCAAAATTGTGGATAGGAAAAAAAAATTAGTAAATTTTGTTTCATTGTACCCCGTCTTCCCCTAATTATTTTCACTGGTAAAATAATACAATAAATATTTTTTTAGAAAGCTAGGCGTCAAATTTGACAACCGAGAATAATTTTGTAGCCGTCAAATGCAATAATTTGGTTGCATTTGACGACTAACGACCGCTAATTTCGAACACTGCCCAAGCCCAATAAGGAAGTGCAACCGAATATGAAGTTTGATTAAATTCCGTGCATTAGTTTTTCAGATATAGCTAACGCGAAAATCGTGAAAAATACTGCTCGTGAAAAATATTGCACAGCAGTGCCACCTGTTATATAATATACACAAAATCCTAATAAGCACCAAATTATGTCAAGGTTTAACAGAATATGAAGTTTGATCAAATTCCGTGCAACAGTTTTTGAGCGATAACTATCTCTAAAATCATGTAAATCGTGAAAAATGCAGCTTAGCAGCGCCACCTTTCGGGCGATTTACACCAAAAACTTATCAGCATTAATTCTTATCAAGATATAACTGAATCAAAAGTTTTATTAAATTCCGCACATTAGTTCTTGAGATAGAGCAACCACAAAATTTGTGTCAGATACACAGACAGACATTTTCTAAAAACAGTCAAATCGTGTTCTGGACCTGCATGTTTGTTTTTTATTAAACAAACCAATAATTAGAATTTTTATGTTTCCAGTTTCAAAATTTTTCTTTGGAAAGGAATTTTTTATGCATCATTTTCATTATCATTATTATACACATTGTGGTATACATGTATTATACACACTTTAGTTGAAAGTTGGAAGAATTTGTTTCAAGTTGGGAAATTTTCGAATTCTCCCCCCCGAAAAAATATCTGTAGCTACGCCCCTGGTCCCACCCTTCCATCACTAATCATATTGTTATCAGTGTCTCAAGGTTCTTTTTTTTTTCCTTTCATTTTATTTTTACATATTTTCAGTTATATGTAAACATATTGTTATATATCTGTTATTTATAAAATTTTCTAATAAAGAAGAAAGAGTATGTAAAATATCACTATATTAAATATAAAATAAGTTTATATCAATAAAATTTTTTAAAAGTATTTAAAAATAGCTCTTTGTTACATAATGTATTCAACAGATATATTGTTTCTTGCCGCTCTTATCAACAAAACAGATAGACAACATTCTTCCTCTTTATTTTACTAATAAGCACAAGTATCACTTCAAACGTACTATCTGGTTTCTCCAACAGCGGATTATATGCAAATATATATAAAAAAAATAGGAAAGCCAAACGTTGAGGTATTCCACATTTCAGAATGAAATAATTGTATATATAATCATTTAATGATTTTAATAATAACTTAGTATTTTCATAAAAATAGATAACTGAATATTTTGATGTAAAGAAACAGTTACAAATAGAAAAATGAATATTTTGGTTGGATCAAAAATGGTAACAATATCGAAAATGAATCTTCTCCCTCACCCTAGAGATATCTTAAGATATCAAGTGCCAAACTCCACCTCCCTGAAGTGATACCGTTATATTAAGCACAGCCTATAAAATCATGAGCCTTAAATGCTTATCAGTTAGCTTGTTAATTTTAAAATTGCCCATCAATACTTTTAGTTATTAATAGTAAATTGGAAAAAATGAAATCAAAATAAGAATTATTTAAAAATTAAATGTTTTGTAAATTCATACAAATTAAAACTTGGTTTATTATTGTTGTTGTTTAATTAATAAATATGAAATTACCTTACCCTTCTTGTCCCTTCCCCCCATAATTTTATCTGTACTGGCAGTGTGATCAGTGTGAAAACTGACAGGGCAGGAAATTCATACTACTACTTCTTTTGGTACTACCTGATTATCCCGACAACCAATTTCACCAAATAAAGTTAGTACATACTTTTAATAAGTGTACTTTTAGTAGTTGACCCAATAGCAGAAAATCCTCCAAGTGTTTGCAACAGATACTTCAGAGGCAGAAAATAATCTGCAGGTAAAACAGGTTTGACAGGTTGCAAGTTTCACAATCGAAGTGTTAATCAAACGATCACCTTTTTTTAAAAATGTTATTATGCATTTTATTAATTTTACTAATAATAATCTTAAGTTTTTGTATTAAGTAAGAAAGAGCCAAACATAATATAAAGCGAAATAAGGGTTCAATAGAAAAATAACCTGCAAACGAAAAAAGAAAATCTGCGACTCCCATCTCTAACTTTCTGCTATCGGTGTAGTTGATAATAAATAATAAATATAAATTGGTACAAAAATACATTACAAAATGTATTGTAATGTTAAGCCCTTCGTGACAACATATGTGTGATATAAAGTGTGTACACAGTCCTTGTAACTATTACTATATCGGAATGGTAATTTTTATGGTACTTTTCGGTTAGCCGGGCGCCAGTGTTAGATATACATACATATATATGTATATATACTTGTATACATAACACTGGCGACCGGCTAACTAAAAAGTACCATTTTTACCTTATTTAATATAAATTTATTAAATAAGGAAAAAGTCACTATTTGAAAATAGTGGTACAAGGGAGGCTTGTCATGAAGGGTTTAAAAGTTTTTTCTTCATTGTTATTATTTTATGTTTTATTTTTTAGTTTCAAGAACTAATGACATCATCTGGTAAAGATGCTGAAGTCATGGTTGCTAGCATGTTGAGAAAATTACAGATGATGTTGGAACAAAGTCCTAACAGAGGGTACAAAATCTAAAATTGCCCAGCAAGAAGAGGAACAGACAGTTGTTCTAATTTAACAGGTTGGTTATTATATATTTTAACAAAATTTGTTTTTGTGAGTTCATGCTCAATGGTACGAATAATGTTTTCTTTTTCCTATGAAAGTTTGTATTTTTCTGTAACCGTATGCCAGTGTTAAATATATACATATATTTACACACACACACATATATATAGTGAAACCTCCCTGTGCGACCACCTCCTTAACCGATCATTTTTTCATGGAACGAAATTTATTCCCATAGGCTCAATACTAATTTTACCTCCATTCAGAGACCATCCCATTTGAACTCCCTCCATGAGCAACCCATTTTTTTGAAAACTTTTTACTTTAAGATTTTAATTAAAACTTTTTTACTTTATGATTTTGATTTGAATCAATAGGTTACCTTTATGAGTAAAATTTCATTGAATAATTCAAGGAAAATGTATCTTACCTTTATTATGCATATTTAATTATACATTATTGATCATTTACTTGACCTTTACTTTCAATATTTTAATCATTTTCAAAATTATCTTACTTTTTATCATTGTAGTTTATTACTTTACTTAATTATTTTAATATTTTACCATATTGCAAGCATTATGTATAATTTTGAATGCATTATTACATTCAAATTACTGTTTAAAAAATGTAAACAAAGTAATGATCAGAAATGTGCAAAATTCTAAATTCCGCACAACCACTGGTCCAAAGCTGTGCGGATTTGAGGGAGTCTACTGTATATAATTCTCGATATATGACTGAACTCATTGTTTTTTTGTGAAGAAAGTAATTTTTGTCTAAATCCAACCAAATTGTCGTCTAAATTTATTTCTGAAAAAAATCAAGATATTGCTGATAATTGGTAATCACAATCTTTTTATCAAATATATTTATGTATTAATCAAGCTTTTATTATTATTAAGACTGGCTAAACATGAAATAAAACTTCCTTACTTTACGACTTTGATGTGAATTAATATGATACCTTTATGAGGAAAGTTCCATTGAATAATTCCTGGAAAATGTATCTCATCTTTATTATGCATATTTAATTATACATTAATTATTATTTACTTGACCTTGAGGGGAGAGTGGGGAGGAATGTGATGCTTTTTACAAAAATAAGAAAATCAACTTTATTTGACACATAAACAAAATTTTGATATATAGAATACAAAATGAAACACTCTCTAATGTCCTTGAACAATATAGAAACATAATTTGCAGAAACAATTTTATAAAGAAATTATAAATTTCAAAATGTGTCCCATACCTTCCCACTAACAGGGAGGTATGGGACAGCTATAAAACAATGTATGATAAGGGGCAAATAGTCTATTGTTGGCTATATATACAGTCTAACAAAGATTGTAGGTTGGTGTCTGTGCTACAATATCAAATTTCAGTAACTTCATCACTGGAAGGAAAATTCAGGATTGTCAATCAGAGATAGCATTAAAAAAATCATCAGTTCAATTTATTTATGTTTTGAAGTAAATGAATATATTTATAATGTTATAATTAATATATTACCTTCTAAAAATATTTGCATATTAGCAGTTTACATTCATCTTATTAAAAAGAAAGAATTAAACATGTCCCATTCCTCCCTCTACCTTCTTTTATGTTAAACTTCTTGTATAAACAAAAGTTCTACTTTTAGTCTAGTTTAAATTATGAATAATATACAGTATGATGTTCAATAAATAGAAAAACTATTACATCTACGCGTAAACAAGCCTATACTACTATATTTTACTAATATACAGAAAGCATAAAAAGTATATGAAGCAAATTTACTTCTGATTCTTGAAATAATGCTTTGCTTAAGTCTTTAAAGTAAATCGGCTTGTCAAACGATGATTAAAAATTAGTTTAATTAACAAGGTATGCAACTGATATGAAAGGTTTGATAATTCTAACTTTTATTTTTCAATTTTAGAAATTATTTAATTATTTTTTTAAATATTTTAACCCTTTGCACTCAAAGGTTTTTTTCATTTGTATTACCAGCAACTCAAAGTGATTTTAGTTATATCTTATTATTTGTTTAATTCTTTATGAATACGAATACAAATTTATGATATATAAAAAAAAAAACTAAAAATTATAAAATTATTACATTTTGTAATCGTAAAGTGTGATACCTCTTGAAGCAATTGCCAATATGTAATCTTGGCTTTTCTAGACAGATATCACAAAATTATTTTTATTGCCTCCGTAGTGGAGCCCTCAAGTTTGAAGACAAATTTTAAATGGCTTCGCTCCGGAGTCCTCGAGTGCAAAGGGCTAACTTTTTTTCAATATATAATGTATTTAAAACAATCAAAAATGGTATGAAAATTCAATTTGTGCGATTGCAGCATTGTATTTCTACAGTCAAAGATTTTGCACCTTAGCCGACTAAAATTTCGATTATACACCTTTCTCAGTTATGCATCGTTTTAGAAAGGTTTCCTGAAAGACATATAATTGGTACTTTACTGGGTTTTTTTTGGGGGGGGGGGGGCTGAAATTGTCATATTGCCAGAGCAAAAGTTCTTTATCTACAGAACGACAAAGTCGAAAAGTCCATTTACTCTTGCTCGACTGAAAATATACACAATATTTTGAAAATAAATATCAAACTTCATGATATTTTGAAAATAAATATCGGATATGTATTCATTTATATATATCACTGAACCATCCTGTTTGTAGCTATAGTGTTTACTCTTTAGTGTACACTATACACTCTTCAGTACTCCCTCTGCTGATAGAATATAATCTTTTTTTTTTTTTTTTCCCCATCATCTGAAGATATAAGAAAATGCTCTTTTATGAAACCTTTAAACACATAAAGGCTAGATTTATTATGGTTATTTGTGCTTTTCATTATGTAGGGATTTTTTTTTTTTTTTTTTTTGTATCACAAAATCAAAACGTTCATTTTATGAGTAACAATCCCAGATGAAGATTCTGTCTGTGTCACTCTCTACTCTCTATTGTGTACAGTATAACCTCGAAAATCCGGCATTGTCAGGACCATGACGATGCCGAATTTCTGACTTCAAAAATACTTTTAATAGTCTTAATGGTGCCGTTATTCGTAATTTAATTCATACCCAAGTAATAGTTATGTGAGAAAAATAGAAAATTAAATATTTTAAAAAATATTAAAATTAAAAGTTTCTATTCATATTTTCTATGTTACAAAAAAAAAATCTAGTATATATATCATTTCTTCTCGTGTAATTTCCTAAACATCGATGTCAATTTTATTTGCTTCAATTATTTGAACAGCTTTTTAACAAGTTTTAATTTTACACAAATGTAGAATATTGAAAATATAGTCTTATTTATCTAAAGCAGATGTTAGTTTTCCAGTCAAATTTAAGCATTTTTCCACTGATACCTTTTCTTCTGTACTCAGAAGGGATTCAATTTAGCATAGCATCTGCGATCTCACAGTCAGCCAATCCATTGCTTTCAATCTCGAAATTTTTAATTGTTTAACGATTTATTATTATTCTTTCTCCTATAAGGTGGAAGTGTAAAAAAAAAAGCGGCGAGATGACTTTGATGCTGGATTTTTGAGGTCACACTGTACTTTATTTACTTTTACTATACGTATGTAATTTGTGTGTTTATAATTTTATTTTTTATTTTTTTCTAGAGAGAAAAGAATGAATCAAGAAGAAAAATTTAATGAAGTACCTGTTAATTATATCAATTCTTTATATGTAAATAAATTACTATATTAATTCTTTATATGTAAATAAATAGAATTTTATAAACTGAATGATGTTTCATTTGTTTTCGAGACTATTTCCTTGATACTGAGAAATATTTTTCATTGCTTCAGTCTTAAGTTATTAAAAATAATTACAATCAGAAAAAGAACAATTTAAGTGAGTTAAATTATACTTTAAAAAACTAAAAAAAAATGTTAGTTTAGTATTTGCTCTGTTGTACATAGGATAATATTTCTCTGGTAAAAGAAAAACATTGGAGAAGGGAGGAAGGCAGATGATTTTTAAAATTTGTCTTACTGTAATATGTAATTTACATTGTTAAACAAGCAAGAAATTACTATTTTTATGTAAAAATGCTGGAAAGATCAATGAATTTGTAAAAAAATTCTTTTGTATGTTGCATCATTAAACTATTTTCAGAGAAAAGACTAAATATATTCCTGTGGTCATCAATCAGAATCCTATGGAGGATTTATTTTATAAATCTGACAATATTCTCTAAATAATAATTGAAAATTCTAAGAAATAAGTTTAATAAATGAAAGAATTAAAAAATTAATGAAGTAGTAATATAAAAAATATACAATCTTCTACAGTCATTAAATGTACAGTATATTGGAATTCCACATATTTGATGTGCTATTTATTGTAGGTAAACACAAGATTTCATTATATATGTATACAATAAAAAATTATCTGATCCTGAATAGTGAACTGGATTCAAAAGGTAAGTAACTGAAAGTATAATTAAATTTACTATGTATAAGCATAGACATAGAGTTGTATGTTCTCAAGTCCCTGTAACATTTTAAATACTTTTTCTTACCCTCTAATATAAAAAAGCTTTTAGTTTTTTTATTTTATTGAATTTCTCCTTTTTCTTTTGTTAAAGGATAAATGACAAAAAAAAAATCCCTTTGCTTTTTTTAATTTTAAGTTACCAATAATTTTCAAGACTCTATGCCTATGTGTATAAGAATGATTTTTTAATATTAAATGTGAAATTTTTCAAGTTGCTAACTAAGCGTAAATAAACAGAGTGAAAAATGTTGAACCCGGATCTTTGAAATAGTGCTCCAATGCACTGTTGATTTGCGCCGAGTTAGCAATGTAAAAAATTTCACGTATTTAATCTTCAGTAATTTCACTGCTGATAATTAATTAAAATTTTACTTGGAATGGTTTTTATTCAAATGAAAGTGTTTTTCCTTAAGAAATTTTTTTTAATGGGATTACACATCCCTCATGCGTAGACACTTGCATGCTAATGTTAATCCTATGGGAGAATTTTTCTAAATATCTCGTTTGCATTTCAATATTGTAAATTTTATTATTTGTTACTTGTCAATCTGTACAAAACCTTTTTTTTTTTTTTTTTTTTAAGTTTTCAGTTTTGTTTGCAATGTTTTTTTTTTTTTTTCACTAGAGTATTTTCGCTTTTGGAAGCAGTTCTGAACATATCCTAATAAGCAAAAAAACCTTGTAAAACAAAGTCGAAAAATGGCCTTTGTATCAAAACTGCAGGTATGCAATGCAATGCAAAAAAAAAAAAAAAAAAAAAAAAGCAAGCGCGATATTAAAAAAAAAATCTTTCAGCGGATTAACATTAGCAATCAGGTGTTTCTGTGCGAGTGAAGTATCCTCTTAACATTATTAAGCTTTTTTTATTATTAAAATAGGATCTAATAATGTAGCGAATTGATAAAAATTAAACATATATTTTATACATACATAGTAAAGGACAGGGATGTAAGAATTTCTTTCAAGGTAAAAAATGAACATATTAATTAAAATAAGCAATTTGATAAACATGTGGATTAATAAAAACCAGTTTTTTTCAATGTATAGATAATATTTGACTAAAATTTAATTTTCCACAGGAACAAACAAACAACCAAAAAAATATGCTCAGCTCAGAAAAATTCTAAGTTGAGTTATCTCATTTTTCTATCAAATAAGATTTTATGATTTATAAAAACCTCATTTTCATTTCTTTATACACGCTTGTAATAAAAGCCTTTCATCAATCTTTGATTGTAACTCCTCTAACTACCCTTTCGTTTCTTCCTTTTCACATGCTTATCATGAAACACTTACAAACTCCCTCAGATAGCGTCAACTAGCAACCTTTTTCAATCCTTTACAAAACATTTACAAACTTTTCATGCGAAGCCTTTAAAAAGCATTCAAACATTTACGTAGCATGGTTGTAAAAAGGCTTTAAAAAGCAAAAAATGCTATCTGGGAAGGGATACTGTATCATGGACCTCCCCCCTCCCTCCATTTCTTACGCCCATAAGATGGCTAAAAAGTGAAATTGCAATCGACTCCGAGCGAAAAAAAACTTAAATAATGCAATGAGAAAGGAAATTTCTTATTAGAAAATATTTAATAATTTTAAGTATGCTTTTTCTGTTTTGTAATAGATTTTGTAATATGTTTTTAAAAATTCTTAAAAACAAGAAAAAAACCAGAGCCAAATGATGTAATGCTTGAAAAAAAAGTGAAATTACCAAATGTATACGAGTTTACCGAAAGTGGGGGGGTGTCGCACCCCCCCCACACCCCCCCTGTAGCTACGTCCCTGGACGTCAGACGCCAGAGCTGGCGGTATGTTGATCTGTTATTCTAGTCACTGCATCGCCAGAATACCAGTATGCGCAGGCGCAAACACCGCTAGCAGACGACTTTAGCCTTGACCCAGGATACATCCATACATTTTAACTGATAATTTGCAAACTTAGGAAATTTTCTCGCAAACAGAACAGCATTTTGAATTTATATTATAATATATTAAGACTATGCTGCTACAACAAAGAATTGTTTTGCAGTATTTTTAACAAACAAGCATTAATAAATCACACTTCATAGAGTGCTGTGCTAAACCAAAGCTGACTTTACAATGGCTTGGAAGCGAAAAAGTCACGTGATCCAGATAGACGGTTGAACGCGCGCAATCCAACTGTAGTTGCTACTATCTCGCTATGCTGTGTGCTGTAGCTGGCTGTCTCTGTTTGTGCATCAGTGTTTAGTTAGATGTGATAAAATTTGAAAATATTTATTTTAAATGCTATTGATATGTGCTCTTAAACCGTTGATCATGGATTACATCGTGTACGGAGAAATTTTTAGCGCAGTAATTTGTTATTTTACTGCCAAAAAGAGCTCATCAGTTTAAGCCTAACTGTTATTGCATTATCGGAGGAAGTAATGTGAGTTCATATATAATTATATTTCTCTTTTTATTTTATATGTATGTTTAAAATGTGATTTTATAAGCACTTATAATTGAAGTGTGATGTATACATATATTTCATTAATACAGTACTGTGGTATCTATAAAAAGGTGTTAAAAAAAAAAGTTTAGTATTGTTCTCAGTGTATAATCAGTAAGTGTAACCCTTCTTTATATATTGTGGAGAATAGTACTCATTTTCTAAGATATAATAACAGTGAATCAAAGATTAATATCTTACCCCCCCCCCCACCCTCTTTAAAAATTTAAGTACTCTTTTTCAAGTATCTCATTTTTTGAAAATACTCTCTCTTTCCAGCTCTAGGTTGTGAAGTGGTCTTTCTGTGAGAGTAGCGCTCAATTTTTATATAAACAAAAGTATTTATTTTTAAACAGCAAAATTATTCAGTTTAATGTATGTACATTTGTTTAAAACAATGAAAATGATAGTACTCAGTACTGGTTATTTAATTGTAGTACACATTTGATTAACTTCATTTTAATTTAGCAATTATAGATTGCTCTGATTACTTTTATAATTTCTTGTATATAACACTTTTCAGATACTGGTATAAATGAAAATATTTATTGAAAAACAGAACATTTTAATACTGTTATTATCCAAAAATGTACAATTAAAATAACTTTCCAAATCCCAAATGAATTTAAAATATTAACTTAATATGTAATGCAGTTATTGAAGATGTGATCTTTCTGCAGTCAAGGGATTGAGTCAAGAAGGATATTTTTGGATTTTTATGACAGCTGGGTGCACTTGCGAGGCAGGATCTTTATTTAATTTTCTGTCTGTGAGTGTACCTTGCTAGTTCCTTTATACTGGATGTTCCCACTTCAAACTTGTCAAAGTACTTGTTTACCAACACAATGTCCACACCACGCTGGCTGATGATCTGGTTTCAATTACAGTTTGTTAATATTAAGTTCATTTGGGGTTTGAAAATTATTTTACCTATGCACATTTGGATAACAGTTGTATTAAAAGATTCTTTATTTTTATTTAGTGTAGGGGAGAGTGGGGATACTTGATCATAGGGGATACTTGATCATAGGGGATACTTGAGCCATCCCTATTTTCTCTACTGTAGGTTAATTTTTCTTTCTAAAATTAGCAACACGATAATATTCTTATAGTTCTGCACTTAAAAAAAAAAAAAATCACATATCTTGGAACCATTTTGAAAGTATATAGTGATTAATAGCTGCTTTTTCCCTATCTGAAGTAAATATTTAGGTGAGTGTTTTTAATAGTTTTTTGTAATCAAAGTTTTGTTTTAAGCTGCAACAATATAGATAGATTTAATAAGTATAATTTCAGTTGTATTTTGAATCTAAAATAATTCAAATAGATGCATTCATTACTTAGTAAAAGTCTGATAAACAAAAATGGTAGTAATGGGGATACTGAGATTGAGGATACATAGCCATGCTCAACCATCCCTACTAGGAAATTAGAGATATGGGTGAAACAAAAAAATGTCTTTTTCATGTTCACAGATAGATTTTAATTTTAATTTTTTAATTTTTTTTCTGGGTAAAATGAGGAAGAACTCTTTTTATTATTTTTTTTTTTTCATTAAGGAATTAATTTGAAAACATACGTTTAAAAATGCATATTTTGTTAATGAAAATATCCTTTTTTTTTTCATTTTGACTAACAAAATAGTCTGTCTAGATAAATGTAGGCATAGTTTTCAATTTAACTTTTTGACTAATATTAAAATCACTTTTTAAAACTGATTTTACTGGTCATAATCTCTAATATTTTAACTAGTTAGGCCCAAAATATTAAAATAATCTATTTTGTTAATGTAATATTTTAAGATTAAATATTGTATACTGAAATTGTAACCACTATTACTGTAACTTTTTTAAAAACTTAACCACCAACTGACGATGTTGCTATCATCAATGAAACCCAAGTTGAAATGATCCTTCGACCACCAATTATCACCACAACAAATGATCGTGTTACTCGTTTTGTTTTCACAACTGGTTTCGAAGGACTTGGTGCATCTTGATTTATCACTATGTAAAACATTTATAAAATAATAAAAAGAAAAATATTATTTTTGTAGGTATTTTTTAGTATTGACTCAAGTATCCCTTCACAATGGCTCACGTATCCCCCTCATGGGGATACTTGAGCCACAATGTAAAAGAAAACGTAAAAATTTATTAAACAAAGAAAAATAGTTCAAAATTAACTGAAAATGGAAAAGAAAAATTATCAAATTTTCAACTACAATATTTTATTTTGTTCTAAGTATAAAAAATTTAAAAAAGTGGCTCAAGTATCTCTATCTTCCCCTATTTTTATTACAAATGCAATAAGAATTCTAAAATTTGTAGCAACTAAATTAAAATGAAGTGATTCATATGAGTTAAATATTTTCAATGTTTAATAAAGAAACAAAGCACATGTTGTGAATACCATAAGCCAACGAAAATTTCACTTTTATGAAGTATGCGAAAATATTCTTGTTTACAAATAAATTTTCTTGTAAATACTGGTGTCATTCAACTATTTCAACATTTTATGAATACAAATACCTTGCCCCTGAAAGGGTTAAGTTATGTATTGTTATTATTAGGTACCCTATTTTTTTTTTTTAATCTAGGTATGCTTTAGAAAAAGAATTGCTTCTTTGGCAAGTTTTACTCAATAACACAATATCTAAATGAAATATTTTAAATATTTTCCACTTAAACATTACCTGTTAATGATTAAATACTTCAATATTTATTGATAACACAATTCTAATCCATTTTTTTTATGTGGATATAAAAATATATTGAAATATGTTTAATATTTTTCCATATGATATTTCACGTTTGTTATTTTTAATTGGAAGATTTATTG
Organism: Maratus speciosus; assembly: GCA_963932465.1. Taxonomy (NCBI): domain Eukaryota; kingdom Metazoa; phylum Arthropoda; class Arachnida; order Araneae; family Salticidae; genus Maratus; species Maratus speciosus. Next base: position 345,494,168 of record OZ010799.1, on the reverse strand, counting down.
AATTTTATAAATATTTTTAAAATCAAAGTAAATGTATAAAGCATGGAAAATTCATTTAAATATTGACAAAGTTTTAATTTTTTACTTCTAAATATATACTTAAAAACATATTAGCTGAAATACCAACTTTCAGTTAATATTTTCATGTAAAAGAAATTAATTTTTTTCTATAAACTGTTTCAATTCATAGATTAATAGCTCCCAGTTTAGCACATATTTAGTTTATTTTTACAATCATTATCAAGATTCAAGAGTCCACATTTTATTAACCCTCTTCTTCAAACAACTATAGCTAAAAATAGTCAGAACTCTTTTTAATAATTTTAAATAAAAAAAAGACTTGTTTGTTTTTATCTGCTAATTTTCATGTTAAAAAATATTTAAGTAATTCTTTATTGCTTTTCATGTTTTGAAATGAAATGTATTTTCATAATGAATTACTTTTCACGACATAATTGATAGTTACAAGTTGTTTATATATTTATAAGAAAAAAAAAAAATATTTATGGATTTTCACTGCGAGAAAGTATTCTTATTTTTCTTCCTTGCCACCACCCCCTCACCTCATTTCCAAAGTTTGTAGGGACAAGAGTGGATGCTGCAAATGAGACAAAATGTCCAACCCTATCTAAGGCTGTTTAAACATTTTTTTTATATTGAGTATTATGATATAAAATTGAAATTAAGAGGATTTTAGATAATTAAATTATTTAAATAATTCAGATCATTTAAATAATGTTTTATGAATACTCAAAATTTGCTATTGTTCAAATATTGAAAACATACTGTAATTTCAAAATGTATAAGGTGTATTACTATTTTCTGAAAGATATATTTCAGAATAATATTTATTATATATGTCATAGGCTGATTGAGAAATTCAACTTTTGCAAAGAGCCTAGTTTGCGAAGAAACATCCTAATTGTGGATGGGAAATCATACTGATAACACTGGTCGGCAACAAAATCCTCTGTAAAAATAATAGTTGATTCTTATTAGATTTCATTCTGGTAAATAAAAATATAGTAACGAAACTACTGTATCACAAACCATTTTTTTTGGTAGGAGGGTTTGCTTTTAAAATTAAGGTATTTTATATCTTGCTAAAATATAAGTGGAAATTTTGTAAATCTTAAAATGTAGATAATAATATGTAAATTATCTGTAAATAAATGTATAAATATGATTACCCAAGTTACAGCGCCATAAGGAATGAAAATATATTAGTGGATAGCAAATAGTAAATTCAGACACGAAAGGGGGGGGGGGGCATAAAAAGAAAAATACACTATACAATACAAGTATCAACAAATTAAATTTCCATGCTATATTTTATCAATTTCATATCTAAGACAGTGAAAACACTTCTTCCATGATTTCAATGATACTTGACTTCATGTTAGAAGAAACAGCAATTCTATGTTAGGTAAATAGTACAAATATTTATTTTGTTAAAAATACTCCAAATATTGATCATATTATTGAATCAATACCTCTGTCAATAAACATATGGGAACTGTAATTTGCAGGTCTAAGCAACAAAACATAAAACAAACTTCTGAATTCTTTAGGAGAAGTAACTCTCCACTGAAAAATCTATTTGATTTAATACAATTGATTTAAATAAAACAACCCTGGATAGACATTTTAGCTTTTGTGCAACCAAGTTCTGAAAAGTTTTTTCTTTTCTTTCCTTTGTGGCTGATTTGTGATGACATGTTTTTTGAAATACCAGATTCCTTAGAGGAGAAACTGCCCCCCTCCCCAACTGTAACTTCTCCCAAATGGAACCTTTGGGGGGGGGGGGGGGAAGTAAATTGCCTCTCCCTAAATTAAAAAATATAATAATGAACTTTTTTTTTTTTCCTCTGGCGATTTAAAAAGAAAAATTAAAACTTATTATTTCTGAGTGATTTAAAACTGTTAAACATTAACAGAAAATATAATTAAGAAGTTTTCGTCGAAAAGAAGTGGCTGCCCCCTCACCCCCCCCCCCCCCCCCCCCGTGGAAGTTTAATTATGTTTATGAAAGTATTTGTATTGTAATAAATATCGCATCCGGCGCCGAGCTAATTTTCAACGCAAGCAATGCTTCGACCATCGACTTCTTCGTCTATCTGGGTCACGTGACCTTCTAGTTTCGATTTCGCTTCCGGGCCATAGTAACGTCGGCTATGGCTAAACACCGCCAGTAAATACCGCCAACAGACGAATTTTAGCCTCGACCTCAGGTTGCGTGCATAGGGTCCATTTGTTGTCGTAATTCACTGATAGTATCAGCACCTGATGAAGAAAAATTGCTTGCGCAATACAGTTCTTGTTTTGGTTGCATTTCTACAATACGGTCAGCCATTAGTGCTAGCTTCTCTATGTCGTCATCACTAACCAATAAAATATTGCGTACGAAATCAGGCATTTTTTGCAGAAATTAGAGTTGCAAAGGCTGGAAAAAACCGGGTTTATTCCCGGGAATAAACCGGGTTTTTTGGGAAGGAACTTTTTTAAATTTCCGGGAGTTTTCAGAAAGTTGTAAGCATGAAAATTTTTTAATTTATTATTTTTTATTCTTTCAATTTTTGACAATTTAAACAAAACTAATAACATAAAATATTTTTAAAATAACATGTTTTACATGAAAACTAACGAAATAAAGGCTTACGCTGCAGAAATATTAAGTAAGGAGAAATTAAAAAAATTCTTATTTTAATCATCGATAAGTAAAAAGTGAAAGAGGCAAATGAGAGATTCATTTTCCCTGACATGTACATACCCAGATAGCAATTTTAGTTTGCAGAAAATTTTCAGCAATCTTACTTTGCAGATTTGCAATGTTGCAGCAAGCTCAGCATGACAAGTCTGAAAGTTCATAACAAGACTGCAACAAGATTATGCAAACTCCGAAGCCACCATACTTTGAACTTGCAGCTAAGTTGTCGTGCAAGTTGCAATCTTGTTGCATCAATCTTACTGCAAACTCATAGCAAACTAGTAATATTGCGATGTCAGACTATTTGCAAACGCATTGTAAATTTGCAATATTGTCATGTCAGAACATCTGCAAATGAATTGCAAACTCGGAATCTTGTCATGACAAGTATAGCTGCAAATAGGTAGTAATTTCATTGAAATGTTGTCAATTCTCTGAATTTTGCGTGTACAAGGTAAAATAAGATTTTTTGAGACAACAGATGCCCATTCACCCAAATTTGGGAATAACTTCGTTGTGATACTAAAAATGAAGATCCAATGAGTATGAGTACTAAAAAAATAAAGTTGTTTTATCATGTTTTTTGCGCAAAAGGGGGCATTGTTAGCTCAGGGAGGGGGTAACTAAAAATAAATAAATAAGTAGGTGAAATGGGATATTGTTTACTATGTTTTTTATAATTCCGAATCAGGTAAAAACATCAGCAAGTCAATACGATCATTTCTTACAAAGTTACGGCAGGTTTTATTAATACAAAGTCTTTTGCAGGTAAAATAGGTTTTTACAGTAACAAGTGATTGCTATTCACGAAAGCTTGAGACAAACCTCGTTTTGGCACTACAAATTAAGATCCGATAAGTCTCCAAAATGTAAAGTTGTTTTACTGTTTTTTTTTTTTTTTGTTTTTTTTTTGGGAGGGGGGAATTTTAGCTCGAGGGGGGAAAATTCAACTTTTTTTAAATAGGTCAAGTGGGATATCGTTTCGTATGTATTTGAATAACATTATCGGCAAGTCGATACGAACATCTATAAGAAAGTTACAGAAAAGATTTTATCAATGCAAAGTGGAAAATTATATTCTATTTTTTACATAGTTTTGTCACATTTATTTTACGTTTAAAAAGAGTTTTTTATATCATATTAAGCAGGGCTCCCAAATGGTCCACCAACTGAATACCAATAAATCTTAACAGAAAAATTTATGGTAGGTTTGCGCTAGAATTAACTTTCAAATGTGTTTCCGGGGCGGTTTGTAAGAAAAATCTAAAAAGAATTTTTTTCTAAAATAATATTGGTATTCAGTTGGCGGATCATTTGGGAGCCCTGTATTAAGTCATCTCAAAACTATTAAATGTCTTCAAAATAGCAATAGTCAAAATCAGGATAATTTTGAGTTTATTTCAAAGTCATTAAATTTACCAAAATCCACTACTTATAATCTGGCCTAACTTTGTAAACAATGATCGCATCGGCTTGCTTGCGATATCATTTGATTCAGAATAAAAAAATTCACAACAAATGATACCCAATTTGACATTTTAAAAATAAGTTCTGTTCGCCCATGCGTGTTAAAGTCCCCCCCCCCCTCCTCAAAAAGAATCCCACGATGATTCAACTTTATTTTGGGGGAACAAATCGTATCTACATTTCTAGTGCCAAAATGAAGTTCTTACCAGATAAATTTTCTTGAATGGCTATCAGTTGCTGCTGTAAAAACCTACGGTACCTGCACCAAATTATAGTTTTCGACTTCGTATTCATAAAACTTGTCGTAACTATGTAACAAATGATCGTATCAATTTGCAAATGGTAATCATTCCATTAAATAATAATAATAATAATAATAATAAACGATACCTGTCATTTTACATACCTAAAAAAAATTTAGTTTGCCCCTCCCGCTCCCTGAGTTAAAAATGCCCCCAAAACATGATAAAAGAACTTTATTTTTTAAGGACTCATCGAATATTCATTTTTAGTATCAAAATGAAATTCTTCCCAAACTTTGGTGAATGGTCACTAGTTGCCGCATTTCTACTCAAGTTTTGATTGTATATTTTTTATCTGTACGCTAATAGTCGTACTTTTGAAGGTTGTGCGAGTTTCGTGCAGGATTCCATATAATCGGAGGTTTGTCAAATGCTTGACATTTTTATGCTACATAGACCGAGTAAAGAAGGACTTATAGTTTAAAGTAGATTCCAAATCACCACAAATATACTACCACAACCGCAGGAATTAAACTCAACATAGTTGAATCGGAGGCCACAGGGCTAACCATTCAACTACCTGGTAAGCCCCAATAACTTCCAATAATATACCTTAATTTGTTTAGAAGTTTTATTAGACTCGCCAATTCTCAATTAGTTGCTTATTCCCTTCTAATTCTTAGAAGGTAATTAAAAACATTATCTAAAAATAAGTGGTCCATGTACATAACCAATGCAAAGCAAACCTAGATGAGTATAAACACACACCCTCAATTTTAATTTCATATATAATTTTATTAAAGAAAATATAATTTATTTTCATTTCTTTTTGGCCAGAGTGGAATATATTGCTAAAACTTATTAACTTCCAGAAGGAAAAAAAAAACTCATTTTAAAATTAAAATTTCCCTATGGTGCGATCCATAAATGATGTCACACCTTTTTTTCAACATTTTTAACCCCCCTCCTCCCCTTTGTCACAAAATGTCACTCTTCACCATACCCCCTCCCCTCCCCTTGTCACATGTCACGCTATATTACGTAAATATATACTTGCAGCTCAGAAACAAAGCACTATGTTATAGGTCATATTTCAAATTTTATTTTTGAACTTTAACTATGTGTTTTAATGACATTTGTGAGCATAACAATAAAATTGATTCGTGTATTTATTTTATATGAAATAAGATTACGGTTTACAACAAAAAACATAATATACAATAATAATAAAATATTAATATGAAAGAGCAATTGAAAACAGTAGTAGTATTTTAGAATTTGAAATGGAATTTAATATATTTGGTTTTTAAATCCTATATTTACTTTATGAACACAAAATACTTTAAAACAGATTGATTTTGAAGAAGAAGCCTCAATATTAGTTTTACTTAAATGGAATTGCCATAACATTTCCTTTGTCACATTAATATGAACATTTATAAAATTATATATTAAATCATAAAATAGAAATTACTCCGAATCATTTACTATAACGACTCTTCCTCCCTTGGAGAAAATATATGCTCGTCCATAGAGTACACAGGCATTTTGGCATCGCACTCATCCTCGGGAATAGTAAGTCCTCTAATATCTATGCAATGTTAGTAAGACCTCTAATGCTTAACCAAAATGTGTGATGCCAGACTTCTTCTTACCCCCTCCCACAAACTGCCACAATTTCACGAACCCCTCCCCCCCCCCCCCCTCCAAGCGTGACATCATTTCTGGATGGCCCCTATTCACAAATCTGATTAAATATAATTCAACAAAAACAAAATATTTGAAAAGTTTCAAGAATTTAAAAAGAACAAAGTTATAATAAAACAATACAGTCTATTAAATTACAAAGTTTATTTTCACACAGCTACAAATAATAGTTTCTAATACAAAGTATTAACATAATATTTACCAAATTAACATACAATTATTTAACATTCTTCTATATATTATTTCCGTGTCTTTGCATCCTAAAAGAGAAAACCAATAGAGTGCATTTTAAAAGTTACAAGTTAAATTTTCACTGTTTTCAAGAATCCTGCTTAGATTTAGTTCTAAAGGTGATCACAAATTATAACTCTTCAGGCAAAATGACCGAATCGCTAATGTTAATCCAACGAGATATATTTTTTAAAATATCTCGTCTGTGTATTTTTATATTTTAAAAAGACTTTTTCTTTTGCATTGGATAGCTAAGGTAAATTTCTGCAATTGCGGTTTTTACTTTAAGTTCGTTGAAGTTTTTATTTAATTTTCTTTCTTTCTTTTTCTTTTTTTTTTTTTTTTTTTTTTTTTTTTTTTTTTTTTGTGCGGACACTTTCACTCTTTTCACTGTTTATACCGGCTCGAAAGGTGAAAGTATATAAAAAAAAAATCATTTAAAAATATTGAAATGCAACCGAGTTACCTTAAAAAATTCTCTTATTGGATTAACATTGGCGAATTGGTGTTTCCGCTTGACTGAAGTAGTCTCTTAACCCTTTAAGCCCTGACCCACACAATTGTACAGGCGATTACTAAAGTAAAAGAGAATGACTACCTCCTGTTTTTGTGCGATTTAAAACCAAATCCGCACATTTATATGAGTTAATTGGCTTTAGATGTTTTGATACGACACAACTAGGGGGTACCATCTACAATACAGGTTTATATTTTCTGCTTTTAAAAAGACTATATCATCTGACAGCAATAGACAAAAAGTATGAACTGTCGTAATTTCATTTAAATATGATTTATAATGTTTGCTTGGATTTAATATTTCTTTTCATATAGTTTATTCATGATTTTAATTGATTTTGTCTTTGATAAATTTAATTAGGCTTCACAAAAGTTGAAAAACAAATGAACCACACAATTGTGCGGGTTCGGCATTTACCATTTCCAAAATAGATACAATTCCTAATATATATATAAAAAAATTTTAAGTGATTTTTTTAAACTTATGTTTTTAGCAATTTATTTTTTATTAATTACATTTTTAAAGCTGACCAATTTTAAATTAATAGGTTTGTACTAGTCATGATTTCTATTTAAAATGGATAGTATTAGATATATAATATGCACATGTAAAGAACTGTATGTTTCTGCTCTGAGTTATAGATGCCATATATGATTTATAAGTTTTATATGAGTTATATGCATACCACGAGATTGATTTTTAAGTTTGATAAATTCATTCCATTTTGTCGACACAGCAAGTAAACCACCAGGAATAAATAATAAATTATAGAAAGTTCAGCAAATGCTCGACAGATTCCGTAGTGTCTGCTTGAATTTACCAGGAGATCAGGGAAAATTTTCCATAGATGAGCAGACGATTCCTTTTTTTAGGACGTGCCTCGGTAAAGCAGTATATAAAAAACAAACCACACTCTGTTGTAACAGCATCATCTGGGATAGTTTTAAATTTTGTATTATACCAGTGGGAATACAGACTGGGAAAGTACAGACCTGGTCCACAAGGATCTAGGCTTAGGACCTGCTGTCAGGGCCGAAACTAAGGGGGGGGGGGGGGGGCAGAGGGGGCATGTGCACCGGGCGCCAAATGAAGGATTATACCTTTGGAAAGGATTATTTTCTTCTGATGGACTGATGGCTTCCATTATAATGAAACAGTCATTATAAATGAAATGTTAGATGAAGATGAAATAGCAGTCGTAAAAAGTTAGAACTCTGATTTTCTGGTCAGAATGGGAAAAAAAATGGCCATAATTTTTTTTTGAAAAAAAATAATAATAGGTATAGGAAAAAAGGGACGAAATGGGAAAAAAAGGGACTGTAAGGATGGAACGGTAAGGAAAATTAGGGTCACCCCGGGTAATTCCTGGTCAAAAAGCATCAACATCTAATTATTATAAAAACAATTAAAGGTATTGTTCCCAATTTTTTGTGGAATAAGCCTCCTCTGATGGCTATATTATAAAATGCTTACTTAAATATATATTCACTTATAATTAAAATAATTTGAATTTTTAAATGACCAAGAATTACCCCAGAAATGGGGTAATTCCTGGTCACTTCTGGGGTAATTATCGGTCACCATCCTTTTATATGTAAATAAAGTGGTACAATTAATTTTTTTATGACTGAGTAATAAAATAAGTAGAATCAATCTTCTAAAAGTTTTGCTCATCTTATAATTGTAGAATAATAAAGCATTAGACTTTATTTTGGGCATAAATACAAAGTTATTAGATGTGCAAAAGACTTTTGTACATTTTACAAAACATTAATTAGACAAAGAATTTTTATGCATTGTCACAACATTTATAAGCAGTATTTATTAATTCATTAGTATCCATTGTGAATGGATTTATTAATAACTTGCAAATTTATTGGTCCATAAAAAATATAACTGAATGTTTGTTATCAATTTTATTTTGCTTAGGCCAACTGAAGTTTGTCTTCCTTTTCAAGAAAATTTCAATACAGACCTTTAATATATCTATGCCTCTATTGCATTATGTATATTCATAATGCATTATGTGTGTATATTGTTCCTCTATTGCATTATGTGTATTTTTATGCGCCATTTTGGCATTTTGCAATGTATTTCTACTTAAATTGTTCAATCATAGAGTGTGTCTTATTCCCTGAGCACTTACTGTTTTCTTCTTTTAAAAATGTAGGTAGTAGAGGAAGTAGGAGGAAATGTAGTAGAGGAAAATTTTATAATCTTTTTTAAAGACTCTGATAAGTCATTAGTGGAAATAAAATATTCAAACTTCAAGAATGACAATGATCTGTTTTAAAATGTGTAAAAATCAAGATCAATGTTTTGCAGAAATTTGAGTAGTAGTTTTGAATATAATTTTTTTTTAATATTTAATTTCAACTAAATGAATAATTAAGGCATATATTTCAAAGCAAAGGATTTAAAGTATCTTTGAGACTTTTTACAGTTTCACAAATTGTTATTTTTATAACAAAAACGAAAATGATCAAGAATTATCTCAGACACTCAGTGACCAGGAATTACCATAGGTGACTACTTTATTAAGAACTACAATTAACTAAAATGTAGTGAACAGTGTGGTTAATTCTCAAAGTTTTGCAACAATTAAAATCACTAAATATGACAATAAAAAGGAATTAAATGATGATAAAAACACTGACCAGGAATTACCCCAGTGACCAAGATTTACCCCAGATACATGGGGCAATATTTGATCAACTTCTGTAAATTATTTAAAATAGTATAAAAAATTTCAAGACTATTTGTTAATAGCTAAAGTAGTTGGTAATTGAACCAAAAAGAAAGTAAAGAAAAATACTTAAAATTTGAGTTGTGACAAAGATCTTTGTAAAAATGTATATATATATATATATATATATATATATATATATATATACTAAGGCCAATGTTGTTTTACAGAAATTTAACAAGCCATTTAAAAAAGATTTTTTTTTCTAAATAAATAAACAATAAATTCATAATTAAATAATAAATTCCAATGAGGATAGTTCAGAGCACCAGTATGATTTTTTTCATTTTGGTGAAGCGCTTTTAAAACATAAAAAGGACTGTGACCAAGAATTACCCCAGAAACTTGCTGACCAGGAATTACCCCGGGTGACCCTATCACCTATTTTTAGGAAAATCATGTTAAGACTAAGTGATAGCCACAATGTTCATTGATTTCTAGAAACAGTTGTTAACATTGGATTAAATATTTTTTTTTCTTAATTTACCTCGAAAAGTGCAGAAATAAACCTTGGGGACGGTAAGACTACCGATAAAGCCACGATCTTGAAATTGATATTTAAATGCTGATTTAAATTTTGCAGTAAATTTCCTGTCAAAGAATTTCCGACATTCTTTCTCTAGCATACTTCTCCATGAGAAAAAACTTGAAAAAAAATTCTGTGGCTGCATTTGAAGTGATTTTCTGTATAAGTTTAGCAAGAGGGACGGTAAGGATGAAAAACCCAGGGACAGAGTTCAAAAAATAATATCAACCGTAAAAATGTGTGCAGGTTAATTTTTTGCACAATATTTATATTAAACAATTGTCCCAGTTTCGGAAAAAAATTACATCGAATTACTTTTATTGAAACAATTTTATACAGACAGGTCCAAATTTAAAAATCAGCATCAGGGACGGGACGGTATAGGAGTTTTCCTGGTATTTGGACCCCCAACATCGTCCAAAACTTATTTATCTCGTTAATATTGTTATATGCAATCATGCAATGGAATGTTCTCCAGTATATGAAATTAAAAAAAACACAAAAAAATGTATTAAAATAAAAAAAATATTATTCAGGGACATAAAAGTCAAAAGATTGTGAGAATTCCCCATATATTGTTGTGCTTTTGTACTTTTTCGGTTTTGGTTACAGTTTTCTTTTATATGAGTACAGTTTCACTTTCAGAACAGGTTTCAGAATTGAAAGTATCTGCATATAAAAAATTGCATAAAAGCTCGAAAAGGTACGATTGCACAACTATATATATCAACCAGGTGTATCCTATGCAAAAAATAATATTAAAAAATATTAAAATGTGAGCCCAAAATATGCAAAGAACTGTCCATAGAATTAACATTAGCTTGAATGTTAAATTTTACTTCGGGTGACTAGTGTCGGTTTTTAAGACTTACATTTTATTAAAGATTGTTATCATAGAAGAAAATAATAAATAAAGATGCAGTTGAACACTATTTTACATGTGAAAAAGGATTCAAAACGAAACATCTTTAATAATAACACAAATAAATAGTCTTCGAATCTGACATTAACAATATAACAATGGAATTAAGGTTTTAAGGTCCAAAGTTTTAATTATCAAAAAAAATATTTTGTAACTATTAAAATAATATTTTGGTGCTATGGTATCCGAGGTTTTAAGTATCACACAAAGCTATTTTATAACTTTTTTTTTGGGGGGGGAGGGGGGGAAGAGTTTAAGTAATTAGTCAATGCATTTTAGTTATTTAGCTCTAATTCATTGCAAAAATTCTGGATTTTTTAAAAAAGCTCCGTATACTCCCGGTTTCTCGAATAAATCTATATCGTGCATACTCTAAACATGACGTACATGATTTTAGCGTACACCCTCTGATTTTTTGTACGATTACAACACTGCAAACCAGATCAATATTTGTCATAATTTTACGAACCGGAATATTGTTCCGATTTGCTCTGCACATTTCAAGCCCAGGTTTGCTGTCGCTAAAAATTAACAATTTCAAAATATTCGTATTTAAAATTTAAGAAAAAATAGGAAATAAAACGACTTATACACATCCGATTAACAAGCAGTTATGTCAAAAGAAAAGAGAAATTTTTAAAGAATTAAATAAAACTGACGCCGGAAGGAAATACTGTTAATAACTTTAATAAAAATTAGAAAATAGCGATACAATAGAAGCCCATGATAAGAAGCATGGAGAATAGCACACTAAGAAACTGTTTAAAATACTTGATATTTATATATAGAAAGGGGTTTAATGGCCATGAAAAGATAATTTAAATTTAAAAATACATTCGAACGCACTGCTGAATTCAAGAGGAGGAGGATTCCCCCCGGAAGGTTTGATATTTTATGCTTTTTAATAAGCAATTTCCACACCGAATCTCTAAAATGTCCCCACCCCCCCTCCTCCAGAGCCGCAGAAATTAATCCCGGAGAAAAATATCTGAATTCAACACTGCTCGATCGGCGTGAGCAAGAAAAAAGGCAAATATTAATTAAAACGATATCTTAGAAATTCCCCTTAAAGTTGAGAAAAATTCATTTAAAAATTAAAATTTTCAATAATGCCTTAACATGGACCAAAAACCAAACTATTTAAAAAATGTAAGCATTCCTCAGTAAATAAACATAACTTTTTAATTTATTAAAATTTCTGTACGAAATAAGTTGTAATTTGTACAGAGAAAATACAAAAATATCCGAATCACATTTGAATAATTAAAATAATAAATACCTTTATATCTGGGTTCTTTACTTGAACGCTAATCCAATGGCGCTGCTTCATGGAATTCAATAAAGAAGTGTTGTAATTTTGTCTTTGTAAAATTTCCGCGCATACGCGTTTATATCTGTTCTCCTTCCAACAAAAGGAATTTTTCGCTTACGTCGTTATTTTATGACAGTGTTGTATCAGGTTTAGAGCAAAGTTGCGTTGCAAGAAAGCGATTGATTATATTCCGTCTACCTAGTAATGTCCTTGCGGCAATATTATTACTTCAAATTTTTCGTGACAAGAAAATATCAAGAAAAAATTAATCTTGCTGCAATTGTTCATGCTATCTGGGTAAACTTCACCTCTGCTCTTCGAAGCAACGAATGTAAACAAAAAAGAAAACGAACAAAATTAAAAGAAATCAATGCAAAAATACTACAAAGCAACTTGTTAGAAAATTAATATAAAATATGCCCGAAAACGAGAAGTGCGAACCAACAGAAACTGAAAATAATAATTTTTTAAAGAAACATTCGAATCCTCACCTATTTATAGCTGCCATTGTTGTAAAGCTAAAAAATTATTAAGACTTAGAGTGTAAAATCATAAGTTTTGTGAATTCATAAAGTAAAATCTATCTTTTTGTAACATTCAACCCTGAAATATCTTTAAAATAAAAATTTCAAATTGGAAAATAACTGGTTTTGTTCATCTTCAAAGCTCCTTCAAAATTTCCAATATTCCCCAAAATTCCGGGTTTATTCCCCAAAATTCCCGGGTTTATTCCCGCCGCCCAAGAATAAAATAGTATAATGTTTCTTGAACTTTCTGGGATCTTAAAGTAATTATTTTTTTTTCAAATTTGCTGATTATTTTTTTTTTTTTCAAATTTGCTGAATCAACGCTTCACTGAATGTTTTCATTTCTTAGTAAAAATAGAACTGTACATTTTATAGTAAAGTGTAAGATGAAAACTGTACTTTCTATGAAATGGAAACATTCAGTAAATAATTTCCGTTCTCGGGTGATTAAGAGATGTATGTTGTCATCGCCCAAGAATAGGAATAAAACAAATATTTCTTTTCAGAGGAAATGAATGAAGTTATTTGGGTTTTTCTTTTATCTTTTTATTCCACTTCCCCATATATTATGAGTTTCATAACAAATCCCAATGAAAACATATTTTTTACACTTTACTGAATGTTTTCATTTCTTATCAAAGTCCTGATATGTAACAAGCACAGGGATCTATTTAGGAAAAATTGGGTTCTTTAAAGGACCCCTCACAAAATTTTTCATTTCATAACAGGACCCTTCACAACATTTTTCAAGCCAAAACTGGACCCTTCACAACATTTTTTATGTCAAAACTGGACCCTGCACAATTTTTTTCAAATCAAAGCAGGACTCTTCACAAAACTTTTCACCTTAAAAAAAGGACCCTTCACAAAATTCTTTGTCATAAAAGTAGGCTTTTTACAAACTTTTTCACTTGAAAACTAAACTTTCGCTTTACAATTATGTTTATCTCTTTATTACTTAATACAAAACTAAGATTATTAGTAGTATAGAAAAGAGAGTTCGATTGCGGCGGTGGGAGGTGGGTGGAACTGAGTGTCATACTATAGTAGGATAGGATTTGAGAGATATGTGTGTTAGGTTCTGATCATTCGGAAATAAGATAAGATAATCTGATAAGAGTATGTTATAGTGAGATAAGAGTAAAGTGCGGAAAGATCATGCTATAGTAGGATAGTATTAGTTTAGAAGAAAATTATAGATAGTTTTCAAATGTAAGGAGTCGATCTAGATCATACCATAGTATGATAGGGTAGGTGGCAAGGGCGCCATTTCAGAATTTTCTTGGGGGGGGCAAAGCTGTCTTTGAGGACAGTGGCATAGCCAAGGGTGGGGTGGGGTGGGGTGGGTTTCGGGAAGGGGGGGGGGAGCCTGTACTCTCTCCCATCAAAACGAAAACCTATGAAAAATTCCGTTTTAAGCAGGTTTTTTTTTATCTTAGCAGGTATAATTTCAAGATAGTGACTAACATTTTTTCCGTTTAAGACAGTATTCTATTATAGACAGTTTCCCTTTTTACAAGTATTTTTAAAGGCATTTAAAACATCCTTTCTATAGTATACCTCTGAAGAGAACTGGTATATTACATATTATAGGTATATTACATTTATTGTAAAACTTGCGAATACGAAACCTGTCAAAAAAAGAATTGTTTAAAAAAAAATAAGTTTCTATGAAGAAAGCACTATATAATTATACTTGCTAAGAAGGGTACCTGTCTAAAACGGATTTTTTTTTTTTTTTTTTTTTTTTTTACTTTGCAGGCTTTACGGACAGGACAGGGAGCCATTTAATAAGTTTCTTAGAGTGGGGAGAGGAGGCAAGATTTTGTTTGAGGGGAAGGGTTTGAAATAGCATGCCATTCTTAACATTTTCATAAGCATGGGATTCTTCAAGAAATATTTTTAACACTTTCCAACGCAGTTGAAAAGTGAATTGGGTTTGTCTGCCCGTCTGGTCATGCTCTAACTCACGTAAATATACTCGGATTAACGCGTAATTGATATATGTTATTAATGTTAACAATGGAATGTTCGGTATTCAAAATGAAGTGTGTATCATTCATAGTTCATTTACAGGATGACACAAAAGTATTCCGTTAGATTATGGTCTATCGGGTAAAATCATTTGCGGTATATTTTATTATTGTTGTATTACAGTATTTAAACATAATAACATTTATATACATTATTGGGGTGTACTAAAAGATGACTACTACATGTAATGTTATGTTTAGCACTTACAGTTCGCGTCCAGGAGAACTCACAAGTATTCCGTTATATTATAGTCCATGAAGAACGAATATTTGTGACGTATTTTAATAATGTTACTCCGTTACAAACATAATGAAATTGATAAAAATTTCTGAGATGTGCTAATTAGAGATGAGTTCGGGCTCATTTTTCAGAGCCCGGGGCCAACAATTTTAAATCCGAATCCGAAAAAGTTTGTGCCATCAGAGCCCGGTTCCGATACCGAAAGTATGCACGGAAAAAAGGTTTAACAAAAATGCATATTTAAAAGCTGTTCTAAATGTAATAGATATCATTTTTTAACAACTGTTAATCTCTAGCACATAATTAATTTTATGAAATTTACATTAAATCTTATCAAAAGAGACGTTTAGTGTCAAATAGAAATATATTTCCCTAAAAAGATTTTTTAATTTTTCTCCCGCAACAAGTAGGTATCTCTGATTGACACAATAACGAAGAGTATTTTATGTATAAATTAATGAAATTTGCAGAAATTATGATTTATATGACGAAGAATCAAACAGCGTTTTCTGTTTCCTATAAAAGGTGTAAATCTTTCTCATTTATCATGGCTTTGAAAATCAGTTTAAATTATAAATTTGACACCGTTACCGAAGAGATCCAATGCTTTTATAGAAAAAGAGGAAACGCTGCTTGATTGCTTTCAATCGGGAATAACAACACATGCCAATTTTATCTACTTACGTATGAAAGTGATTGTATGAATATGAAGAACAGAGCCACAGAATGAGCAGACTTCAAGAAGAAGCATGAATAAAAGCGAGCAGACTTCAAGAAGAAGCATGAATAAAATCACCAACATTATCTATCTATTTTATAATAAAATCCAAGTCTCTGTGTGTCCCTCACGATTCCGGTAGGACCGCTTCATTGAAATGAGTAATTGTTGAAAAAAACTAATGCAGGGTTACCACAGTAGCGCCAAATGTTAGACAATTTGGTGATAGCTGGCTGATTAGGCTTAATTCCCATTTAAAACCATTAATCCTTCATAAAGGAGGTCACTGAAATTTAATTTAAACTCCGCTCTTTTAAGATATTTTTCAAAATCTATGAGTGAGAATTTAATACTAATAAAATAACCGCCAATAGACGACGCTGTACTGTGTGAGCTCCTAACTGAGCGATTTTAATGTGCTTTAGGTACTTTTCCAGTATAGGTGCCTTGGCGAAAAAGGAAATTTGGCAACATATTTTCCGGGAACCTATCCACTGTTTCATCTTATATACATACGCTTTTTTTTCGATATTTATACGATTTATTTAATTTAAAAAAGCCGTTTCTCTAATTTTATACAGAAACAGATGTAATTTGTACCGAAAAACATCAATAATATACATATAAAATAAACATATAAAACAAACAAAAACGCTCATCAAGTTTGTTTTCATAGCTGTTTATATGATTTGACAACAAACCTCGATATTTTTACGTTATACGGACACCATGCCAAAATGTATGGTAATGCGCCAATTATTTCAAAATGCTAAAAGATATTTGTAATTTTATGCCAGCAGTTTAATATGAGTTTTATTTTATTGCTTCATTTTAAAACAGTTATTTGTTCACTTATTTTAAGTATATATTTATGATTTAATGAAATAGTTCGTAAAAGTCTGGAATTTTCAAATGTTATATTTTTTAAATGCTCACTTTAGTATCGACAATGTTTTTTCTTTTATTTTTCAAATGCTTCAATTCACGTGATTTTCATTTTGCGTCAACTGTTACGCTTGGCGACAATGGTATCCATATAACGGAAAAGTACCCAAATCTCACTTTCTGATGCCCAAATTACACTAAGCTTTTTTTAAAAAACGTCAAAGCCCCTACAGTGGAAAAGTACCAAACTGTCTATTATTTTGCGCTATCTGTGTTATAGTTTGTACTATATGCAAGGGGTGTAGAGTGAAGAGTTTAAAAATTAAATATTAAAGTTTCGGCACAGATGTCATATATTGGCGCGATTTTTTTCTGACGCCAATGTCATATACACAACGGGTACTTAACTGGCGGCAAAGTGTCGTTATTTTGCTTGATATGGTAACCCGGATGTTGTTGTTTATGCTGTTGATGTTTTCGCCAAATTGGCGTATATGACAACTGTGCCAAAGTTTCTATAAAGCAGTATAAGACTAAAAAATTAAGAATAAAATAAATGCAAAATAAGACTTAAGTAAGAAAAATCATGCGCTAAGCATAGAATATGAAACACTTTCCAACACATCCTGAATGCTTCAACAAAACTTCGTTATTTGGGGAAATAAGATAACTAAGTAAACATGTTAGCAGACGCATAAAAAATTTAAAAAATTGATTTCAGGAGTTACCGTCATATAGTCAATAGTATCGTTATTACATGCCACTATTTAGCCAAATTTTAATTTAAACCACTCTTAAAACTACTGAAATCACATTTCCAGATATTATCATCCATAGACGGTTATGTATCCAGTTCTTTGCGTGACCCTGTATATCATTTTATCTATATTCTACAAACATTTCTGGAACAGATGTTATATTCGCCCCATATTGGCGCGATTTTTTTCGGTTGCCAATTTGGCGAAAACATCAACAGCATAAACAACATAATCCGGGTTACCACATCAAGCAAAATAACGACACTTTGGCGCAAGTTAAGTACCTGTTGCCTATATGATATTGGCGACAGAAAAAAATCGCGCCAATATGGGGCGAATATGACATCTGTACCACATTTCTTAGTAAACTAAATGCAGTTTAGCGTAAAAATGCATAACTCCTTTAAAAACCACCTTTAAGCAATTTACTCTCATACTCAGTAACCCTTACGAATTCTTTTGTGTAGCCCTGCATATGAACTGTAGCATTTATACACACAGTATAGTATGCATAAATGTAGTGAAAAATAAAAGCGCATATCATAATTAAAAATACATTTCTAGCAATCATTGCTTATGTACAATACTTCGGAGAAAAGTTGCTTGGCGAGAAAGAAGTTTGCCAACGTATTTTCTGACAACCTATTTACTGCTTCATACTCACAAGCAATTTTTTCCATATGTATGCAATTTATTTAATATAAAAAAAGCTATTTACCCATTTTTTATAATAAACAGAAGTAATTTTTGCACAGATGTCATATACGCATCGAGGTTGGCGTGATTTTTCTCTGACGCCAATTTGGCAGAAATCTCGCTTTCGAATACCAGTTACTTATATATTTTTAAATTATTTGCTATCATTTTGAAAAGGAAATAACTATAAATAAATAAAAGTTTGAATAATAACTATAGAAAAAAACAGTTTACATAATTAAAAACAGAAAATAAAAGTAAATAAACAATTTATTAATAAATAAAAAACAATAGCCGGGTTACCATAGCAGGCAAAATAACACCATTTTGGCGCCAGTTAGGTATCCCGGTTCATATCTGAAATCTATGCCGTAATTTGTATATAAAAAAATATTATATATATTTAGAAACGATTTTTTATGTATATAAATGCATATATAAACAAAAATAAAAGTTCATTAGATTTGTTTTCATAGTTGTTTATATATTTTGGCAACATATCTCACTTTCTGATGCCCGAATTGCGCCAAGCTTTTTTTTAAAATGCGCTATAATGGAAAAGTACCTAAATAAATAATTAATAGAAATAACCAATTATACAAACTAAAACTTTTTATTTCGAGATCAAAGCATTATTTTTAATTTCAATTAAAAATGCGTATATCCTTGGATAAATTTAGTTGAAATTAGGTTCACAGCTTAATATCTCATTCCATAAACCTAAGCAAACACAAGTGATTCATTCATCGTGAAACTTAAAAATTTTTTAAATCATTGATGTAATCATTCACAAAGTAAGTTCTCCAACAATCAATGGACAATATTCTAATGACATCATAGTAGGTAAAATGGTGGCGGTATCGTTTGAAATCACAAAGATTTAATTTTGCAACGTCTCTTAGTTACATTATTTTATTGTCATATTTATGAGCTCAGAACAAACGCATATTTTTTCATTATTTAGTTATTAAAGACGGAAAAAAATTATAAATGCATGATTTGAAAATTTTAAATAATTTTCTTTCTTAATAGTAAAAAATAACATCGGGAAGTAACAGCGGGTTTAAGTTAAATAAGTTTAACTCTTTAATTCTGTTGTAATATTCAAAATAACTGTACTTATTAGATTTCAGTAAACAACATCAGGACCCGATTAAACTTTGAAGTTAGAGGAATTACAATGTTATTTCAGGACCTTTCTTTTCGAAAAGCTTTTCTAAATTCCACATGTACATGGAAAATCTTCAGTGTTAGAAATATTATTCTTAGGACTGACATAACATGAGAACGGCCTGCAATTTTACACAAGTTTTTGAAAACTACTTTATATCAGAAATTTTACTAAAAACTGGTTACTTTTTTGTTACAGCGGCCCACACTATTAGGATTATGACAAGTTGCAGCCAATTTCGCCAACGTCGTAACCAAGATCGTGAAGCACACACATATAATACCATATAATACCATTTCATGAAATCGTATACGATAATTTAATAGTTTTTACCTTACTTCAAGTGTGAAATTTATTTATTTTTAAGGCTTAACAATCTAAATTGTCCAATATTTGAATTAAAAAAATGTAAACAAAGATTGAATAGCCATGACCGCAAAAAGCCTCAAATCTGCATAACACTTGGAACCAAACTGTGCAGATTAGTGGTCTTCTACTGTACACATTTTTTCATAAATGTGTTTCGTTCTTAAAATGTGTTATTGGCACAGATGTCATATTCGCCCTATATTGGCGCGATTTTTTTCTGACGCCAATGTCATATACGCAATGTATACTTAACCGGCGCCAAAGTGTCGCTATTTTGCTTGATATGGTAACCCGGATGTTGTTATTTACTCTGTTGATGTTTTCGCCAAATCGGCGTCGGAAAAAAATCGCGCCAATATGGGGCGAATATGACATCTGTACCGTGTTATTTTCATCTCTCACTGCGGAACAAGCAAGAAAACTCATATTCTTGCCCATGAGTTGTATATATTTTTATATCTCTAAATTTCCGTCATTTTTGACGGGTTACCTTTCTAGTTTTCATATAAAGAGCGATTACAATCGCAGACAATAGGAGACTAAACATTTGCAAATCTTAGGCTAATGCTGATTGACGTAAAAGAAAATATTTATTTCGCGTTAGATCTCTGAAAAAAGTAATAATAAATAAACATTCCAATTAAACAGTATCCTAATGGCGCCATATTCTGATTGCCGCCAACATCAACAAGTCGTTACTCGCGTTAAACTACAGACATAAATCATCAAATATCACAAGTTTTCTTTCAAAATAATGTTGGACAAATACTTAAAAAAAAAAAAAAGAAAGAAAAAAAAAAATCTATTTCTCTTTCCTCCTGATCAAAATAGCATTAAAAAGACTTGCAATGGGATAATTAATTTTTAAGCAGTAAAAAAGTTATTTTTTGTTTCTATACGAGTACGAGAATAAATAAAATTGCCAATTTGAGAAAGAATGGGCCCGAGCCCGAAGGCTGGTATAAAAATCAAACCCGTGTCAGGTCCTGGTTGAGTCCGTCTCATCTCTAGTGCTAATATATACTTTTTGTAGAATATGGGGTGCGAAGCATTCATTACTCATTTACAAGGTTATACAAAAGAGTTCGATTATATGATGGTCTACGGGTAAAAACTGTTCGCAGCGTATTTCAATTATTTTGCACTATTTCAAACATCATGAAACTGATATACATTACTGAAGCTAACAACAAAATGCTTGCAGTAAAATAGGATGGGGATTGCATTTATCATTCATTTACAGGGACACATAAACGATTTCGGGAACAAATCTGTATGCGAAGTTTGGCTATTAGGAATGATTGCTGCAAGTCCATTTTCACTTATGGTAAGGTTTTTTAGTTTAACTAAATTTTTGAATACTACATGGTGTGCATAAATTCTATAGAACATATACAGAGCAATTTTTAAATTCGTAAGCATTATTGAGAAAGAGCAGGAATTGCTTAAAGATGTTATTTTTAATTTGAGTTATGCAGCTTCAAGTTGTCTTTCAAGCTCAACTACATTTAGTATAATATACTAAGGTAAATTTGCTGCATATAAATAAAATTATATACAGGACTATGCAAAGAACTGGATATATAATCGCCTATGGATATTAACTCATGGAAGCGTAATTTAAATAGCTTAAGCATTGCTGGAATTAAATTTCAGCATTAATATGTGGCGTGTATTAAAATCTGTATGTCATATACAGGGCTGTACAAAAGAATTTAAGTACGTTTCCCCCTATCGGTAGAAACTGCTGAAGGGGAATTTTTTACTGTGTTATGCATTTTCTTACTAAACATAATTTAAGCACACTGTGTAGCATATGTACAAATTTATAGATCATATACAGAGCTTCACAAAAGAACTGGATTACTTTTACGGTTATGGGCGGTAATTATTAAAATGTGTTTTTTAAATGTGGTATAAGGACTGTTTCCTAGAAATCTGCACAAACTTTTCTTGACTTTAAAGTTATTAAAAAACGAGATAAAGAACTCAGATGGACACTGTAAGGTGACTTCAATGACCACCTTAGTCAATAACCACTCTGTAAAACTGTTATCGGATTTCAATTAAACCGTTTCGTTTGACATTATCGATTTTACTTTTGGTGGTACTTGCTAAACATTGTACAAAATTTAAGTTCATAATTTTGAAACAATACTTGATTCGATTGATCAATTTCTGGGTGTTACCTGCTTTCTAGCCTTTGGCATACATTTTTGACATCAGATACTTTCAGAACCGCTCAATTGGTCAAATTTGGGGAACGCTAACCAGGTTGTCAGACTTCTTTATGAAAGTGATGTTTTGCTGGCGGAAATGGCTGAGAACGATTTTGCAGAGATGACTGCTATCCAAGTCTGGCCAGATACCGTAATCACAGTCATTGTAGTTGCTACAGATGTAAGGGATAAGAAGACGGCGAATGCCTTTGTTCAAATGTCGTTGCCCATTGACAGCGAACCCAGACTTTTGGATGAACGGATGACTCAAACCTTTCGGACCCATTGCAATCCATACAAGGATCTTGTCTTGGAATTTCGCTTTAGTAGAAAATTTAATGATATCTTGGGTCGTGGAGACGTCAGATGTATAATAGCCACCGTTATAGTTAAACATGGAGTGCTTGAGCTTAAAATATGAGCCGCCACCGTCATCGAAGATGAATATTCTATCAGAGAATTTTCTGAACAAGTGACCACACTTCGTTTTCACGACAACCATTTGTTTTTCTGTTCGTTCTGTTATGACCATTTCTTGTAATATTTGATGTTCAGGTTCTTAGTGATTGTCTTTTGTTTGTGGTTAGGTGAAACACTGTATTTCGAAGGCATGGGATGGATTAATACTCAGTCGTTTTCGTCAAACAGTCCTTTCAACTGTTCTAACTCTGGCTTGGAGATTTTTTTTTTTTTTTTTTTGCCTTCCTACCCGATCCCAGTTCTTTTTTGGCCGAGAGTCCCTCCTAGTAACGTTCTAGAACATCGTATGTAGTTCGTTTGGTGATATTTTCGGAAAATAAATAGTCCACGATGGACTTGCTCCTTGATGAATATTGCTTTCGTAAAACTTGTACACAATAATACATATACACTCCTCTTGTGGCTCTATTATCGGAAAACACAGATTATTTAATGATCTCTTGGCTAATGGCCATACTCTTATACACCATAGCACAACACTTCACGCGCAAGTTTCACCTGATTCGGTTTCCCTTGCTATTTTATATAATTGCAAAGTTTGTGCGGATTTCTAGGAAAAAGTCCTTATGTTTTCTAAAATGTTTAATTAGATATATTATTTACTTTATTGAAAGGCTAAGTTTTGCTAAAGCATTCTTGAAAAGTGTTGGAAAGTGTTTCATAATCTATGCTTGACGCATGATTTTTCTCTCTTGTTTAATTTTCAAGGGAAGACCATGCTATTTTATTTATTTATTTGCTTTTTTTTTTTTTTGCAGAGCGACGCAAAATCAATTCGTCAATTAACTGCAGAAAAAAATTGCGAAATTTTCAAATTAGACTTGAAAAAAATAGATAAATTGGCAAATTAGATTTTTTTTTTTTTATAATTATTAGTTTATGTACCTAAAGTGTTTACTTATACGTGTTTTTATTGTAATAAAATTTGACAAGCTATTTTAGGTTTTGAGTAATTTTTTTAAATTCTTTTGAGTCTGACCTGTGATGACAGATAAATTTTCTAAAATATCAAATTCCTTGGGGGGGGGGGGCATGCCCCCCCCAGCCCCCCTCAAATGACGCCCCTGGTAGGTGGGGGGCTAAATTTTTAGACGGGGCCTAATTTTAGTATCATCTTAGGGTTTGAATGAATGTCCATATAAGGTAATGTTACACTATAACATGAGAGTTTAGATCTTTTTGAGAGGAAGCTTATTTTTTGGAATCGACTTAGGGTTTGAACATGAAAATGTTAGGTGGCGCCCTTTATCGGCAGGAAATGGAAAGTATTGTAATCAGGTTTTTTCGTAAAAATTTCACTTGGAATCGAACCTGCAGCAAAATAGTCTCTTGACTTGATAATTTGAATTAGGTTTAACTGATGAAGCCAAGAAACTACGAAGTCACGAGGTCTAACTCATATGAGTTGTTGAACCTACATATTCAAGAACTAAATTGAAAATGGCTGACGTCGTGTTAACAACTCATATCAGTTAGACTTCGTGTCTTGATAACCTAGTCTGATTGTACATTGAATATTCCAGAAGGCATGATGGAAGCACGTGATATCTTATCGATTACGTCATGATCTGCAATCTGATAAACTGAGTATTTCTTTTCTGACTCTAAGTACGGTAAGTACCACTATTTTTCGATATGTACATATCGAATAATAATATGTTGTATGAATATATAATTTGTTGCTTTTTATATGAATGTTTAAGTATAGTTGTTTTTTAAAGTTTTGCAATCTTGGCATAGCGTATTATAATATATAAAACTTGGTTAATACTCATACTTGAATTCTATGAATGATGTAATAAAAAACTTCGCTTTTATAGGAAATTTAAGTTACTTCTAAATATATTATTATCCAGTTAAACAATGAATGATCATACTTTAGCAGTATAAAAATCAATCTTTGTTCACTAGAGTAAGAAAGTTATTTAATAGGATTTTGTTTGCAAATATATAATAACATGTTACTTAAGATTTTACAAAATAATAGACTTTGAAGAAAATATCCTCAGAGTGAGATGAAAAGGATTAGTGTCTTGTTAATAACTCATATTAGTTAGATCACATGACTGATAATACAACCTGATTGTAGATAGATCATTCAGAAGATATGAAGGGGGAGGCACGTAATGTCGATTACGTCACTATGCGCAATGCGACAAGTTAAACGTTTCTTTTCTCAGTTCAGACATGGTAAATTTATTATTTTTTGGCATGTATATATCAAATTTTTACTATCTTATAGTATTTTTGAATACTTTATTAAGTTAATTTTTTAAAATATTTTTAATTTTTTAAACTGAGGAACTTATTAATGTATCGCTTTAACGTTTCGAAGTGTATAATTATAGGATATAATGAGAGTAGGATGATAACATAAAGATTTATAATTATTTAGTTAAAGCATAGTGAAAGTTACAATACATATACACTAAACGAAAACATAGTGAAAGTTTTAAAGTCTTATATACAGATAGATACGCAAACTCACTTTTGATAAATTGTAATTTTTTCTGCTAACTTGTAATACTTGAATTGACTTGAATTTGAATTAATATGATTGATTGATTACTTGTATTTGAAATCTTTATTGGTTGATTGATTGATTGATATGATTGATTACTTTTATTTTAAATCTAGTTGAACTTTTTAAAAACATTTTTGATTCTTTTTTTGAATTTTTTAAAACTAGATTTTTATTTTTTAAATTTTGGAAAACTTCTTTATTTATTTTTTAATTTTAATTATTATAACTTTTTTTCTTTTTTTCTTTTTACTTAAAAATATTTTTATTAAATATGTATATGTATGTGTGTGTGTGTGTGTGTGTGTATATACCGGGTGTCCCAAAAAGGACTGACTGATTTTAAAATTCAATAACTTGTAAACGGTGACCGATATTTAAAAAATTCTTGCAGGAGGGTTATGCATAAGGTCAAAAGTTTTTTTAAAGTGATTTTCAATTTTAGTTCGAATTACAAACAATAGATGGCGCTGCGATCGATAGACGCTCAATTCAGGCTCGATTTTTGGTACTTCGTGGCCCGGATAATACATTTCCATCTCCTTTTTCCGCATAGAACAAGAAAAAGTACCAAAAATCGAACCTGTATTTAGCGACTATTGCTTACAGCGCCATCTATTGTTTGTAATTCGAACTAAAATCGAAAATCACTGTAATAAAACTTTTGACCTTATGCATAAACCTCCTGCAAGAATTTTTTAAATATCTGTCACCGTTTGCAAGTTATTGAATTTTAAAATCAGTCAGTCCTTTTTGGGACACCCGGTATATATATATATATATTAATCTATTGCTTCTATACGATAAAAAAGAAGATATATATTAAACTATAACATGTTGAAAGTCATGTACATGTACAGGCAGGTAAACTCGCTTTTGCAAACTTAATTTATGAAGTTTTTAAATATTATTTTAATTTTGATAACTTAATTTTTTTAATTTTATAAAGTTTTTTTTTTCAAAGTTTTAATTTTCAATTTTATAAAGTTTTTTTTTTCAAAGTTTTAATTTTTAAATTTTATAAAAGTTTTTTTTCTTTCAAAGTTTTAATTTTTAAATTTTATAAAGTTTTTTTTTAACTTTTTAATTTTAAAAAGTATAAATTATAATATTAAGATTATTAGTTTAATGTTTTAAACTTATGTTATATTTTTTATTTATTAAAGAATTGTTGTTTTCTTAAGTTATACATATGCAAATTATACTCTAACACTCTATTAAAAGTTCTAAAAGGTATGGCAAAATAAACATACATATTAGTAATGATATGATTGATTGATTGATTGATATGACTAATTGATTAATTGATTGATATGATATGTATTATGTTAACGGTTTTATTCTTTTTCGAAGAATAGTATTAACGGTTTCAATTTTTGAAAAGTATGAATCACATTATTAAGATTTTTAGTTTGATATTTTATAGACATGTTAGATATTTTTAATTATTATATGTTTGTTTATTCTTTAGTTACACATGTACAAATTATAACATCCCATTAAAAGTTGTAATAGGGGTATCATAGTCTATCACTTTAAAAAAATAAACATATAGATTAAAGAGTATAGGAATGCATTTTGTTTTAAACAATTCATTTTGAGTGGTGGTTTTATCCTTTTTTGAAGGATTGTGTAATAACACAAGGTAACAGTTTTTATATATAGGGTGAATGATATATATTATGTTCATAATTTTATCCTTTTTTGAAAATAGTATGATAACACAAGGTAATAGTTTTTATATACTGGGTGAATGATACATATTATGTTAATGGTTTTATCCTTTTTGAAGAATTGTATTAACGGTTTTAATTTTTGAAAAGTATGAATCACATTATTAAGATTTTTAGTTTGATATTTTATAGACATGTTAGATATTTTTAATTATTATATGTTTGTTTATTTCTTTAGTTACACATGTATAAATTATAATATTCCATTAAAAGTTGTAATAGGGATACCATACTCTATCACTTTGAAAAAATAAACCTATAGATTAAAGAGTATAGGAATGCATTTTGTTTTAAACAATTCATTTTGAATGGTGGTTTTATCCTTTTTTGAAGGATTGTGTGGTAACACAAGGTAACAGTTTTTATATACAGGGTGAATGATAAGTAAATATTATTTGATTGAACACCATTAATTAGGCAAAATTTGAAGTATTATATATTTTTTCTTTTTCTGTATAGTATTATATGAATACTTAGTAAATGTTTACTTAAAATGAATACAATTTTTAGTAGAATGTTATATGAATACTTAGTAAATATTATTTAAATGAACACAATTACTTAGATAAAATTTGAAATATTATATATATTTTTTCTTTTTAGTATAATATTATATGAATACTTAGTAAATATTTACTTAATTGAATACAATTTCTTAGAGAAAATTTGAAATATTGTATTTATTTTTTCTTTTTAGTGAAATATTACTTGAATACTTAGTAACTATTTACTTGATTGAATACAATTACTTAAACAAAATTTTGAAATATTATATTTATTTTTTCTTCTTAGTATAATATTAGTTGAATATTTAGTAAATATTATGTAGAAATATTATTAAATGTTTTGCAATCACTTATACAAAATTTGAAATATGATATTTATTTTTCTTTATAGTAAAATATTATATGAATACTTAGCAAATATTATATAGAAATATTATTGAATGTTTTTTAAATATTTTGCAATTGGTTAAACAAAATTTGAAATATGATATTTATTTTTTCTTTTTAGTACAACATTAGTTGAATACTTAGTAACTATTTACTTAATTGAACGCAATTACTTAGACAAAATTTGAAATATTATATATATATTTTTCTTTTTAAGTATGATCTTACATGAATACTTAGTAAATATTTACTTAATTGAATACAATTTCTTAGAGAAAATTTGAAATATTGTATTTCTTTTTTTCTTTTTAGCGAAATATTAGTTGAATACTTAGTAATTATTTACTTAATTGAACACAATTACTTAGATAAAATTTGAAATAGTATTTATTTTTTTCTTTTTTAGTACAATATTAGTTAGTAACTACTTAGTAACTATTATTTAATTGCATATAATTACTTAGACAAAATTTGAGATATGATATTTATTTTTCTTTTTAGTAAAATATTATATGAATACTTAGTAAATATTATACAATAATATTATTAAATGTTTTGTAATTACTTAAACAAAATTTGAAATATGATATTTATTTTTTCCTTTTATTATAACATTAGTTGAATACTTAGTAACTATTTACTTAATTGAACACAATTACTTAAACGAAATTTGAAATATGATATTTATTTTTTCCTTTTAGCATAATATTAGTTGAATACCTAGTCAATATTATGTAGAAATATTATTAAATGTTTTGCAATTACTTAAACACAATTTTAAATATTATAATTTTTTTATTATTTTTAGTATAGTATTATATGAATACTTAGTCAATATTATGTAGAAATATTATTAAATGTTTTGGAATTACTTAAACAAAATTTGAAATATGATATTTATTTTTTCTTTTTAGTATAATATTAGTTGAACACAATTACTTTGTCAAAATTTGAAATATGATATTTACTTTCTTTTTAGTAAAATATTAGTTAAATACTTACTAAATATTATGTAGAAATATTAAATGTTTTGTAATTACTTAAACAAAATTTTAAATATGATATTTATTTTCTTTTTAGTAAAATATTATATGAATACACAGTAACTATTTTCTTAATTGAATACAATTTCTTAGATAAAATTTGAAATGTTGTTAGAATAAAAAATAAAAGACAAAATATGCTTCACTTATGTAATATTTATTAATCATTTTCAATAGTTATAGAAAGACAAATAATTTTAAAAAGGTATAGGTATTCAAATTATTTTATATGTTTAGACAAAGAATCATTTATGCATTTTGATAAGATATAAACTCAAAGTCGAGATAAAAGATTAACTTCAGGATTTTAATATAAAATAAAGTTAACTCGTGATTCATTTGATAAGAAATGAAAAAAAAAAAAAAAAATTAGGTAAAGTTGATTTAAGAGTCATGTAATTAAACTATGTGTTTAAATACTTTGACTGATGTCTTCACTGTTGTGCGTTACTAATAACACATATCTACCTTAAAAGAAAAATAGTAGTAAATATCTTATATAAGAAATTAAAATATGAATTATGTTTGAAAGGAGAGGAATATGATTGGATATAATAATTCGAAATTCAATGATATGACATACGTTTATAATATTTTAAAAGTAGAATTCAAGTTATATATTTCTTAAAAATGTATCATAAATTTAATATTTTTAGTTTATTTTAATTAATTTTCGTGAATGAATCATAAAATGACGTTTTAAAGTGTCTTTTCGTAAAAAAGATATGCTGCAAATAGTACACATATAGGATGATTTCTGTGATCTTTCTCCTGAATGTATGATTGAATGTCATTTTAAAGTGTCTTTTCGTAAAAAAGATTTGCTGCAAATAGTACACATATAAGACGGACTCTGTTCTCCTGAATGTATGATCAAATGTCGTTTAAAACTGTCTTTTCGTAAAAAAAGATTTGCTGCAAATAGTACACATATAAGACGTGTTCTGTTCTCCTGAATGTATGATCAAATGTCGTTTTAAACTGTCTTTTCGTAAAAAAGATTTGCTGCAAATAGTACACATATAAGACGGGTTCTGCTTCTTCAGTTCTGATGAGAAAGATTCCGCTTCGTTATCTGAAAGAGGTTCCACTTTAGGTCGTACTGTTAATCTCATGTGAGATAATTTATGGCGTTTCAAATTAGAATAGCTAGAGAATGCTTTTTGACAGATGTCACATACAAATGGCCGTTTTTCTGAATGTATGATCAAATGTCGTTTTAAAGTGTCTTTTCGTAAAAAAGACTTGCTGCAAATAGTACATAAAAAAGGTGACTTCAGTTTTGATACAGAGGATTCCACTTCATTATCTGAAACGGGTTCTACTTTAGGTCGTACTGTTAATCTCATGTCTTGATCATTTAATCTTGATACATCATCGTTTAACATAGTAGAATATCCATCTTGAGAACCAGCCATATTATCTTAAGTGTAAAAACGTCTTCACACATTCAAAGAAAAGCAAACACTAATGAAAAACAGGTCTCGTTCCATTCAATTTCATATAATCATAGGGGGCGCATGTTAAAAAATTTTAATGATTGGTGCATAAATGTGAGAATAACACGTGACATAAAGTATAAAATTCACGGGAAGTGGATCAATCAGATATTGAAAGATACTTTTGTAATGTCTGAAAAGTATATGATTATTCGAATTACGAGTTTGAATTCATCGTTCTAACGTTTTACAAGTTAATTTTATTATTTCAGTGAAATATATGTTAAACCAATGTTTAAACTAGTACTAAATTTTATTAAACTCTACAAAAGAATGAGTTGAAGTGTAGCAGTAGTTTTAAAATTCATTAGAAGTAATGTAGAATCATTAAATAATTATCTATTGCAATAACGAACTAGGAGCAGATTTAATTTATAATAATTGCTTATTGCATAACTTTCTCTCAAAATGGGTCGTTGAAATCTCTTAACTTATTAAGAAAAAATAATAGTTCGTCCTTGACCGGACTCGAGCCGGTAACCCCATGGTTAACAGCCATATGCGCTATCCAATTGCGCTACAAGGACATTAAAATTGGAAATTAAAAAACTGTCAGAATGTTAAATGTTGAGTGATGCAATTATCACTCCCGTTGAGTTAAATTAATGTTAAACGAAAGCATAATAAAGGGTTAAGTATTTAGGAAAGATAGTGTTCAAATGTATGTTAGTAAATGTTGGGGCGCGGTTTGCCCAGTGGATAGCGTATCACCCACAAAAATGAAATTTGAATCATAGTTCGCAGGTTCGAAACCAGGGTTTGGTAAAATGAACCTACTCTCGCGCGCAGAATCGATCCAATCAGTTAAACTAAAAATAAAAATCGTATACATTAAAGTAATTCTCAAGTAGTGGATAGCATATCAGTTACAAAAAATGAGATTTGATACGAAGTTCGCGAGTTCGAAACTAAGGTTTGCTAGAATGATCATACTCCCATATGCAAAATCGATAAAATCGTATACATTAAATTAATTCTCAAAGTGTAGTTAAAATAGGTACTGTTGACTCACCTTAAGTAACCAACACACCAACGCACATAAATGAGGGGAACACAATTTTTTGTCATGAAACATCTAAAATCTCGGCTTACAGGTGTAGTTTCTTGGCTTCATCAGTTAAACCTACTTCAAATTATCAAGTCAAGAGACTATTTTGCTGCAGGTTCGATTCCAAGTGAAATTTTTACGAAAAAAACCTGATTACAATACTTTTCATTTCCTGCCAATAAAGGGCGCCACCTAACATTTTCATGTTCAAACCCTAAGTCGATTCCAAAAAATAAGCTTCCTCTCAAAAAGATCTAAACTCTCATGTTATAGTGTAACATTACCTTATATGGACATTCATTCAAACCCTAAGATGATACTAAAATTAGGCCCCGTCTAAAAATTTAGCCCCCCCACCTACCCTATCATACTATAGTATGATCTAGATCGACTCCTTACGTTTGAAAACTATCTATAATTTTCTTCTAAACTAATACTATCCTACTATAGCATGATCTTTCCGCACTTTACTCTTATCTCACTATAACATACTCTTATCAGATTATCTTATTTTATTTCCGGATGATAAGAACCTAACACGCATATCTCTCAAATCCTATCCTACTATAGTATGATATTCAGTTCCACCCACCTCCCACCTCCCACTGCCGCAATCCAACTCTCTTTTCTATACTACTATTATTATCTATAAAAATTAATAAAATGCTTAAAGACATTGCAGGTAAGTGGTGGTTTGATTAATTAATGCTTCAATTGTAAAATATTTTACCAGCAGATTATTTTCTGCCACTGAAGTATCTGTCACAGACACTTGGAGAATTTTCTGCAACTGTGGTGCCAGGCATAGCAGTTTAAAGTTTAGACGTAATTCAATGAAGAGAAATTGTGATTTTTTTTTCTGTCGCCATTTGTCAAAGTTCCCGATATTTCTTAGCGACAGATTGGAAAAATTCAGCGTGTGCTTCTGCACTCTTTTGTCAAAATTTGCTATACATTTCCGTGATCTTTTGATGAAATTTGCAATTTATTCCCTCGACTGTTTATCGAATTTTGTGTTTTATTTTTATAGTGATTGTTTTTACAAGATCGTTTCATGAAATTCGCGTTTTTTTGCGACCATTAGCCAAAGATTAGACAAACTTTGCTATGCGTTTCTGCGATCTTTTAATGAAATTTGCAATATTTTTCTTCGTTTACTGAAATTCACGCTTTTTTTTTCAGCGATCGTTTCACAAAATGCACGATCCCCCCCCCCCCCCCCCCCCCAAATCGTTTCATGAAATTTGCGTTTTTTTTTTTTTTTTTTTTTTTTTTTTTTTTTTTTACGATCAGTGACAAAATTTGTGTTTTTCTTTTCCGCGGCCATTTGTCGACATTTCCGATATTCCTCAGAGACAGATTGGCAAAATTCGTAGTGTGCACTCTTTAGACAAACTTTGCTATGCATTTCTGCGATCTTTTGATGAAATTTGCAATATTTTTCTTTGTTTACTGAAATTCACGTTTTTTTTTTCAGCGATCGTTTCACAAAATGCACGATTCATCCCCCCCCCCCCCCAAATAATTTCATGAAATTTGCATTTTTTTTTTTCAACGATCAGTGACAAAATTTGTATTTTTCTTTTCCGCAGCCATTTGTCGAAGTTCCCGATATTTCTCAGCGACAGATTGGCCAAATTGGCATATGCTTCTGGACTTTTTTGATGAAATTTACCATGCATTTCTGCGATCTTTTGATGAAATTTGCAATATTTTTCTTCGATTGTTTACTGAAATTCGCGGGTTTTTTTTCAGCAATCGTTTGACGAAATTCGTGTTTTTTTTTTCAACGATCTATAACAAAATTTGTGATTTTATTTTATTTTATTTATTTATTTATTTATTTTTTTTTTTGGCGACTATTTGCCAAAGTTCCCGATATTTCTCAGCGACAGATTGGCAAAATTCAGAGTGTGCTTCTGCACTCTTTTGTCAAAATTTGCTATACATTTCCGCGATCTTTTGTTAAATTTGCAATTTATTCCCTCGACTGTTTATCGAATTTTGTGTTTGATTTTTACAGTGATTGTTTTTACAAGATCGTTTCATGAAATTCGAGTTTTTTTTTTTCAACGATCTGCGACGAATTTTTTTTTTTTTTTTTTTTTTTTTTTTTTTTTGGCGACCATTTGCCAAAGATTAGACAAACTTTGCAATGCGTTTCTGTTATCTTTTGATGAAATGTACAATATTTTCTTCGTTTACTGTAATTCACGTTTTTTTCAGCGATCGTTTCACGAAATTTGCAGTTTTTTTTTCATGATTTTTTTTAAACGATCAGTGACAAAATTTGTTTTTCTTTTCCGTGGCCATTTGTCGAAGTTTCCGATATTTCTCAGCGACATATTGGCAAAATTTGTAATCAGCACTCTTTAGATAAACTTTGCTATGCGTTTCTGCGATCTTTTGATGAAATTTGCAATATTTTTCTTCGTTTACTGAAATTCACGCTTTTTTTTCAGCGATCGTTTCACAAAATGCACGATTTCTCCCCACCCCCCCAAATCGTTTCATGAAATTTGCGGGGTTTTTTTTTTAACGATCAGTGACAAAATTTGTGTTATTCTTTTCCGCCGCCATTTGTCGAAATTCCCGATATTTCTCAGCGACAAATTGGCAAAATTCGTAGTGTGCGCTCTTTAGACAAACTTTGCTATGCGTTTCTGTGATCTTTTGATGAAATTTGCAATACTTTTCTTTGTTTACTGAAATTCACGTTTTTTTTTTTTCAGCGATCATTTCACAAATTGCACGATTCTTCCCCCCCCCCCCCCCTAATCGTTTCATGAAATTTGCATTTTTTTTTCAACGATCAGTGACAAAATTTTTGTTTTTCTTTTCCGCGGCCATTTGTCAAAGTTCCCGATATTTCGCAGCGACAGATTGGCAAAATTGGCATATGCTTCTGCACTTTTTTGACGAAATTTGCCATGCATTTCCACGATCTTTTGATGAAATTTGCAATATTTTTCTTCGATTGTTTACTGAAATTCGCGGGGTTTTTTTCAGCAATCGTTTGACGAAATTCGCGGTTTTTTTCAACGATCTATGACGAAATTTGTAATTTTATTTTTTTTCGGCAACTATTTGCCAAAGTTCCCGATATTTCTCAGCGACTGATTGGCCAAATTCAGTGTGCGCTTCTGCACTCTTTTGTCAAAATTAGCTATACATTTCTGCAATCTTTTGAGGAAATTTGCAGTTTCCTCGAC
This sequence comes from Maratus speciosus, assembly GCA_963932465.1. Lineage (NCBI taxonomy): Eukaryota > Metazoa > Arthropoda > Arachnida > Araneae > Salticidae > Maratus > Maratus speciosus. The sequence goes on along the minus strand of OZ010799.1, from coordinate 345,459,745 downwards.
TGTTTATCGAAATTTGTGTTTTATTTTTATAGTGATTGTTTTTACAAGATCGTTTCACGAAATTCGTGTTTTTTTTTCTTTTTCAACGATCTGTGACAAAATTTGTGATTTTTTTTTATGCACCCATTTGACGAAGTTCCCAAAATTTCTCAGCGAGAGATTGGCAAAATTCGGCATATGCATCTGCACTCTTTGGACAAACTTTGCTGTGCATTTCCGCAATCTTTTGATGAAATTTGCAATATTTTTCTTCGATTGATTACAAAATTTATTTATTTTTTATAGTAATTGTTATTTTCAAGATTGTTTGACGAAATTCGTGTTTTTTTTTCAACGATCTGTGACGAAGTTTGTGATGATTTTTTTTCCGCGACTATTTGTCGAAGTTCCCGATATTTCTCAGCGACATATTGGCAAAATTTGTAATGTGCACTCTTTAGACAAACTTTGCTATTCGTTTCTGCGATCTTTTAATGAAATTTGCAACATTTTTCTTTGTTTACTGAAATTCACATTTTTTATTCAGCGATCATTTCACAAAAGGCACGATCCCCCCCCCCCCCCCCAAATCGTTTCACGAAATTTGCATTTTTTTTCAACGATCAGTGACAAAATTTGTTTTTCTTTTCCGCGTCCATTTTTTTTTCAACGATGTATGACGAAATTTGTGATTTTATTCATTTTTTTTTGCGACCATTTTTGACAAAATTTGCTATGCATTTCCGCGATCTTTTACTGAAATTTGCAATATTTTTCTTCGATTGTTTACTGAAATTCGATGGCTTTTTTCAGCTATCGTTTCACAAAATGCACGATTTTTTCCCAAGATTGGCGAAATTTGCATTTTTTTTTCAATTATCTGTGACGAATTTGATTTTTTTTTCTGCGACTATTTGTCGAAGTTCCTGATATTCCTGAGTGACAGATTGGCAAAATTCAACATGTGATTCTGAGATCTTTTGATGAAATTTCCAATTTTTTTCTTCGATTGTTTCACAAAATTCATGATTATTTTTCTAAGATCGTTGGATGAAATTCTTTTTTTTTTTTTTTTTTTTTTTTAATGATCATTTCACAATTTTTTTCAACGATCTATGACGAAATTTGTGATTTTTTAAAAATTTGTGACAATTTATTGCATGTTATGTGTTCACCGTTCATGGGTGTCTAAAAATGTAGTCAACAACATTAACAGGAAGATAGATTATAAATAACAAACACTCAAAATTTTCGCTTTATTGAATTATGCCTAAACTTTACACTGCCCTTTCAATATGAAAACATTAATCAATAAAGTATAAGATGTGTTTTCATTAGGAAGAGAGAATATTAACAAACGAATAAGAACTGAGTGAAAAATCCTTGAGTTCATGAAATGCTTAATATGCTGTACATTTTGTGATATATTATGAGTTTTATAAGAATCGCACGTGAATGGACTCTTATCGCTCAAGAACGGAAATTATTTACTTCATAGAAAGTTCAAGAAACACGTTCCATGCTTGGGCGACTATGCATATGTAAATTGCCATTAACACGAAGAACGAATACAATTGAAATTAACTTACGTGAATGATAACATTTTAAAATTTTAAAGAAGGTGGAAGAGTTGAATTTCGAGTTTGGAAGGCAGGTGACGATAATTGTCCTTTCAACTGTAGCGTTTTCTACGATGAGTATCCTTTATATGTTGTTTTCTGACAGAGGTCGTTTTAAAGCTTTTGGTCTGTACATTACTAAGCACTCACTCCTCTCCTCTTAACTAATTTTTTCATCAGTAGAGGGTGTTTTTAAATTTTAATTTGTTCACGACTATGGCATACAATTTTACAAAAATTTATGAATAAAATTTGCATAACATCTCAACAATTTGCAAGTGCTTCTCCCCCATTTTCACACTGTGAGTGGGTACGTATTTCAGACAAAATCGAGTTACATATAAAATCATATAAATTAAAGGTTTCTTTATAAATATTACCACGGACCCGGGCAACGCCGGGCGGGTCAGCTAGTTATTAATATAAAAGTTTATCTTTACCAAAAATATTTTATTTATTATGAAAAATATAAAGCAACCAATAAAATAAAAAAAATATATAAACACAATTTAGGGCGCGAAGGATTCGAACCCCTAGCTCCTAGTCTTGAGTTGAATGCGCTATCCATTCAGACATCTAGCTCATCTTCCGCGATAAAGGCCCACTCCATGTTCTCTCTCCTGGGTGCGCGTGCATCTTGAACAGAACCAATGGCAACTTCTTTTTTTTTTTTTTTTTTTTTGACAACTGAATTGCTTTTCAGCTTGTTAACGAACCAACCAATATTGTTTTGGCGCAAATCGCAAATTATGTAAACAAACGAGTTTCTTCTTTGTTCAAATCAAATATTCTATCTTGTAAGTATTTATGTTTATTAATGGAGTATATAGTTTAAAGTATATAGACTTAATAACATGTGTGGCGTTTATTCGTCTGTCACAAATTTAAATTCAGAAATATTAATCATTGAAAATTTATAATTTCATAAAACATCGTTTGAATTATTCTACTAAAAATAAGATTATTAATACTTTTACAATGTGAATTTGCTTTGAAAATTTTACACATATAAAAATTTTTAAAGGGAAAAAATATAGCTTAATAATACATAGAGAATAAGCGTTCATACCTAATTTTGAGTTAAAGAATAATGTCTCTACTCTAGGGAAAAGAGACGGAATCAGTAAAAGTTCTATCTGTATTTTTTTAAATGTACTACTTTTTTCGCATTTTCATCAGTATTTGGGAATCCTATTCTTTTCCAATTAAAGAATAATCTTATTTGTATTTTAATTTTAAAGGAAGATTTAGTATGTACTACACAGTTATATTTACCAAAAGATAAACTCTGTAATTAAATTCTTCCGAGACAAAGCTGTAATTTACACTACCGGATTTTACTTAGAAGCATATGATGAAATTATATATTTGGGTAGAGCTACTAACTTATTAATTATGGATTTTCTATAATAGTTAAAGTTTTTTTCGCCCCCTTATAAAATGAAAAATGGGTACTACTTAGTTATCCTGTCGACCAATTTCGCCAAATTATACAAATTGACATAAGTTTTATTTTAAATAACGAAAGTACAAATAAATTAGTATAACATTAATAAAAACACAAATAAAACTTCAAAATAAAAATTCCTTGATGACACAAACACGTGTAACTTGTTTGAAGTCAAGTGAACGTGACATTTACGATCAACCATTATTGGCATTTAATCTTATAGTTTGGCGATAGATTTTTGGTCGACGGGGTAACTAAGTAGTACCGAAAAATGTTCTTATTTGTATCTGGGTAATCTGGTCAACTCACATTACTGACATGATAATTTAAAAATTATTTTTGAAAATTAGAGTTCTTCTCATTAAAAATTTTCAAAAGAACTTTCAGTGGTTATTATCTGTCTTTCATTCTGAAACATGTCAGGCACTGTAGCGAAAGATATTGCCACAACAAAAAATCGTGAATTAGTTTCAAAATTATTGTATTTCTTTACTAACTGCTCTTCAATTTTTTTTTTTTTTTCTGCTGTTAATAGATTGAGCTTGCTTCTTTAAATTATGACTTTATCTTAATTCAAATATTAATAATAGATTTAAATACATTTATTAAGTTTATGTTTAAGCACGGCCAGTGCGAGGTTTTTTTCTTGGGGCCCATTTTGTGAAAAGTAGCATTTTGTAACGAAATATGAAATCCAGTTACTGGAATTCGAACCAAACATAATATTATTAGTAACTTCTTTAAGTCCTTCTGCCAAAGTTTTCCTTTCTCATGAACTTGTTTTCTTTGCAAATGACTTTAAAACCTAACAATATAAAAATAATTAATGAAGAGTATGTTTTTTATGGAATAGAATTTTGTGAAGGGGCCCATTTTATTAAAAAGAATTTTGTGAAGGGGCCTGTTTTATTAAATGTATTTTTGTGAGGGGCTTTAAATAGGCCCCAAATTTTGCCTGTATCGTCCCCTGGTTTAAGTTACAAGTTAAGTTTACCTGGTTTAAAAACAAATGCTTTGTAGAAATTTACTATGAAGTGTAATGATGTTTTGTCTTTAGCCTATTACATAGTAGTTTTGGCTTAGATGTATTATAATCCCGCATCCGCTATCTTGGATTTTTTTCTTGCATGGAAACTCCTTTTTCGCCAAGTAGTAAATGTCGCCAATGGTTAAATATTGTTAATAGATTAATATAATATTGAAAAAACTGGAATATAATAGTAATAACTGTTAATTAAAAAATAATTTTTAATTCACACCAAGAAAAAAAATCCAAGATGGTGGATGCGTGATTATAATACATCTGTTCTGATAATTTGATACATTACTGATAATTCTAGTTTATTTACTAATTACTGTAATCATCTTATTCAAATAGCTATTCTTTTCTGACATACATATTACTACTTACTTTTCCTATGTCAAAGATTTTCTAACAGAATTTAAATAGAGAAGCTTCTCATAGCAAGCATCTTGTTTTTTAGAACAAAGGGGTCAAGAAAGGGGCACAATTCTTTTTATAATAATGTACAGGCATGAAAGAGTTCCTCCCAAGGGAGGAATTCCACCTTTTTTAACCACTTCATAGTTTGCCCCGAGATAAGTCGGAGGGGGGGGGGGGTAAAAGCACTGTTTACCCGTACCTGTCACCAGTGAAGTGGTTAAAGCAGTTTTAGATGTTCTCTGAATTGATGAAAGAATGCAAAGAAAATTTTGGAACCATATAAAAAGGAATGAGAAAGGGGAGAATTCAATAATCGGACACTTAGTCTACTCAAATCTTTGGAGTTTATTTTTGAATTGTTGTACAAAAAAGTCATCAAATCAAAGGTGAGCTTATATTATAAGAATCTAAAAGTCATGTAAATGAGTTTGTTTATAGTGTTTTTCCAGAGTGAAATTTTGTTTTAGACTTTCAAAGGAAAAGAAAGTTTCTATAAGGTTCTTTTTGAAACTGTGATATGTCATAGTTGAAATAAAATAATTAAAACTTTAAGGATGACACAAATCTTTGTAAAATGTGTAAAAGTCAAGATCAACGTTGTTTTGCAGAAATTTGCGTAGCAGTTTTGATTTTGAATATATATTTTTTTTCGGCACAGATGACATATACACAATGGCGTATTGGCGCGATTTTTTACTGACGCCAATGTCATATGCGCAACGAGTACTTAACTGGCACCAAAGTGTTGTTATTTTGCTTGATATGGTAACCCGGATGTTGCTGTTTATGCTGTTGATGTTTTCGTCAAATTGGCGTCGGAAAAAATATATGACATCTGTGCCTTTTTTTTAATATTAAATTTCAACTAAATGAATAATTAAGGCATACATTTCAAGGCAAAGGGTTCAAAGTATCTTTGAGATTTTTTACAATTTGATAAATTGTTATTTTGATAACGAGAGTGAAAATGACCGAGAATTACCCCAGAAACTCAGTAACCAGGAATTACCCCGGTTGACACTATTATTTTAAAACAACTGGTCTTCCATCCATAAACAAAATAATGAAAAAAGATTCAGTAAAGTCATTTTTACTTTACAGATGTTAAAAACACAAGAAAAATAGACAACCAGAGGAGTGAACGCTTATTCTCAGAAGCAGGAAATTCTTGTGATTAAAGATGTAAAAGATTATAGCCTGAAAATACTGAGTGCCTAATGCTCCTACATCTTAGCTTGCTTTTAATAAAATTTAAATAGTTATAGTTTAAATATTATATTTTCATCCTATATGACATTATAATATCATTTTGTGAAAATACAGTTAAACCCCGCTTAGTGAACCCTCAAGGGACTGAAATTTCAGTTCACTATATCCGTTCTGCAAACAATTTTAACTAAATGGTTCTGAACTCCTCCCTCGAAACACACATTATTTAAATAAATGGCCAATAAAATGAAATACAAAATGACTGAAAAATACTAACAAAAAACACGTTAACTTACTTTTATTATTTTTCACTCTATGTCTTGCGCACAAAAAAATTGGTAATCTTTAGCTGATGAGAGGCTGATTCAAGAAAAAAAATTAATCCATCGTTCTGTCGAATGACCGAAATGTTTCCATCACTCTTGGCTCTATATTTTGTGTACACACAAATTTGTTCAGTTACTTGAATTGCTGCTTTGGCGTATAATGAGTACGCATTCCTACACGTCTCCCCTGAAATTCCAGGAATGGATGTTGCACCCACTGACCTCTTATAGGTGCAACATCTGCCTTTGTTTAGGGAGGGTGAAGGGAGATAAAAAAGGCAAAAGAGATTGTTACATTCTTACCTATACATTCCAGTCTATGGGTGGTTTTAAAAATCGGCATATGTATTTATTTTAAAGTAAGTAATTTCAAAATTATTACAAAAAAAAAAAAAATCAGTCAAAGACAAAGAAAGTTCATTATATACAACCACCTCATTTTTTTTTGGGTTCATTATATCCACAAAAAATAACTTTATACGTGTATTGCACGGCACGGGACCAAACATTTCGTTCATTATATCCGGAGGTTCATTATAAGCCGTGTTCACTATAATGGGGTTTGACTGCATATATATCTTTGTTAGCATTGCTTTTATTGAGAATGGGATAATGTTGGTAAGTATGGAACAAATTAATTTTGCACTAACTTTTTCTGATAATGTTAAAAATATAATTCTTAAAAATGTGTCACTATCTGGCAACCGGATATTAAAATATTCAGCTAGACCAAATATTAAAGTATTTTCGGCTAGACCGAATATTTCATTTCAGTGCCGAATAAGCAGGATATTCGGTGCATCCCTAATTTAAAATTTAAATAATTATGACTTTTGCAGTCTTTGACCACCAAAAAGGCTTTGTATTATATTTACCTTTTAGCTAAAGTTTATATAAGTATTTATTTATTTAGATATTAAATATGGAAGGAGGTATTGTGAAACCCATCAGCAAAAACAATGTCCACAAGATTTGTTCAGGACAAGTTGTTTTAACACTTGCTACTGCTGTTAAGGAACTTGTAGAAAACAGTATTGATGCTGGTGCTACTAATATAGGTAAATATTCTATTTTAAATGTTTTGTTTTGAAACCTTTATAATGTAGGGGAGAGGGGGGCACATGTGAACATGGGGTACATGTGAACAATGCATATTTCACTCAGTTAATTTGAAATAAAAAAATTCAAAAAATTACCAATTGATGGTAGTACTGGTACCCTCTTTTGGCTGAATTTTCAGAACAATGGGCCATTTTGATTTCTGGTAGTTGTAATTTGTTTGTTTTAGAAGGTGTGAAGTAAAAAGTCTTCTAAGTTATTGAAGTAAAAATTCATTCAAGACATTTTTTTAATGAAGAATATCAGCATTGCATTCTATAGTGGCATTAATTAGGTAAGTTTACAAAAAGTTTTGTTTCCTTATTTCAATTTCAAATACAGTGGAACCCGGTTAAGACGCGTTTCAAGGGAGCGGGCAAAAGTCGCGTATTAAGCGGGATCGCGTATTAAACGTGATTTACGAAATGAAAAATTCCAACTGAGCGAAAAAATGCCCAGGCCGGGAATCGAACCCAGATCCTTGGCTTACAAGGCCAATGCTTTTCCATTTAAGCTAACTGGGCCGACAACCAGCCAGCATGTTTCGCTCAGATAACCAATCAGTTTGATTGTGTTAAAATAATTGTTGTTAAACGTGATTTGCATATATTGCAAGAAATTAATATTTTTACACACTTAACCATTTAAATGTGATTTAGATACTTAGCTTCTATGTCTACGATCAATAACTAGGCCATTCACAATCATTTATATTAAAATTCTACTCAACTAAATATTTGTTTTTGCATGGCTAAATGGTATAATTGAAAATCACCGAATTGAAACACGGTTATTTCATCGACTAATCCATTAGAACCAAAATATATTTTAAAAATATTTAAATAAAATAACAAAAATATTAATAACATATTTAAATAAAATTGTTTTATTTAAAAAACATAAAAATATTTTTTCTAACCTCAGTTTTTTAGCACAGACTAAAATATTTAAATGCTTTGAGGCTAAGCCCAGCTATTACAATCACAATTAGTACTTGTGATAATGAGTACCTTTCTAATTAGCCCTCATAGTTATTTATAATAAAGAAAAAATACTTTAGATAATTCCTATTTTAAAAAAAATATTGTTAGAGCACTTTTTCCTTTACTGATATGACAGCAATAACTTGTACAAAATTGATATTCCACCTCGATGTACCCAAAATACATTCCTATTCACTACCCACTTTTCCACCTATCGATTTTATGGCTATTTTGTCACCATAGTGTATATGAATAAATTCTACAGGCTGTCGATGTTGGATAATGACAATCGCCTACGATTTATTGGTGTCGTATTGGTAAATAGAGATGGGTTCTTAATTTGTCCTTACTTACTTATAATGAACTTTACTTGTAATGAACTTATAATGAAAACGAAACGCAGAAAATAAAGAAATGAACATTATAATAAAAACAAAGTTACAGAAAAATTACAATGAAAACAAAATATAGAAAAAATTGAAAGAAGTATACAACCGCAGTGATTTCTTTTTGTTGTTGTTGTTGTTGTTGTTATTATTTCACTCATCGCGAGTTTCAGTCTGTTACTTCACCTGACTTTCTAAAAAAAATTGTCCAATGTTGTCTGACGCAAAATAAGATTCCTATGTAGTGTAATTTCTGTGGAGTTAATCAGTCGATAAAGCTCATCTGCTCCTGCTCTACTCAAACTAGATGCGTATCTAAGCAAAGATGGTATATTTTTAAAAAGAAAATCTCACAAACCATAAATACAGTAATTCTAACTGAAAAATAAAATTTTATGACATACCTGCGTAAGACGTTGAAGGCATTTTCTACTTCAGTTAATGACGGAATAGGTAATGGTTCTTGTTCGTCGTCGTCCATATCGTCATTAGCGTCTCTCTCCGAGTCTTCAGTACAAGAAGATGTCGCTTTTGCATCTTTTATTATGTCTTTTAAGCTTCTCACCTCACTTGTGCAGATGTCTTCGTCTATATGAATGTATTCTTGAAAAGTTATTTGATTGGTTCCAGTGTGTTCTGTCAGAGCAACCCAATCTTGTGACAATAGAGGATCGTCCAATTCTTCAGATTCTTCGAGTATTACGTCTTCATCACTTTCTCTTTTTGTGAAACCAGCCTTGCGAAAGCAGTTTAAAATTGTCTCCCGTTTGATGCTATCCCAAGCTGCGCTGAGATAAGACATCGCATCCAGCAAATTAACAGATGCAGGTTTTATATTTCTCTTATGTTCCATATCAATGAGAAATCGCTGGACTAGTCGCTTTCGGTAATGTTGTTTCAGGACTTTAATTAGGCCTTGATCCATAGGCTGGAGAACACTTGTCGAATTCGGGGGCAAAAACTCAATGCGGACGTTTTGTAAACCAGGTATGTTTTTCGGATGGGCTGGGCAGTTGTCCACAAACAGCACTACCATCCTAGAATTTTTCTGCGTTTGTTTATCGAAGGAGAGCATCCATGGGATAAAAAGGTCTCCTGTCATCCATGCGCGATCTTGGTTTCTATATTCACAGGGTAAACTCTGGATGTTTGAAAAGCGTCGATGGTTTCGTGATTTGTCAATCACTAAAGGCTTTATTTTTTCAGAACCATCTGCATTTCCTACGATAAGAACCGTCACTCGATCTTTACTGAGTTTACCCCCAGTACACTTCTCCCCTTTGAAGGCGAATGTTTTCTTAGGCATTAATTTGAAAAAAGTCCAAATTCGTCCACATTAAAAATATCACGACTAGCGTATTTTTTCATAATTTGTGGAAGCACGCTAGTTTTCCAACATTCAATGTCGTTAGTGTTTACTGATGCCGCTTCCCCAGAAACCTGCTTAGATACGATTCCATAGCGATTTTTGAATCTATCTAACCACCCACTTGAAGGTTCAAAATTTATGTTTAGGGTCTTTGCTATCTGTGAAGCCTTCTCTTTCATTATTGGACCATTAACAGGTATATTTGAAGCTCGAGCTTGTGCATACCAGTCAAACAATATATTTTCCATTTCTTCATATTTTCCGGTTTTTACCTTCATTCGTTTGGAACCGCCCGCGACTGCAGATTTCTCGATAGTGTCGCGATTTTTTAGTAGAGTACGTAACGTTGATTCTGAAATATTTACGGATTTTGCAAATGCCGTTTTGTTGTCTCGGCCGTCGGAATCAAATTTTCGTAAAATGTCCATTTTATCAGACACAGAAAGTGCCTTATTTTTTATCATATGACTATTCACCATATTAGTGAATTAGTAGTATTTACAAAAACTCAACAAATCATTCACAGACAGCACGAAACACATAGAAAAATTAACACATTTGCTTGCCGCCAGTAACAAAGCAACGAAGAAACAGTATCTAAAACAAACTAACATTTCCCTTCCTAATCACCTGCGTAGAAAATCACACTAGGGTTACCAGATTTATCTCTTAAAAAACTGAAGAATATGATTGACGCTAGTTTGTTTTTATTTTATCAAACCGCCGTCTCCACATCCTACTGAACTAAGAATGTGCAAATGTCGCCTTTAAAGAATTTTCTAAGAATAAGCCATTAATTTTTAATATTTTTCAAACCATATTTCTCAATGTTTAAATTAATTTTAAAATAACATTTTGCGGTTAAAAAGTTTTTAAAAACTAATGTTTTATTTATCAAATTGAAAAGTATAATTGGAAAAAATTCTTTAAGTTATAAAAATCGGATATGTCTAAAGGAAAAAAAAAAAAAAAAAAAGAAAAGAAAAACTAAAGAAATGGTCGCACGAGAAATGTTTAAACGTACAACCTACCGACTAAGACCGAAAAACGGATAACTTACACAAAAAAGATACGTTATGGCAACCCTAAATCACACAGCATTAGGAAGACTTCATTTCATAAACAGTACCGTAGAGAAACAGAATAAACCGCACAAAGACAGAAGATTAATTTGTAAAAAAAAGGACAAAAAAATCTCTCTTTTTTTCTGTAATAGACAAAATACGGAGAGCCAGAATGAAAAGAGCATTTTCCTGTCTGGCAAGTTGCCAGTAAAAATAAGATCTGGAGTAGGGGTGCACAACCTTTTTAAGAGAAGGGCCACTTACAAAAATGTTTGGGTTGTCGAGGGCCACATCAGTAACACAGAGAAAATACTATATCGGGGAGGTAGGGGGGGGGGTAATAAGTCTTTATTCTTGATGAATAATTATTTTTTGTCTATAATAAACATAAACAAACGGAAATAAATAATTGTATGAAGGAATGCAGGGCTTCTTCGCATCTGTATGAATAACCATTCAACACTTTATGAAGATTAACGGTTCGTTCTTGACAAATGGTAACTTGAAGAAAAAAAATTACACAAAATTTCTAAGTAATTGAATGTTATTGAAAATTATATTAAAAAAAATTATTGAAGAATAACTTCATTTAAAATAAAAGGAAACTTATTTTTGAAATAACAAGGCGTGATGGACTAATTATGCTATTTTTTTCTGCGGATTATTAACAAAATTCGTTTTTTTTTCTTTTGTCAATCAAGTGCTACTGATTGACGAAATTCGCAATTTTTTATCAATGACCGATTGACATATTTCGCGGTAACTTTCCATTGCCGATTGACATAATTTGCAGTCTTTTTAAACAACCAATTTGCGATACCTGCGATAAATTGACACAATTCGCGATTTTTTTTCTACAACGGATCAACGAAAATTGCGATTTTTTCCGCCCCCGATCGAATTATTTCGCGACTTTTTTCTTCTGCGAGCGACCTTGGAAATTCGCGAGTTTTTCCGATGAACAATTGACAAAATTCGCGATTTTTTTTCATGAGTGATTGGTGAATTTTGCGATATTTTACGTGACAGATTAACAATATTTGCAATTTTTTTCCAAAGACCAATCGACGAAACGTGATTTTTTTCCTGATATACATTGATGTAATTTGCGATTTTTTTTCGCGCAATAAAATGGCGAAAATTGCGATTTCTTTTCGTGCACAATCGATGAAATTTGCGATGCTTTCCTGCGACCAATGGATTTGTATTTCATGATATTTTTTGGGACCGACTCACAAATTCTGTAATTTTTTCCATGAGCTATTCACGAAGTTCGCGATTTTTTGGGAAAATTCACGATTTTTTTTTGACGAGCGATTGACAAATTTCACAATATTTTTGCGACTATTTGACAAAATTTGTAAGTTTTTCTATCTATTGTGAAATTTCGTGATTTTTTTCCGCAACAGATTGACAAAATCGCAATTTTTCCCCAGTCGATCAACGAAATTTACAATTTTTGTACCTCATTGACAAAATTCGCGATTTTACTGTGCCCGATTAACAAAATTCGTAATTGTTAACTGACTCTGATGAAATTTGTAATTTTTCCCGCAATAAGCTAGCGAAACTCGCGCTTTTTCCGTAGCCGGTCAAGAAAGTTTGCAATTTTTCCGCAGCTCCTCGACAAATTTCGCAATTTTTCCGCGTCCGATCAAGGACATTCGCGATTCTTAACTGACTCTGAAGAAATTTGTAATTTTTATGCGACAAATTGATGAAATTCGACATTTTTCTCGCGATAAACTGACGAAGCTCACGATTTTTCCGCAGTCGGTCAACAAAATTTGCAACTTTTCCGTACCTTATCGACAAAATTTGCAATCTTTCTGTGCCCGATTAAAGAAATTTGAGATTTTTCCGCGCCGAGTCGATAAAATTCGTGATTTTTCCTCTCGCGATCAACAAAATTTGAAAATCTGCCGCGCCCGATAAACGGAATTTGCGATTCTTAACTGACTCTGACGAAATTTGTAATTTTTCCCGCGGCAAATTGACAAAATTCCGCTTTTTTCTCACGATCAATTAACAAAACTCTCAATTTTTCAGTAACCGATCAAGGATTACATAATCAACAAAATTCGCGATTTCTGATGCGTCCTATCAACGAAATTCACGATTTTTAACTGACTCTGACAAAATTTGCAATTCTTTCAGCGGTAAATTGTCGAAATTCGCGATTTTTTCTCGCGATAAACTGACAAAACTCGAGATTTTTCCCCAATTGATCAACGAAATTTGAGAATTTTCTTCGACTCATCGATAAATTTCTCGATTTTTCCGAATTCGATCAACGAAATTTGCGATTCTTAATTGGCTCTGATGAAATTTGTAATTTCTTCCTGGAGCAAATTGACAAAATTCGCGATTTTTTCCTGCGACATATGGACAAAAAATTGAAAATTTTCCAGGTATAAATTGACGAAATTGTGTCAAAAAAACGAAGAAATTATATAAATTGTGATCGCGGGCCACAAGTTAACCCATGGCGGGCCACTTTTGGCCCGCGGGCCACAGGTTGTGCATCCCTAATCTGGAGAAACGAGCGATTCACTCGGGATCCGAAGTGTGTAGGAAAGGAATTCGCGTCTTAAGCGTGATTTTTTCTGAAACACTCTCGCGTATTAAGCGGGATCGCCTATTAACCATTCGCATATTAAACGTGATATTTTTACATTAGTCTTATGGGCAATATTCAAGGTACCATTAAAAATTCGCGTATTAACCGTGAGCGTCTTAACCGGGTCCGACTGTATATTTTTTTTATAAGTCAGGCTGAAGTTGGTAGATGGGGCACTTGTGAACAGAACGTATGGGGGCAGATGTGAGCAGTTCACAAGTGTATTTTTTAAGTCCGTGAATGCATTTTTTTTTTTTTGTTTAAAATTTAATTACCCTTGTCAAAAATTGAGCTATATATTAAATGTTTTTAGGATTGCTTCACAGTTTTAATTTACTGTAAGTTAGATAACAATTAAAAGTGACTCAAAAGGAGTAGGCATATTAGTGTACAATTTTACGAATAATTTCTTGTATTTATGTTAAAACATTTATTGATTTATTCACACAACTAGAAAAAGGGTATCTAATTAGTTTTTTCACAGTTTTTATTCACAAAAAATTATTTTTGTCTTATTTACGCATGTGTTCACATGTGCCCCAGCTATGTTCACAACTACCCCTCCACCGGGGCACATGTGAACAAATTTAGACAATTTTTAGAATGATGATATAAGTTAGAAATTCTTGATAAATGCATCCAAAAGTTTCACCAAAAGAACAAACAAATTCTAAATATTCATATAAATCAATTTTTGGTTCAATAGCTCATAACAATTTTGAGAAATAGTCAAAAATGTAAAAATTGTTCACATGTGCCCCCCTCTCCTCTACATGGTCTTAGAGAAATTCTTGATACTGCTGTTTCAGAAAATCAAATTAAAAAGTAGGAAGTTTTTATTTTACTAAAAAAATTCATTCAATTTTGTATGGAGTATTTTTTATCTTTTGTTTGGTTAACTGTCCTTCTGTGATCCATATTATCCTATAAAGAAAAGTTGATTTCACCATTTACTGGAAGTATGAATTTAACCATACCACTTGTGCTTTGAATATAAGTTGCCTATTATATATTTTTTAATCAACATATAAATGCTATTGTACTGTAACTACATGCATATGTATTTAATGTACAGAGGTGATTCACAAAATAACAACCGTCTGGCTGTAAAAACATTTCTTCAAAAACATTATTGCCCTACATGAGTGAAGCTTCCTTTACCCATAATCACCCCTACATTTAGACATTTGTCATACCTGTTCAGGAGTTTTACAATATTAATGTTATACTCTGCTGCTGCCAGTTCCGTATTCAGTCAGTTGTTCACTGCAGTCTTCAACTCATCACTTTCCTTCGTGCACAAATTTTGTTGTAACCAAGATGTTTTGACACAATTTCACCAAGCAAAGAATGTGAAATGTATAGGAAAGCGATGTACAACTCATCGAGAGCACATAACCCTCGACGGTTAATGACTATATGGGAACGTCCATTCGTTACTCTTGTGATAATTAGAGCAAGTTTTCATATATAATTCCAATTATTTTATTACAAAATATAAGAAAGATAAAAATTGATATAACCAGCTAAATACCACTGTGTTTCACACACAAACATATATCAAATTTGTAACAAAAAGCATTTTACTCATGTATATATCAAATGACTCTTGTGACAATCTGGTCACAAGAGTAACAAAATTTTGATTGATTATATAGACAAGGGAAATGCTTTTTGTTACAAATTAGATATATTTTACGCGAGTGGAATATAATTGTATTTAACTGGTTATATCAAATTTTGTTTTAATTATATTTTGTAATAAAATAATTGGGAGTATTTGAAAATTTGCTCTAATGGTCACAAGAGTAACAATGGACGTTCCATATGGTAATGGACTTGACTAATGGTTGTATGCATTCGACGAGTTGCACATCGCTTATGTATATAAGTATATAAATCTTATGTAACTTATGTATGTAAGTCATTACTGCAAGCCTCCAGTCTCAGGACTGATTTCAGTCGTGGATAGATTTTTGATTAATAGAATGCTTTATATAGAGAAATAATAGCAATATTACAGGTAAAAACTTTTATTCACTTTCTTTTCTTGTAAAAGATAAATTTTTAGCTATAATGCAAGATTTTTAAATCTTACAGCCTGTCTCTTTTAGTTGTATGTTGTTAGGTTCGTTAGGGTTTAAATAAGTGTTTTCTTGCTTCATGTTTGGATTGTGCATTTACAGAAGCATTGTAATTTTAATTAATAAAGTGCCATAATATATAAATACGAATACCACACTTCATGTCACAATGAACTTCATCACAAATGAATTTTTACACACAAACTTTCTCCTTGCAACAAAATTTATTTCACCAAGGCTATTTCATGAGGTCTCTCACTGATTATATGTAGAAAAGTAAGCAATATGAAGACTTCAACATTGAAAGAAAGAAAACATAAAAGTGTGATGAGATCATAGGCGTAGAGTTATATGGGCTCGTGGGGCTCGGGCCCCCGAATAATTTTTTCAGATGGGCTCTATTTTTTTTTACGCCAACGGACATAGAAAAAAAAACTCAGATTTTGGAATTTCATATAATTTATGACAGTTTTTAGCATATAATGTTCTCGAAGGATAATTGTTCTTTCTGTAAATTCGCTCTTTATTTTTATTCTTTGTAAACAAGTAAAACAACTGAGAATTTTTAGTGTAGCGTATGGGAAAAAACCAACCACTCTCCATGGTGAGTTTTCCTTTTTTTTCTGGACACTGGGCACACTTTCTTTCAATAATTTCTTTTTCTGATTCGGTGTTATAGAAATAGGGCAATAAATTCATGCTTTTAACGGACAACAAATGGTGTCCAATCGCAGATCCAAGGGGAAGGTCACGGGGGTCATGACACCTCCCCCCTATCCTGAACGAAGAAAATTTCTAAAGGACATTTTAAAAATGAAATATATATTAAATTCTTTCAAATTTATCTCTTGCTCAACTATGAGAATCTTTCTGACATATCCATGAAGTAATTTTTAATCGTTAATGCAATTACACTTATTCAGAAAAAATCTAATTGATTAGCTTTTTCCATTTTTCGATAAAGGCAAAGAATATTTCGGGAAATCTCTATAAAATGTGGGGTTCTAAACTGATTTTCAGGCCGCGACAGTCAATTGCTCTCCCATGATGGCATTTTTGTAACTGACAAGTCCTAAAAATTGGCTTCAAATGTTCAATTTGTGAATGATTTTTTGTCTTTCTAAGAAAATGGGAAGTTCTTTAATTTCTTGGTATATGAATAAAATGTGTAAATTTTATATTTTTACGGATATTAATGCGATTTTTTTTTTTTTTTTTTTTTGTATTTACGAATAAACATGACTTTTCAAAAGTATAAAAAAAGTAGCCATTTTGCATATGGGAACAGTATAAAAACACTATAAAAACCTATTACGAGATGTGACCGCCCCCCACCTAAAAAAAGGAGCCATGACCCACCCCCACCCCCTCTAAATGGAAGGATAGATCCGCCCTTGATGGTGTCCGATATGATCTGATTAGAGCACAGATAAAAGATGGTTTGCCGTTTCCCGAACCTCCAAAGAAAGTGGCTCCAATTTACGAGCTTTGAAGAACTCGGAAGGGGAGGGGAGAGGATTACGTTTTCTTTTCAAATGACCAAACCAGAACCAGAAGAATCACCACTGTCTTCAGAGCTTAGAATATAAAGGGAGAAATTATTTGTCTCTAAATCATGTATAAAGCTCATATTTATTAAAATTTTCCAAATATACCAAGTGGTCTCTCTGCAGCAACTGATTATTCACCAGGATTTGGTAGCAATAAACAGTGCATATTCAATTGTTCTTACTTGGGCCGAGCAAGAAATCCGATCTCAGGCCCATTTTCTTTCATTAATATCAGGCTGGGTAAGGACCAAGTCCAAATTTTTTCTGTAAACCCGGGCCAGGCCTAAACTTAAAAATTTTAAAAAACTGCACGAATTCCAAATAAACTTAAATGAAAATAAAACAAAATTTACTATTTTGGGCTAGAATATAATGAATTCCTTTTACTAATTTGGAAAAATTGTAGCGAATAGCGAAAAAACTCTAAAAATCACTAAAAAGTCAAAAATTGCAGATGATAAAATTTATGATTATGGGCTAAAAGATTAAAACAGGATTCCTCTTACGAATGCAGAAAATTGACACGAAACGTCAAAAATTTCTAAACAATGCATAAAATATTCAAAAATCGCTGTGCAAATTTCGAAAAAACTTTATTGAAAATATAACTAAATTTATTATATTGGGTTGAAAGTTTGAAACCCAATTCCTTTTACGAATATCAAAAGATAGCAGCGGCGCTAAACATCGCAAAAATTGATACAAATCAAAAATCATAGAGGAAAAAATTTAATACTGCGTGTTACTCATTTGAAACGAATTTCTTTTATAAATGTTTTAAAAAAAAGGCATGGAATGCGTAAAAAAGCTAAAAATAGTGTCGAAATGTGCAAAAAAAAATTTCAGAAGTCACAGAGGAGAAAATTTGCTATATTAGGCTGAAAGTTTGAAACAGAAATCTTATTACGAATGCCAAAAAATCCCTACGGAATACGAAAAAAACACACAAAAAAATGCATTAAAAATTCTAAAATCGCTGAGAACAAAATTCACTATAGAGGACTAAAATATTAACCGGAATTCTTTCATGAATGTCAATAAATCTCCATGAAACGCGAAAAATCGGTCAAAGTTTAAAACTTCTGGAGAACAAAATTTATTACAAAAGGCTAAAAGTTTAAAACCGAATTCCCTTTACCAGTGTAAAAAAAAAGTCACTGCGAAATGCGAAAAACTGCTGAAAATTCCAAAAGTCGCAAAGGCAAAAAATTACTATATGCTCTAAAACCTTTTAACTGGAATTCTTTCACGAGTGTCAAAATTCATGGCGAAAAATCATGAAAACTCGCATTAAAAATTCAAAAATTTTGAAGGACAAAATTTACTGTATAGGCTAAAAGTTTGAAACCGAATTCCTTTTATCAATATAAAAAAAAAAATCGCTGCAAAACACGAAATAATGCTAAAAATCGCATGCAAAAAATTTAAAAATCGCTGTACGAATTTTGAATAAACTTTTTTGAAAAGAGGACAAAATTTACTATTTTATAGGCTAAAAGAAATCAGATTTATTCTAATTGGATTTATTAAATGAAATCGGATTTATTCTAATAATGTAAAAATCGCCTCGAACCGTGAAAAAAAAGTAAAAAATTGCAGTAAAAATTATATTGAGAAAGTCTAATCAAAAAGTCCGAAATTGGGCTTTGAGGTGCATAACTAAATACATAGAGGTACTGTCATATAAATTTTGTAGAGCTGTGTGCAGCGTATTTTTCAGAACATAGCCGACAGACAAATTTTTTTCCTTTTTTATTATAGACTAGCTGACCTGCCTGATGTTGCTCTGGCCTGTGATAATAACCTTAAATAAACCACAAATTTGTATGCTTTTATATCTTTAATCCGATTTTGTCCGAATGTATATTTTAAAATGAAAAAATTTCAAAACAGTATTGTTTTTTAATAGTAAAAGCGCCCATAAGAAATTATTTTCCGTTTTCCACGTAGGGTCGTTTCATAACTTTTAAAAAATAGTTTTTGTTGACCAAACTCTTTGAATATTTTATCGGTTGTAAATACAACGGTTTTTCAGTCCGTGTAAAAATTTCGTGAAAAAAATATTGATATCGACTTCTAAAAGAAAACATGTTTTCTTCTCGCTTCTTTTTCTTGTTTTCGTGTTGGGTTCTTTAACATAACAAAAATATTTCGTTGTCCAAACTGTCCGAAATTTTAATATGTTATAAATATAACTCTGCCACGCTACAGGTCGTGAGTTCGGCTCCCAGCTGGACAAGGTTTGCTCAACCTTTCATCTCTTTGGGGTAAAAAAAATGAGTACCAAGCTTGCATGGGAACTATACACCGAGGGTCTCGAGTTGGGCTGACCACCCGGCCAGGCCACATGCTGCATAGCACCTCTGGTCCCAGGGTCAAGTAAACAGAGTTGGGCACTGTAGGCCACGATCCTTTATGGATCGTACTGCCACAAGTTTAGTTTTTTTTTAATAAATATAACTGTTTCCGAGTACTCTATAAAATTTCATGAAAAATATGCATATTTAATAGGGAAAACATGAGCCGAAGCCAAGCAAAACCGCGCCAAAACACCCCGCTTTTTAGCTTTTCCGCCGAAATTTTCTCAATTTTATTTTATTTTAAATACTTCTACTCGTTCGAACATTACTTTTATTTGTAATAGATGTAAAATCTAGTCTCTCGAAATGCTCTAAAAAGATTGTGTAAAAAAGATAGTCTCGTCACGAGGAAGTGCGAAATGATCTGTGTAATGATGCTCCCGATTTTTAAAGAATAAAAATTAGTCTTTTAGAAAACCGTTTAAATCGTCGATGAGAAGAAGATCTTAGCTTTAAATACATATTTTTTGTGAATTGGTACCTCTAAAATTGAGCACTGCGTAAGCGTTGGTGAAAGGGAGAAAAAGTTAAATCCCTTTTTGGAAAAAAATTCAAATAGTAAAGAACCATATTTTTTTAACTGATTGCGGCGTTTGAGACCTAAAAATGTGAATTATAAGAATATGTCGCCCGTTTTTCCATATTTTAAATGGCATGGCTGATGGGCATTAAAACAGAAAGACAAAAAAAATTGTATTTAGTTCTTCCATCCTTCGAGCGTACCTCCTCCAATTTTCAAAAAAAGATCGGTTCTTTTATGAGTTTTTAATTAATATCTTGGCCAATTATCAAAAAATTAAAAATCTGAGTTTCAGGAGGGGCATCAGGACCTACATTGAACTATTCTTATACAAATTTTCAGATCTCTGCGTGTTGTAGATTTTCCTAGCCATCGCCAATAAACACACACAAACAGCGATCTTGTCTTTTATTAGTATAGATATATTATAGATATTTATGTTATATGTAGAGTTACAATCTGTCAAAACAGAACCTGTCTATGACAGAATCCTGTCTTAAATGGAAACTTTTCATGCTGCAGAAGGAAAGATTGACATACAGTTTTACTTAATTAGCCAGAAACCTGTATTAAACGTATTGTTTCGGTCGCTTACGACAAAGGTTTTACTGTATGGATATAAGGTTAACCTGTGTAAACGGAACCTGTCTATAACGAAATCTGGTCTTATGGAAACATTTCATGATTCCAACAAAAGGAACACTTTGAATTTTTACTGTTTAAGGTTAGTGAAAACCTGTATAAAACGGAAATTTTCAAAGGTTATTTGTAATTTTGTCTTAGCAGTTTTTGCAATTTATTATTTAGTAAATTAATTTCCTGTTCCAGGGGTTGTAGACCCCCCCCCCCCCCTTTGTCTGAGTCACTGACTGAGCCCCTCCAATAATTTTGAAAACTCTATGCCTATGGATGAGATAGTACAAATGAAGAACATTCTTAATTTTTTGTACTGAAATGAGTTTTTTAAAATAAAAAACAATTCAAAAAGTACATTTAGCAGTAATAATAATAAGTTCCTATTTTATCTAAACTGTATATGAATTACTTGTATCTACAGATAAAATTATGCTATTTGTAATTTGGATGTAGTAAAAGTTTTGTTTAATTAATTAGCATCAATATGTTTAAATTGTAAAAAATGCACCAAGCTGTTAAAATTTTTAAACATGCTAATAGTGTAATAGTACTAGAGAAATTTTGACTAAACTTGATGTCTGATCTCACGACTGAAAGCGTCTAGAAAATTATGCCATTTTTATGTAATTATTGTAGATTTAGCTTTATAAAAGAAAATGCAAGTTTCCATTTAAAAACAGTGCAATTCAAAATAGAATTTCACTAATTGTTATACTATTTGGTTGAATCTTTTGCAATTTTTCTCCCTGTTCTATTAGACTTTGTGTTTTGCCATTTGGCAACAGCTAGTCTTTCATTTTGTTGTTATTCACGCACTTTCGAATTTTGTTATAGAACAAACTGCATTTAGTGAGCTGTTTCGTTAGCTTAAATTGACCATGGGCTCATTACTGTTGGTAATAATGTCTACTATTTTACCGATGTAAAAGAATTATATAGGTCATGTCTTTAATTCAAGTGGTATTGTCTACAACCCAGTATTGTACAGTAGACTCCCTTAAATCTGCGACCCTAAAATCCGCGAATGCCTAAAATCCGCGTATTTTTTCATATGTAAACAATGAAATTTATAGTTAAGTTGCAGGAACAAAATTCAAGATGGCGCCGAAATCGGCAACTACCGCAAGGTTTTTTTTTACTAAATTTTTTGTTAATCATTCTCTTTTGGCTATTACAGCTGATTTATTACTAAATAAATTTACATTACTTTTGATTTTGATATGAATTAGCATATCTATATCAAAAATACCAGGGTACGAAATGGAAAAATCCACGAACCGGAACGCTGTTTTAAAATTATTGTTCACGGAATTTTTTTTTTAAATTATAGACAAATTTATTTCTAAACATACAAAGCAGTATAAGAAAACCATTCAGGACTCTAAATAACAATGGAAAAGGTTACAGTGAGTACAATAAGCTATACTATATACTGATAATAGCATAAACACTGTTCTCCTTGCTATCACTAGATGGCAGCATAGGACTTTTGGAATTGAATCGATTTCATTCGTAAATTTTTTATTTTACATAATTATTTTAATAATTACTTACTTTTAAACTAATAAATTATTTTAATATTTTACTTATTTTAATGTTTCACTTTATTGTAAGCATTCATTATAATTTCCCTTGCTTAACGGCCAATCAAATTAATGTTTCAAAAATGTAAACAAATCAATGACCAGAAATCCGTAAAATTCTAAAATCCGCACAACCTCTGGTCCCAAGCTGTGCGGATTTGAGGGAGTCTACTGTAATATATTTCGTAACTGATTATGGTGTCAGTTCTAATTTCAAGTCCCCGTATATATGTATATAAAAAGAACTGTTTTGTTATTAGAGATTCTTCGAATCATTTGATTATCTTCACATTTATATGTGAAGTCTTTACAGTCCATTACTGCAATGTAGGCGTGAATGCACAGAGCTCTGTTATTTATTTTGATTGATATATAATTGTATTTTTATTTATTTTACCTGGAATGCCTCCATAGTTATGGTTAATATGGGCAAAACTGGATGGTTCTGCTAGTATTATTAAAGCAAAATTAATGCATTCTTTTCTAAAAAAATATTTATTCTGCGTTTTATTTATGTTATCAGTTGCTAAAATAATAGTTATTTTTACTTATCTTTAATCTCAATTTTATTTGTTGGAAATATGCTCTTTTCTGTCTTTGCAGAAGTCAAATTAAAAGAATATGGAAGTGAGGTTATTGAAGTTATTGATAATGGTAAAGGCGTGAAAGCTTCTGATTTTCAAAGTATAAGTAAGTATTATATATAACCAATTTGTTCATATATTTGTGATTTCAAATTTATTATATATATATACAGTGTAGATGTGCCAGTAAAGGACACCCTTAAGGAATTTCTTTAAAAACTATATTTTAATTTATAGTTATAATTATTATATTCCAGTTTTTCAATATTATATTAATCTTAATCTATCTACAGTGTTTAACCATTCTCTTAGTCTCATTTCTCAACATTATTCAAAATTTTATTATAAATAAAAAATATGTCAAAACACCCAAAATTCCAGTAATGGACCCCCCCCCCCCCACCCCCTCACAAAAAATAAATAAATAGGTATAATTGTTTTTTTTTACTATTTAGAATGAGAATTTAATGAAAACATACCAATGAAACAAAATAGTTATTTTCAAATAAATGTAACAATTAGAATATCAATAATTAATAAAATATTTGTGAAAATTATTCACCGTTTAAATTAATTACTATTGTGATTATTGCAAGATCAATATTTTAATTATTTTAGCTTGATGGTTTAAAATACTAAATGTCAGGGAATTACAGTTATAAAATTATTGAGATAGTTGGGTAGTTTAGAGGGGTAATAAAAAAAAAGTTTTGGAATATTAGTGCATATATTCATATATTTCCCACTATTTTTAACAGTTAAACTCCCAGAAATTGTACAAATATGAAATAAATAATACCGTGCGACGTGCGTTGAATGTTTTAAATACTAAATAAAATAATTTCAAAATAAAATCAATGTTTGAAGCCGCTGATCTGCAGATTTACTAGTTTCATTACTACTATAAATTTATTAATATTACAATTTTTTTTTCTTTTGTCAGACATGAATAAGCAAACATTTAAGACAGAAAATAATAGCTTTATTTTTAACAACTTCTGTAACTTAATTGTTTTTATTTAAATGAGAATTGTTTTTATTTAAATGAGCAGAGATTGAGCCCTATAAGTCCCTCTTTTCCCTAAGCCCTTAGACAATATTCTCTGCTTTCTGATTCGTTTTATTGACTGCCAGATTATAAAATATGCAAGGCAGAGTTATTATAAAATTTATTTTATTAAAATATTGAAAATTTTATTAACCACACGTAATTAGTTAAAACCAGTTATTTATAAAAATTTTGGTGTTATTACATTCGGTAAATGTAGTTTAAAAATTAAATTTGATTACTTAGGTTTTCAGCGAAGTCAAAAGATTTTATGCACTATGAACATTACTGAAATTGCATTTTTAACAAAGGATATATACATTTATTAAGTGAAGGGATTAGGATGTTCATTAAGATTTTCACTGAAAAACAGTGCAACTTCGAAACATTATTTTCTGCTTCCTGATTGGTTTGATGTAGAGTGTTAACAATAACCCAGATTATAAAACATGCACTAGGGAATTATGAAAAAAATAATAAAAGCTAAATTTTTATCTGTTATTTTTTTATAAATCAAAAACATTGAAGGGTGTCCATTACTGACACATCTGCCCTATGCTGTTTTAAAAAAATTAAATTATTTTATATATTTTATCTAGGGTTATCATTGCAGATTCTTCTTGTTAAATGTATGTATGTGATTCCCGAATTAAAACCAGTTTGTTGATTTCTGTAAAAAAGCTTTATCGTTTATTATCAAAATATTATCTTAAGAAGACGTTACCATTCACTGGCCCAAAAAGCAGGTCAACTTACGGATTTTTTCCCCCCCCCCAAAGAAAGAATAAAATAATATAAAAAACTGAATTTACTCACTTATTTGTTGTAGAAATTATATTTAAATCTAATATAATTTACAATGTCATAATTTTGTTCAACTAATCAAATTATTCATTCTTTTATATAAAATAAGCGCAGCAAGTATATTAAATGCCTGCAAGTAAAAGAATAAGTAGCCAGTATGTTATTTTCTCACTTTACTTTTGCAATAATAAATTTATAGAAATTGGAGCTAACGAAGAATGATAACTATTCAACAACTATTATAAAAGAATGTTTAAGAGAAAAAAAACCTAATTGGTATAAAAATGTTAACACAGAAAGTGCTTTTTTTGGTAGAGTTTGAATAAATGTTTGTATTTTTATTTTTTTACTTGTGAACCAAAATAAAATTCACCAAATAAAGAAATTAGAGATTGAAAAGGCAACAAAACCTTTTTTTTAATACTCCCTGCTGAGTGTTAATAATGCTGCTGATTAATATTTTGAGGATTTCAGGTATAACTGGCTATTTTTATATTTACTCTGTATGAGTGTAACACATTTTCATAATTTTTATGGTTAGCATACGCATACATGCTCGTAAGTTTAAATTTAGGAGATTAACAGTAATTTTTTTCTAAGTGCAAATGCAAAACAAGCTGCAAATGATATTTGTTTGTTTTGTTATTTATGCTACTAACTAATGAAATTATACTTATTTACAGCTTTTATTAATTCTGTAATTACTTACCCTACTGTGTGTATATTATTAATTATCATTTCAGTAATTAAGGCGTATAGAGAGTTGATTGTTTAAATAATTATTAATTTTAAGCAGTGTTAACAATTTAATATTAAATGCAGTTATTAATAATTTTAATAAATATATTAGTATCAGTAGTATTTAATTTTTTTTTTAAATACTCCCTACTGAGCATTAATAATGCTGCTATTTAATATTTTGGTAAGGTTTTATATAATTATTGCAAAATATTAATGTATATAGCATTATTGTACACTACTAGTACAGTTTTTATAATTACTATAATTAATAATTTTAATTAATTAAAGCTTGAAAACGTATGTTATGATAGCAATTAGAAGTTTAATTGTTTTAAAAACCTAAAACTATTGGTAGCTATTCCGTATTTTAATACAGGGAAAAAAATCATAAAAGTTTGATTTTTGTAATCAAAATTTATTGGTTTATTTTCTCCAGAAATATATAAACTGTAATGCATTTGTGAATGAGGGTCTACTTCCCTCATGTAAAGCATTCCTTTTTTATTCAAATATACTGTGTTTGTCTACATTGCATATCCACAAAAATTATTTATGTACAATTTCATTCTATGAGAATTGGAATACTCATATTTTTGGTATAATAATAGTACCACATTCCTGAAAATAAAGAATAGTTTCTGTTTCAGTTCTTTTGAAATCCATCAAACACATTATACAAAATGCAAAAGAAAATGTTGAAAAAAATGTAAACAGAATTAAATTAAAACACACCACAATTAAAAATACAGAATATAAAATGCAGCCACATTAAAAAAAAAAAAAGCCTTATTGTAATTAGTTTAATTAGTGTCATTGTAGGCATGGTGTATTTGACCTGGCATGGATAATATGCAAGTAGCTACATTTCTTCCCAGAGCTTAATTTCTAACAAAAAAAAGTACTGGAGCCCTACTATTCTGTGGTACTGGTACTAACATCTGTACCCTTCACCCCCGTATATTTCGTACATTATTTGCAAAATTTAAAGCATTTTTTTTCTTTGTCAAAATAAAAATTTTAAACATGTCTATCAGCATATACTTAGCCATCAACTATTCCACTTTTTAGTTAACACTCCTTCCGAAGTAATCTTTGCCTAATTTTAGTGTTAATAATTGCAGAATTCTGCAATTAAATATAGTAAGGATTATGATTCATAAATAGTGTTAACACAAAAAAGGGATAGTTTGCAGCTATCCTTTTTTATGAAAAAAATGCTTGATATTTACAGAAATTAATATTTATATGCTGAAAAGTGGAACAATGTTTTTGAATTTTCTATAAAAGGTGCATATTTAAAACTTTAATTGATTCCATCCGCATAACAATCTTTTGTGGTGAGTCCCTGAAAATCAGATTAAATTAAAAATTTGACACCGTTATCAGAAAGATTCGATGCTTTTATAGAAAAAGGGAAGCACTGCTCTATTACTTTCTATATCAGACATAATAACAGTACATTGCAATTATATATATTTATAAATGAAGGTGACTTCATAAATGAGCGTTTGCTCATGATACAAAAAAAAAAAAAATCACTAACGTGATTTTTCTACTCGTACGCAATAGAAGACAAAAACCTCAATCAAACAAAACATCAAGCTGAGGCTCATTGGCTAAAAACAGAAAATATTCTTTTCAGGTTAGATATCTAAATAATAATAAAAAAAACCCAGCCAATTAAAAATTATCCTACTGTCGCAAAGGAAAATTGAACTGAAAACAAATTCATTCTTCAGTTCATTAAGTAGCGACATATCAACACGTCGCCCATCAACGCCAGGCATAAATTTGCAAATATCACTAGAATAAAAAAACACGATTTCTGTTTTCCCTTCATTTTGATCAAAATAGCATTAAAATGATTTGAAATAGAATATAATACGTAATTTTGAAGGAGGAAAGTTTTTTTTTCTATACAGGAATAAATAAAATTTTGAATGTAAGACAGATTGAGCTCGAGTTAGTCCAAGCTCAAAAACTAATATAAAATTGAGTCCGTTTTATCTCCATCTCCTATATGTGCAACACATTACATCACATATAAGTGTTTTGATAAAAAAGAAGGCAAACGTTTGGAGATGGGAAGGAAAGGAAAGATTTTGGTTTTTCAGAAGTGCTATTGCACTGGGCCATGGTGTATTCCGACCAATATTTAAATATTTACTAAAAACAGAGAGGTACCGGAGTTGGGCTCTGGTGCAAATTAAACACTGTTTCTTCCAATTTCTTACATTGTTAAAAATATTATCTTTGTTGACAATCTGTCGCTGAAATCTGTATCATGAATTGCTATGTTCAATTCTTCTCCATTCACTGAATGAATACTAAGCCTTCATGGCTATTTACTTCAGTAAAATCTTAAGAACAAAAGTAAATAAAACAGTGCACTATATTTTATATATGTAAGTTGTTTTACTTTATAATATATATACTTTATATGCAAAATTTTTATTGCAATATGAATTGGTTGGCAAAGTTCATTAATAAACTCATCACTGTGATTCTTATCAAACAAATTAAGTCAGAAACTGGGGGTGCAGAGATTAAATTTGCATCGTCAGATGTTTATTCTGTTGTCTTAATAAAAAGCACATAAAAATAGATATGTGTATTTTCCTCTTTTCTTTGCATTTCTTAAAACCTTTGTGTATTTTCCTCTGTTTTTGAATGTTTGTTGTTTTTATCCCTGAATAACCTATGAAATGAGCCAGTGCATATAGATAAAACTGCCTGTGCAAAAATTATACCATTTTTTTTATTCAAAAGTGTAATTAAAAAGAAAGAGAATTTAATTTACAGTAAAGAATTCAGTAACATGATAAAAGACTTAGACACTACAGTAGAACTTCGATTATCTGAAGTAATTGGGACCGGCCATCTTTCAGAACAAATTTTCAGATAATCGAGAATGCTTCCATTTTGCGATTAAGGAGAAATATATGCAATATTTCTTATTATGGTAACAAGTGCTTAATAAAAATAAAGCAATAGCAAAATAGAAACAAGAATAAATTACCTGAATTTTAATTTTGAAATTAAGTACCTTTTACATATATCACAAGGGTTTGAAAAAAATGTTTTGCTTGTTGCAGTTTTGATTGCTTTTGCTTTGAAGCTCTATCGCGGAGTTTTTTTAATATTATTGGTTCACCAGTATCACAGTCTTTCTGCTGCTCCAGTCATGCCAAACCTTTTGAAAAATATTCAAAAGCTTCAGAATTGCCAATTTATTCGTTTTCTTTGTTCCACCCCGCAGGTAACAAGAGCTCAAGTTAAATTTAAAGGAACTCTAAAAAAGGGGATCGGAAATATTTATATGTACTCGTAGTTCGGAAAGGACAACTTGTACACAAGAAATATAATAGTTTAAAAAAAAAAAAAAAGCTTTTGAAATGGATTTTGCACACAAGGAATGCGATAGTTAAAAAAAAAAATTCTTTAAAAATGGATTTTGGTTAACTGAGAGTTTCGGTTAAAAGAGTTTCGGATAAAAGAGGTTCTACTATTGTTTGAAAAAACTGTTGATTTTCTGCTGTCTACTTTTAAAGGCAACTTCTTGAACTATTGAAGCAAATGCTCAATTGTTTGTAATAGTGAGAATACTTTTTTGTGTGTTTTTTTAGCATATTTGATGATGAAATTATCGTATTCTTTAATTTCCGTATGTTTTGACTACTATTAAAAATATTATTTAGATTAATACTAAGGTTTTAATGTATTCTTAATATGTAAAATAAAATCTTGTCAGTTGTTTTTAAAGTAATGTATTTCTATATATAACTAATGAGTTTTACATTTCTATGGTTCAATATGTATATTCTTTACTTATGTTCATTTTTTTAGCTCTGAAACATCATACATCAAAAATTAGTGATTTTTCTGATGTAGAGTTTGTGTCAACTTTTGGGTTTCGCGGAGAAGCATTAAGTTCTTTATGTGCTCTTAGGTAAGTATTTATCGAATATTTATTATTTTACTGAGTATTTTCTCTGTCATTTTGAGAAACAGTTATAATTATTGTTTCTTTCTTACATTTGTTTTGTTTATGTACAGACTAGATAATCACATCTGTAAATTCTCGTTAATTCAGATTGACTGAGTCTCCAAGCCAACCGAATTAAAAGAATTAATATTATTGGAATAATTTATAAAGTCAGTTAAGGTATGATTAAAACAATCTGTGCAATAACCAAACATATTTCTTTATACTTCAAGTAATACAAAGGTAAATTAATCTGCATGAAAGAGAACATCACATTAATTTAATGGTCACATTATAATCATCACATTAATAAATAACAATTAATTTTTAATTAATTTAATTAAATAATTAAATAATGTATGAAAACATAAAAATTATTTATAAATTGCTAACTCCAAACAACAGATTTTTTAGTTTAGTGTTTTAGAGTCAGACTGATAAAAATAATATTAATGAAAAATTTTAAAGGTCACATAATTTGAAGTTTTATAAAAAATATTAAATATTGTTATTTTTTGTAAAAATAAATTCCCTAACCATACAATTAATATTTTTAGTTAAACTCCTGTTAAAAAGCAAGCAATAGGTTTTTAATTGCTAGCTTAAAATTTCTTCACTTCATTAATTGAGTAGGTTAGACTCGACAGCACCACCTATCGCCTTATATGTATGACTGCAAACAACCATCTAGTATTTCCTAAGTTACGAAAAGAAAATGACAATCATAGTACTATTTCATTTTATTGTATAAATATTGTAAAATGTGTCTAAATTATAAGAATTTGTTGCTATTGTATTGATAAAAGAAATTTTAACTTTTTTTTCCCATTTTTTGCCTTTATGCCTGCAGAAATAATAGTTAATTTTTTAATTTTCAAATCAAATAAAAAGAGGATCCACTTTTGTATTTTTAAACAAGTTGGAAATTGCATGGCAAATGAGGTGCATTCGTACTATAACTAGTTTATAAATATCTTTTGCACTGCATATTGTACTGAATGTATACTTTAGTGCACTTCATAAGTGCATATCAGTTTCATTCTGTTCGAAAGGCTGTAACATCATTAAAATGCACTTTTTTCCCCATTGGCCGTAATGTAACGGAAAACTTTTGACTGTCCCTGTCATTAAACTATACATCCGATCTTCATAAAATTTGAAATGGCTTGACAAAATTTTGCAAAAATTATATATTTAAAATTTTAGACCATTCGGTTGGGTAATTTTTGCTCTGCTATATGTGGATGGACGGATGGATCAAACGACAGCTATAGGTGCTACGTATTTATATAATTACGAATGCACCTAAAAAGGGTGTCCAAATTGAGAATGTCAGAGTCTTAAGGATTCAGTATTCCAAAAGTGTAATGGTGTCCCACTTATTTTATTATAAGTATGATGTAACAAGTTTATGAAAAAGTATATCTTTCTTTATTCTTTTAATTAAAAGCTTACCCTTTCTCCAATTTCAGCAATGTTGAAATCATAACATGCCATCAAGATTCTGCTGTTGGTTCTCTTCTTGTTTATGATCACGATGGATCATTGACTAAAAGTACTCCAACTCATAGGCAGGTATGATTAACTTTTTAACCTCATCTTTTCTCATTTTTTGCTATTAACAGATATGAAATTCTTCGGAATTGTGGTTGAAAGATTCTTTAGCATGAAATATTCTGAATTTTAGACAAAAAAAAAAAAAAAAAAGAAAAGTTTAATATTGTTATTTTTTTAATTTTCAAACTTTCCTTTTTTAAATTAAATTTTGTATTTAAGATAGCTTTTTCTTTCTTTTTTCCCGCTTATATGGCAGAACAGCCTTATTTTTGCTCAGAATGGGGGGAACAAAATTTGAAAAATAGCCTTGCAACTTTCAAATGGAGTTTATTGGAAAGAGGAGAAAATTTACAGTATTGGGAATAAAGATTGAAATTGGATTGCAATTTTGACAGTCACTACATTGCCTGAAAATCAAAAGGAAAACTAAACAAATGTATCTATTCTAATAAAAGAAAGATGTTTGTGTGTTTGCAATGGGTAGGGAAATCTATCGCATTTACAGGTCTGCAGATTTGGTTCCAGATAGGCGAAGACAACACCAAATGCACTTGAGCTCCAGATTTTGGATTTTCTGATTAAATTTTTTTTTATTTTATATTGAATGGTATTTGCATATTTCCCCAATTTTCCCAGTTCAACAGCAATTTTGATGCATTTATAAAAGCAATTCAAATTCAATCTTTTTGCCGAATATAGTAAATTTTGCCCTCTTTTCAATAAAATTTATTCAGAATTCATACAGTAATTTTTAAATCCCCCCCCCCCCTTTTGTAAGGCTTCATTTTGCCGAAAATGAGAAAGTTTTTTAAATCAATTAATATTTATTTAATATCTTATCTATTCCATTTTATATTTTATACTCCCATGCGAAGCTGACTTTCAAGAATCAATAATAATAAAAATTTGATAATCTGAATTTATACGAATTTTCAAAAAAGGGGAGAGAGAGAGTTGTCCAAAGTTACCTTTTATCACCAAAAAGCCATTTGTTATGTCAACAGTTTTTTCTAGGTGAGAGATACGTAATTAAGTCATGTAACCTTACGGCTCATTCCACGCTAAATCACCCGGGGCCATGTGCCCTTACATCTCAGATTTTGTTCATATTTGTCTTGTGTATAGATACCTGAGAGATATGACCACAGTAATTTTTTCATTTTTTTATCTCAAAAATTGACCCCAGGAAAAATATTTGAAATTTGCACATTTCGTGCAATTCTTCCCTTCATTGTGTTGGCATCAAATTGCGTAAACTGCTGTAACTCTGTTATTTTTGGAATAATATATATAATTTTGGTATCAAATTAAAGCTAATTTTTTATTATTTCTAACTGTGTTATAATATTCCCCAAAAAATTATTATACAAAAAATTAGGAGCCCTCAAAGTGAAATTTTTGGTTTTTAAAAGTGTCACAATAAATTTGCAATAGCGGGCAAGTACCAACAAACACATACTTTAAATTCTAGCATTAGCTCTATCTCAACATGTGTTTTCAGTTTTGAAAATATTAAAAGGATGTTTGTTGCGGTTGTTAAATTATGCAAGTTTATTTTTCTCTGATATTTAACGATGATTATGACTATTCAGCTGCTACTAGACGTTTAAAAAAGTGTTGAATTTTAAAAACAAGGTGAAACAATTTAATAATTGGATAACATATGAATAGACCAATAAAACTATATCAAATTATTAACAAACTTTTAATTCATTGCACTGTACACTCCAAACAAAATTACTTTGAATGTAAAACACGAAGTTCAGAATAAAATATTAATGTAACAGATGATGTATCAATCATTGCATCAACATGCAAAAGAACATTTAAAATATTAAATAATTACAATTTAATTGTTAATATATGTTTAATGAGCACCAATTTATACAAGTCGGAAATTGTACGTCAAATGAGGTGCATTCGTACTATAATTAATTTTATAAATATTCAGATCTTGTTGCCGTAATTGTTGCACTCTTATGCAAAAATGCAAAATCTATTACAATTCTATATATTAAATTCAGTAATATGGAAATAATAGGACTCCATTTTAAACAGGAAGTAATTGTAATGGCAACCTAGAATCATTACCTATCATGGGATATCATTAAACTAATTATGTAGGATAGGATTAATTAGAATGAAAACTTTTATTAATATCCTTTTAAATTTTGATTTGACATTCATAAAATTTTACATGACTCAACAAAATTCTGCAATGATTCTGTATATTAAATGTCAAACCATTTGGTTTGGTAGTTTTTGCGCCGTTATATGAAGATAGACAGACGAACGGACCAAATGAAGACTATAGGAGCTATGTATTTATATAATTTGAGATTTCCCAATAAACCCTAATGTAATGGAATAATTTTGAATATCTCTGTAAATAAATTATGAACACTACATACCTTATTTTCAGTACCGAACATGGAATAGTAAATCTCAAAAACATTATCAATTACAGAGCAATCCAACTATTTAAGGCAAGTTAGAGTTCAGACAGACAGATAGATGGCCAGACAAACCAAATTCATAAACACTTAAATATGTTGGAAAGTGTTAAAAAAGCTAATTGATTGAAATTTCATTTTCAGTGATTTATATGAATAGACGGAAGCATATTTGAATACTTTTGTACAGCCCTGTATATTATCTACTATTTTTATATATATACCACACTTTAGTTAAAATTTACTGAAGACTAAAAACGATTAAAACTACTGCGGACCTTTCAAAACATTTATATGGCCAATAAATACCAAGTGACAGTTGTTCGATACCGTTTGAAAACACTATACAAGAAGTAACTGTGCATTCATTAACTTCAATGTGACTTCAGAACATATGCTCTGAAAAAGAATATTTAACAATTAATTGTGCAAATTAATTGTGGTGAGCTTATAGCTCGTCTTCGTACTGAAAATGTATCAAACTCTGAAATTTTCAATACAAACACCTAATTTGGATATCATATCTGGCTTTAACATTAAACTTTACGTTAGGATAGCAAAAGAGAAGTCATTCAGTCAAGTTGTTTAGGAATTATGAAGATTTTAAATTTAGAACTTACGTTGAATTCATTTTTAATCATTCCGAACAGATTGCAATGTGGATAGTTAAAAAAAAAAAAAAAAATTCAGAACTACTTTGCAGAATAAACTATAAATTTATTATTTAGATATTTGAAGCCTTTGGAAATCTATTTTTTAAAAGGATTCATAGGTTACAATTGATTTCTTTTTCCAAAAAAATAAAGCATGTTTTTTTTTTACAGGTGTGAATTTGAAATTGGCAACACTGTTTGTAGTCAGAGTCAATTTGACAGCTGACAGTAATTTGTGCTCAGTATGTTTTGCCATTTCACCATGAATAGACTTATGCAAAATAACTGCTTGCAAATTGTGCAAAACACTATCAGTTTATTGCAGGAGACATTTGGTGAGTACATAATTTCGTGTAATGAACCTGTGAATGGGCCTCCAATTTCATGTGATCTCACACCAATAGATTATCTTCTGTGGGAGTATGTGAAGTTGCTGGTCTATGCCAATAAACCATACTGCTGGACCACTTGGAAACCAACATTCGCTGCGTTGTTGCTGATATACGGCCAACAGATGCTTAATAAAGTGGTAGAAATTTGCAGTTCCAGATTGTGTTTCATTCGAGCCAGCCGAAACACTAAAGGCATAAAATTATTTATTTAATAAAACCAATATCATGGCCATTAACATTATTTTTATATGTTTTATTTCATTTTAAATTTGTATACTTCTAAAAGAAACACCCTTTATAATTTTAAATTTTCAAAAGAAATATAATTTGTGAATTTTTTAACAGAAATCGATTTCTAGAATCTTCAATCATGATAATATAAAATTACAGCTCATTCCGCCAAGTAGTTCTTGAGTTGTGCATAAAAAAAACTACCAGCATCTGTTTTGCAATGATTACAAACGAATTTAACATTAGGAAGTCCAAATTTTAAACCTTCATAATTCCTAAGCTATTTGACTAAATGATTTCCCATTTGGTATTCTAAGGTAAAATTTAGAGAAAAAGGCCAAATATGATGTCAAAATTAGGTGCTCGTATTGAAAATTTCAGAGCTTGGTAAAATTTGAAGATGACCTTTAATTTTTTTTTTTTTTTTTTTTTGTAAATGTAAATTAAAAATCATAACTTCCAGTTGAATGGTTATTTCTGTTTGTTTGTTTTTTCCTCGGACAATTTGGAAATTAAAATGTTTCCTTATTTTTTAGTCAACTGTATCTTCTTGCATCACTAGATTTAAAATATCTGTTGCAAGGCAGAGAAGACTAATGACAGATATATATTTTTAATAATATGAATATTTTTTTTTTTATTTTAAATAAAGATACAGGAAGTAGTTATAGAAAATAACAGATGTTCGATCATTCAATTGAAAGGATTCGATTAGTCCTACAATTGGTTTAAAAATGGAGCTTTTTTTCCCAACAATAATTCAAACACATCAAATAAAAGTTTTATCTTTAGCTAATAAGTTTCTTCACTAACCTCCATACTTTGTAATAAAAAGTTATTATCTTTTACATTTTTAACGAATTATAGTTCTTTGGGATAATAGTTTCCCACCATAGATTAACTTTCTTATTATAGCTTTCTAAAGGGTTATTGCGTCTTATTGGTTTATAATGTTTCTCAACAGAGCATTCCTACTCCTTTTTCCATACGGCTGGGTACTGGTGTAATCTCATTTTTTTCGTCCGCTGGCGGAGCATGAACACAACCATTTTTCTGTTTCTGGAGTAAACTGATGTTTCCCCTCACAAAGTGCTATAACTGGAATGATGCACATCCAACTTGTATTACATACTAACCACTACGAGGAAGGAAAGGAAACTTTCTTCTGCTGTCGTACTGGTTCCGTTAGGGACCTTTTTGTTATTGACAAAGAAAGATTTTTGAAACATGTTGCATTATCTTTTTATTTCTATTGTGTATTTAAGAAGTTTTTTTCTTTGATGTTATGAGTCAAAACTTTAGAAGCCCTTATATTTTATGTTAAAAAATTTTGGAGAAAGAAAATTTCGATTATAAACAATCTTTAAAACAGCTTGAGTGTTAAAGGTTTAAGACAATGCAAATAACTTTCCCATTTAGTTTTTTCCTGCAATTTCAAGGAATCAATTTTTTTTTTCTTTTTCCATTTTTCATCTCCAGTTTGATTGAACATTGCATGTAAGTAGTTACTTTGCCTGATGATTTTCTCTACATCAATTACATTTTTTTCTTAAATGCTTAATTGTCTGGCATATTAAAATATCAGAATATAGTACGTAAATGGAAGAAAATTGCAAGACCATTCAAACAGACAATATGCATTTATTTTAAAAAATGAAAGCTGCTGTCATATTTGAAACATTCTAACCTATGATTTCAAAATTATTTTCGAGATTATGATATTTTACAGAGAAATATGAAAATATCCAATTTTTGGGTATTTACCCGAGACTTGGATAAATACCCAGGTATATACCCAAAAATAATATCTACCCCCTGGGTATTTACCTTTCCCACATCACTGCTCACCCATTTGTAGAGTAGAAACAATAAATCCAAAGTATAAATCACTGAAAGTTCTTTATTTAATAACACAAAAACATCAAATAAAAGGAGGAATACCTGGATCCAGAAAAACTAGACATTCATTTAAATCCATTTTTCTATTTATCATAATTATAGTTATCTAATAGAATAACAATAAATATTTTTGTTAATAAGATTGTACTCTTGTATTTTTAATAAACAGAATAATTTCAATCACACTGTTGTCTGTTACTGTTCTTAAGCTTGCATATCAATTAAAAAAAATGTTTTCCTTTAAATAAGTTATATAGTTCAAAATCTTGATTTAATATTATGTAAAAAAAAATTATTTCATTAAGAAAATAAGTTATTAAAAGTGATAAGTTGAAAATAAAAGAAGAGTTTGCTGGAAAATTAAGTTCTTTAAAAAAAAAAAAAAAAAAAAAACGATTATGGATCGTTGATGATGACGAAAATTCCCTGTGATAAACAAACGGCAATTCTAATGACTATTTCTTGTTGATAACGAATTCACTGCAGAAAAATTTTATGATGTCATGAAATCTTGTTCAGAAACACACAGGTACGAAATGAACTCAGATTTTGATAAAATTCCAGTCAACACTTAGGTAAATTATACATGATGAAAAATCGTGATTATTCTATGTAGAATTAAAGACAAATTAACAAAGTATCAACCGTTTGAGACTTTATAGGTACTCGAACGTCTCGTGATCTCTTTAGATCAAATGAATTAAAATAGATGAAGGAGAAAATTTCTATGGTTAAAATTCGAGAAGAGGATCGGAACTGTAGTTGTCATTGTATCCATCAGAGATTGTAAATGAATTGGTTGATAATGATTGAGCCGGATTCTTTTCTTTACTAATGAATATAAGATGATTAAATCTCCTTTTAGTTGCAGTTGGAAGGTAATCCTGTAAAGACATCTTTCTCTAACATAAAAGATATTGTAATTGACGCTGGGCGAGGCATGTGGCCCTCACCGGTACTGAGAAACATAGTTTTCACTCCCTCTGCTAGACAATGACTGATATATCAAATTTGAACTTGAAAAACTCATTACAGATCATATTACTCAATCAGCACTCTCCACGCGGTAGTGCCTGACGTCACGGAATTCATAGAACTTCATTCAAAGAATTCGGATCACATGAGGATGCTTAGCCCAGGTTGCATTTTGAGAAAAATGGCATCTGCTTTGGAGATAAAAAGCTACTCTGATGTTGTTTGGCAAGTTAGAACAAGATGTCAGACAGAAAATTCGCATTGCATAGCGCACGATGATTTAACAGTGAAAAATGTAGAAAATGCATTTTTGTGTTTTTCTGTTAAAGTATAGGATGAAAATTGCTGAAAATTTAGCAATGAGCTGGAAATAAAATATTTTTATCCATTAAATATATTTTAAACACAAAATATTCATAAATAAAAGTTTTTGATTTTTAATATTTAGACCTAGAAATAATTTGATGCTTACATAAGCTCGCGATGTTTTTGTAAGAAAATACGAAGGTTAAATTATTGAAACAGAATGTTATTATTGTTACATTTAATAAATCTTAATAAATGATAAAGTTTAAATTAAAATATGAGAAAATATTGTAAAATTTATTACATTAATCAATTTCTTTTAAAGTTAAGATTTGAGATTTTATTTTAGAAGCTTAAAAATGATGATTTAACTTGTAGGAGATAAACAAATTATATATATTTAAATTATTTTGAATGGGGAAATGTTTCATTATATTTTTTATGATGCAACACCTCCTTGAACTTCCGTAACTGCTTTTATCTGAGACTTTTATCATCTACATTCTTTAATTAAATGATCCCGTGATTAAGTCATGCTATTGGAATTGGGATTCTTCACCAGTGATATTAGGAAATTGGTTGATGTATATATGGGGAAACCAGTGTTGATTTTAAAAAATTATTTTTACAAATCGATTCATTTGATTTAAATTCGATTATTATTTTTTTTATTTTAATGATTTTTTTAACAAAACATATATATCACTAACACTCTTTAATCTACATTTTCTTAAAAAAAAAAAAAAAAAAAAAACGAACTGAGAAATTTTAATTGACACAAATAATGGCTATTTAAAAAATATTTGTAAACTAAAGATAAAGAATCATATGCTAGTGAAATATATCGGAACATTTTATTAAGGAAAGAAAAAAAAATGACATTTCTTAAATAGATATCTTACAGTGGTAATGAATAATAAATTTTACCCTCAATAATTGTTCTTTTGCTTTATGAACACTAATTTTGATGCTTTGTCTACTCCTAATCTGTTTTGAATGAATAATCTTAAATTTTGAATGAACTACACCAAATGTTGAAAAAATCCTTTCAACAAAGGTTATCGATGATTTGGCTGTAGTTAGTATGTTCACAAATTCCAGATTGCTCTCCGTAATTATAGATTCACCTTAAACATTATAAAAACTGTCCTACCACTCAAAATCATACATTGGATCAACAACTTCAGGGTAAAAAAAAATAATTTTGCTCATGATTATGAAATGGCTCCAACTCCCCAAAAATTTTAATGTAAGTGCTAGAAAACCAGAGCCACATTTTTGTTTGATAAATTCAACACCCTTATTTTTTTCTTTTGTAGCATCAATTCTGAGGTTAGAAGTTAACACCAATGGGGTTAAAATAAATGCCGCAAGGTATGCATCTATTAATGATTGTTCATATCTCTGTTTATATGTTCATGGAAAGGCCTTTTTATTGTTTGACTAGAATATAGCCCGCCAGAATGACGTGTTTGCATTTCCAAAAAGATTATATAGCATTGCATTATAAAAAGAATTGTGAGGTAATAAATTTTGTCTTATCTGACTTATAGGGTCAGGTGGGGTAAAGTAAAAACAGCCCATTTTTCATTGAAATTTAATTTGCCAAAAAATTATTAATTGAATTGGTAAAATACTGAAATAAAGTATGCAAATGAACTTCACTCACAAAATTTGAAGAAATATTTCACAACAACATGTAAATTAGTACTAATAATGCTATTTTAAAACATATTGTCAATTAACTAATTTACCCCATGGTATGGGGTCAAATAAAAGACAATTCCAACAGAAAGTTTATTTGTTTTTAAAAATAATAATTGTATAACTTAAATTTTAAAAAGTTGAACAGAGAAAATCCCGATTTTTTAAAACATGCATAAAAGAAACCTGTAATAAATTTTGATAGTTAAAAATCATCTTTTATCACATAAGTAAATTGCAACTATTAATTGCATTAACAATTTTTTTTCTCAAATTCTGTTAATAAATTACAAATTTATTTTCCCTACAAAATACAAAATTTTATTTATTTTAATAATGCATTGATATACAGTGTGTCCACGTATAACCTGACCGACCTTTATTTTTGCAACCGTTGGTCCTAGATGCATACTTCCAATTACAAAAATGGTTTAAATAAGGTAAAGAATTATTTTCAAAGCGATTTGGGTGAAGAAAAACATTTATTAAAAAATTACGAAATTTAAATTTTTATATGGTCCCCCGGTCCTGTAAGTGATATTTAGTAAAAATTTACTGTGACATTAACAAGTAAGACAGAAAGAGTCCCATTCATTTAACATTAAAATTGGCCGAGAAGAAACTTTGAAATGCATGACTTATACCACTTTTTTGCATATCAAAACAGATGATTTCGACCATGCTTTCAGGGGTCGTATATAAAGTACTTAAACTTATTTCAAGGTATCTACGGTTTGAAAGAAATCGTACAACTATTACGATTGAGTTAACTTTATTAGTTAAGTTTCAGATTAGTTAAAATAATTGTATTTTAACATGTGTTGTATTTTGTAAGGATTTGAGGCTATGATTTCTTTTAACAAAAATTAAGTTATTTTCATAAGGTTTTATTTGACTTGCAACGATCGCCTTCCAGTTTAAAATTTGTACTTGAACTTTAACTGACTTTCAAACGTCCGATCGAAGCTAAAATTTTACATACTGATTTAAATCCGATTACATTGTAATATTATTATGATTTTCGTCGCTTACCATCTTATACATACTTATATTAGAGGATAACACAAAAAAAAAAAAATTGGATAGATTACCGTCAACAAGTTTAAGAAATGGTTTTAGATCAGATAACATAAACCTGCCATGGTTGTGTTTTTTAACTTTTATAATTACG
Organism: Maratus speciosus; assembly: GCA_963932465.1. Taxonomy (NCBI): domain Eukaryota; kingdom Metazoa; phylum Arthropoda; class Arachnida; order Araneae; family Salticidae; genus Maratus; species Maratus speciosus. Next base: position 345,418,962 of record OZ010799.1, on the reverse strand, counting down.
TTTTATGTATTTTTTAATGCTGAATAAAAAAATTAACTTCACTTTTAGCCATCATGTCAGGATTTTTCGCAAATCGTAAATTTCAAGAATAAAAAATAGCGAAAAATCTGATACTATAAAATACGTGTAAAACTTTTTTATTCAGTTTAATTTTATTTAATTCAATAATTTATTCAATTTTGTGGCTTATACTGGGTTTTTTATAGCTAAACAGCTCAGGGGTCCAATGAGGTTGGGAGGGCAGGGGGATCAATTTTAACTTTGAGCGTTTTGACTTTGAAATTGAGAAAAATCCTGACGTGATGGTTTAAAATGAAGGTCATTTTTGGATTCAGCTCTAAAAAATACATGTGAATCAATTTTCAAAAGCTAAAAAACATGGCACAACCCAAAATTTGAAAGACGGTGTAAAATAACAGCATTTTAAAATATGTATCATTTTTGTAAAGAATTTAGGCTTTTGTTTTTCATCCTTTTATTTAACAAAAATTCTGTTATTTTTATCCTCTTATATGTTCAGTACAAATTGCATATTTTGCAGTAATATGTCAGAATAATTAAAGATTTCAAATTTATATTGCAATGCTAATTTTACTCTCAACCATTTCTTTAATATATCTGACAAAATTATATTTCTACTAAATTTGTAAATGACCCCTAATTTGCAGCAAAAAATATGCTCCAACTTTCAACAGCTATTACTCGGTCAATTTTAATTGTAGAATAACGGGACTTTTTTTTGCCTTACTTGTCAGTGTAACAGGAAAATTTTACTAAATATAACTTATAAGACCAGGGGACCGTATAAAAATTTAGATTCTGTAATTCTTCGCTAAATTGTTTTTTCGCTTCAAACTTTTTTTTATCTTAACTCTGCACCTAATTTTGACCACTTTTGTAATTGGAAGTATGCATCTAGGACCAACGTTTGCCAAAATAAAGGTCAGTCAGGTTATACGTGGATACACTGTATGTAGTACACGGCGTTATATAGTCCTGATATTCTAATTTCATATTTTATAAGATATATTCATTTTTTTCCCCCAATGTCTTCAGAATTCAAAGAACATTTTAAAAAGAAAACTTCTTTTTTTTTGGTAACTACCGACAGGTGGTGCAACAGATCATATAAACGTTTGTTTTAATATTTTAAAAGTTCAAGGCGAATGAATCAATTGTTTGTTTACTTTCATATAGGGATGAATAGAGCTGCCAATCTTATTTTAACTGAAGTTATCACAGCAGAATATATAGATAGTTGAATGTAAGTCATCTCCTAAATGTTAATTTATTTTGAATAATCTTTCTAAAAATGTAACTTTTGCGAATAGTGAAAAAGAAAGCACGTTTTAAGATTGAAAAATCAAATCAACATTTACTCGTGATGCCACTTGTACAACACAAATTTCAAATCCAGAAACAAATGAATGACTCTTTGAAAGAATCATTAAAAAATATGGTCGGCATCCGATTTTGCTCTTAAAATATTTGTAAAAGCATAATAAAGCCTTTAAATAATTTTAAATATGTTTATTTTTAGAAAGGAAACGTTAATCCGGTACAAAATAATTCAGAGGAATGAATCACAGAATACAGTTATATTCACTGAACACTATGAACATTGGTCAGAAAATAGATAGTCTTAAAAACAGAGGTAATTTTTCACGATATTTTTAACCGTGTGTACTGAATTCAAACTGTAAATAAATGTAAACAAAAGTGAAAAACGCATTTCAAAATATTAATATGCTTTTGCAAAATATTTTAAGAGCATTTAATGAATAGCTGAAAGAGTCATTCATTTGTTTTTGGATTTGTAATTTGTGCTTATGAATGGCAACGGTAATTGCTTGTATACATCGGAACCCTGTTGTTGGTATCTGGTTATTTTTAAATTAGATCTTAAAGTGTTATAATTGTATACTTTTTGAAGGTTTTAGAAAAATTGAAGAAGAATATGTTTCACAACGAATAGATAGACAGATTAATTAAGGCAGTTGGCAAATACGGCATCGGAATGCTTAAGCCTAACATGGCCGTGTTTGGCTGATTTTAACGAAAGATTATCAGGAAACGGATGAGTTCACTCCCGGAAGCGTTATACACTTTGTGCCATTATATATATATATATAATGTTGATGCTTTTTTTAGTTTAAATTCCATCTTTTTCCATGCTAATACACATTCAGCAAGCAAACAATTGTTCCTTTGTACAAAATGAGTGGTTTTGACTATTGGTTTCAGATTCACAATCATGTCCTCGACATTTTTTTTAAAAACCAATATTTAAGATTTTACTAGAGATTTTACTAGGATTTCACTATCTATCTCAGATCTGTGATCTTCATAAACTTTTGTAGAATTGCCAATTTTTAACTTAAGAGTCGAGAATCACAATTCCATTATACCTCTAGAGCAGTGGTTCCCAACCTTTTATTGACCACGCCCCATCGAAGCATCTGTAAAATCGCGATGCCCCCCTCCTTTCTCCCATGCACAAATTCTGTAACAGAAAATGAAGTTTTTTAACCTGAAGAAAGCCTATCAATAACTATTCATTTCGCATTTCTTTAACTTATCGAATGATGAATTTTTTGTCATAAATGTGTTTTTAGCATAATTCTATAAATGAGGCAATGCATCTTCACTTTTATGCCCAAAAGAGTTTTGTTGTGCTTTAACTTGCCTACATATCTAACAAATGTTTTATATTGCCTGCATTTTTATCTTCATAAAATGCTGGAGAAACTCGCATTTAGCATTAAAATATATAACAAAGAACGTACAATTTTTTCTGTAAATAACAAAATACACAAGAAGCATTAAGATTTATAAAGCTTATAGTACCGCGCTTAGATATTCCAAATATTTTTCAGGTTTAAATAGGCTCAAGACAGTAAAATTTAGATGTACTTTTAAGTAACGTATAAAAGTTTCTTCATGTTGCATAGAGTAGAGCAAATAGATATACAAATAGAGCTCACTTTATAAATAATCGAAAAAGTTGAAAAAAATGTAAATTAGATTATTAACCAGAAAAATTATAAAAAAATTTAAATATTAAAGAGTGTTTTAAAATACTTTTTAAAGTTTGTTCATGTAATTATTCTGGTGTTAAATTTATTTTAAGCTTTCGGAACTTTTTGAAAATTAAAAAAAAAAAAAACTATTATTAATATTATTATTTTAATTTTGAATACATAACTTATTTTTAGTCTAAAAGATTACTTTTCCGAAAAACCTCACAGCGAATGGGTGAGTTTACAAAGTTGAAATTGCCCCCCGGTGGGGCGTACGCCCCACGTTGGGAACCACTGCTCTAGAGGAAATATCAACACGCTTCCACCTTCTACAGATGACGATTGGAAAAGTATTTTAATATACTTATAATATTTTTTGATACATCAGTTTTAACTAAATCCTTGGCTAGCAGATTTAAAATGTGGGCACTGCATGCAATATGTAAATCCTAAAAAACAAAGCTAAATCCAGAATCTTTCTGGCGGAAACCATATTTGCATTATTGCCTGTAACAAAATTTTAGATTTCATCATACCATAAGATTGAAAGTTGAGATTGCATCATACCATAAAATGATGCAAATAAATCAGTTATAATTCATATTTATTATTTTATGGGATTATATTACACATTAAAAGAGATTAATAGAATCTGTTTAAAAAAATAGTTTTGTAGACAGAAAATGTTTAATATTATTATATATTGCTATAATATGTAAAAACATGTTCTGTCTACAAAACTGTTTATTTTTTTTCGAGATTCTATTATTTTTATTTATTATTATTTTTTTTTAATGTTAAAATGAAAACTCATGATCTCTATATTTTACTATGTTCTTTATTTTGGAACATGTTCCTTTGCTAATTTTTGTTTTATTTATTTTTTATTTTAAATGGTGGTGAGGGAATCTCACTTTCTGTATTTTACTGTTCCGCTCATAAGAGATTCATCTAACATTGAATTTGCTTTCAATTTCAATGCATTTTTTAAAATAAAGATACAAAATATACTTGTTGCATCAATTCAATGAAATTTATATATAATATATTTATGGTCTATAAATTATACCTTTAAATGAGCATGAAAAAAATTAAATCACTTTTTAAAGCTGCTCAAATAATTAGATTAAAACAGATAATTTTCCATATGTGAAAGAAATTGATTTAAATAAGTGATTTAAAAAAATCAGTTGATTTAAATCAATACAACCCTGGGGAAAACACGGAATAGCAAAAGGGTTAAGCATTTGTGGTTGAAAGAATCAAGTGCATGCTCAGATCTGAGATGCCATCTTAGTTGTGATTACAGTGATTGCTTGCTCTGATTTTATCCCCATAGCTTTTCATTTCTGTTAATGAATCACAAACAACTCATGAATTAAGTTTATGCATTGTTTATATGGCTGTCATTTTGAAATGAGCTTTCATATAAAGAAAATTTGAAACATATGCATATTTCAAAGCAGATATTATCAGAACATGGTAAATTTTTTAGCACTTTTTCTAAAAATATACAATTTATTTTTGTCCCCCCCCCCCCCCCCCCCCGAAAAAAAAAAAAACTTCTTAATTTTGAATGAAAAAAATGGCTGACTTTCACAGCTGAAAAGCAAATGTCTGGGCTGCCGGTTTTATTACAGGAAAAAAAAAAACAGATCTCAGCTTTTATTATATTAGTAAATTTTATTAAAATTGATAGGAGTATTTTCATCTTTTTCACTAATATTTTCCTTTATATATATATATATTATACATATATATATATATATATGGTACTACTTGATTATCCCGTTGATCAGAAAACTTTCGCCAAACTATTAAGATTAAATGCCAATAATAGATGATCATAAATGTCACTAAACACGATACATGTGTTTGATACGTCATCAAGTGATTTTTAATTCGACTTTTTATTTGTATTGTTATTAATGTTTTACTAATTTATTTTTCTTTCGTTATTTCAAACAAAAATGATATCAGTTTGTGTTATTTGGCGAGTAGTTTGCCAATTTGTATAATTTGGCCCACCAGTGGCCGAGAGGTTCTGCTCTCGAAGCTGGTAGACGGGAGGTGCTAGGTTCGATCCCAATCGCACCCGTCGGCCTAATCGTTCGGAGTTTTTGTGGTTTTCTTTGAACCTTGGTTCTCCAAGCGTTAATACGGGTTAGGTTCCCTTAGAAAGATCTCCATGGAAGGCACTCCTAGGGCCTATATCCCACGTGCTGATAATTGGCCGACATAAATACAACCAACCAACCTTGTATAATTTGGCAAAATTGATTGACGGGATAATCAAGTTGTACCATATTTATATAATACTTAGTATTTTCCCTTTCATTTCTTGGAAGGGGCAACTTTACTGTTTTCATCTGTGTTTTTTTTTTCTTTTTTACATTTTGTAATATTTATTTTAGGTGTCTTTTTAATTTTAATAATGTATTACTTTTAGACCGGAACTACAATTATTTTGAGGAATTTATTCTCGACATTACCAGTACGGCATAAAGAATTTCTTCGTAACATCCGTCGAGAATACGCAAAAATGATTCAGCTCCTAACAGCTTATTGCCTTATAAGTCTTAACAAAAGGATAACATGCACGAATATCACTGATAAAGGGTAAGAAAATGCCAAATACAGTATTTATATATTAAATTTGCATAAAAAATGACGTTGACAGTGCTGCCATTTGCTACTAAAATGCTAAATGCTACTATTTACTTCTATTTTCAGCTCCAGGAGACTAAAGCAACTTTTTTAATTCAAAAAGGGCTGAAAAGCAACTTTTTCTGTTAAATAGGCAACTACAGTCGACTCCCTCAAATCTGCACATCTTGAAACCATGGGTTGTGCAGATTTTAGAATTTTGTGGATTTCTAGTCACTGTTTTGTTTGCATTTTTTAAACAGTAATTTGAATGCAATTAAGCATTGAAAATTATAATGAATGCTTACAATAAAGTAAATTATTAAAATAATTAAGTAAAATATTAAAATAATTTAATAATTATATAAAATAATTATGTAAAATAATAAAAAATTTGCTTTAAAATCAGAATCAAGCTTTTTTATACTAATTTATATCAAAATCAAAAGTAATGTAATTTTATTTAGTAATTAATCAGCTGTAATATTCAAAGGAGCAAGATTAACAAAAAAATTAGTTAATAAAACATTGTGATTGCCACTGATTTGAGTGCCATCCTGAATTTTGTTCCTGCAACTTTGTTTCATTGTTTCCATCTGAAAAAATATGCAGATTTAACTCTACTGTATTTTATAAATAGGAGACTTTTTTGAAAATTTTACTCTATCTTTTCCAAATAAATGTTGCAATATCTTTATGAAATACGGAACAATAATAAAAAAATTTAACCATTCCAGTGCAATTTTTTCAGGTGTTCGAGACCTATACTAAACATCACTTTCTAGGCTATCACAGTAAATATCATTGATTTTCCCTTTAAATTCTTCGAAATGTTGCCATTGTGTTTCCTGATTGGAAAACATGAGTAAAAAGAATAACAATACACATATAATAAAGTTTTCTTAAAGACATATATTATATATAAAAATTCTAAAAGTCTAAAAACCGGCAAGTTTCAACCACTCTGCAGCCATCCTCAGGGTCATGTTTCAGTATCGAGAAACATACATATTTAGATTGCAAAAGTCAAATCTAAACCCACTGCCATCACAGCGCCATCTATACAGCTGTAATTTAACAATCCCTTTTCAAGAGAGAAAATATGAAAAAAACCAGAATATTAGTGCCAATAACTATGCGAGACCACTTTAACCTTGGGATCTTCTTTCTTTGGTCCAATGGATTCTGTGAATTTTTTTTTTTATGTGTGTGTGTGTGCTGTTAAACAATTGTTGCCATTTGATAATTGATATCTTTCTCGCCGACATCTTTCTGAAAATTTGTATGTCTTCTTCAGCCACCCACCATAGTATTTTTTCTTTTGAAAAGCATTTATTTTTACTGCGAAGTTTGAACACATCCTGAAATTGTCTTCAAATGTTAAATTAGATTCATTGATTTAGCACTGATAATATCTTCCATGTATGTAAGCTTGGCTAACCACTCATGATCAGATAAGATTTTTTTAAGAAAAAAGGTTTTCACCGTTGGCAGTAGAGCTGAGAGGTATGCCTTTCTGACTCTCTGTCCACCCCCCCCCCCCTTTTTTTTTACACAATGTTTTAATTTTACTTTTATTTTAAGCACTGATGAGGAAACCTTAGAGGTTTTGAAACAGATGTATGCTTTTAAACATATTTTATTTGTGCCTTTATACATTGTTTTTTTTTCTTAATATATCGGCACAAAGTACAATTCTTCCCCACTTTTTATGGATTTCTTTAACTTTAAGATTAATTTGTTGCAGGATTTTTTTTTTTTTTTTGCTCAGGATGAACAGTCAGGTTCGTATTTTATCCATCGGTAACCATCTCATTTCATTGCATGAAAAGAATATTGGGAGCTATATCTTCACACAATGCCTCAAAAATTCGAGAACTTTAAATTTGTCTTTTGATTTAATATATATATATATATATATACCTGTTTTGCAAATGAATAACAACTTACATCATAATTATCAGTGTCTGCTATAATTTAAATTTTCAAAACTAAAAAACTGAAATTTCATGAATATAAGAAATTCTTGGAACATTATTTTTGTTTTATTATTAATAGAACAGAAAAAAAAAATGCAAATATTGTTAATATTTTTCTGACGACCACCAAAATTATCTCGCAAATCACTGGTGGCCCATGACATCTAGTCTAAATTACCTATTTTCCCTTTCAGCACATAAAGTTTAAAGTCTTTAAAATTCATTACTGTATTTAAAATTTTCTGCTTTATTTGCCACTTTGTTGTAACAGTAAATAATCATGCAAATTACCCTTCCTCCCAAAATAATTACTTCTACCTTTTGCTGTTTCCAGCCCTCCAAAGTTTATACCCCTTCCAAAAAGAAAAGGGAATAAAGAAAGAATATCTTTTTTTTGGTACTTTTCGGTTAGCCGGGCGCCAGTGTTATATGTACATATGTATGTATATCTATATATACATATATATGTATATTTATACATATATAGAAGCTATATGTATACATATATATATATGTGTGTGTACATATACAATATATATAAATGTACATGTATATATACATATATTTATAACACTGGCGCCCGGCTAACCGAAAAGTACCCTTTTTTGTTGTTGTTGTTGTTGTTGTAGGTTGGGTATATTTATTTCTGTGGTTAAGATTCTTCATTCCCTCTCCTTTTTATTTTCTTTCATCTACACTTAACAAAATACTAGCGGTTGTATTTCTGTAATTCTCCCCACATATTTTTCTAAGAATATTTTTAATGCTGAAAAAATTGTCTTAAGCTCTCATTTTATATGAAATTATTTAGTTTTATTACCTTTAAATTTTGAATCTATTGCAGTTTTAGCTAACACAGGAGGCCCCAATCTTTGCGGTCTAAGAGCCAAAATATGTACATTGTTTCAGCATGCATAAATTTTTGGAAAAAAAAAAAAAACAAAAAAAACAAAAAAAAAGTTTCTTTTAAAGTTTTGCATCTGATGCAGTTGTAAAAAAAAAAAAAAAAGTTTAGAAAACTTTTTAACTACAGGAATTATAACTCCAAAATTTCAAATGGAGATCAGCTAATTTGCAGTGTAACGAAAGTTAGTGTAGGTGTAAAATAAAGAAAAAATATGCCCATTTCTGAAATACCTGTTCAGAACTGCATGAAATTTTTTTTCTCCATACTGAATGAAAAAGTATCTAAACTATTAAAAGTATCTTCAGATCCAAATTAATGAGTTTAGTCCATGGCACTTGTCAAAATTAAACTTCCTCATCCTAGAATGCTGTGAAAGATGTTTTACATGCCATAATGACATGAAATTTGGTCAAAAGATACTACAAATCATGTTTATTTAAAAAGTACAAAACATGTCCTGAGTAAGTTTTTTTGTAGGTGATATTGAGCAATGGCAGACAAATGAATCTCGAAAAAAGCTTTACTGACAAGAACATTGTCTTTCTGGAACAAATATATTGGCGAATTTCAGACTTCTGCTGCTCATCACCTGTCTTTAACTTGTATCAAAATATGTCTTTTGCTTAGGTTGTATGATTGATTGCTTGATTTATTTTTATGCATATTTGTGATATATAAATACTGCATAGCAGATTTAAGAGAAATGTTTTATAATGTCTCAGATTGTTGTTTTACACATAGTTGATATGCACATTTCTGATGTAAATTCTAAGTTTATTAAACCTCCACCTACCAGATTGAACACTTTATTAACCCTCCGCCTCTTTTCTGTCAAATCCAATGAATCAGGCAGAAAGTAGTAGATCATTCTAGAAAAAGTCACATATTTACTGAATTTTCAGTCTTTTATGAGAAAAATCCTTTTGAATGCACCTGTCTGGTCCTTTGAACTCGTCTGGCAGGTGGAGGGTTAGTTTAAAAATACCCATTTTTTTAAAAATATAAGAAGTTTATGTTAATCGAAATTAAAAAAAAATTGTATTTTGTGATTTAGGAGGAAATCTATTGTACTTTCTACAAATAGTTCAAGCATATATAAAGAAAATATCTCCTGTTTATTTGGGGCAAAACAGGTATTATTTAATTTTTTTTATCTATTATTAAACAGATTTTTGGTAATTACTTATTTTATAAATTTTAATAATATATATATATTTCTTTTTCAGCAAAATCAGTTTTTTGTCTAAATCTTTTAAAAAATGTATTGTGAAAACAAAACTTTCAAATATTAGTTGAAGAGAAAGATAGATGGAATTAAGATAAATCTGTGAATTAATTGAAATAAATGAAAATTGTGCAATAATGAAAAATAAATGTAATTTATTTAGCTTTCAATATATCAACATAAAAAGCAATTCAGAAATGTAACAATAAATAATAAAAGTACAAAAATAAGCTTCTACTAGCTTTTTTCCGAATGGAAAATTGTAACAGTTTTTTTCTCTTCTTCACTTTTCTGTATCTGTCTTTTCAATTAATTTTGAAACATGTGAATGTAAAAACAAACTTGAAAACATAAACAACGGAAAATTATCTTCTATAGACGAAAAATTATCTTCTATAGGAAGTTCAAAGAGCAGAAACCACCTTGACAAAAAATCTCTAGTTTCTTTTTCTCTTAATGTTAATTATTTTAAGTTGCTTGAGGTGAATAAATTGTATTATATACAAGGTTCCCACTGTCCTTACAAAGTGCCTGTAAGTTCTTATTTTTATTTTTCATTTATAAGGTACCTTTAAATACTTACTATTCACCAATAGTTCTTAAAAAGTTCTCATTTTTCCTTGAAATACAATTATCAAATAAGCCAATTTCTTTCTGATATTTTATCTAGGAGTGCCACAGTGGTGATGAAAGTGATTACTTGAGCATAATTTTTTTTTTGGTCAAAATATAAAATTATGAAGCAAACTCTTTTTATGTAAAGAGAAAACCTGTATCTCTAGAACAAGATTTTTGCATGCCTTTTACATCTTTTTTATGTGCATATGCCAGAGATTCATAAACAATATCTTTAAAAATGATAGCATACCAAGCTTTTACATAATAAAATATTGAAGTGTATAATGCTTATATGAGATACTGGTTAACAGGAAAAGAAAACCTCCTTCTATAAATTGTGTTTCATCAGTTTTTCTAGAAATACTCGGCTTAAATAGTATGCATGTTTAGAGATCTGCACAGGCCAGCCTCGGGTCGATTTTCATTCATGGCACTCGGGCCGGGCCATACTTTTTTCTGAAGGCTCGGGCTGGGTCGGACCTAACTTATTTTTTTCTGTACAGAGCCTTGGCTGGTTTCATTCCCAGTCTTCATGGCCCAAAATTTTCAGTCCTAGTTTTGACCTAGCCCGCATGAAAATTATTGTCAAAGCGTGGCCTGGTGCATTAAAAAGGCAGTTAAATTAGGCCTGGCCCAAAAAATTCATACATTTTAAATCGCCATTATTCTACGCTTAAATAGTAAAATTTATTCTTTTTAAAGAATAGTAGATTTCTATGCTTATTAAAATATAGCTAAATTAAAATATGATAAAACGTGTGAAAAGGAACCTGACTATGACGGAACCCTGTTTTAAACTGAAAAACGTGTTGATCCATGCAAAATTAGTGTACTTATACATAAGAAAAGAATATATAATACATTTACACCTGCTAAGAAGGGAACTGGTCTATAGCACATTTTTTTACCTTTTCTATGCAATTCCTTCTTAGAAGATTTTACTGTATAGCTTTTTCAGATTTTTGACCTTTCAATCCATGGAATATGAATTAACAATATTAATGATAACTGAAACATTTTACAAGAAACAGAGATTCATTAAAAAAAATAAATATTGCAACCTGCGGCACTTCTATAAAAATGAAGATTATAAACATGAAAGAAAAGTTAAGATAAATATTTTTGGTCAGAACTCTTCATACAAGACAATTTTTTGACCAAATCGATGTAAAAACCAATGTTTCGTAGAAATTTACTCTGGCCGAGATTTTAACTTTTTTCCAAGACGGTCTAGGCTCGGGCCGAACTTTTAATTTTTGTACTGGGCCAGGCCGATTTTTTTTTTCCTATGAGTCGGGCCGGGCCTGGGCCTGGAAATTTCGGCCCGTGCAGACCTCTAATCGCAGTTGCACTGAAGAATTCATGAAATTAAAATACTGCATTTTGTAGATGATGTCAATTGCAAGTCTTTGCAGAAATTTGCCATATCTTTCTTTTGAAGGATATGGACTGCGTTCAATAAAAGGGATGACTTCGTATTTTTTTATGGCGATCGGCACGGAGCAGCTCCCTTAAAGTCTAGAGTCCTCTTCCTCTTTTTTTCAACGCATCTCTCTTTCTGAGACCGAAGCTCGGTAAAAGAACGTCTTACTAAGCTTAATCCATCGCGTTGATTCTTATGTATTTGCTGATTAGAGAAGCACTTTAAGATTGCCTTCTTTCAATTGTGGAAAGACTGTCTTGCACGAATATTTGAACGAGTCAGAAACAGAAAATTATTAAGTTGAATATCTCGCAGATTTATTAATGGATTTTTCTGCAACTTATAGCAAAATAATGAGAAAAATAATAAATATACTCCATCTATTGATTATAGATTGAGTATGCAATATTAAAAATTAAAATATTTTTATTTTCGCTATTTTAAACTTAGAAAGAAATGCCAATCTATCGCGAATCACGATGTTTACGAAAAGTAAACATGAACGCAAGCTTTGTAAACACAGATTATTGTTATTGTTTAGTTAAATAAATCTTAATGAATGTTGGAAAAAGGTGGAATTTAAGTTTAAATAAGAAAAATTATTAAAATATAGATTATATTTATTAAGCTAAAACTTTAATACTTTGAAAAGAGTTTTCTAGATTTGAAGTTGGAATTCCATATGATTAAATGTTAATTTTAGATTGAGGAAGATAAATAATTAATAAAATTAAGATTATATACTAATAGAAATGTTGTATTCTATAACAATCATGAAGGTTTCTTTGAAAAGAAGAAGGTATTGAGTAAAGTACCCATTAGCACACTTTAAAACTTGCAGTATTTTGGGGGCAGCCGAAAAATATGCAGATTTTGATAATAGCGAGTAAATGGATAAACCAGCTAAAAGATTTATTTAAAAATATGTAGATGCAGTGATTTCGTGATATCTTGAAAAACTATACCTAAAATAAAAAGAAAACTCGTCCTTTAAACATATAGCAGATATATGCAGTGAAGTGTTAAAGGTCAAGTAACAGAGATAAAATATGATAAAACAACCAGCTTATTTTCTTTAAAAACAGTTTGAAATAATAAACAAACAAATGTAAATTAAATTAATTTATAATCTATTGCAGTTTCACAATCACATAAAAAAAAAACAATTTGATGAATACTGGAAACTATTGCTTATATTGAGAGTTTTGCTAGGCTTCATTTTACTTTTAATTTAACATCTTCATTTAAAATCTAGCAGCTTACTTAAAAATAAAAAGTCATACTTGCTAATTAAAAACAAACTGAGTAACTATACAAAAATGCTACATAACATAGAAAAAATCTAATGTGTGCAAAAAATTGGGATAGTCGATAGTCTATTATTTGTATTGTAGTGTATTATTTGTGATAGTCTATGTACATACAGCCGAATCTCGATTTAACGAATCGTTCGGGACTAGCAACTCTGTTCGTTAAATCGAGATTATTCGTTAAATCGGGATAATCAAAGGAATATTTTTATACAACAGAACAACTTAAAAAATGGCAATAAATAAGAAAAACAATGCTCATTTACCCTAATAATGATGTTAAACATTTGTTGTTTTAAGTAAATACTCTGTATAAAAATGGATTCTTTTTTTATGTACTGCTGTAAATCAAAAGTAGTGTAATTAAGAAAAAATCTCATTTATTCAAATTTTATCGGTAAATAATAAGACTTTTATAGATGTTTCTTTGCTTTGTTTCGATTTTGTATTCCAAACTTCTTTATCGATTTTTTTCTGAAGCTGTGAAAACAGTGTCACCAAAATCTAGAGCCATCAACTACCGTTTCCTGGTAACAAAACTACTAACTGCTTTTTTGAACGTTACATGCTTCATCTCTATTTCATCTTCTTCATCCGATCCACTACTACTGCTAATAATAACCTCGGTGTAACGTACATTTTCACATATAGATATTGCTGCATCACAAGATGCATATTTAGAAAATTAACAACTAGGGACATTGAAAATTTATAATAAATATTAGAAAATTTCTTCAATTTTTCATTATTTTGACATTGAAAATTATTCGTTAAATCGGGATTATAATTCGTTAAATCGAAGTATTTTTGTCCCATTTTCGTCGGGACCATAAAAAAATTAGCTAAATCGAGAAATTCGTTAAATCGGGGCTCGACAATATTAAGCAAAAATTTATTTATTATAACAACAACAAAGCATATTACTATCTATATAAGGATTACAAAATTTGGAATTTTCGCATGCCATAGGTGTTCATTACCCTTGCTCTGTAGCATGCTCTTAAAATTGAGACTGCTCTCCTTCTCATCTTCTTGGTAACATCGCTGCAAATGTATCCTCAAGCAAAATATGAGAAATTCTCAATGCACATGTTCACATCTATATCTATGTATTTGTTATTTTTGATATAATTATATGTGCTTTTTTTTTTTTTTTTTTTTTTTTTTCAATCTAGAGCAAACAATAAATATTTTGTATCTGTGTTTTCTCTCTTTGTAGATAAATAGTCTCATGGAATTTATTCAACAATCTCCATCTGAATCAGTTTTAGAAGAATACTTTCTTCCTAAATCCATCATGGACAAATACAAAATCTTCCGGTAAGTGTTTGTGTTCTTTATGCCAGCAGTTCCCATTATGTACTACATGTGAAGTCTTAAGGGGCTACTTCAGTCACATGGAAAGACTCGGTCTCTAATGCTAATCCTATGGAAGAATTTTTTTAAGATATCTCGTTTGCATTTTAATATTTGAATGTTTTTTTGCATGGGATGGCTGAGATTGATCTCTACATCTGCCATTTTTACTTTTTCGATTTTGTTTGCAGAATTTTTTCAAAAGGTTGTTCAACTTTCGAAACCGGTTTCGAAAATGAAAGTGTCCTAGTTAAAAATATCTGTAAAGAAAATCGAAAAAGTAAAAAACGGCCTTTGTACAGATCGATCTCAGCTAACCAATGGAAAAAGAATTGTTTAAAAATACTGAAATACAAACGAGATATCTTTTAAAATTTCTTCCATAGGGCTAGCATTAGTGAGCGGGTCTTTTAAGGTTACTGAAGTAGCCTCTTAAGGATTCTGCATACTTTTTCCTAATAAATGTAATAGTATTCAAAATCGCTTCTTCAAAATACTTAAATATTAAATGAAATTAATTCTTAAAAACAATAAATGAATCAACATTACATAGAAAAACTAGGAATTGCATTTTGAACAGAAATTTTACAGCCCTTATTCTTTCTAATGATGTAAAAACTTTTTGTAATACAAATGGCTTAGTGTTTTTGCTTTTTCTTTTTTAGCTTTGGGAGAATTTTCTCATATGGTCGAGTTTTGGAAATGTGAAGTATATTGGAATATAAATGAATAAAAATAAATTAAGCATTATGATAAATTTCAAAGTTTTTAGAATGAATCATTGTATGAACATTATGCAATTGTTTTTATATCTCAATATTTAGCATTCTCTTATTGTATTTCCTGTGCCCCATAACATTATTTTTAAACACCAGTGAGTTCTAAGACGTGATAGGGTAGAGGATAGGAACTCTACTATAGATATTCATTTTAAAAATGCTCCACAAGTCAAAAAGATTGGGAGCCACTGCTTTCTACTATTTAGTACACTTTTTGCATTTTGCATTGATTATCTTATACTACATTTCCCCCCTCTTGTCTTTATCTAGATTAGAAGGTTATATTTCAAACAGTAACCATGGTGAAGGAAGAAGTTCTACTGACAGACAGTTTTTCTTCATAAATGGACGGCCCTGTGATTTACCAAAAGTACGCATTATAAATTTATGTTTTTCTCTGTTTATTCAATGTTAAATGTAGCTGTAGAGAGAGTACTGCTTTGAGTATGAGATTCACATGGTTGAAAGTCGATTAAAAAGACCTCTAGATCATACAATGTTTATTTTGAGAGTATTCCAGAAAGAACAAGATTTTACAGGACCAAATAAACACTATACACAAGAACACACACAATCACAACATAATATAATAGAAATTTCAAGAGCAAGTATTCCAAGCCAGAGACTTCAAATACCTCAGACTCATCATAGCTATAGTGAAAACTGAGTTCAAACTTTTAAATTCAACTATACTCTTTGCAATGTAGATTTTCATTTTATATGCTTGGCAAAACAATGGTGACTAATCCAGCACATTCAGTTGAATTCTGCATTTAGAATATTCTATTGAAGCTTAACCCTCATAATCTAAGCACTATTCCTTAGTGGATATAATACAGGGTGGCTACAGAATCAGGGAATCAGGGAAAAATCAGGGAAGTTTGACAATCTGGAAAAATCAGGGAAATATCAGGGAACTTTATAAAAAATCTTGAAAATCAGGGATATTTTTCTCCATGCAAAAATATTTCCGTTTTCACCTCACGAACAAGATTGATTCGTCGCCAAACAGGCGATATTTAATCTAATAATAGGACGCGATAGAGACGTTAAGCTGAATCGCGCCAAACTGCCATTCATAGCAACCCTTTTGTAGGAGAAAAGAAAGAAGATGCAACCATGTGCAGATCCAGTTCGTCGTTTATTTCGCTGATAATATGTCGACATTGAAGGATAGACTGAAATATTTTATTTAAGTGAGTGGGACCGAAGCACGTCCACATGGTGATACTTCGCATGGAATAGCTCTGATTATAGGTAAGCCATTTTTCCATTTTCTTTAAACAAGTTCTTATTTATTGTTTTAAATAATAAATAAAATGATCGACTATATTTATTACGAATTTTTAATATAATTTTAATTTGAGACAAAGATGGAAATTACCACGTGGACCAGATTTGATTTTCTTTAATTTCAATCGGGTCCGGACTATTTTAGAATTATTAAGTTACGAAATAAAGTTTATTTTTAACACACATAAAAAAATAATGCATTTGATATTGGCAAAAGTTGTTATAATAAGGGATTTAAGGATTTTTGCTTTACATAATTTTTGAAATTTTAATTTTTTTTCTTTTTCTTTTCTTTCTTTTTTTTTTTTTTTTTTTAATCAAATTTAGGGATAATTTCAGGTAGTTTGATGTATGCATAAATTTTAAAAAGTAAAGTGGTATGCGTAAATCGGACATAAATGATTACGAATTTTTAATATATTTTTAATTTGGGAGAAAGATAGAAATTACCGCGTGGTTTTCCTTAATTTCAATCGGGTCCGGACTTTTTTAAAATAAAAAGTTATGAAAGTTTATTTTTAACACATAAAAAACAATACATTTAATATTGGCAAAAGTTATTATAATAAGGGATTTAAGGATTTTTGTCTTGCATCAATTTTGAAAATTGAATTTATTTTTTAAATTTAAATCAAATTTCGGATTAATTTCAGATATTTTGATGTATGCATAAATTTTAAAAAATAAAGTAATATGCATAAGTCGGAAATAAAATTCTTCCACAGGCCTCAGTTTTCCGAGGTCTTTTTTTTTTTTTTTTTTTTTTTTTTTCTCTGTTGCTTTCTGATCATAATAAATCTTTTAAACAATTTGTTCTCAATATTATTTTAAATAATAAATAAAATGATCGACTCTTTATTATGAATTTTTAATATATTTTTTTAAGTTGGGAGAAAGATGAAAATTACCATGTAAAACCGATTTGATTTTCTTAAATTTCAATCGGGTCCGGACTTTTTAAAAATAAAGTTCATTTTTAACACACATAAAATAACTTAATACTGACAAAGGTTATAATAAAATTTCTGTTAAGGACTTTTTTGTTACTTTTTTTAAAAAATTTAATCAAATTTAAGGTTAATTTCAGATAACTTTATGCACATATAAGTTTTTAAAAATAAAACAATATGCATCAATCAGATAAAATTCTTCCGCAAATAATTTTTTTATAATTTTTTTTTCTTCTGTCATTTGCTGATCCGGCGTGATTTTGGTCCGAATTACTGAAAAATTAAGGAATCATTTCCGAGATTTTTTTAAAAAAAAGTCTTAAATTCAAAAATTCGGTCAAAACGTATTAACATTTCGGCAAATGGTTGCCGAAAAAAAATCAATTTTGTCATTCTTTCCAAGAAAAATCGCAAATTTTGTCAAAGAATCGCGGGAAAACGTTTCTCAGGTTGGCAGGTATAAGTTTGATAATATTTTTCAAAAATAATAAACTAATATACTTTTAGCCATTTACAATACACCAGATAATAATTTTTTAAAATACTTGAATCTTTTTTTTTTTTTTAATTGTGAGATTTTACTAAAGCTATTTTAAAAGCCTAAAGTAATGGAATTTCTCATGTAAGAATTACTAAATAAAATTCTAATATTCGTATAATTCGTAAGAATCCAAATTCTTTATAAAATGGTAATTTATTGATATTATCATTATTTATTTTGTTTTTTTGTTTATTAAAAAGTGTATTTTTTATGGCAGGTGAAAAGTAAAACCATGGCAAAATCAGTGTGTTCATTCAACACAAAATGGCTTGAACAATTTTCCTGGCTGAGAGAAGATCCCAAAGATAAACATTCAGCTAAATGCACGCTGTGCGATTCAAGCATTTTCTTGAGTAACATGGGACGTAGAGCAATAACCAGCCATCAAGGCGGCGCTGGGCATAAACGTAGAGAAAATAGAGCTTCAATTTCTGGAAAATTTTCAGACTTTTTAAATCGGAAAGATAGTGGCAATTCAGATGAAAAGATAGACATTACAGCAGCAATGTCTTCTGATGCACAGATAAAGAGCATTTCAGCATCAACTGTTCCTAATACTGAAGTTAACAGTGGTTTTGTTGAAGCATGCAGTGTTGTTCTTGATGGAACACAGAATAATCAAAAGACTGTTTCTTCAGGCATTAAAAAATATATGTTAAAAGAAGACATTACAAAGGCTGAGATTTTATGGTGCCTTGAAGCAGTGGCTACACATAAATCCTTAAGATCAGCTGAAAAAGATGTAAAGATGTTTTCCCATATTTTTACAGACAGCCAAATTGCAAAGGGCATGCAACTAGGGCGAGATAAGATGATGTACTATTTAGTATTTGGAATAGCTCCATTTTTTAAAGAGATCTTACTTAAAGATATTTCTCTATGTGATCGTTTTGTAATAGGGTTCGATGAATCTTTAAACAAAATCTCTCAAAGACAGCAGATGGATTTGAATGTGAGATACTGGTGTGGGAAAGATAATGAAGTTAAAACCAGATATTTGAATTCTGCATTTCTTGGACGCAGCTGTTCAAATGATTTGATTAAAGCGTTTAAAGATGCAGTTAATCCTTTAGATTTGAAAAAATTGTTACAATTATCTATGGACGGCCCAAATGTCAATTTAAAATTTTTCAGAGAATTGTCTGCAGATTTAAAAGAAATGTCAGAAGATCCTGAAATCCTCAATATAGGCTCTTGTGGGTTGCATTCAGTGAATTTGTCATTTAAAACAGGTGCAAAATCCACAAACTGTGAAATTTTTGATTTTATTCGAGCAGTATATTATCTTTTTAAAGATTCACCAGCTAGAAGAGCTTTGTATACTTACTATACTAATTCTCAGGAATTTCCTAAAAAATTTTGTTCCGTTAGATGGCTCGAAAACTCTTCTGTTGCTGAAAGATGCTTAAACATTCTTCCAAACATAAAAATATTTGTTGATAAGGTAGAAAAGGATGGAAATGCTCCCAGCAGTCAGAGTTATATACTCATTAAGAAGCTTATTCGTGATCCATTGTTGCCTGCTAAATTGGCATTTTTCAATTCAGTTACATCTGAATTTGAAATATTTTTAAGGGAATATCAAACTGATGTTCCACTTATACCCTTTCTTTTTGAGGATTTATCTAATTTAATGTTGCGGGTGATGAAACGATTTATTCAGAAAGACAATTTAAAAAGAAATCCTATGCAAATTGATGTCGAAAAAGTATCAGAGTATGTACCATGCAACAAAGTTGATGTTGGAATTTCAGCTTTATGTCACATCAGAAAAGCAAAAGTATCTGATGGACAATTAAATATGTTTTACAAAGACTGCCAAAAATTTTTAGCATCTTGTATAAAAAAGCTACAAGAACGTTCCCCACTGACATATGAACTCACAAGAGCTGTATCTTGCTTTAATCTGACAGTGACTGTAAATCAAGCATTGTTTGAAAAAAGACTGACGAAGTTACTGCTCATTCTTTGTGAAAAAAATTGGTTAACTTCTATTCAAGCCGATAGAGCTAAGAGTCAATTTCAAGAAGTTTGTTTTGAAGCCAATAATTTGGCAAAATTTAAATCATATAACAAAACACACGGGATTGATCAGTTTTGGTTCAATATACTATCTTGTGCAACAAGACCCTGCAATGATGCAGTAATTGTTTTGAAGATGATTATGTTGTTATCTCATGGAAATAGCAATGTTGAGCGAGGTTTTTCTGTCAATAAGGATTGCCTATGGGATAACATGAAAGAAGAAACCGTAGTTGCAAGGAGGATTATTTATGATGCTATACAAGCACATGGTAATCTCAATAGCTTTCAAGTTACGAAACAAATGATTCTCAGTGTGAGAAATTCAAGATCAAAATATGAAGAAGAAAGGGAAAAGAAAAGCAAGAGAAGGAGAACCAGCAAAATTTAAAAAGAAAAAGCGAAGCTGAAAATCAGCTTAAAGAATTACAAGCAAAAAAATCAAAAATTTTAGATGATGCTCAAAGAGAATCTTTAAAAATTGAAGAGGAAATAGCAACGATTAAATTTCTCCAAAAGAAACTCTGATTTATTTATCCATTATAATATCCTTTTATTAATTCATTATTTTTTTTATTCATTCATTTTTCTAATGCAGCATAAGAAATAATTTTATTCATTTTTTATGTATTAAATAATTTCAGACAATTAAAGGAGAATATTCAAATTGATTTTATATTGTCAGTTTTATTTTCAGATTTTGAATTATTTATTTGCATCTTTGTGTGTGTGTGTGTGTGAGAGAGAAACAGCATTTATCTCTTAATGTATTTAGGTGTGTATAATTTCATTTTTCTCATATGTACAATTTTATCTTAATATAATTTGGTTTATTTTGCACAAATTTATTATTTTAATTTACTTTCTGTTCCTACAAAAAATTGCTAGAAGAAAATTATGTTTAACTTTCCACTCTTTCTTAATTTTAATAATTTAATCAATTTCTATTAATACTCTTTAGTGAAGTTTATTCAACTGTATTCAAAATTACTTCAAGTGGTTCATACAGTTAATGTATTATAACAATTTTGATTTCAACTTTCATAACTCTGGTACCTATTAAAGAGGAAGAAGAAAGATCAATTATGAATATTTGATGTTTATGTATAATTTCAAAAATTGCTTGACTTTATTAATTACTATGTTATTTTTTTTTTAAATATTTCTATACCTAAAAACATCTTCGATGTTTAATTTCAATAACTTAGAGGTGAAAATACTTTTTATATGCTGTATTTTTTTTCATATTCTGGTTAGTCTTCCCCAACATTTTTAAAAATATACACATAATGATTTTTTATTTAACACAAATTGAAGTGATCAGATTTTTTCTGGATAGCACTTATAATGAAGGCAATTTCGGCCTTTTTGAAAATTTTAAATGGTACATCAATGTAATTTGACCAGGTGGCAGGCTCAATTTGCTAACCCATCAGATGTAGATGTCTTGGAATTGAACTTTCTTTAGAAATTGAAATTTTCTGTTCATCATATATCCATTTATTACATTTGGGTTTGGATTCATAAAACTGAAATACTTTATAAATGCTATGCAATTTTTGTTTTTTCCTCCCAAAAAAGAGATATTTGCAAGCTAGGTAAGTGTGTTACACAAGAAAGTAGCATACGTTAAAAAATACAGTGCATGTTTTTTAATAATAAAAATCAGGGAAATCTGATACAGAAAATCAGGGAAAAATCAGGGAACTTTTTTTCACCATTTCTGTAGCCACCCTGTAATAGCTCCACTATTTTAGCTGTGGCTACTTATTCTTGGCCACACCCACTTAGTCTTCCATCCATGAACATAGAATAGAGTCCCACGAGATAGGTTTTAGAAGAAGAAAACCATTCCTTGAAAATTTGTGCAATAGATGATGTTGTGTAGCAAGATTCTACTCGGTTTCGTATGCTTCAATATGCTATACCAATAATCTCTTTGGTCACTGAGATCCAGCCAATGAACCTTGTCCGCTAGAGCCGCTGGTATGTACATGGTTCTATTGTAACCGTTGCCATCGCCTCTTTTAAGTCCAAAGTCGCGACACGATATTCACACTATTTCTTGAGAAGTCCTTCTCTATTCTATTTTCATGCTTCCATCCACCCCTAATCTGGGGCATTTTCGGCATACAACTTTTCAGTGCAGTAACTTTAGTCTGAAACATTCTGTTGAAGTTTAGTCTATATAACCTAAACATCCTATCCTTTTGGGGCTATGGTCACCCTTAGCTATACTGATTTAGTTTGGTTACGGTCATGCCTATTTAGTCTTCATTCTAACACTAATCGGAGGATGTTTTGTTCATGCAAAATTGCCATTCCGTTGACTTTGTTTTTCACAAGCAAGAAAAATAACCTTTCAAATTTGTAACAAGGAATATTTTTATTAATTTCTTGTTTTTGTTAATAATTAAATTCTCAATAAATATATATATAACTAGCATCGTTAGATCCTTAACTTATTGCTATCATAAATGACATAATCTATAAATATTATATATTTTTTGGAGTAGTTATTTCCTGTAAAACCTGAAAGATAATGTTTGAAGATTAAATATTATTTATCATTTTATGTTTTAATGAACTAATATGTTTTTCTTAAATAATTATTGATATCATAATTGATATGCTCCATAAATATTAAATAAATGTTTTTTGGAGGAATTATTTCCCGTGAGAACATGAAGGGAAAAGTTTTAAGATTAGATATAAATTCTTATTTAATGTTTTAAGAAACTCATATATTTTTCTGAAAAAAATTAAGAAATTATTGATAAATTTGATTTC
Organism: Maratus speciosus; assembly: GCA_963932465.1. Lineage (NCBI taxonomy): Eukaryota > Metazoa > Arthropoda > Arachnida > Araneae > Salticidae > Maratus > Maratus speciosus. Next base: position 345,396,103 of record OZ010799.1, on the reverse strand, counting down.
ACATAAGTATTATTTTTAATTGTTTTGTTTTATATAATTTGTATAATTTATTTTACAGATTTCGAAGCTCATCAATGAAATCTACCATTCTTTTAATAAACATCAATATCCATTTGTATTTTTGAATATATGTTTAACTGAAGGTAATATATTCTAAAATAGTGCTTCCCTAATTTCCATTTTAAAGCTTTTTTTTTTTTTGGTCTTTCTTTTTGTTTTTATTTGTTTTGGCTGTTTAAATGAAAATCTCTTAAATACAAAATAATCAAAGATTCCTTATCATTTGTGAATATTTCAGAAAAGCTTATACTAATAAGAATGTGTATGAATATGTTAATTTGTACTTTAATTTAACAAATTTTTTTGTTGTTTCTTATCTTGAGAGTGAGTCAAAACAAATTTATTTTAATGTACTTACTTGGTCTGAGAATGCTTAAGAGCCTACAGCATTCATGCTAAAGCAATGGAAGTGTTCCCTACAAATTTATAGTTTGCATTTCAATATTTTTAAATAATTCTTCTTGCATAGAATATCTGAGGTCACAGGCGAAAGTGAGAGTTTTGTACTTTTTCAATTTCTCTTGCATTTTCATTCTGGAATTATAAGTGTCCCTGAAAATTAAACTACAACAGAAATTGAAAAATACAAAATTCTTACATTAGCTTTCAACCTCAGTCATCTTATATAAAGAATCATTTAAAGCTATTAAAATGCAAACAAGAAATTTGTGGAGAACAACTTCCATTGGTTTAAAATTAATTTGTGAATGTTGTACGTTGATTAGTGTTGACTCAATGCTGGAATCAGGGTTTCTATGGTCTATAAAAAGTCCTTAAAACCTCCTTATTTTTTGTTTTCACTTTTAAGGGCACTAAGAGTACTTAAATTGTGCACTTAAAAGTAATTGTCCTTGTCCTTAATTTTCCTAGGAAACAATTTTCACTGACAATGATAATAAAAAGAAATCAAGAACTATAACAAGATTTTTGAAAGAGAGAATAAAAAAAGTTGTGTAAGAATTTAAATTAAAGATGTTCTCAAATCTAAACTGGCTACATTCTGGCACATTAATATTCACAATGACAATTTAATTCATAAATGCATAAAATTTGAAACTATTTTTACTCATTTATCAAGAAATTGAGAGAGTTTTTATCAAGAGTTTTTTCCTCTTTCTATAAAAGCAAAAAATCTTTCAGAAAATGTTTTCAAAGTTGGCATTTAAAGTCGATTTTCATTACATGACAGTATGTGAAAGATCATTATCTGGAGGAAATTATTCTAACTCAAGATGTATTCGATTTATAAGAAAATGAAAGTGCAATTAGATTCTTAGGCCCTTAAATTGTAAATCTGCAAATTTCACGCGTTTTTGTGAGTATGTCAAATATGAAATAAAAATGATATATTATGTTAATAAATTCTGTTATTCAATAATTTATTTGAAATAAACTTATTTCTTACCGTGATTAACTGCACAGTGTAAAAATTTCGATATTTTTAAACTGGTATATTTTGTTTGTGTTGATGTATTAAGCATTTTAATGAGGTAAAAAAAAAAAAAAAATAGTACCAGGGAAAATAAAACTTGTAATTTATATTGCTTTTGTTAATATTATAGATCAAAACTTGCTTGTTATCTTTCAATTTGAATCACTTTTGAAATTCATAAACACTTTTGCATAAAAAGGGCATAATTTTTAGGCTCAGCAGATGTCAACGTGACTCCTGATAAAAGGCAGATATTCATACCTGAAGAAAAACTTTTACTTTGTATAATAAAGGTAATGATTTTTATTTTTTAAATGAAAATGTATTATTGATACAGTATTATTTTATTGTTACGTTAAAAAATATTTTAATATTTAGAATGTGGATCATTTAAAGTATTATTAATTAATTGCTGTGGTATGTATACAGTAGTATATCTCTATTCTAAAAAAAGTCTGCTGCCGCTGTCAGTATTAAAAATTATTCTGTCCTTTTCACTTTCTCAGGTTAACCTGCAAACAGTAATTCATATAAACAACTGATAGTTTTATTGAGAGATGTATGATAAACATACTGAAACAAACTGTTTTCAAATCAAAGAATTATTTAAAATGCTACTTAATGTTAAAATGGGTCAAGATAGCTCAGTTACATAAATTTTATAGAATTGAAAACTGTATAGCAATTGAACCCTCTTTTGCAAGCATGTACTTGACAAAATTGTGCTGTGCAGTGTTCAATCATGTTTAAAATTTGTCTATTTATTACCTATTTTTTAATTCAAAGTTTCATTATCTCAATAGAATTGTAATTCATATTTTGAAATTGACACTTTTTACCAGATTTTAAAATACTAAAATAATAGTATTTCCAAACTTTATACTTTTAAATTGAACTGTATATTTACACTTGAATATTGGAAAAGAAAGAAAACTTTAAAACAATTAAATTATTACATACAAAAAGCATTTGATAGTGAAAATTACCTCATATTTAAAAGGATATATTGCATCTGCATTGTATTGCAGTAATTTTAATTGATATGTGGAACACTGGTACTCTGTTTTCATAATCATGGGTCCTGACATTACAGCCTATGTTATGATCAGGTGGTGAGCCTAACACTGGACCCAAATAAATTGAACTAAAGAAAGAGGCTCAAAATCTTTGTAATACAAGATGCTGAAGTCCACAGCTAAAATCTGCACTGTATAAAATTCAAAAGTGGGTATTCACTTGTGAGGCCATATGGAATAATTTGAAAGCCTCTACCACTATTCTATACGTTTCAAGTACTTAATACAGAAATAAAAATTAGTTTTAAAAAAATCTAACAATTGCTGCCACATTGTCAACATCTTTTTCATTTATTTTTATAAATGTGGTAAACTGTTTGTAACTTTTACTTAAATAGTTAAACTTTTGTTATTTTTTTCCAGACACTGCAGAGTCTAAAAACATGCTAATTTGCTTTGTTTTAAAAAGATTGCAGAAGACTGAGTTATAATTAAACAATCAGTGGAGACCCTTTGACTGTTTTTTTTTTTTTTTTTTTTTTTTTTTAAGGCCGAATCAATTGTAGCCATAAGAGCTAACATCTGTTTTTGTGGTGGATTAAATAAGAACAATTAAACATTTGAAAATAAGCTTGTAAAAAATGACTAAGTAAGCAATGTCACTGCCTCCCAGAATTTTATAACAACTCTGTAAGAAAGTTGCAACTCTGTATCTTATATGTATCGTTTTCAATATGACATAATTTTCATCAAAGTGTTTTCTTTCTCTCTTTAATATTCACTTGACAATACATTTTTTAAATGAAAGGTAAATATATTTTTTAATTAAAACTGTTTGGCAGTATTATTATTTGAGCATTTTAAATATGGTGTAATTTTCCCCCATTTACTGCTTTTAACATGTAATAATTTAATTATTATTTTAGTTTTATTTCTCTTTTTAATATTTACGTGTAAGTGAATTTTTTAATGATGTAATTTTCCCCATTTACTGCTTTTAACACGTAATCATTTAATTATTATTTTAAAGTTTTATTCCCATTTTTAATAGTCACATGTAAATGTTTTGTTTTAATTTTAATTGAAAGGCAGTATTATTTGTGTTGCTTTATAATTTGACATCAATATAAAAAAATGTTCATATGAAATAAATCTGTTGAAATATTGTATTAAAAAAAAATAGTCATTAAAAAAATAATCGCACACAAGCTTGCAAAGTGTGGTGAAAACTTATTTGATGTAAGACTGTGATCGTAAAATTAGTATTTTGTTCTGAATACATAATTTCTTTAAAAAAATCATCATGCTAATAACTCAAGAGTTATATCCACATTCTTTACCAGTCATATATTTGGAGAAATGTAAAAGTGAAAATATTCTTACTTGAACTTGTGGGATGTAAGCACAAAAAAAAAAAAAAAAAGGAGATGATCTTTGTGCAAATGAAGCTTTATTAATTTCTTGAAAATAAAGAAATAAAGCTCCACCTTAACCACCAATTCAATAAAGTAAAACTTAAAGAATACACCCATAATATCGATGGATGTTAAATCCATCTTTTTAAAATTAGTAGAATATTCTTGTCAAAATTCAGGATTATCATAAAATTCACTTCTGATCCACCTCCCATCGAAGAACTAACTGCCATACAAATCAATGGTAAAAAAATATAAATGGCTGAAATGGGGCTCACAAAGGTAATTGCACATCTATATAAATAAAAATGTAAATGTTCGTTTGTTCAAAATCGGTAATCTCCGAAAGTTCTTCACCGATTGCTTTGAAATTTACGGGTTGAGTTGCATTTGAATACGGAAGTGTTGTTATATACTTAATATGAACCTCGCTCCCCCACCCCCACCACGGGGCACTTTTTAAATTTCTTCCAAAACCTATCATGGGATATATCATTATAAAGGTCTTGGACTACTGTTTCATATTATACGCCTCACATCTCACTCCCCTCACTTTCCCCACGTGAGGGCAAATTTCTATATAAATAAAAATATAAATGTTCGTTTGTACAAAATCTTAAACCTCCGAAATTTTTTCACCGATTGCTTTGAAATTCACGGATTGCATTGCATTTGAATATGCGAATTTTTTTATATACCTATTACGAACCTCGTTCCTCTCTCCTCTAATTTCCTCGCCACCACCAGGGGCGCTTTTTAAATTTTTTCAGACACACATCATGTGACATATCATTAGAAAGCCCTTTGACTATTCTTTCACATTATGCACATACCGTCCCCCCTTATCCCACTTTTCCCCCGTGGGGGCACATTTCTATATAAAAAAATTGTAAATGTTTGTTTGTACGAAATCTTAAACCTCTGAAAGTTCTTCACCGATTTCTTTGAAATTCACTGATTGCATTGCATTTGAATGTGCGCATGTTTTTATATCACTATTATGAACCTCGCATCCCCCTCCCCCAATTTTATCCCCTGGGGCACTTTTTAAATATTTTTCGACACCCATTATGTGGTATATCATTAAAAAGCCCTTTGACCACTCTTTCATATTATGTATCCCCCCTCACTATGCCCTCTGGAGGGACACATTACTGAAATAGTTCGTCAGTATTTTTTATGATACAGTCGGACCTCTATTTAACGAAGTCGCTAAATCCAGAAAAAAAGTTCGTTATATGGAAAATTCGTTAAATAGAGAGTCATCCTTTAAAATGCTTTTAACTACGTAAAACACATTTTAAGTCCATAAATACTAAATATAATTAAAAAAAGTAATTATTCACACTTTTTTTTATAAATTATATCTATTTGTTTTACTTATTTTACCCATCAAAAAGAAATCTCCAAGGGAAATAAGAATGAAACAAAATATTGTCTGGAAATACATTGTATTTTCAGTTAAAAAAATAATTTTACATTAAAATCACGATTTTTTATTATGGTTGAAAATTTTAAAGAAGTATTCTTTTTTTCATGCCTTTATCTACCTCATCAAGAATAATTTTTTTTCTTTGATACTCAAGCACTTTCGCTTTGACATTTTTGAGCTACAAGAACCGAAATTACCAACACGATTGATCATGATCAACAATCTAGAAAACGGGAAACTATAGTTTAAGGACACGGGGCAGCTCCATTGAGGGTTAAAAGGGGATATTGAAAGTTTGCTCATCTTGGATGGAAAGCAAAGAATCACAACGATTTTACTGCTCTCGGTGAGTTAGGTGCCTGGTAAGACCTGTTCATGGTCATTGATCATCATAAAATGTATTAAAAGAAAGAATAAGTTTGAAATGTCCAGTAATATTTTAAGAAATAGGGAGATAAAAAATTTAGATCTCAAGGAAAAGTTCGTTAAATAGAGAAAACACTTTGCTATTTGGAGGTTATTTTACGAAGAAATTTGCAAAATGTTCTTGGTTCCAAGTAAAAGTTCGCAAAATAGAGAAATTTGCAAAATAGAGGTTCGTTAAATAGAGGTTCGACTGTATTTGTTTATCCTTTGTTTTTTTAGTTCGTGTTTTTTCTTTTAGCTCACAGGCTATTAAAGCCTAAGAGCTAATGTGCCTGCAGGTTCTGTATGTACGTATGTATGTAACGCGATAACTCTTGATAGAAATATCCAATTTGCTTCAAATTTTGTAAATAGTTTCATTCTGATAAGGCACTTCCCTGATTAGTTTTGGGAGTTCATTGGTTAAGTATAAAAGGGCAACAAGAGGTCTAATCCTCCCTTAATTTAGATAAATGGGTTTTTCATGCAGAATTTTCCGATTTGCTTCAAATTTTGTAAATACAATCATTCTGATAAGTCGCTTCCCAGATTACTTTTGGGAGTTCATTGGTTAAGCATAAAAGGGGCAAAGGGGGGCTAATCTCCCCTTAATTTAGATGAATGGGTTTTTCATGCAGAATTATCTGATTTGCTTCAAATTTTTGTAAATAGATTCATTCTGATAAAATGCTTCCCTGATTAGTTTTGGTGTTTTATTGGTTGTGCAAAGGGGAACGGGGAGCTAATGCCCCCCTCCCTCCCCCTTAATTTAGATAACTTGGTTTTTCATGTAGAATTATTCGATTTGCTTCAAAATTTGTGAATAGGTTCTATCTGAGAAGGTGCTTCCCTGATTTGTTTTTGGAGTTCATTGATTAAGTATAAGGGAGCGAACGAGCGCTAATCGCCCCTTAATTTAGATAAATGGATTTTTCATGCAGAATTATCTGATTTGCTTCAAATTTGGTATACCAGTTTATTCTGATAAGGTATTTCCCTGATTAGATTTGGAGGTTCATTAGTTAAGTATAAAGGGGGGGAAACAGGGTAATCCCCTTAATTTTTTATTATGGTCACTATTCTTTGAAATAAGAGTATAATATGCAATTAGAGGGAATAGCCTGTGAGCTCTGCCATAAGTTTAACTCGGCACATATCTTTTTAATTAACTTGATTTTCCAGTGATGCCACCGCATGTACTGCAATTGACAACCGGCCTGCCAATTATGATGTTGCGAAATATTCGCAAGCCAAATCTTTGCAACGTCACGCAGCTTGCAGTAAAAAAATAATGAGCAACTTCGTAGAAGCAACAATCTTGGCAGGACCTTTCAAAGGTGAAGATGTCCTCATTCCTCGCATTCCTTTGATTCCAGTGGATGTGCAATTTCAATTTAAGAGATTGCAATTACCTATTTGATTGGTGTTTGTAATCTCCATCAACAAAGCTTAGGGTCAAGCTTTAAAATTCTGCGGTTTAGATCTAGACATGAATTGCTTCTCACACGGGAAATTATATATTTCATGTTCTAGAATAGGCAAATTAAACAATCTCTATATATGCACAGACAATGTAACAACAAAAAATATTGTATACCCACAAGAATTGTGAAATTAAACATATTAGAAACATGCACTTTCTCTTTTCTTTCTTTTCCATTTAGCCAGTCTGAGCCACAGCAACGTGTGGCCGGATACAGCTAGTTATTAAATAAAAATGAAGAACGTTGATTTTAAAACATCACATTGCAAAACCCTGAAAGTGAAAGCAAAATAAACAAGAGCCGCTCCTAGACCAAGGCTCCTAAAACCATTGGCTAGAATTGAAGGCAGTGCCGATAAGAACACACCCAGTTAGTGATGTTACAAGATTTGGCTTTTCAGACATGCAAATAAAAATTTTTTGGACAGAAGATCGGAACAAAATACACTGAGAGAATGTGTGTGCAACTCAGAGCCATGAAGACAAAAGGGCGAATGTCAGATTTGATACATAATGAATGAAACGTGTGCCGGAAGAAAGAAAAAGCACATAACTAACTGAAATTAATAAAATTTAAACGCTGTGAGAATTTATCTCACATGAAATATGTTCCTATAAAACTTTAATAGAACTATTTTCCGTGATTTAGACATTAAATAACTCCTAAAATAGTTCGCCAATTTAAAAATTGTTTATTTCAGCCTGTTTATTGAATATTTCTGTATAAAATTACCAAATTTCATATTTTTATATGCAGTAGTTTTCTTAATATTAACTCAGAAAAACCTTTTGCCACAAAAAATTCATCTATGGCAGCAGCATTTGTTACTTTTTTTTAGAATAGAGAAACTTTTGATTCTGATAAAATGATGCATCTATAAAGTATTAATTTTCCCCTCCCCAGTCTTCTCTTCTAAATATGTATCAAATGCAGCCATCACAAATTAAGTTGTCTTCACCAAGTCTGTTTTTTCACAAAGGTAATTACTACATTTATGCATGTTTTTTTGTTTTGTTTATTCAAATATTCCAATTATAAAAATTGATTTTTTGTACATATGTAAGACGTGTTTATAACTGTCTATTTAAATTTATTTGATGTAATAGATGTAATAGATTGTGTAATAGATTTTTAATAATATACATTTGATGTAATAGATTTAACATATATTTTTTCTCTCATAGTAAAGAGTAGATGCAGAGTAAGCCATAACTAATTTCAGGAAGTCCCCCCCCCCCCCCTTAATATCTTTTGAACCCAGTAGTGTAGTCACAAAAAAAAGAAGGTATACGCTGTAGGCAGAGAGTATACCCTATCCGCGAGCTTACAGACAGGAGCCTCAATCCCAGTATTGAATTCAAACCTTTTTTTCTTTCAGCAGGAATTTCTGTAGCTGTAGTTGTGGATAAATGCAGGACTAGAACTTCTAATCTAGGACTATAATTGAATTCTTGACTTTTTTAAATTCTGTGGAAAGAAATTGGGAGTCAACACAAATAGTTACTTTTGCATACGGAAATTAGCTGCCTATCCCGAGAAAAAGTTTTAAATCGCTATTTTGCACTGCGTGATGAAGTAATGTTATTTTTATTGGATTCTAAATGCCATGAATGTTTATGATTTCTTCTGACTTGTCAGGAGAAATCATGACTTTTCAGGGTAGCATATTTGATAGATATTTTTAGTTTTCTGAATTAGCTGAATTTAAGCTTACAAGGAGCATCAGTATGTATTTTCCAGGACAGGACAAAATAGATGCAACAATAAAAAAACTGATTTATAGGCAAATTGACTTTAAAATGATAATCTGGAATCGTTTCCAACATTATTTGATTTCTTACAAACCTCTGGCAATACAATTTCCACTGATGTTGTTCAAAATTTCGTTGTACACCTGAAGAACTTGAAAGGAGCTTTCCAACATTATTTTCCTCCCTCACAGCCAGAAAATGAGTGGATGGGGGGTCCATTTTATTTCCAAGATATTAGTGAAATGCAATCCTTAACAATCTTAGAGCAGAAACAACTTGCGAAATTATCATGCGATGGTTCCATGAAAATTGCTTTCCAAGTGAATAGCCTTCCTAATTTTTGGTTGTGCGTGAGAAATACGTATGAAGAACTAGCAATCATGCGATGATTCAATAAAAATTCCTTTCAAAGTGTATAGCCTGCCTAATTTTTGGTTGTGCGTGAGAAATATGTATGCAGAACTAGCAGCATTACTATCCAGCATTTACTTCCCTTCTGTACAACGTATTTGTGTGAAAAGACTTTCTCCAGCCTTGTGCACATAAAAAACAAATATAGAAATCGATTGAATGTCAAAATAGACTTGCGAACACATGTTTCGAAAATTGAACCAGACATTGCACATTTCGTAGGAAAAAAACAGCAGCATATTTCTCATGGGAAATAGTTGTGTATATTTTAGCTGTCTTAAAATATGTGCCATTTTTCTGATTCATGCAACTGATGTTTTTAACCACTAAACACGAAATATCTGTAATAAAAAATAAATAAGCTCTATACTATAAAAATTTTTTTTTTTTAAATCTTACATTAACAAAAAATTTGTCGGGGGTCTGCGGAATGCATATCATATCAAAGGGGGTCTGCGAGATCCCAAAGTTTAAGAAATGCTGCTATAGAGCATCTACTATAGCTTTTTTGAGAAACAGAGGGTATACGGTGTGTCTTAAAAAAATTCAGAAGGTATAAGGCGTATACCCCGCTACATCCCTGTTTGAATCTATGCCTTTACATATGCAAGATTGAAATCAAAATAAAATTCATAATGCACCAATTATTTACAAATATAAATTGAATAAAGTTTTTTTTTTTTTTTTTTTTAAATAGGGTATTTGAAAGTTTTATTTATTTATTTACTTTTTTATAATTTATAGTTTGGATTCTGTTTAAAAAATGTTACTAATGAGATTAAAACAATCATAAGCTTTATTGTGAGGTTTTTATTTAAAGGGTTGCATCAATATGCAATAGCTAGGGTTGTTTTTATTTATTTATTTTGTAGTACTACACAAATTTTTAAAAATTTGACTGAAATTAGTGAAAATATGATTATGAAATGATTTAGTGAAATTACGATTAATTATTGAACAATAAGACTTTATTGAAATGAATTATAATTTATGCAAGTATTCAATCTCCATACAAATTGCATAAAGATATTGAAGAAAATGCAGCAGATGCTTAATTAAAAATTCAGAAAGATCAGTAGATGTTTGTGTTGAGAAAGTAAAGAAGATGATAAGAGTGGCTGAGGATTTTGCTGTTGTTGCAGCTGGACTTCACATGGTGCCTCAGTGGATGGAGAATCACTTTGCAGTTTCCAGTTGGACTGCATGCAATCATTTAATTCCAGATTGGGGAACTCTTGAGTTTTATCAGGACAAATAAACAATTTCCAAAAGTGGCACCATTGGACAATGGATCCAGGGGTAGCCTGTAACTTATCTAGATGTGTTTCCAGCCAAGCACAATTTATGAATATGTCAGCAGCATACACCAGAATTTTATTCCTAAGCCTTCAAGAGTGTAAAGAATTGTCATAAGTATGGTAAACAAAATAAAACTCTGGACTGCCCCCTAGGACATGCCTCTACTAGTGGCATTGGCAGATGATTGGTACTTTCCTAAAGCACAAGATTGTAAGAAATCTGTGTAGCCTGCAGAAGATCAGACCCAATTTACCAATTTGTACATAAAAATAAGGCCTTCGATGTAGATAAAATCATATGCCTCCTGGAGATCAAGGTAAATCCCAAAATATAATTTATTTCTTCCTTTTTCCCTGTAGAATATCATTGTGCAGCATCATAACAGCAGTTTGACTACCACGAAATGGTGGGAAACCAAGGTGTCTGTGGTGTAGGACATTGTTTTATTAGATTTCTTATACAGTTAGCGACCATTCTCTCAGATTTTTCACCTAACCAACGTAAGGACTATTATAGGACAGTAAAAGGAGTTTTTTGGGCTTACCTGGCTTGATAATAGGCAGAATGACAGCAGCTGTCCATTCTGACAGGTTATCACCCGAACACCAAAAGGAATTATAAACCTGAAACAGAAGCTCCAGAGAATGATCATTGAGACCTTTGAAAAAAAAAAAAAAAAAACAGCATTAGCATTATCCTCAATGTCTTCCCTTAATTCAGACACTTGAAGGGTGAACTGGGCTCCATACTGTCAACATCCTGTAAACTATGGGAAGAGGTTCATGAGCAATATCCTCACAGAAATACTTTTCAAAAATCTCTGATTGTGTTGCCACATCAGAGATAAGAGCCTCATCTTGGGAGAGGTAGAAATGAGAATCAGAAGTGCACATTGATTCCTAACCCATTGGATGCCAACATTTCCATTGCGGGAACATCAATGTTTTATTATTTTTTCCCCCAAAATATTTTACATCTATTTAAAAAAAATACATTTTTTATGGCATAGTTAATAGTATAGAGTCTAATATATATATTTTTCAGAATGATATTTTTATTTTTTCTATTTCTTGCAGATTTTTTTAAAATAAAGAAATTTTTGTTTTCCAACTATGTCAAGTAAAATTAGTAAAAGTAAGAAAATAAATTCTTCAGATTTTACAAATATGTGAAGATGTAAAATCAACACTTCAACTAACAATTCATTTAAAATTCGAAGTAAATAAATCCATTTAAAGCAACAATAGAAAGGTTTCTTTGAAGTGTTCCCACAAAGGGAGCCTTGTCAGGTTCTGATAGTATTTCCATTCCTTTGTTTGGAAGCAAGCTTCCATAAAGAAAAAAAATGGTGCCCAAACAGAAAGTACAAAGGAACCAGTTAAATAAACTGTTTGAATAAAATAGGTGAACTAAGCAACATATGACTTTTAGATACAGTGATTATTAATAGTGTTTAAAAGACTTTTTATATTGATTTTTAAGAACAGCAAGGTAATTCAGTGTTCCAAAAATGTAGATGTGTAATATTTCTTGGAAAAAAAATCTTTTGAACAAAATTAGATTAGTAATTCCAATCTTTAGTGTCATGCATTTCAACATTGTTAACTGGTAAATTCTCGGAGATCGAATCAGAAACAAAATTAAACAATGAGTGAGACATTGTGTCAACAGAAGGCAATCTTAACAGCCAAATACGGGAGAAAGTCAGTTAGTAGGTTACAAACTGATATGAGAGGGTCAGAAATCAGTATTAAATTGTTTCCAAATATGCCAATAGGTGGTAGCATTATCCAACTGTAAAGTGTTAATTTTGAATTTATGAGACAACAATTGTACAAGATGAGCAGGAATGTTCAAAAGTTGTTGATGAAAAATGAAGTGGTCATCCTGTCAAGATTGAGAGAAAAGAAACTGTGAAGGTTGAGGAAATGGTTAGAGCTGACAGGCAAACAACAACAGACAGCATAGCAACTGCAATAGGGTGTTCACTTGATTTAGCCTACAGATGCAGATGTTGAATGTGAGGTACATAGATGGCTGAGAGAGCAGTCCAAAGACTTTTATGCAACAGATATTTAAAACTTGTAAAGAGATAGGACAAATATATCAGTGTAAATGGTGATTATATAGAAAAATAAACATGCTTTTCAAATCTGTATCTTGGTTTCTCCCTTTTTACTTACCTATCATACCTAGTACAGGGTAAGTCTTATAATTGCTTTTAAAATCGGATTTTTTTTTTGGACAGATTTACACGTTTTAGACACTGGAAATTCCAAAAAACATATTTTTAGAAAAAAAAATTTTGCCGTCCGTCTGTCTGTGTATGTGTGTGTGCCTGTAAACGCTCTATCTCCCGAACAAATTGAGATAGAGACTTGAAATTTGGTGTGTACTTAGTATGTAATAATGGGAAGAAGCCTATTGAATATCAGTAACCTCGATTATCCAGCACTATTTTTTTTCGGACTCTCGAAATATTCATTCTGATAAAAGGTATATACAAATTTTCAAAATTGTTTATTTTAAGGAACGAATATAAAAGACAATAAAAAAACATAAATTCTGCATAAAAGATGAAGTCGCTCGGATAATTAGTTGCCGAGATATTTGTAATCCAATCTTATTTTTCACACTCTTCGATTTTTCATGACCCTGTATTTCATTCAAATTTCAATTCAAAGATGTATTTTAATTGGAAATAAGACGCTTAATCCAGGGTTCGTATGGTCCTTGAAAGTCCTTAAAAGTGCTTACATTTTTTAAAAGGAAATTTTGGTGCTTAAAAGTACTTATTTTCAAGCAAAATCTTCAAAAAGTCCTTAAAAGTGCTTAAATTTACTCTCATATTATTTTTTAATCAGGTGAAACTCTTCTGCATTTCTTTGAATTTCCGATATAAAATTTTTTAACCCCTCCCCCCCTCCCCCTCATCCCTTGCAGCCCCTTCTTCTGAAATTTCACTTCGTCCTTTTGCTCTCCTCTCCACAATACCAAAGTTTAAAATCTTTTAAACTTAATTTTATTTAACTTTTTCTACTCTATTTGTTACTTTATAGCGAATAAAAAATCAGTCCTGATTTCATAAAAAATTCATTCCATCACATTCATTTCATTGAAAGTTTAAAACTGTTTAATTTTTAAAAAATCTGCTCTATTTGTCATTTTATTGTCACAATAAATAATCGATCATAAAGATTTCTTCTCCCTTCTCTACCCACACGAAATTGGCATTTTCCCTTTATTCCCCCCCCCCCCCAAAAAAACAAAAACAAACAAACAAACTTAAAGAGCACATAGAATTTAAAGTCTTTAAAACTCCTTAGTTTTACTTATTTCTGAATTTTTAGTAAGGTAAATAAATAATAAGTCATCTAATAAACTCTCCTCCCCCCTAAAAAAATAAAAAATTTCTGCTTCCCCTTTTGCCCCCTCTGCTGATAAAGTTTAAAACCTTAAAGTCATTGCTTTTTAAAGAAAACTTTTTTTGCTCTATCCATTATTTTATTATGACAATAAATAATCGACCGTACATTTTTACTCCTCCCCCTACTGAAATTGACATTCCCCCCCCCCCCCCTCCCTCTTACCAAGCATACAAAATTTAGTGTCTTTTAAACTATTTAATTTTCATTTTGCGCTATTTGTAAATCTTTATTAAGGTAAATTATCAGTCATCTGTGTTAACCCCCCCCGCACCCAAATACTAATGAAAAAAATTATGCTTCTCGCTTTTGCCACCCACCCACACAAACTCACAAAATTAAAAGTCTTTGGGTTTTTTTTATTTTTCTCCTGTATTTGCTACTTTGTTATAACAATAGTTAACCACCTGAAGTCTTCCCTCAATCTGAAATCGCCGCCGCATTCTCATTTTCCTTGCACACAAGTCATCTAATAAACTTCCTAGGGCGATTCTCAAAAGGCGGGCACTGGACAGTCATAACTTTAAGCCTTTCAAACATAACTTTAATTATCATTGACTTTATTTTTTTTTTTTTACACTGAGTTTTTAATTCTATTCAGAGATAGAAAATGACAATTTATTGTAAAAGCTTTGTATAAATATCTTAAAATTTTATTATTTTATGCTAAAGAGGCCAATTTCGGACATTCATAACGTTTAACTGCTCCAATGTACCACCAAGAAAAAGAGTTTTAACTTTTTTCCAGGTGGTTCTAATGGTAAACAACAAATGCATAAAGGAAACGGATGATTTTTTGATAATTTCGTTAAGAGATGGCAGGCTGATTTATTGCTTTTTTCAAGATAGAAGGACTTTTCTATAAAGAATTTTTCTGTATTTTGTTATGTCCGAAAGTAACGTACGTAACAAAGCATTTGATTTTATTATTTTATTACTGGATAACAAAAAGTTAATTATACATATATATATGTATACAGACACATTTACTACAATCTTAGTCTTAAGAATTTTTTAAATACTAAGAACAACGTCCAAAATCTGTAAGTCCAAAATCTGCAAATGTCCAAAATTTGTAATGTACACAACTGCTAATTAAATGCTTTAATCATTAATTTTCCAGAATAGTTGCTGTCTTTTAATGTTTGTGTATAATTTTGAAGACATACTATTAAAATATTTATATATTATATTTATAGACAAAATACTATACTATTAAAAAAATTTGGCCTTAAATTTGAAAATTTTAAAAATTACATATAGTTAACGTTTAATGATCACACCTTTTGAGAATCTCCCCCTATCACTCCCACCTATAAAATTTGCTCTTCTCTTAATTTGCATCCCAGCTCACAAAGTTAAAAGTCTTGAAACCTCTAATTTTTTTCAACTTACTTTCCCAGTCTCCTTCCCCTGTAAAAAGTATACAAAGTTAAAAAACGTTGAAGTTCTTTAATATATTTTTTTTCTGCTCCAGTTGTAACTCTATAGTAATGACAAATAATCATCTAATCAACCCCTCACGCCAAAACAAATAACTTGCTTCTCCCTTACATTTTGAAGTAGGGATATAATTAAATAAATTAAATAATCATCTTAATTCTTCCTTCTAGAATTTTGGACACCCCCCCCCTTTTCTTTTCCCTCCTTCACACAAGTTTACAATCTTTAAATTTACTTTTTACTTTTTTCTATACAAGAAGAAAGTATTGGATTAGTGAAAATTTTGGACTTTGGTTTTCAACGGATTTACACGTTTTTAGGGGTCAGAGATCCTGAAAAACATATTTTTAGAAAATTGTCTGCCTCCCTGTATGAGACACAAATTTTGTGGGTGCTCTATCTCAAGAACTAATGCACGGATTTTCGTCGAACTTTAGATTCAGATAGTCCTTCGTATGAATTGGTGCTGATTATGTTTTGGTGCAAATCGTCCAACAGGTGGCACTGCTATGCTGTATTTTTTACGAATTCTGCAAACTTCAGATTCAGATATACCTTGATAAATATTGGTGCTAATTATGTTTTGTTGTAATGCCCAACAGGTGGTGCTTATTATGTTTTGTTGTATAGGCCCAACAGTCGGCGCTGCTGCGGTGCATTTTTCACGATTTTCCCAATAACTCTATCTCAAGAATTCATCATGAATTTCCATCTGACTTCGGATTAAGTTAGTCGTTGACACTAGTTATTGCTGTTTAACTTTTGGTATAAATCACCCATCAGGAGGCACTGCATTTTGCAGGATTTACATGATTTTAGTAATAGTCATATCTGAAGAACTAAAGCACGAAATTTCATATCTTTATAATCCTCATGATGGGCATAGATTACTCTGATAGCGAACTTTAAAGTATTAACATGTATGAGATAGAAGAAAGTTTTGGGATTGGCACATCCAACTAGTTTTTTCTTCTGCTGTATTTGTTATTTTAATTTTCTAAATTTCTACTACCACATGCTGAAAAATCCCCTTCCCCCTTCCCGGCCATTTGAATGTTTAAAACTTGTATTTACAAAAACAAAACCCTTTATTAAAAAATGCATACATTTATTAGTTTATTTAATTTGTAGGTCTATAAATTCTTTTGGTTTTGGTCCTTGAAAGTCCTTAAAAGTACTTGAATTTTATTTAAAGAAATATGTAAGAACCCTGTAATTCGATGCAGTAAACTGTTAGTTAATATGATTATCATTTTTGGTGTTATGAGGATGTTTCTTATACGCAGTTCGGTACTACTCGGTTATCCCGTCGACCAAAAAACTCTTGCTAAATGCTGCCAAGTTTATCGCCAAATATGGCGATAAAAAATTTTTCGCCAAAAGTGACACCAACTTGGCGCTATCTTTGGTATTTTGCCAAATTCCCATAGACTCCCATTGTAATACAATCAGAGTCCTGTTTTGTTAAAAATATTTAAATATGCGTTTAAATTTTATTTTGGAATTGCAATGCATTTTATTAATAGTTTACGTACATGTTTTATTTTCATATTTTATATTATGCATATCCATGATGGGTAAGTATTACGGTGGCCTCCAACGACTAGTTTTTATTGGCTTTTGTAACCTGCTTACTGACTTCCTCTCGTACAAAATAGACTAAAATAACTAACTCCAGAAATTTCAAAGAAGACTTAAGAAATTCAGATATTCACTTACCTTAAAAGCAAGAAAAACGAAACAAAAGTTAACTCTAATATCCAAAATACAAAAAACAAACCCAATGTAACACGAAATAGGAATTCTAAGAAACATGCTAGTAGCCAGTAACAGGTCACCTTCATGTGTTACGTGTGAAGAACACCCAACAACCTTCACCAGCCTAAAAAAAAAAAGAAAGAAACCACTCTCTACCAATTTGTAGTCAGACTAAAAGGAAAATATGTAAACAAAACAATATGCCAAGTTCTATATTTCATAAAAATCTTCAGTTCTAAACTATGTAGATTAGATTTCACAGAATTGATTGTATTATAAGAGTTTTGAGGTACAGCCATTTCAATAAGAATACAGTAGAGTGCCGATTATCCGAACAAGTCAGGGTCGATGCTAGTTCAGATAAGCAAAAGTTCGGATAAATGGACAGACAATTTAAGGGATTTTTCTGACTATACTAAAACCTTCACACGTTAACTTAGGATTGGCAGCACAAGTTAGTGCTGGCATGTTTAATTTTTTTTTTTTTTTGTTATTTTCATTTTTATTAGCCCCTGGTATGCTATTTCTTTTTCCCAGCTATTAAAATGTCGTCTCTAAAAAAAAATGTTTTGTTGTATAAGCCAGCCGTAAAACAAAGCAAATGTATCATTGTATGGTTAAGTATTCTACTTCAAATTTTTAAACTTCTAAGCATCGCACATTTTCAATTTTTATACCGTCGTATTCGAAAAAAAAAAGTACTTTTAAATGCAATTTGTTTGAAAACTGCATCTCAATTTTTATTATTTGTTTTCTCTATTTTTATCATTTTCTGAACTCCAGAGATTATAATTTAAGTAAAAAAGCTTTTGATTGTTGCTTGTTTCAATGCAGACATTCTTTTCAATGCTGTCCTATCTCGAATTCTTCTTAAATACGTTAGTTGAATAGGATCAACGTTCTTCTGCCATTCGAGCCATTTCATAGCTGTTTTCAAACATTCAAAGGCTTCGTTGTGTGATGAACTTGGGTTATTTTCAGAGCATTCGTTTTCATTTTCTTCAATTTCTTTTTCATCATGAATCTCATCCACAATCTCATCTTCATTTAAAATCTGATATCCAGGGTCCTGTTACTTTACTATTTAACCACTCGTTAATTTCATTTTATTTATAGCTTAGGATTCTTCCGATCTCCTTTGTTGTTTTACATTCCTCATTTTCTGATCCACTATCAGTTTTTTCTTTATTTAAAATTTCAAGCCAGTGGATAATTGGGAGTTCGGTTAAAAAAATTTTGTGGAGAAATAGGCTGTTTGGATAACTGGAAATTCAGTTCATTTTTTTGTTGTTGTTGTTTGAGAGAAATAGGTTGTTTGGATAATTGGAAGTTCGGTTAACTGGAGTTCCGATAATCGGCGCTCTACTGTATTGTAAAATTCTAGCCATCAATTAACTAAAGTTACTAACTAGTCCATCCAGTAGAATGGTTTTAAAGGGAGCATTGTTGTTTATTGATGTGCTTGTGCATTAATATATTTAATTGTATGCTAAATATTTATGATTAATGAATTAAAAGCTGGTTGGCTTATTTACTCATTTTTCATTCTTCTATTTTAGATCCGAGATCTAGTCAGGAAGAAAAAAAAGAATGTATTGATGAATTAGAGGTAAGTCAAATGAATCTTTTTGTCCTACCTACATGATTCTTCTTAAGGAGTTGTTCTTTTTTTTTTTTTTTTTTAATGGTAAGTAACAGGTCCATTTATAACTATCATAAAGTTATAGATTTTCTGGATCTTGGGAATAGATCTTGCAAGTTTTCTGTTCTGTGCTTCCAATCAAACTTGTCCCTAGAAAACAAAGTCAAATGTCTTTATGATTTTAAAAAGTGATCAGATGCTGTAATGTTCATGTGTAAATTTATGTCTACCCTATGTATATAAAATCCTATTGAAACAATTTTATGAAAAGACTAATTTGGATATATGAAAATGGTTATATGAAATAATAATTGTCCAACTGAATGCAAAGAGGTTAAAATTTCCTCTTTGATTTTCTTTTCAATTTCAATGAAACAATGACATCAATTATTAGAAAGTGAGATCATTTATCTATTCTTCTTTCTCATCCACCGCAATGAAAAAATTTTGTTGCCGCTATTATAGAAATGCCATTAAAATTTTAAAAAATTAATATTTCAATACTGTAAAATCCCGTTCATCCGCCCCGCCTAAACATGACGAAAAATCATAAAATAATCAGAGGGGGCGCTTACACGTGATTTTTCCGCAATCTTTTCACAAAATTTGCAGTATTTTTTTGGGGATATTTGACGAAATTTGCAGGGTTCTTTTGCGATCTTCTGACAAAATTCACATTTTTCCCGTAATCCTTTCATGAAATTCATGTTTTTTTCGCGATTCTTTGTTGAAATTCATGTTTTTTTCGCGATTCTTTGTTGAAATTCATGTTTTTTTCGCGATTCTTTGTTGAAATTCATGTTTTTCTCCGTGATACTTTGATGAAATTCATGTTTTTCTTGCGATCTTTTGTCGAAATGCATGTTTTTCGCAATCCTTTGATGAAATGCATTTTTTTTTTCACAATTCTTCAACGGAATCGTGTTTTTTATGCGATCTTTTGACGAAATTCACATTTTTCTGCTACCTTTTGACTAAATTCGAGCTTTTTCTGCTATCTTTTAATGAAATTTGCGTTTTTTTCCCCGAGATCCTTTGACTTAATTCGCATTTTTATTGCTATCCTTTGATGACATTCGCATTTTTTTCGCGACTCTCTGACGTAATTCGTGTTTGTTCAGTAATTCTGTGATGTAATTCGCATTTTTCAGTGATTATTTGATGTAATTCACATTCTTTCAGGAATCCTTTGGCTGCGTTTTTTTTTTTTAGATCCGAGATAATTTGCGTTTTTCCTGCAATCTTTCGACGAAATGTGCATTTTTTTCGTGATCCTTTGGCGTAATTGGTGTTTTTCAGTGATCTTTTGACGTAATTTATGTTGTTCCAGTGATCTTTAGGGGTTGCTTTCTCGGGATTTTTTGAAAATTTCAAATTTGTTTATAAAATGAGGGGTGCGTTTGATTGCAAAGGACGGATTAATGGGATTTTACAGTAATTATTCTTTAAATATTTTAAATTTGGAAATTTTAAGAGTTATTATGAGATTTTTGGATCCATGCAAATACAATTTTAGACATCATAGTATACATAAATGTAGAGGTGATGTAAGCTGAGGTTTATTTCAAATTAAAATATTTTTGAAGTGATACATACAGGTTGAAAATTAAAATAAAAAATTTTACTGCGAAAGAAAATAGTGTGATATTCGATAGCAATTTTTTAAAATCAAAACCTAAGATTGCGTCAAGGCAATATGATTTTTTTTTTTTTTTTTTTTTTTTTGTCTTAAATGTGAGTACCATGTTTACCAAAAAGAAACTGGATTTGTAAAGGCATGAAAATTCAATTGCTCTGGGGTTATTACAAATGTTGTTTGGAAAGATGTGTTGTAAGTATATATTTTTAAAATTTTTTAGTTTATATTTTTTTCGTTTCAATGTGTGTTGGTGTATTATCAAAAATAAAATACAGTAAAAGGAGGAAAATGCAGTGTTGCCATAACACTGAGAAGCATTTGTTGCTGCAGAAATTGGTACATGAAGGGCACAGAGACCATATACATCTGTATTAATATATATATATATATATATATATATATATATATACAGGAAAAAAATGCCATGTGACTTAAGAGCATTGTGTGACTGACTATGACATCACTGTGCACGATATGCCAGTGTTTACATTTTGTTTGTGTTTTGTTCTAGGTTGTGTTTTGCAGTCATTTTGAAATTTTCTTTATCTTCAAATTTATTTGTGTTTTTATGTATCTCTTATTCTTGTTGTATATATGGCAATAAAATGGTATTTTTACCTTTATTAAAGAAAGGTTTGAATTTTTTTTTTTTAATAAATTACATTAGTTTCTTTCTTTTCAGCTAACTGAAAATATATAATTTTTCATTATAAAATATCAGTTAAAGTTATACTTAAGAAAAATCATTAAAAAAAATTAAGCAAAAGAGTTGTGTTAAATGCTCCATCCTTTTGTTCAGAAACATGCACATTTGAGCCTATTATATTTTGAAAAAAGTATAAAATGTGGTTACTGGGCATAAAATTCTTTAAAACATTCAATTCTCAGGATTGCCACAAGCAACTTTTTTTGTTGTTGTTGTTATATTGGCTACTACTGTTTTAAAACAACTTTTATGGTAAATTTTGACTAGAAAACCTAGCAGAAAGATTATTGTTTGGAAATAGTGGTAGTCAATGAAGAAATGCCCATTAGCAACCCTGAATTCTAGATACAGGCATCCCTCGACTTACGTATTATGCGACTTATGTAAATTCACCGTTACATAATAAATCTAAAAAATTACATTTATGAATACACTAGTGTGTTTAATATGCATTTGCATACTTTTAATAATTATTTTATAAATAAAATATGCAGATAAAAACCAGAACCATAATATAGTAATATAGTTTTATATATTAGTGAGAGTTATATTTTTATTAGGATATACAATTGTTTTTATATTTTTTCATATTTTTATAGTTTATATCCAAATAAATAATGCTGCATGATTTATAGATTATTTATACATGATGTGTAAATAATATATATATGTATATATAATATTCATAAATAAGGTACTGTACTAAATTCTAAGCCGTTAAGATTTATCATTGTTCTTATCATTAATATATATATATATATAAATATTGCAGTTTCTTACGAAATTTTACCTAATGAATTTACAAATTCAAGTTACGTAAAAGTTTGCAGAACGCATTACTTACGTAAGTCGGGGAATGCCTGTATATCTTTGTAATTTTCTTGTACTGCATATTTTTTACACACTGAATATTCAAATTGTGATCAAGTTTTTGTTCTGGATCTATTTTTGTTATTTCCCAAACAATGAAGTTTGAAAAGAAATTCTAATATAAGTACTCTTTTGTGCAACAGAACCTGGCATGAAGGCCTGATAATGTTGGACCCAAAACCAAACAATGCTTTACAAGAAGTCAGAAGTAAACAATATCAGATGAAAAACACAGGGGACAATTATGACCTTTGAAATCACTATGCAATATGCACAGACTTGACGAGGGATTCTAAAAGTTAAATCTGTGTTGTTTCATCCCTACCCCCCTCCCCTTCTGCATGTTTATACATTATAGCATGTGGAAATAATTTCATGAAAGTATACATGGGCACCCAGAGAACAATATCCAGGGATGTGCAAGACCTTGAAAAAAATGTGCCAATAGTCTGCTGCCAAAGCTATGTTATTTTATTATTATTATTTATTTATTTATTTTGTTGCTGTTGTTTCTTTTTGTAATGATGTTCTCAAAAAATATTTTTTCCCATTCAACAACATGAAATTTTTGTCTCGTTTTTCACTATAAAAGTATGGTTCTTGCATGCATGATTGTTGAAGGGATTTGTAATCAGTTTTTAATTTTTCTTTGAATTTTGAGCTATAAGCAGGTTGCAGAGTCAGAGTCAGGCCCATTTTTGACCGAAAGAGTCAGAGTTGAATCTGTTAAAATTCCCGGAGTTGGAGTCGTCCATTTTTTCATGACTCTGCAACCCTGGTTATAAGTGTTTGTTGTCTTGTGATAGCAGTATTTTTCCTCTCTTGCGCTATCACGTTCAGAAATTTGTTTCAAAGCACCAACTTTGGCAGAGTTTTTTGTTGTTACCAAAAAAAAAACTGTTTGATTATATAGTTTCTAAACAAGAGCACATACCAATTTCATGCATTTGCGAATTGAAATAAAAAAATATGTCAGAAAGAAACCAGTTTGATTTTAAAACTGCCTTAATGGAGATTATAGCGTAGAATAAATTAAAAACTTTTTGTCAGAATCTTTCCTGTGAGAAAATTTTTTATCATATCAAAATAAATAAAAGATATTGATATATTAAAAATCCAAAAAATAAGCTACTTCCACCTTTTTTTTTTTTTTTCAAAATTAAGGATTGAAGTAGTTTAATATTTTTTTCTTTATGATTGTTCCACCTCTATTTAAAATAATTTTTTAACTAATGAATGTAAAAAGAAAATATTAAACATTGTCTTCCATGGGCAGTTCATTGACTCCCTTGGCGAAAAACCCTTAGTTCCTCTTTCCTTAATGTTTAGTTGTTTTAAATCATTTCATAAGAATAAATGTTATTATTTTTTAATTAAATGCAAAAACTGCCCTAGAGTTAGATTTGGCAATTAGTATTTTTTCTGATTCCATTGATGAAAATTCACCTAATTCAGATTTTTCAACCCAAGTTATTTGTTCCTTTATAACTCAAATAAATAAATGCATTACTGTTAACTAAAATATTAGATTTTATACGCAAATAGGAATATAAAATTCTTTTGTCATATATTCCGATAACAGATAAAGGAATAATTAAATTGCACATTCTGCAAGTTAAATTATAACATAAGTTTCAAATTTTGTCAATATGTTTTAATTTGCACCCCTTTATTAATAATGAGACAGAATGTAAAAACTACAAATATAATGCTAATAGTTATAATATGACTGTGTAATGTCAGTTATAATAAATAATGTAGTACTGACGAGTATTATAATAGAAAGAAATGAAAATCGATATGTCAAGCACCATATCCAATGTATCTCAACAGATGTTGTATGTTTGTTGTCATGAACGGTGATGTCACAAGAACACCTATTATATTTCAACATTCTGGAGGGAATTATGGAACACCATATCTACTCCCGATATGTATGCATTGTCATATATTTTTATAGGGCTGTTATAAAAGGTGAAATAAAGTATGCACTTCAGATGACAAATATATTTGATTTCTCATCATTGTGTAAATATTTTTTCTTAGAATTCAGAGGAAAACTTAAAGCGTAAAGTGGAGATGAACACAAGTGATGTTGAAGAAAGTCTTTTTTCTCCTCCTCTCAAAAGTATGATTTTTTTTTTTTTTTTTTTTTTTTTTTTTTTATCTGTCAGTAAATAATTGCTTGTTTTATTTTGGTTTGCTTCCACCATGCAATTATAATTCTAAAGTAATATACAGTCAACTCCCTCTAATCTGCAAAAGTTGGGCCCAAAAGTTGTACAGATTATAGGTCATTGTTTACATTTTTCTTTTGCAAATATAAAAGGAGTTATCATTATTAAGGGGACCAGAAAGGTTTGAAGTGATGAAAATTGACTGAAGTTTGATCATAGATTACGAAGCCTGTAATTTATTTGGATGATTACCTCATTTTGTATTTAATTATATCTGTTTTATAGAAATAAAATTTATTCATTAAGTTGTAAAATTAGTTTTGCCAAGATTTTGAAGTCCAGATACCATGGTCGTCATTTCTTCTTTATAGTGTTTACCATGTTGTCTCTCGATTATACCTGAAGCAAAAAAATAAAAATAAATAAATAAATAATAATAAATAAATATAAAAATAAAATTCAAAATCCATAAAAATTTATCTTTTTTGTTATAACTTGAAAAAAGTGTGTTTGTGTGTATTTCAGGTATAGTTTGTAGAAAATTTCATTTCATTTATTTAAAAGAAACATCTAAATTCGTTAACTTGGCAAAACTGATGAAAAACTGTGCTTCAAGATAATTGAGTTTAAAGTTTTGCCCTGTGCAGTTATCAGCAGTGTGTACGGCTGAACATTTATGGCTTTGAACAGCTGTAATTTTAGGAATTTAACCTGTTGAACCAGCTGTATGACATCCGTAAAATAAAAAAATATATAAAATAAGTTTTAGAATTTATAAAAAAGATTTATAATAAGTATTAGAATTTATAAAAAAATTCATTTTTTCATTATTTCAAACCATTCTGGCCCCCTTAATGCATTAATGGCTGTTGAAATGGACAGATAATGAATGATTTCAAGTTTTAACATTAAAAAAACTTATCAATTTCATAAAAATAATGTGAACAATGACAAATAATACATAGCAATAAAATAAAGATAAAATACAAATGCACATTCAGCACCAATTAGTTTTACTTTTCTGAAACTTTGGTGTAATTGTTATATTTGTTTCAGTATTTTAGATTTAGGATTGGAAATTTTATCTTGCAAGTCATGCAAAAATGTTATTTCCTGTACAGGTATAAAAAACTGTTTTGATTAAAAATTAATATAATTTTTTAAAATTATTAATTTAATTATTGTTTAATTTATGGTTCGGATATAAGAAAGGATTAAAGGAAGTTCCAATTATAAAAAAAAAAAAAAAAAATGGTTGTGTAGCTTTCTGTAAAAAAATGAGGGGGGTGGGGGGTTGCTGATACCATTTTTTTTTTTTTTTTTTTTTTTTTTTTTTTTTCAAAATCTTAACTATAAATTTCATTATTTACTTCTGAATATGTATCGTGGATCAGTGGATTAAAGGGAGTTAACTGTACTGAGGGAACTAAAAAAAAGTCAAAAATTCGCAAGCCAATAAAAATAAAAAAAAGATTCTGTTTACACAAAAAGGATGGAAATGAAGTTAAGTCAAGATGCCAATATTTATTTTGGTCAACCATAAAATAGTTATTTAGTTTGCCTGAAAAGCGTATGCACATTAACCTAGTTTGTTTTTTTTGGGGGGGGGGGGGGGAGAGGGGGAGATTTATCTCAGTTTAATTTTGTTATGGAAACCCAATTGGATCATTGTGAGAAACTGGTTGATTTATAAGTGCATTTTCAAGTTTATATTTTAACATTTGTTTATTGTCTTAAATTTTGTCAAATAAACGTTTTACAGGTCTACGTACAGACGATTTATCCTCAATTAATATAGAAAATAAAGAAGTTTCTGATGAAAAATCTGATGAAATTCAAGATTCTCCTGATTCTGTAAGTAATTACAATGATGACCCTTTTAAATTAAAAACAACTGATTTTTAAATGCCATTTTTTTCTGTTTTGACGCATAATAATAATATTTGAAAAAAAAAAAAAGTCTGAAAATTTTATCAAACTAAGTTAATACTTGCTAAAAGTGATAAAAATACACTTACAAGGCAAATAAATGCCTTTATTTATTCAGATTGGCATGTTTCATCACTCAGACGGTGACATTCTCGAGATCTATAATGATACAAATATTTTTGCAAAAAACTTTTTAAACTGAAATTGGTAAAAATCACACAATCTCATGTATAATGAAATCAAGTGCAATTTTAAAAATAGATATTTGTGAATGTGAATTAGAATTATTTTTGCAAAAAACTTTTTAAACTGAAATTGGTAAAAATCACACAATCTCATGTATAATGAAATCAAGTGCAATTTTAAAAATAGATATTTGGGAATGTGAATTACAGTCGGACCTCGTTATTGCGACATCCGGTTTTCACATCAGTATTTCAAAGTCCCTATTTTTTTTATATGATTTTAATGTAAATAAACTCTGGATTTTACATCGTTGAATATTTTTCAATGCCTGATATCCCGACAGTTTAGAAAAATTGTCCATTTTTCATAATCCATCTTATAAGCATGAAAATTAAGTAGTAAGAGACATCTTAGCCAAACTTTTCATAAAAGTGCCTAAAATACCCATTGACATAAAGGAGAAATTTTACTTCAATCCTTTATCTCAATAAATAAACCCACACATTATGAATGACCCACTTAAGCTCCAGATAGACGTGTCAATCTACTCGAGGTCTTTTTGTTCTGGTCTCTCAGGTGGCACTTTCTTGTGGTTGCACGGCGTTTTTCATCCGACTAAAACCGAATCATTGCGTTGCATTGAAACAATCAGAAGGTATCCAACATCTATTTCTGAAACAACAAATATTGATTACAATTCATTGTATAATATTGAAAAAAGAATTCTAGGAAGCTCATCTAGGTATAAGCAAACCTTAATTCATCAATACTTCATGTAACAACAAATAAATAAGCCATCATAAGGGTCAATATCTGAAAACTGGACAATTTTGTTCCAAAATTTTAATTTTTTCAAATGCATGTAGCAACTACCACATACAATTATTTACTATGATACATGTTTTGTCATTTAAATGCTGTAATGTTTTGAGATCAAGGATGTATATTTCATGCATAGGATATACTTTTATAGAAGAAAGTGCCTGTTAACATCATAAACAGTGTTTAATAATTGGGACTGAGGTGACGTTTTTGTCTTAAAAGCTGCACAGCCATTTTGTTGAATCATTTTGCTCACATGTAAATTATTAAATATGCCATGTGACATTTGTATGTTATGTAAATAAAGTTGCAATAAACTTTTTGTTTATAAATAAAAAGTTAAATATGGGGACATGAATGATGCTATAAAAAAATACTCATCCTTATTCAGAACAAAAACTAAATATTTCTAAATATAATACAAAGAGAAAAACAACTTATTTTCATCCATGGTGGCTAATTGAATTTTAGTTGCTATTGCAATAGAAATGATTCTGCCAGCGCCACCTAGTTCTGTTAACTTAAATGTACTTAAATAACTTAGAGGGACTGAGATGATGGCCAACCTCAGGGACAAATATATTTACTACAATATTTTACTATACATTCTATACTAATAAAGGATAATTATATTTTCCCATACTGTATATATATAGACATAAATATGTAATAGCAAAAGTTTTAATAATATTTATAGAACTGTTTATAGCATACATTTAATATTGGATATTTGTACCTGAGGACAGGGACTGAAATGATGATTTCGCTTGTTTAAAGCTTAAAACTAATTATTTATACATCATTATATGTCTATTTCTCATTCGTAATTGTTATAGCAAATGTTACAATATATTACTTTTTTCATTTTTTGACTTTAGTATAATTAATGAAATATTATTGGCAGTAGACGCAAATTGTCCAATTTTCAGATATTGACCCATAAATCTGACTTTTATTCTTTTCAATTTTTTTTTGTGTGCTTATTTTGTTTAACAATAATGTTTTATTTCTTAAAATTGCAAGAACAGTTATGAATTTAAAATTGTTTTAAGTTAATTAAACATACAGCTTTTTATAAACATATTTTTCTCTAACTCCGGTTACCGCGACACTCCGCTTATGGCGACACTTTTTTCTGTTCATTAGAGTGTTGGGATAATGAGGTTCGACTGTATTTTATACTAGTGCTTCTGATTCTACACAGCATCCCTTTCCAAATTTTAGGTACTGAATGGAGGCTGAATCATTGAAATATTGATATTCTCAATTGAAATATTGATATTCGCATTGATATTCTCAATGTGTAAAAAGATCTATTGATTATCGGATAATGGATGGCAAATAAAATCTTCATGGATAAATTATTCTACTATTTTTTAAATCATTCTGTAAAGTTTCTTTTTTATATAGTCTGGCCAAGGCTGTAGTTTTCTTGTTTTATTTGATATTTGCTACATGTTCTTTGATCCTAGTTTTAAACTTTCTGTTTGTCGAATGACAAAAATTGCACTGTTCCATCTTCTTTGATGAAGTGTATTTCATATACTCCTGATAATTGATTTGGTTCTATTGCATCTATTTCCTTACAGACTATGTCTTTTTAAATTTTATGGAAGGTTTTGCAATAAGGGAGCTATTGTATTTATTAAGTTTATATTTCAATCTTTTGAAGAAACCAGGAAAATATTATAAAGTGAATAACTTGTCACTTTGTACATTGAAGTTACTTTCCTTCTCATTTCATTCTCATAATTTATTTATTGTGCTTTCTTTATAGCCATTGTTTCTTGTGATATCATATTTTATTTATTTTGTTGTTTAGCTGTTCAGGGATACAGCTAGTGAAAATCAATAAATAGAATAGGGCAGGCCTGTCCAACCTTTCAGTTACCAGGGATGCATTTCAGATATTAGCATATTAGCAAACAACGAAGGGCACCATTAAAACATGACTGGAAATATACAATGTTATCTTAAGTCGGTAGTATTAGCGGCACATATTAGTCTTCTGTGATGCACATATATCTCACAGCAATAACTACGCCCTGCCCTTGTAAAAATAAACTGCAGAGTGAATATAAATCACAATAAATGTAGAAATACATTTCTCTGAGAGTATCTTGATTCAAAAACTTTTGCAGGATAAGGGATCAAAATCTTAATGCTGTCCACAATAGAAAAACATGCAGATGTTAAAAGTAAACATTTTTTAAAATGGATTTTTAAGTTTTAAAAAAGCTAGTAACAGGAAACATTCGAAAGGCATACACACATCTTATACAATGCATGTGTACCTCATAGGGATAGTCATGCCCAGTGGCATCAACTTTTGAAAAATATTGGGTGGGCTCAAAATTTTTTCAGTAATACAACACATACAATTTTTCTTATTAATGTGTGTGTGTGGAGAAACAGCCGGGATTGGAGGGAATGGCTAAAGATAATTCAATGTTAAATTATGTTTTTTTAAAGAAAAATATAAAATTATTATAATTTAACCATAAAATTTATTAAATTATGTTATCATAAGTTCCTTCTTTTAAATACATTAATATTTATTATAAATAAACAAATAATACTAACTATTGAAACTGCAAAAAAATAAATGTCAAGAAATACGTACAATTTAGCCCCCCCTAAGTGCTTTATCAATTCAAATCAGATGGCAAAATATGTAGGAAATTTGTTTTTGAGAGAAATTTAACTATACATCTGCTGTAGGGGCTTTCAATGCTCCTGTAATTCTAATTGATGTCCTTACTATTTTTCAACAAAATTATTTTAAGAACATCAATAAAACCAAATTTCATGCCAGCAATTAAATAAATAACGAATTAAACCAATTGAAATTAGGTGGGCAATAAGATCAAATTATTGGGTGGGCTTGCGCCCCACGGGGGCTGTCATATAAGCTGTCACTACTGGTCATGCCCATGTAAAAACTACAGAAAACGCATAAATATAGTAAATTTAGAATTATATTTCTCTTAAAGGGCTCATCTCAAAATCTTTGGAAGGGTAAGGAGCCAAAGACCTTGATGCTACATACAATATAAAAAAAAAATGCAAATATTAATGATTTAAGACTTTTAAGCATTTTTTAAACATATTTTGTATTTAAACAAAGTTAGTAACAGGAAACTTTCAAAAGGGCACCAAGAAATCCTCCAAAGGGGACCATGGCACCCGAGGGCGCCGTGTTGTACAGCCCTGCAATAGGGCATACATGGAGTAAAGGCTATATGGAGGATGTGTAAGAACTTACCATCAAAATGTTTTCAGCGAGTTGAGGGAGCATCACTATCCCTTTCCAGAGATTATATCTTCACATGTCCCCCCCCCCCCCCCCCCCCGAATTGTGGAGTGATAAATTTTGTCTTGTCTGACTGATAGGGTGGGGTGGGGTAAACTAAAAAAAGCCCACTTTTCATTGAAACTTAATTTGCAAGAAAATTATTAATTGAATTGGCAAAATACTGACATGAAGTATGCAAATGAACTTCCCTCACAAAATTTGAAGAAATATTTAAAAAAAAACATGCAAATTAGTACTAATAATGCTAATTTAAAACATATTGTCAATTAACTATTTTACCTCATGGTATGGGGGTAAAATAAACGACAATTCCAACAGAAAGTTTATTTTTATCAATTGCCAAAATAATAATTATATAACTTAAATTTTAAAAAGTTGAACAGAGAAAATCCCAATTTTTTTAAAACATGCATAAAAGAAACCTGTAATAAATTTTGATAATTAAAAATCATCTTTTATCATATAAGTGAATTGCAACTATTAATTGCATTATAACAGTTTTTCTTCTCAAATTCTGTTATTAAATTACAACTTTTTCCCCCCTACAAAATACAAAATTTTATTTATTATAATAATGCATTGATATATATATATATATATATATATATATGTGTGTGTGTGTGTGTGTAGTACACGGCATTATATATCCCTAATATTCGAATTTCATTTTATAAGAAATATTAATTTTTTCCCCAATGTCTTCAGAATTCAAAGAAAATTTTAAAAAGATAATTTCTTTTTTTAAATTTTAACTAGTTTCTCTTAGTTTTGGATATAATTTAGCTGTTCTTTTGATATATTACATTACTAATTGCTATTAACATATTTTTCAGGGTTTTCTATCAAACAATGAAGCTTCTGTGTCTACTATTGAGACCATTCCAAAGGAGTTAAAACATAGCAGTCCAAAGAAACTCAAAGTTTCATCTAGTCAGATGACGTGTGTAAATGCTACTTTGACTCTGCCTTTCAATGAGGAGAAAGCTTTTAAAAATGGACCTCACTTAAAGAGTGGCAATCTGAGTTTACAAGATATCTTAAAAAAGGCATATAGAGGCAAAAGTTCTGTAGGAGAGACTAGTACATCAAATAAAATAAAAAAGTGTTTTAAACAAAAGACTCCTTTGAATGATAATATTGGGAATTTCTTTTCAAAAAAGTTATCCCAGAAAGTAGATACTGATGAAATAGAGGATGATTTTGATATATCAACTCCTGTAATCACCCTTTACAGAAATTCAAATGATAGCTCCACATCTGATGCTAATAATACGGAAACTGCTGAACAAGTAGTAGATGAAGAAGCTGTATTAGATGAACTTCGACTCAGAAGAAAAACAATTAAAACAATTAAATTTGATATGGCTACAATTAAAAATTATGTTGAATCAAAAAGTAAGTGTTTTTACTTTTTGCTTTTATTTATTTATTATTTTGACTTTTGGAGTGAGAATCTGCATTTCTGCGATTGTCTGCTCTTTTTGCTGTTGTTGTTGTTAATCTAAATTTGTCATCCCCTCTACCAAAATTTTTACTTTCTTTCTTTGCCCCTTTCCAGCTTAAAATCGTTAAAACTTTATTAACATTCTGAGTGGTTTGCCCATATTTTTCCGTTTCCCCAAAACAACTTTAATCTATTTGTAGCCAAAAATATTTTAAGCAGAATTGCATTTCAAGATGTATATCAAAGATTGTTATCATAAGTGATCATAAAGTATATGTTAGAAACAAACAGAGAAAGAAAACTTTAATTAAGATTATTTTTATAAGCATTTTTATGAAAATGCAGGAAAGCCCACAAGATGCTTAAAGGGTTTTTTTTTTTAAAAAAATTTCATTTTGTCAGTTTGTTTTAACAATCAATAAATAATGAATCATCTCAATTCTCCCTTTTTGAAATTTCTGTTCCTTCCTTTACCCTTTCCAAGCACACAAAGTTTAAAATCTTTAAAATGTTTAATTAAAATCTGCTTTAATTGTCACTTTGTAGAAACAGTGAATAAATACTCAATCATCTCAGCCCCCTCCCAAGTAGGCAATCAGGAACTTATTCTCTTTAAAACTCTAATTATGTCAATTTTATCTGTCTTATTTATTATTGTGGAAAACAATAAGTATATATTAAATCATTTTAATCCCTCCATCCAGGGACCCAGAGCTGGAGCTGGAGCTGGAGCCCGGAGCCGGAGCGCTCCGGAGCTGTGTTTTCCCTGGAGCTGGAGCCGGAGCTGGAGCTCTAAATTTTCCCCAGCTCCAGGGCTCCTTTAGTTTTTAATATTCTTTTAAATCTTTTTTTTTTTTTTCAGTCTTTTAAATTTCTGAGCTTAAAATATTTTAATTACATCATTATTCAGTATTTTAATTACATCATTTTTTAGGTTTTTATTATTATTACTAGCCGCCCTTAGCAACCAGTTTGGTCTCCTTTAAACATATGCTAAACATTGTATCACGTTACTTTTATGCATAATTTAATTTACTTGCTCAATTCTTTGCCAAATCCGAAGTTTCTGATACAGAATTTTGAACTCGGCATTTTTATGTTAGCCGGGCGCAGGTGATAAGTCGCCAAATACTGTTCCCGTCGTATTTTTTCATATTTCATTTAAAATATAGTACTTTCACTCATTTTATTTAAAATGCATAGCTTTAATTTAAAACTGAAATATTTAAAAGGTACTTTTCCGTTATACGGACATCGTTGTCGCCAAGCATAATTGTTGGTGCAAAATGAAAATCACGTGAATTAAAACATTTGAAAGATAAAAGTAAAAACATTGTTGATAGTAAAGGGAGCATTTTAAAAATATAACATTTGAAAATCAGACTTTTACATACTATTTTATTAAATCACAGATATATACTTAAAATAAGTGAATAAATAACTGTTATACAATAAAGTAATAAAAAAAAAACTCATATTAAACTACTGGCATAAAATTACAAATATCTTTCAGCATTGCAGTAAACATTTAATTTTTTGAATGAAGGTTGAAATAATTGGCGCATTAGCATACATTTCGGCATGGTGTCCGTATAACAGAAAAGTACCATTTAAAATTTATGACTCTCAATTACTGCTTAAAAAAGAAAAATTATAAATAATACCATTAACCATCACATTTAATTTCAACAGCAAAGCTTTGTTTTAAGTTTAAGTACAAAAAGTGAAGCGGTCAACCCGGAACCATTGATGACAGTCACATGACTTAGGCTTTTATTATATAGATTGTTATTAGAGAAGGAAAACTTCTCAAAACATGGTAACACTACTTTACTTCTACTTTCTACTTGAACTAAGTGACAACACTATTCGAAAACAAATATGGCCGCCTGTTGTTTACATGTGTAGTTGTACAATTTTGGCTGTTTGAAAAGTGTGGAAGAAATTTAAGATTTTTGTGTTTAAAATTCAACCAAACTTTCTATTTTAAAAGCAAAAGCTAAAAGATGTCATATTTTCTGAACAAGCATTTCAAGTTTGATGAGAAGAAAAATGTATTGTGTCAGATCTTTAATGATGGTAGAAAGTATTTGTGAGCAAAAAATTAAACGTGTAAATTAAAATCTGGAACTCAAAAGCGCGAAGTCGGAGCCGAGTTGGAGCCGGAGCTGGAGCCACAGTATTTTCTCTAGGAGCGGAGCTGGAGCTGGAGCATCAAAAATTGTTCGGCTCCGGGTCACTGCCTCCATCTGAATCTTTTTTCCCTTTCCTTGTTGGGTTGACATTGAAATTCCTTTGTATTCACACAATTGAAATTAGACTCACTAAATTTTCACATTCTAATGAGATTCAAGATTGTTTTTTTTTTTTTATATTTTTACAAAGGATGATACCCCAGGCATTTGCATACCCAAAGATGGGAATCACTTGTCTAATGTCTACTTTAATGACTTTTGTATCAATTTTATGTTATGCTGTAAAATTTTTAATTTGGTTTTCTATTTCAGAAAATGCATATTCAACAGAAGGAATAGGCTTTCGAAAATTCAGGTCTAAAATTTCTCCTACAGACAATAATTCGGCTGAAGAAGAGCTTAAGAAAGAAATCAAGTAATTTTTTTTTGTAACTGTAATCTGCATACTTCTTTTTTATAGGGTCCTTGGTGCTTTTTAAAATGACAATCACACAGTTTGGTCTTAAGGTATAATGAAAAAATGATCTAAACCAAATGATATAAACGTCTATCAAAACAAAACTGGTGACCTGTTATGCTTCTTTATGCATGTAATTAAGAATTTCTTCCCATTACATATGTTAAGTAAATTATTTCTGTTTGTATGTAAAAATTAATAACTGATTTCTGCATACATTAAATATGTATCTGTATATATTAAAAAACTTGTATTAAATGAATTGCTTGTAAGCATGAAGCAGTCAGAGGTTGCCAGAAAGTATGTGTGAAAAATTTTCCTATCTTCTCAAGGCCATTTTCTCAATCTCGCCAAAGTTCCTATAAAAGTGAAGTACCGTGTAATCCAATTGTCAATAATAGCAGCAAACACTAATTAATTTCTATCTGTAAGTATTATCTTATTTTTTAGAACCGATTATTACAGTAACTCATAACATGTGAGATAAGGTGTGTTAAAATGGCTTAATAAATACAGTCAAATGAATCCACCTCATTTTGTGTTTTTATAACTGCCTCTCTAGGGTTCCAATCAAGATTTTTTAAATGAAAAATATGAATATCAAATTCACAATATATCTTTACTTAATAGGTGCTAAAAATACAAATGTTAAAAACATTTTAAAAACAATGCAGATGTTGAGAACATTGAGTCACATGATGTTT
Source organism: Maratus speciosus (assembly GCA_963932465.1). Lineage (NCBI taxonomy): Eukaryota > Metazoa > Arthropoda > Arachnida > Araneae > Salticidae > Maratus > Maratus speciosus. Next base: position 345,360,685 of record OZ010799.1, on the reverse strand, counting down.
AAAATCCGAGCGCTTTCGACTGAACCATCAGTCGTCATCAGGGAAAAGAGCACTGCCGAATGAAAGACAAACTGCTGGTTAAATATCAAAGGGCGAAACCAAACGAACCACAAAATAGGAGGGTGGGAAGGATGGAAAAACAGAGAGGAGCAACCAATCAGAAAAAGAGAGGGGGGGGGGGGGGAGAGGTGGGACAGGGAAGAGGGAAAATGGTTAATCAAAACCAAATTCCCCTGTAACCCCTAGTATTTTAAACCAGATTCTTGGTATGTTGTAGGATAGAACATCATTACAGGTATTCTTGCCTTTTGCTAAAATTTCCAACGACTCTCTAATTATACAAATATTATAAAATGAAGCGTGTGCGATGATTTTAACTTCTTTGAATAAGATATCAATGTCTTTAACTTGACTTAGCCGGGATAGAGCTGTGGATGGTCTACCCTTTTTTAAATCTGTCATATGCTCCTTAATCCGTTCCAATAATTTCCGAGTGGTCATTCCTATATAAGTATACTTTTTTGAACTGCCTCCAATTCTAAAAGGGATAATATAAACTCCGGATTTATCAAAATTGTCTATAGGATCGACCTTTCTGTATACCAGTTGCTCTAATTTTGTCGGTGGTTTAGCGATAAGTGTAACATTATATTTCTTTAATGCATACTTAATTCTTTCAAAAAGATGTGGAATATATTTCATGCTGCAAAATATAGGTTTTTCATTACTTTTCGTAACGCTTGTAGATATTTTGTTACTATTATATTTATAAATTAATTTGTTGATAAATTTATTCGAAAATCCATTTTCACAAGCTATCTCTTTAATTTTATTTAATTCATCATTTAGGTAAACTTCCGAACAAACTTGAAAAGCCCTTTTAACATAAAAACGATATGCAGCAGTTTTGTAGTTGAATGGAACATTACTGTCATAGGATATTGTATTGTTTGACCTGCAAGGTTTCCTATAGACTTTCATATCGATGCTTTTTGTTGAGATGTTTTTAACCAGTTCTACATCTAAAAAAGGTAACGAACCATTTTCTTCTATTTCACAAGTGAACTTTATATTGTTATCTATACTGTTAGCATGATTCAAAAACTCAGTTAATGTAGAGTTTCCGTGATTCCAAATTATTAGAATGTCATCGACATACCTAATCCATAATGCGGGTTTAAGGGTGGAAGAAGAAATTATATGATTTTCCAGAGGTCGTAATTTAAGTTCGGCCAATAATCCAGAGATTGGTGAGCCCATTGGGGCCCCTTCTGTTTGCTTGTAATACTTTCCATTAAAAAGGAAGACATTATTGTTTGTAATTAAATTTAAGCTTGAAATAAGTGTATTTTTAATATCGTCGTTATATAATGGGTTACTTGAAATGAAATCTTCAATGACAATTTTAACTTCTTGAACATTAATGGAGGGATATAAAGATTTTATATCAAAACTTACTAGTATGCTGTTATCTTCTAATTTATAATCTTTTAGTATCTTAACTAGATCTACAGTAGAGTTTATAACGTGTTCAGATGGGGGCAATATATCTTTAAGTAGAGGCACAAACACTTTTTCAATACTGTACGTAGGTCCTAAACACTTCGAAACAATTGGACGGAGGGGGAAATCTACTTTATGGTCTTTCAACCTCCCGTGTAACCGGGGGGTGACTGCAGTTTTATTGATGGAGAGCTTTACTTTCATGTCACCTGGCCAAACACCATGTTTAATTAGATCTTGAGTTTTCCGGTTGATAGTAGTATTAGGATCTTTATTTAACTCAGTACAATTCATATCCCTAATGCAGCATTCCAATTTATCTGTATAATCTGTAGTAGACATAATTGCTAATTTATTCGATTTATCTGTTTTTATGATAATAATATCTGACCACTCTTTAAGTTGCTTTAATGCATTCGTAGGATTATCACGTTTTTGGATGGAATTGTTTATATGTTTTTGGACATTATTAAATAACATACTTCTAATTTCTTCTTTACTATTATGATCCATAGCATTGACTATTGTTTCACAATCTGTAATAACAGTTTTAAGGTTGAAATGTCTTTCGAACATATGTTTAGGGCCCAGTGATAAGATATTATGCAACCGTTCATTTATATCATACTTCGTAAGGTTTATATAATGTACCGGTTGTTTCCGAGGTAAATGGTCTGCAGATTCTTTAAGACTGTTGATTTTTCTATACATAACTGCTTCTTTTCTGACTCTCTGAGTGATACGGTAGATATCTATCTTTCGAAGAAATTCATCAAAGTCTGTGTGACTTAAAGATTGAACTAATGCATTGTACAGGGAAAAAACTTTATCCGAAAGAAAATCAATAACCTTGAATTTACTTCAATGTTTCTCAAAGGGTGTCCCCCCCCCCCCCCCAATTTGTGAATAAATAAAATTTTTTACTTTGACCCCAAACTCGAAGGCTGATAAACAAATCGAGCACAAGCCTAAAATGGGATTGAAGTCACAGACTCAGGATGAGACTGTTTCATTTTTAGTATACAGTAGACTCCTTCAAATCTGCAAACACCTAAAATCCACACATCATTGCAGATGTAAACAATGAAACTCTCAGTTCAGATGTAGGGTCGAAATTGCAAAAATTTTTAGTTTTATATTATTCCATAGGTATTTTAATATGTGATTTTTGATAATATGACTGAACCCATGTTTTTTCATGAAGGAAGTACAATTTATTTCTGAGAAAAAAAAAAAAAATAGGGTAAATGCACCAGTTGTCGGCCACCCCCCAGTAGTCAGCCACTTTGAGATAAAATACGTTATGAATAGCTTATTTTTGATTTCAAATGAAATATTACAATCCTCCTATATGTAGCCATCCTTTATACGTCATAAGCCATCAGCAAAGAATTGTGGGTATTTTTATTGCGTTAGTAATCAGCCATTTTTTATTTGATTGCGGTCAAATAACCATTTTTGCTATTTTTTTGTTAACCGATGACAAAATTTTTAAAAGACTAGTATTAATTTATTTTTTATTATTTTCTAAAATTATAAGACTCTACTATTAAAAAGTTTAATAAACTAATGTTTTTCAGTATCAAAATTAAATAAATGTGTTTGTATTAATTAATTTTAATGTGGCCGATTATTGGGTATTATATTTACTTTCATGTTCAGTAATCGGCCACCACGGTTGACTACTGGCTAAAAGGCCATTTCACTTTTTGAGTCTATTTTTAATAATTTGATTTTTTTCATAATTTGATTTTTGCAATTTGAGATTAATATAACCTTTTACTTGCATTTCATTTTATGTACACTATATATAAGGTGTCCTGGGGTAATAACGCCACCTTCGCCACCTTAAGATTCTACCAATTTTTACAGCTTAGTTTTAGATTTTTTTTTTTTTTTTTTTCCCCAAACAAATATAGGATTTGATACAGTAACTTTTGGATTATGTATACAAGAAAGACTATTTTAGCAGATAGCCGATTCATAAAATATAGTGGCAGGATTTCTTGACCAATGCTATTAGGCGTAGGGTAAATATTACCTGTTGGGTAATAAAATAACGTCTAAATCACGGCCCTCACAACGGCTCTTATCACAAATGCAAGAAATTCCCTTGCACTTTGCCCTGGCTCATGCGATGTCATTATTATTTACTTTAGTGTTGCATTTTTGGACTTTATAGTTTTTACAAATAAAAAATGAGAAAAAGACTTAAAATATATCTTAAGACTTAAATAAATAAGACTTTAATAAGACTTAAATAAATATCATTCTATAAGACTTATATATCTATAAGGCTTAAATAAATATCATTCATGCACAAGTTAAATGAAATTGATTTGCGCTCATATGTTTGTCAGTGACTGCAACGTTCACGAATTTCGTTCGTTTGTGATCGCGAATTTCGCGAATTTAGTACATTTTTGAGACTGCTGCATCCAGTTATTTTCTTTTTAATGAGTGATATGCGCTTATTTGTTCCTTAGTTTTTGCGGCGTTAACGAATTTCGTTTGTTTGAGATGCGGCTTTCGCGAATTACTGCGTTTTTGAGACAGCTGCACTCAGTGATTTTTTTTTTTCGTTTTTCAAGAGCGCTATGTGCTTATACGTTTTTCACTGATTGCGGCGTTAACGAATTTCGTTCGTTTCTGATTGCACTATGCGCTTATACATTCGTTACTGATTGTGGCGTTAACGAATGTTGTTCGTTCGTGATCGTGGCTTCCGTGAATTACTGTGTTTTAGAGACCACTGCTCAACGAGGTTGCTGCATCCAGTGATATATATTTTTTTTCCATGAGCGCTATGCGCTCATACGTTCGTAACTGATCGCGGCATTAATGAATTTCGTTCGTTTATGATTGCGGCTTTTGCGAATTACTGCGTTTTAGAGACTGCTGCACGGCGAGGTTGCTGCATCCAGTGATTTTTTTTTCGGTTTTGATAAGCGCTATGCGTTGATACGTTCGTTACTGATCTCGGCGTTAACGATTTTCGTTCGTTCGTGATCGGGACTTTCGCGAATTACTGCGTTTTAGAGACTGCTGCACGACGAGGTTGCTGCACCCAGTGATGTATTTTTCGGTTTTGATTAGCGCTATTAGCTCATACGTTCGTTACTCATTGCAGCATTAACGAATTTCGCTCGTTTGTGATTGCGGCTTTCGCGAATTACTGCATTTTAGAGACTACTGCACGATGAGGTTGCTGCACCCAGTGATTTTTTTTTTGGTTTTCATGAACGCTATGGGTTCATACGTTCGTTACAGATTGCGGCGTTAACGAATTTCGTTCGTTCTTGATCGTGGCTTTCGCGAATTACTGCATTTTAGAGACTGCTGCACGATGAGGTTGCTGCACCCAGTGATGTTTTTTTTCTGTTTTCATGAGCGCTATTAGGTCATACATTCGTTAATGATTACGGCGTTAACGAATTTCGTTCGTTTGTGATTGGGGCTTTCGCGAATTACTGTGTTTTAGAGACTGCTGCACCCAGTGATTTTTTTTTTCGGTTTTCATGAGCGCTATTAGCTCATACGTTCGTTACTGATTACGGCGTTAACGAATTCTGTTCATTTGTGATTGCGGCTTTCGTCAATTACTGCGTTTTAGAGACTGCTGCATGACAAGGTTTCTGCACCCAGTGATGTTTTTTTCTGTTTTCATGAGCGCTGTGCATTCATAGGTTCATTACTGATTGCGGCGTTAACGAATTTCGTTCATTCGTGATCATGGCTTTCGCGAATTACTGCGTTTTAGAGATTGCTGCACGACGAGGTTGCTGCACCTAGTGTTGTTTTTTTTTGGTTTTCATGAGTGCTATTAGCTTGTACGTTTTTTACTGATTGCGCCGTTAACGAATTTTGTTCGTTCGTGATCGTGGCTTTCGCGAATTACTGCGTTTTTGAGACTGCTGTACAAGGTTGCTGCATCCAGTGATGTTTTTCTTCGGTCTTCATGAGCTATATGCGTTCATACGTTCGTATACTGATTGTGGCGTTAACGAATTTCGTTCGTTTATGATCGCGGATTTCGCGAATTTAGGGCGTTTTTGTGACTGCTGCACGATGAAGTTGCTGCATACAGTGATTAGTTTTAATTTTGATGAACGCTATACGCCCATGCGTTCATCACAAAAAAAGATAACAAAAAACAAAAATTTTCTTTATAAAATCAGAAATCTATAATAATAAGACAACTACTAAAATAACAATAATAACAAACGATTGCTTTGTCACATGTATTTAAAATATCGAATAGGGGAAAACAACTGAACAAGAAACCACATTTTCCCTTAAATAAGAATTGGCGCCTCATTCTGCTCATATTTCCCAAAATACTACGAGACAGACTGTAATATTTGTAATGTACTATTCGAGATATGCAACTTATTAAAATTACATTTCGAAACTCGATTACGAGATAGTAACGCAAAAATGAAGTATTGGCGCCACGTTCTGCAAATATCTAACCACGAAATCCCAAGATAAACTGAAATATTTGCATAGTACTAGTCGAGACATGCAACATATTAAAATTTCATCCCGAAACTCGACGACATGATAGTGACGCTAAAATGACACTGCTGCTATCACAATAAGATATGCATCGACAGATCAGTCATTCATGTTCTGTTAATAATCTTGTCCTACATCATAATTTCATTTTGAAACAGGATGACGTAATAATTTTTTCTCTGCCCGCAGCCTAGTCTACGATAGTTAAACAAAAAATTTGAAAGGCCCACTTCTAGATAATTTGGTACTTTTAACTTTACTTTCCATAAGAAACAAGAATGAAAAATCTTGCATGAAGAATAGATTATAAAAGCATTTTCCATGACTTGCAGAATTCTTCAACGAAATTGAGCTGCTTAACACCGTAAAAAAAGTAAACATTTTAGAAAAGGCATAATACATTAGAAAACCAGATTATGGTCCCTAACCGAAAAAGTAGTTCAATTCTTTTGCGCAGTCCTGTATTTAATCTAAAGATTTGTATATCATTCTATACATAGTATGATAAAACTTAGTATAGTAAGAAAATGCATAACAGGTTGAAAATTTACCTTCAGCAATTTCTACCCCTATACGGAAACATACTTGAATTATTTTGTACAGCCCTGTATATTACCAATAGATTTTTATATGCCGCACATACTAAGCCAAAATTTAATTAAAGCTAAAACGTGGTTAAAACTACTGAAATGATACTTCCACACATTATTATCCTTGGGAGGTCATGTATTCAGTTCTTTGAGTGGCCCAGTATATGGTTTTATTTATATTATACAAACATCTCTTAGTATACTAAATATAGTTCAGCTTGAAAGAGCATAAAAGCATCTTTTAAGCCATTCACGCTGATACTCCACGAAGCTTACAAACTTTTTTGTGTAGCCTTGTATATGATCTATATCAGTTATACACATCGCATTGTAAGCAAAGGTTTAATTAAACTTAAACACGCATGTCATAAACAAAATCACACTTACAGCAATTATCGCTAATAGAAAGATACAGTACTGTATTAGAATTTTTTGTGTTTCCCTGTAAATGAACGATAAATGCTATGCATATCTAGACACACGGCAGTGTGTCAGCCAAGTTCGCCTGACATAGCCGTGTGTTATTTACACGAACCATTTCGAGCTGTTTTCGTCAAATTTCAATGCTCTACTACTGAAAATCTATGAGACCTACGTACTTGTTATACGAAATGTGTAGTAAGGTCACCCTAATTACCTAAAATCCAAAATTTTATAAATAACGCATAATTAGTTTCCGAGATAATGACATTTGAAAATGTCTGATAATCGATAATTTTACCACTGACTGACTGACTGACTGACTCACTCATCAAAAAGATCTCGTATATCTACTGCAGCTACAGACTTCAAATTTGGTGCGAAGTTCATTTACACTATAAAATTAAAGAAAAAAATAAAAAAACTGTGAAAATCGATGTATTACCCCCTTGGGGGTGCCCATTTTATTTTAACATTACGTCTATTAGGTGAAATTTTAATTTGCCGTAGGAGTGGACGCTGTTCTGTCGCCAAATACCGCCAAGTTTCTCGCCAACATGGCGATTTATCGCCAAATTTGGCAGCCAAAATTAGTCACCAAATTCCCATAGACTTCCATTGTAAACCTATCTACTTACTGGGTGTTTATCTGGGTTTACTTGCTTACAGAAAAACAACAAATTGAGATATTCTGTCCGTCACAGAGCCCGTTCTCAGAAACTATACATTAGGGTGCAGCGAAAAAAATTATTTTTTGAAAATCAAAAATGGGTAGGGGCCAAAAGTTGCCTTTATACTAGCACATCATCTGCGTGCAATATTACCGCTGAAAAAAAAATGGCTTGAGTCTGCGCTTTTGGTTTAAAAGTCAAAATTTTGGTTAAAATTTGACATTTTTTCAAAAATTAAAAAAAAATTCTATAGAGAGGGTTATTATTTAAAAGTGTTATTTAAACGTTTATTATTAATGACTTAACATATTTAAACGAAAAAACTATATCTTTGTTCTGTATAACTGGAACAAAACTGACAACTTTTGGTGAAAAAAAGGCGTTTCCACTCTGCTGTGTCATACAACTAATTGTTATTTGGAATAGAGCTCTTACGTAGTTGCTTTCAAATCTACCAAGGGGGTATCACGTGGGAGTGGCTGCATTTCATGACACAACAGTGCATAGCTTGACCACCCTTCCATCTAAGCACAATGTTTTATTTATATATTGAATTGTGATTTTTTATCAAAGACTGACATAAGATTCCTATGTATCAACCTAATCCATCTCTTCTTTGTATCCACAGACGTTGGGTGCTGCTGTGACACTTCTTTGCGTATATTTCTACTGCTTGTGTATGATAAGGCAAGCCGAGTAATGCAGTGGAATTAATGGAATCTATTCAGCCCTCTAGTATCTTCACCAAAATTACATCCAGTTACTGCATAGTGATTGGGAGTTCCGTTCCTACAACATTTTACAACATTTAGGTATTTTATCTTTGAGTATGCCATCATTTACTCTACCTCTTGAATTTTTTATATTACTAATAAGCTTGTTGTTTAATGTGATGGCGATCGTCATCAAAATTGCAATAAGAATTTGCTGTCGATGTGAAAAGCTACCATTGTCCTAAATAAATTTTTTTAGCATTTGTCTTTGCCGTTTTCTGTGATATTTTTTAGCCGAGTAATTTCCTATAAGTTTTTAGATCAATTTTTTAGATGTGAATTTTATTTGGTGTAAGCCATCATGTGGCATAAACTTGGATTACATACTTTGTGAGTGAACCAGACTCTGATGGTCAATCAGTTCAGTGCTTATATAAAGGAGAATAATTTTATGCGCCGTTGTGGGCCATCTTGCGTAGGACAAGTTTCTTGGGTTCCTATTGGCTAGTTCTTCTGAGCAATATCTTGATGAAATAACTTTGCAGATATCTATCAGGTATTTCTGGTATGTGCTGAGTACCCTTTTCTTGATTTCAGGAAATAATGATTAAAAATTACTCTCTATGGCTTCAAAAATTGAAATAAGAAGGGAATAAGCACGTGGACAAAGATTTTCCTGTTGGTCCGGCGCATCCCTGTGGGTTAGAATCTAATATTTGCCAACGATTTTATCTAATAAATGATGCAGAGGAAATTAACTGGACTTGGAGGAGACATATGATCAATTGTAATGGTTTATTCTAAACATGCCCCTCGCAGAATGGATGACAGCGACTAACAGAATTATCCGCCTTCAAATGAGCACTCACTGCCCACCAGAGTCTCTACGTTCACTCAAAAAGTACTATGTTATCCAAGTTTGGCTCCAGAATAGTTTACAATCAAATGTAATCCACAGCTAAAGAAGGGATCTAAAAACTCATGGGAAATTGGCTACACAAAAACAACTTTGATACTAAACAACACACAAAACGGAATAAAAAAAAATACTAAAAAAAAGGTTATTTAGGACAATGGTTGCTTTGCATACACAGAGGAAATTCTTATTTCAATGCTCTCTGACGATTGCCATCACATTAAACAGCTAGCTGCTCAGCACATAATAGTCAAAAGATGAGAGTAAATGATGGCATACACAAATCGGAAATACCGACAATCAACTTTGAAGCGGATAATTATATAAATCTAACTCATTGGAAAAGTGTTGTGGTAACAGAACATCCAATCAATATGCATTTATCGTGTGCAATTTGGTGAAGATAATAGAAGGCTGAATAGATTACATTAATATCATCCGCACTGCATTACACTGTTTGTCTTCTCTTACACAAACAGTAGAAAAATATGTAAATGAGATCACAATACGAAAATGAGCATTCAAAGTCTGTGGATCCAAAGAAGAGATGTACCAGGTTGATACATAGAAAACTTATGCCAGTCTTTGATAAAACATCACAATTCAATGTATAAATAAAAAATTGAGTTCAGATGGTAGGGTGGTCGAGCTATGCACTGTTGTGACATGAAATGCAGCCACCTCCACGTGGTACCTCCTGGGTAGTTTTGAAAGCAACTAGGTAAGAGCTGTATTCCAAACAACAATTAGTTGCATGACACAACAGAATGGAAATGCCTTTTTTTCACCAAAAGTTGTCAGTTTTGTGCCAGTTATACAGAACAAAGATATAGTTTTTTCATTTAAATATGTTAAGTCATTAATAATAAAGGTTTAAATAACACTTTTAAATAATAACCATCTCTATAGATTTTTTTTTTAATTTTTGAAAAAATGTCAAATTTTACCCAAAATTTCGACTTTTGGACCAAAAGAGCAGACTCAAGCCATTTTTTTTTCAGCGGTATTATTGCACACAGATGATGTACTAGTATAAAGGCAACTTTTGGCACCTACCCGTTTTTGATTTTAAAAAATTAATTTTTTTCGCTCCACCCTACTTATAGATATTGGAGACTTGAAATTTTGCATACTTATAGTTGAAAACCACACATCATACGACAAATCATAAAATTTTGAAAAAGTCGTACTTTTAACCCTTTGGGCTCCACATGTGTATTTTGAACAATTCTTTCTATGTGAGCCTCTAACAAGGTTGGAGGCGTGAAATTTTGGATACTTATAGCTGAACACCTCACATCAAATGACAAATCATAAAATTTTGAAAAAGTTGTAAATTTAACCCTTTGGGTTCCCACATGTGTATTTTAAACAATTCTTTCTAAGTGAGTCCCTAATTAGGTTGGAGGAGTGAAATTTTGCATACTTATAGCTGAACACCTCACATCAAACGACAAATCATAAAATTTTGAAAAAGTCGTACATTTAACCCTTTGCGCTCCCACATGTGCATTTTAGCCAATTCTTTCTAAGTGAGCCCTAATTAGGTTGGAGGCATGAAATTTTGCATACTTATAGCTGAACACCTCACATTTCTAAGTGAGCCCCTAATTAGGTTGGAGGCGTGAAATTTTGCATACTTATAGCTGAGCACCTCACATCAAACGACAAATCATAAAATTTTGAAAAAGTCGTACATTTAACTTTTTGGGCTCCCACATGTGTATTTTAAACAATTCTTTCTAAGTGAGACCCTATTTAGGTTGGAGGCGTGAAATTTTGCTTACTTATAGCTGAACACCATCATGCGGCAAATCATAAAATTTTGAAAAAAGTCGTACATTTAACCCTTTGGGCTTCCACATGCGTATTTTAAGCAATTAATTTTAACTGAGCCCCATATTAAATTGCAGATTTGAAATTTTGCGTACTTATAGCAGAACACCTGAGGCCAGGCGACAAATCATAAAATCTTGAAAAAGTCTTACGCTTAAGTATGCTTTAGTTAATTAAATTTGAAAATTCAGGGAGGGGCAATGTCCTTCCTCTGCACTGCCTCTTTGCCGGCACCCATGGATGAATGATACATAGTGTGGCATAAGCACATAACTATATTTTTCACTTTCAGTACAAAAAAGCAGGCCCAGCTATAGGACATTTAATTGGAAAATTTATCATAGGAATTTAATAGGAATTGTTGTTTCAGAAACAATAAAAATTTCGAATCAATACATTTCGTTTCAAAACATGCATTCAATGTAGCAGTATTAAAATATAGATTTCTGCCGCAAATTGACAGCCAAATAGTTTGTTGTAGGAAATTATTGTGTAGAAATATATTTTGTTTCCTTTCCCCAGGCAGTTTAATTAATCTTACTTTTAAACATCTCTTATTTATTTAATCTAACCTTTTCTGTTTTAAACTTACTGGTTTCATTTCCCATTTTCAGTTTAAGCACTATTTTCATTTCAGCACGCGATGTTTAGTAAATCGCATTTTGCGATCCTCTTTGCGCCGTTTTAGCGAGGTCGTCTCGCTCCTGGCTTTTCTTGGCGCGCTCTCGCCTTTTTACGTCAACCCTTTAGCTGCCGCGCGTGAGTTTAAAAGCTTTCTCTCTCTCTCCTGGCAGACAGTAATAGTGCAGTTACTGGTACAGCGTCATACGGTTTTAGCTCGCCGCGCATTCCGCTGACCTCGTGCTCCGGATGTGCCGGTAATGTCGGAAGTCAATGCCGTAGTCTTGCTAGAGAATATTTTTATAACGAGGCTAAGTCTCCTTTCCTAAGGACCTCTTCTTAGTGTTTTATTCAACTAGTTTTAGCGTATATCCACATGAATTATTAAGAAGATCCTTTGTGAAAATCGCGACTGATTTCTAGCCGCACAGATGCTTCATGATCATCAGATGCCGAGCAGTGGACCCCACCTTTCACCTGCATACTTTGAAAGAATAAAAATCTTCCTTGTTCGAAACAAGTATTAGAGTTGGTTTTTCATTGCAAGAGTGGAGGTACTGTATCTTATTTCCTTTTTCCTTTCTCAGCTTGATCACCTACTAGGATCGGGTTATTAGTGTACTTTCACAGCGCATATATAATTAATCGAGGCAACTGGACGATCGCGTTTATTCTAATGAATCCATTTCTAGTATGCAAAAGACAGTAGTGAACCTTTTTTTAGAAATATTATAAGCACCCATTAGAACAATTAATACTTCTTAATAAATGGTGCTAGTGCCAGGTGCACAGACAGTGCATTTGAGTGATCAAGCAGAAATATAAGTTTTTCAATGACTTTTTATGTATATAACAAATTTTACTGATTAATCGTATTTACTCCAGCTTTTTCTTTTACTGATTTTCATTTTTACAAGTGTATTTTAATGGATGCATTCGGATTTAAGTGTTATAGCGATTGCATCGTTTTATTTTCGGCGACCACGTGCTCCAGTTTTTTTTTCCTCTGCAAAAAAAAAAAGAATTTCGAACAATAGTTTAAGTAAAAAGAATAAATAAAATAATAATGTGGCAGTTTGTGAAAGTAATAGAAATAAATAATACATGAAGATAAATTGCTGAATAAGATGAAATATCGTGCACGTGTAGTATTTGTTCTAAGTCCATTTTTTTCTTTTCAAATATTTCATTTGCAATGAAAATTTTAGTGAATATGAGAAAATATGATGTCTCTTCAGGGTTCGCAAAGGTGGGCCCAGTTCGAAAAAACCCGGTGGGTTTTTTCAGAATGGGCCCACTTGAAAAAGCCCACTGAAAAACCCATAATGTGGGTTTTTTCAATTTACAGAAATAATTTAAAATTTAAACAACATATACATTTAATGAATTTAAGTCATTTCAGTTAATTTTGAAAAAAAATATTAATATATAAAAGCCATTACATACACATCTGAAGTAAAATAAAAATGTATTTCAGCACATTGAAATACTTTACTAACATAGAACCTAGTAGGCAACATACATACCCAGCAGCAGAATTTTTTTCTGCAGCCTGCAACACAAGTAGAAACTTTAAAAACAGTCTGCAGAACTTAAGACCAAACGCCCTCTTTCCAATCTCCCATGCACTTAAACACCCAAAGTATTTGTGATTAACATAAAAGGAAAGTACTTTTTAAAATAATTTACCTTTGTCCTCAAAATTTTGAACAACATTGTCTAAAAAATCTTTCATAAAATTTTTCAAAATTTCTGTGAAGTTAGAAAACAGAATAACAGTAAAAATAACATATGAACACCAATTTCTAAAATTTTTGAAAAAATTGATACAATGGGATAATATAAAAAATTATATATAGATGTGATAATACAGGAATGAAAGTGCACCAACGTCACTTTCGAGAAGCAAAAATCTAATTTTTTAGCAATAAAATCCATTTTTGTAGCAGCAAAAATCTAATTTTGTAGCAATAAAAGTTTTTTTGGAGCAGATTGAAATTCTGAGAGAATCAAATTTGAGTAATTCATGCAAATACTATAAGTAATTCTATTGTAATGTTTTACCTAGCAATCTTAGCTAGTTGAGCAATTCAAAATTTAATATGTTTTCACTCCAAACATGGCTAACTAATATTTAACCTGCCATTCAGCTGTAAAAAATCTCGTGAAAACATTAATGTTGCAGCAAATTTTTCCGCGATTATTTGACGGGATTCACCTTTTTTCCCTCGATCTTTGACGAAATGCGCATTTTTTCGCGATCTTTCGACGATGTTCGCGTTTTTTGGCGATATTTCCGTTTTTTTCGCCACCTTTCGACGATGTTCCCGTTTTTTTTTCACCATTTTTCGACGATGTTCCAGTTTTTTCGCGATTTTTCGACGATGTTTCCGTTTTTTTCGCGATCTTTCGACGATGTTCTCGTTTTCGCGATCTTTCGACGATGTTCCCGTTTTTTTCGCGATCTTTCGACGATGTTCCCGTTTTTTTCGCGATCTTTCGACGATGTTCCCGTTTTTTTTCGCGATCTTTCGAAGATGTTCCCGTTTTTTCGCGATCTTTCGACGATGTTTGCTTTTTTCGCGATCTTTTGACGAAATTTGTGTTTTTTTCCCGATTTTTTGAAGGAATTCGCGTTTTTTCCGCAATCCTTTGAAGAAAATTCACGTTTTCTCCGCGATCTTTTGACGATATATGTGTTTTTTCGCTATATTTTAGCGAAATCCGTATTTTTCGCGATCTTTGCGCAAAATTTGCTGTTTTCCGCGATCTTTTGACGAAATTCACGTTCCTTCCGCGATCCTTTGACAGAATTTCCGCTTTTTCCGCGATCATTTGTCATAATTCACGTTATTTTTTCTCCGATCATTTGACGAAACTCGCGTTTTTCCTTCATCCTTTGGGGAAAGTTGCTATTTTTTCGCAGCCTTTTAACGAAAATGGCGTGTTTTTTTTCGATCTTGTGACACAATTTTCACCATCTTTTGACGAAATTTGAATTTGCGTTTTTTCACACGAAAATTCGAAAATTTCGCCTATTTTCCCACGATCTTTTGACGAAATTCTCATTTCTTTTAGCGATCCTTCGATAAAATTCGCGTTCTTTCCGTGATCCTTTGACGAAATTTGTGTATTTTCTGCGATCCTTTGACGAAATTCGCGTTTTTTCCGCCATCCTTTGACGAAAGTTGCTATTTTCCCGCAGCCCTTTTACGAAATTGACGTTTCTTTCACGATCTTATGCAACATTTTCTTTTCTCTTCGCAATCTTTTGACGAAATTCAACGTTTTTTTTTCGCTATCCTTTGACGAAATTTGCTATTTTAACTGCAAATGATTGACGAAATTGTTTTTTCGGCGAACATTTGTCGAAATTCGTGATATTTACGTCCGAATTTTCGGACTAATGACCGATTTTTTTAAATTTCTTAAGAAATCATCCCTACGAGGATTGGCTTAATTAATAATCGGAGGCTCACGATCGTGTGTCTAGAATTTCTCCGTGAATCATTTATATTTTAAAGGAAATTGGAGCCAATCGCATGTGGCGCGGATCGTATTATTATGACACATGGCAAATAATTTCTTGAAAACTTTTTTTTTCTAAATTTTAATGGCTGAAAAATAGTCTGCAGACTTTCTTAAGAGTCTGCGACGTGCGTCGCAGCGTTGCGCCGATTCTGCGCCCGGGCATACATAGTACATAATTATAGGTAAAGGTTATATCATAAGAATGTCTTTATATAAAAAATTCAAATCAACTATATTCATGGAAATAAAAAAATATGTATTTTTACTTTCTTCGACCTTTAGAAGAAGAAAGTATTGGATTTGTGAAAAATTTTGAATTCCGGTTTATGATGGATTTGTACGTTTTAAAGAGATCCTGAAGACGATTTGATGGTTTTTAGAAAATGTCTGTCTGTATGTGAAAAAAATTTTGTGGGTGCTCTATCTCAAGAACTAATGCACAGAATTTCACAAAACTTTAGATTGAGTTTGACCTTGATGTAAACTGGTACTGATTAGTTTTTGGTGTATACTGCCCAACAAGTGGCGCTGCTATGCTGCATTTATCTCAATTTTTGCAATAGCTTTATCTCAAGAACTAAAGCACGGATTTTCATAAAACTTCAGATTCAGTTACAAGTTAAGTTGTTGCTTATTGAAATTTTGGTGCATATCGCCCAACAGGTAGTGCTAGTATGTTGCTTTTTTCGCGATTTCATCAATAACTCTTATCTCAAGAACTAATGTACGGAATTGAATAAAAATTTAGATTCAGTTAGACTTGATATAAACTGGTGCTGATTAGTTTTTGGTGTATATCGCCCAACAGTGGCGCTGTTGTGCTGCATTTATCTCACTTTTTGCAATAGCTTTATCTCAAGAACTAATAATGCATGGATTTTCATCAAACTTCAGATTCAGTCAGATGTTGACGTAAACTGTTACTGATTAGGTTTTGTTGTAAATTGCACAACAGGTGATACTTATATCTCCTTGTTAAATACATCCAATTCAACGAATCTATATTTTACAATCCTCATGATGGGCATCGATTGTCATTTAATTTTGGCACTGTGATAGCGAATTTTGAATTATTAACATGTGAGATAGAAGAAACTTTAGGGATTGGCACATCCGACTAGTTTACTCCTTTTTTTCTTCCTACTTATACATTTTAAATTTTAATATTCTATTCATTATTTGATTTAAAGAAAATTAACAATTTTATATCTTCTATTATATTTAAAACAAATTTGTGAGAAACACTGACATTTAATTAATTTAAATTTATATAATTTATACAATTTATAACTTGTAAAATAGCATTACAATTATATTGTATATAAGAGAAAAATGTATTTTTTTATGTATAGTGTATATAATATATAAAAAACATAGTATACAATAATGTAATTGCACATATATTATACTTTTGAAAAAACCCGATTTTCCCCGGGGAAAATTGGGTTTTTCATGAAAAAACCCGAAAAAACCCATGTGGGTTGGGTTTTTTCAGAAAAACCCGGGTTTTTGCGAACCCTGTGTCTCTTACGACATTTATAACGCTTTTTTCAAGATTTAATAGTTCAAATGATGGATGTTAATAGATCGAAATGCAATACAAGATTATGCCTTATTTTAGCACGTTGTGCTCTGTCAAGATGTGTTACAACAGTTTTACATTTTAAGTAATTTTTTGCCTCAAGTAAGAAGATTTTGTTTTTTAAAAAGAAAATTTTAAGTGTTGTTTTGTATTGTGTGATGTGGAAGATTGACAAAATTCAAGTGTTTTAAAGCTATTTCAGAGAGCAGTCAGATCTTGTCACAGCATTCAGTACAAAGTTTTATTTTTCATGAATTTAAATATTAAATACAATTATTTCTCAAGATTTTTTAAAGAATGCTTATAAAAGCAGATATAAAAGTAGAAGAATTCAAGATTGCATCAAAATTCACATACATATATTAGGTGTCCATTTCATATGGAACTGTTTTCTTCATGTTTAGCACTATTTGGGCTTATGTGCGGCATGAAAAATTTTTTCTTGCATTATAAGGGTACGTGCAAGAATTCTTCCATTACAATAGAAAATTAGAGTGCTGTATTTTAATACAGAATTTGTGTGGTCTGCGTAGTCAGCCATTATATGATGCAGTTTGTTTTCTTCGAAACATATCCATGTTTATAGCAAAAATTTTAAATAGTCAATTTTTATTTTAAGGAATGGTATAAATAATTTCAAGTTTTTTTATATTTTGTGTCAATGTTGAAATTGTATTTCAAAAAGCTGTATTTTCTTATACAGATATATAGTGTGTGTATGGAACCATTATGACACAGATTTAATTACTTGGATGTTTTATCCGTGTTTATAAAAGTTAAATAGTGATTACTAGTTTGTGAAAACAGAAGAATACCAGTTTAGTGAAATGCCTTTACAGCAGTGTATCATGTCATGTGGAACAGTATCCAGTTCTTTTTTTCTTTACGAAACCATACAAAAAAAGTTGACTCTACAGTGTTATAATTTCATCAGCATATTCAAGTGTTTTCATCATTTTTTTTTTTTTCTACTCATCAGTGTTATGTCACCATGCTATTTCATACTGTTCGCAAAATTAACATTTCAGAGAAGACATAGAATTGTGAAAAATTCAAGTATTTTATAAATAGTTTGTTGTGTGATAAAATACAGAACAATATTAATAGAATGAAACTTGTGACTTTTACGTCCAGTGTCTAGTTTGAACTCTTTCAAGCAGAACAGAACATTTTTTTTTTCGGCATAAAATCTTACATGCAGTGATAATATCTTCTGATACCAGCATATTTTTACAGCTACAAGATTAGGACATCTGTCTTATAATTTTTAAATAATCCTGTTGTTTTTTTCAACTTATGTTTGACATAGTTAAAGATGCTGTTCAATACATCCAACATCTGCAGCCAGATGGTGAATTTTTTTGTCATAGTATTTCTTTTAAATTAATTTATGTTCTGAACTCTTTTTCAGTTTTTTTTAATACATATGTATACATTGTTGTTTTATGTTTATAATGCATTTTTTTCAACAGGTTCTAGTGGTGACTTTGTCACATTTCAATTATAGTGTAGTGTTATAAGATTCAAATGCATTTTTAAACTTAGCAATAATTGTTGTTAAATTTTTACAATATTCCAGTGGTGACTATAGTGGTCACACCGTTTTCCAAAAATTGTAGTGAAATGCAATTTTTTTGGGCACATTTAAAAAAAAATTTGACTCTTTTTCAAGATTGCACATTTTTCAATTACTAGTGGTGACTTTGTGTCACATTTTGAAGTACAAAAAGAAAAAGAATAAAATGAAAATTTTTTTGTACGTTACATTTTGACTTTTTTTTCAAAAAGTTAATTTTTCCAATAAATTTTTTAGTGGTGACTTCGTGTCACATTGCTAGTTATTTAGTAGGCTGTAAATTTTTTTAAATGCATTTTTGGTATCATTCTCAATTTTTAAGATTCAATTTCTAGCAACATTCCAGTGGTGACTTCATGTCACAATGTAGTCGTTAGACTAATATTTCATGAAACATGTTTGTTTCACATTTCCACTTTCTTTACATTTTTTAAAATTTTACAATAGTTTACGGGTATCAATCATTTTTTCTCAACCATTCTTTGCGAATGACTCATTTTTTATGTATCATGTCAATGATACTTATAGACATAATAGAATGCTTTGAGTATTGTAATAATATTTTAGAATTTTTTTACCAGTGTTTGTCTGTTGACAAAATTTTAGTGAATTTTCAAAACCTTTTTGAATTTTCAAAATTTTCTTGAATTTTTTCAAAAAAAAGGAAAAGTTTTTCTTTTATGTGTCTATGTTCTTCTCATGTTATGTTATGTTTCTTCTCTAGAATGTACTTACAAGAAAATATTCAAATTTGTGTTTAAAAAAAAAAGATATACTTACATTTTACAATTTTTTTCAGTATAGTAACATGCTAGCAAAATCTCAAAAGAGATGTAAACAAAAGTAAGAATATTCTATGTGAATATTTATTTTCATATAAACATACATGTTTACAAAATCTTTTTTAGTCTATCAATTTTTACCATGGTTTAATAAATTATTGTGTACGTACGTATTTTTACAATTTGTGAGCTCACACACACACTTTTTACTTTTGATTATTACTTTTTGGTGTTAAATTTTATTGCTATAGCAGTGTGTTTATATTTGTATGTGTTTAAATTTTTTGATAGGAAGTATGCTCTTAGGGTTATGCAGTTTTGCCCATGTTGTGAGTAATCTTTTTCATGTGATTAGTACTATGTGTATAATGTTTTGACCTTTCCTATTTTTTTGTGGTACCACTCCCCCTTTTCTTTCTTTTTAACTTATAATAATGTAATTTTTTTTATATAGGTTTAATAATGTATAACTGTAATTTTTCTCAACATTTGTGTACATATACTAATTGTTTTTTCAAAGCTACCCACCTGTAGGGTAACGTCTGTTCCCCGTGTAGTCCTGATGGCATCTGATGATCCTCCGGTATTCTCTCAACTTCAATTTTTTCTTTTCGGGTTTGTTGTTTACCTTGTTTTGGATAAGTTCTTTTTCAGTCATTTCATTTAACTGTTTTTCCATTTAATTGTTTGTCTCCTTTTATTCAATATCAGTCACTTTTAGTCTTTTTTTTGTTCATTTTTGCATCTTGTTTGGAATTCTTAGTGTGAAGAAATCAACTTTATTTCTGCAATAAAGCATTGGAGTTTCAGACCTTGCTTCAGCTCTTATAGCTATGGACTAAAAGTTCTTTTTCAATGTTTGTTGGGGTGTAATATATTGTGTAGCAATATATTTTGTTTCCTTTCCCCAGGCAGTTTAATTAATCTTACTTTTAAACATCTCTTATTTATTTAATCTAACCTTTTCTGTTTTAAACTTACTGGTTTCATTTCCCATTTTCAGTTTAAGCACTGTTTTCATTTCAGCACGCGATGTTTAGTAAATCGCATTTTGCGATCCTCTTTGTGCCGTTTTAGCGAGGTCGTCTCGCTCCTGGCTTTTCTTGGCGCACTCTCGCCTTTTTACGTCAACCCTTTAGTTGCCGCGCATGAGTTTAAAAGCTTTCTCTCTCTCTCTCCTGGCAGACAGTAATAGTGCAGTTACTGGTACAGCGTCATACAGTTTTAGCTCGCCGCGCATTCCGCAGGCCTCATGCTCCGGATGTGCCGGTAATGTCGGAAGTCAATGCCGTAGTCTTGCTAGAGAATATTTTTATAGCGAGGCTCAGTCTCCTTTCCTAAGGACCTCTTCTTAGTGTTTTATTCAACTAGTTTTAGCGTATATCCACATGAATTATTAAGAAGATCCTTTGTGAAAATCAAGACTGATTTCTAGCCTCACAGATGCTTCATGATCATCGGATGCCGAGCAGTGGACCCCACCTTTCACCTGCATACTTTGAAAGAATAAAAATCTTCCTTGTTCGAAACAAGTATTAGAGTTGGTTTTTCATTGCAAGAGTGGAGGTACTGTATCTTATTTCCTTTTTCCTTTCTCAGCTTGATCACCTACTAGGATCGGGTTATTAGTGTACTTTCACAGCGCATATGTAATTAATCGAGGCAACTGGACGATCGCGTTTATTCTAATGAATCCATTTCTAGTATGCAAAAGACAGTAGTGAACCTTTTTTTAGAAATATTATAAGCACCCATTAGAACAATTAATACTTCTTAATAGTGTTGCATCATAAAAAATATAATGCATCATTTCCCATTCAAATTAATTTAAATAATATAATTTATTTCAATTTTACAACTTAAATTAACATTTTCAAACACCTAATTTCTAATCACAAGTTTTAAACTTACAATGTAAATTTTAATGATAAATAATTCAATATTTCCTTATTTTTCAATGTAAACATTATCTCTTATTAAGATTATTTAAGTGCAATTAGTATTTTATTATATTTCAGTAATTTAACTTTCAAATTTCTTTCAACATACATCGCGAATGTGTAAACACATCGGAATTTTCTAAGTCTAAAATATAAAAAATGGAAATCTTTTATTTATCAATATTTCCCTTTTAAATCATATTATGTGGATAGAAATATTTATTTCTAGCCGATTGCAAAATTTTCAGTGACTTGTGATAAATACTTTGGCAGAAATACGCAAAAATGTATTTTCTATCTTTTCTCATTTTTAATTTCGGCGCGCGACGCCATGAGATCATTCTTTCCGACATTTTGAAAGTTCCAACAAGAAGGGTATTCCCCTTTGCCAAACAGACGCTTAGCTCAAAACCGTGTTAGGTAAACAGACCCTTTCTCATCCCTGTACATATCCCTATCATAACAGTTCACTTTTACTTTTTATTTAAAAGTATAATTAATTTATTATCTTTATTTAAATACATTTTATTTAGTTCCACTTACCTTTATTCTATTATTTCCAAGTTTTAGTTCCAGGCTTTAAGTTTCTTCTTTACTCCATATACTTTATTTATGTTTCACTTTGCTATCGTAAGAGCCGGCATTTAGCACACGTTTTCGCCCGTGACGCAATACTTCCGAAATCTTCTGATCCAACTGAGGAGTTTTTACGAATGAACACGAGATGGCGTTAGTCATCCGGTCGTTCGTTTTGCATATGACGTTTCGTCTTTTCTTCCATTAGCGTTTCAGAGATCGAGGATGTAACTTCCGGGCTGCGTGCAGTTGCTTTTCCTGTGTGGTCGGATGATATAAATATGCTCTCGTTCAACGTGATAGATATGCGTTTTCAGTCCGTGCTGTTATGTGGTAAAGTGTCTCTCTCTGTTTAGTTTTAGGCGAGTTGAAAAGATGGTGATGTTTTTCTCTTTTAGTCTTAGGTCTCCTTGCATTTTTTTTAATGCTGAATAAGATTGTTTTTATTGTCCACTTGGAATTTGACTTTTAATCAAGAGAACATTTTTCACGGGCTGCCTTTTTGATTTTCTCATCGATGGTGTCATGTGTGATTCTTCGCTCTAGAAAGAAGCTGGTTTATTTTTCAACGTGGTTTTAGATGTGAATCAGCTTTACAAGTGTAAGAGGGATCCGTATTAGTAATGACGTTTTCAGAAGATATTGTTTACAGTTATAGGAACTTTAGTCTTCTTGCATCGGTTGACCTTCGACTGTCTGAATATCGAGATGGTTTGTGAAAAGTGGTTTTCGTCTTTCAAGTAAATGTGTTTAAGCAATTCAGCATAATGCACGTGAGTTTTTGATCGCTAAACGTGAAGGACTCTGGTTCACTGGTATAACCATTTGATAGTGTCATGAAGTGTTTTATGTTTTTAAGAGTATAATGTTAGTTTCATTTATGAGAATAATATATAAGAATTATATGTGTGTAATTGTTTTATCATTCTATTTTTAAAGTATGTTTAATCGAATAATAAACGTTAGTTGTCTTTTAAATCTAGTTTGTTTATTTCTTTAACCACCACAAATGCTTTTCTATTTCAGCTGTTTAAATTTTCTTTTAAAGTTAAATAGTAATTGAATCTTTATTAATATAATTTGTTTTAAAGAGGTTTAGGGATTCTTTCAGCTTTCGCGTTTCCATTTGCTAACGCAGCTCTGCTACTCGTGTTAGACTTTACTTTTGTAATTTCAACAAGGGTTATGGGGTTATGTTTCCCTGACCTCTGGCAGTTTGTTATCATAGTTCAAAAATTAAAGAAATTCGTAAATTGATATGTAAATTAATTCCTTTTATTGTTCAATGATAGTTATAATTTAAAAGATTTAAATAAGAGTTAAAAGTAAAGAGTTTGAAATTTTTCTTTGCCACCTTTAACCTTAATTGGTTTGGCTTTAAACTGATGTGGTGGTTACTCCCCCTTTTTGATTTTGATTAATACACCGTCTTTGACGGGGGGGCTATAAGTAAATATATGGTTAAATGGTTATGATTTGCAATAGCAATTGTAATGCTACTTTAAATTTTGTTTCATAATATTATAAATACGATTTGTAAGATTTTAACTTTATAAAATTTATTTTGAATAGGATATTTTTAAATGAGTAAATTTTTTTGGACTTCATGACACAAGAACCAGAGATATTTCAATCAACCATTGAAGGATAAAATGCTCGATAGAGAGTTTAAAGTTTGGAATTTGATGTTGAAAAATGATCAAGAGATCTTTTATGAAATTTAAGTGTTATACAAATGAAAGTGATGTTCCGGGAATGTGCTTTATGGTGAGATCTGAAGTCTTCAGTGAGAGTTTCTTTTTAACAAGTCATCTGAAAGTAATATTTAAAGTGACTTAGTTTTTGTGTGCAGTGGATCTCGTGTGGGCCCAATTTTGGGTTCATTTTTGGTTCTTCAAGGACTATTTGCTGAGATTTGATCTTTTGAAAGTTGGCTTCTGGAACTGTTGTGGACATTCCGGTGATTGACTAAGCTTGCATGAACATTTGATGGAGACTTAATGAATGTTGATTTGCATCGTTAAATTGGTATTTTTCTGAATTGAGATCGCATAGGAGATATTAAAACCAAGTCATCAAGATGATGGGTGTAGCTGGAAGTGTGCCCTTCTTCGTCTGTTAAAATTGTTATAGATCTGTGATATTTTGACTACTATTTTTAGATATGCATATTTTTTTTTAGATAAAAGTGTTTTAGATATGCATGTTATAATTTTTAAGATATGCATAAAAGTTTTAGATCAAATATTGTTTTAGATATGCATATAGTCATTTTTCTTGTTATCATGTTTAAAGTTTTAATAGAATATAAAGTATTTTTGAATTGAATTTTTCTTTAAGATTGGTTAAAGTTTCTAGATAATGAATTGATTGTAAGGATACTGGTTTATTGTAGTTTTGAGAATTATATTAATCAAGTGGATTTTTAAACAGAAATACCAGGTTTAATGGTTTTTAGAGTTTGATTTTGAGAAATTTTTTTTTAAGATTAGATAGAAATCTGTTTGTATTTAAATGTATCGGGCTCCTTTCCATAATTTTTTTTTAGATTTACTGATATAATGGGCTAAATTGATTTAATGGTGTTGGAAGAGGTTAATAAGATGTTTTTCTGAATAAATTATCGATTTTGAAATGGTATTTAAGGATTAAAGTAATTACTGGGTTGAGCTTAATTAAAGATCTATAGTTTATCTTGAGCGGTAGTTTAGATGTGTTAAATTGTATAATTTTTTTTTTTTTCAGAAGTTTAAAAGTAATTAACATTTAACCCTTATGGTGATGGTAAATTTTGATAAAAGTTATTAAATGTTAAATTTTTACTGCAATTGATTGGTTGGAGGTTCGTGGTATTTTGGCAAATTCTCCCACATGTATCCAATCATCATGAGTGGTATATTATAATAGTTTTCATAGTAATTTGGAATTAAATAAATTGAAGTTAATAGTTTGACTCTTCATAAACTTTTTTTTTTAGTTTATTTTATTATGGCAATAGTGTAATATTACATTTATGGTGGTTGAGGTGTTATTTGTCATGCTTAGCATTGGGGGGTATTTCTTTTCTTTTAAGGTTGTTAAAGAGCCCATCCTGGAGTGCTGAGCTGTTATTTGAATATCTTGACTACTGTAATGTGTTAAGTTTTTCTTTAAAGTTTGAAATAATTCTTTGTATAGTTTAAAGTTTACTTAATAGCAGTTTTAAAGGAAATTATGTTAATCCACCATTGTGGGGGAATTGAGTAAGTTAACCTTTGAATATAAGTTTAAATTTTTGGATTTAATGGATCATGGAATTTGGTGTAATTAAAGTTCATGATACTTTTTGAGAACCATGGGATATTTATATCCAGGTTATATATATATATTTTTTTTTAGATAATCTTGAACTTGTTCACCAAATGAATATGCAGTGTAATTGTAAAAATGATTCATGGTCTTATAAAGTGTTTTTAATTAAAAACCTCTCCATGCCTTAAATTTTTAATGTTTCAGTTTTTGCCTGACAAAAGGTCACAGTAAGTTCAATGAATATCTGAATGAAATGCATATTGTTTTAGACGACTGTTAAAGTCCTAGGATCTCTACTTTGTACAAAGTGACCATTAACTTATATGTATTAACTGTATGAATTAAATGGTATATTTTTCTATTTTGAAAATTATTTTATGAAAATAAATTTGATATATATATATATTTAAGTATTTTTCGGATATAGATTTAATTTTTCCTCCAATAAAGTGTTTTTTTTTTGTTAATAGACTTTTGACTGCATGTTTCAGTTAGGCTTGCCTTGGTGTCAACTTTTGATTAGAATATTGGTTGTCACCTGTTACAGTAATTTTTAAAATAAGCAAGTTAAAGCTCTGTGTCAGCTGTTTAAAAGGGAAGTGTACTGAATGTGTAGTTTTTTTTTTAAATAGAAACAGAGAAGTTTTTTTTATTTGTGCTTAATTGCCTGTTTAATTTACAGTATAAAATTATATGGATTAACCATGAGTTAATTGGTGTACTTTTGAGAAGGTCTTGTAATGGAAATGTAAATTTTTGAGGATCGGAGCCAGATCGTTTGGAAAGATCGAATATTTAAAAAGTTTTAAAGTAAATAGCTGTGTAAACCTGCATTGGAATATAGATTTTTGGAAATTTTGAATCCTGGACCCTGGTAAAACTTATGAGACGAATAGCTAAGAGATGGAAAGTGTTGAGGTGGACTTCTTGTTGATCTTGGGCTGGTGACGTTGATATTGCATATAATTGAATAATTAAACTGTGTATATATTGTCTTTGCCTTTAGGAGTCGGTTTTTAAGGTTATTGTAGATACTTTTGACTGAATTATTTTTGAAGGAATTGGAATGATGTTTATGGATTGCAGTCATGGCTATGGTATGGTGTCTGGATCAGTGCTCTTATTTTTATTACTATGGTTATTTAGTTTTCTTTATTTTCCGTTAGTGATTTTGATTGATTTTTATTTTTGACAGTGATACAAATATGTAGTTTTAAGTTCATTTTTTTTTTTTTTTTTAAAGATTATAGAAAGAATTGGGATTGAGCTGAGAGAAAAGAGCATTGTTGATATCTAGTGCACTTATAATCCTAACTAAAATGGTAGGAGTTTATGTGTTTATACCAGTTTTTGGCTGCATGACGGAATGTCATATAAAATACTATAGTATACTTAATTCTGATGTTTAAGTTGTAGTGTCGACGTTGCCTAGCTTGAAAGTTTTAAAGGGGTGTTGAAGTCTTTTAGATGTGTTAGATAATACAAATTCTTAATGGCATGTATTGTGGGAAAGTGTAAAAATTACGTTTTATCCTAGGTTGCTTTCTCTGCATGGGTGCCCTTTTTGTAATTGATATCTAGTTTTGCCGGGGATCATCGAATGAGTTTAGAATTGGAATTTGATTAGACAATTCTGGCAGGCAATCTGTGTTAATCATAATCTTTGGAGTTTATAAGGGAAATTCTGGTTTTGAATTTTTGCCTGATTCCGGATAGGGCAGAAATCATGTTAAGTTGTTTAAATTTTTGGTATGGCTAGTAAGTTAGATTAGCAGGGTGGTTTTTAATTGATTGTCCACAGGCTTGAGTAATGCTGATGATTGCAGTGGTGACTAGGTTTTTACCTTGGATTGTTGGTGGTAGTATGGTCTGTGCTCTTTTACTATTGAGGCTGATATGGGGCGATGTGGCCAGTCCCCTAGTTTCTGGTTATTGAGAATCTAGTTTTTGAATTAAAGATATTTCATATCCGACACCACATTTATCTATGTCTGTTTTTTTTAGAGAGTATGTGGGCGACTGTTTTTTTTTGGATGTAGGTATGAT
Organism: Maratus speciosus; assembly: GCA_963932465.1. Taxonomy (NCBI): domain Eukaryota; kingdom Metazoa; phylum Arthropoda; class Arachnida; order Araneae; family Salticidae; genus Maratus; species Maratus speciosus. The sequence goes on along the minus strand of OZ010799.1, from coordinate 345,333,573 downwards.
ACCTAGTACCTGATCTCGAAAGATTGAATGAATGTGAAGTACCATTTTTGATAAATGTTTCCATCTGGATTCTTAGATAAGTTGTGGTTTAAACCTACTTATGTTTAAAGAAGCTGTTATATGGAGAATAATTTAGGTTGGTTGAGCACAGTATACTCGCCATTGTTAAGTAACCCAAATATAGTTTTAGGGGTTACGTTTTTTGGTAATCGGTTATTGCTGTATATCTTGCACTGGACTATTGTTGAAGCTTGCTGAGTCATACCTGATGGATTTGAAATATTGTGAGAAGTGGAATGTGTTATTGTGTCAGAATAGAAATTAACACATTAACTGTTTGGATTTGCCTGGCTGGAATTTGTCTGAGGAAATTGTATTGCAGTTATTTAATTGATTTGTAGTTAAGCAGGTTGAATTAACTGTTGGTTGATAAGTTGAGGAACTGGGGGTGTGGACCAATAAAAATTCTTTTTTTATAAATATAAGTTTTTAAAATTGTTAAAAATCTGATAGTAAATATTTAAGATATAATATAAAGTTTATTTTTGGGGTACATTTTTCAGTTATGTTAAATCTTTCATGTAGAAGATCTTGTTTTTGAATTTTTAAGATTTGGCATGTGTAATATAAATGTGAATTTGTGAGAGGAGAGAGATTACTTATATAATGGACTGAAGATGATTTTTAGAACTGTTTTAATGTAATTATGTTTATATTTAGTTATTACTGTGATATATTTAATTGTTATTTTATTGTAATATTGATGTAATTTTTAGTGTTCCGGAGTTTCTTCAGCTTTCAGCATCGCCAGCTGTCTAGTCGTTTTTAATAGAATTCTTTTAGCTTATTTGAATTTTTATTAAGATTATGGAACTTTGTTTTTATTAAGTGAGTTGTAGATATGGGTATTTCTTTAATTTTTGCTCAGGAGATACTTGATGTGTTAGACTATCCATTTGGGTTGCTACTAGTGTCTCTGTGGGCTGATGCCCTTGTTAGATGTACAGGTTCTGAGAGGGGGGGGCTTTGTTAGGTAAACAGACCCTTTCTCATCCCTGTACATATCCCTATCATAACAGTTCACTTTTACTTTTTATTTAAAAGTATAATTAATTTATTATCTTTATTTAAATACATTTTATTTAGTTCCACTTACCTTTATTCTATTATTTCCAAGTTTTAGTTCCAGGCTTTAAGTTTCTTCTTTACTCCATATACTTTATTTATGTTTCACTTTGCTATCGTAAGAGCCGGCATTTAGCACACGTTTTCGCCCGTGACGCAATACTTCCGAAATCTTCTGATCCAACTGAGGAGTTTTTACGAATGAACACGAGATGGCGTTAGTCATCCGGTCGTTCGTTTTGCATATGACGTTTCGTCTTTTCTTCCATTAGCGTTTCAGAGATCGAGGATGTAACTTCCGGGCTGCGTGCAGTTGCTTTTCCTGTGTGGTCGGATGATATAAATATGCTCTCGTTCAACGTGATAGATATGCGTTTTCAGTCCGTGCTGTTATGTGGTAAAGTGTCTCTCTCTGTTTAGTTTTAGGCGAGTTGAAAAGATGGTGATGTTTTTCTCTTTTAGTCTTAGGTCTCCTTGCATTTTTTTTAATGCTGAATAAGATTGTTTTTATTGTCCACTTGGAATTTGACTTTTAATCAAGAGAACATTTTTCACGGGCTGCCTTTTTGATTTTCTCATCGATGGTGTCATGTGTGATTCTTCGCTCTAGAAAGAAGCTGGTTTATTTTTCAACGTGGTTTTAGATGTGAATCAGCTTTACAAGTGTAAGAGGGATCCGTATTAGTAATGACGTTTTCAGAAGATATTGTTTACAGTTATAGGAACTTTAGTCTTCTTGCATCGGTTGACCTTCGACTGTCTGAATATCGAGATGGTTTGTGAAAAGTGGTTTTCGTCTTTCAAGTAAATGTGTTTAAGCAATTCAGCATAATGCACGTGAGTTTTTGATCGCTAAACGTGAAGGACTCTGGTTCACTGGTATAACCATTTGATAGTGTCATGAAGTGTTTTATGTTTTTAAGAGTATAATGTTAGTTTCATTTATGAGAATAATATATAAGAATTATATGTGTGTAATTGTTTTATCATTCTATTTTTAAAGTATGTTTAATCGAATAATAAACGTTAGTTGTCTTTTAAATCTAGTTTGTTTATTTCTTTAACCACCACAAATGCTTTTCTATTTCAGCTGTTTAAATTTTCTTTTAAAGTTAAATAGTAATTGAATCTTTATTAATATAATTTGTTTTAAAGAGGTTTAGGGATTCTTTCAGCTTTCGCGTTTCCATTTGCTAACGCAGCTCTGCTACTCGTGTTAGACTTTACTTTTGTAATTTCAACAAGGGTTATGGGGTTATGTTTCCCTGACCTCTGGCAGTTTGTTATCATAGTTCAAAAATTAAAGAAATTCGTAAATTGATATGTAAATTAATTCCTTTTATTGTTCAATGATAGTTATAATTTAAAAGATTTAAATAAGAGTTAAAAGTAAAGAGTTTGAAATTTTTCTTTGCCACCTTTAACCTTAATTGGTTTGGCTTTAAACTGATGTGGTGGTTACTCCCCCTTTTTGATTTTGATTAATACACCGTCTTTGACGGGGGGGCTATAAGTAAATATATGGTTAAATGGTTATGATTTGCAATAGCAATTGTAATGCTACTTTAAATTTTGTTTCATAATATTATAAATACGATTTGTAAGATTTTAACTTTATAAAATTTATTTTGAATAGGATATTTTTAAATGAGTAAATTTTTTTGGACTTCATGACACAAGAACCAGAGATATTTCAATCAACCATTGAAGGATAAAATGCTCGATAGAGAGTTTAAAGTTTGGAATTTGATGTTGAAAAATGATCAAGAGATCTTTTATGAAATTTAAGTGTTATACAAATGAAAGTGATGTTCCGGGAATGTGCTTTATGGTGAGATCTGAAGTCTTCAGTGAGAGTTTCTTTTTAACAAGTCATCTGAAAGTAATATTTAAAGTGACTTAGTTTTTGTGTGCAGTGGATCTCGTGTGGGCCCAATTTTGGGTTCATTTTTGGTTCTTCAAGGACTATTTGCTGAGATTTGATCTTTTGAAAGTTGGCTTCTGGAACTGTTGTGGACATTCCGGTGATTGACTAAGCTTGCATGAACATTTGATGGAGACTTAATGAATGTTGATTTGCATCGTTAAATTGGTATTTTTCTGAATTGAGATCGCATAGGAGATATTAAAACCAAGTCATCAAGATGATGGGTGTAGCTGGAAGTGTGCCCTTCTTCGTCTGTTAAAATTGTTATAGATCTGTGATATTTTGACTACTATTTTTAGATATGCATATTTTTTTTTAGATAAAAGTGTTTTAGATATGCATGTTATAATTTTTAAGATATGCATAAAAGTTTTAGATCAAATATTGTTTTAGATATGCATATAGTCATTTTTCTTGTTATCATGTTTAAAGTTTTAATAGAATATAAAGTATTTTTGAATTGAATTTTTCTTTAAGATTGGTTAAAGTTTCTAGATAATGAATTGATTGTAAGGATACTGGTTTATTGTAGTTTTGAGAATTATATTAATCAAGTGGATTTTTAAACAGAAATACCAGGTTTAATGGTTTTTAGAGTTTGATTTTGAGAAATTTTTTTTTAAGATTAGATAGAAATCTGTTTGTATTTAAATGTATCGGGCTCCTTTCCATAATTTTTTTTTAGATTTACTGATATAATGGGCTAAATTGATTTAATGGTGTTGGAAGAGGTTAATAAGATGTTTTTCTGAATAAATTATCGATTTTGAAATGGTATTTAAGGATTAAAGTAATTACTGGGTTGAGCTTAATTAAAGATCTATAGTTTATCTTGAGCGGTAGTTTAGATGTGTTAAATTGTATAATTTTTTTTTTTTTCAGAAGTTTAAAAGTAATTAACATTTAACCCTTATGGTGATGGTAAATTTTGATAAAAGTTATTAAATGTTAAATTTTTACTGCAATTGATTGGTTGGAGGTTCGTGGTATTTTGGCAAATTCTCCCACATGTATCCAATCATCATGAGTGGTATATTATAATAGTTTTCATAGTAATTTGGAATTAAATAAATTGAAGTTAATAGTTTGACTCTTCATAAACTTTTTTTTTTAGTTTATTTTATTATGGCAATAGTGTAATATTACATTTATGGTGGTTGAGGTGTTATTTGTCATGCTTAGCATTGGGGGGTATTTCTTTTCTTTTAAGGTTGTTAAAGAGCCCATCCTGGAGTGCTGAGCTGTTATTTGAATATCTTGACTACTGTAATGTGTTAAGTTTTTCTTTAAAGTTTGAAATAATTCTTTGTATAGTTTAAAGTTTACTTAATAGCAGTTTTAAAGGAAATTATGTTAATCCACCATTGTGGGGGAATTGAGTAAGTTAACCTTTGAATATAAGTTTAAATTTTTGGATTTAATGGATCATGGAATTTGGTGTAATTAAAGTTCATGATACTTTTTGAGAACCATGGGATATTTATATCCAGGTTATATATATATATTTTTTTTTAGATAATCTTGAACTTGTTCACCAAATGAATATGCAGTGTAATTGTAAAAATGATTCATGGTCTTATAAAGTGTTTTTAATTAAAAACCTCTCCATGCCTTAAATTTTTAATGTTTCAGTTTTTGCCTGACAAAAGGTCACAGTAAGTTCAATGAATATCTGAATGAAATGCATATTGTTTTAGACGACTGTTAAAGTCCTAGGATCTCTACTTTGTACAAAGTGACCATTAACTTATATGTATTAACTGTATGAATTAAATGGTATATTTTTCTATTTTGAAAATTATTTTATGAAAATAAATTTGATATATATATATATTTAAGTATTTTTCGGATATAGATTTAATTTTTCCTCCAATAAAGTGTTTTTTTTTTGTTAATAGACTTTTGACTGCATGTTTCAGTTAGGCTTGCCTTGGTGTCAACTTTTGATTAGAATATTGGTTGTCACCTGTTACAGTAATTTTTAAAATAAGCAAGTTAAAGCTCTGTGTCAGCTGTTTAAAAGGGAAGTGTACTGAATGTGTAGTTTTTTTTTTAAATAGAAACAGAGAAGTTTTTTTTATTTGTGCTTAATTGCCTGTTTAATTTACAGTATAAAATTATATGGATTAACCATGAGTTAATTGGTGTACTTTTGAGAAGGTCTTGTAATGGAAATGTAAATTTTTGAGGATCGGAGCCAGATCGTTTGGAAAGATCGAATATTTAAAAAGTTTTAAAGTAAATAGCTGTGTAAACCTGCATTGGAATATAGATTTTTGGAAATTTTGAATCCTGGACCCTGGTAAAACTTATGAGACGAATAGCTAAGAGATGGAAAGTGTTGAGGTGGACTTCTTGTTGATCTTGGGCTGGTGACGTTGATATTGCATATAATTGAATAATTAAACTGTGTATATATTGTCTTTGCCTTTAGGAGTCGGTTTTTAAGGTTATTGTAGATACTTTTGACTGAATTATTTTTGAAGGAATTGGAATGATGTTTATGGATTGCAGTCATGGCTATGGTATGGTGTCTGGATCAGTGCTCTTATTTTTATTACTATGGTTATTTAGTTTTCTTTATTTTCCGTTAGTGATTTTGATTGATTTTTATTTTTGACAGTGATACAAATATGTAGTTTTAAGTTCATTTTTTTTTTTTTTTTTAAAGATTATAGAAAGAATTGGGATTGAGCTGAGAGAAAAGAGCATTGTTGATATCTAGTGCACTTATAATCCTAACTAAAATGGTAGGAGTTTATGTGTTTATACCAGTTTTTGGCTGCATGACGGAATGTCATATAAAATACTATAGTATACTTAATTCTGATGTTTAAGTTGTAGTGTCGACGTTGCCTAGCTTGAAAGTTTTAAAGGGGTGTTGAAGTCTTTTAGATGTGTTAGATAATACAAATTCTTAATGGCATGTATTGTGGGAAAGTGTAAAAATTACGTTTTATCCTAGGTTGCTTTCTCTGCATGGGTGCCCTTTTTGTAATTGATATCTAGTTTTGCCGGGGATCATCGAATGAGTTTAGAATTGGAATTTGATTAGACAATTCTGGCAGGCAATCTGTGTTAATCATAATCTTTGGAGTTTATAAGGGAAATTCTGGTTTTGAATTTTTGCCTGATTCCGGATAGGGCAGAAATCATGTTAAGTTGTTTAAATTTTTGGTATGGCTAGTAAGTTAGATTAGCAGGGTGGTTTTTAATTGATTGTCCACAGGCTTGAGTAATGCTGATGATTGCAGTGGTGACTAGGTTTTTACCTTGGATTGTTGGTGGTAGTATGGTCTGTGCTCTTTTACTATTGAGGCTGATATGGGGCGATGTGGCCAGTCCCCTAGTTTCTGGTTATTGAGAATCTAGTTTTTGAATTAAAGATATTTCATATCCGACACCACATTTATCTATGTCTGTTTTTTTTAGAGAGTATGTGGGCGACTGTTTTTTTTTGGATGTAGGTATGATACCTAGTACCTGATCTCGAAAGATTGAATGAATGTGAAGTACCATTTTTGATAAATGTTTCCATCTGGATTCTTAGATAAGTTGTGGTTTAAACCTACTTATGTTTAAAGAAGCTGTTATATGGAGAATAATTTAGGTTGGTTGAGCACAGTATACTCGCCATTGTTAAGTAACCCAAATATAGTTTTAGGGGTTACGTTTTTTGGTAATCGGTTATTGCTGTATATCTTGCACTGGACTATTGTTGAAGCTTGCTGAGTCATACCTGATGGATTTGAAATATTGTGAGAAGTGGAATGTGTTATTGTGTCAGAATAGAAATTAACACATTAACTGTTTGGATTTGCCTGGCTGGAATTTGTCTGAGGAAATTGTATTGCAGTTATTTAATTGATTTGTAGTTAAGCAGGTTGAATTAACTGTTGGTTGATAAGTTGAGGAACTGGGGGTGTGGACCAATAAAAATTCTTTTTTTATAAATATAAGTTTTTAAAATTGTTAAAAATCTGATAGTAAATATTTAAGATATAATATAAAGTTTATTTTTGGGGTACATTTTTCAGTTATGTTAAATCTTTCATGTAGAAGATCTTGTTTTTGAATTTTTAAGATTTGGCATGTGTAATATAAATGTGAATTTGTGAGAGGAGAGAGATTACTTATATAATGGACTGAAGATGATTTTTAGAACTGTTTTAATGTAATTATGTTTATATTTAGTTATTACTGTGATATATTTAATTGTTATTTTATTGTAATATTGATGTAATTTTTAGTGTTCCGGAGTTTCTTCAGCTTTCAGCATCGCCAGCTGTCTAGTCGTTTTTAATAGAATTCTTTTAGCTTATTTGAATTTTTATTAAGATTATGGAACTTTGTTTTTATTAAGTGAGTTGTAGATATGGGTATTTCTTTAATTTTTGCTCAGGAGATACTTGATGTGTTAGACTATCCATTTGGGTTGCTACTAGTGTCTCTGTGGGCTGATGCCCTTGTTAGATGTACAGGTTCTGAGAGGGGGGGGCTTTGTTAGGTAAACAGACCCTTTCTCATCCCTGTACATATCCCTATCATAACAGTTCACTTTTACTTTTTATTTAAAAGTATAATTAATTTATTATCTTTATTTAAATACATTTTATTTAGTTCCACTTACCTTTATTCTATTATTTCCAAGTTTTAGTTCCAGGCTTTAAGTTTCTTCTTTACTCCATATACTTTATTTATGTTTCACTTTGCTATCGTAAGAGCCGGCATTTAGCACACGTTTTCGCCCGTGACGCAATACTTCCGAAATCTTCTGATCCAACTGAGGAGTTTTTACGAATGAACACGAGATGGCGTTAGTCATCCGGTCGTTCGTTTTGCATATGACGTTTCGTCTTTTCTTCCATTAGCGTTTCAGAGATCGAGGATGTAACTTCCGGGCTGCGTGCAGTTGCTTTTCCTGTGTGGTCGGATGATATAAATATGCTCTCGTTCAACGTGATAGATATGCGTTTTCAGTCCGTGCTGTTATGTGGTAAAGTGTCTCTCTCTGTTTAGTTTTAGGCGAGTTGAAAAGATGGTGATGTTTTTCTCTTTTAGTCTTAGGTCTCCTTGCATTTTTTTTAATGCTGAATAAGATTGTTTTTATTGTCCACTTGGAATTTGACTTTTAATCAAGAGAACATTTTTCACGGGCTGCCTTTTTGATTTTCTCATCGATGGTGTCATGTGTGATTCTTCGCTCTAGAAAGAAGCTGGTTTATTTTTCAACGTGGTTTTAGATGTGAATCAGCTTTACAAGTGTAAGAGGGATCCGTATTAGTAATGACGTTTTCAGAAGATATTGTTTACAGTTATAGGAACTTTAGTCTTCTTGCATCGGTTGACCTTCGACTGTCTGAATATCGAGATGGTTTGTGAAAAGTGGTTTTCGTCTTTCAAGTAAATGTGTTTAAGCAATTCAGCATAATGCACGTGAGTTTTTGATCGCTAAACGTGAAGGACTCTGGTTCACTGGTATAACCATTTGATAGTGTCATGAAGTGTTTTATGTTTTTAAGAGTATAATGTTAGTTTCATTTATGAGAATAATATATAAGAATTATATGTGTGTAATTGTTTTATCATTCTATTTTTAAAGTATGTTTAATCGAATAATAAACGTTAGTTGTCTTTTAAATCTAGTTTGTTTATTTCTTTAACCACCACAAATGCTTTTCTATTTCAGCTGTTTAAATTTTCTTTTAAAGTTAAATAGTAATTGAATCTTTATTAATATAATTTGTTTTAAAGAGGTTTAGGGATTCTTTCAGCTTTCGCGTTTCCATTTGCTAACGCAGCTCTGCTACTCGTGTTAGACTTTACTTTTGTAATTTCAACAAACCGGACGTCTGCTAAATCGTTTAACATTCCTTTTGGAACACGCACGTTGTGTGTGACGTCAGGCGCGGGGAGGATAGGCGTTTTTAATTGGCTGGCGCGCTCTGTAATGGTTTTTCATGTTTGAAACTCTTCTGGAAAAGTCATCATTCTTCACCAGGGAGCCGTTGGAGCAAGTAACTTGTGGGGGCTGCGACGCCGTGCTTTTTTAGCCGGTTGTTGCGGCAGAGGAGTTCCGCTAGCCAGTGAGAAGAGATCGACGTTTCGTTAGGCCTTAGCGGCCGTATATCATCTAAAGGAAATATAATATTTTTCTCTTCAAGAAGCATTTCTAAGTAAATTTCATAGAACATTAATTGAAAGCCCTGAATGGTTCTGCTCATCGACATTTTATTGTTCTTCGATCAACAAATATGAATTGAACATCTGTTTTTTTTGTCGATGCGATAAATAGTAAATTGCCTATGTAACGCACTGAAATCGTCAAAATCTGCATTCCTGAAGGAAGTTCACAAACATCCTATTTCCAATTTTCCAAATCCGTAACTTCTTATTCGGTTCAGATTCGCATTGAATAAAAAGAAATAGAATCTACATTCCTGAAGGAACTTTGTCTTCAGCGTGTTTCCAGTTGTCTACAGCATGTTTCCAGTTTTCCAAATACAAGAGTCCTTCTACGTCCCTAGTTGATCTTGACTTTACACTCCTGAACTTTAAGCCCTAGTTTAACTTTACATTCCTGAACTTTAATCCCTAATTTAACTTTACATTCCTGAACTTTAATCCCTAATTTGCAAAAAGAAATATTACGTAAACTTCTGCTTTTTCTTAGATGATAATATGTCTCTAATTGTCTAAAATTATAGTAAATTTTACATTCACTTTGATAATCTTTACATAATTCATAATGTAAGAATGCATTCAAATCAGCAAATTTTATATATGTTTAAATAAACGTCATTTGTGAATTATCTTTCTGTGTTCAAGTACTTGGGTGAGTGTTTACTTTTCTTTATTTTTTTTCAGCTACGATAACTAGTAAATATAATTTTATTTGATCTTATATAATTTAAAATAATTCTTAAAAAACACATTAAGCGATGTCAACCACTTACGTCATCGGCTGTAGTGTAATTTTGAGCTTATGAATCGGAATTAATTTTTGTTCAATTCAAACTTTGGATTGAATTTCACTCTCCGATTCATTAAGCCCAACTTTACAGTACAAATAGAAATTAAAATTAAAATTGGATGCTACTTGGTGAATAAAATAGTCACATGTAAACACATTAAGAAGCATTAAGTAAAGTGTCTAAATATATTGTAACTTTGTAAAAAGTAAGGATATCTAACAAAAACATAACTGTGAAAAAAGGGAGCCAAGTTCTGTAAAGACAATGGCAAGAAAAGAAGTGATATCTAAGTGGGTGCCAAGTTCAAATAAAATTCACTCAAACTTACCTACTGAAGTATTATAGCATTTTTTAAATTGTTTAGAAATAAAAATTATTGATAGCATATTAATAATAAATCTAGAACTTGGCAAGTTTTTACCTACGAGTCATTTATTTTTATTAATGACATTATTATATCAAAACTTGTTATTTCATGTTTTGAAGCCTCAATTTGAGTGAGCTCCTTCTCCTTGAAGGGTGGTGGGATAAAATGTATCCCACCTAATTTTAACAGCAAAATGCCACATTGACACTAGAATTCAGGACTAAAAAGTTTAATTTTATTAAATACGTGAAAAGAAGTTTTTACCCATTTTGAAATAAATTTTTTTTTAAATTCTGGTGTGATTCAATCATTTCAGCATGTCACGAATAAAAGCTCTTTGCTCCTGAAGGGTTAAAGGGGTGCAGTCTCTAGAGGGAGGACCAAGAACAAGCGTAAGGGTATCTGTCTCTTTCTCAGGCCTTTTAGTCTCTTTGCATTGAGGTTTCCGAAGAGTGGGTGCTAGAGTGACAACTAAAGACGAGCGGGAGTGTATTTGTGTATTTATTGGTTTATCAAATCTTTAACATGAGTCATTTGTTTATAATAATAACTATATATATATATTTTTTTATAATGACATTGCTGTTAATATTAACATCATCATTTAATTAAGACATGAAATTGATAGGCATAACATTTATCAAAAACTTGCCAAGTTCTAGATTTATTATTAATATGCTATCAATAATTTTTATTTCTAAACAATTTTTAAAAATGCTATAATACTTCAGCAGGTGAATTTGAGTGAATTTTATTTGAACTTGGCACCCACTTAGATATCACTTCTTTTCTTGCCATTGTCTTTACAGAACTTGGCTCCCTTTTTTCACAGTTATGTTTTTGTTAGATCATGTTATACAACGAGTATTTTGTAGTAAGCGTCAGTAATGTAGTATATCAATTTCATTCTATTTGATGTAGTATAAGAGAACTAAGATACGCTGCAAATTGCTTATCCCCTGACACTATTATGTAAAGGAATTCTTTTGCAGGGCCCTATAAATGAATAATAAGTTCTTTGGACTCCATGTTGTCTAGAATGCGTAGTTAAATGCACTTCATAAATGCATATCAATTTCATTATATTTGAAATGGCCAACATCATTAAAATAAACTTGAAGCAATTTTTCTCATTGAGCGTAATGCATCGGGATATTTTTGACTGTCCCTGTAGATGAACTATAAATTCTACACACTTTATTTTTAATAGCGATCGTGCTGTTGTTAACATCAAAAACAATACAAAAATTTCAAGGAGATTCGAGTTAATTTGCGAGTGTTAGAACTCGGACAGACTGAAGACAATCCAAATTCACAAACACTTTTAAACTATGTTGGAAAGTGTTAAATACTATTATAATATTTTAAATTATTACAGCAACATTATAAGAAAAGAATAAATTAACACATTTTATCATTAAAATGTTGTTCTGTTTATAAAAGTTATACTTTAAGTTATTTAAATAACAAAGCATTTAAGTGGCCGACTACTGGTCCAGTGATGGTCGAACACTAGAATTGAGTGGCCGACTACTAGACCTTTGCTACTTTTAAGTTTAACTTTTTATAAATAAAAACTATAATCAGTTTTTTTAAAAACAATTGCTGAAACAGTAAAAGAAAAGTGTACATTAACATGTGTCACTGTTAAGAATGTTGTATTGCTTTTTAAAATTACGCTTTGAGCTATATACTTAAAGAAAGAGCTTAAGTGGCCGACTATTGGTGCTTTTACCCTATATATTGCTGATATTTTTGGTAATCACAGTCTTTTCACCCAATATTTTTATGTATTAATCAAGCTTTTTTGGTTATTTAGACTGGCTAAACCTGAAATAAAACTTCCTTTTTTATGATTTTGATATGAATTAATAGGGTACCTTTATGAGTAAAGTTTCATTGAATAATTCAAGGAAAATGTATCTCGTATTTATTATGCATATTTAATTATACATTATTAATTATTTACTTGATGTTTACTTTTAATAATTTAACCATTTTAAAAATTATCTTACTGTTTATCATTTTAGTATATTGCTTTATTTAATTATTTTAATATTTTACTATATTGCAAGGATTCTTTATAATTTTGATTGCATTATTACGTTCAAACTACTGTTTAAAAAATGTAAATAAAGCAATGACCAGAAATCCGCACAACCTCTGGTTCCAAGCTGTGTGGATTTGAGGGAGTCTACTGTATATGTGTATTTATTTGTAGGCATGTATATCTACAAATATATAAGTATGTTTTTACTTTCTATTTTCCAGAAAAGAAAATTTTTCTGAAATGGATATCATAGGTCAAGTAAGTAAAAATGCTTTTTTTCCCCCTGTTTTACTCTGTCTTTTGATTTTTTATTTCTGGAATCTGAAAATTAAAACTTTGTTTATGGTAAGTTGAAGTTAGTTCAATTTTGAATTGAAAATATAAAATGTTGAGATTTAATTTTACTTGAAAATATATTGTTAGAATGATCTTTACCAGTTTTTTGTTTTCTAATAATTATAATCGCTATCTAAAATGAGTAAAATCTTCATTTTTATGGGTTTTTTATTTCCCTCCATTATTATAAGCATTGTATTTCAAAGTTAAATTTCAGTTTCCCGTGTCTCATTTCAAATATTTTTTAGTATCTGCAATCCTTAATTCATAAAGAATAGATATTACTTCAAAAATATCTGCAAGTCTACTGTTAAAAGCTAATCTAGGTGAACCAGACATATGTTATGGATGTACAGTAAACATCCTCTAATCCGGCATCCTACAGCACGACTTTCGGAAAAAATATAGTATTCCTTTTTTAATCACTCCTGATGTTTGTAATAATTTGATAGAACTTCAGAATTAGGAATGAAACAGGAAACTTTGAAAATGTTATAGCGAAATCAACGAAAATGTTGACGTTACTGAAAGCGATACAGCTGACGATGAAATAGAAAATGTTTTAGATCTCTTGCCTTTAGAGAACGCCTGGTCACAACTGAATAAAGAAGAAATAAAAGAGTGGGTTGAAACAGATTTTGGTGGGCTGACAGAGGAAATTTCGACAGATGAGGCCATTCAGAGTGTTATCAATCTAACAGATGCCAAAGACGTTGACTCTGATGAAGATGATGTGGACGAGACAAAGAACATCAGTTGAAATCAAGCAGCTGATGCCTTGAATATATTTATCAAGTTTTCTGAGCGCAGCAGTTCGTAACTGCACATCATGCAAATGACTTCTTAAAAAAAAGAAGAGAGAAGACTACTACAAAACAAACTGATATTCGAGATTTGTTTAAGATGGTTTCCACTGTGTAGGCTTGCGTTGCACTTTTTCATTTTATAGTTATGCACAATTATACATGCTGTACTTTACATTATTGAGTATTTTGTTAATTCTATTCAAGCTGTTTTAATGAATAAAAAACATGCTTTACAGTTATTTTTTGTTTGATTCTAACTTCTCTACGTTTTTCCCGACATTCATCCTGTAATCCGAAAAATTTCGTAATCCGGCATGCTTGAAGTCCCGAATGTGCCGGATTAGATGATGCTTACTGTATTAAGTTGTTGTCAATGGTGCAATCTTGCAGTGTGGTAAATTCAGTCTATAAGTATAGTACTGAAAATTTTTCTTTTATTTTGTTCCTAACATTTTAGTTCAAAATGTTTTTTTATTCAGTATAGCTTAAAATATGTTTTTATTTCGGTTTTTAAGTTATTTTTTCTCTTTCAGAGTTTAAGAATGAATTATTACATTATTCTTGTGTTTTATTTTTTACACATTTTATTAGTTGCATTGCATTACTCAGTGTTTATTATTATTCAGCCTTATTTCTTTTTCAGTATTTAACTTCATGGATGTGCTAACTTCTCATGTAGGTACAACATTGAATATAATGCAGCCATTTATTTTGTATTTAAGAACTGGTTGCATTGGGCAAAAATAAATCCGTAGTGCCTTGTAAAACTGCTTCTAACGCAGTCTACCACTTCAAAGGTTCTTCACAAATTACCTTAGTTAATCCCATCATAAGATTGATATCTAGTTTAATAACTTTTCCTATTTTTTGAAATAGCACATGTTTGAGGTACAGTTAATTATTCAGTGTTTTCTTAAATTTATTTTAAAAAAACATGCTCAACTTATTATTATTTTATTTATTATTTTTTTCTGTATATGGTCTGTGGAAGTAAAATGATCATAGAGTGAAGCATTTTTTAATTTTCAACTAAATTTAAAAATAGTAACAGATAAATATGCAGTTTTCTTTCATAATATATACATTTGAGTGTTCTAAAAAAACTTAAAGTCCATGTTTCTAATATGTACTGTCACCCCCCCCCCCCCCCCCCCCCAAAAAAAAAAAAAAAAAAAAAAAAACACCCTATGTATTTTACTCACTAAATTGTTACAGAAGATACAAAAAAAAAAAAAAAAAAAAAAAAAAGGGAAATAGCCATTTGATTGGAGGTTGTCTTCTTTCATTTTATGTTAGAAAAATAAGCTTAGAACGTTGTCTTCCTACTGAAATTGTACCAAACTCTGACATGAAGGTATAAAATTTGGATCTCCTAATGTTAATATTATTTTTAATTGTTGCAAAACAGATTGCATTGTGAGTAGTTCTTTAAAACATAACTCAAAAACTACTTGGTGTAATAAGCAATAATTTTGGATTTGCATATTTAATTTAAAACTTCTATAAATCGATTTCTGTTTTTAAAAAAACCCAGGATTACACATATTCATATATGCATTTTTTTCTTCAAAAATTCATTTTGAAAATATACATATTTATTTTGAAATTGATTAAAAAATATGTATGAATTGTAACTTATAAAATTTTTTAACAGAAATAAATTTCCAAAAGCTTCAAATATGCAAATCCAAAATTACAGCACATTCCACTATGTAGTTTTTGGATCATGCTTTAAAAACTACCTGCAGTACAATCTATTTTTTGTAATGATTAAAAAAATAATAACTGTAAGCTTTTTTTATATATATATGTATATTTTGTAACATATTTTGAAAGAAGGCATCCAATCCATCAAATGGCTTATTTCTATTTTTTACTGGGACAGTATACAGTGTTCTCAATCTCCTTTTTTTGGGGGGGTGGGGGGGGAGGGTATAATACTTTGTACTTTAATTAATGTCTAATTAGATCTTACTCACTTTAACCCATGAGTGGTGTAATGTGGTTGTACTTATACATAGTTTACATTACTTTCTGATAAAAATTAATCAGATTTCAATTAATTTTACAAAAATGAGTATGACCTCTCTTATCTAAGGTTGGTTCCTTCAACACCTTAGCAATGCTATTAGCTTTTTAGCTTTAATTACATAAACATTGCCAGTACTTTGAGTACATATTTTTGTTCCTTTTTCATAACAAATTCCAATTCATGTAAGTAATCTACTTTATCTATGACTTGTCCAATGAATTATAATTTAGATTTCCTTTCAGCATATTCCGCAGTTACCCATCTATACCTGGTTTGAAATCTTCTGTATTGCATGGATTTTTGCCAACTGTATTATTTTCATGTTTATTTAGCTTTCACTAGGCTTATTTTCAAGGTTGAATTTTATTATATTCTTCTTTTACTGTCTTTCTTTTTCTTGGGCTACCAGTCGTTATGCTACTTTTTTATTTATCTCTAATTTGAAGAACAATTGCAGTAGAAGATTGTGATGGGTGCAATATATTGACAAAAACAACTTGGGATAAAGTTAAACAATCAGGGGCAAAATAAAAGAGAGAATGTGTAAAAAAGTAAAAATAGTTTTTTTTTTTAACTCTCTTTTATAAGCATTCAATGTTCATCGGGAAAATTACTGCTAAATTTTTTACTGTAATTTGTTTTTTCTTAAAAATTTCCCTTACAATACATTAATTTGGCGTGGTCACCGAACTCTATTATGAAAAATTCCCTGCTTAAAATAATCCCCCGATGTCCAGCTTTGGAAACAAATAATAAGTATTTTTCAGGAGTGTGAAAGTATTATTATTATTATTATAAGATTTATTTTTTCTCCACTGACCACTTTACTCCCACATGCTACATTTATTAATATGTATATTATGTACAAGTCTTTTATTTTTATAGAAATACTGAATTATTACAAACCAATTTACTTATGCAATTATAAATTTCTATTTCCAGTTTAATTTGGGTTTTATCATTACAAGACTTAATGATGATCTTTTTATTGTCGATCAACATGCTACCGATGAAAAATATAATTTTGAAACTCTGCAAAAAGAAACAGTACTTGAGACTCAAAAATTACTGAAGTGAGTTTTCCTTTTTTCGTACGTCATTGTCTATATAACATTTTATATCAAAATGTCTCATTGAAAATTGAAAATTCGAGATGTTTCTGTCCTTTGATTTGATGAAAAATTGTAATATTTGTGATAGTAACACTGAGCTACTCTTGATTCTTGGATCTAATTCTGCTATTTAAATTTATAAAGAATCATACAAGAAGGTTATTTATTTCTTTGTCATATTTTGGGCTAATGAGGACAAAGAAAAAGAAACTGTCTTGCATAAAATAATTTTTATTATGCTCATATCTATCAGCTGCGTCAAACATGTATTTGTAAGCATGAATTCTTCTTAACTTATCTAATTTAGTTATTCCAGTCAGCTCTTTAAGCTTGTATATTAGTCAGTGTATTTAATAATTAGATCTGTACAATATTTCTTTGTATTTTTTTTTTTTCAATAATATATTTTTTAAGCAATGTTATAAAAAATAAATGTTGTGTGTTACTTGCTGGAACATTATAAAGATTCCCCTCCCTGCCTTTAGTCTTTTTATCCCTTTTATCTCTCCATCATATAGAGAAAATTATTCCATATTAGGCAACTAAGAAATGGTTGTAACATGTAGAAGGAGAAAATAATAATTTTCACAATATTGTTTGTTATCGTAATTAAAGGCTGTAATTTATCGTAAATTAAAGGCGACAGATGTTTAAAAGTACATTTGGATATTATTATACATTCGCTGATTTAACAAAAGTTTTGACTATCTTTTAGCAAAGCTTCGAATTAAAAATTCTGTGATAAAATTGCATGGGCAGATGCAAGTCGAAAAGAATCTTTTGAAAAAATGGCTGTGAATAATATTATTTTTATTATTTTCTTTTCTTTGAGAAAAGGGTAGAATGAATTATCAGGGACATTAAAGTAATACGTAAAAGAGAAATAGATTAATTTAACACTTAGCTATACAGAAAGAAATAGAATGGCGCATATTTTTCTAGCTAGTTAATATTAAATTTGAATTATATAGGGATAATATCAACTACCTATAAAGATCCATATATGTGATATCAAACAATATCACAATATCTGTGTCTTTGTGATAGATATTTTGTGGGCACTGTAACTCACGAACTGCTGCATGAGAATAGGATGAAGTTTCATATGAAGTTCTATCCATTTGTGAACTGGTGCTGATTATTTTTTGCACAAAATCAATAATTTTTTTAAATATAAGTGATGTTGCTCATCATGAATTTCAACAAATGATCGTGAAAAAGAATCGTGAATTTTGTCAAATGATCGCAGAAACAAATATGGAATTTTGTCAGTTGTCGCAGGAAAATAAAGTGAATTTCGACAAATGGTCACGAGAAAAAAACCAATTTCAATAACGGTTTCAGAAAAAAAAAGTCGTGAATTCCGTGAAATGGTCTCGAAAAAAATCACAAATTTCGTCAGATGATCGCGAAAAAAGAATCATGAAATTCAATCAGTCATGAGATAATCAGCCCATAAACGTCATGGATAGGTCACGAAATTGTCAACTTTTGTGATCTATAGCGATACGAAAATTTTCGTTTGTGATTTTCTATAAGTAAGGGTGAGGTAAAGCGTTAATTGTTTCGGATTGTGTTTTCACTATTTTGAGGTGGGTTTGTGTAATACTATTTTACAAAGAAATCCTGAATATTTTTCAGATGAAAAAGGTACATATTTGAACATTAATGAATACTATATATATATCTTCATTTTTCTACATAAAAGGTAAAGTTTATATTAAAGATATAATTGTAGACTTCTTTTACAATAATAGTATTAAAATATCGATTAATTTTCTTTCATTACAGGTCGAGTTGCCTTTCAATGGAAATCTTTTTAGCAGTTTTCATATTTACATGATATTACAGTTCTGCGTCAGGATAGATTGACGTATTTTCTTTGTTGCGAGTGAGGTACACATTAAGTTTTTCGGATTGTACTGTATGTTTTTTGGTCGGAGTCGGGATGATCTGATTTGTAACAAGGAAGGCCTGAATATTTTTCAAATGAAAAACAGTAGATAATAGTAATAATAGTAATAACTCAGTGTTCATTTCTGTACATAAGGGATAAAATTACAGACTATTATAAACGTGTTAAAATATGGAGTAATTTTCTTTTACTTTGGGATTTGGTGAAAGTCTATCGGTTTTTGGGTTGAAGAAATTGTTTTGTCGAGTGTGTGCAGATTCCATTCCTAACCATTGAAGAATTTTGATAGTGTATCATATACAGGGTGTCTGGTCTCAACGGTGTCCAATGGCTAATTCCTAAACTGTTAGTCACCTAATTACAAAAATGTTTTAAATCAGGTAAAGAAATATTTTAAAAGTGATTTGAGTCAATAAATACATAAGGGATAAAATTACAGACTATTATAAACGTGTTAAAATATGGAGTAATTTTCTTTTACTTTGGGATTTGGTGAAAGTCTATCGGTTTTTGGGTTGAAGAAATTGTTTTGTCGAGTGTGTGCAGATTCCATTCCTAACCATTGAAGAATTTTGATAGTGTATCATATACAGGGTGTCTGGTCTCAACGGTGTCCAATGGCTAATTCCTAAACTGTTAGTCACCTAATTACAAAAATGTTTTAAATCAGGTAAAGAAATATTTTAAAAGTGATTTGAGTCAATAAAAACATTTCTTAAAAAATTACGAAATTTAAATTTTTATACGATCCCCCGGTTCTATAAGTTATATTTAATAGTCATGAAATAATCTGAATTGATTATTCATGTAACATCAAGTCCTTTAAATGGAGCAGATAGCACAATGGGCGTGTTTGCTGGGAGAAATACTGCTGGAAGTGTAGATATGCAAATGAATTGTAGTGTAGATAACTTCTATGATATTTAATTAAAACAGAAGCATAACTTACTTGAAAAATAAAGCAGAGTTTATTAGATTCGATAAACAGACACTTGACATATTAAAGCATTACAACAGCTGAGTGCGTTCTTGATAACAAGTAGATTGATGAGACAACATGGCGACATTACTTTTAGATGAACAGATAACAGGGTTGCAAAAAAGCCGGCTAAAATTAAAAAAAGCCAGGCCAGTGGCTTTTATTGGTTTTAACCGGCTTTTTTTGGCCAAAATTGGCCTTTTTTGGCCATAATTGGCTTTTATAAAGTGAAGCATTGTAATTATAAATTACACATTTTAAAGTGTTTTTAATTAGTTTTAATGGCATTTAATTGATCTAGAGTTTAATAAGTAACCCAATTTCTGAATAATGAAGACATTAATACTAGAATAAAACTTAGATGGTTTTGCTAGTGATTTGTAGTCAGAATTGCATATATGTCAGCTAAATTTTAAAAGGTCCATATAAACCGCTTTATCTGGTTTACACTGACCTTTAACTCCACTCCCCCCTCCCCCATTTTTTTTCATTTTTACAGCTTTATAAAATTGAAGAGGACAATGGTTACTTAGTTACATGTTTTATTACTTAATTTTAAGAGCTATTAATATACAAGTCTTATTTTATTTCTAGTAAACATTCAAAATTATACATAGTCATGTAATAAAAACACCATTTCTCACTATTAAAAATATTATAAATAACATATGCATGAAAATGCTTAGCAACAAGATTTTCAAAATTTTATTTAGAGTTTTTTTTTTTTTTTTTTATTAATCTGTTTAAATGCTCTATTTTTTATACACTTATGTACCAAACTCTCCTAAAAAATTATATCCTTTCTAATTTCTCTTTTAACATATGAATAACTTAATCTCTCCATATGGACACATAATAATGTTTCAATTTTGATGTGGTTACATTTTGCCATTATTAAATATAATCTTTAAAATGTGTAGTATATGTGGAGCTATGTAATATAGAATTTAAAACACCAGTTTGGGGTCTAACTTATATCCTTTTCAATATTTATAACTTTTTTTTCAGACATAATGCCTTCAAAGGTACCTTCTAACATTTATAAAGACTTATTTATTTGACAAAATTTAATAGAAATTTATAATTTTTTTTAGTAGAAAATATTTATAAGTGTATTAAAAATTAATTGATCTAAATTTAAAACAAATTAGCTGTAAACCAACTTTTAAAAATAAAAACCGGCTTTTTTCAATAAAAGCCGGCTTTTTCTAAGTGGCTAAAACCAAAAAAAGTCAGCCGGCTTTTTTTGGGCTGGCTAAAAGCCGGCAACCCTGACAGATAATACACATTTTAAAACAACTGAATAATGACTTCACTTAAATATAAAAAGATGTTTTAAAATAACACATCCAGAACATTAGACCTGCCAATGCTCAGTGCTTAGAAACATTTCTTCCATTAAGGGAGATAAAAAGTGCTTCGAATGAAAGTTGGAATAGCATATTTATGTAAAAAGGATCGGATCGAAAACGTCGTTTCAGGCGACGCACACGAAACGAACCAATCAGAGAACAGCATCGAATCAATGCAAAGCAAGATTCGATGAAAAGATTCGATTTTGAAACGATATACTAAGTCGCCATCTGGCGGGAGAAATATCGTTACGGAAGTTGAAACTTAGTT
Organism: Maratus speciosus; assembly: GCA_963932465.1. Classification (NCBI taxonomy): domain Eukaryota; kingdom Metazoa; phylum Arthropoda; class Arachnida; order Araneae; family Salticidae; genus Maratus; species Maratus speciosus. Next base: position 345,312,327 of record OZ010799.1, on the reverse strand, counting down.
GAGGGAAAGTTTTTGCCGGTGAAGTATATTAATGAAATGAAAGTAGAAACGGCAAAATGGTATAAATTACTATGGACATTAAAGGAGTCAGGAAACTTTTATTACAGGTGGATATTGTCTAGAATCAATAGAGAGTGTAAGTAAAAGTTTAAGGCATCATGGAAGACGGTAGTATTTCGAGTGACGCAGCCTTAAGCCTAAAATCGTATCGTATCGTATCGTATCATAGAATTCGTAGATGGCGGAACTCATATATACAGCTAACTCGACATCAAAGAAAACGCGAAAAGCCGCCTTTTAATAACTCAGCAGATATATATCTTATTGTTCTGAATTTTCTAGAACAGTCTTATATCTGCAGTCTAATCGTATACTGAAATTTTTGCATTTCTACGTGCAGTATATTTTGAGATCTAAATAGCCATTTTTAAAGTGAAAACGTTGGTATAATATCGAGGAAGTTCCTAATTTGAAAATATCGAAAACGGTTCTAACGATTATTTTTAAATTGATACATAATATAACTGTGATTAAGGTGAGGTGAATAACACTTTTCTTTTTTCTGGGAAAACTCTCGTTCGTTAAATAATTCGATTTTTTTTTCTCTCGAAAATGACATGGGCGATTTTTTAAAAATCAAATAAATATGTTTCAGATGAACCAAATAACAATTTACTTGTTTCCAGCAAGACTCTTGTTCGTTTTATAATGCGCATGAAAAATCGGACTATATTTCTTCGCCATTCTATGGAAATTTCACCGAAAATGCATGACACTGTATTCATACACATGCTTTCTTTTTAACCACTTTTGGGGAGAAAAATTTTGTCTTCCCACTGGCTGAGTGGCTAAGGGCCATCGTTTACTGACCTTAAGATAGGCAGTTCGATACTCGTTGGTACGTGTTTTCACATGTGAATGTTTTTTTTTTTTTTTTTTTTAAAGTCTGCTAGTTGACCATTATTCTCAGTTCCTTTGTAATTTTTTTAATTGCTATTAAGTTAAATAAAATTACAATTATAATGACGCCAATTTGATGATGATTATTTCTTGGCAATTTTTCAACAATAAAAATATTACCATAAATTTTATAAATATATTTAATTTCAATCACTTTACAAAAAATATACATTAATAATTATTATTTGAATATAAATCACACGATCAGAAACGTAAAAAAATAATTCATTTCAGCTCTTCTTTTTATAATATCATTTTTTATTATTATGACGGTCAATCAATATATAATCACTGACATCCATAATATTATTATTATAATTATTATTTTCCTTGCATAAAAGCTATTGTGATGTTATAATTCTTTTATAATAAATAATTTAGTTGAAATGTTTTATTTATAAATATCAATGAAGTTTGATAACCCCGAGACAATTCTTTTTATTTAACTCTGCAATATTTACAGTTTACATAATAAGCATATCAGAATTCTGGTGTCGCCATCTTTTGACGCAATTGCATAGTATTATAGAGAAATGTTTGATAAAAACGTTGAATTAGACAGTTTTTAATCGAAGAATTATTTTAAGAGATATTTAATGTTAAATCTGGATAAAATTGTCTCATTAAAAAAGTCTCATAGGAAAAAAAAATATACAAGGGAATTTAACCATTTTCATTCAATTTAATCATTCAATAGAAACTCAAAGTTTGCAGAGTGCATTTATTATTCTTAACTTGCCTAATTTTTTGACAGTTTATTTCAATTTTAAATTAAAATTTTCAGAATTTCCAGAGATATTTTTTACATATTTTAGAAAAGGTTATTTTAAATTGTTGCCAATTGTTAAAACAGCGCAAAGAATAATATATCCTTTAAATTAAAAATTTATTCACACGTGACTATTATAAACAGAAAAAAATCCTTTTAAATTAGAATTAAATGATAACGTGTTAAAAGCAGGAAAATATTAAACATTACGTCATAAAAATTGTTTTTACACATGTTTACTTAAAATGAAAGAAAATTATAAAATAATCAATTATTTTCAAATTAGAATTAAATGATTACGCATTAAAAGAAGGAAAACATTGAAAATTACGTCATAAAAATTATATTTACACGTGAATATTAAAAGAAAAAGAGAATTTTTAAATAATAAATTCATTGATATGTGTTAAAAGTCGTAAATGGAGGAAATTACGTCATATTGGCCAAAGTGGCCAAAACAGTTTACAAAACACATTGCAAAACATATTGCAAAACAGTGTAAATTAAAAAATATATTTATATGAGAGATATATTTCAAATTTCGAGATGATATTTTTAACTATAGTTGCTAATTTTAAGGTAGCACAAATAATAATATTATCTTTCTAATAATAAAAATATTTTCAGTTGAATGTTACAAAGAGAAAGGAAAGTTTGGTGAAAATTATGTCAGATTTAAAACGTTACATTTAAAATCTCTTATTTAAAATCATTTTCTTATAGCGTTGTTAAAAAATACCATAAAGCAAAGACTCTGTTGACTTAGTTCCTTTTATATTTGGTAATTTTCAAATGTTTAACTAATCTTATTTTATCAAGCAGGGAAACAGCAACTAACATCAGCTGATTCGGTTTTGAAATCCCTCAGTAAAAGGGAAACCCGTTTACAGTAAGATCGCCATTGATTTTTTAATTATACAGAGCAGCCTCGATTATCCGAGCTAATTGGGACTGTTAGTAAATCGGAATCGGAAATCTCGGTTAATAGAAACTGTGTGTAAAAACTCGCCGTGCTTGCGAATTTAACATCTCTTTTAAAAAAATATATAGAACGTTTTTTAAATAATAAAAGTAAATATATGTAAAGTTCTGTTTCACAGCTTAACAAATTTAAAAAGAAAATCAACTACCAGTAGTAAATTTTAAAATGCAAATTGAAAAATTTACGAAAGTTCACACAGCCACTGGAAACAAAGCATTGTTCGCTATTGACTTCTCAGGGTCCAATGTTTCTTTGGAGTTGAGGGATTTTGGGGGCAGAAGGGCCTGTATAGCACGGACAGTGAGCTAAAGAGTGTGGTTATTTTTAAGGCTCATTCAAAAGGAAAAAAAAATCAGACTTTGTTATCGGCTCGGTTAACAGAAACCTCGATTAATCGAAGCTCGGTTAATCCAGGTTCTACTATAATTCAATCTTCCGTAATCTTTTTAAAGCAGATCAAATTAATGGACTTTAGCACAAAGTCACATAGCTGATAACTGCCATGCTTGTTGGCCACCTTTTTTTCAAAAAGTTTGCTTCACCTTATTCAATTAATGAGATATCTCCGATAAAATAAGTCACATTTTCCCATTCTAAAATACTGGTATCCAAAAATCGTAGCATGTAACTGACACTACAAGTACTCATGGAACTAGGCTATTTTAAGTCTGATTTTTATTATAGACTATATAAAATTATTAAAAATATATATTATGATAGGAACTAGCGGGCTTCGTCCGCTATTTACGTTATGGATATAAAAATCATGTTTTTTTTAGGGAAAAAGAAATAAAAACCTATTTGACGATAGGTTTATAAAGACACATTTTGTATTTGTTATATTTCCGGGGATGAGGAGGGGGCTATTTTGATTAAATATCGCAATTAGTCTACATGGCAGATATAATTATGATAGACACTAGCGGGCTTCGCCCCTCTATGGCGCCTTATGGGTCCAGCTTCCATAACTCAGAAACTACCTTTCGGACATCAATGCAACAGATTCCAAACGTTATAATTAACTTAATAATCACCCTATATAGCATTAAAGTAAATTCATGAGTACTGCATACTATTTTTTTATCGTAATTTCTGAAGAGAAAAAATTATTTCGGTTCCATTCTTAAGTACTGGTCTGAAAAATTTTGAAAAAGGGGGGAAGGAGGGGACATGAGACTGCTATTTGTCAAACAACACAACGGGCTCTGGCTTATTCAACTTGGTTTTTGATGACGTCAATTGGAAGGTGGTTTGTTTAAAAGAGTGCGTTCCCTGCCCCATGAAAATTGGAACTATTGGTGCTACATCTATGTAAGGATTTAATAATTATAAATTAACATTTTGGATTTATTAATTTAAGGATAAAGTGTTTTTAAAGGAATATCAAATGAAACCCTCTGTGCGATCTGCGATTACACTTACCCAGTTGTTTTTATATACAAACTGCTATAAGGAAAATTGTAATAAAATAGTAAAAATTAAATCTGCATTAAATTCCATAAGTATCTTTTTTTAATCATTTTATCACTAACCTCAAAAAAGTAATGATATCAATGCAAAAACCCTTGACGGGTTAAAAGTTTCTGACGCAGCACTTTATCTTATGCTCTAAGAATTTTAAATATGGAACTTAAAAATACTGATATCAAATTTTGAGTGACGTTATGCTATTTCTTAAAAAATATATTTGTATTTATTTCACCATTTTATTTTTGTTTTATTTATAATCGCATGTGCAAAAGTTATGTTCAACATGAAAAGCTGCATAAAATTTTATTCGCTGTTGCTTTATCATTTACATCTCTCATAAATTCAAAATATGTGTTTTAAAAGATATGATATAAAATTTAAGTGACGCCTTGATGTGACTTTAAAAGGTTTGTTTTTTAAAATTCAATTTAAATTATTTTTGACTTGGTTAAAATATTTTTTTTACATCTACACAATACTTTTAATTTTCCAATTCACTGTTAAATATATCACTTTCATTGAATCTATACTATGCATTGAAATGTATTTATTTCAATAAATTGATTTATCTTTTGTGTCACGCTATTCAAAATTGTGAGTAAGATTTATGTAAATGGTTTCTTTGCGTCATTGTGTCCAAACTACATGAAATGTATGAAAAAGGATAGTTTGACGCAAATAAACCATTTACATAAATCTTACTCACAATTTTGAATAGCGTGACACAAAAGATAAATCAATTTATTGAAATAAATACATTTCAATGCATAGTATAGATTCAATGAAAGTGATATATTTAACAGTGAATTGGAAAATTAAAAGTATTGTGTAGATGTAAAAAAAATATTTTAACCAAGTCAAAAATAATTTAAATTGAATTTTAAAAAACAAACCTTTTAAAGTCACATCAAGGCGTCACTTAAATTTTATATCATATCTTTTAAAACACATATTTTGAATTTATGAGAGATGTAAATGATAAAGCAACAGCGAATAAAATTTTATGCAGCTTTTCATGTTGAACATAACTTTTGCACATGCGATTATAAATAAAACAAAAATAAAATGGTGAAATAAATACAAATATATTTTTTAAGAAATAGCATAACGTCACTCAAAATTTGATATCAGTATTTTTAAGTTCCATATTTAAAATTCTTAGAGCATAAGATAAAGTGCTGCGTCAGAAACTTTTAACCCATCAAGGGTTTTTGCATTGATATTTATTACTGTCGTTATTTAAGAAGTAATTAAAAATAAAGTAAATGAATGACTGTGAAGTTAAATGAACTTAAAAATAAAATGAGGTTTGTGAAATGAGGTTTTATGACAGGAGATAAGAGGCAATGAGAAACACAGTGTTTGTATTTCTATCAATATTTAGTAAAATTTTCCTACGACAAGTAAGACAAAAAAAAGTCCCATTCATATAACACTAAAATTGAGCGAGTTATGAAACTTTAAAAATGCATGACATATGCCACTTTTCTGCTCTGAAAACAAATGAGTTCGGCTTGTCTTTGAGGGGTCACATACCAAGTGCTTAAAGTATTCAAAGATCTTATTTCATGTGTATCTGCGCTTTGAAAAAAAATCATACAAGTATTATGATTAAGTTAACATTTATTAAGTTTCAGATTGGCTAAAATAACATATGTTTTATTTTGTCAGGATTTGAGACTGTTTCTTTTATGATTTCTTTCAACAAAAATTATGTTATTTTTATAAGTTTTTATGTTACTTCAACGATCGTATGTATGTTTTTCCAGTTCAAAATTTGTACTTGAACTTTAACTCACTTTTAAATATCCGATCGAGATTACATTTTACATACTGGCACAAATCCAATAACAATCTAATATTATTATGATTTTCGGTGGTTACCATTTATGCTTATTTTACAGGATAACACAAAATATTTCAGATAGATTACCGCCAAGAAGTTTAAGAAAAAGTTTTAGATTAGATAATACAAGACTGCAATTGCTGTTTTTTTTAACTCTTATGTATTTTTTAGCACTGAATCCGAAAATTACATTAGTTTTTAACCATCATGTCAGGATATTTTGCAAATCATAAATTGTCAAATTTAAAGAATAACAAAAATCGGATACTATAAAGTAGAGGAGATGGTTGTGTTTTTTAACTTTTGATAATTGATTTTTACGTACTCTTTAGCACTGAATCTGAAAATGACCTTCATTTTTAACCATCACGTTAGAATTTTTTTGCAAATCATAAATGTGTAAGTTAAAATATAGCGAAAATATCATACTATAAAACATATGTAAAACTTTTTTGTTTTATTTTATTTTATTCAATAATTTATTCGATGTTTTTGCTTATCCAGGGATTCTTACAGCTAAATAGCTGAGTGGCCCGATGAGATGAGGGAGGAGATTCAATTTTAACTTTGAAATTTGCGAAAAATCCTGATGCAATGGTTAAAAATGAAGGTCAATTTCAGATTCAGCGGTAAAGAATACATAAGAATCAATTATCAAAAGCTAAAAAACATTACATAACCCAACTTTTGCAGGCTAGTGTAATCTAATAATATTTTAAAATATGTATCATTTCGTGAAGAATTGAGGCTGTTAATTTAGCAACATTTTATTTAACAAAAATTCCGTTTTTTTTTTCTTCTTAAATATTTATTACAAATTGTATATTTTGTATTAATATGTCAGAATGATTAAAGATTTCAAATTTTTATTGCAATGTTAATTTTACTATCAACCATTTTTTAATACATCTGATGAAATTATATTTCGACTAAATTTGTGAATGACCCCCAATTTGCAGCAAAAAATATGCTCCAACTTTAAGCAGCTATTACTCGGTCAATTTTAATCGTAGAATAACGGGACTTTTTGTGTATTACTTGTCCGTGTAAAAGGAAAATTTTACTAAATATAACTTATAGGACAGGAGAGCTGTATAAAAATTTAAATTTCATATTTTTTTAAGAAATGTTTTTATTGACCCAAATCGCTTTTAAAATATTTCTTTACCTGATTTTAAACATTTTTGTAATTGTAACTATATATCTATGACTAACGGTTTAGGAATTAGCCATTGGACACCGTTGAGACCGGATACCCTGTATAATATGATTTAATAAAGCAACATTGCAGTGATTGCAGTAAATATAATGTGACACTAATAATAAAAAAAAAAAATAAAAAAGTCGGATAATTAAGAACTTGAATTATACTTACCCCTTCAAACCTCCCATCCCTCCAGAAAAACTATCTGAAAAAACTCTACCCCTGAATTTCTACCCATTAGGGGACTAGTTTTCCTTTGATCAAGTTGTACACAGCTAAGATGCAATTGATAAAAGAAAATGTTTCTCATGTATTTTTAAAATCAGCCAAAGTGCGATATATGTCTCACCTTAAGAAAATTCGAATAGGAAATTTTTTTGATAATTATTAATTTCTATGCATAAAGCATTTATTTAATGCATACGTTTTTATTGCAATCAAAGCTGATAAATTATTTTAGCATTTGAGCAGTTTTTAAATTTTTGTTTGAGTCTGACAGTTGATGGTTGAAAAATTTTCTGAAAAATCAAATTCCTTGCGGGGGGGGGGGGGGGGGGGGCTATCGTGCCCCCAGCACCCCTCAAATGGCGCCCCTGTTACTTTTAAACATTTTTTATACCATCCTTTGTTTGAGAACTTTCATTTATCTTGGTGATGTTTCTTCTGAATTTTGTAAACAGCCATTTTCCTTTTGATTTATACAACTCTGCTGCTCGAAGAACTTATTTCACCAAAAACCAAACCTTTTTCAAAGTTTTTTTCCCTCACAGTCACTCTGACACAGTTTCACTGTCTTCGGTTGGGTTCATTATTGAAGAAATAATTTCTTCACCTGCAATATGATTTACCAAAATTTCATCTTTATTGTTCACCCATTCACAATTTCTTTTAAAAGCTCTTGTGAATCTGTTTTGAAATTTTTTGCATAATTCAACAGTTCAGATACTTTAACTTGAGGTAAGGTTAACTGAAAACCTGAAAAATCTGTACCTTCATCCTGATTTTAGGTAAATAAAGAGCCAGACCCTATTTTATGCCATGCTTCAATTAAAGGATCTTTTGTAGTAGAAGTTCATACTTCATCAATTAAATAAAAACAGTCTTTTATGCTAAATATTTTTTTAAAAACTTTTCTATTGTTTCAAATGACAAATCAGCATTGATATGCTGCTATAAAAATCGATTTGCACTGACATTTTATACTATGGATCCATACCCTGATCCATAAAAGCTTTTAATTTTTGAAATATTCTGTGTCATTACCATTTTCTCATAAATTTACATTAAAAATACATTTATTTTTGTTCAGTAATATTTAGAAATAAAGATTATAAAGAATACTTCTTAACTTCAATTTTCACTGTTTATATTTTGAAATGCATGCAGATTTTAGAAGTGCAGATTTTAGAGACTCTACTGTACACATTGGTAAATACTATCAATAAATTATTTTCCTCAAGTATCCTGTTTAGCTTGATCATCATGCAAATGATCTATGCTAATAGGGTCTAATAAGTATTTTAAAATATTTACTCTTTGTAATATCGTTTATGTTGGGATTGCAGATTAAATACCAGAAAGATAAATTAAAATTACCATTAAAAATACTATTGAAATATCTGGTAATCAAAATGCCATTCCGTCATCACCTATGGCCGAGATCATGTAGAAGTTAGTCTGAAAAAGGACATTGGCAACCAAAATATTTTAAGCATTAAAGTCAAATATAATATAATTCATTAATTAAGAAAATGTTGCCATCAATATAATCTGTTATGGAAGTTGAAAAATAAAAAGTAATAAAGACTCACCCCTTTGTGAAGTAAATAGAGATTCAGATAAGGCAAATATGATTTTAATTCTTATCAACACACAACTATGCTTGGCCAAGCTGAAATTATTATTTATTACCTTTAAATAACTTTAAGACAATTACATGATAAAAATTAATCATTGTATTGAAACAGTAATTTAAATCAGACGATATTTTCTACGTGTATTTCTGAGAAAGTTCTCTAAATTTTACAGTTTGGAGTCTTTGTTTAAAAATCAGTTTGTAACATGATTATTTATACTTAAGATGATTATTGAAGACTATGTAGCACAGATCATCATGGACTGTTTCACAGGTCTCTTATATCACAGCAACAGGAACAATTAAGATGTTAATTGAAGACTTCGTGGCACAGATGATTATGGATTTTATACAGGTCTTTTATGTCACGGGAACAGGAACATTTAAGATTTTGGTTGATCACTGCATAGCTCAGATGATAATGAATTATTTCACAAGGATCTTATGCCATGACAACACCAAAAATCGCCGAAATGATAGACTTCAGTGACAATATTACTTCTATGAAAAACATCAGGCAGGAAGTTCAGACTATCAGCTATACTTTTTCTATTAGAGATTGTCCGCTTAGACGGGGATCCGGATCAGTACCAGGGACAAGTGAAGACAGGATCAAGTGCAATCATTGTGTTAATTTGTTGATTAAGAAAATATCAACATATTTGTAAAATTGTCAATATCCGATATTTGAAAAAAAAGGGAGCATCAATACGTAAAAAAGACGCTACGCTTTACGATAATTTCTTCATCTGAGGCCGGAGCCTCAAATGCACAACTGCTCGTTACGCTACATCATTGACAAGTCAGAGTGACGAAGAGCAGATGGCCCCAAAGAACCGTTGTACTGACGCTTTCTGAGTCTGTTCATTACCTACGATCGTGCACTTGCCACAGCAAACCAGACAAATGTGCCTGAACTGTCTCGCAACTGAACACATCGATAACGATTTTCATCGCAATCCAAATTGCATTCCTCTCACATTCCTGAGTTGTGGAGACATCTCTGCCTGATACGAAATCAAGATGGAGGACAGAGTGACGTCACAATGTAGTTTTCCTACCGAGAAGAAGCTAAAAGATGGCTATCTACGGCGGAGAAAAAAAAATGAATCGCAGGGCTTTCAAAACTGACAGAAGTAATTAAATATTGTAATGCGGATATATCGCTAAATTATGGTTTAAAATTAATGAAATTTTGGCAATCGCTTAGAATTAAATAGCATCCAATAAAAAGAGTTTGGGAATAAAATAATTAATATTAAAAAACTTTTTTTATTTATATTTTTGGAAGTTAGCCATTATTAGAAATGCCTTGAAAGTTACTTTAACGTACGATATTCCGTAATGTTTATATTATAAACGATCTTTACATTATTAGAATGATATTTGATTACATGTTATAATATCTATTACTGTAAATAATTATGAATTATAAATTTATTAATGAAATATAATTTATTTAAAATGCTTTTTATTTATTTAATTAATATGTTTTTAAAAGTTGTTTTTGTACTTATATATTGAAATTTAAATAGGAAAATAATGCAGACGATAAATTAATAAACTTAAATAGGGAAAATGTAACACTCTTGTTTATATCTTTTTTCCAACTCTTCAAGTCATTATACATTTCATTTTAGTCCTCAAAATTTAAATCTTACTGCTGTTTCTGAGGCTGTACTCTTGGATAATCTGCATATTTTTGAGAAAAGTGGGTTTAAATTCCATGTGAATGAAGACAATGGAGTAGGAAATAAAATTCAGCTAATGTCAGTTCCTGTCAGTCATAACTGGAAATTTGGTAAAGAAGGTATGTAATTCACAAAATTTCATGCTTTTTATTTCCTGTGAAAACCTTTAGAAGTAATTGTAATATCTTTTTTTTAATTCTTTTTATTTAAAAAGTTTTGTTATTACCTCAGGGCTTGAATTTCAGGGCGGGATGGCGGGATTTGTGTCCAAAATTTTAAAATCCCGCTCAAAAGTATATCGCAAGCGGAAGGCTCCCGTCCAAAAAAAAAAAAAAAAAAAAAAAAAAAAAAAATTCACCCTTTTCTGGAAAGTTTTGGATTTTGAAAGCCGCGACCTAAAGACAAATTTCACTATTTTTTTTCCGAGATCGATTGACAGGTTTCGCGTTATTTTCTGCGACCGACTGGCTCATTCAAAGTTGATTCTGGTCTTTATTTTCCGAAAGTTTAAGGCAATCGGTTCCAAAAATTATGAAAACTCGGTCATCAATTCCGACATAAAAATATATAACAAAAAATGTTGTGAATTTCGACAAATGATTGCCGAAAAAATCAATTTCGTCAATCGTTCGCTGAAAAATATCACCAATTTCATCGCAAAGGATCGCGGATTTCGAAAGAGGGCCGCGAAATTCATCAAAGGATCGCGAAAAACGGGAATTTCGTCAAAGGTTCGGAGGATAAATACGAATTTAGTAAAAGGGACATTGAAAAAAAATGCGAAATCAAAGGATAGCAAAAAATGTGAATTTTATCAAAGGATTGCAAAAAACCCGCAAATTTCGGCAAAGGGTAGCAGAAAAATGCGAATTTTATCAAAAGATCGCAAAAAAAAACCCCGCAAATTTTGACAAAGGGTCATGGAAAAAACACTAATTTCGTCAAAGGATAGTGGAGTAGCCGCGAATTTAATTAAAGAGTAGCTGAAAAGAAAGGAAATTTTCGTTAAAGGATCGCAAAAAAATGAAAATTTCGTCAAAGGATCGCGGAAAAAACGCAAATTTCGTCAAAGGATCTCGAAAAAAAGAGAATTTATAATTATAATGCATAATTATTCTGAGTTGTTGATTTAAATTGCCTCAATGGCATTTTGTCATGTCTTTTTAATGCAGTTCTTTAAATAGCACGTAAAACAACAGTGGGTTTTAAAGATTTTTTTCTCCCTCCCAAACAGCTCAATTCCCCTCCATTTATAAATGTTGGTAGGGAGACTCCCCTCCTAGGAAAAATTGAATTTCAAGCCCTGTACCTTGAAATAACATTTAACAATTAAATATTAGGGTGTAAAATCTGTTTAGATTATTTGTATTGTCATGGTGATTTTATTCACTTTCTAATTTAATCGATGCAATTGCTTCCATTTTTTGACTGTCCCGGTTCCCTGCCTTTGTTTTCATCAGGTATCATCTTCAGAGTGATCTTAATGTGTCCTTTCCATTTAGAAGCTGTTGATATTAGTCAATCCCCCCCCCCCCCCCCCCCCAAAAAAAAAAAGAAAAAGAAGAGAAAAAAGTTTTTTATCTTTTAAAATAGTGCAGTAATTTATCATGGAGGAGTACAAAAGCACTTTAACCCAATTAACGTACAATTGTGACATTTTTATTTTTCAACTGTATTTTTGAAAATTCAATTTAAATTGCATGTTATAATATGTTATATGTTTATATTATGCTAGCAAAACCCGCAACTTTGCTAATGTAATTAATGAAATATGCCAAGTGGTATTTATCTGCCTATTTTTATACTGCTACAAATGATTCAAAAATTACAAGTCACTACTACTTAAGTCACAGTTTGACTAAACTTCATTATTAAACTGCATTAGGTGAAAATGTGACTTAAATTAATGAGAATAACTAAAACTAATTTTAAATAAATGATAATTTGCAATGTATTTTGAAGCTTTTACTCTCATATCAGTTTTCATTTCAAGTTTTAATTTTTTTTTAAACTGTTCTTAGCATGTAATTACATTTTAAAAGTAACTATCATGCCATATTCCAAGCTTCTAATCTAACCGTTTACCACCCCTGTGGTGGTAGTGGCATAAATCAACATAAAATACAGTCTTTGTTGGAATAGGGAATGTCAGCATCAAATTGCCAACATTAGTTTTGAAATCGGTTTGTTATTTCATATATCTATAGAAATTATAATTTATAAAGTTTTTAGAGTGCTTTTTGCTCATTTTATCCTTTTAAATTTCGAATCTTTGAGAAACTGTTCTTAGAGAGCATTTACATTTTATAAGTATCTGTCATGCTAAATTTTAAATTTCTATCTTTAAAAATTCAATATAATTCTTAATTTAGAATGTTTTTAGAAAGATTTTCGCTTATTCCACTCTGTTTAGTTTTGATTTTTTTTCTCAACTGTTCTTAGAGAGCATTTACATCTTAAAAGTAACTCCAGGCCAAATTTCAAGCTTCTATCTTTAACAATTACATAGAAATTGAAATTAAAAAATATAGAACACTTTTCGCTCATTTTACTCTTTTAAATTTCGATTTTTTTTAGAAAATGTTCTTAGTGAACATTTTCTTCATATAAGTAACTATCATGCCAAATTTCAAGTTTCTAACCCCTTCAATATCACAATTTTAAAACATTTTATGCTTCTGCAACCCCTCTTTTAGTATTGGCAACGACATAAAATCCATGGTCTGTCACCATCAATCTGTAACCATTACTTTTAAAATCGGTTTGGTATTTCTTGAGATTCCTAATAATCATAATTTAGAACATTTTTAGAATGACTTTCGCTTATTTCAAATTTTTTACAAATTGTTCTTAGAGAGCATTTATATCTTATAAGTAACTACCATGCTAAATTTCAAGTTTCTATTTTTAACAATTCCATATAAATTGTAATTTCAAATGCTTTTCAAGCATTTTCACCCCTTCAATATCACAAAAATCTCAATCTTAAAACATTTTATGCTTCTGCAACCCCTCTTTTAGTAGTGTCACCGTCATTTTGCCACCATTACTTTTGAAATTGGTTTGGTAGTTCCAGAGAGTACCTCCCCCCCCCTACCCCCCTGCAAACACACAAAAGTTACTTTCTTTATGTAATTTATTTCTTTATACATACAAATGTTACCTCTTTCTTGCCAGCTGTGATTTCGGGAAAAATGCTTTCCAAATTTTTTTACAACTTTTTGTCAAACTCTTTTAGGCCAGTTCTAGCCATGACAGAGGAGTTTAAGCTTCTTCATCAAGCATAATGGTGACTAAGTTGGTAGTGCCAGACAGGGTCAAATGGCTTGATCCAGTCTTGCACTGGCAACTTGGTATCCAAGTATGTTGGACCATCTGTAAAACTGGTTCTATCACTTGAAAAGTTTTGAAATAAAGAAAATTCATTATACCTCAAATTGATGGCATGACATACAATGCTGTGACACTTCAAACTCATTTTTATTAAAAATATTCCACTTTTCTCAATGCCTCATATATGTATAATATGCTATATTTGTAATATAATACAGTAGACTCCCTTAAATCCGCGACCTTAAAATCCGCGAACGCCTAAAATCCGCATATTTTTTCAGATGTAAACAATGAAAAGTATAGTTAAGTTGCAGGAACAAAATTCAATATGGCGCCGAAATCAGCGACTACCGCAATGTTTTTTTTTACTAAATTTTTTGTTAATCATTCTGTTTTGGCTATTACAGCTGATTTATTACTAAATAAATTTACATTACTTTTGATTTTTATATAAATTAGCATATCTATATCAAAAATTCCAGGGTTGGAAATGGAAAAATCCATGAACTGGAACGCTATTTAATTATTGTTCGCGGATTTTTTTTAAAACTAGTTGGATGTGCCAATCCCAAAACTTTCTTCTATCTTATACATCTTAATATTTCAAAACCTAGTTACACATGTTAATACTTCAATATTATTAGTTCAATACTATACCAACTTTGATTTTCATCTTAAATTTCTGTTCAAGTCAATTAAACGGACTAAAAACGAGTTAATCTATATCATGATATTTGTTAAAATTATTAATTTTTCCTTATTCTGTCGTTATCAGCTGTTTGCGAATAGCCGGCATAGCAGGAAGCGAGTTCCTGCCGCTGCATGAGCCACCGATGCACAATAGAACTACGAAAAATCAAGAAAAGTATACAAAAATCGCTAGCACGGAGCCCCTTTACTGCGCAATATTTCCAAATTCAAGGAGAACCTGTTGGCCAAAGCCAAAAACAAGCACAAACATTTTGGTTCAATTGTATGCATAATTTTATACGCTGTTCGATGGTACAATAATGAAAATGGCACAGAGATCGGAATTATAGCGCCCCCTTCTTTCAGAATTTTTTCAAGTTCAGGGAGGACTTGTTTGCCATAGCCAGAAACATGCACAAAAAATTTGGTTCAATTATATGGATAACTTCATACACTTTTCGATGGTACAATAATGAAAATGGTACAGACATCGCAATTATAGTGCCCCTTCTGGCAGAATTTTTCCAAATTCAAGGAGGACCTTCGTGACATGACCAAAAATAAACACATAAAATTTGGTTCAATTCTATGCATAACTTCATACACTTTTCGGCGGTACAATATTCAAAATGGCACAAAAATTGTACAAAAATCGCTATTACAGTGCCCTCTACAAGCGATTTTTTTACAAATTAAGGGAGGACAACCTTGCCATAGCCAAGAACTTAAAAATTTTTTTTGGTTCAATTCTATGCATAACTTCATACACTTTTCGATGGTGCAATATTCAAAATCGCACAAAAATCGCTATTACAGCGCCCCTAACGGCGAATTTTTTGCAAATTCATGGAGGACCTGCTTGCCATATCCAAAAACTTAAAATAAAAATTTAGTTTAATTCTATGCATAACTTCATACACTTTTGGACAGTACAATATTCAAAATCGCACAAAAATCGCTATTACAGCGCCTCCTACCGGCGAATTTTTTCCAAATTCAGGGAGGACCTACTTGCCATAGCCAAAAACTTAAAATAAAAATTTGGTTTAATTCTATGCATAACTTCATACACTTTTGGACGGTACAGTATTCAAAATCGCACAAAAATCGCTATTATAGCGCCCCCTACCGGCGAATTTTTTCCAAATTCAGGGAGGACCTGCTTGCCATAGCCAAACACTTAAAATAAAAATTTGGTTCAATTCTATGCATAACTTCATACACTTTTCGATGGTACAACATTCAAAATCGCACAAAAATTGCTATTACAGTGCCCCCTACTGGCGAATTTTTTCCAAATTCAGGGAGGACCTGCTTGCCATAGCCAAACACTTAAAATAAAAATTTGGTTCAATTCTATGCATAACTTCATACACTTTTCGATGGTACAACATTCAAAATCGCACAAAAAACGCATTTACAGCGCCCCCTACCGGCGAATTTTTTCCAAATTCAGGGAGGACCTGCTTGCCATAGCCAAACACTTAAAATAAAAATTTGGTTCAATTCTATGCATAACTCCATACACTTTTGGATGGTACAATATTCAAAATCGCACAAAAATTGTTATATCAGTGCCCCCTACCGGCGAATTTTTTCCAAATTCCGGGAGGACCTGCTTGCCATAGCCAAAAACTTATAATAAAATTTTGGTTTAATTCTATACATAACTTCATACACTTTTTGATGGTACAATGGCGACGGACAGACGGACACACAGACAGACAGACATTTTCTATAAACATGTTTTTTGGAATCTCTGACCCCTAAAACATGCAAATCCGTCGAAAACCGGAAGTCGAAAAAAATTTCGATTACAATACTTTCTTCTATTGAAGATAGAAGAAAGTAAAAAAATTATAGACAAATTTATTTTTAAACATACAAAGCAGTATAAGAAAAGCATTCAAGACTCTAAATAACAATGAAAAAAGTTACAGTGAGCGCAATAAGCTATATATACTGATAATAGCATTAACACTGTTCTACTTGCTTTCACTAGATGGCAGCATAGGACTTTTGGAATCGAATTGAATCGATTTCATTCGTAATAATTTAATATTTTACATAATTATTTTAATAATTACTTACTTTTAAACTAATAATTTTTTTAAATATTTTACTTATTTTAATGTTTCACTTTATTGTAAGCATTCATTACAATTTCCCTTGCTTAACTACCAATCAAATTAATGTTTCAAAAATGTAAACAAATCAATGACCAGAAATCTGCAAAATTCTAAAATCCGCACAACCTCTGGTCCCAAGCTGTGCGGATTTGAGGGAGTCTACTGTATATTATATAGTGAAATCTGTTTAAGCTGGAAATCTGTCTAAGGCAGAAACAATCTGTGTAACACGGAACCGGACATTCATTTTGGGGTCCCAGGTAGCAAACTTACTGTTTAAGACGGAAGAAAAGTCCACTGCGAAATATAAATAGAAAGAAACCTTATCTTTTCATATTGACATGTATTGTCCAGTCCCACTTCCAGAGGTCAGAAGGGTGCCTCGCTGATTGATGACAGTGGTGTGGGGATATTAGGGTGATTCTATTGCTGTATATGATTGTGAAATTTTGGACAGTGGGTCACAGGATTCCTGACAAGTTCATTCTTTGGTTATGGTAAGGTAAGAGGATCTGTTTAAAAAGGGAGGGCTACCACACTGATACCTTAATGGGGGATTTCAGAACCCCTTCACCCTCTCCTGAAATAGTTTTGCCACCGGTCAACTGCTAACCTTTGTTTGTCATATAGTACAAAGGCTGATTTCTTCATCGAATTTCAGACAAAAAGATTATTGCCACAACTTCCCGAAATATCTATAAGCACTTTTCAATAGCTGAAGAAAATCCAGACTGTGAAACTTTAGTTTGTGTAATGTGAAGAAAATGCCAGTAACTTTAGTTTGTGTTTAATCCAGTAAGTGCTAGATGCAAGACAATATCGTTGTTGTATACACTCGTAGATTATAAAGACAAGATTTGTTGTATAATTTAAGTCATTATTCCTAAATGGATAATAAATCAAAAACATTGAATACTTTATCCTTAAAGGACAAAATTGAAATTATTAAACTCAAAGAATAAAATATCCCTGTTAAAAGCTTATGTGAGAAATTCAAATGTGAAAAAACTCAAGTCTATGATTCTATCAAAAAGGATGAAGAACTTCGTAAAGACTTTGAAGAAAAGGGAAGATTGCACTCGGAAACGCAAAAAGTAAGTTGAAAATTAAGACGTTGATAAACTAACATGGGAATGGTTTTCTAATGCCAGAGCAAAAAATCTGCCCATATCAGCAATTTTAGTTCAGGGAAAAAGCAAAAGAAATTGCTGAGGAAATTATTGGGAAAAAATATTTTAAAGCATCAAATGGCAGTTTGATGAGGTTCAGAGCTCGCCATAATCTGTCACTGAAACAAATATGTGGTGACTCAAAAGATATTCCGTATTCTGATGTTGAAAAATGGATGAACAGAATTTCTATATTAGTATATAGTTATGCTCAGAGGGATATTTTTAATTGCAATGAAACAGAACTGTTTTTTTTTTTCGGGAATTGTCTACAAAAACTTTGACTGAAAAAGCAAAAGCATGTTTTGATGGAAAGCACTCAAAGGAATGCCTGATGTTGCTTCTTTGAAATATGAAAGGACTTTGCAATATGAAAGACTTTGCAATATGAAAGGAGAAATGGAAAAGCCATTAGTAATTGGGAAATCACGGAAACCAAGATGTTTAAAAAACATTGACATGTCAAGTTTACCAGTTACCTGGCAATCACAAAGGAATGCATGGATGACAGCAGTAATCATGGAAAAATGGTTGAAATTGTTTAACAGAAAAATGCAAAGAGATAACTGCCATGTGTTATTATTTTTCGATATAGCTATATACCTTATAGACCTTGCCATCCTGAGATAAAGTTAACAAATGTGAAGCTACAGCTCCTGCCAGCGAATATCACATCTAGAACTCAATCTTTGGATCAAGGGATAAAACTCTTAAAAACTGTCAGCTGCAATGGGAGCAGCAAAGTCTGCATCTGAACTAGCCGTAACCATTTTGGATGTAGTTAGTGGATTGACAGCGCCTCTAAAGAAATCATACCTGATGCAATAATAAAGTGCTTTAAGAAATTGGGGTTCAGTTTCGACACTGAAGAAATTTCAGGTAGTGATAAAGATGATGTTGAAAAGGAAGAGCTTCAAGACCTGATGAATATCATCGGCAGTTTCATTCCAGATAGCCAAAGACATACAAATGTTATTGAATACATACATGGCGATGTTAAACTTGATGTCATGTGGGATGAATTATGATGGAGCTGGCTGGCTCGCCAGAGAAAAATAGACATTGTCTCAAGCAGGCAAACCCCGTGGCCACTAAAGGTTACCAATCGACAAAGGTTAGAGGACGATAAAATATGCTCCCAGATAATGATTCAATAAAAACTATTTTCAAGGTTTAATAAAATAAAATTCTATTCTTCAAAAACAGATTTAACTCCACGGATTCCCCCTCCGATCACTGTACAATATACCTGAGAATCCTGCCAAATAAAAATCTAATAGATAACAAAAGAAGAATAAATTGTTGAAGCATGACATCTCACAAAAACCTATCAACATGCTGAAAAATAATATCAACATTCCCTGACAGCACAAATGCCGAAGCACGGACCCATTCTTTAAAGCTGCATCAGACTAGCTGAAACAGAAAGTATATTTGCCATTGGCCAATGGTCTTCATTCGCGCCGATTCATTCCACATTGACACGCAGGTATATATATGATCAAACAGGAAAAACCCCAGAAGATAAACCAAAACTCAAAAATAATCAACGATCCTATTAAAAATCCAGTAATCAAGGAGCATTTCACATCTTAAAAACCATAAAAAGCAATTTCTCATCATGACGTCATTAGTGGTAGAAAATCACGGAAGGTGTATGGTAGATCCTCAAGTGCAAGAAATTACCAGGTTACCTTTAAAAATATGAACCACTATCTTAACTTGCTACCTTGATTTAATAGAAAATACCTCCAAAAACAGCAACTCTTCTCTTTTTGCATTAGTTGCATTCCAAACCTTCTCTAATTAAAAAGATACAGTATAAAATCTGGG
The DNA here is from genome assembly GCA_963932465.1 of Maratus speciosus. Classification (NCBI taxonomy): domain Eukaryota; kingdom Metazoa; phylum Arthropoda; class Arachnida; order Araneae; family Salticidae; genus Maratus; species Maratus speciosus. Next base: position 345,292,396 of record OZ010799.1, on the reverse strand, counting down.
CAATAGCTACCATCAACAAAAACTTTGTAAACCACCGGGAAAAAGGATAAAAACAGCTTACAGAAATTCCACCAATAAAAGAACTTTCCTACTTAAACGAGAATCATCCCTGAACACACCAGGTATTCTAATTCCATCTTTGAACTGACTCTTAAAACAGGAAACTCATTAAAACCTCAATCTCTATCAGATCTATAAACATAGTCAATCCAAAAAGGGTGAATTTGAATCACTTAAACTCTAACATTTGATTCAATTCTAAAAATATGTGAAGAGATTGACAAGTTAATCCAAGATATTCCAGATTACAAGAGGTATCAGATCTGCAACATACTCACAATTTCCCAGGGTTTAAATTCTGAACAATACAAATACTGAAACTTTAATTTTAAAAATGAATTCCAGAATCTCTTCAAAGTTAAAAATCCAAACAGAGTTGATTAAAAATTAATCTTACAGCAACATAAATCTGTTCCTTTACCATGAGGAACATGTAGGCCAAAATGGGAAAAAGTTAAACTAAATGATTTTAAATAAAACATCTTTAAAAACTTTAAACTTTAACATATTTAATAAAAACCTGTAAGAACTTAAACAATAAAATAATAGTTCATTATATAATGTTTGATAGCTACAACCTGAAGTCCCTCCCTCAAAAAGCTTCCCTCAGGAATTAATTGAAAAACCACAGTGCCTTAAAAATAATATTTGACACAAGGTAGTCAATCCAAACCAAGAAAACATTTAAATGAGTAGAGGAACTTATATGGCCAGCAAAGATTACTTAAGTTTAATTTTAACAGATGAAAACTAAAGAAAACAAAATAAAAAATTAAACATTGTCTTAATAGAGTTTCTTTAAACAAATCCCACCTAATTTAGGGACCTAATACTTAAGTGCAGACTCAAATTACACGTCATTACACCTAATTAAAAAATTCAAAAGATCTTAAAGAAAAGAAACTTGTTAAATTACAGACAATGATAAAAATTAAACATTTACAATCTTTTATATTAATAATCAAAAACTGCCTATAGAAGTATTAAAAACTTAACTAAACAAATAATCCCACTAAATGGCCACAAATCCCCCAATTTCAAACATGAACCCATAAGAACTTCATTAGAGTTCTACTTTTAAAAAGGTTCTCATCCAAGATACGGCTGCAAGAAAACATTTCAAAAATATGCATTTATAAGAGATTATCAATCAGGGCAAACAAATCAAAAATGAATAAATTAAAACAAATTCATCTTTATTCACAGAATATATATTAAACATAAAACAATAAATAAGTCACTGAAAACATCCTGACCAACTGACTTCCAATATAGCCCAGCTGTGCATATGACTATTTAAAAATTGATAAGTCATATTTAAAAATTCAATGTAACTCAGCGACAAAAACTTAGATTAAATAGTCAAAAGAAAAATTCATAAATGTATCTTACATGACCCTCTATTAAAGTTAAAGCTAAAAAAAGTTTAAGTTCAAGAAGATAAAAAATTCTTAACATTTACTGAAAGTAAGAAATTATATTTATAAAAACTATCAAAGTAAACTTTTAGGTAATCGAACATGTCCCATTTAAGAAAAATATTAAACAGTCGAACTTCCAAAAACATACTGATAGTTAAAAATCGATACTATTAACAAAAATCAAAAGAAATTTGATTAACTATTGATAAAGCTATTAAGCATAAGAATTTACATTTAAACTATTGAAAAGATTAAATAAGAGGATCAAAAGATTAACTGTAAATAGAACAAACCGTAGAAATTCAAAATTAACCGGGTCAGGCAGATAGGCAATCACAATCTGTTTAACAGAAATTGACATTTAAAAACATTGCCCCCATTACAAATTCTAACCTGACAAAAATTTTACATCTTTATAAGAAAATTTTAAACATAAATTTATTAAAGGATTTTTACCCCGATCAACAACTCCCAATCTCTAAATATTTACAAAGAGCTATAACAAGCATTTAACTATTTTAAAAATATGAAGAAACACTTTCCATAAAATTTCTATCTTAAAAATTCAAAATTTAACAAAAACTGATCTACAGCTTAGAGATCCCGAAATTTCAAAAGATTCATAAAACTCTTTAGCACACATTAAAAATTAATAGGAGACAATTGCAGAAAAATAGAACATGATGGCATACACTTTAAGTACCTAAAACTTCATTAAAAAATTTCAAAAATCACTTTTGAATCACACAGGGATCCAAAAAAAAAATTGAATGTGTTGTCCACGGAGATCATGAACCGCTATTGGCTAGATGACTCAGGAACAATAAAATGTTCAACTTCTTGGTCACTAAATGTCTCATCAAAAGTTCTGCATACCGATAATAGTCACATGTTAAATGATAAAAGTCAAAAGTTTCCAAAAAAAAACAAAACAGAAAACCTTCGATGACTTCCGATCAGGCTCACTTATGCTACTTTCAATCATCACCGCCCAGCACGCGACCATTGCGATACTGGGGAAGGCACCATTAACAGTTCTTGAAAAAAAAATGCATAAACCATTCTTAAACTATGGTAGATGACACACTTTCATGAAAAACTTGACAAAAATGTAGGCATTACTAAACATCTCGAATCTTGACTTGAAGCACCTGAAGCACCTGAAGCACAGATTTACTTTTCAGACATTAAGATCCAGCCTAACTTGAAAGATATTAATCAAAATATGCAAATTAGTGCATATAAACTGCATAGAACAATCATGCAGTTCCATCCACTTCAAAATATGCATATTTTATCACTTGAAAACATGCTGATTTAATCACATCAAAAACGTGTAGATTCATAAAGCAGATTTAAAAAGGTGTAGAACAACTCACAAGGAAATAGGAAAGGACTCAGTCAACTTCTTTTATAGGTGACATTCTTTCAATATTCACAACTTGAACACTGTCTTCAACAGGATATTATTGTAAATATGCCATGAGTTCAAAAAAAATCTCAAACTATTTACTTTATAGAAAAACTTTTAACTATTAAAAAATTTTTTTTCAAAGATATCATAGAACTTGTATATTACTTAAAAAAAAATTCAAAATTATCAGAAAAATTCAATTTATAAACTTAACAATATTGTAAACTAACCGCCCCCCCATCGCAAAGCATCGCTAAATAGCTAATGGGGTCAGCGTTCACCACCATAATGCCGTACCCATAAGGGTTAAATACGGTAATTATAAAATAAAATGATATATATATCTATTAAAAAATCATAAAATCACATAAATTACGTTTTATTAAACTATTATAACAAAAAAAATAATTTCTCTTCAATTTTTAAATAAAGTTTCTATTAAATTTTTAAACCATTAACACAGTTAGGGACGGGCCCATAACCGTGATGTCATTAAATTAATGACAAGGATTAAACTAAATTAGATTAGCAGAGTTTAATTAAAAGCACGATGAAAGCTAACGCTAATAGTCCCAATAAAGTATTAAATAGTTTATGAAAAAGAAAAGAAACGTATGGTGGCGAAATAAAAACAAAGTAAGTTTAAAAACAAACTAACGTTTATTAACTAAAATATAAAATAAGTTTAAATATAGTTCAAACAATAAATCAAATCTTTAAATTCAATAAATATATTTAAGCTGTCAAATTAAATATAAATACATATCCAGAAAGCCATATGACAATAAAAGAAAACTGAACTCATAGCAATAAAGAAATGAAAAAGATCACAGAATGACTGGTCCTCCTCAAAGTTCCATGTTGTTCACAAACATCTAATACGCCGATGAATATTAAACTGAAACATAGTGAATCACATATCCGTGCCGAGACAACTCCGGGAAAAATACTTCTTTATAGATGAAGATGCGTTGTAGATAGCCATTAGGTGAAACGTCAAAATATAGATGCCGATAACAAATAGCGAGTAAAACATCTCTAACTTCATCATAACAATAGCCAACTTGACTCACACATCAGTGTATCCATTTAAACACGATGTACGCAGAGTCCATCTTTAAAGAGTCGAGACGAAGTCATAAACTATCGAACTCATAACAATCAACTTATAAAATGGCCGACGAACGATGAAGTAGGAAGTAAGTAAAAACATCAACTTATTAAAAGCACACAGCAACTCAAGAAGACATCTCCAGCCATAATAGCACTATTAAAATGTCGTTGAAAACCAACACTGTTAGTAAAAAGGACGAGACGGAACACGTAGACAAACACAGGAAAAGAAAGCAACGAGTGCAGACAGGCAGGCAGGCAGGCGAAGAAGGAGAGAAACGTATTTCAATTTATATCAGCCGGGCGTTCGAATAACGCCTCATTACGCAATGCAAGGAGCAACTGCAGACAGTTCCAGAATGAGATCATCATGACGAAGGAACGCAGAGCCGATGTGTCGTAAACTCAAACGAGCGACGCCATCTGGCGGCGATCGAGAAACTAATCTATGATCATCATTCAAACGAAATGCGTGCTCATGTTTGCAAGGAAGCAGACAATTGAAAAACATGAATATGAACGGCAAAGAAAGATAAACATCGTAAAAAGGAATTAAAGATAGAATAACAGGAATGAATAAAAAGGTAAGTAAAATGACTTTATATATTGTTAATAAAAGAAATATCTTAATAAAAGAAATATATATAAAGGAAATATATTTTAATAAAGGAGATATATTTTAATAAAGGAAATACTTTAAGTGTTAAATAAATATAAAGGAAATATGCAGTGTTAAATATAGAGGGATGCAGAGGAGACATATCTGGACAGTGTCAAGACAGGAAATAAGGTATTTACTCTTATCAAAACTTACCACAAGCGATTATAATGATTCAGTGGAAATCACTCATAGTGCAAAAGCTAGAGGACAACAGTGGGAGTAGCACTGATGAATATGAAGTAGAAGACGAAGTGACAAGTATTAAGTCCTTCATATCAAGAAGCTCTTAACCCTCCGAGTGTCTTGCAAAAGGGTAAAATTGTAATGTTGTTTTCTTTGCATTTTGTTTTAAATGCTAAGAAAATACGATTCCTTCAACATTATAAGAAATATTTAATTACAAATATGAATGTAATCCTTGAGAATATTAATCATTCTCCAATGTATTTAAAATTCATTAAATCTATAGAATTATATAATCTTAAATATTGCTTGTATTGCTGTGAAACCTGGAGCTTAGTGAACGGAATAATACGCCCCAAACACTTAGAGGGTTAAGAAGCTTTTACTTAATTTTTACTTAGAGCGAAATAATTATGAAATGATACTAATATTACCTGAAGTAGAATGTGCTACCGAAAAAGAAGCGATTAAGAAAAAAAAAAAAAATAAACAAACTACAATATTTGATTTTTTTTTCTAAATAAGGTTAAGATAATAGAATTTAAAGGCATTTATTAAGGTAAATATAACTTTTTTTTTTTTTTTTTTTCAAAATCTGTAATTTTGATTTATACCAGTGTGTTTGTGTACTATCAATTTGTAGTGTAAATTAATATTACTATAAATATATGAAAACATGTACAAAGATTTCATGTTTATTTAATTAAAAAATTTTTTAAATATACGTTAGTTTTAATTTTTAGCCAAAGAAACCTTTCATACTCTGTGAACGGGATGTCTATAAAGTTTTTCTGTCTAAGCCAGAAATGTGTCTAAGGAGGAATTTTATTTCAGTACCAAGCAATTCCGCCTTAGACAGATTTCACTGTACTTCTATATATTATATATATTTATTATATTGCATATTACTCACAAGATACACAAACATTTTTTTTTTTTTTAAGCATTGTTTGGGAGGGGAGGGGGGGGAGAATGCCTATTTTTCTATTTACAGATGTGCACTAATGGATTAAATAAACCTTTTTCTTATTTTTATACAACAATACTCAAAAGTTATATTATTAGAACAAGATGCAGATATTTTTTATATAACATGTGCAAAATGTAAATGTTTTATTAAATTAATTTTGTTACATTGAAATTTGTTTTTGTGTGTTTACATTAATTTTCTTGGATGTGAAAATTTTATAAACCAATTTTGATACAGTCTCTTTCTTATTTTAGATGTTGATGAAATGATATTTATGCTTACAGATAATCCAGTAAGTTAAAATACACTTATTTATTTAATTAAATTGTTACTTTTTTTTTATATATAGATTCATATTTTAAATTGGACATTTAGAATTAAAAATTCTACATGCAATTTTTATTTTATATTTTGGTGGTGTATAAAAGTGTTCAGCTTAGCAAAAAATGTGTATGTTTATTTTACTTTTATATATTTATTCCAGGTTTCAATGGTTCGACCTTCTAGAATAAACCAGATGTTTGCTTCTCGTGCCTGTCGTAAATCTGTTATGATAGGAACTGCCCTCACCTTTCCAATGATGAAAAAGGTACTCATAATAAAATTTTAATTAATTTAATTAGGAATGAGAATCTTCAGACTGTCTAAATTTCAGACTTTTCTTAAACATTTGAAGAAATTTGAGAAAACTTTAAATAAAATCAGCTTGGATAAAGCTGATTAATTTCGCGAAATTCTTATTCATAATGATTTAGTATTGATAAAAATTAGTATTGAATCTTCTATAATCGGTTTCCACTAAATTGAGCTTCGTGCGTTTGAATAACATAAGCTAGCTTTTTAAAAATAAGGAATATGAAAGTTACCTCTTCCTCCCGGCACTGGCCGGAAGGACTTTTTTATTTCATTTTCTGCTTCACGTGAAAATCTTCTGATTGGAAATTAATTATTGAGGAGAAATTATTAATCCAGGTTTTCCAATTTTTGGCAACGAATATGAAAAATAATGAATTTTTGAATTATTAAGAAAAATATTTGAATAAAATAAATAAAGCACAGTCTATGTTCATTTCAGGGTTATAATACATCTAGTAAACATACAAAAGCATCAATTCATCCGTTTGGACATTGACTTCATTCAAACATTCATTTGCACTATAATATTATAAGGATTAGAAAAGGTTTTTGTTCAGATTGGGCTTGTCTGTGTATTTATAGTGTTGTTGCTAAAGTGAAAGACATGGCTCGTAATGTTACCTTGACCCATTGTTCCATTCAGATGGAAGTTTTAGAAGCCAAAGATTTGTCATTTATATTCAAAACTATGTTAGAAGATAGCATTATTAAGATAAGAATAAATTTGTGTATCTTAATATAGTAGACTCCCTCAAATCCTCAGCCCTAAAATCCACAAATGCCTAAAATCCACACATCATTATAGATGTAAACAATGAAAATTTCAATTCAGATTTAGGGCAAAATGACAAAATTTTTTAGTTTTATATCATTCCATATGTATTTTAATATATAATTCTCGATAATATGACTGAACTCAAGGTTTTTCATGACGGAAATATAAATTTATTTCAGCGAAAAGAAAAAAAAAAAGATATTGCTTATATCACTGGATAACGCAATCTTTTTACCAAATATATTTATGTATTAATCAAGCTTTTTTAGTTATTTAGACTGCTAAACCTGAAATAAAACTTCTTTACTTTATGATTTTGATTTGAATTAGTAGGGTACCTTTATGAGGAAAGTTTGATTGAATAATTCAAGGAAAATATATCCCATCTGTACTCTATTATGCATATTCAATTATACATAGGGATTACAATCCCGGGATCCCGGATCATTTTTAATCCCGAAAATCCCAGGATCTTGTCTGCCAAATCCCGGGATTTTCGGGATTGTCCTTTTTTTTTTTTTTAAATGGAACAATATTCAGCTGAAATAAAAAAAATATATATTTATAGACTTTCTCTTTTGGAAAGAAAAAGAATTAATTTTTATGAAATTTATATATCGTTGAAAAAATATACATATTTCAAGTATTTTTTACATATTTCAAAGCGATTAAATCGTTTAACATGAAAACCTTTTGACTTGCAAACAGATGTAACCCACTCGGCTATTATTCATGATCAATGAAATCATTTGTTTATTTCCATTTCGCCGCGTTTAGAAAACCAGTCGTTTCAGCAACCGGGAATCACAAAATTTCGAATTAGAGTTTACTGATAAGCGTCGCATTTGAGTTTCATAGTCATTATTATGTGCTAACTTCTTTGCTTTTCGGGCGTTTATACCTATTTTGCTTTAAAGGTGTCTAATGAAAAGGATTTTGTAGCTCATAGGAAAGATAATGATTCATCTTTAGTATGGCACTGCTATTTAAGGTCAAAAGATGTAGCCAAGTGCTTAAAACGTTAGGTGCATCGACTAAGGGTTGCATGCACATTTATCGACGAAACATGGTACTAAAGTTTAGAAAGAATTTAATACATCATCTCTTCCTTCCACACGTCAAGATTGCATAGAACATGCATTGCTTTCTAAAAATCGGAAAATAGAATATTATTTTAGTAGTGATAAGGAATCACTGGATTTAATTTTATTGCGAATGACAGCTAAAGACTGTTTTTCATTTAACTTCAACTGATTTAAGAAATTTACTGATAGCTAAAGGCTATAATGATTTGCCAAAATCTGCAGTATCAATTCGAAATAGTGTAGTGAACTATAATAAAAGAGTTAATTACAAGTGAAATACAAACTTTTAAAAATTCAGGAAAAAAATTTAGTTTGACTTTTGACGAATGGACATTTACTGCAAGAAAGCGATTTATGAATATTAATGCCCATTCAAGAAATTTAAATTTGAGCAAATTCAGGAATTTAGGCCTTATGCGCATATATGTATCTTTTACAGCAAAAAAGTGCATTGAAATGCTAACAGAGTGCTTAAACGAATATGACATTTCCCTAAAAACAGACAATGTTACAACTGGGACTTGGAGATGAAACTTTAGATGCTGTCATATTTCTTAGAACATATTTTCAAAGGAATACCGATTAGTTAGGAAACAGTGAACTATTCAAAATAATCTTTTTTTTTCACGAGGTACGTAATAATTTTTTATATTATGCAACGTTTTCGAATTTTAACAGCTATTGCTATTTAGAAATTTAAACTATACATCTATGTATTATTTTATTCTATGTGTGTGTATGCTAAGTTCTTTTATTTCAAGAAAAAAAATCTTCATGTTAGGGAAAACCTTGCATTTGCAATATCCTAGAATTATAAACTTTAATTACATGAGTATGAGAATAATTCATAATTTAATTTGTGATATTAATTAGTTTTTAATATTGTAAATATTAAACTATTCAAAAACTTGTTTAACAGGAAATAAAAGAAATTATCTAGAAGATGAAGCATAGACATTTCATGTTTTTTGTCGCATTTTCAAACATCAACAGCGTATTTCTTTTAATTTTCAATTGTTCTAATTTATCCTATAAGTTTTGATATAAGATAAGTTAATTTTTTTAATTTGGTATATTTTCATATGTAAATTAGGCTGTAATTTTGCTTTGTCTTTTCTATAGTATTATGATATTTAGCTATTGTAAAAATTGATGATATTACAGAAATTCTAATTTTCCTAATCCCGGGATTGAATCTAAACAATCCCGAAATCCCGGGATTGGAAATTAGTCTCGGGATTGTAACCCCTAATTATACATTATTAATTATTTACTTGACCTGTGCTTTTAATAATTTAATCATTTGTAAAATTGTCTTACTTTTTATCATTTTAGTTTATTACTTAATTATTTTAATATTTTATTTTATTTCAAGCATTCATTATAATTTTGATTGCATTATTACATTCAAATTACTGCTTAAAAATATGTAAACAAAGCAATGACCAGAAATCCACAAAATTTTAAAATCTGCACAACCTCTGGTCCCAAGCTGTGCAGATTTAAGAGTCTCTACTGTACTGTCGTCTTATATGATTCCTGTATATTTTAATAACTTTTTAATGATATAAGAAACAAGTACCTACTATTTCTTCTTCATTCTGAAGTTCACTGATTTTCACAGGCAAGGCTCTTTGAATTAAGAAAAGATCTTGTTAAAATTAACAAAAATTTTGCATCATTTTTTTCCGATGAAACGTGGCTAAGTATATTGGCATATCTTGCAAATGAATTGTCAAAATTAATCAAATTAAATCTTTCTCTACCAGGTAATTTTTTGACTGTTTTCAATATCCATGAGAAAAAAAAAAATGGCTTTGAGAAGAAACTTTATTTTATGTATCAGTTGTGTGAAACAGACATTTTTCAACATTTCATTTCCTTGTTTGTTTGTTTTTTTAAATAAAGAAAAGATTTCATTATTGAAAAAGAATTATGCAAGGATATATATTCACATCTTGAAACATTGAGATCACAATTCGAAACTTATTTTCCTAATAGTAAATGTAACAAATTTTCATGGGATCATGATCCTCTCATTTGTAGTATTGAAAATAACAAACTGTTATTGAAGGAAAGAGAACAGTTAATTAAGGCATCGAAGGACATCAGGCTCAAATTGAAATTCCAAGAAGAACATATGATTAATTTTTGGGCTTCATTAGCAGTGAGGTATTAAAAATTATAGCCAGTTTCTTTCAACATATCAATGTGATGAAGTGTTATCATCGCTAACTCAAATTTTTAAACAAGTGGGTAAGTGTGATCATACATCGCACAAAGGGTTTCGTTTAATATTCCTTTCAAAACACTTTCTTTCAAAACGTCCAGTACATTTATCGCCATAGAATACCTTCTAAATTTTGGCAAACACATCCTAAACTATGTTAAAGTTCCAAACATATTCGCTTTGTTATATTTCCTAATTTTGTTCGCCCCCCCTCCAAATGCTACGATATATCACATGACGGGTATCTGCCAAATTTAGAAAAGTGCTCCCCTTGGGGGGGAGTGGGCAGATGGTCACCATGATTTTTGACGCGGCCTGATTTTAAAAATTTATGTTATGTTTTATAAGCCATATTAAAGTTTCAAACAGATCGTCCAGTTATATTTCCTAATTTTGTTCCTAACCAATAGGGAAACAGGAAAACCTGGGTTCCCGATTGGTTAATGAACTTCTCAGTTGAATCCGCTTCTCATAAATGAGCAAGCTTCCCTTATTCTTTGCACTGAGGACGGTACGCTAAACGCTACCGAAACTAGTCTGTGAAAGTTTTGCTTGTTCTGGCGTTTTTAACGTTGCTTTTGAAAGGTATATCATTCTGTGCCATGTAGCATCTTATTAATTATGTTGAAATTGTGCCTCCTCTCCTTTGGATTGACGAATCTGTTGAAATATTTAACTCTTTCAGGGGTGCCGTTTGCATGATGCAAATGTATAAATTTAAATCCCAAACTGTCAGTTGCTACCAAGAACTTTTTAGTACAATTTTGTTCTCATAATATACCTAAAGAAAAGCTTTTGATTATTTTCAAATAAATTTGTTCTTAAATTCTAGTGTCAATCAATTATTTCATCATTTTTGGAGCAGAAACACCTTTCCCCTGAAAGGGTTTAAGATGAAGAGGTATATAATCAAACAGCAAAAACTGAAATTAACCTGGATTTCACAAATATTTCTATAAAATGCAAGAAAACTTCTGAATACCCTCTAACAATTTTTCTTAACTATTGTTTTGACGTTGGGCCCCAAAAACGTTTTTGTTCTTGGGCATCTGACAACCTTATTGGGCTCTAATTTGCCCATTATGTTCAAGATTGTCATGCACTAAAAGATTTAACCCTCTCATAGACAAGCCTTTGTTAATACATTCACTAAGATCCAGGTTTCACTGTAATATAAGCATTATTTAAAGTAATATAATTTTATTGATTTAATGCTTTTCTGATACATTGAACAATGATTAATACTCTTAAGGATTACATTCATATTCGTAATTAAGTTTTTTTATGCAATGTTGAAAGAATCGTCTTTTTTTAGCATTTAAAACAAAATAAAGAGAAAATAACATTACAATTTTGTGCTTTTGCTAGACTGTCAGAGGGTTAAACAGCCATCAAACTTAATAAATGGGCTTTTTCTGTAAGCTTTGTTGATATACACATTTCTTTTACATGATTGAATTAAAAATTAATATAATTGTACATTTTTAGACACTATTTTTTATAAAATGTTGATGTCTCAAGCAAATCTGATTTTTCTCCTATTTTCCTCTTGGGTTCAAGATATTGCATTTCAATTGTGTTATAGAACATTTAAACATATCTTGTTAGATAGAGCGTACACCCTCTGGTCTTTTTACGACTACACCACTAATTAAAACTGCTTGGTTTAAACCATGCCAACCCTGATTGTAAGCATTAATTATCCTTTTTTAAAGTCAACAGTATTATCACCCATGTTTTCTTTCCCTTGCAGCTTCTCGCAGATTTACATTTCTAATTTGATATATACCGTAAAATACCATTAATCCGCCCCCTTCCCCCCCAAACATGACGGAGAATCGTAAGAAAGTCGGAGGGGGCGCTTACACGGTATTAAAATTGTAGTAATGATATCTATGGGTGGTGGGGTGGGGGATGGTAATGGCCGATCATTGCAAAATATGCATTATTTTAATAAAGTGAGAAAAGAAAAACATTTTGAAAAAAAAAAATTATATACAAAATAGAAAAACAGTATAACTTCGCGATTAATGGTGATTTCAAATTATAGAAAATTCTGGATTTCAAAAGCTTTGAAACTGGAATGCATAATAACACTAATATCTGTCATAAGACAAATAACAACACTAATATCTGTCATTAATATGGTAACAGAAAAATAAAAGGAACTTAATAATTTAAAATAATTAAAAAACACTAAGAAATTGCGTTTGAAAATGTCCTAAAATTCTTTTTAAAACTAGTAACATTTTATGCTGTGTCGCCATCTGTTGTAAATTAGGGAGATTAAATAACCATTTTTTTTTTAATCATCATTTCTTATCTATAAAGGCTAAATTAATAATACAAATCACAATAATAACATGAAAAATATTGCAAATGAAACTAATTAAAAAAAAAAAAGAAGAAAATGCGAAAAACGCAAAAGCATTTTTGTTTCTAGTTGCGATTTTTATCCCGCGCAGCATATTTTTCAGGACGGATTCTGTTCTGAAATTTCCAAGTATTCATTTCCGAAAGTTTTAAAAAATTGGCATGAAAATTCGGACATTAAAAAGTGCTCATGAGAAAAAAAATTCTGGGCTGCAAAAAAAAACTTTTTAACATAAAACAGTCTAATCGTGTTTTTGTAAATATTTATACAGGAATTCCCTTCCTTATGAACAAGGGTGCCATATTTTAAGAATTCTTGGGGGGGGGGGGGGGGGGGGGGGGTTCCTTGAGGAGCAAGGTTTGAAATAGTGTGCAAAATCGCACGATTTGTGATAAACTATCGCGAATTTCGACAAATGACCGTTTAAAAAAAATCAATTTCGTCAATTGGTCGCAGAAGAAAATAAATTTCGTTGAAGGATCGTGGCAAAAACGTGAATTTTGTCAAAATATCGCAGAAAGAAAACGCGAATTTCGTCAAAAGACCAGTAAGATAGTGCAAATTTCATCGAAAGATTAGTAAGAAAACGCAAATTTCGCCGAAAGATCGCAGAAAGAAAACACTAATTTAGTCAAAGGATCGTGGTAAAAAAACGCAAAATTCGTCAAAGGATCGCGTAAAAAATGAGAATTTCGTCAAAAGTTCATGGTAAAAAGTGCAGATTTCAACAAAGAATCGGGATAGGAAAATGTGAATTACGATTGTGGGGAAAAAATTGTGAATACTCTGAAATGATGGCAGGAAAAAAATCGCGAATTCCGTGAAAATTTACTGCACTGAGCTAAAAAATTGGAACCAGGCTCCTTTAAGAAAAAACGCTGCGAAATGAAAATAAACTCTAAAAATCGTATAAAAATTTTCAGAGGAAAAAATTTATTATATTGAGTTGAAAGACGGAAACCTTATTCCTTTTACGAATGTCAAAAGATGGCTGTGAAATACGAAAAACCAACCAACCAATCTCCAGATTAATTTAAATTTTGTGTGCTACGATTTCTCCTTTTCAAAGGTTGGCAGGTCTGCTATTATTTAATATATTTAGTAATAATAATATACAAGGCTAATGGTATTATAAAAGATATTAATTATATGTATAAATATGAAGTTATGTAGCTGTACAGAATGGAAGTACCGATCGGTAGTGAAAAGTTCTATGACGTGAATCGATTCTTAATCAAATCGTAAAACGAATAACTGAACTTCGTTTACGGCTTCCTCTGAGGTTTACGACAATATGAAAACAAAAGGTAAGTGCAACCCTGGTTACTATTTACGTTTGCGATATATTAAAGAATCATCACGCCTTTCTGATCCATCAGGGGAAAAAAATCACTTGCAAGATAAAATTTTTGGTATTGATCTTGACGTGCACACCGAAATTTTTTTGCGGGGAAGGCGTTTTCTCGGGATTTCTTGAATTTTCCAATTTGTTTATAAAGTGGGAGGGAGGCGCTTAATCAGGAAGGGCAGATTAATGCGATTTTACAGTAGTCCTGATTCACAATTGTCAATTTTTAGTTAAGTATATAACACATACATTTTACAGATATAGGTATGCAGTTTTTTTGTAATGAACTTGTTGCAGGCAAAGAAAAAAATTCTAATTGACCAATTTTGTCTAGAGAGGTTGTGTAAAGCTCTAAAAAGTGTAACTTTTTGAAAACTTATGGCAAAACTTATTTTTTACCTTATTTTGAACTCTTCTGCAATCTACATTGCCTACCCCAAAAGCTAAAGAATTAAATTGTGCTTCAGTTTTTTTAGTAACACTGTGTAGGAATTTTTTAATTTTGCATTGCAAAAAAATTGCAAAAAGGTCATTTTTATGATTTTTTTCCCCTTTATCTCTGGATTGTAATTTTTATCCTCCCCAAAAAAATTTTAATACAGTAGACTCCCTCAAATCTGTACAGTTTGGGACCAGAGGTTGTGCATATTTTAGAATATTGTGGATTTCTGGTCATTGCTTTGATTGCATGTTTAAGCCGTAATTTCAGTGTAATAATGCAATCAAAATTATAATGAATGTTTACAATATAGTAAAATATTAAAATAATTAAATAAAGTAATAAACTAAAACAATGAGAATTAAGATGATTTTAAAAATTATGAAATTATTGAAGGTAAAGGTCAAATAAATAATTAATAATGTACAGTTAAATATGCATAATAAAGATGAGATACATTTACCTTGAATTAATAAATATTTGCCTCTTAAAGGTACCCTACTAATTGAGGACTAAGAATGGAAAATGCTGCAAGTCCAAAAGAAGACATTTTTCAAGAGAGCGAAAAAAAGAAGCCAAACGCACCTCATTTGTCACGTTTGATGTACAATTTCCTACTTCTTTGAACTATTACTGCTAGGTTTAGCACTTCAAGCCTTCTCATGTTTGTTAAGCTTGGCATTTTAAAACATTTTTTCATTAAAAAAAAAAAAAGATTTTTTATTTTTTGGTACTTTCAGTGTTTTCTATTCTTAGTCCTCAATTCACATCAAAATCATAAAATAAGGAAATTTTATTTCAGATTTAGTCAGATTTAATAACCAAAAAAGCTTGATTAATACATAAATATATTTGGTAAAAAGATTGGCATTACCAATGATATCAGCGATATCTTCAATTTTTTTAGAAATTAATTTATACTTCCTTCATGAAAAATCATGAGTTCAGTCATATTAACAAGAGTTATGTATTAAAGTGCCTACAGAATTATAAAAAATTTTAAAAGTCTGCAATTTTGTCCCAACATCTGAACTGAAAGTTTCATTGTTTACATCCGCGATGATGTGCCGATTTCAGGCGTTTGCGAATTTTTTGGTTGCAGATTTGAAGGAGTCTACTGCACTATCTAAACTAAAATCTCTTAAAGTATTCACTAATTGACCAACATATATATGTACGAAAAATGGCTAAAATTTGAAGACCTTAATTAAACCAAAAAAAAAAAAAAACCTTTATATACTATGTAGGTAGGCATCATTTGATTCTTCCAATTAATAATCAACCTCTGCAAAATACATTCCATAGTGAAACATTGTTTGAATTTTATTTATTATTAATGTAATTTATTTATTTTTTTAATTGCAGCTCATTTTGCACATGGGTGAAATAGAACAACCATGGGTAAGTGAATTATTTAAATTGTTAATTTTTTTTTTTTTTTAATTCTGAAAAAGCTCTTTAGTTGCAACACTTTAAAAATTACACACTCAAATTTATATTACATATATAGGGGAGGGTAGTACACAGTGAGACAAAAATTATTATTACTTAACAAATGGCAATGATTTTTATTCTTTTGAAAAATTTTTTGCTACAGCTTTAAGCTACACAAATACGCTACACATTAATGTATAAATGGTTTTAAAAAAGTTATTTATAAAAGTACAGAAGCAGCATAAAGGAGTATCAAAAATTGTCAAAAATACCACAAGTGGTACACAGTGAGACAGTGTATACATTTTCATAAATCATACATTTTTATACTCTATCAATAATTTTCTGCAGTTTTTGACTTCTAATTAATATTTCTAGATTAAAAAAATTTTTTAAATATGAGCCTCGGTTGGACAATGGCAGACATTGGGCTACCTTCATGCCTCTTACGTTTAGTAGATTTCACTAACCATCGCATGCCCCCACACAGGGGCGCACCAGCAGTATCCAGCGCCTGTGTGCAGAACTTCAGTTGACGCCCTATACCCCCCCCCCCCCCCCCCCTCCGAAAATAAAACTTTAAAAAAATTCTATGAGTATCTATAAATGCATAGCTGCCATGCTTTTGGAGTTTTATCTCAGATCAAATAAAGTTTAAATGTGTCTTTTTTCTATAGGGTTCACATTTTATTTAATAAAATTTCTGTTTTCAAACATGTTTAAAATACTTGAAAAATAAGGAAGGTTGGCAGCTATGTAACTAAAATTCGAAACACAGTAAAGCCTGTTAAAATAAAACCTGTCTGCATCAGAATCCTGCATTAAACAGTAAAATTTCATTATCCCGGAGAAAATAATACAATACAATAACAATAGATTGCATCCACACTAAAAAAAGAAAGTTCTTTGGCATTTCTAATTTGCATATCTATATTAATAAAAGAAAGACATTTGTCTTTACTATGCATGTGTTAGCGATGGCTAAGAAAATCTACCGGACATACAGGTCTGAAAATGTGGGATAGACGGTGGCAGATCCAAATGCACCCAGGGCTGAGATTTTCACTTTTTATAATTAGCTGAAATATTAATTAAAAGCCATAATGATGATCGCAAAATGGCGAGCTTTTTTTCTTCAAGGCAATCCTGCCTGTGGATTTCTTCAGACGTTAAGCGGTCCTTCAAACTGACGAAAGCGTGGCGTTCGATGTTTACTTCATTTTGAAATTGTGATGGCCGGGTTCCTAAACCGTTAGAAAAAAAAATAAAAAAAAAATCGTCTTATCTTTCCGATTCCAACGGCATCTATTGTTACTATTTTTAAAAAAACTTTTTTATTTAGCCACCATACGCGTCAGTTTTAAGTTTTTTCGTTTTTCTTAAGTTTCAAAATTTCGAAAAGAAATCACCTGTTAATACATTCTCGGTATTTTTCCGAACCTAACGATATCTCTGGTGTGAAAAAATATTAATATTTACTATTTCAAAAAAAAATCTTGAAGTCATTTCATTGATTCGCCAGAGGTTTTTTTTTTTCTCGTAGTGCAAGTTTTCCCAAGATATCATTTCCCGTCTCAAAAATATATGCTTTGGATATCATTTCGCATTTTAAAAAAGTGAGGGTATGGTGCGCATTTTATACTATTTATGTTTTATCAAGAATTTTTGGTCAGAATTGAAAGTTTTATGTATCTAAATGCCAGAAATTAAATACAAATTCGAGGTTAGCTTGAAAAATCAAACCAGAGCATGTATATCACCCCGGTGTACGCTGCGAAAGCAGTGGAGCCCTCAACTCGAGATTCATGTGGATGGATTTTTATTTAAAAATGACAAATTATACAAATCCGAGGTTGTATCCTGCCGAAAACAGTGTTTTTCACAATATTAATTTCATTTGGAAAGATTTTTGTTAAAAAATATAAAATCAAAACAAACCTGACTATGCGTTGCACGTCCAGTGTATGCTACTGATGCTGAAGACATTGCTCCCCCCTCCCCATTGCTATGTTCGTTTAAAAAAAAATTTGTTTAAAAATATAAAATCATTCAACATTTGATTTTAGGCGTATTTAAAGTTATTACATAATAGTCATTTGCCCGGCCAATGCCGGTCGAGTCGATTAGAAGGACATAAGTACCAGAATTTAAAACTCTTTTTTCATAAATCTATATTTTCCGTTCATATTACAGCGATGTAGCTCGTAACTTATTTATGGCTAAATTGAATTTTTTTTTTTTTTGTCATTTTAGTTTCTGTAGCGTGTACATGCAATGCTAATAAAGGTTCATATTTCAATACTTTCCTATTTATGTTCTGAATTAAAATGAACAAGTCGGTTAGAATCATAACCAGTTATTTATCCAGTATGTGATTAAACACAATTGTATGTAGGTGATGCAGGGAAGGGCCGTCTCTCCGATTCTTTTAAAAAGTAAGAATTTTTGGTTTTTTTATGGCCAAATTTAGCCTACTTTCACCATCCCCTCCCCCTTAACAAAAATTCTATTTCCGCCAAGATGATAGGCACAGAGAACAAGATAGTACCGATAAAAAGTATTCGTTGATCTCGGAGGTCCGTGGTTCTAAAAAACACACAATTTTTTTTCCCAATACATAATAATTTTCACAGAAGTGATCATTTGTAGGGGCGCTAAAAAAATATATTGCTTCGGCTGCCGAAAGTAGGTGCAAGTAGGTCTTATGAGCGCAAAAATCACAGTGTTAAACCTACGACACGGAATGATAAACCTTCAGAAACGTCTGATGCTTCATTTTGCCAATTAAAATTTGTCCCATAGCTGATGCCAGTCTCTTCAATTTAAAATCTCTCCATTGAACAACACACTCATACCTATTCTAGTTTTACATTGTTTCTCTATTCAGGGTAGAGATCTGCACGGGCCCGTACCCGGCCTGGAAAAATGAAGACAAACTTTCAAACGAGTTGGTCCTAGTCGGCAGACTAAAGACCATTTTTTTTTTTTTTTAACAGCCGGGCCGATAAAAAATAGTAATAAATGGACTGGGCCGATAAAAAAATAAACAGACCGGTCGGGCCGATGAAAAAATTAAGCGGGCCGACCAGCCCAATAGAAAAATTTAAACGAAGCCGATAAAATATGAATTATTTTCGATGGATATGACTATGAATAAGTACAATAGTATTGCACGAGCCAATGCATAGTTCGACAACATCATTAATGCCAATAACATAGCCAGCGTAGAGATCGGCATCGGACAGTTAACATTGTGTCTGAGCCCGAGCTTAATTTTTTCAGCAAATTCGTGCTGTGCCCGGGTCAGGCTTACATTTTTTTCTGCAGATGGAACTGGACTTAATTGTTCCCAGGACGTGCCGGGCAGGCAATATGTTTTGTAAAAATAGTAATAGCTATAATGAACTTCTGTTAACGGAATAATTGTAAATATAGTTTATTAAATAGCGGAGAAATATTTTCCAAAATCTACTTTTCATTATGCAGCTTCAAAGGCTATGGTGCTTTTAACCCTCTTTTTTTCTTTTATTCCTAACTACATACATTTTTTAAATGAATCTTTATTTGAATGCTGAAATGAAAAGTGTAAGAGTAGAAATAATCATTAATGTTGCTGTTGTGTACTTTCTGTCTTGGGAACACATAGTAAACTAAAATATACTGTATCATTTCTTCATAACTAATATTTATATGCAGTATTCTTTGAAAAGGATTTTAATTGTAAGAAATCGGAATTTTTTGTAGAAATTGAGTTGAGCTGGGACTGGCATGGTTTAATTGATCTTTGAATGGGTTGGGTTGGGCATATTTTCCCTGATTTTTGTACAGGCCGGGACCGGGCCTGGAAATTACGGTCCGTGTATACCTCTAATTCAGAGCTGTCCAACGTGCCTCCCGTGGACGCCATGCATTGTAAAAAAAAATGGACTAAAAAACGGAAATACTACTAGCAATCTAGACGCCAGTACTATTTCCGTTTTTTTTACGGAATTTTTACCCATAAATTACAGAAAATTTTCCGTTTTTCTGATAAAAAAACGGAAAATTTTCTGTAATTTATGGGTAAAAATTCCGTAAAAAAACGGAAATAGTACTGGCGTCTAGATTGCCAGTAGTATTTCCGTTTTTTAGTCCGTTTTTTTTTACAGTGTGGTGGCACTCTTTGAAGGTTTTCTTGGCACCCATTCCTATTAAAAGCTTTTTTTTTTTTTTTTAAATTAAAAATTCACTTTCTTTCTCGCCTTCTTTAAAATTAATAATATTTGAATGGGGCTCTTTTATTTGTTATCAGTGGCCGTTATTTAGTGATTAAGGTTTCTGGCCCTTCACCTATAAAACCTTTCTTTGATATGTTAGCGTCTGCAAACTGTAATTTTAAATTTATTATGATTTACATTATTTCATCAAATTATTTTTAGTTGTAAGGGACTTATGGCTATAACCATGAGATGTATGCGCATCATATAAGATGCTTGTGAAGCATGTCTACCATTATTTATGACCTGATTACCGCAGAGGAAACTTTTACCAGTATTTCCGAATAGTAATTTTTATCTTATTTATGACAAATTCTGCAGTAAGGAGAATATTGCTATTTTAAAATAAAAAACAGGTAGAATTTATCCCCTATACTATGTAATAAAACTGTACTATTATCTGCCACTACTAGAATGAGATTATAGTGCTGCATGTGTCCAGTCATGTGAATTACGGTGCCTTTCATTTTTTGCAGCTGCATAAGGTGCGCCTCTGTTTATTGAAAGTTTGCACAAGTCTACGTCTAAATCACTTATTAGGAGACTGAGAAATAGAATAAAAATTAATTCAGATGCCAAGAAAAAATATTTTTTGTTTAATTAAATTACGGATTTTTATTTTTAAGTATTTGCTCCTCAACTAAAATCTTTGGCGGCTTTGGTACTTCGGCGCCTGTGTGCGCTGCACACTTTGCACACTTGTTCGGCATGCCCCTGCCCCCACACACACAGAGATAGAGAGAGAGAAAAAACCTTCTTTTATTAATAAATAACTTTTTTTACGTCAGAACTGCATAGTAGATACACAATGAGGCACGTCTCACTGTGTACTTTCGTTACGTTGTAACAAAATGGATGCCATATCTGTTTCATCATCAGTTTCATAGCTTTGAATGCTTGTGTTGTTTTGTCGACATAGTCTATCATTAGATATAGCTAGGTTTGGTTAAGTAAATATATGCCATAATGAAATAAATAAAGTCTAAAATGGACGTTTATGTAACTTTAACTCCTGTAAAATAAATAATTACTTACTATTTTGTTGGACGAGTAACCGAAGTGCCGAAACTACATCCACATGTTGCATAAGATGAGGTGGTTCAGTGTATGTTCCAGCTAGGGGAAAAAGTTATAACTATATGTCAAAATGGCTGCTGTCTCACTGTGTACTTCCCTACCCTATGTGCATGTTGAAATCTTTATTTATCTTTGCACAGAAAAACTATATTTATGAAAACTATTTCTTCATCTTTTAATTTATTTACTATTAATCCCTTCACATTCTATAAATTGTGTAGTGTGATTTTCTGGTAGATACAAAGTGTGAAAGTGAAGGGGTTAAAGTAAGACTGTTCTATAAAAGTCAGGTTGTAATTTAAAATTGTTAATGAAAATTGATTCAATTTCTACATTATTATTTATAAAGAGTTTTGGTTACAGATATTTATAACAAAATGTGTTTTTTTAAATAGGTTTCTAAGAATCTATATTAAAGGATTTGAGAAAGCAGCTAACAAAATTTGGATTAATAAGGAGATTTCATTAGATGGTGTAAAGACCTTTTTATTCAAAGTACAACCAGCACAATTTTACTATCTTGTGTATTATTCTAGATTATTTGGAATGCTTATTAACCTTTTCACCGCTGTGAACTGATATATCCATTCACTAAGCTGTAGATTTCTCTGCAATAGAAGCCTTATCTGGGAGCACGGCAGTGCGTCCGCCAAGTTTGCACAAGCCGTAAGCTACCTTTTCCTGAACCATTTCGGCATACTTCCCCCCCCCCCCCCCCCTCATAACGTCGTTTTAGGGAGAGATATAGACATTTTTCGTTTATACACATGTTCGTATGGTCAAACTGAACTAAGGTTCCAGGATTTCATGTTTCTATATTTAGTAGTTTTCGAAATATTAAATTCCGAAAAAGCGCTTTTTTGTCACTGACTCACTTCGCATCATCAAATAACTAAGGTACTTCTAAAAGTTGTAGAATCATGAAATTTCACAAGTAAGTCGGGTTTGTAGCACAATTAACCAGAAAAATCTGAAAACACAGAATTTCCGCCTCTAAACCCTTTATACAGGGGGTGTTGATTTGGCCGTAAACAGTTCCTACGCCTTCAATTGTGCCAATGTTGGTCGCCAAAACACGATTACAGAGCTTTGAAGGCGGTCACATGATTTCAAGCAGAATAACATTTCATATATATGATTTTCCAAAGATGTTTGTTAAATAGAAAAAATGAACATACCTAAAAATTTTAATCAGTATAGGTTATGATATATTTACGATATTAAAACAATAAAACACTTGACAAAATATAACCGCAATTCGGTACGTTTCCGATATAGTAGCCTTGGCGAAATACAGAAAATAGCCTTGACGAGAAAAGAAATTTGATAATAACGTATTTTCTGGCAATCTATTTACCATGTCATATACACAAGCAATTTTTTCCATATGTATACAATTTATTTAATGTAAGGAACCCGTTTATTTATTTTTATATACCAACATAAATAATCTGTATATAAAAAATAATATTTTATACATGTATAAATAAAATGTTTATATGTATACAAATATATATAAATAACATAAAAGTTCATCAGGTTTGTTTTCGTAGTTGTTTATATCATTTGGCAACATATCTAAGTTTCTGAAGTCCGAATTGCGCCAAAATTTTTTTTAAATGCCAAGGTCCCTATAGTAGAAAAATATCCTAATTCCATATGAAAGTTTAAAAATCTCCTTTTAATTAAATGAAATGTGTAACTAATAAACTATCTTTAACGATGTGCGACAGATGCGGCGTCCGAAGTCCGCTGCTAATGTTATTATATTGTATTATTAGCCTACTTACTGTTAATTTATTGTTAATTTTAAATCTGTAAAAGAAAGATTATAGTTATAGACAAGATATGTTGGTCGCCAAAACCCGATTACAGAAAATTAGCCTGAGTCATAAAGGTGTTACATGATTTCAAGCTGAATGAATTTTTATATGCTTTTACAAAAATCTTAATAAGGCAAATCTTTCAGTTTATCTGTCCATCTTTCTATCTTTTACTTCCTTAAAACAAATTTTATTAAAGACCGGGAGGCGTCTGCACAGATCATCACCTCATCGAGTTGACGGCTGAAATTTTAGGATTAGTTAAATATCGATTAGCGTATTTAAATGTAACTGATCTGACAAGTCATATCTTTGTGGAAACCACCTACAGACCCGATTTTACGGGTTAATTGGTGGATTTTCCATTGTGTTTTCCTGCACCCATTCCTCCATGTTTCCAAACTTTTGGATGCAGGAAAATACAATAGTAAACCTATCAGTTAACCACTAAAATTAGGTCTTCAGGTGGTTTCTACCAAGATATGACTTAACAGACCAGTTGCATTTAAATATGCTAATCTAGTTTTAACTAATCCTAAAATTTCAGCTGTAAACTCGATGAGGTGATGGTGTGTACAGACGTCTATTATAAATGTCGGTATTATAATCTCAATAGCACTCTGGTCAATCTGGCAATTATCTCTACTGTTTATGAAACACTATTCCTTTAAGTGTGTTTTAGTGATGTTAATGAACTTATGCATATAATACGTAATACATTTGCATCATACATATTATAGGTATGTGTATAATACATAATACATATGCATCATTATGACGTCAGAATAAACAAAACATTTTTTTGTCGCCAAATTTGAGAATTGACATGATATATTACCAAATTTGGCTAAACTTTGCTAAATGTCGTCAAGCTTGGCGAATATTTGGCGCTTGTGGCTATTTTTCAATGAGTTAATTATTAATGCCATCTATTTTTATTTTTCCGCATATCATCTGAATAGTTAAATGATATAACGTACTGATATTTCCAAAGTGCTAATTGTTTCGTCACTGCCCAAAACCTCTGCTATTCTTATTATATTGTACTGTTATTATACTTACTGTGGCTATGTTGTTAACCTTTACACCGCTAAAACTTCTGTATTATATAAAGAGAACTTACGGAAACTATTAAAGCATTGAAACTGCCGGTTCTCCTTATGATTAATGTAATTCTATAATATGTAACCTGTTAATCAATATGTACGTTAGAATGAATCTTCTATAATCCGGTTTCTCGCATTTTAGTTTTCAGGTTTCGAGTAAAATTAGCTAAAATCTTAAAACCATGGCACATCGACTAATTCTTCAACACGATCAGATGAGAAGAATGATAGATTTTCAAATGGATCATGGCAGTGAGCCGGTAGTACTTCTATTCTTCCGTAATCGAGTCTATTGAAAAGGTTAACGTGAAACAAAAATATATTAGCATCAATATGGTTTAATGCAAATACAGATATTGTCAAAGGATTTCATAAGAACCATTTCACTTGTACCCAGTCGTATCAGTTAAAATACAACAATTGGCAGTGAGCCCAATTAGAAAAGATTACTTAATAGGATTAAAAATTTCCGCATTAGAGAACGAATTATAACTGCTAAGGAAGCATGCATAAGTGAGTTAAGACATATTTGTCTCGAAAGATGAAATACATAACAACACAAAATATATGATGTGCTTCCATGTTCGTAAAGAGTTCTTGATTTCTCTATCAAAAGTTTCCGAATTGGCGAAAGAATGGGCAAGTAAATTAAATTTTGAATCACAGTAACATGATGCAACGTTTAACATGGAAGTAATACGGTAAATACTGCTTGCTAGAGGCTGCTAGTACTTTAATATAAAAAGAAATAAAGTATAAATTTGTAAAGCTCAATAAAATAAATTTAGGTATTTTTATGTTAGCCGGGCGCAAGTGGCAAATCGCCAAATACCATTTGTTCCCAATTCCCATTGTTTATATTGCATTCATTTCATTTAAAGCTATATACTTTTCAGTCATCTCATTTAAAATAGATGCATTTCCCTCATTTTATTTAATAGAATATTTAACATAGAAATAAATAAATAAATGAATAAGAAAAAATAACATAAATCAAAATATTTTATTTGAAAATCAAAGCATTGTTTCTAATTTACACATGTGAAAAATGAAAACTGCTACTGGCGAAAAAACAAAAGGCGAATGAGGAGATTTGCTCCCGGCTAACATAAAAGTACCGAAATTTAAGTTTTTTCATATTAATATAGTTTAGAATAACAAACTTGAAAAAACATACAAAAAGTAGTGATATCCCAACAAAAAGTTTTCGGTAAAAAAAAAAAAAAGGCGCCAAGTTCTCCTTAATGTTTCGGCCAGAAAAAGTAGTGATATCTGATGTTCGCACAAGTAAAAAGCCAAACATCCCAAATCTTTCATTGAAAATGGCTTCCTGCGACTTGGCCGTTAATGCCTTCGTGAGAGTTTTCAAATTTTAAAATATGTACATATGAGCTACATGCCAAATACATTTTTTGATTATTTGAGGCATTTTGTGACACAGAATACAGACATAAAATACACATTTGAAAAAAGCATTTAAACAACTTCAGTCTATTTAAATGCTTAGAAGTTAAAAATAACAAAATACTTGTACTCAGGAGATAATATCCCTAATTGCTAAAACATAATTAATATCAACTTTTAACAGTTTATAAATCGAATACATCTTAATTTTTGCAAACAAACTATAATAAATGTTCAAACGAAAAAAATCTCTTTCGTCAATACACAAGATTTCAATGTTATACAATAAAATGTAATGTAACATATTATGAGATATGAAGTAAGTAAATTTTGTTTTATATCTTGGATTTTACGTTAATGACTTTAGCTTTAGGCTGTACAAAATGACAATTAAACCGCAAGGGGACTAAATGATCTGTAATCAAAACTAATGTTTGTTGAAACTGAATGGTAGTTATCAGAAATCTTTTACTTATAATGTCTTTATGTGAATTTGCCTCTTTGCATTCTAATATTACTTTTAATATTTAAATAATTCATGAATGCGTAATTTCCAATCATTAATTTTGAAATGCTGTAGAAGGCATTAACGGCCAAATCGCAGGAAGCCATTTTCAATGAAAGATTTGGGATGTTTGGCTTTTTACTTGTGCGAACATCAGATATCACTACTTTTTCTGGCCGAAACATTAAGGAGAACTTGGCGCCTTTTTTTTTTTTTAACCGAAAACTTTTTGTTGGGATTTAAATTAATATAATTCTACAGATATAATCACGTTTTGAAAGATTAAGCTATGATTAATAAACACTCTCAAAGATTATATTTCTATACGTAATTATTTTTTTATACCATGTTTAAAAAATTATCTTTCTTTTATCATTTAAAAAAAAAAAAAGAAAAAAAAATTACAGAGAAAACAGCATTATAATTTTGCCCTTTTTCTCAGTAGTCAGGGGGTTAAACAGAAAGTTTTACATTGTAGTCAGAACATCATTTATCTATCTGACCAAGTAAATGAGTCACTTAACTAGATTTCAGCAATTAAAAAAAAAATAATAATGAAATAGTGTCAACAAATAAATTAATTTTTAGATTTTTGCAATAAAGGAGAGTCTGGATGTAGTTATGAAAGAACAGAAACAAGGATATATTTAGTGTATATATTAAAGAGGTATATATATAAAGGACGGGGGTGGGAAGGTTATTTGAAACTATAAAGGCAAATATAAAAAGTTATGCAAATGCACAATCATTCTATATATTTTCCTTTTGCTTTAAAAAATAGAATTCTTCTTTGTATGAAGAAGTTTTCTTTCTTTCTTAATGTATACAGACTTCAGATTTCATTCCTTACGCAAATTCACAATATTCTATATATTTTCCTTTTGCTTTAAAAAAATAGAATTCGACTTTGTATGAAGAAGTTTTCTTTCTTTCTTAATGTATACAGACTTCAGGTTTTATTCCTTATGCAAATGCACAGTCATTCCATATATTTTCCTTTTGCTTTAAAAAATAGAATTCTACTTTGTATGAAGAAGTTTTCTTTCTTTCTTAATGCATACAGATTTCAGATCTCCCCCCCCCCCCCCCCCCACACACACACCAAATAAATAAACATGTCTTGAACTTGTAAAATTATTTTATTGGAAATGCCAATTGTAATGCAAATCTAAACATGATTTAGATAAATTTTATAACAAGGTTCTTGTTCTGCTTTACACAAAATGTTATTAGTAAAATAAATTAACATATAAAAACAGTAAAGACTTTTTTCATTAAAAGCCAGTCGGTCTGGTCTTTTTAAAAAAGGGCCATTTATTTTGTAGCCTTGTTGTTAAGATGGCATCTTATCTGCTATGTGAGTGAATTTTTTAGTTACAACATGAATTTTGGCTGGCAACTGTTATTTGAAAAAAGACACATGATAAGTGTTTAGGCTGAGATTTGATGAAAAAATCACTTACAAAGAAGGTGAAATTAGCATTTTACAGAGCTTAATTTTGGATATCAGCATATTTATTCATGTATCTGATTATTTGAAATAGCCTCATTCAAATGAATGTTCTAAATCAGTGATACTTAAACTGTGGCCCGCGGACCCCAAAGGATGGGGGGGGGGGGGGGGGGGGGATTGTACTTTTTAACCCTTGAAAACACAAAATCTCAAATCTACCGGGGGGTGGGGGGACATCTCATTGCTCCAGGCCACCCCCTGAATTCAACATTGGAAACACTGCTTCATTTTAAAGCCCTTGAATATTCATTAATGTCTGCAAATTCTATGCACATGCAAAACGGTCTTTATGAATATGCCAAAATATAGTAAAAGTTGTTTTATTAGCAGTATCAAGGTGTTTGAAATATAACAAGAACAAGAAATACATCAAGTTATAAAAAAATTTAAACAGATTAATAATAGAACATAAATTAGTTTTTAATTCCTTTTCCATTTTAAATTATATATAGTATATATATATATATATATACACATATATAATCAAAAGTTATTTTCTTTATTGGAAAAAAAAGTTGGTATTCAGCTGCTGAATATTCAGGTTTCCAGTCTAAAAATTTGGCTGAATATTCAGTATTTTGCTATTCAGCCAAATCACTATTTGTCACATTCCTATTAGTAAGGTCTTTACTTAAAAGCAACACTATTTCCAAATGGTAATTTTTTGTTTATTTAATTGCAGAAAAATGTTACAAATACTATGATCAAATAATGTGATCATTACTTTTTGGAAACAGTGGTGGTTGAAAGTAAGGTTCGTATGCATCCTGTATATAGTAATGAATTCAGGAATATGCAAAGACATATGGAATATGAAAATAGCTCCTTGGTAACTAAGAGTTTTAAGAACCACTAGTCGAAATTAAATGCTATATCATTTTTTATATTTATACATTATTTCTCACTAGTTAAATTATTTTCCACTGTTTAATGATAAAAAGAAAGTATCACTTAAAGTTATGTTCTATTGATATTTTTACTTCCAGAATTGCCCACATGGTCGACCAACTATGAGACACTTATTCAATTTGAATCTTCTGAAGACAGCAGAAAAGGATTCAGCAGATTGATAATTTTTAGAAGTGAATAAATGTAGCTACAATGTAAAATAATTTTATTAATTTAAATAGAAACTCTCATGTACATAAGATGATTTTTATTACATCTACAATAATTATTAAATTTTTTAATTCTTTGTTTTGTTCTTATTTTTTAAGAGAAAAAAATCAGAAATGCCTTGCTTTTATTACTAAGAAATTAATTTTGTTTATTTAGAGCATAGATCTCCAAACAAACTTTTTATTTGAAAGGTCCTTTAATAATGGCCAAGACCTAACACATTATTTTAAGATTCAATAATTTTTCTAAAACAAAAATGAAGCAATTTTTTTTGTTCTTCCTTTTTTTTTATTAGGTAGCCTTGATGCTTTTTAAAATGCTGTTGGTACAATTTAGGTTTTAGAAAATGAGATCTGTTGCCGAATTATATATATACAAAAACTATAAAAGCAAAACCAGGCATGAGAGAGTTCCTCCTAATGGAAGAATTCCACCTTTTTAAAAGCAAATTTGGACATTCTCTGTATTGATGCAAAAATGCAAAGAAAATATTAGAAGCATATTGGGGGAGGGGTCTAGAAAGCTTAATAATTAGACATTTTGTCTACTCAAATCCTTGGAGTTTGTTTCTGAATTGCTGTACTATCAAGTCAAAGGCAAGCTTTTATTATAAGCATCTGAAAGTCATGCAAATTAAGTTCTTTAACTAGGGAAAGGAGTTTCCTTATGGTTCTTTTGGGATAGAATATTTTATTCTATTTATAAAACACTTCTGGGTAATTTCAGTGATGCATTTTGGAAATTTATTTCTGAAGTAAAGATCAATTTGGCGTGCATAGATTTAGCATAGAGTTTTTTTTTCCTTTTAAGTAAAGTCTTAAACATTAAAAATAATACATTTATTTAAAAAAATTAATGTCTGTTCTTCACATATGTTCATCAGATACATTTGGATGGATTTATACTTTTAGCAAACTGTTTCCAACTTTCTTTTTAGATTTAATGAATTTATATGTTTATTTTTCTTTCAATACTTTCTAAGTTACAAAATAAATAAATATACAGTTATAATTTATGTTATTGTATGAATAACTGTTGAAATGCATCTAAATTATACAAGTTTGGCCTTATCGTATAGATGAAAAAAAATTTCCAGCTTTTTTCCCATTTCCCACTTTCATGCCTGCACAACTGTTATGCTTGTTTATGTATTCATTTAAAAAGTTATTTCTGATTACACATTTTGGGTAAATTACTTCTGTTTCTATATTATAACTAGCAAAACCTGTGGCTACCTGTAGTTATTGAAATATGCCAACTGGTATTTGTGTGCTTATTTGCATTAGAGGAAATTATATTGCTACGGATAATTAAAAAATTACTAAGCCACATTTCCAGTAAACACAAACATGAGACTTAATGAGATAATCTAAAATTAATTCCAAATAAATCGTAATTTAGATTGATTTTTTAATATTTTCTGCTCATTTCATTTTTCATTTGAAATTTCAAATTTTTTATAAACTATTCTTAGCAAACATTTACATTTTAAAAGTAAGCACCATGCCGAATTCCAAGCTTCTATGTCAACTGTAATATAGCAATCACAATTTTAGAACATTTTTTGTTTCCACATCCTTTTAAAATTCAAGTTTTGTAAAAACTGCTGTGTGTGAGCAATTACGTCGTGAAAGTAAGATATGCAACATTTTAAGTTTCTATTTCTAACAATTTTAACTAAATAATAATAAGTATGTTTTCTGCTCATTTCCCACCTTTAAATTACGAATTTTTTAGAAACCATTCTTAGTAAGCATTTATATTTTTAAAGTAACCTCCATGCCAAATTTTAAGTTTCTAGCCCCAACAGTATTGCAAAAATCTCAATTTTAGAATATTTTCTGCTCCTGCACCCTTTTAACTTTCAGATTTTTTAAAAACTGTTCTTTTCGATTGTTTGTGTTTGTAAAGAGACAGACATGTCAAATCTCAACTACCATAAATTTCAAGTTTCTATCAATAACAATTCCAAATAAATCGCAATTTAGCATCTTTTCTGGTAATTTCATACCTGAATTTAAAATTTTTTTATAAACTGTTTATACCAAGCATTTACATCTTAAAAGTAACCACCATGCCAAATTCCAAGATTGTATAATAACTATGTCACAGAAATCGCAATTTTAGAACTTTTTTGCTCCTGCACACTTTCAAATTTTGAATTTTTAAAAAGCTGTTCTGTGCTAGCATGTACGTCACTAAAGTAACAGTCATGCTGAATTTCAAGTTTCTAGCTTTAACAATTAAAATGATTTGTAATTTAGAAACATTTTTAGAATGTTTTCCCCTTACTTGACCCTTTTTTATTTCGAATTTTTTAGAAACCTTTCTTAACCCATCTATATCTTAAAACTAACTTCCATACCAAATTTCAAGTTTTTAGCTCTAGCTGTATCACAGACATCTAAATTTTAGAACAATTTTTGCTTTTGTAGCCCAATGCAGGTGGTTGTGGTACTGATACTAATTTAAAATATAGCCTATCTTGGAGCAGATAGTCATCATCATTTTGTCACCATTATTTCTTTTAATTGATTGGGTAATTGCAGAGATTACCCCGTTACAAACAAATACACAAACATTTCTTCTTTATAATATTAGTATAAATAGATAAAAGGTTTCTGTTTGTAAATATACACTATGTGTGTAAATATTAAACAAATTGCTTGTGTGTATAAAATACTAAATAAGCTGCTAGAAAGCATGTGTGAACATTTTTATTCCCTTCTCAATCCCATCAAGGCCCTTATGAAAGACTTTTCTTTCAAATTTTGAGCAACTTTTTACTGACTGACACAGTTTCATAATTTAAAAAAAATTTCATCACTGACAAAAAAAAAAAAAAAAAAAAAAAAAAAAAAAAATCACTACAGAATCTTATGAAAGTGATTAATTTGCTGCATAGCAATATTATTTTTAAAGTATAAAATAAACCGAAAAAATGTTTATTTTTTGAGTTTACATGAAAATGTGTTTCTGATTACTTTGAACAGTTATATAAATTTGCTTGTTTTTTGTTTTGTTAATTGCCAATTAGAGTCAGAGAGGAGAAGGGAGGGATTGCATTCCCTTCCCAAATCTTTGAAAATGTAAAAATTTTGGCCAATTTTAATCATTTGGCACCTTAACAAAAATCTTGATTACTCCCATAGGGCTCCCTGGCAGCTGCCCCACATGCCCCTGCATTAGTCAGGCCCTGGCTTCATGATGTATTCACATCGGTGTTAACCAAATTTTAATTTTTTAACATATGATGTCTTCAGTTGTTTTATTGGTCAAAAATTTCTTCCCAGAAACATATGTCAGTACAGCAAAATTTGTTAATATTTAAAATAGGTCTCTTAATGCATTCTTTTTATTTAAATAGGTTTGACAATCTATATTAGGCTGTTGTGATCATTTTATTTTACACTGCTGGCATTCTGCTTTTACAGAGTCCTATTAAGAAAAAAATTCGCATGAAATTAAAAGATTTCCTAGAAATTGCATTACTTTTTGCAACATACTGATGGCATCAAACAATAATCAGATGCTGACATTGAATTTTGAATCTTGACAGTTTTGAGATATAGTATTTAAATAGGTTTGACAATCTATATTAGGCTGTTGTGATCATTTTATTTTACACTGCTGGCATTCTGCTTTTACAGAGTCCTATTAAGAAAAAAATTCGCATGAAATTAAAAGATTTCCTAGAAATTGCATTACTTTTTGCAACATACTGATGGCATCAAACAATAATCAGATGCTGACATTGAATTTTGAATCTTGACAGTTTTGAGATATAGTATTTAAATAGGTTTGACAATCTATATTAGGCTGTTGTGATCATTTTATTTTACACTGCTGGCATTCTGCTTTTACAGAGTCCTATTAAGAAAAAAATTCGCATGAAATTAAAAGATTTCTTAGAAATTGCATTACTTTTTGCAACATACTGATGGCATCAAACAATAATCAGATGCTGACATTGAATTTTGAATCTTGACAGTTTTGAGATATAGTATTTAAATAGGTTTGACAATCTATATTAGGCTGTTGTGATCATTTTATTTTACACTGCTGGCATTCTGCTTTTACAGAGTCCTATTAAGAAAAAAATTCGCATGAAATTAAAAGATTTCCTAGAAATTGCATTACTTTTTGCAACATACTGATGGCATCAAACAATAATCAGATGCTGACATTGAATTTTGAATCTTGACAGTTTTGAGATATAGTATTTAAATAGGTTTGACAATCTATATTAGGCTGTTGTGATCATTTTATTTTACACTGCTGGCATTCTGCTTTTACAGAGTCCTATTAAGAAAAAAATTCGCATGAAATTAAAAGATTTCCTAGAAATTGCATTACTTTTTGCAACATACTGATGGCATCAAACAATAATCAGATGCTGACATTGAATTTTGAATCTTGACAGTTTTGAGATATAGTATTTAAATAGGTTTGACAATCTATATTAGGCTGTTGTGATCATTTTATTTTACACTGCTGGCATTCTGCTTTTACAGAGTCCTATTAAGAAAAAAATTCGCATGAAATTAAAAGATTTCTTAGAAATTGCATTACTTTTTGCAACATACTGATGGCATCAAACAATAATCAGATGCTGACATTGAATTTTGAATCTTGACAGTTTTGAGATATAGTATTTAAATAGGTTTGACAATCTATATTAGGCTGTTGTGATCATTTTATTTTACACTGCTGGCATTCTGCTTTTACAGAGTCCTATTAAGAAAAAAATTCGCATGAAATTAAAAGATTTCCTAGAAATTGCATTACTTTTTGCAACATACTGATGGCATCAAACAATAATCAGATGCTGACATTGAATTTTGAATCTTGACAGTTTTGAGATATAGTATTTATAGTTATCTTCACAGAAATTTCAGATGGGAATCAAACCCTGTTGACTCCTCATCAAAGCAGAATATAAAGTAAGTGTCCTATCTTAAATGGGAGAGGTAACTGCAAGATTAAATAAGTTTGTTAGTGATGCCAGTTAATACTCAATCAAACATAAAGTACTGTGGAGGAGCACTGATATCTTTTTTTCCCGCTTAATGCAAAAATCAATACAATTATAGACCGGGAGCTGTCAGCACAAACAATCACCTCATCAAGTTCACAGATGAAATTCTAGGATTAGTTAAATCTTGATTCACATATTAAAATGCAATCGGTCTGCCAAGTACTATCTTGGTGGGAAAACACCTGAAAACCCGATTTTAGCGGCTGACTCGTAGGCTTACCATTTTGTTTTCCTGCACCCATTTCTCCATGTTTTCATAGCTTTTGGTGCAGAAAAACACAATGATAAACCTACCCAGCCACTAAAATCGTGTTTTCCACCAAGATAGGGCTTGGAAGACCGATTGCGTTTTAATATGCGAATCAAGATTTAACTAATCCTAGAATTTCATCCGTGAACTCGTTGAGGTGATTGTCTGTGCTGCCGGCTTCCGGCCTATGACATTTCATCAGTTTGTATTAATAATTCACATCAATAAAAAAACAGAAAGCAATAAATAAGTCAAAATTAGTATTGATCAGGGTATTTCAGAAAGGATAGATTAACATAATGAGTTAATCTTCATAAACGTTGTTGATGATGAATCTTAAATGGCAACAAGCTTACTATACTTTTAACATGTCAACATTCTCAAGTACTAAGTTCATTTACCAAAAATAATTTTTTCTAAAAAAGAAATAACTAACTTATCAGTAAGTTCATTAATAACAGCTTTTTCTTGCCTTCTGAGTAGCAAGGTATTCAGTTATTTCTTATTTACTATGTAAACTTTCAAGGAAGCAATATTTTTTACAGTTTTTTATTTCACTTAACTTGGTTCATGTATAGTATGTAAAGATGGAATTTTGCAATTGATTGAACAAATCAGAATCTAATTATATATCATCTGCTGATTTAATCGTTTTTCGACACTTGATGGAGTTTCTGTTGTTTATTTCTGCATAAAACTTTTTTTATCTTTGCAACATCTCTCTTCATATCACTAACCGTTGAAATACCAATGCCATATTCTTGAGCTAATCTTGTGATACTCACACCTGATTCTACACGATTTATGATTTGAATTTTTCCCTTCTATACTTAAAAGTAATGTTTTCTTTATGTAGGCATGAAAATTTTTAGTCTAGTAAAAAACTAGTACTGATTGAATAACTGCTTGAGTACTTCTAACTTGAGTGAATAACTTCAACAATTATCTTTCACATGTA
The DNA here is from genome assembly GCA_963932465.1 of Maratus speciosus. NCBI lineage: Eukaryota > Metazoa > Arthropoda > Arachnida > Araneae > Salticidae > Maratus > Maratus speciosus. The sequence continues at coordinate 345,257,204 of OZ010799.1, read as the reverse complement.
TCACCAACCAATACCAGTGAGAAGCAGAACAATTGTTTGTCACACACTCGAATTCTTTTCCCACTGCTTACTCCCCCACAATACACTTGTTACTCTCCTGGTGAACAGAAGAATCACCTTCTAGACCATATTCCTGTTCTCCCTCCTCCTACTGTGTTCTAGTCCGTTAAATTCAAAGGAATTCTAAAAAAGCGGATCCAAAATATTTATCGGTACTCATGGTTCAGAAAGGACCACTTGCTTACAAGAAATGTGATAATAAGGGGGGAAAAAAAGCATTAAAACTGGATTTTGCACACAAGGAATGTGATAATAAAAAATAAATAAAAACTTTAATGGATTACCCAAGAGTTTTGGTTTAAAAAATTTCGGATAAAAGAGGTTCTACTGTAGTTGAAAATTCATCTTTGTCCAATTAAAACTTCACCAATAAATAAATAAAATACAAATTTAACATAAGTAATGAACTATGTGCTTAAAAAATGAAATAATCAGAATTAAAAAGCTTGCTCTACATATTGAAATCTTTAACACTATTTTCACCGGTGCCGAATGACACCCTTTAAAAGATTTCAATTTATGTTTTTTTTCATTTGTAATTTTTTGATTGAAACAATTACATATCATTTTTAATTCATTGAAGACTTTTTTATGTTTATTACTTTCTTAAAACTACGAGCAAAATAAATGTAAATCAAAACTTTAAAAAAGCGTCATTTGATGCCGGTAGAAATAGTGTTAATGATTTCTTTGGCTATTAACTGATGGCATGTGGCCTAATAAGAAAGTATCGCTTTTAATACATTTCAAAACTTTATTGGAATATATAATTATTATTTTTCATATACAAATGCTTTTTGACGTTGTTAGTAGGCAAGCTATAAAAAATCCATGACATGTAAAAAAATATATAATAGTTTTCAATAAAAAATAATTTTCAACAATGTTCTGTACATAGAACAGTATGTTCTGAAACCCGCTAAGCCTGTGTTTGATTACCTGGCTCTCTGGATTAAATCAAGAAAAGTACTGGAAGTGTACTCGAATTTGGTCATATGTAATATCAACTATATTGCAATACATTCAACTCTGTGAAATCCGCACACTTAGGGACCGAGGGTTTTGTGAATTATACATTTTTGCAGATTATAGATCATTCCTTTGTTTAAATTTTATTTTTCAATAAAAAATAATTTTCAACAATGTTCTGTACATAGAACAGAAACCCGCTAAGCCTGTGTTTGATTCCCTGGTTCTCTGAATTAAATCAAGAAAAGTACTGGAAGTGTACTCGAATTTGGTCATATGTAATATCAACTATATTGCAATACATTCAACTCTGTGAAATCCGCACACTTAGGGACCGAGGGTTTTGTGAATTATACATTTTTGCAGATTATAGATCATTCCTTTGTTTAAATTTTATTTTTCAATAAAAAATAATTTTCAACAATGTTCTGTACATAGAACAGAAACCCGCTAAGCCTGTGTTTGATTCCCTGGTTCTCCGAATTAAATCAAGAAAAGTACTGGAAGTGTACTCGAATTTGGTCATATGTAATATCAACTATATTGCAATACATTCAACTCTGTGAAATCCGCACACTTAGGGACCGAGGGTTTTGTGGATTATACATTTTTGCAGATTATAGATCATTCCTTTGTTTAAATTTTATTTTTTAAAGTCTGACTATAAATTAGGAACAACTGCGCAAAAAATGGAATGGATTTCCAATGGAAAAGAAAAACATAATGCAACATTGGTTTAATATATTTAATAAAAAAGTTAATTTAGAGAAAATTTAAATTATATACAATACAAATTTTACTGATTATGCATTATTGTAAACATTGACACAACACATTGATAGATTCAGTTTTGGTTTGTAGTCAATAATTTTTTCTGTACTCAAGGAAATTTAAATATTTGTACTTGCATATTATTCATTCAAAAACTGATAACTGAAAAAAAAAAGGGTACTTCTTAGTTATCCCGTCGACCAAATTACTGTCGCCAAATTGTAAGATTAAATGCCAATAAAACCATTAATTCGGCGTTTTATTTGTATTTTATTAATGTTTTACTATATTGTACTATTGAAAGGTGTAAGAAATTATGCAAAGAATTGAACCAAATTTGTTTTCGGCTATGGCAAGAAGGTCCTCCTTGAATTTTGAAATATTCCACCGGAAGGGGCACTCTAATAGTGATTATTGTATAATTTTCTCGGTCTTTCGTAATTCCATTGTACATTGACAGCTTGTGCAGCGACAGGAACTTTCCATCCTGCTAAGCCAGCTATTCACAAACAGCTGACGTACAATAGAATAACGAAAAATATTGATTTTATTAAATAACTCATTTTTACTCCGACTAATTGACTGAAGCAGAAATTTAAGATGAAAATCAAAGTTGGTATAGTATTGAACTAATAATATTGAAGTATTAACATGTGTAACTACTTTTTGAAATACTAAGATGTAAGAGATAGAAGAAAGTTTTGGGATTGGCACATCCAACTAGTTTGTTAATGAATCAATAAAAAGTCACAAATCTATTCAAATCTATATTCTTTATTGAAACATTTTTAGATTACATTCAATACTATAAAAATTGCATTACATAGTAAAGAAAAAATTGTCATTATTACTTATTAAAACTTTTTATTAGAAGATAAAAATTCAATTGACTGCTTAGGTTTGAATACTAGCTTTAGATGTAGATATTTATGAACATATATACATGTATATTAAGTAGTAATATAAAAATGTAGTGTTTGACTGTACAGTCTCATTCATAAAAAAAAAAATGATACACTTTTTGTTTTTGAATAAGTTATTATTTATATTAAAATAAAAATAATATCTTTCCAAATTGTAAAAATTTATTAGCATAAGAGTCATTTATATTTTGATTTCAATTTTCATATAGCAATATAAATATGTATGTATAATCTATATATAATGTTTTATTATGTACAGTAGACTCATGAATGCGTCTTTACTTAACCCTTTTCAAGGCATTGGTTACATGGTGTGACCACTAATTTTAATTTTCAAAACTGACAAATGGCACCAAGAATATTTTAATAAAATTTTCCTTTTATACTGAAAGTGTAGAAAAGCAGGTTTTTATTTTCTAAAAAATTCGGTTGTAAATTCTGGTGCCCGTCAATTATTTTCATCATTTTATGAACAGAATTTTTTTGCCCCTGAAAGGGTTTAGGCATATTTTCAGTTAATGAGAACATTCTCTCCATTATTTTCTATTTGCAATTAATGTTAAAGATATTGCTTAAGGCGTAGTCGGATAATGCAAACAATTTTTTTCACTAACTGACCAAGCAGAATCGAAACTGCTTTTGTATATTTCTTTTTTAAAATAACTTTGATGTAATTTTAGTTATTGAGAGATCAAGAAATTATGAGTGACAGCAATGAAGAAAAGAAAACTTTGTACTACTAAAAATGTGAGGAGCTCAAAAACTGAAAATGGCAGCTCATCGATATTAACAATCGAAATGTAATATACAGTAAGTAAATCCCAATTATCCGAGTTTAGTTTTAACAGAGTTCTTTTCTTCAGATGGGCTGGTGGCTTCCATTATTATGAAACAGCCATTATAAATGAAGATGAAAGAGCAGCCGTAAAAAGTTTTACGACTACTGGCCATTTTGCCCCCCCCCCCCCCCCCATTCTGACCAGAAAATCACAGTTCTAACTTTTTATGGCTGTTCTTTCATCTTCACCTAACACTTCATAATAATGGAAGCCATCAGAAGAAAAGGATCCATTCCAAAGGTACAAGTTCAATTTCAAAAAACTATTTAATACTTTGAGCAGAAAGAAATGGCTACAAGTGCAATTTTCATGACATTAATAGAATCACATAGCTGCCAATTTGTATGGTTTTGTTACAGCTAAAATTTAATACAAATTTTTGCCATATTTGATCGTTGACAATTGCTAGATTTCGGCGATTGAATTAGGCAGAATTTACTGATAAGTTTTAGTAGTAAAAAAAAAAAAAAAAAAAAAAAAAAAAATCTTAGAAATTGGTAGCTATGCAGTAGCATAATATTGCAGCAAAATAAAACTGCCACAAAACTGACATTCAACAAACAAAAAACTATCAAGGGCTTTTTCAAATAAACAATTTCATTCCCCATTTTTCTTAAAAGTAACGGAAATGTACATCAAATAATAATTATTAGCACCATAAAAATTAATGAATTAAGTGAAAATTTATATTTCATCGCCTTAGTGGGTGATAATGTGTGTAAATCTGGTTTATCTGAGTTTTTTGCTTATCTGAGATGAGCTTGGTCCATATTAACTTGGATAATCGGGACTCTACCGTAACGGACCAAATTTTTGAATATATTGCAAAACTGGAAAATGATTGGGTAAAAGATCATTTGTTCAAGTATCGCAAAAAAGGTGAGAGTTTAGTTAAATTATGCAAGTATGGCAGTTTCTTTGCAAATTTTACTTGTTTTCAGTAATTTATTTGTTTGTATCAACAAATTGCCAAACTTGCTTTTTAACTAAAATTACTAAATTAAAGACAAAGTTGTCTATTGTAGCATTAAGCTGGCAACCTATCTAATTTCTGTCTAAAACAAAATTCAATTTATTCAAGGAAAAGGATTATTTAACTCCACTAGGGAGCTTGGCTCCCTACGAGCTACGCTTGCCAACCCCTGTTCAGACACTGCAGTCTCTAAAAGCACGCTAATTTGATCGGCTTTAAACAGATTCTGAAAGATTGAATTATAATTTAAAAAATAGTGGCAATCTCCCTATAAACAAGTTTCTATTCATTTCTCTTCGATGGGAATTTTAAGGAAAAATCAGCTGCTGTTAAAAGATACAATGGCTGTTTTCGTCTTTGATTAAATAAAATCAGTCAAACATTTCAAAATAAGCTAATATAATAAGCAAATCTGCATCAAAATGCAAATATATTTCACAAATACCAATGCCTTCTTTTGACGGAAATGACACAGAAGGTTAACGAATCTTAACTAAACCATTTAAGCTATTTCTTTATTTTCTACTTCACAGATTTTTCTCTTTCAAATCATATTTTTTGTCGATGACACTTCATTTTCAGCTTGTAATCTTTTTTATTTTTATTAAATTACTAAATAGTCGCTCGAAAGCAGTCTAAACGCGTTCAATAAAATTAATATTAATCTTATTAATATAATATCAAAATAATGTCTCGCGCAATTTTTAAATTTAAACTGTTTTGCAATATTACTTTTTGTTCATTTTACGTAATAAGTGTAATGTGATGTAATTTCTCCTATTTAAGACTTCTAACGCATGTTAATGAATTTATTATTTTACAATATCCTTTCTCTTTTAAAATTCACGTGTAAGTATAGTTTTTATGAAGTATTTTCAATAAATTCCTGCTTTTCATGCGTAATTATTTAATCCTAATTTAAAAGTTTTTTTTTCTGTCAATAATAGTCACATGTAAAATAAATTTTTAATTTGAAACAAACATTATTATTTGCGCTGTTTATATAGTTGGCAACAGTTTAAATTAATACAATTTCTAAAATAAGTAAAAAATATTTCTCAAAATGCTGAAAATTTGAATTTAAAATAGAAATAAAACCTCAAAAAATGAGTCAAATTAAAAAAGTGAATGCAGTCTGCACATTGGGAAATTCTAACGTATAAAATGATCTAAAAATGAATTAATTCCCACATATAGTTTTTGCTCCTATAAAACTTTTTTAATGGAACGATTTTGTCCAACTTTAGCATTAAATATCTCTTAAAATAATTATTCAATTTGAAAACTGTCTGCACCAGCGTGTTTATCAAACATTTCTCTATAATACCGCCAATTTTCATATTTTTGCATGCAGTATTTTTCTTAATATTAACGGAGAAAGACCTCTGGTCACAAAAAATTCAAAACCAGCGGCGGTGACAGCTTAAGTTACTTTTTTTTAGAATAGAGAGATATTCAAATGTTTACATAATTTGGTCAGTGCTGACAAAAAATGGATATAAAGCCTCATAAATCTGGACAAATTGGAATCTATCCTGTTCAAATTAAAGAAATAACCAATAAAATGAGCCAAACTATATATAAACCTTTGTACTATAACAAGAAAACGCTTCTTATACATTTGGAATAATATAAAAGGTAAATTAATCTATAGGAAAGTAATCAGTATATGAATTACAAGTTATTTAGATCCTACAAAGTTGTATTACTCACAATATATGTTCTTATTCACCAGCACATTTGACACGCACACAGATTTGAAGAAACTACTGGTCTACTTCTAGAATTAATTTCTTGAACATAAGTGCTTCAAATGTTCACAACATCCAGTTATGCTTTAATTTTTTATTCATAGTTGTTGATGCTTTATTTACTTTACTTTAAAGGGTTTTCTGGATTAATGAGATTTTACTATATACAGTAGGACCCCGCTAATCTGAACTAAACTAATTAGGACCGGTGCCTGTTCAGATTACCTGAATTTCCTATAAAAATAGAAAAGAAAAAGATGTGTGCTAAAAAAACTAAGTTATTGCAAACAAACTGGTATTCGAGATTTTTTTAGTATGGCTTCTACGAGTAGGTCTACAGTGCACGTTTTCATTTAATATTCATGTACATATGTTGTATGTACACGTTACTGAGTATTTTTTTTATTCTATTCAAGCTGCTTAAAAAATAAAAAGCATGCTTTACTGCCATTTTTTAATTCTAACTTCTACACATTTTTCCTGACATTAATTTTGTAATCCGGAAAATTTCATAGTAAAAATTACTTTTTTGTTTCTAACTAGGGGGTTCTGCCCTCTACGAGCTACGATCGCCAACCCCCGCTCAGACAATGCAAACTCTAAAAGCACGCTAATTTGATCGGCTTTAAAAATATTTTGGAAGATTGAATTATAATTTAAAAAACAATGCCGTTCTCCCTATAAACGGGTTTCTATTCATTTCTCTTTGAATGGGGAATTTTAAGGCCAAATCAGCTGCTGTTAAAAGATACAATGGCTGTTTTCATCTTTGATTAAATAAAATCAGTTAAACATTTCAAAATAACCTAATATAAAATGAATTAAGTAAACAGAGTCTAAGAGCTCAAAATATCAAATAAATGTCTCGCGCAATTTCTAAATTAAAACTGTTTTGCAATATTTTTTGTTCATTTTACATAATAAGTGTAATGTGACATAATTTCTCCTATTTAAGACTTCTAACGCATGCTAATGAATTTATTATTTTTCAATATCGTTTCTCTTTTAAAATTCATATGTAAATATAGTTTTTATGACGTAATTTTCAATAAGTTCCTGTTTTTTTATACGTAATTATTTAATTCTAATTTGAAAGGTTTTTTTCTGTTTATAATAGCCACGTGTAAATAAATTTTTAATTTGAAGCAAACATTATTGTTTGCGCTGTTTATACAGTTGGCAACAGTTTAAATTAATACAATTTTCTAAAATATGCAAAAAATATATCTTGAAATGCTGAAAATTTGAATTTAAAATAGAAATAAAACCTCAAAAAAATGAGTCAAATTAAAATACTAAATGCAGTCTGCACACCGGGAAATTCTGAAGCATAAAATGATCTAAAAATGATTAAATTCCTATGTACAGTTTTTGCTCCTATAAAACTTTTTTAATGGAACGATTTTGTCCAACTTTGGCATTAAATATCTCTTTAAATAATTCTTCGATTTGAAAACTGTCTGCATCAGCGTGTTTATCAAACATTTCTCTATAATACCACAGTTTTTTATATTTTTGTATGCAATATTTTTCTTAATATTAACGAAGAAAGACCTCCGGTCACAAAAAATTCAAAACCGGCGGCAACGGTGACAGCGTTAGTTACATTTTTTTAGAATAGAGAGATACAATATTTCAATCTTTTCAGTTAATCTGTTCAAGTATAATTTTCGAAAATGAAATCGGTTCGGATTAACCGGAATTTTGGATTAGTGAGGTTCTACTGTATATATTGTGAAATTTCTTCTATTTAAGTTACATGACATAGAAATTTTTTTACAAATATAACCTTAAGTAGAATTGAGACCATCTGTAAGTTTCGAAAGGTAAAATTAAGATCACATTGGAAATAATACTTTTGGATTATTTCTTTTCTTTTAAGCATATTGTATAGTTATACTTTAGCCTCATTTCACACAAGCAAAATTTTCCTAAATTATGATGTTTTTTAGAATGTTGATATTTCTAGAATCAGTGGTAAGTGTATTGTCAGGGGTAAGCCTTGTAACTGAATAAGTCTCTATCATGATTAAGAAAAAAATACTTTGACAGGGTGTCTAGCCATCTGGAAAAGTCAGGGAAATTTGTCATTCTTGAAGAAAAGTCAGAGAAATTTGAAAATGTTGAGAAAGAGTTACAAAAATTTGAAATTTCCAAGAAAAATTTCTTATTATAAAGCTAAGGATTTGAAATTACAACATCAGGAAAATCTAATTTGTCTCTTTATAAATACAGTAGAGTTTCTAAAATCCACAATCATCTGAAATCCGCTTGCATTTCAAAACGTAAACAGTGAAATTCCCAGTTAAGAATTATTATTTACAATTTTTATTCCAAATATCAGTGAATGAAAATAAAATTATTTTTAATGTATATTTACGAGAAAATAGTAATTAATCTGGATATTACGCAAATAAAATGCTTTTATTTCACAGAAACCTACACACAACAAAATGCAAAACAATAGAAATTGATGTGAAGTGTAAACAAGCCCACAAAGGTTTTAGTAATGGCACAATCTATCGGCTACTACAGAAAGTAGCAAATTAATTTATTCTATATTTCATGTGAGGTTGGCAACACTCATTCCATTATTATTTTCCATTTGCTTTGAGTTGTATAAACCAACAGCAAATAACGACTGTTTACAGAATTCAAAAGAAACTTCATCAAGAGAAAACGAAAGTTCTCAAGCAAATAACTATATAGGAAATGTTTAAAAATTGTAATAAAAAATAATTTTGGGTATTAAAATTGTAATGTACAGGTAAATAAAAGGGATTCAAGTTTTGATTTGCTTAAATTGCATTATTACAAGCTCTTCTTGTAAATGGATACAGGTAAGTTAAAAAAAAAAAAAAAAAATCATTTAATCCAGAATCTACAAAACTCTAAAATCCGCACAGCCTCCGGTGCCAAGCTGTGCGGATTTTTGAGACTCTACTGTACTATAAAGAGTATTTCAATTTCAACCTGTCTTGCAAATAATTTTGTCTACCCCTTTTCAATCCTTCCTTGTAACTCAGAGATTTTTAACTCGAGATTCACTGAAACTTTGTACTGAATGTTATAGGATTGATTAGATGTTTCAGTCTGTTTACTTATCTTTGTTTTGGAACTGAATATTTGTTAGCTCAATTTATTGTTTGTATTAAAATTTGTGAAAGTAATCTGTATTTAACTGTAATTGGTGTGATAAAGAATTTCATCCTGATTGGACAAAATGGACAGAACCTCATGCTAAAGTGTATATATTTAGCATGTAAAATGTTCAACAATTTGTAAATTTTGCAAGAATATGTTTAACTATTCAGTAATTGTTACTTCAAAAACAGATGTGAAAGTTTCACTCTCAAATTAACAACTTTTAGGAGTTTTTGTATATAACATCACAAAATCTCGATACCTGGAAATATTTTCCTAGAACCTGGAAAAGTCAGGGAAATCTGTTGCTGATCTGGAATAAACACCAAGCTTTGAACTATTTTAGGTACATAAGTGAATACTTTCTTCAAGTACAAATAAAAATTGTGTGTATGCAGGTGTTGTGTGTCTCCTCTTATCATTATTCAGCAGCTAATTCCTAAGCTGTTAGTTTCAGGAATAGTTCCAATTGGGAAAATGTTTAAGATGCTGTTCTCCACCATACTGAAAGAGAAAGCCATTAATTTCCAATGTTATTTTTGCAAAAGTTACTAAATTTGAAGTCGAAAGACAGTCACAAGAGTTAAACATACTAGTCAACACCATTTTATACTAGCTAAAAGTCCTTCAATTATTGTCTGAAAATATAATATGAACCTTTAATATATTTATTGTATTATAGTTTACTTGTCTTCTCTGTAAACTTGTTTGCTTTACATAAAATATTAAAACCATTTCTATCAATAAATATTACCTATTCAAGTTGTATTCATGATTTTACTAAAAGCGTTAAAAGATTTCATAAAATCATAGATACAGCCATGACAAACATGCTGCCATATGGCAGCATTGCATTACAAAATAATCAAATGTCTAAAGTAAGCTTTATTATGAAAAAGAAAATAAATAAAGCAATGAATTTTAACTAACATTTCATTTTTAAAAAACATCTTTATTCCAATATATTTAGAAATAAAATCTCTCATGCTTAGGAAATCATGATGTCAGAACCAGGGATAAGAGCTGTAATGATTTCAGTGAGAGGAGAAGGGATTTTCTCTCGGAGCATGAGAATCCCTCTTTCCCAGAAGATTTGAGATTTTGTATTTGGTAATGATTTAAAAGCACAAAATCCCCACCCTATCCCTTCTCGGAACTGCAAAATGCCCTCACTGAAGAAAATATCCGTATTTAACACTGGATACAGAACAGAAAGTTTAATTTCTGCAGGGAAGTAAAAAAGGAAGGACGGGGGGAGGGGGGGGGGAATACATAGAAAGTCATGATTCACCAATGTTTTGGACAAGAATAAATAAGATGTTGCTCTGATATCTCAAAACTAATGCTTACTTATGTACACTGCCATCCAGGCACCAGCCTCAAATTTCTGATCATCAATGGCAACCGTAAATTTCACATCCTCTTGTAAACTATATTTTGGAAAACTTTGCCCATGCTTTAACAAATAAAATAAAATATTCACTTTTTATGACAAAAAGTTTACGAGTTATGATAATTTTAATTTTATTAAATTTCAGTAATTTTTAGCATTAAAACCTTGTCTTTGTTTTTCGCATTGTTTCCTTCCCTGCCTCCCTCCCTCCTTAGGAGGGGCACCAATTCGGGAAGCTAGGAAGGGCAGTTCTCTCCCTTCCGTTAAGAATTCGATATTTCAGAATGTATCGGTTATCACAGGTCAGACTGAAAAAACCTTTTTCAGAAACAAATTGCAAAAAGATAAGAATTGCACAAAAGATCAGATTTGACTGAAGTAGAAACATTTGCATTAAATAAACATTTTAAGATCAGAAATTAATAATTTTCAATAATATCTACAACATTTTCAAAGTGAGACATATTTATCCAATATAGGATAAAGGGATAATATGGAATAAAGGATCCTAATAAGGATAACAATTACTGTTTTTTTCTATTATACATTTTTTAAATTAGCCAAAGTATCTTTTGCTTATCAGCTGTGCGTATCAAGATACCCCGCCCCTCCCACCATGAAAGTTTTGAAAAGCATCCCTGCTCCTTACTAACACCCATGTATTTATTTTCAACATAACATCATATTCTTAGCTCACACATTTTATTCCATTGCTTTTTAAAAACTTTTTTCTTCTATGAATGCAAATGGTAATAAAAGAAGGTTCCTTTAAGCCAGCTGAAAAGTAAAATTTTCCAATATCTTGAAAAATATTGAAAGGAAATAGACCGTAAATTTAACAAACGCTTTTGACGATACTGTTCTTTTTTTTTTTTCCACCACCACCACTATGAAAGTTTTGAAATACATCCCTGCTCCTTACTAACACCCATGTATTTATTTTCAACACAACATCATATTCTTAGCTCACACATTTTATTCCATTGCTTTTTAAAAACTTTTTTCTTCTATGAATGCAAATGGTAATAAAAAAAGGTTCCTTTAAGCCAGCCGAAAAGGAAAATTTCTCAGTATCTTGAAAATTATTGAAAGGAAACAGACCGTAAATTTAACAAACGCTTTTGATGATACTGTTCGTTTTTTTCTTGTGTGTGTGTAAAAATTATTATAGATCATAATTCATATTTCTTAAAAGATTAACTTTTATTAAATTTCATAATTAAAAATTCATTTTTTAATTTAAAAACTGCCTAGATTATGTTTAGGTCATTAGACTGTTTTTTATTAAAATGGAAAAATTCAATCGGATGATATTTTGGGAAGATATAAATTAAAATTTGTCAAGTACAGGATTTAACATCAGCACCTTCAAAATTTGAACTCGGAAGACCCCCAGAGAAATGTATAAAACATATTTTTTTCAGGTTAAATTAATCTATGAAATTTATTTAAATAATTCACCCTGGAAAAAAAAAAAAAAGACTCAAAAGTGGTGGATGTTACCATGTAATTTAATAAAAGTTTATAAAATTTAATAAAAGAAAAAAAAAACATTTATGCAAAAGAAAAAATTAGTTCATATTTGGAAAAGAAGGTATTCTGAGTCTTCTAATGATATTTTTTGTTATCATTCTAAATAAATTATGTGAAACTCTAGTACGATGGGTGGAAAAAAATATTGAAATGGAAATGAAATAAATTTTCTTCAACAATATTCACTGAAAATTTGCAGAAATCATATACTCATAATTAGTACAAAAATTGTACAATTTATTTAAAATTAATATTTAAAAAAACAAATCTTTTCATTAAATTTTATGGATAACTTTGAATAATCATGGTCCATGCCACACTTGGTGAGAAACATAAGCTATGTTGGAAAGATTGAATTGTTGTAATTAAATTCAATTCATATGGACATTTTAAACAGTAAAAAACAAATGACTTATAAGGCAGTATAACATTAATGTTTGCCACAAGATATTCACCCAAATTAAAGAAAATACAGTTAATTTCTCCCAAAAAGACGATAAGATCAGGCTATCAACTATCAAGTTTGAATGGGAATTTTGAAAAATTAACCAATTATTGCCAAATTGGTATTGTTTAAGGCAACTTAATTGTGGCACCAAATTTGGCAATATTTTGGAGTATTTTGTGTGTGTAAGTGTATGCATAAGTCTACAAACAGTATGTACCACAATGAAAATTTTATTAGCAGATTTCCAAATATTTTTCAGTGTATCATCTGTGAAGCAACATTGTGATGTCACACTTATGGTTCTTATGTCTTTCATTATAATAGCTAAATCTTGAATGAAAATATGTATATTATTTTTAATGAACAAGACTGTATATACATTTCTTTATTATAACATAAAAAAGTTTGGCAATTTATTTGATCTGAAAATGTATTTTACACTTAAGTTTTGTTGCATGAATATAATTGTTTTATTATCATTATTACAAGTACATAGAAAAGAAATCTCTAGAAGTAAACTGTTTTACTATTTCAATAACTATAGTAGAAATTAAGACAATTAAATTTTGAATATTTTTTTTATATTAAATTATTTGGGTAATTAATTGTATGACACATTTTCATTACTTTGGTTAATTATTTATTTTTTGAAAATGAAATAAAATTTAAAACTTTTGAAAATACTTTAGATAATCTAGTAATATATATTTTTAAATTTATATAGAAATACACAGAATCGTAAGTAAAAAAAGCTCATTATATTAATCTATTAGGAACACAGTGAACATATTTTACAAGGTAGTTCAGCATTCAATAATCACAATTATAATGAACAAAGGTATTAACCAAAATTACACTTAACTTTTAACATAATGATACAAGTATTTGGACAAGAAAGACAATTGTATATTTATATGCTTTTGATTGTATTCATTGAAGCAAGTTGCATGTTCTAGCCACAAGAAATCAGAAAAATAGTTATTTTATCAATGAAACCATTAGAATTTTGTATTGTTGGGTTGTAATGGCTCCTGGGTCCTCTTTTTTTTAATTAATAGCACAATATCAACATATTAAAACAAATTATGTCTTATTTATGGTTAATTATCCAAATTGTTATTATTTTTTTTTCATGAAGAAATTATGCATCTTAAAGGACCTATCACAGTTTCTTTGTTGCATAATTCATTTGCTATAACACATCCACAGCATCATTGATTTTACAAAATTATTACAGTTTCATATTGTTTTGTTTACTTTACCTATAAAATTTAGGCATTAAAAAAACAAATATAGCTTCAACACAAAATTAAAAAAATTAACTTTCATATATTTTTTATGAGGTTAGTTTGTTTGAAATTATACTTCTCTTTTTGTTGAAGATAATCTATTAATCCTTGATAAATCAAGGGCAAAACCTGGAAGCAAACCCTTAATTATTTCAAAAAACAGGGGAAATTCCATATCCAGGTGCATTTGAATTTTTTTTTTTTTTTTTTTTTTTTTTTGGTTCAAAGTATAGGCAATTCTTATTTCATTATGGTAATTTGAGGTTTTCATAGCAGGGGCACTGTGTTTTGGCAATCTTCAGTTTTATAGATGTGCTTTTAATGGCAACCCTCGGAGTGAACATTTCTCCTGCCACCAGAAAGCAATCTTTTAGCGCATGCACTGTTAACTTCTTTGTGTTAGGTGTTTTTGATTGGTAAAGAAAGAATTTACTAGTAGAATTATGGTTTTGCATTTAACCATTATTTAAAAGTAGGTGTTTTGGACATTTTTTTTGACAAATTAAACTGGAGTTATAGACAAATGTAAAATCGGAGTTATTGGCAAATTTAAAACCAGAGTTATTGGCAAATTTAAAACCAGATTTACTGACAAGTTTAAAATTGGAGTTATTGATGAATTTTTGCATTTTTACGATTGCAAATTTCAGCTACTTACTCCATAGCTGAAGTTGCTGTAACACGTTGTCAGTTGCTTCTGAATTGGTAACTGTTCCTATTTCTGTTAAATGTTCTTTGCTTCTGAGATTTTGTTTAGTTAAAAAATAACACGTAATGTTGGATTGTTTGCTGCTGGACAATGTAAAAATAAACATTAAATGTACTTTTTGTTTTGAAAGAATAATTTTTTTGTCAAAATGTTAAATTTGGCCAAAAAAAAAAAAAAATCGCAAGATGCATGAGTATGAAATTTTAGCCAAAAAAAAAAAAAAAATCATAATAGCTTCTTTAATTTAAATCATTATTATTGTAATGAAATTTTTTGCTTTTATAATTTGGCAAAAAATATTTATTTAATAAAACTTTTAGTAATTTGCAAAATAATATGTAATTTTATGCAGTAAACATTAATTAACTAGATATATTTAGAAATTATATTAAGCAGAATTTACACTATACACATCCTTTCCTCCATTACAATATTTATAAAAATTATAGCCAGATATATGTACTTTTTTTCTATTATAAATTTAGTGATGATACTCGACTTAAATTTAAAAGAGAGAGAGAAATAACTAACTGATGAAAAATTGTTTTTGCCTAATTAATTGCCTGCAGTAAACTTTAATTCATCAATGCTAGACAGGTGTATTATTTATGAAACTGGCTTAGCTAGAAAATCATTTTATAAAACTGTACTTGAAACATATTCAATTGATTTTCTAATTTGCTGATTTCAGATGGCATTATTGGCTCTAAATAATTTAAGTAAACTATTTGTAGCAAAAAAAAGAGCATAAAAGAGCTAAGACATGGGTGTACTTTAAACAGCCTTTTAAAAATTTTACTTATAGTAGTTTAAAAGGTCAATTAAAAGCACATTTAAAAGATGATTATATTCTTTGACATCTTACAGAATGAATAAATAATTATTATTATTTTTTTTTACTTATTTAATTTTAGTGTAATTATCTAAAAAAGATATTACTATCGGCTTCATATTTTATAAAGGACTTATAAAATATACATTTATAATAGAAGTCATCTGTTATCAATAGAAGTTTGTTGAGCTACTTATGAAAAAGTGAAAACAGTTTATAACATTGATATAAGTTTCAATTAACAACAAATCCATTATATCAAATATGATTAGTAAATAACTTGGCAATTATTATTTTTAATATCCACACCAACAATCTAAACATAATGTTAAATATGTTATTACAATAAATTTATATATTTTGGAAA
Source organism: Maratus speciosus (assembly GCA_963932465.1). Classification (NCBI taxonomy): domain Eukaryota; kingdom Metazoa; phylum Arthropoda; class Arachnida; order Araneae; family Salticidae; genus Maratus; species Maratus speciosus. Next base: position 345,241,203 of record OZ010799.1, on the reverse strand, counting down.
AGAAAATTAAATATTTCCTTCACAAACAATTACTACTTTTTTCAAAATTTCCTTTACTGAATTGACAAAAGACAGTTAAACTGCGGTTATCTCTTCACTGCTTCAATTTTACAGCAAACAGTTGAACTTTGGTAAATCTCCATAAATGCTACAAATGATCATTTTAAAAAGAAATTTTTACATCTACTGAAAATGTATCATTACGGATTTGGTAAAGAAAATTTCTTTTTGGATGATTCATCAATAGGCCCTGCAATTACAAATGACAAATCCTTTTAAAAAATTTAGCTGTAGTCTCTTAATAATAGATTTTATGATAAATTTACCCAAAATTGAATTGTTTAAATATTATATACTCATCTCGTGGGAAAAAAAAAAAAAAAAAAGAATAACATCCCTAATACTTTCAGATCTACTAAATTAATTATTAATTTAATCATATCCATATTGGATAAATAGAAATCAAATTAAATTAATAAAATTTTATATTTGCCAGATGTGAAACAATGTTTATATTTATAACAACAATGCTTTCAAGATAAAGAATGTCCATCTTTTTAGTAAAATTACATATAGATTTATTTAACAAATTTATCATTTCATAGCTCTTTTTATTAAAAATATGCATATTTCATGCTTTTTAAATTTGTATTTTTTGCTTTGCCTAAATTTTGAAAACACTGATAATTTTTAGTTTGTTTGAATAAGAAATTTAACTAACAAATAATCATTCCTTGAAGTAGGTTTATTAAAATTCTATTAAAAATGAGCAAGTTTGCAATTTGAGAGTAATAAACATAAGTAGATCAACATAACGTGAATCATATTTATTATTATTATTGTTCTGTGAATTATTTTAAGACAATAATTTTCACACAAAATTTCACCCGTATAATCATACAATTACAACCAAATCCAGGTATTGTACAGCGAAACTGTCAGAAAATATGAACTAGTATTAAATTAAAGATTTTTAAAGGCCTTGACCAGGAGTGTGGTGACATTTGATTTACCAGCAATTCTACTGATGCAAGACAGCACATGCTCCAACACTAGGCAAAGCAGTGAATAGATGAGTGTTTAAGACAGTGGTCTCTAATTTCTGGGCATCTTAAATACAGAAACCTCCAAAATCCGGAATGCATAAATGTTAAATATAATTTTCACCCATTATTAGCTTTATCTTGCCACTTTAGATAGCATCTTGCTCAACTTTTTTCAAAAATTTAGACATGAGAGATTCTATTACTTTAGACACAATATAGTTTTATCCTAATAGTGAACTTGTGCTATCTAGTTAGATTTTGAAATCTTTCACTATTAACCCATTAACACCCAAGTTGTTTTAAAGTTTGAACATGGCATTTTTTAAGCATGTTCAGAACATCAATAAATACAATTTTCAGAAATTTTGCCTTATAATACAAATGAAAAACAATCAATAAATACAATTTTCAGAAATTTTGCCTTATAATACAAATGAAAAACAATCAATAAATACAATTTTCAGAAATTTTGCCTTATAATACAAATGAAAAACAATTTTTAAATACACCATAAAATAGAAGCTAACACAACATGTTTCGAAAGAAATAATCTTTATTCATCAGGCACACAAAGATGTCCTACCACTATGAGAGCAGAAGAAACTCTTTTTTTCTACTCTCATAGTTGTAGTGCATTTGACAGTCAATTGTACCACTTCGTAGGAGATATTAACAATCAACATCAGAGAGAGAAAAATTATGTTGTTTATGTTCCAACAGCAGACTAAAAATCTAGACTATACTGATTTTCAATGGAACTGAAGAGTGGGTAGGAGTGCCAGGATATATGCATTTTCACAAAAGAATCAGTAAACTCATTAATTGAATATGTGGAGATTGAATGGCGGTGTCATATTTATAGGATACTGGGTGCAAACAGGTTAAGGATGCAATCTGGTGTATAGTAAATGGCTAAAATGCCTTCAAATTCAGAAATTTTGAAAAATACTACCTAGCCTATATTTATCTGGCACTATATGTTGCTGTCAATACATTAGATAAAGTGATAAAAAGCTTTGAACAGAGAAAACTTATCTCTAAACCTGAATTAATGTTTGTATATAGAATTAAAGAAAAAGTTATTGCATATTACCCATAAGTATGACAAATACAACATTAAAAATGTTAAATAAATGTTAATAATTTTTGATAATACGAAAAAGTTTTCGTTAATTTATAATTTGCTTTTTTATTGTGTATATTTTTTAATTCAATATAGCATTTATTCCCTCATATTAAACTTCTTATCACTCTAAAACTCAAAACTGGTGAGTCAGGAAGGATTCTGGATTTTGGAGACACTACTGTATAAGTAATTCCTAGGTGACAATGTCTGTTATAGAAGTTTTCATTTCAACTTTGCACATGTGGGTTGAAGCACATTATTTTCCAATGCAAGTATGGTAAAAAAAAATCTTTAGATTGTGTCCCATGCTATCACGTTTCTTAAAAATCCCGTCATAATACATAAGAACACTTCACTATTTCTATCTGCTGTATATTCTATTGCTTTATTGATTGTCTCTAATCAATTAAAATTACACTGGGCTGATAAAAGTCTATGTGAAAATGAATAGATGAACGCAAACTTTTAATAATTGATGATTAAGTTTCAATGAATGACAGATAAAAAACTATTTTTACAGGCATAACAATAAACATATTAAATATAGAGGAAAAATAGTTTTCACCATTCAATTGTTATAGGCTAGTGGGATATAAAATGAGATTTCATTATAGATAACTATTTTAAATGATAGATTTTCTTTCACACAGTTTAAATTTTGTCCACATTAAAAAATGCAGTTTTTGTTTTATATTCTTTAAGAAATATTCACTTGAAAATTCTATAAACAAAACAGTAGTTGTATTTTTTTAAATTAACTTTTATTTATTTGATAAATTAACAATTATATTTCCAATTTAGAAAACAAATGCATCAGACATAGAATATGGCAAATTTCTAATTTAATATTTTAACTCAATTCATGAGGATAATGTAACACTGAACAGGAGAAAATATGCATATTTTTTAAACTTTAACAATGGAAACCATAACTTAAATTAAGGAAAAAACAATCTTTTGTTGTACTTTTTCATAAAGAATTCATGATAGTCATTTTAGCCAAGGGAGTAGAGGAAGAACAGCATATATGTAAAATAAAAACATACAAACAATTCCATGAAATAAAGATAAAATCTTTACAACTACATTGGAAAATTCAAGAATGATAAAAGTTGAGAATATTACTCAAATTCCTTATATAAGTTTTTAGATAATCTTGTTTTGGACACTATAAATTGTTACAATCTGGATCAGATGTCGTAAACCTGGTCCCTACAGCTCACTCACTAGTGGGTGTTTAAAGTATTTAGTTGAGCAGTGAGTATTTGTCAGACTTTAAAAGATAAACTATTGATTGTAATACAAGTACAAAAAAAACTGTATATACACAATTTATTTTCTTTTCTTTTAACAGCTATCAGCACACCAATGAAATATGCAAATTAGGTACAAACCAAACAGAATTGTCCTTCCAATAAATTTAAATTTTCTTCAAACCCTTCTCATATATTCTAACTTCAGCTTAAATTTCCCCCAAATGCAATTTTTATGTTTTAATATCTTATATAAATGGAATAGTTTTCTTTAAACTTGTGTTTTCAATAGAAAAACAGCAAACTTTACCATCTATTCAAAATGAAACCATTTGGAATGCTTTAGCTACAATCAATGTCCGCTACACAGACAATCATTGCCTTGCTCGCTCTCTCTCTCTATATATATCATTTCAAGAAATATTTGTAAATTTTTTGTTTTCTAAATAGATTTTCTTAAGCAAAAAAAAAAAATAAATAAAAATTGCCAAATCAATAATTAAAAAAAAATTTTTTTTTAAGGACACTCACAAGGAAGGTCTCCATACTGGGCTACTCAGAATCTTTTGAAAAAAATACCAATTAAACTACTTATGTATGTAATAAAGGATCAGTCAAATTTAGCGGCGGAATTACAGTAGAAAGTCTGTAAAAAAATAAAATACTTTCGAGTATTTGGCGCGAAAAGACGAAAGCGTCACGCGATTTGGCGAGCAGTACTTTTCCTCGGCAAAAGCAAACGATTTTAATGCATCTGAAAATTGCTTGTTAATTGATTTTTAGAATGCGTGTAAAAAGTATTTAATGAATTTAAACATAAACAAACAATGAGAAAGTTTAATAAATACATTTTTCATATTACATATTTATGTTGCTTGTTACTTAATTTTATTACTTTAAAAACAATTTCATATATAAAAAATACTTTCATATATTTAAGCGTATTCCAAAACAAAGGCAAGTTTCATTTAGCAGTTATTCATTTCAAACCAAGGAATTCGTCGTTTCCATAGCAAAAAAATTGAACTGACAGCGCTCAATTGGACTTAATTTTGAGATATTGAAACAATTTTAATTTTGTTTTAATTCATCAAATTTGATATTTAACTTTCGTTATAAATACATATATGACAAAACTATAGCTAAATCAAACTAAAACTAACAAAACTACAGTTATTTAAGTTAAATTTATTTAAACAAGTTCAGTATGAAATATTTTTATCTTAAAGAGTATTCGACATGAAAAAGTATTTTTCGAAATTTCATTTCATCGCCAACCGATGATAAATCGCCAAATAAACGAAAATTTCATTATTTTTTTACGAACGTTCTATCGGGGTTCTACCAAAAATTTTTTTATAAACATATATATTCACATGAGACGAACACTCTGTAATTTTTTCAGATTTTTCAGAATATGTCCGTATGGAGACCTTCCTTGTCAGTGGTGTGAATCGGCAACCTTTATTTCCAGTCTCTCTTTGATTTGAATGAACTATAGGTGTTTTTATAAACATCAGAAGTAGAGATCGACTGAAAATTTGGTTTTGTTTTCAGCCCAAAATCCAAGTTTTGTGGAAATTTCATCTTTAGTGAAATTGCCGCTGAAAATTCAGCTGGACCAAAATTATTTGTATTCCAAAAATTCCGTTTCTTCCTTCAGAAATTTTCAACATGACTCATTGATTTGAACTGTATTAGCTCAAATGAGACACTCTTTATTTATTCCTATGAACATCACTCTTTATAGTTATCAGTCACGACTGACTCAAGACGTGAGTGTGGTTTATAAAGCAAATAATGCATATATGATTAAACTTCGAAAATGCTTTCCACGTGCTCATTAAAAGCTGCAGACTTAACAGTAACAGAAAATTTTTAGTTTGAAACAGCAGAAGTGTTTCGAATACTGTTTGAGAAAGTTCTAGCATAACATATGATCACTTACAAAAATCCTTGTAAAATATAAATCGAGGTATGTATTACAGATCTGCACAGGCCGGCCCGTTGCCCAAGCCGGTCCTATTTTCATTCACAGCACTTGGGCTGGGCTATACTTTTTTATGAAGGCTCGGGCCAGGGCTAACTTTTTTTTTCTGTACAGACTCAGAGTTAAGAATCGGGACTGGTTTCATTCCTAGTCTTCACGGCCCAAAATTTTCAGTCCTAGTTTTCACTCAGCCCGTATGAAAATCATTGTTTCGGTATGGCATGGCCTGGCTAGTTCAAAGGTCAGTAAAATTAGACCTGACCCAAAAATTTTTGGAAGAAATGCTTACATTTTTAAATCGCCATTATTCTACAATTAAACATTAAAATTTATTCTTTTTAAAGAATAGTAGATTTCTACGCTTATTAAAATATAGTAAAACGTGTGATAAAGAACTTGCCTAAAACGGAATCCTGTTTTAAACTGAAAAACGTCTTGATCCTTGCAAAATTAATATACTAATATGTAAGAAAATAATATATAATACATTTACACTTGCTAGAGAGGGAACTTGTCTATAATGCATTTTTTTTCTTCTTTTCTATGCAATTTCATCTTAGGTGATTTTACTGTATAACATTTTTCAGATTTTTAACACTTCAATACATGGAATATGGATTAACAATATTAATGATAACTGAAAATTTTACATAGAAGAAATAGAGATACATTAAAAGAAATAAATATCGCAACCTGCGGCACTTCTATAAAAATAAAGATTATAAACATGAAAAAAAAGTTAAGATAAATATTTTTGGCCAGAATGCCTCTTATGAGACAAATTTTTAACGAAATTGATGTAAAAATCAATTTTTTGTAGAAATTCAATTGGGCCGGGCTGTTCTCGGGCCGAACTTTTAGCTGTTATTCCGGGCTGGGCCAATAATTTTTTTCCACGGCCTGGGCCAAATTTTTTTTGTATGAGTCGGGCCAGGCCCAGGCCTGGAAATTTCGGCTCGTGCAGACCTCTAGTATGTATACCTAAAACATTTTTTATTTAGATGAAATTTGTATAATTAGAAAATCATTCTGTGTCGTTGATGAATTAATTACATTTTATTTTATATGAAAATAAAAAGTTTTGGTCAGAGGTACAGAGAGCCAACTTGAGCCATACGTATAATTAGATTATCGAAATTTGGTTTTGGTTTCAATTTTTAAAAACCTGTTTTGGTCGATCCTTAATATATCCTTAAATAGAAAACTTTTTTCCAAAAGCATTAAATTTATGCGGGGTATCAGCGAGCAGTAAGAAAATTACGCTGTTTACAAATATGGATAGCAAGTAAAAAAAAGTCGACAACATCTGATCTAGATAACAATTAAGTAATCATAACAATACATACCTTTTTTTCATATCCAAACAAAATATGTTCATAGATAAAAATGATAAACAAAATCTTCATATTGTTTTACCAAAAATAGTCTAAAAAATGATAAAATGATGCATACACAACATTCTACTATTATAACATGATGCATACACAATATTCTAATATTATAAAATGATGAATACACAACATTCTACTATTATAAAATGATGCATACACAACATTCTATTACTCTTTACAGTCAAGACAGTTGACTACTCAATATGCATCATGTAATTAAACACTGGATGATTCAATAGAATATTATGATGGCAAAGTACTTTATAATAACATGAAGTTTTTTTTTTTTTTAATCAGTGTTTCTCAACTAATTAGCAAACTACATTCCATAAGAATACATGAGAAGCTGATAATTATTAATATCTTTCCTCAAAAAAATTAAAAATGGTTTTGATTAATTTTTCAAAGAATAAAGTAATGTGGTACACACAAACGTAGAGACAAAATCTGTACACATTAATCTTTTTTTTAAATCACTGTTTTACAGGAGAATTTTCTTTAAAAATAATCACAAAATTTTATGCATCTAATTTCATATTGCCAAAAAGAAAATAACATATACTTTAAATAACTTTGATTGCAAACTTATGCTAAATTTATATTTCCTCTACAGAAAGTCATTATATAAAATATTACATCAAATATGTTTGATATTGTCAGAAAGTATGAAATTGGAATTATGTATATTTCACTTAAGCAAAAAGTAAACTACTGATAATTTTCTTCTGCTCTACTTAAAGCATTTTTAATCCATTAAAAATGTTCTTTTTAGTTTGAGCAATAAAAGCACAATAACTTTAATTCTGTAAAAAGAACCTACTTCAATTCAGATTCCAATACTATTCATCACTGTGCTATATATATAAGTATAAAAAGTATTTAATGTTGTAAGAAATTCCTGACTTCTCCAGCTTTATTTGGCATTTCATATAATGATTATGCATTACAAAGAAGGCATTGCACTATAACAATGTAAATTTGACAATAGTATTATCATGGAAAAACTGTACTAAAATGCTTCATCACCACTATTTCAAAACAAAAATTTTTGCGGTAGATTTCTACAACATTTGCATTAGAAAATTGTCACAAAGGTTATTATTTGAAAGAGTGGTGTAAAACTTTTTGCTTCTATTTCTTCCATAACAAACATTCAATCCTAATCATGAGTAAATGTAGTATATGTTTTTTCGTTGTAGATTATGAAGTGGGCTCAATTATGAAAACAGGGCTTTAAACCATAATATCTTTTTATTTTAGTTACTGTTCTGGTTCAGTTAATATAAAATATTTCCTTTTGGTTTCAAATGAAAGAACCAACTTTTATTTTCACTTTCAAAAATGCATATGCAATTTCTGATGTGCTTCTATTATTTTTAGCGTAAGCATTTATTAAATGTAAACATAAGTTATTGCATTTTGGAATAAACTGAAATTACAGTGAAATACGTGTAACACGAAATTCAGGGCACCGAAAATTTTTTTCGTGTTAAAAGATTCGTGATAAAACTCAAATATTTTCCACGTCATTAAATTTTATTTTGATTTCCTGTTAAACTACTAGTAGGTTGCAACCATTGGGATAAAAAGCTAGTAAAAAAATGTTTTTTCGGGGGAAAAATCATATCTTTTTTTGAAGTGTCTCTTTCAGCATTCTGAGATCTAGCTTGTTTGAATGAAATAAGCAAAGCTGTCTCTAAATCTTTGTGCTTAGCAGTCAGTCCTAATACATTTTCTTTCTGGCTTAAACACACTGCGCTCAAACATTAACATTATAGGATCCCTGTTTTTTATTATCATTGATAAAGTAGAATTGGCAAAGCCAAACTCTTTGCAGATTTCTGTTTTTGTCTTCCTTTTTCATCAACTGCATTAAGCAGCTTCATTTGAAGCGAAATAGCAGTTTGTTTTTGGACCAATTTCTCAGCCATTGTGCTCATAAAACATAAGCTAATTTACCAAAAAAAAAAAAAAAAAACATTTTTCACCCAAAATGCAGTGGTTTTAACACAAAATTCACCAATTTCAAGTCAAACTAACTAGATCAAAAGTGAATTTTTTTTCGTATTAAATTTTTTTTTTTTTCGCGTTTAAAGAAACAAAAATGTATTAAATTGGATAGTATACTGTCCAGACCACTATATTATTTCGTGTCCGATTTTTCATGTTAAGCATTTTCGTGTTAAACGTATTTCACTGTAATTGATTATGAATGCAAATAATAAATTTTTGAATAAGAGAAAATTAATGACAGTTTAATTGTTTTTTTTTTTTTTTTTTTTTTTTTTTTTGCATAAGAAATATAGTAGACTCCCTCAATTTCGCAACCCTAAAATCTGCAAACACCTGAAATCCGCACATCATCGCAGATGTAAACAATGAAACTTTCAGTTCAGATGTAGGGGCAAAATTAAAGATTTTTTTTAGTTTTATATCATTTCGTTTGTATTTTAATATGCAATTAATTCTCTATAATATGACCGAACTCATAGTTTCTCATGAACAAAATACAATTTATTTCTGGAAAAAAAAAAAAAAAAAAAAAAAAAAAAAAAAAAAAAAACCAATATTGCTGATGTTTTTGGTAATCACAATCTTTTTACCAAATTTTTTTATGTATTAATCGAGATTTTTTGGTTATTAAGACTGGCTAAACCTGAAATAAAACTTCCTTACTTTATGAGTTTGATGTGAATTAATAGGGTACCAATATGAGGCAAGTTTCATTCAATAATTCAAGGGAAATATATCATATCTTTATTATGCAGATTTAATTATACATTAATTATTTACTTGACCTTTATTTTTAATAATTTAGTCATTTTTTAAATTATTTTACTTTTTATAATTTTAATTTTTTTTTTTACTTAATTATTTTAATATTTTACTATATTGCATTGATTCTTTATAATTTTGATTACATTATTACATTCAAATTACTGTTTAAAAAGTGTAAACAAAGCAATGACCATAAATCCGCAAAATTCTAAAATCCGCACAACCTCTGGTCCCAAGCTGTGTGGATTTGAGGAAGTCTACTGTATATACTTTTTTATTTTCTAGTTTTCTATTCTGGTTCAAAGCCCTCTATGAAAGTTGTCATTTGCAATGAAGTTGATACAACAGATAACAAGGCGCCATCTAAGAAGACTGAAAATACATTGAGATCTCTATTGACAAATTCTTCCACTTTTGCCGCAAAAATAAATAAACATTTTATTCAATTAATCAAAACTAAGTGGCACGGATAGTCAAAATCATTTTAAAATTAAGCAATTTAATAAGTATTTTTAAACAACAAATTGTATTTTTTTAACATGTAAAATAACATTGTTCAACAAATTTTAACAAACTTTCTGTTTCCTGTAGATTTTAGAGGGCTAAAAAAGAAAAGATTAAAAATTTTCTATCATCCTCTAATTTTAATAAATTTTACTTTAAATTTTTGGGTAACATTACATTATCATTTTAATTGTGTTTAACATGCAAATGCATATTTTGAATTGTTACCTTAACAGAAGAATATATGACAAGAGAGTAGAAAGAAATTTTGTGTATAACACTATGAATTTTCCTACTAAATTTCATTTACGTTTATAAAATTTGTCTTTAATTTAAAAAAATAATAATTTTAGATAATTTTAAAAATAAGAAGTCATATCATGAATGTTTCTTGCTTAATATGCACTTCACAACATAATTTACTACATAAACTTGGCAGTCACAAAACATAACCGATCAAAGTTCTGGTTTAGAACTAGCACTTCACAATGCCAATTGGATTTAAGTATAACCATATTCTTGAAAAATAGCTTCATATTAAATGAATTAAATCAAACAAACATCCCCATTTAACTTTTGGATGGACGTACATAATAAAACAATATAAAACTAAGTGGCATCAATATAAAAGCAAGATCACTTCTTTTTATGCTCTGCTGATTCTCAAAAAACTGATTGAAAGGATCTCAGAAGTGGAAAAAAAAATTGCAAAAGTGATTCCATCTGTTGTGTAAAGGAACAATTAATTTATGAAAATACAAAACTACACTGAACAACAATTAATACGGTAACATTTTAATCTTACTTCTCAGGGGTATAAGTATTCATTTAATCATTTATTTTACTATTAAACTCAAGTGACAAAAGCCCAATGCAAAAATGTATTACAATTAGCATTGTTATTTATTTTTTTTAAAAATCTGTTGTATGATGGGAAAGTTTTCAATGTCATATTCTTTTTCAAAATTCCCTAAAATATAAAAATTATCCCTTAATTCATGAGAAACAGATATCTTGTTGAACAACGTTATTTTAATAATCATTTTCAACAAGAAACAAAGATAATGCCATTCTGAAGTTTATTTCAGAGATGGCTAGAAAAATATTCTTATCACATTCTGATTTACTAATTTATCTAAATAAACCATAGTAAAACAACATTAAAAAAAACAAAAAAAAATCTCACTTATACAAAATATGGTTGAGAAACACTGAAGCATTATTAAACAATATGAATAATTTAAATAATCTATCTGTATACAAAATAAATCATACAATTAGAAGTGTCTTAAGTTGTAGCAATTCCTCTCTCATGACCCGCATGTATGCTGTGGTCTCCCAAAGCATCTTTACCAGGGTTTTTGTATTGGTCTCATCCAACGCAACATCCTCTGTTAATTGTGGGTTCAAACGAATGTATGGAATGTTTAGCATATTACAAACTGCTAATGCACGACCAGTGACTCTGCCATCTGTCTGGGTAGCCTGAACAACATTTAATATAAATTAAAACTTAAATTTATCAAACATTCTAAAAATGGATGCAAAGCACAAAAGTAAAAAAAAAACTTTTTTATATCAAATTACATACTTGTGCATATCTTCTTGAAATAATGGGTACTTGGATCCTTACAGAGTCAGTATTGGTTATATGGTCACCCATGCGGTCCTGAAAAATATGACCTTATAAGGGGGGTACAGTGTAGCAATATATTTTGTTTACTTTCCCCAGGCAGTTTAATTAATCTTACTTTTAAACATCTCTTATTTATTTAATCTAACCTTTTCTGTTTTATATTTCCTGGTTTCATTTCCCATTTTTCAATTTCAGCACTGTATTTAATTCATCATGCGATGTTTCGTAAATTGCAATTAGCGATTTTCATTGCGCCGTTTTCGCAATGTCCCCTTTTGTCTGGCACTGTCTTGGCGCGCTCTCATCTTTTTATGGCAACTCCCATTTCCCCGTGCAGCAGTTTAAAAACGCCGTGCTTTCCTTTCTGAGTTCAGTTACTGGAGAAATCATCGTAGAAGCAGTATGCAGGTGCATCGGAAGGCCTCGTGGCCTGAGGTGCGCACGCGATTTCTTTTAGCAATATGCTGGATATTTTAACTAAGTGTTAATAAGGGACATCAGAAGTCAGACGGTCTTCTTAACATTTTTAGTGAATGATTCTACCTTTTTTAAAGTGTATGTCAAGATTTAGAAGAACCCGTTCGATGACCAGCTCCCATCTCAGGAATGAGGTACCACGATCGTCAGATGCCGAAAAATGGACCCCACCTGCATCAGGAACTATCAGCACGAGAAATAAAAGTTCAATTCCTGTCAAGATTCGTTTGGTATCCATTATTTCCTCCACTTTCAAGACTCTCAGGTACTTTTAATACATTCTTTATTTGTATGTCAAGTCCAGAAACATGTGAAAGAATTTAGGGATGTTGTGAAACAACATCAGTGACTTTATTAATAGACGTGCGATCACCTTTCAATTAAAAAAAAAAAGTAAACAGCTTTTTTTAAAAGACATTCTAGACTTTTAAGATAAAGGAAACTTTATAATAGGGGGTGACCTGCGGTGCAAACAGGAATTTGACTTTAGACAATAGAATATTATTAATAGGTTAGTTATATTAGTAAAATAATGTACAAAGAAGCTATGAAGATATAATTTATAAAAGAAGAGGTATAAACAAGAATTGCTTTACACAAATTTTCATAGTATACTTGTTGTAGTAAAAATAATCTTTTATGCAGATGTTTATTTTTTATCGTAGTTGTTAAAACTACTTTTTCTTATTCATTAACATTTTTTAAATGTTCCTCTATGCCTTCGGGATTGGTAAACAAAATCTGAGAATATTTAGTGCTTTGAGAGCTTGTGCTCATGTTGTCAGTTCAGCTTCAGATTCACTGTCATTATCATCGTTTCCTTCAGAATTTATATTTAAAACTTCCAAAAATATTTCCGGTATGGAAGCTTCATCATGGATGTTTACTCATGTCATATCAGCTGCTGGTATCTAGAAGAAAAACACTAATAGGTGTGAAGAACATTTTAACACAGCTTCCCTTCATCCAATAAACAGTCTTTTCAGAGGGTACGTACCCGCAAAGGCATGACTGCGGCTACTCGTGGGTAAAGTCCATCAGTAGTGACCTCATTGTGACCAACTGCATATGCCAGTTCGTCTTGTATTGTGCAAACAGCATTCTATAGTTTTTGTGCAACTTTAAATAGGGGCATATCATCATAATTTTCATTGTCTTCAAATGATAATTCTTCACATTCTGGAAGCCAACCATGTATAAAACAATTTTCAATGGTCTTCTTTGATACCATATTCCAACTCTTGTTCACATAACACGTGCCATCTATCACAGACACGTGAAACTTCTTTTTTTGATCCATTGCAGCAATGAAATCTTTTAGAAGCAGCTTTCCATAATTTATTTTAAAATTTTGAATAATCCCTATAATCCCTTGCCATATTAGTGTAGTTTGGTAGTAAGAAAACAAATTCAATTGAATTTAAATTGGGAATCAGGCAATGGGCAGTATAGTTGTCTGCCGTTACACTTGCTTTTCTTTTTTTGTCTGTCTAAATTCTATGTAAACGGTGAATTTCATTTTCCCAAATGCTTGTTGTCATCCAGGCTTTTCGGTTTGCATCGTAAGATATAGCCAGTAGATTTGCAGTTTTTGTAACAATGAGGTTTGAGAAATTTACTAATAACTAATGGAGTCAATTTCTCTGAACCATCCATATTTACTGATAATAAAACAGTCAAACTTTCTTTACTTTTCCTTCAACCACTGCATTTTTCGTTCTTAAAAGTAACAATTTTATCTGCAAAACATGAAAATAAAGCCCACATGCATCAAAAGGTTTATATCTATTGTGAATGCCATTTAGTAAGTTAATACCAATTCCTTCGATTCTTTTATTTGCACACCATCATAAACATCATTGTGCCGCAAGTTAAACCTTTCTAAACACACGTTTCTGACAGTAAAATTTAGTTTTCATAGTTCAGCAGCAATTTCCAAAGACTTTTCTTTTAAGATAATCCATGATATTGGAACATTTTGTGATCTGGCATATTTTATTCAAGTAAAAATGGTCTTTCCCAACATTCTCAAATGTTGAAACACATTGTTGCTTTCTCATTTTATTAATCACACCTTCGGCTTAACAAGATTTGGTCCCTTAAGGCGTTATTCAGCATCGTTCTTGCTCTTCCATGAGTTCTTCTTTTCCACAATTGTCAAATTTTTTATTTTGCTGACATATTGCATTCTCAAACGACAATTAAGAAATGGACAAACACTTTGCATGGCAGCGACAAGTAATTAAAAATACAAAAAACTAAAAACACTTAAATTTTCTCTTTCTCTGCACAGAGGACAATTCTCATTTGGTTACAAGGGGTGACGGTATGCTTTTCAAGAATTGGTATCTCGGAATTTTTCTCTCAACTGTTGCATTAAAGAGTTTCTCTTTTCGGCTGCAGCTGGCAAGAGGAGAGGCTCATTCAGCCAATGGTGTGCTGCGCCTTTCCTGCGCCCTGAGTTTCGCCACACACCTAGTCACGTAGTGTGCAATATTATTGCAATCTCTAAGGCTTAGTTGGAAGGTTTTCTTGAAAGGAAAAAGGCTCCTTCTCATTCTAGAGCTATAAAAATGTCAACTGGCCTTTCTTTTCCACACAGAAGTTCGTACTTGTGGTTTTTAACAAAACGACAAGAGATTCAATGATGGAAAAAAGGGAAGATTGACTAGAAGGAAAGGTTTTCCTTCTTCAGGATGCCTAAGTACTCCCTTCTAAAACTGTTAAAAATAAAAACACTGCATGACCAATACAAAGAAGCCGACAGTTGAAGATAGTTGGATGATATGTCTATTCGGGTCTTTACACCCTAAAAAGGGGCAGAAAAAGCATAAAACTATAAGATATTTTGAAATAAAAAGGGAGACATGAGGTGACCATATATCCGAAAGCAGCCATTAGAAACTAACCATACAAGCGGTGTATTTTAACATATAATACCTATTCAGTCAGTCTGGACTTATGAAAAGTGACCTTATAAGTGGGGTGACCATATATCCGGTACTGACTGTACTTGGATGCTTATAAAGACAAGAGATTATGGAGGTCTGCTTAGCCTTTTCGTTGCTTATAAGGTAAAAGTGTCTTTGTGTTCAACAATAGGTGATGGGTGGCTCTTTAACACCCATGTAGTAAAGTAATTAGAGTAATTAGTAATTAAGCAGAGTGATTAAAGTAATTAGAGTAGTAATTACACCAATGTAGTAAAGTAATTAGAGAGTTCTTAGGAGAGAACTCTCCTAAGAATAACCCCTCCATTCAACCCAACAATGCATGCAAAGAATAACTGAAAGGGACATGAAATGCTTGGTAAGTACATACAGTAGAAGATCTTTATAATGCAAACCTAAAAACGCACGGTTGTGTGTTATATGAATGACATCATTAAATTTACCTTGTAAATATGGCCAAATATGTCTGAAACATATCAAAATACATTAGAATATCTTTATACTGCATTCCTTGTTACCAAGAGTTATCCAAATTATAAATTTTTGTATAATATAAGTCAGACATTGTTAAATTTACTTTATAAACATGATCCAAATATAACTGACCAAACCATCCCTTATATTAGACATTTTCAAAAATGTTTATTGTAATAATAGCATTTTTTTTTCATGAAAAAGGTCTTAAATTAGGAGATAAAGTTGAACTAATGTATCAAATTTAATCCTCTAGAGAGTAGCAATATTTTTACAATGTGTAACAGGGTTCATACTCATTTTTCAAGAAAAAATCCCCTGAGAATCCCCTGATGTATTTTTCGGGAGGTACAAATTTTCCATGTCATCAATTAACGACATTTTTTAAACCAGTATCATGACACTCTCACCTTTTAGAAATAAAATAAAAACAAGATAATCTCAAAAATAAAGTTTACACATCACCTATATAAACAATATGAACAGAACTTTAAAGGAAAAACATTACTTTGTGTAAAACAGATGAAGTCTGTATGCCTTGTGGGGCTGTCCTTAAAAACTTGGTAGTTTGGCTGCAAGAATTTAATTTCCACTTCTCGATTTTATTACTTCTTCAAAAGCATTATGAATGAATCATATGAAGGCTGAAAGTGTCAATATCAATTTTAAAATGACCTTTAGTTTTTTAAAGTTCCTCTTGAATTGTTATCAAACCTTACAATGTTAGAAGGCGAATCTAGTGAATGAATGGGTGTAGACAGATGTGATATCATAAAGCATGTGAACAGCAGCAATTGCCCTTAATTTCCCAGAGTAACTAGTCATTTTGCCAGGTTTGGGGAAATTTTTACATTATCCCCTGAGATTCCCCTGAATTTTACAACCCAAAATTTATCCCCTTATTTTCCCAGGAATTCCATATTCCCCTGATGAGTATGAACCCTGTGTAAATGCAGGTGCTTTTGAACTGCAAAACTAATTGTTTACATCTGAGAAGTTGTGTGTTATATGGAGAACTGCATTATAAAGATCTTCTACTGTATTTAAAGGGCTTGACTAATGCAGGGATGGACAAGGGACCTACACCCTGCCATTTGAGGAGGTCCGCATGGGCATAGTCAGGATTTTTGTTAAAAGGTGTCAAATGATTAAAATTGCCCAAAAGTGACCAAAATTTTTATATTTTCAAAGATTTAGAAAAGACTCCCTTCCTGTCCTTAAGAGTGAATGAAATATTTGTATTTACACTCCAAAGGCTCACATGAGCCTTTATGTTCCGATACAATAAAGTAGTAGTGTATTCTATCATCTCTTAAAAGTTGTGACCATCTTTCTTATGATGCCTTGTATACAGATGTCAATTATATCATACCTGATACAAAATTTATATAGGGTAGATGTGGAAGTAACGGACACCCTTAAGGAATTTCTTTAAAAATTGTTTTTTAATTAATAGTTATAATTATTGAATTCCAGTTTTTTCAATATTATATTAATCTATCACCAATATTTAACCATTCTCATAGTCTCATTTCCCAATATGAATCAAAATTTAATTGTAGATAACAGAAATATATCAAAACACCTAAAATGCCAGTAATGGACACCCTCTGTTCCAGTAAGGACACCCCATAAAAAGTAATAAATGTAATTGTTTTCATGATTGTATTTAGAACTACAATTTAATGAAAGCATACTAATGAAACACAATAGCTATTTTCAAATAAATTTAACTATTAGGATACCAGTAATTAATAAAATATTTGTGATAATCATTCACTGTTTGCATCAATTATCATAATTATCAGAAGATCAATATTTTAATTATTTTAAATGGACAGTTTAAAATACTAAATATCAGACAATTACAGCTATCAAATTATTCAGACAGTCGGAGATTTAAAAGGTAATAACAATAATAATAAAAAGGTTTTGGAATAATAGTGTATAGTTTCGTCTCCCAATTTTTAACAATTAAACTTCCAGAGACTACTTATTTATTACTGATATATTACTTGTAATAATTAATATTACAAATATGAAAGAAATGATACTGTGAGTTGAATATTTTAACTACTAAATAAATTAATTTCAAAATAAAACTGTAGAACTGTTGTTTGAGGTCACTGATCTGCAGATTGATTAGTTTCATTATTACTATAACTTTCATTAATATTACAATAATTTTTTTTTTTTTTTTTTTGTCAGAGATGAATAAGCACGTAGATTTTTAAAAACTGTAACTTGCTTTTATTTAAATGGAGAGGGATTTTAAGCCCTATAAGACCTCTTTGACTGTGCCCTTAAACAATATTTTCTGCTTCCTGACTGGTTTGATTGCCAGATTATAAAATATGCAAGGCAGAGTTACATTACATTAAAAAACAAATAATAATAAAATATTGAAATTTTATTAACCAAATAAAATAACTTAAAAGCAGATATTTTAAAGTTTTGGTGTTATTACATTTTGGTAAGTGTAATTAAAAAAATTAAATTTGAATATTTAGGTTTTCAGTTAAGTCAAAATACTTTATTTGCTATAAACATTACTGAAATTGCATTTTTAGCAATGTCTACATGGGGTGTCCATTACTGGACTAATTAAGCATCCCAGTAATGGACACCAATACACGCCTCTTAAAACCTTAAAAATAAATGAAATTTTATAAATGGCTATTAGTATATAAAATTCAAAGTTTTCTATTGCTACCAAAACAAAAAGCTGCAAATTTTGCAAGAAAATAAAGAATATATAAATTTATTAAATGAAGCTTAGCATGTTCATTAAGATTTTCACTAAAAAACAGTCAAACTTCGAAACATTATTTTCTGCTTCCTGATTGGTTTGATTAAGAGTGTCAACAATAATGCAAGATTATAAAACATGCGTGACAAAAATTATAAAAGCTTAATTTTTATTGGTTATTTTTTTATAAACCAAAAACATTGAAGGGTGTCCATTACTGGCACATCTACCCTACATATACACAATGGGTATGAATTTTTAAGTACTAGTCACTTCAGAGCATAATTCATAAACAATTTCTATGAATAGAGAGAAGCCTCCCTCCCCAGAATGATGCTTGCCCCGGGGCCCTACATAGACTAAGTTGGCCCCTGGGTATTTAAACCTTTCTTGTCTTTCAAGAAATGATGTATTCTGTCTGATATTAGAACAACCTATCTTCTAAAGGCTAAGCAAGGAAGAAAATTATATTAGTGTAAATCTAACTATATTAAATTTTAAGTATTACAAGAGCTGGGGGTAAGAACAACTCAAACATAAATATTTTTGCTTTTCTCTCTCCCTCCCCCCCTTCCTTATATCTAGAAAAAATTTCTTAATGGGGAAAAGTAAACGCAGAAGCAAAAACTTCAGCAGGAATTGGCCACTACATAGTAACAAATAGGGCAGAATTTAAAAAAAAAAAAAAAAGAAAGAAAGATTTTTATTCTAGGAAGGCAAAGACAGAAGTGCACTTTATTAATTTAAAACAATTTAATTGGTAAATAAATCTACAATTTGTAATTTTTCAACTGAGTGAAAAATTGCCCAGCCCAGGATTAGAACCAGGGACCTTTGGCTTAAGCTGCCAACTGAGCTATCCTGGACAAATCTGGAAGGTACAATTCACTCGGACAACTTTATTGATAATGACATCTAATTTGAAACAGCTCAACGAAATAAATTACAGGTAATAGAACTCCAACAGTCTGCCAGATTTGCCCAGGAGAGCTCAGGTGGCAGAGCATTGGCCTCTTAAGCCTAAGGTCCCTTGTTAAATCATGGCCTGGACACTTTTTCACTCAGTTGGAAAATTGCAAGTTAGATTAATAATTTCAGAGAAGATGTGTAATTTTTATGTTTGATTATTTATTTATTGTTACTACAAAATAGCAAATACAGTAAACTCTGTCTAAGGCGGAATCGATCAGGACCAAGAAAATTTTCAGCAGTAGACAATATTCAGTCTTAGATAAATTTTACTCTATGTCTATGCATTCGCAGGACTCGAAAATCTTTCAGAGTTAGACAGATTTCTGTCTTACACAGAGTTTATTGTATGCCAGGAAAATTTTAAAAATAGTTCTTAAAGATACTGGAAAGTAAATTTGGGGGGGGGGGGGGGGGGGGGGTGTACAGTATAAATTTTGAGAAGATGAATTTTAGATAATTGATTACTCGTGTATTGTTACACGAGAACAACACAAGGCAAAAAATTACAAAATAAAAGCTGAAAAAAAAAAAAAAAAGATAAAGAGTTCTAAAAATTTTATGCTTTATGATTGGGACACACAAAGGGAAAAGCAGATTTTTTTTTTCTTTTTTGAAGGGGTACAATATAAATACAGGGTGACTTTTAATTAACCTACAGCTTTAAACTGAAATAACTTCTCAGAGGCTAACTAGATGACGGCACGAATGGGTGCAGTGAGAGAGGACATAAAAGGAATTTGTTTAGGGCCAGTTCCACGCAATTTTGAAAATGTCTCCCAAAGCATCCCATTTAACTGAAGATTGTATTTTTATTGTTAAAAATTGGTATTTATGTGGTGAAAATGCAACCCTATTTCTACGAAAGTGGTTTTCAACATTCAGAAACTGACCTAAACCTTCTAGAGCAATGGTAAGAGATTTGATATGTAAATTTGAAAGGTTTTAGGTAATGCTGAGACAGTTGTTTTTTCCCCAAATTCGTAATCTGGGTTTGAACACCAATGAATATCGATTCATGCAGGACGGTGCCCCTCTGCATTGAACAGACAGAGTGTTTGACATCATTAACCCCCCTTGAGGGAGCAAGCAAAAATGTCTCTAAATATTGAATTCCCACCAGAATAATTGAAAAATTTTATTTTTAAATAAGAAAAAGCAATTTTTCTATGATTTTCCTCCAAAGTTAAAAATATAAAATTTAGTTAAAATTTTTTGGTGAGAATCTTGCTTAAATTAGGTGGGATATATTTTATCCCACCGCCCCTCAAGGGGTTAACAGTATGTTTGGAATCCAGGTTATTGCTTATCAATACCCGAAAACCATCCTGGTGCATTGCATTGGCCACCTTATTCATCGGATATGAATCCGTGCGATTTCTATCTTTGGGGTCACAAGAAAGACTTTGTGTACAAGAAGAAGCCGACAGACCTCAATAGCCTCAAGAAATCCATTACTGACTCATTTGCAAGCATTAAAAGAGAAACACTTGAACAAGTAACTGATAACTTTGTGACTAGGTTGCGCTACGGTATCACTTCTGAAGGTTCTCACTCGTAAAACCTTGTACATTAATTACCTTTTCGACGTTCTTTTCAATAAAAAAATTTTTGCTGTGCTATCTGCAACAATTCTTGTGTTATTTCATTTTAAAGTTGTAGGTTAATTAAAAGACCCCTTGTATGTATATATAAAGAGAGGATATCTGCCAAAATATGGAAGATTCTCATCCTGCACAGATTGTGATAATTTGATCACACACAAACCATGTAAAAAGATACAAAAATGTCTTACTTGATTCACAAGGAGCTGTCCTAAGTTAGTGACTCCCAAGGCCATACGACATGCTCCCCAGAGTGTATCTGGACGGAAGACATCAATGGTGTCAACAGGAACTAGTGGAGGTCGTCCTGTGCCCATTGACACGACAACTTTGATCTTGCATACTTTATCTTTCTGGCCCTTCAGAATAACACCAATTAATTTCCTTTTGATCAGGTACAAAATAACATTGAAATGCTAATTCTGATGCAGAGTAAATTAAGTTAAAATTATTCAAATAAGAAAATTAAGAATAAGAATTTGAAAGGCAAATAGAAAAAGTCTAAACAGTAGACTCCCTCAAATTTGCACAGCTTGGGACCAGAGATTGTGTGGGTTTCTGGTCATTGCTTTGTTTACAGTTTTTAAACAGTTATCTGAATGTAATAATGCAATCGAAATTACACTGGCCTCCAAAAGTTAAGATACAGGGACTGGATGCTTTCGATTGCACATGGTTTGTCAAATATCTACCAACATTATTGATGAATTATTCTTGAACATCTGGGATGTAAAGAACATGTTTGATTTCATATTTCTCGATGAAGATTTAGTCAGGCTGACAATTAGGGGGCTAATAATAAATTTAATAATAAAATAATATTTGCGATCAGCTATGCAACAGAAAATGCTGGAAATGGTTTGTCACTGCGTTAAATGACTACAGTAGAACCTCTTTTAGCCGAAACTCTTTTAACCGAAACTCTCGGTTAACCGAAATCCATTTTTAAAGCTTTCTTTTTTTTTATTTTTTTGCTATCACATTCCTTGTGAGCAAAATCCACCTTGAAAACTTTTTTTTAACTATCATATTCCCCGTGTGCAAGTGGTCCTTTCCGAACTACGAGTATATATAAATATTTTCGATCCCCTTTCTTAGAGTTTCTTTGAATTTAATTTGAGCTCCCGTAACCTGCAGAGTGGAACAAAGAAAACGAATAAATTAGCATTTCTGAAGATTTTGAATGTTTTGCAAAACATTTGACATGGCTGGAGCAGCAGAGAGACTGTGATACTGGTGAACAAATAATATTAAAAAGCTCCGTGATGGAGCTTCAAAGCAAAAGCAATCAAAACTGGGACAAGCAAAACATTTTTTCAAACCCTTGTGATATATGTAAAAAAATACTTAATTTCAAAATTAAAATCCAGGTAATTTAATCTTATTTCTATTTTGCTATTGCCTTATTATTTATTAAGCACTTGTTATCATAATAAGAAATATTGCATATGTTTCTCCTTAATCTCAAAATTGAAGCATTCTCGATTATCCAAAAATTTCGATTTTCTGAAACAGGGCCGGTCCCAATTACTTCGGATAATCGAGGTTCTACTGTATTTGGGTCCTGTTCAACATTTGTGTGCATTTGTGTAAGCATATCACTCATATTTGTAAAGATATTAACGTTTTTGTGAAAAATTTAAAAGTTTTTTGTTTATAGCATACGGAGTTTTCAACCAAATTTAACACAACTTTCCGAAAACCTGACAAAGAACAGTAGCAACAGTACACTTCAATTAAAACATGAATATATTGAATATTTAATGAGGTATGGGCATTTGTATGAAATAATTTCTAACTGCACATGCGTGGAAGATTTCAAAATTTTTATTTCATAATTTGGTAGTCAGCTATTTAGGGCAACTTATCTAAAATGTCCAGTCAAATATCGAGAAATTTCACAAAGATAGGGGCAATATAGTGAGTTGCTCTCTAAAAATAGCTTTATTATAAGGGTTTTTTCACAACTTTTCAATCAACTCACTATATCTTTCTGAGTTTTCACAATATTTGACTGGACTTTTTACAGAAGTTACCCAAAATAGCTGGCTACCAAATTATGAAATAAAAATTTTGAAATATTCCATGCATGCACAGTTAAAAATTATTTCATACAAGTGCCCATATCTCATCAAATATTCAATATATTCATGTTTTAATTGCAGTATACTGTTGCTACTGTTCTTTGTCAGGTTTTTGAAAAGTTGTGTTAAATTTGGTTGAAAACTCTGTATGCTATAAAAATAACTTTTGAATTTTTCAGAAAAACGTTAACATCTTCACGAATATGAGTGCTATGCTTACACAAATGCATACAAACATTGAACAAGACCCAAATAGTCATTTACCACAGTGAAAAACCATTTCCAGCCTTTTCTGTTACATAGGTGATCGCAAATATTACTTTATTATTAAATTTATTATTAGCTCCCTAATTGTACCCCCGATAAATCTTCACCGAGAAATATGAAATCAAACATGTTCTTTACATCCCAGAAGTTCAAGAACAATTCGCCAATAATGTTGGTTCGAAAAACCGTGTACAATCGAAAGCATCCAGTCCCTGTACCTTAACTTTTGGAGGTCAGTGTATAATGAATGCTTGCAATATAGTAAAATATTAAAATAACTACGTATTAAACTAAAATAATAAAAAGTAGGATATTTTTAAAAATGATTAAATTATTAAAAGTAAAGGCCAAGTAAATAATTAATAATGTATAATTAAATATGCATCATAAAGATGAGATACATTTTTCTTGAATTACTCAATGAAACTTTCTTCTTAAAGGTATCCTATTAATTCACATAAAAAATCATAAAGAAAGGAAGTTTTATTTCAGGTTTAGTCAGACTTAATAACCAAAAAAAGCTTGATTATTAAGCATAAATATATTTTTTAAAAAGATTGTGATTACAGTGATATCGGCAATATCTTGGTTTTTTTCAGAAATAAATTTATATTTCCTTCATGAAAAAACATTTCAGTCATATTATCAAGAATTACATATTAAAATACAAACAGAATGATATAAAACTAAAAAATTCTGAATTTTTGTCCTTACATCTGAACTGAAAGTTTCATTGTTTACATCTGTGATGATGTATGGATTTTAGGTGTTTACAAATTTGAGGGAGTCTACTGTATTTTGAAAAATAACAGTAATTTCTACAGAACTAAATTGAAAGTGTCCCTAATAGATTCTCAATAATTTTATGGTTCTCAGGGCTGATGGACAGTGAGATCTCAATTTCCCTCACTAAATTAAACCCACAGGCATGCAATATATTCATATTTTTAAAGTATCTCCACAGGAAATTAACATCTTTTAACTTCTTTTTCCTGTGTACTGTTCTTTAAGGGTGTCTCTTTTTTTTTTTTTGTTAGTTGTCAAAATACTTCTAAAATATATACTTAATTTTATGTGAAGTGTTTTTTAACACATAAAATTATAAGTTAAATATAAATTTTAGAAATATTTTGACAACTAAAAAAAGGGAGATATCTTTTAACAGCAGCACACAGAAAAAAGAAGTTAAAAATATTAATTTCCTGAGGAGATGCTTTAAAAATATGAATACATTGCATGTCCATAGGTTTAACCATTTGATTATGGTTTGGGGCAAATGTTATCCCAGTCACTGTCTCCTTGCATCATATTCTATTCTTTGCCACTTTGTCCCAGCCACTGTCTCTTTGCATCATATTCTATTCTTTGCCACTGTCTCTATGCATTCTATTTGCATCAATTTTTCAAAAATATACTCCATCATACACTTACACTAGGATACTTTCAAAAGAAATTTAGTGCAAATATATATATTGTGGTACAAGCGGATATAAAAATAGTCGCCAGTCCAAGCCTGTAAGATTAGCGAAGGAAATTTAAGATCTCACAGACCAACAGCCTTAAGCAGATATACTAACCTTTGGAACTTTCTTTTTTCAGTGACAAGATCCAAAATTTTTGGTAATTTGTAGCAATCACTTGCTACAATGACATAATGAATTATTGAAAACTGTACTGAAAATCTTAAATAAATAGCATTTTTGTTGCTACTAACAGTCAAACTATAATTCCTGAAATGGGGGAGGTGTTCATATGTTTGCTTTCTTATTTTCAAAGGAACACAAATTTAATGCTATTTCTTATTTTATTACTATTATTGACTAGTTTGTATGCAATTTTTCAGATAGGATACCACATTAATTACAATAAACCTCTTAATATTGCAGATTAATTATTACTTTCATAACCAATTCAAAACTTATTATATTTTCAATTATTTATGTAAAAGGTACAATATAATACAATACAATACAACACAATACAATAAAAGGATAAATCTCAAAATTGTCAAGCTAAGGTGATAATTCAACATATCTACACTCTCTAAGTGAAATTTGAAATTTATCTTTTCATAAATTAAAAGAATTTCTAAGTATATTTAAATATATTAATTAATTCTCTCTTTAATTAAATGCAAAATTTCTTTTGCAGATATAAAATGAGTTATTATTTAATGCATGAATGAATGTTATAATGAAAAGATAATGACCTCAAATATGTTTTTGTAATAACAGTTCAACATTAAAGCTTATAAAAAAAAGAAATAATGTGAGCATACTTAAATAATACAAAGCAATAAAATAAGCATGCATTTTTAAACAGATTTATCCAAATGCACATTCATTTCTGATTAGTTTTAATTGTCTGAAACATTGATGTAATTTTTGTTTATTTCAATACTTCAGTTTAAGGTTCGGAATTTTGCAAGTAAAATGTATTTTTAAAAATTATTAATTTAATTATTGTTTAATTTATGGTTCAGAGAGAAGCAAGTATTAAAATTGAAAATTTTATTAAACTAATGAAAAAAAAAAAGTATTTTTCTGTAAAATATTATAAAATAAAGTCTCTGCTATTGAATTTCTTAAAAATCTTAAACATAAATGTGATTGTTACATCTGAAAATGAGTTGTGGATTAAAGGCACATGCAGATTAATGGGAATCGGTACAGAGTTATAAAATATTAAAGTTCATTGCAATCTTCTCCTATTTCTCACTTGATTGGAGCCTAAGTGAAATTGCAAATTGTTGAGAATTTCAATGTCTAGTTTTATCAATTTTTTTTACCACCTAAATTTCTAAATCTATTTTTACTTTCAACAGATGTGTAAAAATTACACTTTGAATTAACGGACCATTTCATTTGCGAAACATTTAAAGTAAACATTATTATTCAACTTTTCTTACAAAATAATCTTTTTTTTTTTTCGTTAATTAGATGCATCAAATGGCGCATAAACAAAAAGTTTAAAAAACTCACGGATGCCGCAAGAGCTTGGTTGCATTGGTGAATTTCAGTAAGAGCATCCAATGTGGGGTTATTTGATATGAGACCTCCGTCGATAAATGGACCAGATGCTCGGAAATAAGTGGGAGCAGCTCCTGTAGCCCTAGCTACTCTCCAGAGAGGCTCTTCTGTAATAGTTTTGAACCCATGTTAATGCCTTATACAACAGATGGAGCTCTTTACTTACATCATATTAATACGTACAACTGAATAAAAGCATTACATTTCTTATTATTCACAGGGAGGGTACACATGGACTTTTCTAAATAACTCCATATACCTTCTGTTTCTTAAATTAAGCTATAGCCTATACTCTAGTGCAGCGGTTCCCAACCTGTGGTTCATGGCGAGTGTTTTGATGGGTCACAAAACAATTGAGGATTGCCACAAAAATATATCTTTTATTTCATTTGTTTGAAAAAGTATAACAAATACAATATTTTACAACCACAATAATCATGAAAGCTATTAGCTTAAACTAAAGCTTCGAGAGAAGACGGTGTTTTCTTAAACAGTCAGTTGGTATTATGTAATGACCTCAATTTGAGATTGTCAGTAGCAGCACAATCATTATAGCACCCCATGGAAAAATCCTTAATTTCCTTCTGGATAAACATAGGAACAGAAATCCAGAAATATCTAAATCAGCTTTGATCTTCCTTGATAGGGTTCAACAAGACATACTTGTGTGAATGTGCTTTTTCTACTTTGCTGTTTTTGAAAAACAAGTACAGAAACAAACTGCATGTAGAAAGTGACTTAAGGTTAAAATTATTAGTTTTAACTCAGATATAGATGCCCTCATAAATAAACACCAGTGCCAGAAATCTCACTGATTGCAAAGTTGTGTTTTAATAATAATTAAATGTATTTTTCATTATACAGTGGAACCCCAGTTATATGTTTTGCTCGGGACCGGACAACAAAACGTATAACTCAGTAAAACGTACAACCCAATTAATGGTCTACCAGGACCTTTTTATAAAATATATCGTTAAAATTTTGTTTCGCTGACAAGTTAACAGTTATTTTTGCCGAAAACCGAAGTTTCATAGTGTATTATGCACCAGAACATAAATTCGTGGAAAAGGAATAGAGTAAAAAAAAAAGGTATATTAGAAAAGTGCACAAAGAAAGGCTATTTTATCATAAAAGCTTTATTAAAAGTACTATTTACACATAGAAAGTATTTAAAACAAATAATTAAAATCATGTAAATCATTTATCAAAAGTCATTTCAGTTGGAAGCGGCTTCTTACCTCAAGAACAATTATTTTGGGACTTTTTTGTTCTGGATCAAGACATGGCACAATATACTGAAGTAAAATTTTGCGATAATGTACTTTACAATTTGCAATGCCCAAAACTAAGAGCTGCAATTTTCTAGTGCAGTTGGCCGGGTCAGCCTGTATTATAGAAGTTCCGGCCGAAGGCAGGAGGTCGCATGGCTATGGGGCCACAGCCAACGTCTCTATCCCCCCCCCCACCCCCCCACCCCCTATCTCTCATATACTTAGTTTTTGCACATGGCTAGTTAAGTTCCCAGAAACTCTAGAACGGTAGTCGGCAAAGGGTAAGAAAAGGTTCGAAAAAAAAAAAAATCTGCAAAACGTATAAGTAAGACAAAATTTCATCCAGGAGCGCAAAAATTAAACGTGTATTTCAAAAAGTCCTTCCGGCCAGTGCCGGGAGGAAGAGGTAGCTTTCAAATTCCTTATTTTAAAAAAGCCAACTTATATTATTCAAACACACAAAGCTCAATTTAGTGGAAACCGAATATAGGAGATTCAATACTAATTTTTATCAATACTAAATCATTATGAATGAAAATTTCGCGAAATTAGTCAGCTTTATCCAAGCTGCTTTTATTTAAAGTAACATATATTTGGCTGAGATGTTGATGTATGCAATCCACATGCCTTCTTACATGGAAATAGGCGAATACGTGTGTTATCGCGTGACAAATACAAGATCGTTTCAAAATGTTAGCCATACTAGAAATTCAAAGTGCTATAATTCAACCATTTTTTAAGATATAAACAAAAGAACAAATTTTCAGAAACAAAATCTGCTCCGGAATCTCTGTATCAAGGCCAAACACATAAAAAAATCTTTTTCATTTTCCAATTTTTTAATACCTCATTTTAAATTTTAAATTAAATTTTTTTTTAAATGGCAACCCTTTTGAAACAAGATGGCGAATGAAACTGGCCAACGAACTCGGTCGAGACATTGGTATGTACTATGTACAGACCAAGTAACATCCAAATCGGTTCATAAATACGCTTGTTATCGCGTGACAAAAATCAGGTCGTTTTAAAATGTCAGCCATAATAGAAATTCAAAATGCTATAACTCAGCCATTTTTTTAGATATAGACGAAACAAAAACTGTTCCGGAATCTTTGTATTAAGGTCAAATACATAAGAAAAAAATATTTTACCATTTTCAATTCTTTGGTACCACATTTCAAATTTAAAAATTTTAAAAAAATTTTAAATGGCCGCCATTTTGAAACAAAATGGCAGATGAAGCTGGCCAACGAACTCGGTCGAGACATTGGTATGCACTATGTACATACCGAATTACATCCAAATCGGTTCATAAATTCGAGAGTTACAGTATGACAAAGGTCAGATATATATATATATATATATATATATATATATATATATATATATATACACATATATATATATATATATATATATGTGTATATATATATATATCAATTTTTGAACGGAGGGTGGTTTCGGGGTCTGGGGGTCATGATCGATGAAAATATACCAAAATTTTTTGAAATCGCTTTCCTCCGAACGGCTGCAATAGGTAGCTTTTTGTAATGAAAGCTACCTAAAACATATAACTCAGTTACTTTTCAATGGCAAATGGTCAAGACCACTGCATTTAAACATATAACTGAGGGAAATGTACAATTCACGTAACGTATAACTGGAGTTCCACTGTATTTGTTATTTTAATTATTATTCAACTTACACACATTGGAATTACCAATTCTTGTTTTCATTGATAATGCATCCTTCATACAAAAATATGCATTTTTCATAGGATAGGATAGTCGATAGCTTAGAGGTCATACAAAATTTCCATACTAATATTAGATAACCTTCATATTAGGTGGGTTGCGTACTAATAAAGGTTTAGAACCGCTGATCTAGTACATACACTCTACCTATAATATATATTCTCTGGTTTTTTTCTATGACTACACCACTGCTTATTCATCATCACCACAAAGCCTCAAACTATTTGAAATAATAGTAAAATGCAGTTAAATTTTAAAGATTGCATTTTTCACCAACAAATTTTAATAAAGGATGTCAGGGATACAGAAGGATACAGAAATAAAGGATACAGAAGATGTCTGATTTTTAAATGTTGTACTCATGTTTGATTGCTTTGTTATAGTGTAAATGACACTGTGACGCTTGTGATAAAATATCCTGATAAGTGCAGGAGAAAGTTTCCTTGAGGATTACAAAGCGAAAAAATTCTAAATTGTTTATAGTAAAATAAACATTGTACCAGCAAAATAGCCTTTTCTGTGTTCTTCAAAAACCACCTTAATACAGTCCATGGTAATATTCTTCAGAAGGTATAATGCTTTATTTTTTTACCAGGCTTTAATTTTTAAAAGTTCATCTTACTGAATGAAATATATAGATATTTATCATATTAAAAACTACTTGCTTCATAAAAATGAATGAAATTTCTACAACAATTTCTCTCCATTTCTCTGAGAATATTAATCAAGATTTCTGACTTTGTCAGCAATAAGAATCAATTTCCGAAGCTAGTATAATACATTTAAAAAAAAAAAAAAAAAAAAAGCAATGCATTATGACAAGCTATAAATGTCCAAAATATACACTTACAGTAAAATAAATCAGATTTTTTTTCTTCTTTTTAATAAACTAATGATACGAGAATTGAAAATTTTGCTACAGTTGATTTGTTAAAAGTGAAAAACTAAATTTTCAATGAATAAATCTTTGGTTTTGTCAATTATTCTCAGGTTATAACCTAATCTTTTACTGGGAATATCTTAACACTATTCTCAAATCTAAACTGGCTAATTTCTAACACATTCAGTGTGTTATCTTTGACATGCAACATTCAAAGCTAGTATAATACATAGATTCAAGGAGAAACAGATTATAACTCAAGATGTAACCTATTTTCAGAATAATGGGAAACTGTATTTAAATCTTTATCACTTCACTTCAATACCAACGTCTGCAAATTTCCTGCATTTCCATACAAAAATGACTTTATGAGTCAAAATATTTCATGTTGTTGAGTTTGAAAAAAAAAAAAAAAAAAAAAATAGAACACCCAAGTGTGTAGACATACAAATCTTTCTTTATTCTATTTTTCTTCAGTTACATAATTTTGCATGAAAGCTATGCTATTTTTCTATATGGAACCTTAGTCTTAGTCTTTACTCTAAACCAGAGGTTTACAAATGCTGTCCTGCAGAACGTTGACGTGCCTGAGGGGACTTTAGGTGTGCCATGAAAAAATTTTAAGACCATTGATTAAATTATTATCTTATCACTATGCTTCAAGTATGAATTCTTAAATACTGCATTAAAAAAATAGAAATACTTGTTCAATTCTCAAAGATACATTTGGAAGAAATGAATTTTTCTGCAATGAAAACTTTTAAAAATTACATAATCAGTCAAGGCTAAAATTCTTGGGAGAATATTTAAAAGTATGTTTTCCCCAAATTGAGTCCTATAAAGAAAATATTCTGAAAAAAATGCAAAGTTTGGCTACTTCATTCAATATTAAGGTATAACAAACAAAAGAATAAATATATGAATAAGTTTAATAAAAATTTGTTTTCTTTTTTCTTTAAATTTATTTTTTTTTAAATGTTTTCTTTTAATATTTTGTCATGTTGAACATTTCTATTAATATATAATTTCGTATTTAAAGAATAATTAATATTAAAAATTAACTATTCTTAAACGTGCCTAGTTCATGTGTGCTACAAAACAAAAAAAAAAGACTGAAAATCACTGTGATTACAGAAGAATCTATATTCCTTTAAGACCGGGAGTTTTTTTTGGTAGAAATTGAAAGTTTGGATGCTTTCCCCTTATCAATAGGAACGTATTTGATTGAATAAAAATATTTTAAAAAATACCCGATGTTAGGTTATGCCAAGGGAGGACCCATTGTGTGGGTTCAGCCTTAATGCAGCCATTTTTGGGCTAAATCTACACAATTGTGTAGTTTGGGATTATGTGTGCAAATATCTAAAAATAAAAGTTTAAGTAAAAAAAGTTGTTTATTGAGATAGTTTTCATCAGCCACAATGAAAATGTTAGAAACAATTTTTGTTTTTGGACAGACCACTACAATTTCATTTTCTGAGATGTGCTCGCATATCAATGCTCGCACCCCTCTTAAGAGCCGCTGACAAATGGTATGCCCTTTACTCCATTTAGATTGTGTCTGATCCTTCAAATTTCTTTTTTTTTTAAATTTTTCCAGCAACAGTATTTTGTTGAAATACCGATCGAAGTACATAAAACTAGGTCTGAACCAGAGTAAGGACTACAGCAGGTCCTAAGCCTAGATCCTTGTAGACCAGGTCTGTACTTTCCCACTGGTATACTACAAAATTTAAAACTATCCCAGATGATGCTGTTACAACAGTGTGTGGTTTGTTTTTTATATGCTGCTTTACTGAGGCATGTCCTAAAAAAAGGAATCGTCTGCTCATCTATGAAAAATTTTCCCTGATCTCCTGGTAAATTCAAGCAGATATTACGGAATCTATTGAGCATTTTCTGAACTTTCCATAATTTATTATTTATTCCTGGTGGTTTACATGCTGTGTCGACAAAATGGAATGAATTTATCAAACTTAAAAATCTATCTTGTGGTATGCATATAACTCATATAAAACTTATAAATCATATATGGCATCTATAACTCAGAGCAGAAACATACAGTTCGTTACATGTGCATATTATATATCTAATACTATCAATTTTAAGTAGAAATCGTGAATAGTACACACCTATTAATTTAAAATTAATCCACTTTAAAAATGTAATTAATAAAAAATAAATTGCTAAAAACATAAGTTTAAAAAAATCACTTAAAAATAAAAAATTTATATATTAGGAATTGTATCTATTTTGAAAATGGTAAATGCCGGACCCGCACAATTGTGCGGGTCATTTGTTTTTCAACTTTTGTAAAGCCTAATTAAATTTATCAAAGACAAAATCAATTAAAAACATGAATAAAGTATATGAAAAGAAAAATTAAATCCAAGCAAACACTAAAAATCATAGTTAAAAGAAATTATGACAGTACATACTTTTTATCTATTGCTCTCAGATGATATAGTCTTTTTAAAAGCAGAAAATCTAACTCTCTATTGTAGTTGGTGCCCCCTAGTCATGTCTTATCAAAACATCTGAAGCCAATTAACTCATATAAATGTGCAAATTTGGTTTTAAATCTCACAAAAACAGGAAATAATCATTCTCTTTTACTTTAGTATCACCCGCACAATTGTGCGGGTCAGGGTTTAAAGGGTTAACAACACAGAAATCCTGTTCATTTATGAGAACTAGAGCTAGTTATCTAAACATAGTTCAATTAAGAGATAGGAACTAAATTACCTCTGGGATTTGGAAGCACTTCATCTGTTAAAACGTCCCTCTCTACGTGATTTAAAATTTCTAATGGAGATTTGTAGTTCCGAAAGATATGGAGATCTGCAGGCTTTCTATCCCCACGAGTTGCTGTGATCATGATCCTATTTCAAAACACTAAGTATTTGTTGTAATAAATCAAAACATTCCACACATGAAATTTAATTTTATAATAATTGTGAGATATTCATTAAATAATTGTGTTAGTTGCATTTAGTTGCAAAACCGTTGCAACTAAATGCAACGGTTTTGCAATAGATACCGTTGCAACTAAATGCAAAATAGTTGCAAAACCGGCCATCTCCAAAAAATAAAATTTTGGGGGAAAGCTGATTTTTTTATCACCCTCAGGGCTCGAAATGGAAAAATCTACGAATTGGAACGCTATTTCAAAATTATTGTTGACTAATTTTTTTTTTTTTTTTTTTTTTTTTTTAAGTACAGTAAGTCCTGATTATCTGAGTCCCGCTTACCTGAGTTTAACCAAGTTATTTTCTTCTGAGGGACTGATAGCTTCCATTATTACGAAACAGCCATTATAAATGAAGTGTTAGGTGAAGATGAAAGAGCAGCCATAAAAAGTTAGAACTCTGATTTTCTGGTCAGAATGGGGAAAAAAAATGGCTATAATTTTTTTTGGCCATTTTTTTTTTCATCTTCACCTAACACTTCATTTATAATGGCTGTTTCATAATAATGGAAGCCATCAATCCATCAGAAGAAAATGATCCATTTCAAAGGTATAAGTTCAGTTGAAAAAACTATTTAATACTTTGAGCAGAAAGAAGAGGCTACACCTGCAATTTTCATGACATTAATAGAATCATATAGCTGCCAATTTGTACGGTTTTGTTGCCTCTAAAATTGAATACAAATTTTTGCCCTATTTAATCATTGACAATTGTTAGATTTCAGGGATTGAATTAGGCAAAATTTACTGGTAAGTTTTAGAGGTAAGAAAAAAAATCTTAGAAATTGGTAGCTATGCAGTAGCGTAATACGTATTGCAGAAAAAAAAACTGCAGCAAAATTGACATTAACAAACAAAAAACCAGCACCGTGCGAAAGGGGGGCGAAGGGGGCGGTCGCCCCGGGCGCGGAAATTTAGGGGTGCCAAATTTGTACAACCAATTTCCATTTTTTTTTATTGTCGTCGATCATTTTGATTGGAATTTTTTTTTTCACTCTTCGATATTCGATATTTTTGTAAAACTAAATGTATATATTTACATATCGGGAATATTTTCCCCATGGAAGTATGTACATTTTTCATTTCAAAATTATTGCGTTATTCACATTTACTTTTCATTGAGCACTTTAGACCTGATAATTTTATAATATGCTTTTGTGATATTTTATTGCAGTGTTTCTTAAACTTTTGCACTCTGAGGGCCCTTTACATCGTATACGCAAGTTTCTGCCACCTGCCACATTCAGTGAATATGAATTGCTAACCTATTCCGATTCCACTATGGGATCATTCTTATAGTCATTCGGTCATTACTTTGCTGTTAAAAAAAGGTCGAGCACAGGATGAAAATGCTGATTACATGAAATCAGCGATTGCATAAGGACGGAAAATTATATCTAGTGGAGAAATTATTAACGGTGATTGCGGCTTATTGGATAACTTAATTAAGGGAATCACTATATTTTGTTTTCTCTTTTTACTATTCACCAATTATCATGATCGCCCTCCAAAGTTAGCCAATCCAGATTGTGGGTTTTCATGTGGAAGAAATTAAATCTTAAAATTCCTGAGCATAAAAATGCTCTAGAACACAGGAATGCATGCATTCACTAAAAGAAACTTGAGAGACGTTTAAAATTAAATCATATAATCGACAGAAAATTTGAAAAGAGCTAAAGTGAAAATTATTGAAAGTGAAAAGATAAATGGCAAAATGTATTCAAGATGAAATTATGAACTTTCTTGCCAATGTAGTAAGAAAAATGATTGTAGAAGAAATTAATAGAGCAAGGTATTTTTCAATTTCATTCGATCGCACTCCTTATACCGAGTGTCCTAAAATGGACTGGCTGTTTTTAAAATTCAATAACCTGTAAATGGTGACAGCTATTTAAAAAGAAAATTGCGGGAAGGTAATGTAAAATGACAGTATTTTTTTTTTTACCTCGATTCCCAGCTGTAGTTTCAAATAGCAATTATAGATGGCGCTGCAAGCAGGGATGACCACCTCGGGAACTCAGCTTACGCTTTAGAGTGATAGTGCAATCCCGAGGGGCAGGCCAAATCCACTAGCTGCTCGCGTTACAAATGACTTTTTCTATTCTTATACTGCAGTTTTACAATTTCACATTACAACATAAATATCGATGATTTGTTGAAGATTTAAACAGGTTTATAGTCAATTCAGGTTACAGCAGTATACTTTATTAAACCATATTCGTGAAAATCAATCAAGTTTATACTGAATTGACAATTATGCCAGCAATATACTGTGGCGGTAATAAATGATAAGTACACGTTGTGAAGGTCTTTTAATAAATTACTATTGATTGTTAAAGAAATAATAAAACTGGAGAGTTCTTACTTGAAATGTAGACAATGAAGAGGCAATTTGATGAAAACAAATATTCTTTATTTCTTACGTTAGTAGCAGTAGAAGGTTAAGAAAATACTTGCTTCTGGTCACCATTTTAAAATAGAAGAACTAATCTTTTAAGAAGAAAAATAGCAGCCAACACGGAATAAATCCATGGGATTTCTTTTAATGAGAGCAGCACAACTTTAAAGGATTAAACTTTGAGAAAGAAACACATCCACTTAAATAAAATATCAAACTCATTCGGCCAAAAAGAACGGCACGGCATTCGAACGGCCGGCCAGCGGGCTGGCGCTCCGCTAAAACTACGTTTTAAAGACTACATCTTTTTCAGACAACATCAAACCAAATTCTGAATTTAAAATTAACAAGTTTTAGTATTTAAATGACAAATATGGGGTTGACAAAGTAATTAAAAGGCAAACTTTAAATTCATTAGCTAAATTAACATTTACGGGAAATTAATGAAAATCGAATTACAAGGTGCAGAATTAAAAAAGTTTCCACTGATTGGAAAACGAAACCAAACGATTCTCCTGTCAGCGATCGGCGTCAAAAGAGGGCGGCGCATAATTTCAATGATGTCATCATAATCAAATTGGCTCCGACGAAACGAGAGCTCCAAGATATGCTCCTAAAATAGCGGAGTGCGCATGTGCAAGCTGCCGATCCGCTCCCAACGCAGATATGAATATCGGCGGTGAAAAATGAACTTGCTTTACGGTGAGGGATAAAAGCGTCAACATCGCGGCGTAAAGATTGAGTTCAAATAGACATCGATGCCAAAAAATAGTTGAAAGGAAATAAAAATAAACCAAATTTAAATACTGTGAGAAGTATTCTCACATTACCTCCCTTCACCGAGAAAATTTTGTAAGACCAGGAGATGTAAAAGGCAAAATTGATCAAAAACCTTTTACAGAAAATGGGATGACAAAATTTTGAACTGCCAAAACAATAAGAAAAAAAAAATCGTTAAATGCGAACATTAAAATTTAAAGTTAAGGTGCTGGAAAAAAAAATTGGTGATTTAACAGTTGAAAAAAAATTGGTGCTGGAAAAAAAAAATTGGTGCTGGAAAAAAATACTGGTGACCAAAAGTAAGAGAGAGAAAAAGAATATACATTGCATAAAGTACATTCATAATCCAAAAAGTATACAACAGAGTCAAGTATACATCAAGTATACAATAAAAATGCCAAAAATACAGTAACATTGGCAAAACCTTCTATTTGATCTCATAAAATTATCATGGTAAAAGTGTTAACATATTTTAAGTTAACAAACAAAATTGAGATCATTGACTAGTCAAAACAAATTTTGCTATCTTGGTACCAAATAAAAACAGAATTAACTTCTGATAAAAGTTGCAAATACAAAAGCAACAAAATAGTCAGGAAACATTTTGTAGTTTGACTTTTACAACATGCCTAGGACTTTTTAATTTTAGAATTATATCTAAAAAAGAAAGAGTTTTCTTTATTACTCTTAACATGAAAGGAAATGAAATGGCCATATATAAATAAACTTTCATAAAACATAATGATATCATTTTAGTGTATCAAACTTTATTTCATTTAAATTAAAACAGACAACCAATTGTATGTGATACCAATTGTGTAATTGAGTCGTGCACTACTCAATCACCCAAACAAAGTATCCCATAGAAATAAGTTGCTATTTCAATGAAAAGACATGTCATAATTAAGTGTCATAATCCCATCTTAGACACAATTTCTTTGAAC
Organism: Maratus speciosus; assembly: GCA_963932465.1. Taxonomy (NCBI): domain Eukaryota; kingdom Metazoa; phylum Arthropoda; class Arachnida; order Araneae; family Salticidae; genus Maratus; species Maratus speciosus. Next base: position 345,203,880 of record OZ010799.1, on the reverse strand, counting down.
TTTATACTTTACTCTAAATAAAAATTTACATAAGAATTCTTAATATATATGTATGAGACTCAAAAGATTAGATAAATATACATATACCATGGTTTTTCTTTAAAATGTGAGAGACTGGTGATCACCAAAAAAAAAAATTTAAGTACTTCCATATAGAATGAAAGAAAAAAAATGACAAAATCATGAGTTTATAAAACTAAAATACCATGTACCAGGAATAAAATTTTTAAATAATCATTTAAAATATAATATAGAAATAAAATTATTACAATTCAATGTTAAGCTCACAATGATGATAATGACGAAGATGAAATCATCAGCAACACCGTAAACAAACAAAAAAAAATTATATATATGTAAATATCAAAGTCCACAACCATGTCGATGACCATCATGCCCTAGCCACCAGCATATCTATGAACAAAAACAAACACATATATGAACTCCTACGTAAAATTTTAGGTGGCTTGGATCTCCTAACAAGGCTCCTAACATCTTAAGTAAAAGAAAATTTTAATTATAAACACTGTGTAACTGCAGGTGTGTAAGGGCAATGTTTTTGGATTCAAAATGATGTTCATTGAGTCCAGAGCCATATGGAACAAGGCTATTAAAGATTAACTAATGTCACTGAAAGTTTAGTAACACAGCATGAAGTGGTACACTGGTACTAGCATTGCTTCCTAAGGTTGTATACAAGCACTCACATAGATAATTGCATACACTAAAACAGATGCTGTCGAAAAAAACTGGAACATTCACTTAATCATCAAAATTAGATGATTTTTGCATGATGACATTAGAACATTTTAACATGACGAGAGACTTTGTAGAAAGTGAGAATGCATTGCATTCTCTTTGAAGCACTTAACTGACGACATCGTACTCATTACTGCAGAGCAATCATACTTCTGCGACACATACATGAATCACTTTTGCAGAGTTAACAAGGACGAGAAGTCGGTGGTGCACTTATGATGAAATGTAGTATGATAGGACATAATCGGTATTTGAGGTCAAGAAGCACTTTTTTTTTTTTTTTTAAATTTCACTAGATGATTTATAGAAAAAAATTCTATATATATATAAATGCGCTGGTAAAAATTTCCATCTAGACTTGTGCTTTTCTGTAATCTTCTCGTATTATTTGTAGGTATGAAGAGAAGACATTAATAAGTTTCACTTTCTTTATAAAACATTGAAAACTTCAAAATGAAGATCATTTTTACTATTCAATTCTTCATAAAACAAAAAATCTTCAAAATGAATACAATCATTTTTATTTTTTTTTAAATACTAAAGTAATGAGGCAAATGGCAAAATAAAGACTTAGAGGCTTTGGGTATGAAATAAAATTAAAGTAAAAGGCACTATGCACATAATAAATAAATATGGGGAACTTTTCAAAATAACTTGATCTTGCATAAACACTGTAACAAATATTCACAAACTTCTTATATGGTTAAGAATTTACACTTGATTATGAATGAGCAAAAATTTTGCAATGTGAGGATGAATTACTACACACAAGCAAAAATTAACTCTGAATAATTTTTAATTGCACCTGCTAGAATATTTGGAGAAAATGCAGCATAAAATTATGTTATTGAAGGTAAAATGCATCTGTATTTTCAGGTAACTTCCTTGTTTTGAGAAGACTTAGAATAATGATATGGTGTGAGTAACTGAGTTCTAGCAGCATACAAGTCAACAATTTCACTTGATGAGGATATTTGCTCTCACATGAGAAACGTTAACTGGCACCCTATTATAATCAGTAATGAAAGCTATTTATTTATTTATTTTTAAGAGAACAAAGTAGTAAACACTATTTGTAGCTTCACAAACTGAAGAACACTACTGAAGTGGTTTCATAAATGGATATTTGCCTATAAATGAACAACATCTTCACCAGGTATCTTATGGCTGAATACGAAGCACACAAAAAATTAAACTATTGTAGATGTAGGAAACTTTTGAAGAAGTAGGTAGGTAATTTTATAATTTTTAGCTTCCATGATAACATGTGCAACAACAGAGAAGAGACCAGAAGAAATGGATGTCACACAAAACCACTGACCACCTTCATCAGGTAAGCAACAAATGAATGGAAGAAAAGTCTGAAGAATGTCATTACAGGTAAAAAAAAATTTCTAGCAGCATATACAGGAACAGTCATCATCAAATATGGCAAAAAGCACATCACTTAAGAACTATTGATAGTTAATATATATAAAAAAGTAATCTTCACTATTGGCAAGGAAAAAAAATTTTTCTTATGGTGAATGGAATTTTTAAGTAGAACTGTTACAGGATTGAAGAAGCCCCATTTCATTTTAAATGAAAAAAAATAATGTTGCTCTTTTCATTTTTTTTATAAAGCAACATGAGAATAAGGTATGATGATGTCGATGTGGATATGTCATGCATAGACTTATAAATTTGTGAAAGAATTGAATTTGCCAAAGAGAATTGAAGCAATGAAAATTTTGAATATTTTCAATTTGTTAGCTGAGAGTTCTATAACAACATCAACAGGTAAATTTAAAAACAGGAACAGTTCTTTAAATATTAGAGATGAAATCAAACTAGTCCACAAGACAACATGCTAACCATACATATCAGCATATTTCACAAATCATCTAAGGAGCAAGTCTAAGAACTTTCAAAGGCGATAACTGTTTATAAATTTTCATATTATATTTTTGCTATTAAGAGAAGCAGGCAATACTTCAAAATAATCATACAGGATAATTATACTATAAATTACTTGAAGAATACCAAACTTCAGTTGGAGAAAATAGGCATAATTGATGAGATGAGAATAACTTCAGGTGAAGAACAAAATTTCTCAGCAACAAGAATAAAAAATAATACTTCAATAAAATTTCAATCTCTTTTTTTTTTTTTTTAAATATATATATTGAAATTCAAATTTATAATTCATTTAAAGTGCCATTAATAAGTAAAAAATTAAAAAAATAACCCAAAAGCCATGCCTCCTAAAATATCACATTATGTTCTTAAGAACAATTTTTGCCAAACTTCAAATTCATTGAAATTATTTGAGAACATAAATTCATTTATAAAAATATTTCAATTTCAACAAATATTCTTCAAAATTATTTTTAATTCCAAAATTTTCAATCAATTAAAAAAATATGTAACTGCCTCAGAATTCTATTCTTAAAAACAGAATATTGCTATTATTTGCAACAACATAAAATTCATTTTCAATATTGTAATTATATAAATTCATTTCTTGATTAGAATAATAATATATTCTACAAAATATAGTAAAATTTAAATATGAATTCTTTAGAATATTGTAAAAAGAAAATGCAACTATTTAACAAAAAAATGGCATAACTCAAGAATTTTTCAGAATGAGAACATCAAATATTTAAAAATATTTTCATAAATTATATCCAATAAATCTTGAATTAAATTAACTATTTTCTTTTGAACTAATGAGAACATTCCTCAAAAAAAAAAAAAATTACTTGATTTTCTTGAATAACGATCTTAATTTTCTTCAAAAATTAGAACAAGTTTCATGAAAATGTAGCTTCTATTAAAATATTTCAACCAAAACTCTCATAATTCTTAAAAAGAGAACAAAAAGTTCTAAAAAAATTATCTTCAAGAATCATTATTTTTAAAATTGCAATAATCCCAAAGCAACCACTGTTGCAATTCGAAAGGTACTACGGCGCCAAATGTGGCGGTAATAAATGATAAGTACACGTTGTGAAGGTCTTTTAATAAATTACTATTGATTGTTAAAGAAATAATAAAACTGGAGAGTTCTTACTTGAAATGTAGACAATGAAGAGGCAATTTGATGAAAACAAATATTCTTTATTTCTTACATTAGTAGCAGTAGAAGGTTAAGAAAATACTTGCTTCTGGTCACCATTTTAAAATAGAAGAACTAATCTTTTAAGAAGAAAAATAGCAGCCAACACGGAATAAATCCATGGGATTTCTTTTAATGAGAGCAGCACAACTTTAAAGGATTAAACTTTGAGAAAGAAACACATCCACTTAAATAAAATATCAAACTCATTCGGCCAAAAAGAACAGCACGGCATTCGAACGGCCGGCCAGCGGGCTGGCGCTCCGCTAAAACTACGTTTTAAAGACTACATCTTTTTCAGACAACATCAAACCAAATTCTGAATTTAAAATTAACAAGTTTTAGTATTTAAATGACAAATACGGGGTTGACAAAGTAATTAAAAGGCAAACTTTAAATTGATTAGCTAAATTAACATTTACAGGAAATTAATGAAAATCGAATTACAAGCTGCAGAATTAAAAAAGTTTCTACTGATTGGAAAACGAAACCAAACGATTCTCCTGTCAGCGATCGGTGTCAAAAGAGGGCGGCGCATAATTTCAATGATGTCATCATAATCAAATTGGCTCCGACGAAACGAGAGCTCCAAGATATGCTCCTAAAATAGCGGAGTGCGCATGTGCAAGCTGCCGATCCGCTCCCAACGCAGATATGAATATCGGCGGTGAAAAATGAACTTGCTTTACGGTGAGGGATAAAAGCGTCAACATTGCGGCGTAAAGATTGAGTTCAAATAGACATTGATGCCAAAAAATAGTTGAAAGGAAATAAAAATAAACCAAATTTAAATACTGTGAGAAGTATTCTCACATATACAACCACACATGCACTATAAAGACAACATCTAGCGCCACAGGTGCTCAATCAAGACCAAAATCGAAATCGCCAAACACTGATGTGAAAAGAGGAGGTTAAATGTATGGGGTGGGTCTCATTCTCCAATACAATCTTATTTTTAGGGGCCTATTCTATATATTTAACCTTTTTCCTTCGCATGATGTTAGGGCTTTTCAGTTTAGACCTCCATTGAGCGCTTATTGCTTGCCATCTAGCTCTGCTATTTGGAACTAAAACCGAGAACCGCAGTAAAAATACTTCTAATATCTTACATAACTCTCCTGCAATAATTTCTTTTAATAATTGTAACCATTTGCAAGTTACTGAATTTTAAACACAGTCCAGTTTAGGAATCCAGTACACCTGACAAAGAACAAATGACGCAAATTATAAGGTACCGAAAATAGAAAATTTTCATTCGTGGAAAGGTTTCTTGACTACATCAAGTCAAAAAAAAAAAAGAAAAAAATTAACATAAGAAATTTAAGATAAGCTAATGTCCGACAATCTCGACATTCACAGCTGCACGAGAGGTTCTGTTCTCAAAGGCGGTAGATGGGAGGTGCTGAGTTCGACCCAATAGTGCACGCCAGCCTAATCATTCGAAATTATCCGTAGTTTCCTTCTAACCTTGCGTAAATACGGGTTAGGCTCTCTTAGAAAAGACCTTACAGAAAACATTCCCATCCCACTCCGGCCTACTATATCCAACTTGTAGATAATGGCCGTCATAAACAATACCAATATCAACCCTTCAGAGCTTAATGTTGTGATATGGTGCAAATATGGCTTCCCAATATAATGTTTTGTAAGCTCGAATCGTCGAAGTAAATAAATTCGTCTTTTTTTTTACCATGTTCTGTACATTCTCTAAACTTTGAGTTCATGCTGCTGGTGTATGTCCAAAAATGTCCGGAACTGCATAAAATGTGTTTGTTTTTTCTTCTCTTCTACTGAAAGATAGGATATACTTATGTCCCACTTATCACTTTATTTAAAGAAACATTGCGATACTCTATGGTCATGAAAAAATAAAGCTATATCTGCAGTTTACAAACAATTGCCACAGATTTTAAAAGCTCTGGAAGACCTTATAGAAATGAAGTAAAATGAGTAAACTTACTCAGGAGCAAAAAGCTTAATAAAGCAAATAAACAAAATTCCCCTTTATTTACGGCCTGTTTGTCACAGCATTTTAAATGAAATAGAAAAAGTTAATATTATTCTCACGAAAAAAAAAAAAAAAAAAAAGAAGAAGAAAAAAAACTGTCAATGTTTTGATCGCCAGCAAACTGATTGAAACACTAAAAAACACATTTCAGACAATAAGAGAGGAAATTTTTGAACAAGAAAGCGAAGATTTGGTTATGTCTGTAAATGTAGAGTCTTTATTTGAGCAAAACAGAAAACGTAAAATTGGCAGAACAATTTGACTACGAAGCTCCTGATGAAAGTGGAAATTTATATGAATGTGAAGGATTTCGTGTTACGTAGAGACACTTTACCATGCAACTGAGCTGGAGGTTTAAGAAACTGAGAAATGTAAAACAAGAATTTGAATTTCTGGCTGATGCGAATCTAAAATCAGTTATAGAAAATCTGTTAATATTGCCTGGACCATGCCCTTTATTGCTGACTTGAATGGACTTTAATTGTTAAGCGAGGTTTTAAATGCGAAAACCTTATTTCTACCATTGATAAGAACTTTTATAAAATGGATCGTTTAGAAATCCTTTAGTTGCTCCATAATTTTAACTTTGGGAAAACAAGGAATTACAAAAACATGGAGACAGCGTAGACAATTTATAAGTATTCCAGTAACAATAAAATAGTAAAAAACTACTTAAGATCTACTATGAGTCGAGAGATTAAGCAACGTGAATTTACTTTCTATAAAATTCAGTGTGTCACAATCTTTACACATAAAATAATAAACGATTTTGCTACCCTAAATGCAAGAAAAATAAAATGGGAGTAAATGTATTTGCCTGATATTATATTTTAGATTAATTGAAACATTGTTTCAGTTATCTTCCTTAATTAATGTACTGAAATTATAACTTATTTTTATCTTTTACATTATGTTCTGCAGGTTTTTTGTTTGTTTTGCTTTTTTAATAGTACTTATTGGTTGAAGGGACCACTTGTTTCCAATCTGGTTGTTAGTGATTTTTACCCATTTTCTGCAGCTTAAAGACGAACAAGAACTAAAAATGGCTAGAAAAATATGTGAGAAAGGTTAAGAAAAATCTGTCGCAAAGCATCATGATCTCATTAACAAATAAGTGCAGTTTTCTTTTCTGTTATTTAGTTGTTTGGAATTTCTGAAATAAAATTAAATCTTTTAAAGTTCTAAAATAAACGCAAAATATTTATTCAATATAATTTATTTCTGTTTCTACCCTTTATCAATTTTGAACGGGGGGGGGGGGGGGGGGGGGGGGGGGGGGCGCCAAATTGACACGCTGCCCCGGGCGCAGTTTTCTCTTCGCACGGCCCTGCAAAAAACTATCAAGGGCTTTTTCAAATAAACAATTTCATTCCCCATTTTTCTTAAGTAACGGAAATGTATATCAAATAAATGTTAGTAGTACCATAAAAAATAATTTAATTAAGTGAAAATTTATATTTCATTTCCTTAGTTGGTGACGATTTGTGTAAATCCGGTTTATACGAGCTTTTTTGTTTATCCGAGGTGATCTTGGTCCATATTAACTTGGATAATCAGGACTTTACTGTATAGCAAATTTATATTTAACCATTGAAAACCAATTTTAAAAAATGCATTCAAGATTCTAAATAATTAGAAAAAAAAAACATTACAGAGAGCATAGTAAGCTATATCTATGAAACTGTAATAATTCTTTTTAATAATTCCACGAACCAAAACAATATTTTCCATACTTTCACGAACTGGAACAATATTCGTCACAATTGCACGATTCAGGACATCGTTTCAGTTTGCTCAAATAAATTTCGAGTCCTGGCCACAGTTAGCCTAAATAAGATTGGAACCAAAACTTTTTAGTTTTATAGTCATTAGGACAGTATATTTGACTGGTTTTGGCATGGTTTATTGTTTCCAGATGGTGGAAATGTTTACTTATAACTTAAAAATTTGAAAAAACACATGTTGCAATTTTGAGGAGTTGGCCAGTTTTGCAACTAGACGACACAACTAAGTATTTGATTATTAAAGGTTTATATTCATTACACAGGATCTGGCATATATGGTCACCACTGGCAACCAAGATATTTAATCTGTTGGGATTGGGGGGGGGGGGGGGCATACAAAAACTAATCTATTAAACGAATGTCTTTTTTTTTCACTTTCCTACCCCTGCTCATGTGCGGCAGCAGTAATCTTCCTCTTCTCTCATACTTTTAATGGAAGGACAAAGTTTAAAAGGCATTTTCCTCTCATGCACAGAAAACTCCAATCTTTTCAGCTCTAGCCAGCTAGCATGTCACATGATTACAATGTGGAAGGAAGTTTCAATAACAGTAAGAAATACTCTCAATCCAGCCTCTGTGTCCTCTAGAAATAGGATACAATGCTGAAAATTTCTCAAGTTTTTTGCAAGTTTCCAACAAGATTTTTGGTTCAGAATTAAAACTGATTAATCTGTCAAATTTATTTTAAAGAAAAATAATATATAAGTGATTATAAGTAATTCATATGAAGTCAATCTATAAAATGAAATTAAAATTTCAGGAATAATTAATTTCAATAAAATTGAATAATAATATGTATTTTTAACTATTTCTTCCCCGCTTAAAATGCTTGCCGCCTCTATTATTAAGGCGCTTGTGTGCACCACACACATAGCACAATAGGTTAGTACCACCAGGGTTTGGAGACAAGTATCTAGTACTGGGTTGTTTAACAATGTTTTTTGTGAAAGGTTTTGTTTCCAGAGGATTATCATTGGCAATAAATGGAAATAAAAAATTATTCATTGCATTTCAGAAATGTGTTTTTTAATTCAATTATCTTCAAATTTTTAATTGATTCTCATCAATTAAAAATTAACTAATAATCCCATTTCCCCTCAGCTGGCTGCCGATTCCTATATGTAACCAGCAGGGAGGATGGTTTCTTCTTCGATTTCGCAAGGAAAATAGGTAAACACTTTTATCCTGCTTCACTATTTCATCGATGCCCCCCTCACCAGATATAGATTTTGTAGCACTCAACCGGACATTTGCAATAACCATTTCCTGAACATGCTGGTTAATTAAGCCTTCACAGTAGTTCCCCCCCCCCCCAGAGATATATAATTTCGATAAGTTTTATTATAAAACTCACTTCATATTATCTTTCTAAATATGTACTAAACTATGTGTCTAAACTATGTAACAAATAATTTTTAACTATGTTTGTTATTATTTTGTTTCAATTAATTCATAAAAAAAGTTTTTTTTTTTTTTTTTTTTTTTTTTTTTTTTAAATCAATGACGGTGAAAGGGGGGGGGGGGTGAATATTTTTTACTGCCGACTAGAATTTTTTGCTTCCTACCAGATTTCATCAAATTTTTAAAGTCCTGGTCATGTTCATTATTAAATTAATCATAAACAAATATTCAATGGACTCACTTGAATGATTAAATTAAAAAGATAAAAAATTAAGTTTTAAATTTGACAAGAATATTTCTGTACATACACTGCTTTAATAAAAAAAATTAAATCAATCTTCACATTTTTAAATAATTATTTATTTTTAAGAATACTATATTTGTTAAAACATTTTTATTTTTTCCCAAACTAACAAAATTTAGAGAAAAGCTTTTATTTTCTGCCAGTGATTAAATACTAAAATTAGTGATTTTTGAAAATTGAAATCAAAACTCACAAAAGATAAATGTAAGAAATTTAAGATACTGCTTAATAACAGCAATCTTATTATATTAGTGAGTTTGACATTATATTGGGCTAGATTTATCTCTAAATCACAATTAACTTTAGAATTACAGGAGGGTCAAAAGTGGCTTTTGTCAAGTCAACTTATATAAATATGGTGCATAGTATATTTACATAACTGTCAACATACAGATAGCACTACGACTGTGTCAATTCAATCAAAGTCAAATAAACATGTTTTGAACTAGAAAAATTATTTAATAAAATGTGTCTTATTTCATTAAAAAACATTAAAAAGGCCTTTAAAACTTTACACCATGTACAATTTTAATAAATTAAAATGTAATAAAACACAAATACTGTTAAATGATGTACTGCATTAAAGACAGAGAATTACATTAAAACACAAATAACAGTTCCAGCCTACATTCGAGGTCAATAAGTCAATCATAACTAAGATGATTCCGACTTCACTACGGATGAAGACTTGAGACACAAACCTCGACAAATTAGCATTGACATAATTGAACGATTTAACCGACTGTTAGCACCATCTATTATAAGGGAATTCATCGAAATCTTGAAGAGTGGAGGGGAGCATGTAATGATAATATGTCACATAACAGAGTTTCCCCCAAGTTTAAAAAAGGGCAGAATGCTGCTTGTGGGAAAAGGGCACTTTTGGATTCCAAAGGACATGTTTTGCATTCTTAAGGGCATTTCTTGAAAATTTTAAAGGCATTCTTTTGATTTTTAAAACTACTTTTTAATATTTAATAGACAGAACACTAATTTAAAGACAGCAATGAGTCAATTTTTACTATACAAGTAATTTTTTTAATAAACAAAAGAGTAAAGGCACTTTTTTCAGGTGGGGCAACAAGGAAGCTAATTTTTTAAATGAGGGGCAAGAGGGGTGCTATTTTGTAAACCTAAGGGCAGGCAGGGTGCAGCACCCTCCTGAAACTGTCTGGGGGAAACTCTGCACATAATATTTAGAGAATTTGGTTGGATTTGTTGAAGATATAAGTGGTTTTCCAGTGAATGAAGAGGAAGGAGGGGCCGCCTTGGCTGAAGCTGCAGCTTCAGCCAAGAGATCCCTTGTCCGGACATCTTCCACCCATTTGGAAATATACATCTGACATGATTTATTTACCAATTACAATAATTGTGTTAAAATTAATCTAGTGCTTTTTATTCATTTGGATTTTCAGGATTATTTTTTCCATTTGGAACTTAGTAAAAGTTTAGGGTAATGAGTGGCGTTAGATGTCAGTTAAATCATTTAATTGCATTAATACTGATTTGGCAAGGTTCATGTCTTGAGTTTTCAACCATAGTGAAATCAGAAACATCTTAATTATGATTAACTTGATATCCTGAAGATGGCCTTGGGTGTAGGCTGAAAATGTTGATTTGTGTTTTAATGCAATTTTATGTCTTTAACTTAATACATCATTTAGTAGTATATTTGTGTTTTATCATTTTTTTATTTATTAGAAGTGTCTTTGTAGATCCTATCTTTCATTCATTAAATAAAATTTCTAGTTCAAAACATGTTTATTTGACTTGGACTAAATTTGACTTGGCTATAAAAAATATCAGTCTGCTGGCAGCTATATATTTGCATTATTATGCATATGACTGACATATAAAGAACATGGCCTGTGATGTGGACAATAGTTTTGAAAAGTTTATGTTGGTTTTAATATGCACATGTTCTTACAAGTTTAAAATAAACAGGACCTTGGGACATTTACATATGTTGTATATTTTCTTAAACTTAGTGACACTGCAAAAAAAAAAAAAAAAAAAAAAAAATGTATTATTGTGTATCACATATTATCAAATGTAATACAGTTTATGAATTCTCCAAAATTAATTGTATTTTTTTTTTTTTTTTTTTTTTTATGATTATGTTTTCATTTACGCTACAAAAATATATAGATTATGGCGTGTAACATACAATTTTCATACCTGGTAAGATTAGTTTCCTTTAAAAATGATTTCTAAACAAAACAGACAATGATTTGTTATGTATATTAAAACTGACTGGGTTAGAACCAAAGACATAATTACAGTTGCGTGTAAATCATTATGAAAGTTTTTTTCCCCTACGTATCTACAAACAATATGGTAAAAATAAATTGTAGTAGAATACTGTTTTGACTAGAAAACATCTTATATCCTTCAGACCATTATTTTATGAATAACTTAGGTTACATTACTGCACTTATGATGTTGTTCTGTCTCCACAACTAATATCAATGTTAACAGGTTGGAAATTGCTCGTCAAATGTGGCAAATGAGGTGCATTCGTACTATAACTAGTTTTATAAATATTTTTTGCACCACATATTGCATAGACGCCAACATTGTAAAGACTGTATCAGGAGTAAACCAGTTAAATTTCAGGAGTTTTGGACACTCTTCAGGAGTAAAATGTTCACGTTTCAGGAGTCATTTCAGGAGTTGCACATATTTTTTTACGAGTTATATTTTTTACAAATATTTTCAGTCCTCTTGCAGCTTTTGCATTTATCAATACAAACATAATTTAAATAAAGGTTACTTAATTTACTTTTACTATTAATGTATTAATAATTTTTTATAATAAATTTATAAAAATGGAATATTTTAAAAAAAATCTCTACAGAGCAAAAACTCCGCGATTGATATAACTGTGTGAAATTACATCACTATTTTTTCCCCTACAAAAAAATGAAGTGACGTTTTTTTCCCGAGACCAATTAACAAAATTCGCGATTTTCCGCCGAGATTGACTAGCGAAAATCGCAAATTTTTCGCCGCGACTGACGAACGAAAACCGCGATGTTCTGCCGCGACTAGCAGGCGAAAATCGCGATGTTTTGTCGCGACTTGCAGACGAAAATCGCGATGTTTTGCCGCGACTGACAATCGAATACCGCGATGTTTTGCCGCGACTGGCGGAAGAAAATCGCGATGTTTTGCCGCGACTGACGGAAGAAAATCGCGATGTTTTGCCGCGACTGACGGAAGAAAATCGCGATGTTTTGCCGCGACTGACGGAAGAAAATCGCAATGTTTTGCCGCGACTGACGGACGAAAATCGCGATGTTTTGCGCAACTGACGGACGAAAATCGCGATGTTTTGCCGCGACTGATGGACGAAAATCGCGATGTTTTGCCGCGACTGACGAACGAAAATCGCGATTTTTTGCCGCGACTGACGGACGAAAATCGCAATTTTCTGCCGAGGACTCACTGACGGAAATCGCGATTTTTTGTCGCGACTAACTGACGAAAACAGCGTTTTTTTGCCGCACTGATTGACCAAAAGAGCAATTTTTTGCCGCGACTCTTTGACAAAAACTGCAATTTTTTGCCGCGAATGACTAACGGAATTCGAGATTTTTTTGCAGCGCAGCGATTGATTGACAAAATTCGCGATTTTTATCATTGGCCGATTACCGAATTTCAGTATATTTTTTCCTCAACTGATTAACGATATTCGCGATATTTTGCCGCGGCTGACAGCCGAAACTAGAGTTTTTGCAGAGGGAAAAAATTTGCGATTTTTATCAATGACCTATTGATGAATTTCACGAATATTTGCAGAAACTGACAAAATTGCAACTTTTTCAACAATCGGTCGGCAAAATTTGCGATTTTAGGCCGCGAGCGATTGTAGAAATTCGCGGTTTTATCGGTTAATAGACAGTTTTCGGGATATACTTCAACGGCCGATTGACGAAATTCGTGATTTTTTCCCGCGATCGATCGAAGAAATTTGCGATTTTTTTGCCTCAAATTTCCGTATTTTCTACCTTATTACCGTACTTCCGTATTTTATCCTACATTTCCGGAGAAACTCCGGAATTTCCGGAGATATTGGCATCTATGCATATTGTACAGAATGTATATTTTACTGCACTTCAATAAGTGCATATCCATTTCATTCTGTTCGAAAGGCTATAACATCATTAAAATGCACTTGAAATAATTTTTTTCCCATTGGCCGTCATGTAATGGAAAACTTATGACTGTCTCTGTCATTAAACTATCCATCTGATTTTCATAAAATTTGAAATGACTGAACAAAATTTTGCAACAATTATATATTTAAAATTTCAGACCATTCGGAAGGCTGTAACATCATTAAAATGCACTTGCAATAATTTTTTCCCATTGGCCGTAATGTAACGGAAAACTTTTCACTGTCCCTGTCATTAAACTATACATCCAATTTTCATAAAATGTGAAATGATGACAAAATTTTGCAAAAATTATGCATTTAAAATTTCAGACCATTCGGTTGGGTAGTTTTTGCCCTGAAATATGCAGACGGACGGACGGACCGACCGAACGACGACTATAGGGGCTACGTATTTATATAATTATGAACGCACCTAAAAATGGCGATTATCAGAGAGTGGGAAGGTAGAGCTTTGCCATGTATTGTATCAGATATAAGAAACAGTCGTGTTCTGTAATTTTACTTTACTGACATACAGGAACACCAGGATCTTCACTATAATCGCAAGTCGAGCCCTCAGCAGCACAAATGCCACCAACTGCTACAGGGTTCATACTCATTTTTCAAGAAAAAATCCCCTGAGAATCCCCTGATGTATTTTTCGGGAGGTACAAATTTTGCATGTCATCAATTAACGACATTTTTTAAACCAGTATCATGACACTCTCACCTTTTAGAAATAAAATAAAAACAAGATAATCTCAAAAATAAAGTTTACACATCACCTATATAAACAATATGAACAGAACTTTAAAGGAAAAACATTACTTTGTGTAAAACAGATGAAGTCTGTATGCCTTGTGGGGCTGTCCTTAAAAACTTGGTAGTTTGGCTGCAAGAATTTAATTTCCACTTCTCGATTTTATTACTTCTTCAAAAGCATTATGAATGAATCATATGAAGGCTGAAAGTGTCAATATCAATTTTAAAATGACCTTTAGTTTTTTAAAGTTCCTCTTGAATTGTTATCAAAGCTTACAATGTTAGAAGGTGAATCTAGTGAATGAATGGATGTAGACAGATGTGATATCATAAAGCATGTGAACAGCAGCAATTGCCCTTAATTTCCCAGAGTAACCAGTCATTTTGCAAGGTTTGGGGAAATTTTTGCATTATCCCCTGAGATTCCCCTGAATTTTACAACCCAAAATTTATCCCCTGATTTTCCCAGGAATCCCATATTCCCCTGATGAGTATGAACCCTGTGCTAGAGAGAGAGGCTTCTGGTTACATTGTTATATCACCACGATTGAAAGAGAAATGGTGTAATTACATTTTTTCAAAATCATGCAGTATTGGCAGAACTACATATACACAAATATAACCAATAATGTATGATATGGCAAGAAAAGATTGAGTGGAAGCATGTGCTCTTTTTCCATTAGTTAAACCTCAATGGGGGTGTCAAAAGGCAAAATATGAATTCTTTAACGCCAAAGGATAAGAATTATGGAGTACAGAAAACTACAAGACTAAAATTCTACAGGGGTTGCCAAAGTCTCATGGGATTGAAGCACCGAAAATGAACGTTAACAAAAAAGGAAGTTAAAGGCAGAGTACCAATAATGAAATAATTTTATATGTTGCAGAAAAGAAAGACAGCTGGAGTAACGATCAAAAGCAGATGTAAAATACCTGGGTAATTTTGTGCTTAACAACTAAATTAGGCATGTGAATGCAATATTAAAGAAGCTGCTAGGAGGGTAAAGAATATTATTTCTTTTATTTTTAAATTGGTGCACTGCGGTTAGAGAATTACAGAGAGAGAACTAGAATTGACTGCTTAATTTTTTTATAAAACGAGAAGATCGTTACAAAATAAACTGAATCCAAATACAGACTCATAATTAAAGTTAAGAATGTAGAAAAAGACAATTTTAATGCAGGAATGAAAAGGGAAAAAAACATTAAAAAATGAATATGTGAAGATAAGTACCTTCACAGCACTATCTCAATTTTTTAGATAATATTACTTGTACTCCTTTAGGTATAACCCAGTCAATTAGAAAAAAATACATAATTCATGTTAACCTGGGTCTTTCTATGTCTCCCATCACAGTCGACTGGCCCAGCTCATTTTTGAGAAACGTCTCCAATAATTCAGCATCGTAAGGGCGAGAGCCAACAAACACTTTATCTTTCAGGCGAAAATAAAGGCATCTACAATCTCTCATGCTTTTTCCTGTAATAAAATAATCAATAAAGATCTCAATTAACACTTAATGTTGCATACAAAATAAAAATAATAATAGATGTAACAGCAATATCAATTATAATGATAAAAATCCTAAAATTTGTAAAAATCTATCTCTGGAACTTTTCTTAGAAATTTCATGAATTGGAAATTTAACGTTATTTGATGGCCCAGATTCATATCATGGAATCAAAAATAGGTCTTATTGCAAATTATTGTATTTTCTTCATTTTTTAATATGGAGATGACTCACTAAGTTTCTTCTTTAATATAAATTTAAAGATAACATGTTTCCAATTGAATCACTATTTTTGTTTCTCCCTGCAGCAATTTGACTATTAAAATGCATGGAGCTGAAGGGGTATAAAAAATCCCTACATTACACATGAATCCCATTTACTTTATAAATGAGAAGAAGAACTCTCTAATTTTTTTTACTTTTCCTCTATAGTCAGTAAAGAAATTATATCAAAATGAAACAGTTTCTATTGAACCCAAAGTACTGGCTGGCCTTTTTTACCTCTCTAATTCTGTTCGAGAGTTTGGTGTGGGGAAACAGAGAGATCTTTCTTATCTGATCTACCCATAGGTATGGTTTTAGAGTTCTGCATAGACTGTACTTGACCCGAACATTCTGATTAACAACATTACGAAACCCAATCAAATTTTTAAAAAATATCTCATTGACCCAAAACTCAACAAAAAATTATTCATTGGCCCAAAACCCAACCCCAAAAAAATTGATCTATAATTTAATATAATTCGGAATAAATATGTTACAATTGATATTTCTAACATCAATTTTATCTTTTATGTAGAAAAATAAACATACATTGGGTCTTTAATAATCAAATACAGTACAGGACCTGTTATCCGGAATCCTCGGGACCGAAGGCTTTCCGGATTTTGGAATTTTCCGGATTTCGGGTCCTCCCGAATTCTGTCAAAAATATCGTGGGAAAAATGCAAATTACATCAAAGAATCACGAAAAAACACAAATTTCTTCTAAGCACCGCAAAAAAAACCACAAATTGCGTCAAAATATAGCGAAAAAAACAAATTTCTTCAAAGGATCGAAAAAGCCTCCTGTAATTTCGTCAAAAGATCACGAAAAAATCTGCAAATTTCGTCCAAAAATTGCGAAAAAAAAAAGCAAATTTCGTCAAAAGACTTAAAAAAAATGAAATTTCGTAGAAGGATCGCAAATTTAGTTAAAGGATTGCGGAAGAAAAACGCAGATTTCATCCAAATCTCGAAGGAAAAAAAGCAAATTTCGTCAAAAGATAGCAAAAAAAAAAAAAATTCTTCAAAGGATCGCAAAACACTCTCTTAATTTCGTCAAAAGATCGCGTAAAAGAGCGAATTTTTATTAAAGGATCGCGGAAAAAAACTCATAATAAGTGCCTAGAGACCCCCCCCCCCCCCCTCCTCCTCTTCTGTAAACTTTCAAAAAGCTTGCTGTGAATTTCAGATTTATTTATTTATTTATTTTTTTTTAGAATCACCCCTGATTCAAGTAGCATAATTGTGTAGTCATAATATTTTATCAAAGTGAGAGGGAGGGTATGAAATATCTTTTTTTTTTTAAAACGAATCGTAATATAAATTAATTTTAAACTAAAATTTGACAGAAAAATGATTTTTTTTTTCTAATTTTTTTTTGGGGGGGTGGGGGGGGGGGGTGGGGGGTGGAGAGGTGGCACCGTGTTCCCTCATCACTGCTGTAACATATTTTAGTGGTTACACATTGCAACTCAATAGACCAAAAAGAAAATTAGGAATCTGTAAAATTTTCGACAAATTTCAGAAATTGCAAAATTTTAGTAAAAATTTACAAATTTATAGAAAATTTTCAATTTTTTTTTCTCCCGGATTTTGGGTCCTTCCGGATTTCGGAATTCCGGATAATGGGTCCTGTACTGTACATAGTTTTTAATCCAAATCAATAGTCTACACCTTCTTTTAAAAAATCCACTTAACCCAAACCCAATCTCGTAAGTATCAAAACTCAACATGAAAAAATTACAGTCAACCTGACCAACAGTGAAAAAATTAACTCCATTTCGAGTTCAGGTAAAAAAACATAACCTGACATGATGCAGGATTCTAATGTAGTTAAATGTGTTTCCATGCTAGAAAAACTCTTAGAAGAAAAAAAAAATTAAAGATCTCTTACCTTGAATACACAACAAGAAAATAAACCCAATTCATGAAATAGAACTCATGTATGAATTTTCATCGACATTGTGCAGCAAGGTAAAGTAATATTTCACAATGGTCAAGGATTGTTATATTTTTCAGGAGTTAGCAGAAGGAAAAGATTTACAAAACTAATGTGAACTGATACACTTTTTTAAAAATATATGTAAAACTAACTCTACAGACTAGAAAGAACTATTATATATGAATCAAAAAGTGCGATTTTTAATAATATTTTTCAATCATGTGGTGAATTTTTTCTCATAACCTAGGATATTCCATTGCCTTCATTCTATTAAAATACACAATTTTTGTATGTTTTTTAATAAAAGCTGATAGTTAAGAAACTATTGTTCTCATAAATATGTACAGTAGAACCTCGATTATCCAAAGTAATTGGGACCGACTCTCTTTCAGAAAATCGAGAATGCTTCAATTTTAAGATTAAGGATAATAAGGGCAATATTTCTTATTATGGTAACAAGTGCTTAATATAAATAAAGCAATAGCAAAATAGAAACAAAAATAAATTACCTGAATTTTAATTTGAAATTAAGTACCTTTTACGTTTATCACAAGGGTTTGAAAAAATGTTTTATTTGTTGCAGTTTTGATTGCCTTTGTTTTGAAGCTCTATCACAGAGTTTTTTAATATTATTAGTTCACCAGTATCACAGTCTTTCTACTGCTCCAGCCAGCAAACCTTTTGCAAAACATTCAAATGCTTCAAAATTACTAATTTGTTCGTTTTCTTTGTTCTACTCCTCAGCTTACAGGATCTCAAGTTAAATTCGAAGGAACTCTAAGAAAGGGGATTGAAAATATTTATATGTACTCGTAGTTCGGAAAGGCACACAGTAGTTGCACACAGGTAATATGGTAGTTTTTTTTTGTTTAAAAAAAAAAAAAAAAAAAAAAAAAGCTTTTAAAATGGATTTTGCACTCAAGGAATGTGATAGTAAAAAAAAAAAAAAAAAAGCTTTCAAAATGGATTTCAATTAAAAGAGTTTCGGATAAAAGAGGTTATACTGTACTTTCATAAGTTAATTTTGTATTTTTCTTTGCAAATCTTTAGATTGGTTCCCTGAGATTTACTGAAAGAGTTTTCATAATCTAATCTTATACTATTTATTTCTTGAGTGAAATACAGCATTGTTTGTAAAATTATGTAAGAAAATCACTTATTACCATTAAACTCAAAGTTATAACATGCTGAATGTAAGAAAAAGTACTTTTAAAGGAATATAAATACCTTTTAATACACTGATCTGCATGTTTTGTACGCACAATCTGTGACTTTATTAAGATCAATATCGATAAAACACTATTTCTGCAAAAATTTAAAAAATGAACTTGGTAAGACAAAAATCACAATATCACAGGTATAATGAAAGTAGATCAATTATCAGGTGTATATGAAATATCTTTTACCAAAGATGATGGAACATTGCAATGTTGCATAGGAATGACAAGCAGAAAGATTAAAACGAGGATCAAAGAACATACAGCAGATATCAAATGCAACAAGAGAACTACAGCTTTAACCAGACTACATAACAAAGAACCTCTACAAATTGATTTTTAAAATATTAGAATAATTTATCAATCAATATTTTTTTTTCTCATCCATTATCCGGGAATTAATAAAAATCTTTTTAGGCAGTGAAAATATATGCAATGACACAGCCATCTTGGAGTTACCTAGAACTTGAAAAGAGATGCTTTACAAAATAAAAAACAATAAGATAAAATAATTCACATTCACAGATGACCACTTTTAGTAGAGCACCTGTTTTCATTATATCTGTGATCTCATGAATTTTGTTTTTCATGTTCGTTTTTAAAATTTTTGCAGAAACAGTTTTTATTAATATTGATTCTGATAAAGTCACCAATTGTGTATACAAAACATGTAGATCAGTGCATTAAAAAGTATTTATAAGCCTTTAATTTTTTTTTTTCACTTTTAGCATGTTACAACTTTGAGCTTAATAATACTGTTTCACCGAAAAATTTTATTTATTTAAACCATTGAGATGAGATAACATGGAGAGAGCATCGGCAACCTTTTTTTTACCCCTAGATAAAATCACGTGACACTTGGACGTTTTTCTCCTGCCGAAATTTGACCGCAGTTCCCGTCCATTGGATTTATATGGAATATGGAGTAAAACAAACACACTGAGAGTTTTCTTTATTATTTTCTAAGTAATAATGGTAGTGTATTGCAGTGCATACGGATGTAAATCAAAATATGTCAAAGGAGGAGGTATAACCTTTCATTGGTGAGTCTTACATTTTCTTTTTAAACTTATTTTATTTAAAATAATAATAATAATTGTGGCTTGAAGCAGTGTTATTAATTGATAACGATTGGTTTTTGCCTCGTAAAAGAGGCATATAACTTTTTTTTTAAAGTTGTTTTTTACTGATATATGTACTTTTATTTTATGTAAATTATGTAAATTTTAATCACAATAATTTTATTATTTATTTAAACAAATGAGAATCTTTCGTTTTCTATCTTGGCGACATTTTTTTGCGCCAATTTGTAGTTTTCCTCTCTTATGCAATATAT
Source organism: Maratus speciosus (assembly GCA_963932465.1). NCBI lineage: Eukaryota > Metazoa > Arthropoda > Arachnida > Araneae > Salticidae > Maratus > Maratus speciosus. Next base: position 345,183,330 of record OZ010799.1, on the reverse strand, counting down.
ATGTATTTCTGACTACTGTAAATATTTCTTAAATTTTTCGTAATGTGTAAGTATAAATTAATTATGTATTTAATAAAAAAATATTAGTATTTCAAAACTTTTTTTCTGATTAAAGTTTTTCCAGAAATTATAATTACAAAAAATAAATATTTATAAGAATTGGAAAAAATTGAGGAAACAATCTCAATATGTCATCAATGTTATAAGGTAGCGTAATTTTTAGATAAAAACAACAATTGTTTTCATTTTTCCAAAATGAGAAAAAAAATTACATAATAATAATAATAATGCTTGTGTTAATTAATCATAAAAAAAACCTGTAAAAATATTAACGTAAATTTAAAATTTTCATTCCTAATATTAAGGCGGTATAAAGATGACACTGTTTTCTTAATCCTGTTTTGAAATGTAGAGCTTTTAAATAAGTGAAAATAAACAGCATTTTGCATATTATACAATATTTTCTTCTGTGATACAATATCAAATGTGAACATATGAAAGTATTTTGATAAAAAAATATTAGTGAAGGAAGATGTTTCATTACACATAACACACGCACATATTTATATATACTCCTACAGGATGCCCCAAAAATATTGTAACGCGCTTTAAATATTTTTACACTTTTGCAGTTTGCATTGGCTACTAATTTCTAACTGATAAAAAAATTTAAGAGCATATCAATATATTTGGGACATCCTATGTGTGTGTGATATGTATACAGGGGCTGTGCATATATAAAGTTTCATTTTAGAGGTGAGGGGGGGGGGGGGTCTGATGTTCAGGACCTTGCGAAGGGAGCGATGGCCCCGGCCACAGAAATTGAGGGAGCGCCAAATTTATACTGCAAACCTCGTTTCATTTTTTTTTAAATTATATTTACATAGTGTAATTTTTTTTCTATGCTTGTGACAAAAACATATACTCTCAAAATAGCATGGGTTTGACTTCTGGGAATACAAAAAGGTTGCAAACTGTTATACTGTATTATTGTATATTATGTATATAAACTGTTATACTGTACATTTTTCCTACATCCATTTCCCAAATGCCCTTTGTCAAAATATAAATGCAATGTTTCCTTATGTTATTTAGTTGTTTGGAGTTTCTGAATTAAAATTAAACATAAAGTTCTAAAATAAACGCGATATATGTATTCAATAGAATTTATTATTATTAAAATCTTTGAATGATTATAAAATTATTTAATTCCAAAATATGGAATACCCCCAACGTTTGGCATTTCTATTCTCCTGTCATATGTGTATGCGTATATAATCCGCTGTTAGAGAAACCCTATGCGAAGTATGGTTGAAATGATACTTGTATTTGCTAGTAGATAAAAGAGAAATAATGTTGTCCACCTTTTCTGTTGATAAGAAATTCTGTATCCCCCCCTACACCCCTAAGAGGCCATGTGCAGAAAGACATTATTACTGTTGAATGCATTATGTAACAAAAAACTATTATTAAATTCTTTTAAATACTATTTCTTTAAAGTATTATTTAAAAATATTTGTTTAGAAAAATCAATTTCAAAATTAAACTCCGTACGGACTAATACTTGGCAATATATTTTTTCCCTTCATTACATGAATGTTGCACAAATATACTTTTCTTTAAATTTATTGCAAGAGTTAAAAAATTCTGCTTTTATACCAGTATTTAAAATATATATTTTTCAATTCTAAATAAATATATTCTTGTTTCTTGAAAAATAATAGAGAGAATTGAAAATTCATTTTTTAATAAATAAAAAGCCATTCATGACATCACTTTCTCTTATAAAAGCCATATATTAACCACATATTCATTTAAATATGACATCGTATTTACTTGATTTCTGTATTTTCTTATATTGATGCGTTAAAAAAATTGAAAATGTTCGTTTTATTTCAAATATGACGCCACATTCATTTGTGTTTTGTTCTTAATCATAGTCATACCCCTTGTATTGTTCTCAAATATTTTTAAATGACTTTTGTACTTCCAATAAGACGAATAAGTTAAATATTCTCTAAGACAATTTATGTTCATAAAATAATATGTTTAAAAATAATATGTTTTTAGTGTAAAAAAGTGTATAAAATAATATGCTTTTAGTGTATGCGTGCATATTAAAAATTCAATAAAATATTTTTTTTCTGTATTTTCTTTGTTATTAATTATGCTTTTATTTTACAGGATTTTAAACGTATACTCGTATATGATCTTCGTATACTTATAAATATTCTCTAAAAAAAAAGAAAAAGAAAACTTATATTTTATTTTTATTTTATTTATTTGTGTGTATGGCATGAATTGAATATTCTGTACCGAATAAAGCAGAGATGGGACGGGGAATCAGGAGACAATTTTATTTGATGCTAAATAAACAGTATCATAAAATATATTTCCTTGTGGCTCAAAAAGTGTGAAAAAATTATACTATTTTGGGCATTTACCATTTCAAGCGTGCAAAAAATATTGATTTTTTTTTAGTTTTTGATGTTTTCTAAGTTTGATTTTTGTTTTTAGTAGAAATGTCTTTCTTAGTTTGAATATAACTCAATATATGTTTGCCACAAAGCAAATTGGACTTCGATAAAAATCCAAATACCCTGAACCACTAAATTATATTTTTAAAAGCAGCTTCAGATTAAACTGAGAATGAAAACATGTGTATTCAAATAAAAATAGAGATTACAATATTTATATTTACAGTCGAACCTCGTTATCCCGACACTCTAATGACCAGAAAAAGTGTCGACATAAGCAGAGTGTCGCGGTAACCGGAGTTGCAGAAAAATATGTTTATAAAAAGCTGTATTTTTAATTAATTTAAGACAATTTTAAATTCGTGTTTTTGCAGTTTTAAGCAATAAAACGGTATTATTAAACAAAATAAAAATTGAAAAGAATAAAAATTAGATTTAAGACTGTTTTTTGTTGTTACATGAAATATCGATAAATTAAGAATTGCTTTTACCGTAGATGTGCTTCCTACAATTCCTTTTTTAATATTATACAATGAGTTGTAATCGATATTCGTTGTTTCAGAAATGGTTGTTAGATAATTTCTAATCGTTTCAGTGCAATGCAATGGTTCGGTTTCAGTAGGATGAAAAACGCTGCGTAACCACAAGAAAGCGCCGCCTGACCAGAACAAAAAGATTGCATGTAGACTGATCCGTCTATCTAGAGCTTAAGTGGGTCATTCATAGTGTGTGGGTTTATTTATTTGGATAAAGGATTGAAGTAAAATTTCTCATTTATCTCAATGGGTATTTTAGACACTTTTGTGAAAAGTTTGATTAAGACATTTCTTACCACTTAATTTCCGTCCTTATAAAATGGATTATGAAAAAGGGACAAATTTCCTAAACCGTCGGGATATCCGGAGTTGAAAATCATTCAACGACGTAAAATCCGGAGTTTATTTACATTAAAATCATATACAGAAAATCGGGACTTTGAAAATTTGACGTGATAAGCAGAGTGACGTGAAAACTGGGTGTCGGGATAACGAGGTCCGACTGTATATATTTCAGTGTTTTACTGTTTTTCAATTCCCTATCTTGCTTGTAATTATAATTTATTTTTGGATATTTTTCATAAAATATACCACTCCATCTTTTATTTTTATTTTCCCCCTTGTGAAAGATAAATTAGTCTTGTTTCATGATGTTTACATGCATCATGTCGCACGAAATACTTTTAAATTAATTTCCCTCCGCCAAGAGTTGCGCAAAATCGCCAGTATTGCACACCAAAATACCTCACACACGTGACACATGTCGACCCCACTTTTGAAGGCTGAACTGAATGGGGAAGAGCGGTCCAGGTTATATCAAGTCTATGATTTAAACAGGCCAAAATTCAATTTCATTCCATCAGAAGCAGTCTTGGAAATTTCAAGATTTTTTTAATACATTCATGCACCCCTAAAGTTTTTTGTTATTATTGTTGTTGCTTTGCCTGATTGTAAATAAATATGTCAATTTATCATTAAAGAAGTAGATTATTATATAAAATGTTTAACATATACAATTTCATTCATTAACATCCAATATAAAAACAATTTTCAACACCAGCAATGATAAATAAACATCTTGTGAAATTGTAATTGCCTTCAAACAACTTTATTAAGCTAAATAAGCAACATATTGTCATGTTGTGAACGTGCCATTTTGTCGCATCCAAGAATCGGCATTTGCATGTGGCAATATCTCCCATTTTTAAACTTAATTTTTGCCTTTTTCATAATTTCCCTTTAATATTTTTATTGTTTCAACGTTCCCATTATTCGGCATTTATTATTCCCTGTAATTTAACACATCCCTTTTAATCCTACGGCAATTCCTTCAATTTTCGATCTACCGTTCGCTAAATCGCGATCTTATTTTATTTTCAAGTCGCTTCTACTTGCAATTCATATCAGGTGCCATTGCTGCCGCGCCACGGGAGAGAAACATTCCTTCTTCCCTCGTGTGCCGTCCGGAGCATTTCGCTTTTTCTCATTTATTTCACTCTTTTGGGGTTCTGCGCTGACTTGCTCTTTGCCGTTGTGCGTACGCTGTTTTTCTGCTTCGCGCGCGCTGTTTGGCCACGGTCGCTGGTCGACTCGCCAATCTGCTGTGCGTTTGGGCTTGTAGGATCACCAGACAGATTTTCAGTCAGTATTGCCTGAGACTTTAGAGCATGTCGTATTGCGGATAAATTTTAACGAGATTACCCCGGCACGGGAGAATGCTGCATGGCTGTAGGCCGCATTTTTCTATTGCCCGTTTCTGCGATCTTTTCAGAGAGAACCTTTCAAAACCTTAAAATAAAGAATGCAGCCGTCTCCAGCCTGCCCAACGTTGAACTCCGGAGTCATAAAAATAAAAACCTTATTTTGCCTCACTACATGGTGTCCTCATTTTTCCAGAGATGCCTGTTCCTTTTATTTTGTCTCAACAGCCACAGCGTGTTCCAAGCTATCGTCAAAGCAATGATAAGATCTGTCTAATTATATTCCATGGTCCGATTTTAACTCAGATGATTGTGCAAGTTAACAATGAAAACAACAGCGAAAAACCCTGTGTTATGGACACTTCGCAAAGCACGTGGACTTAGGGTTAGCCCTTGTACGTTTTTCAGTAATTACGCCGCTATACGGCTTTTCTTTCAATAGTGACTTTTTGTAGTGTGATATATAAACAGTAATTCTAAATGTTTAAGCTTTATCCAATTTCTACAGTTGCTCAAGGATAATTATAGTATTTGAACAGTGAATGTTGAATCATTATCGTTAAATACTTTGGTGAAGGTCAGGGCTGTGGAGTCTGATCCATTTTTGAGCGAAAGAGTCGGAGTAGGAGTCGGATCTGTTAAAATTCCTGGAGTCAGAGTCATCCATTTTACAAGCAGGGCTGCATTTTCAGAGTCCGAGTCATGACCGTTTCAGAGTCAGGCCCATTTTTGAGCGAAAGAGTCGGAGTCAGATGCATTAAAATTCCCGGAGTTGGAGTTGTCCATTTTCCCACCAACTCTGCAGCCCTGGTGAAGGTACCAGGGCTGGCTTTTCTCTTATCTGTATGATTTCAATTGTAGTAGACTTCTACTGTTGTAACTTCTTTTTTTTAGCTGTCTGAATTAACCTAATTAAATTTCTTTTTACTTGTCGATTGTGGAGTATCAACACTTAATTTTTGTTCAAAACTTTTCATAAATAAAATTTCACATTTAATTGCTACTATTAACAATCTTTTCTATTTATTGCATTTATTTCATAAATACAAAAACTGCATAATCACCAAGTATCATAAATAAATTGAATAAAAAATATTAAAGTTAAAACTAACCAGAAGCTAATACTAAAGCAAGTACACCACCAGTACTTGTGCCGGCTACAAGATCAAAACATTCCACAATCGGTTTTCCCGTTATTCTTTCCAGCTCATCAAGCATCTGAATAAGAACCATTCCTCTGATACCACCACCATCAAGAGTCAGTACTCGACAACTCTCAGAATGATCTCCAGAGGCTGCATTATGACCTGGGTCAGTTGATGCTTCTGTACTTCTTAGATATTCAGTATGTCCATTTACAGATGCAAGAACTTCCTCAAATACTGAAACAAATTGATTTAGGAATAAGAAAACATAAATTTAAATAACAAAAGGCTTGTTAACATGGGCATATGCAGGAAAGTGCAGATATTCAGTATGAAGATATATCTGCATATGAAGATATATCTAAGAATATATTCTTCTTAGATATTCAGAATGTCCATTTACAGATGCAAGAACTTCCTCAAATACTGAAACAAATTGATTTAGGAATAAGAAAACAAATTTAAATAACAAAAGGCTTCTTAACATGGGCATATGCAGGAAAGTGCAGATATTCAGTATGAAGATATATCTGCATATGAAGATATATCTAAGAATATATTTTTCTTAGATATTCAGAATGTCCATTTACAGATGCAAGAACTTCCTCAAATACTGAAACAAATTGATTTAGGAATAAGAAAACATAAATTTAAATAACAAAAGGCTTGTTAACATGGACAGCTTGTCATATAAGGCACTTGGGGCATGGCCTCACATATATTTCCATATTCAATTTATTAAAATTATTCATAAATTTTTATTAAAATATTGGCTACTTAAAATAGTTTGATTTCTAGCCCAATGGAGCTGGAATAAGGATAAAAATAATCTCTCTCTAACTCTCTTCTTTTTCCAACAGTACAGTAAACATCCTCTAATCTGGCATCCTATGGTCTGGTATGCTGGATAATCTGGCACGACTTTCGGAAAAAAAATAATATTGCTTTTAATCAGCGCTTAATCAGTGCTGATGTTTATAATAAACCGGTGGCACTTCAGAATGAGGAATGAAACAGGAAACTTTGAAAAAGTTATGGCGTAAATTTTGGCATGGAGTAATGGACGAAAATGTTGAAGTTACTGTTGGGGGAGAAAAAATAATCCAAATACCACATCTCTGTGTCCAACTGTTGTTCCATAGCTCTATATATGATTGAATTAAATCACTGTGTTGATAAGCAATATAAGGAAGATGTGAAGACGAAATGGAAACTAAGTTCATTTTATTTAAAGAATTAAGACGTCTGTTATGAACAATCTTGTTCACTGCATGCAAAGAAAATGATAAGTTTAACAAACACAAACATTTAAGTAAAACACAATCTAAATAAATTCCTCAGCCTTAACATGGCTGTAAACTTACTACTCCATAAACCATACTTGGAGTTACTGCTGGCCAGGCAAGTACATACACTGAACACATCTACTGAATCTGTATTTATACTGGCAAACACATTACAGTTACAGTTAATTCAATAACATTAGCATAGTTTGAGAAAAGGTTATGGTTACAAAATAAAACAACAGCTCAGTAAATAAGTTTAACAAGTAAACATTAACTCTAGTAATTGGTTACCAACCAACCTACCATTACTGAAAACTGTTGACATGGCATTAAGTTTGCAAACTATGAGTGTGAAGTTGCTACCTTCACAAATAAACCAACTTTTAAATATCTTGCATTAAATAAAGATTAGAAAGTCCCACAGGAATGATAAGGTAATAAATGTGAATAATTAACATTTAAACTTTAGATAATATGAAAGTAATGGTTTGTTTACTTTTTGTACCAGCCAGCAATGTTTAACTCTTAAACCCTTTTCTCAAACATGAATAAACTTTAAACTTTAAAAACAGCAAATGAACTTTTACTAGTTCAAGCATCGTGGGGATGAGTGAAAGAGGGGGGGGGGGAAACTTATTGGGATAATTTTAAACTTAAAACCAGTTTTATTGAAAAAGCCAACATAATGCCTCCTTTTTCCCCAGCTCTTTCTCTCAACCAAATATCCACTTACAATAATACAAAAATTTTTGACTTGGTAAAACTTTAGTAAATAAATCAGCAACGTTAGCTGAACCTGACACAAACTTTAAGTTAAATTTATTCAAATTATCTTTAACAAAATATATTCGAGTATCTATATACTTAGTTCTGTTATTTTCAATACTATTTCTGGAAAAATGTATAGCGCTTTGATTATCACAAAAGACGTTAGGTTTATCTATTTTCAAGTTCAAAAGAACAGGAAAATTATCCATGATTCTAAGTAGCCAACACAGTTCTTTTATGGAATCGGATAATGACACATACTCTGCTTCCATACTGGACAAAGCTATACATTTTTGTTTGCAAGAGCTCCAAATTATAGGTACATTATCTATGAAAACGATAAAACCACTTATGGATTTTCTATCAACTAAATCAGATGCCCAACTAGCGTCTGAGTAAACATTTAATGTACAGTTCGAAATCCTAGACAAGTTAATTGCTAGTTCTTTGGTATTAACAACATACTGAAGCACTTGACATAAATATTTCCAGCGTTTTAAGGATGGGCAGTTTGAAAACTGTGCAAGGGCTATAACAGGAAACTGTATGTCTGGTCTAGTATGGGATGCTAGGAAAAGGAGGCAACCTATCAATTCTCGATATGGAACATCAACTGCTTGCTCCCCCTCAACAGCAACATTTAAAACTATCCCCGGGGTCAATGGCAATTCACTTTTTATTTTTGGGATATTAAATTTTTCAGCAAGCTTTTCTATATAACTTTGTTGATGCATAAAAATTTCTCCATTTCTTTCTTCAAAATCAACACCTAGGAAGTGCCTTATTTCCCCCAATACTTTTATTTCAAATTTTAATTTAATTAAATTTATTACTTCATTCAATCTTTCGTTATTTTTAGCAAAGACAGCAAAGTCGTCTACATAGACTAATACAATGACTTCAGATTTAAATACATAAATACAATTTGAGTCCTTTATCTTATCAAAACCCAATTCATTAAAAGTATTGTCTAACTCCAAAAACCACTCCCGACCAGCTTGACGCAAGCCATACAATGCCTTGTCTAATTTCCAAACAAAACCCTCTTTTGAATTCTCCACAAAACCTTCAGGTTGTTCTACAAAAATTAATTCATTCAATTTTGCATAAAGATAAGCACATTTAATATCAAGATGTTGACTTACCCAACCTTTAAGTCCAACCAGTATAGTGTAGAACAGTCTAACCAGGGAAAAAGAAATTACAGGTGAGAAGGTATCAAAATAGTTAACTCCCTCAATTTGTCTAAAACCTTTAGCAACCAACCAAGCTCTAAACCTTTTTACCTTTCCAGATATATCCTTTTTTAATGTAAATATCCACCTTGTACCCAGAACTTTAGTTCTCTCTGGCCTAGGTACCAATTCATAAACTTTCCTATCTTTAAGTATCTCAAGCTCATTTTTCATTGCTATATTCCATTCCCTTTTTTCAGGTAGTTCCTGAGATTCCCTAAAAGTGCATGGAATTTTTACTTCTACACAGTGTACTTCTGGTTCATCCCTCTCTTCATCTTTACTTACACTTAAGTCTGTATCCTCTTCTCTAGGATTTGGAGTAATAGGAGTGAAACTGAAATCATCTGGGTTATAATTTATTCCCTTTTCCTGACAATATTTTTCTAAGTCTAACATTTTTTTCAGGGAAATAGTATACGTCTACCCTCCCAGCAGATGTGCCCGACTTTCTAACAGTTTCAACTCTTTCCCAATCTTTAGGTAAAGGAGGAGGTTCCTGAATTGATTCACCTTTATTCACTGCAGAATTTTCATTAACCAAACTAAATTTTACATAATCATTGAAATTCTGCCCCCTTGCATCTACATTCCTTAAATTACAGTCTTTTTCAATTATTTTAACATGTTTAGTTTCTATAACTGTCCTTGTACCCGGATACCAGATCCTATAACCTATTGTATTAATGGCATAGCCAATAAGTATTCCCTTCTTTGACCTTTTGTCAAGTTTTGACCTATATCGGTTGGGAATATAGACATATGCATCACTACCAATTACTTTTAGGTGACGTACTGAAAAACTTTTCCCACGCCAAACATTTAAAGGAGCTTTACCTTTCAACTTTTTATGAGGAAATCTATTTCTTAAATAATTAACAGTATAAACTAATTCGGCCCACAGACTTTTAGGTAAATTCGTCTGGACTAACAAGGATCTAACACCTTCCATCAGAGTGCGATTATAGCGCTCTGCGATCCCATTCATTTCCGGGCTATACACATTTGACTTCTCATGTTTAATCCCTTCACGTAATAGAAAAGTTTCAAAATATCCAGCACAAAATTCTTTCCCGTTATCTGTCCTAACCCTCTTAACCTTTTTACCAGTCTGCCATTCAACCATCTGCTTAAAATTCTTAAAAAATTCAAAAGCCTGATCTTTACGTTTTAAGATGTAAACAAAAGCAAATCTCGAAAAATCATCAATTATACTAAGTAAAAATCTTGCTCCTCCCATACTAGGTTCAGGTGATGGCCCCCAGAGATCCATATGCAATAATTCCAAAATACTAGATGTTTGAACATTTTCTAATTCACTAAAACTTTCCCTCTTACTTTTAGAAAAATGGCAGGCCTCACAAGACTCAATTACACCCTCTAGTTTTTCAAGACCATAAACATTATTAGATTTTGCAAAGCTTACTAAATTTTTACAATTTAAATGAGCGTAACGTGCATGCCACATCATCATATTAAATGACTTTATATTTTGAGCCTCAGGAAAGCCAATTCTTTTGAAGTTAGCTGAAAGAGTATAAAATTTGTTACATAATGGAGCACATAAAAATACATCATTACTAGTTTTACTAATATAAGCATTATGACTATCAAAGGTTACTTTAAAGTCTTTACTAGTTTAGCACCTCACTGAAATTAGGTTTCGGGTCATCTTTCGTGCATAAAAAACGTCCTTGAGCAACAAAGTTTTAATTACAGTACCTGAATTAAACACTAACTGTATATCACCAATTCCAAGGATATCCGTGCTCCCACAAGCAATTGCAGCTTTGGTTTTAAGGCTCCTGAAGTTTTGAAACACCTTTTTGTTATTGGAGAAATGGTCAGTTGCAGCAGAGTCCAGGACAAACTCAAGACTTGTATGTTCACTCATCATGGCCGCTGCGAAATGGTCTTGTCGTCCTTTAGATGGCTGATGATATCGTTTTTTACTCTTCGGCTTGACACGACAGTTCTTAATTAGGTGGCCTTTCAAACCACATCGGTAACAGCGTCTTCCTTTATCTCTGTTAAAATATTCCTTAGGTCTGGAATCTTCAGTTGAGACCAAAGCTTGGTTGGCCAGAAGGTGATCACTAATCTGCAAACTTCTGTTTCTCTGCCTGTCATATTCTGCTAACAGATGGCTTCTAATTCCTTTCACAGTAAATTCAGCATCAGTTAATCTATATAACTGGGCAACTAAACCTTCATAACTATCAGGTAAATTTTCTAATATCTGGAAAGCCACTTCATCATCTTCAACTTTCTTTCCCACCTGTTCAAGTTCTTTAGCAGCGAGGGTTATTCTGTTCAAATAACTACTCATAGGTTCATCTGGGGTATATCTTGTATTCATAAAATTTCTTCTTAATTGGGCTACCCTTGCTCTTGAAACAGGTTCAAACACAGTCTTCAACAATTTCCAAGCATCTGAAGGTTTATGAGCTTCATAAACTATACTTTTCAAATCTTCTTGAATACTCAAACATATAATAGCAAGTGCCTTCCCCTCCTTCAGTTTTTCCTTTTCTGCATCAGGTGTTGCACTAGGCGGTTTTTCTTCATCAATGATCTTATCAGATATGTAATTCTGTAAATCTTGACTTATTAGGTAGAGGTCAATACTATATTTCCACTCTTTATAGTTTTCGTTGTTCAATTTTGGAAAAGAAAATGTATGTTCAGAATAAGCCGACATCTTTGATGTTGTGCATTTTCAAAAACAATGAAAAATTCTTGAATTTATTCAAGCAGCTGGCAAACAGAGACATGGTAACAACCACGCTCTGCTACCACTGTTGGGGGAGAAAAAATAATCCAAATACCACATCTCTGTGTCCAACTGTTGTTCCATAGCTCTATATATGATTGAATTAAATCACTGTGTTGATAAGCAATATAAGGAAGATGTGAAGACGAAATGGAAACTAAGTTCATTTTATTTAAAGAATTAAGACGTCTGTTATGAACAATCTTGTTCACTGCATGCAAAGAAAATGATAAGTTTAACAAACACAAACATTTAAGTAAAACACAATCTAAATAAATTCCTCAGCCTTAACATGGCTGTAAACTTACTACTCCATAAACCATACTTGGAGTTACTGCTGGCCAGGCAAGTACATACACTGAACACATCTACTGAATCTGTATTTATACTGGCAAACACATTACAGTTACAGTTAATTCAATAACATTAGCATAGTTTGAGAAAAGGTTATGGTTACAAAATAAAACAACAGCTCAGTAAATAAGTTTAACAAGTAAACATTAACTCTAGTAATTGGTTACCAACCAACCTACCATTACTGAAAACTGTTGACATGGCATTAAGTTTGCAAACTATGAGTGTGAAGTTGCTACCTTCACAAATAAACCAACTTTTAAATATCTTGCATTAAATAAAGATTAGAAAGTCCCACAGGAATGATAAGGTAATAAATATGAATAATTAACATTTAAACTTTAGATAATATGAAAGTAATGGTTTGCTTACTTTTTGTACCAGCCAGCAATGTTTAACTCTTAAACCCTTTTCTCAAACATGAATAAACTTTAAACTTTAAAAACAACAAATGAACTTTTACTAGTTCAAGCATCGTGGGGATGAGTGAAAGAGGGGGGGGGGGGGAACTTATTGGGATAATTTTAAACTTAAAACCAGTTTTATTGAAAAAGCCAACAGTTACTGATTATTTAAAAAGTGTTTTAGGTTATTTGCTTTTAGCAAAACCCATGTCACAACTGTATCAAGCAGAAATAAAAGAGTTGGTTGAAGCAGATTTTGATTAGCCGATAGGAGGAAATTTTGACAGATGAGGACACCATTCAAAGCGTTATCAACTCAACAGCCTCAAAGGTGTTGACTCTAATGATGATGATGTGGATGAGACAAACAACATCAGTTGGAATCAAGCAACTGATGCCTTGAATACATTTATTAAGTTTTTTCAGCACAGCAGTTCGTTCACCGATGCAGAAATTATAAAACTCCACATCATACGAAATGACATTCTAAAAAAAAAAGAAGAGAAAAGACTACTACAAAACAATCTGATGATGAGATTTGTTGAAGATGGCTTTTATGAGTAGGCCTACAGTACATGCTTTCATTTTATAGTGATGTACATATGTTGTACTTTGCATTATTTATATATTTTTTTGTTCTATTCAAACTGTTTAACGAATAAAAAACATGCTTTACTGTTATTTTTGGTTTAATTCAAACTTCTACACGTTTTTCCCGACATTCATCCTGTAATCCAAAAAATTTCGTAATCTGGCATGCTTCAAGTCCCGAATGTGCCAGATTCGAGGATGTTTACTGTACTTCCTTCCTTTAAGGCTGGTCTTAACTGCTCTGCTCAACAAGCGAAAAAAGTTTTGACATATTTACAAATTCAGTTTTTAACAGAAAGATATAAAATTGAAAAGCCTGGCCATGAATACGATTTGGAATGGAACTGTTTTTTCCATTTTTTGATCAATCAATTACCTATTGAATTATAAGCGAATTCGATCACGTGAGAAATCCGTTTTTCGCCCGCTCTTGAGTGCTCTTTCTCCCTTCGCCTGGAAATTCGGTTCAAAACGCCCACTTTGACATTATTTTCTGAAAGATCTATTGCGTTTGCAAAAAAATGGAAAAAACAGCTCAATTACATAGTTTCTGAACAACACCACCAGCTAGTTTCATGCATTTTCGAACAAAAATAAATTAAAACTTATGTCAGAAAGTTGTCCTTTTCGATTTGAGAACACCCTTAAGTCGTAAATCACTGATGACAGCTGACCATTCACTCCTATCATAGTACTAAGGACTCCAGAGCACTGTGCCCCTATCAACCTTATCTTGTGCACAGAGCTGTATGATATTTTGCACAACCACACATCTTGGCGATTTCTGATATTTATCACCAAACAATGTTAGGATGAGCTTGAATAGGACACAATTTGGGGCAAAATCTGCCTGGTCCCATGTAGGAAAAGAATATGTTGTTTTGAAAAATATCAACCCTTAAGAATCATCGACATGATTACCGACTTTTACTGATGGAAATCAGACTTATATTTTATTATTATCAGAATCTTATTTTTCAATATCAATAAAAGTTTCTGTTTTTATTTGGGGTGAATAATAATAATTAATTAATTAAGTAAATTTTTGAATTTATATAACAGGTACAATTTTTGCGATTTTTTTTTTTTTTTTTAAGGTTGCAAAAAAAAAAAAACTTGTTATCATTAGGTTGTTAGCTTGATGTTAAATAATACAGTAATACAATTTAATTGATGAGTATTAAAATAAATATTTTTAATTTAAAAAGAATTCTTGCAATCTATTAAGACTTCTTTTATTTACAAAATAATTATGAACAAAATCGATGTAACAAATGGATATAATTAATTGAATTACTGTATAAATTTCCATTTAACTGATGTTTTTATAAATTAAAAAAAAAATTCATTTCAAATAGTGTTATAATGAATAATTTTTATCAAACAATGATGAACTGTAAATATACAGTATTTTTTGAGCATGATGCACAGCTTTTTTTTTCTTTAAAATTTACTTTAAAGAATCAAAATTTCCTTAATATGCGAAGATTTGGGATTTGACGACATCTTCAATAGCATTTGAAATTACCACTGGCCTGCACCATTGAGTCCTGCATGGGTCAGGCTGTACTTAACCCGACCCAAATCTGACAGAAACAAAATTTTCAAACCTGAACTCGAAGTGAAAGAAAATTAATCCAGATTTTAATACAATTATAGATGAATAATTACATTTACATTATCCTTTTTTTTTTTTTTTGTATAAAAGTGAACACACATCCACTTCTTAAAGATGTTCTTAAATCCAAAGGAGCTACTTTCTGACACATTTCTGAATTCATTTTTGTTCCCAAACGCATAAGGTGGAAGGTGTTCATAGTTAAGAAACTATGTAATCGAATAGCATTTTCCATTTTTTGATAAAGGCAAAAAGTTTTCAGAAAATACTGTCAAACTAGGAATTTTGAACGGAATTTCCAAATGTGATAGTGCAGGAAAAGAGAAAAATCTGTCGTCACATGACAACAATTGCTTATAACTAGATAAGTTATTCATTTATCATAAAAGGGAAAACACCATCCGATTTGAAATCGCTTCAATAGTCAGACCTGCCAATTTTGTGCCTTTATGTTTAAAAATGAGTCGGAAAATGTGCCAGAAAGTTTTTGTTTGTTGAGCAAATAATTTGAAAACCACCTCAATATTCAAATATATAGTTATTTTCATTTGAACAATATTCAGGACTTTCTTTTGAAAAATTAGGTCAATCCAAACTTGATCCAAAACAGTCAAAAACTAACATGAAACCGAAACATTTAAAGTCAACCTGAACCGAATATGACCCGTATCGAAGAAAAATAGTGCCAATCTAAATGGCCAGTCGGGTTTGGGTCATGTAAAATTGAGTTACCAGACTCAATATATCATTCCATTGGCCATTGCACAAAATCACCGGGTAGTAATTTTCCATTTAAATTTCTGTAACCACAAAGTAATTATTTATGACTAATTTGTGACTTTAAAATTAACTGTTAAATTTTAATAGAATAAAATAAGTTTGATTTTTTTACCCTGTGGTGTTTCTAGTTTAAATTTGTAATGTCAGATGGTAGCATCATGCAATTTCTATCCCGAATTCATGATAAATAAGTATAAGAGTAAATGTTCAGTTCTAGTCTGTTCTGTAATGTATGTTGTACGTATAGTGATGTGATTTGTTTTGTTAAATGTTAATTAAATGTTTATTATGCATCTGTTCCTTTAGTATTGTGTTGATTATTAATTAATTAGTTATAAAGACATAGTATACCGAAAAGTATTAAAAATTAGAGTGTGCATGTGACACGAGAGAGCGGCATGCATCACGGATAAAAAGGTAATGTTGATCTGGATTTTAAACATTTAAAATAAATGAATATTTGAATTAAACATCTATTAAGAATTTTACATACATAATAATTTTATTCGAATAATAGCTTTACATTTAACATGAGTAATGTACATCAACTTTTTGTAAAGGCATGCTTTTTTTGTAACATACACATTCTGCATTATTACTGCACCGCTATATGTTGGTATTCTGTAAAGGAAAGAAAGGGGAAAAAAGTATTTTAATATGTGTGGCAGTGCCAACTTCACTGCATGATGGAAAATCTCAATTCCTTTACTTTCAAAATCATCAATAACTTTATACTTAAAAAGCAAATAAAGCCTTTGTGCAACAATATTAAAAAGCAGAAAAAACAACGTTTAAAAATGCACAAAAAATACATGAAAAGCAGCAAACAGCTGTTTCGAATCTACTAGAGAGATTCTTCTTCAGTGTAAGATAGGGAAAAAGGAACAGCGTGCTAGAAAAAGCAAGGCTGAGAGAGCCTCCCTATCTTGAACTGAAGAAGAATCTCGCTAATAGATTCGAAACAGCTGTTTGCTGCTTTTCATGTATTTTTTGTGCATTTTTAAATGTTTTTTTTCTGCTTTTTAACTTTATACTTAATCATCAATAAATTTTTGTAGTATGAGAAATGTGGGTATCTAGGGATTTTCAATTATTTCATACGCAGAATAACTACTCCCAATAATTTTCACAAAATCATAAATGTATTTTTTTTTTTAATTTAATTATTTCATTGCTGCATAAATCTTGTTTTCTGTACACACAGTACATTCATAGTCGAAAATATAGTATAAGACTCTGATTTACTAACTTCTACTTTTTACTACACTGACACACTTATCATATAGGTGCCCACCTGTGAAATAGAGCACGAGCTGCCACTGTTTGAAACACTAAAAGACATGAGCATCAGCAGATAGCGATCTAGGAAGAGACAAGATTTTGGACCAGGTGTATCTGTGGCCCACAGTCTAACCGGCTTTCTCTTTTCATGCAGAATATACGTTAAACTAAGATTTTTTTTTTTTTTTTTTTGGTCAGAACTTTTTGTGCAAGATAATTTTTCACTAATTAAGAACTATTAAAAATAAGTTACAACATTTTTTTCAAAATGGAGAACTATATATATATATATATTTTTTGGTCAGAACTTTTTGTGCAAGATAATTTTTCACTAATTAAGAACTATTAAAAATAAGTGACACCATTTTTTTCAAAATGGAGATTTTTTTTGTTTTTGTTTTTCAGAGAGCTTTAGAAGAGGCAGGGTCATCCTGAAAGAAAAAAAAAAAATCTTAGTTCATATTTCTCTTAGTGTTTATTCTATCATCACTTGAAATAAATTTTATCTCATTATTTTCTTTTAATAATCAGAAATTTAAAAAATAAATTAATTAATTAAATTTTAAAATCAAGGTTAGAGCAATGGCCCTCCTCTGTCAGTGTTTAATGCTAAGAAAATATACCAACATATGTAAAGGCAAAGTACTGTTGCCTCCCCCTTAACGAAAATCCTGCATATGCCTGTGCTTGTTAAATACAGCTAAAAAAAGAGCAAAATTTTTTGGAAAATATAAATTAAAAATTATTCTTACAAGTTTCAGTTTTTTTACAGAAAGCACAATTCTCTGGAGGAATCCCATTGAACTGACCGAGCATATTGCATCCATCATTACACGAAGCCAATGGTACCTTGCATCTCTCAGCTCCAATAATATGGAGAGCATAAAGGATTTCACCTGATCCAGCCTTCTTTTCACAAGCAGCTAAGTGACGAGGACTTTCTAATTTATTGTTCAACATGTTCACATCACCTCCAAAGGTTATGAAGGTGTGAACAAGAGATAACTCACCACTCTGAAAACAAAAGGTTACTAAGCAATTTAAATGTTAAAAGAGGGAAAAAAAAGAAGAAAAGAAATATTTCAAGAAAACAAGGATTTCTTAAATGTAAAACAGAATTAAACTATGCCAGCTGGCATACTTCAGCAAGAGTAATTTAGAGTATTTTTTAAGGACCCTTTATTGTTACCCTCTTTCATTTCAAATCACAATGTTGCCAGCATCACTCATAGAAGTAGATGATCATACACATTAAAAGTTTTTACATGTCTGTAAAAAAAAAAAAAAAAAAAAAAAAATGCAACACAGCAATATAATGACAATTTTTTAAATATAAAGTAGTACTGTATAAATAACATATTTAAATTTCATGGTGATGAGCCAATTATTATAAAAATTAAAAGCCTAGATTTAGAAGACAGGCAGATAAATATGCGATTTTTGGATAAAATTTATATGGGACAAATATAAAATTACCAACTAACCCATTTTTATGAGAGTATTCTAGAAGTCCACAGGCATTCACAGAAATTGTGAAACCTGATACAGATTATATTTATGAACTTCATTCATGCACTGTGTACATGCATACACTTTATATGGAATCAGCCACCTCATGTAACTGTTTCCATTGTCCCCTTTGTGTACACCCTTGCCTAAAAAGACAAAACACAGACAGGCAGATAAACCTATCTTTTTTTAGATCTCAATGAATTTTATACAGGCTCATTTTCAAAACAAGCCTTTTCTAAGAAAAATAATTATCAAACTTGTAGGAATGCCATTTCAAAACTTCCTTGTGCAGAAGCAGGGAGTTTTTTTTTTTTTTTTTTTTTTTTTTTTTTTTAAATCTTGTGAACATTTGAGATACCATTGATACAGTTTTATTCTCTCATATATTTTAAAAAATAGCAAAAGTACTTTTTAATGATAAATGTGTTTCACTTTGAGAATGTTGCAGTAACAAGGCTTTAGCAAATATTATTGATACGCTAGTCAATAGCCATTTTGCATCTAATTAGTAATAAGCATTTTTTTTTAAATGTATTTTTGCATCTAGAATCGTAATCAGCTATCAGAAATTTTCTATAACGTAAGGGTTCTACAAAGTTTTAGAATTTAATTTTTACATACATGGCAAAATACATAGTGAAATGTAAATTTACATTTTGTGGTCATATAAAGAGGAAATGAATGACTATGTAGGTTAAAACCTTTATTTGGATGCATTCTGCTATAAAAGTAGCCATCAAAATTTATGAAATTATGACTCTACTGCTGGTGGCAGTGAAATATAAGCATCATGGGCGGAAGATTTGCTGTGATTTAAAAGTTGTCACAGTTCTGTTAGGTTTACAGGGTGGGTTTACAAAATTATGCTGGTTTTTGTGTCTATTGGATGGTCTAGATCAGCGGTTCTCAACCTTTTATTGACCACACCCCACCGAAGCATCTATAAAAACCCAATTGACCCTCTCCTTTTTCCCACATTCACATTCTGTAACACACACATTTTATCATTTTAAAAATGAAATCTATTAACCTAAAGAAAGTCTAACAGAGCCTTAACAATAACTATTCATTTCGCATTTTTTTTAACTTACCAAAGAGATGAATTTTCTGTCATAAATGTGTTTTTAATATAATTCTATAAATGAAGCGATACATATTCATTTTTGTGCCCTTTCAACTTACCTAAATATTTAACAAAAGTGTTATATAGTCTGCATTCTTATCTTCAGAAAATGCTGGAAAGGCTCAGGTTTAGCATTAAAATTGATAACAAAGAACACAATTTTTTCTATGAAAAACAAAATACACAAGAAGCATTTCAAGATTCTGACATTACCAATTTTATGTTGTCATTATTCCCAATGAAAACATATTTATCTTTTTTTTCTTCTCAATTATCGTCAATCGATTGCCATGTATTATCGGATTTGAAGATTTAAAATGTATCTGTTTTCTATTCATTTACTGTGTAGGAGTGACTATCTTACAGCCATAAATATTTATTATTTACGCATTTCCTTTCATAGTGCCATTTAAGAATTATAAATCTTATAAAAATGATAGTACCACATTTAACTATTACAAACCTTTTTTAGGTTAAATAGGTTCAAGACAGTAAAACTTATATATACCTTTAAGTAGTTTAACTTATAAAAGTTTCTTCATGTTCCATACAGCAGAACAAATAGATATACAAAGCTCATTTAATAAATAATCGAAAAAGTTGAGAAAAATTGCAAATTAGATTATAAACCAGAAAAATTATAAGAAAATTTAAATATTAAAAAGGGGTTTTAAAAATTGTCATGTAATTATCCTGGTGTTGATTATATTTTTAACTTTTTTAAATTCAACCTTATTTTTATTATTAGTGTTTATTTATTTTTTTTGCATGTATTACTTTTATTTTTAGTCTAAAAGTTTACTTTTCCGAAAAACCTCACAGTGAATGGATGATTTACAAATTTGAAATTGCCCCCCAGTGGGGTGTACGCCCCACGTTGGGAACCACTGGTCTAGATACAAAGAACCACTACAAAGTCAAACAGTGGCCTGTAAGGGAATCATATATTCCTGGAAGGAAAAATGTAAAAAACAAAACAAAACCCACTGGTTGAACTGAGTAAAATCCTTTTGCCCCCCTTTATATAAAGTTGTGATTGATAAAAAACTTTGTGAAAGCTCTTGATAAAAATGGCCACGGCTTTCAGTATTTGTGGGAACTGTTTCCCAAACTGAGTGAAGCAAGGGTAAAGGAGGGTATACTTGTTGAGCCTCAAATCAGAAAATTGTTGAAATACCCAACATTTGATGCTAAGTTTACGAATCTGGAGTTAGCAGCTTGGATGTCTTTCAGAAACAGTTCATGTTTTTTTGGGTAATAGAAAAGATGATGAATATGCTTCTATAGTGACTGATCTACTGGACAACTACAAGAATATGGGTTGTAAAATGTCACTAAAAACTCATTTTTTGCACTCCCACCTAGACTTTTTTCCCAGAAAACTTGGGTGCAGTGAGTGACAAACAGGGTAAATGTTTTCACCAAGACATTCTTACTATGGAGCATATCAAGGGGATTTTACTATGGAGCATATGGGACCCAGGGCCATCGCAAAGACTTTTTATTGGTGGGGGAGAGGACCTTAAATTACCAAGTCAAATTTCAGTGTTTGCCAACTAGTTTTATAACTTTGCCAAGTTACCATAATTAAAAAATGCAATATAGTTCTTATTTGTAAAAAGTTTAATAATATTACCAATTAGATTTGTAATTTTTGCCAAGTCTATCAGAAATAGAAAGTGTATTATAGTTTTTATTAAAGTTTTACACAAATTCACCAACTAAGTTTGTAAATTTGCCAAGTGCCCCCCTCCCCCTTAGCGAGGCCCCCTGCATGGAACCCTACAATCATGGGCAACTACTGTTGGTTTCTGTTTAGGGAGAATGATCCAACATCATACAAAAGGAAAGCACTGTCATCAAGAAAAACATCATCATATTTTTAAGAATAACAATGTTAATATTAACATTATGGGTTATTGTGCAACATCTTTGTGCTCATATTAGTTCATATTTTTAGTGAAGTAACCAAGAAAATATTTTTACTTAAAAATATTATGTTTTGTTTGTACTTCAAATGGGCAATTTTTGTCAAATATTTCACTTTTGTCTTTACATAGTGCCACGTATCTAATAAATGTGACGTGATTCTGATTATTTCACTGAATTCAGAATCCTAAATCAGTTAAATGTTAAATTAAATAGCTTAGTTAAATGTTAAATTCAATAGTTTAGTTAAATGTTGAATTAAATAGCTTAGTTAAATGTGAAATTAAATAGTTTAGCTAAATGTTAAATTAGTTAAATCATTTATAGGCCAGATACAGAAAAAAAGTTAAAATTTGTTGACTAGTGCATTATTCATTTCTGTGCTTAAAGCGTTTATTTAATAATGTTTTTATTTTAGTCAAATTTGACAAATTATTTTAATTTTTGTGCTTCTGTTTTTTTTTCTCCTTTTGAGTCTTATTTCTAGTGGCCAATAAATTTTGTAAAATTTAATTGCTTGGGAGGCAATTACTCCCTTAGCCTCCCTGAAATGTTGCACTTTCAAAATTGTAGCAACTGTTCAAAAGTTAGACACGGTAATACAAAAAAAAAAAAAAAAAAAAAAAAAAAAACACATATAAACAAATGAGTTATATAACTTCCTAAGCATGAAGTTTATGCAATATTAGTAAAGCTTATACAATTCTGTTTTTTATAACTAAGTTCTGAAAATATTAAAATGTTGCATTGGTTATCGAAAATTCACTGGTGTGTTAATTTTTATAATTCTAGTAATTGTAGGAAGTGAGTGAAAAATTGATTACAAAATTTCATCTTTACCAAGTTAAATTAAAGAAATGAGTTAAAAACTGGTCTAACAGTTCACTTCAAAATGCCCACATTTCAATCTTATGAAATACTAGTTTTATTAAAAAAAATTAAATTATATTGCAGTAACAGTTGTATAAAAGTAAAAACAGTAAAATAACAAACAAACAAAACACTCTTTATAAGCATTCACTGATCATCTTGAAAATCATGTTTAACATTGTGGGAGACAAAACAATTCATGGTTTTCCTCCAAAATGTCCATTACAATACATTAAGTTGGCATAGACACCGAACTTGATTATGAAACATTTGCTGCCTTTTTCCTTTTTTCTCTTGGTAGAAAGCACAAGCGAGTGAATTTATTTTAAAATATATATTTCTTGCTCTGCTTCTTTTTTTTTAAAAGATAAGGCAACAAGGCAGAAAAAAATGAAACATTATTTAAACTATCTTTTTAGGGCTTTTATACTGATTTTTAAAGGTATAATCATAAAGGAATTAATATTAAACAATTAACTGATATTAAACTATTAATTGATGAAAGTATTTTTTACTCTTAATTTTTTATTTACAATTTATTTTCTACTTTTTATTCATTAAAATATTTCATTGTTCTAGTTTACGGCAGCCATTTTGTCTATTTTGGGGATCTTTTATTGGTGCATCATTAAATCCATTATTGTTTCAACTCCCATACAATTGTATGCGTTAGAGAATTTTAGAGATTTATCACCTGTGGTGGGATAATGAAAAATGCCTTTAAATTAATGTATTAAGTTATAATTAAATTAAAAGACTATTAAAATGTTGTATTGTAAAAAAGATTAGATAAAAATTAATTGCATAAGATATATTCATTTAAGAGATATGGGAATGAAAAACTTAAGGAATTTCTTTAAAAAAAAAACAGAAAGATTGAAAGTCAGAAAATAAAACTTTTAGGGGAGGGCTTATAAATGGCACTTTTCAAAAAAGGAAAAATTCACATATACAGGAGGGAGGCTTACTTTCGGTACAAAATCCCATCTTTACATACGAAAACCAGGTTGACTTAAATAAAAGAGTTAATAAAAACATGATATTTACTTTGACTGCTAGATGAAGAGGAGTGTTTCCATCACCATTCTGGATGTCAGTATAAGCATTATGGCTCAATAAAACAACAGCACAAGACAGACGATTACGTTTCGCCATAACATGCAATGCTGTGTCACCTTGAAAGTTTCTTGCATTGACATTGCAGCCGTGTTCAATAAGAACTTCAGTGAGCTTTAAACAATACACAAAATGAATTACAACAAATTTCACATAAAATATGAGTGATGAAATTTCACTTAAATCATTTCATAACTGAAATTTTATGTAAATCATTTAATAACTGAAATAACAATTTTATTTGTATAAATTTATATTATATACATAATTAATTAAAAGTTAGTATACATTTATCATATAACAAAAATTCAAAACTATGGAAATTTTTTAACAATTTAGCACCAGATTAAATATTATTTTTAAACTTATGAAAAGCAAGTTAGTTGCTATATATACAATTACAGATCGACTGAAAATCTGATTTCATTTTCGGCCCAAAATGAGAAGTTTCGCCAGAACTTCGTTTTCAGCAAAAATGCTGTTGAAAATTCTGCTGGAACGAAACTATCTGCATTCCAAAAATGTAGTTTCTTTTTTTGGAAATTTTCAACATGGCTCTTGATTTGAACTGCACCAGCTCTAATGAGACACTCTTTATTTATTGTTATGATCTTCGCTGTTTATAATTATCAGTCTTGACTGACTCAAGATGTGAGTGCAAATTATAAAGCAAGTAATGCATACAGGACTGAACTTTGAAGATGCTTTTCACATGCTTAGTAAAAGCTGCAGATTTAACAGAAATAGAAAATTTTTAGTTTGAAACTGCAGAAGAGTTTTGAATATTCTTTGAGAAAGTTCTAGTATAACAGATGACCCTTTACAAAAATCATTATAAAAGATTAATCAAGGTATGTATACCTAAAACATTTTTTAATTAGATGAAATTCATATAATTAGAAAATCATCCTGTGTTGATGAATTAATTACATTTTATATAAAAATAAAAAGTTTTGGTCAGAGGCACAGAGAGCCAACTTGATCCACATGTATAATTAATTAATAATTATGAATATTTATGTATGTATTAATTACTTGAAAAAAAAATTTAGACATTTTCGTTTTCGGCTGAATATGGGAAATTACCGAAATTCGTGTTCGGTTTCGGTCTTAAAAACCTGTTTTGGTTGATCCTTATATATAATACACAACAATGAACAAGATTTATATGATAAATTAAGGACAAATTCCATAGTGGACTCAAATGTTTGATCATTTACAGGTTAATTCAAAATTATTTAATGTTTGAGATTTTGTTCATTTGTCTTTTCAATACCATGCATAGTAATATTTTTAATTAATAAAGTTTGTTAAATGATATAAAAATAAAAATATTTATAAAATACAGTGTTTATAGGATTGTTATAAAAATGTTTGTCTGCATCATTTATGGAATTTACAAGGATATATTATCTATAATAATTTATTGACATCTTTTCCAGCTATTAAATTTGTTAATTTTGAACTGTGTTAACAACTTGACGAAGACATATTTAATCTACATTAGGGATGCACAACCTGTGGCCCGCGGGCCAAAAGTGGCCTGCGATGGGGTAACGTGTGGCCCGCGAACTTTGTCAATTTATAACTGTAAAAAAATTATAATTTTTGTCCAAAAGTTGCAAAAAAAAATCGTGAATTTCTTCATTTTGCCGCAGGAAAATTTGAAAATTTTGTTGGTCAAATAAGAATCGCGAATTTTGTTGATCGGGCAGGGAAAAATCGCGAATTTCGTTGGTTGTGTGCGGAAAATAGCGAATTTTGTCGATGATGCACGGAAAAAAACCTCAAATTTCGCTGATCGGGCGCAGATAAATCGCGAGTTTTGTGGTTCGAGTACGGAAAAATCGCGAATTTCATTGGTCAGTCACGGAAAAAATTCCGAATTTTGTCGATCAGGCGCGTGAAAATCACAAACTTCGTTGATCGGGGACGAAAAAAATCATAAATTTTGTCGATGATGCGAGGAAAAATTGCAAATTTTCTTGATCGACTGCGGAAAAATCGTGAGTTTTGTCAGTCACGAGAAAAATATCGTGAATTTTGTCAATTTGCTGCGGGAAAAAATTGCCAATTTCGTCAGTGAGTTAAGATTTGGGAATTTCGTAGATCGGGCGTGGAAAAATCGCGAATTTCGTTGACCGGGTGCGGAAGAATAGCGAACTTTATCGATAAGGATCGGAAAAATCGCGAATTTCATTAATCGGACACAGAAAAATCGCGAATTTTGTCGGTCAGGCGCAGAAAAATCGCAAATTTATTTATCGGTCACCGAAAAATCGCGTATTTTGTAGCTGAAGCGTGGAAAAAAATCGCAAATTTCGCCGATAGGGCACGGAAAAGTCGGGATAGGAAAAATCGCGAGTCTTGGCGAACGGGCTCGGAAAAATGGCGCATTTCGTTGATCGGGCACGAAAAAATCGTCAATTTTGTTGATGATGCGCGAAAAAATGGCGAATTTTCTTGATCGACTGCGAAAAAATCGTGAATTTCGGAAGTCTCGCGAATTTCGTCACTTTGCTGCGGGAAATAATTGCAAATTTCGCCAGTCAGTTAAGAATCGTGAATTTCGTCTATCGGGTTTGGAAAAAATCGCGAATTTTGTCAATTAGGTGCGGAAAAATCGCGTATTTCGTCTGTTTATCGGGAATGATGTCAATTTGCCGCGGGAAAACTGCAAATTTCGTCAGTCAAGAATCGTGAATTTCGTTGATCGGGTTCGGAAAAATCGCAAGCTTCGTCGAACGGACACGGAAAAATCGCGAGTTTTCCCAATCAGGCTCAAAATCACAAATTTTGTTGTCAGGCACAAAAAAATCGCGGCTTTTCTCGATGATGCGCGGAAAAATTGAAAATTTCGTTGATTGGCTGCGGGAAAATCGCGACTTTCGTCAGATTATCGCGAGAACAAATCGCAAATCTCGTCAATTTACCGTTTGAAAAATCGCAAATTTCGTCGGAGTCAGTTAAGAATCCCTAATTTCGTTGATCGTTCGCGGAAAAATCGCGAATCTCATCGGTCAAGGGTGGAAAAATCGGAAATTTTGTCGTTCTTGCATGAAAAAGGCGTGAGTTTTTGTCGATCGACATCCGAAAAATCACGAATTTCTTTGGTCGGGCACGAAAAAAAATCGCACATTTTTCCAATCAGGTGCGGAAAAAAATCTCAAATTTCGTTGATCAGGACGGAAAAATCACAAATTTCGTTGATCAGGTGCCAGGTGCGTAAAAATCTCAAATCTTGTTCATTGGTTCTTCCTGCCCCCTTCGTTCATAAAGTTCGCATTTTTTTTCAGCACCAGCCATTTTCATGCCTATGTTTGCTTTTTAGCACTTTTAATAAAACAAAATTTACTCCTTCGAATAAAGTCTAGGAATATTATCACTCTTTCAAATTAATCCTTTTTATAAATACAAACGTAAACTGTTGATATATCCTTGCCCACTGAATTGGATATGTTGACTGGGCAGGGGAACCTAGAGCGGTAACGCCCCCCCCCCCCCCCACCCACCCACCTCCCCGAAATAGAATTATCTTCGTGTGACTGATGTGGCCCTCGACAACCCAGACATTTTTGAAAGTGGCCCTTCTCTTAAAAAGGTTGTGCACCCCTAATCTACATGTTGGAATAAGATGACAATAATAATAAAATAATAATAGAACTGAATTTAGAAAAAATCCCATAATCTGGTTGGCAAGATATAATCTATTTTCAAGAATTCAAGAAACTACAGAAATAAAAAATGGTTATTTAATAAAAGATTTCTTGTTAAACATAGTATATGCCTTAACATTAAAGTGAATTATCTTTAGCATTTTTTCCAGCAGTTTAATAAGTTCACTGATGATTTATAAGAAAATCAAGATTTAAAAATCCAAATAATGGCATTAATTAATTAATAACAAACATTTAAAAAGCCAGTTTAATCCAAAATATGCTTGCACATTATGTTTGGATTTTTACAAAGTACCATATAAAACAAAAAGCAATGAAATATATAAATTTGTATTTTCCTATTTCTGAGTACTGAACTTAAACATGTAACAAAAGTATAGCTGTTAAACTTTCAAAAGTTAAATTCAATTTTAATTTGTAGATGAGCCCTTATAACAAAATAAAGCACATACAACCATAAAGAACTTTTTTATGAAAAAAATTCCACCATTTTCCCCCTTGCGTTTATTAGAGCTAAATTTTTAGGCATCAGTTGAATTTATATATTTTTTTAACCTACCATACATATATGTGTGTGTGTACATTTTTATTGATGTACAGTACGTTAAAAAAAAGTCCTAAGCATGTAATAAAAGTGAAAAATAGACAAAGATTAACATAAGCAAAATAAAATCAGTGAATAACAAGTGTGAAGCATAAAGTACCTCAGGAGTTTTGGACCAATGAAGGGGTGTGCCTCCATATTTTATATCACTATTGAAAAATCTGTTGCTGTATGTATCTAGAACATCCTTCATACATCTACAGTGTCAATAAAAAACAAATGATAATCATTATATGAAGAAAAAATTCATGATACAAAATAAAATTTCAGAACAAGCATTGTGAAAAGCAGAGCTAAATATATTTTATCTATTCAACTGTTATAATTTAACTTTACTATTTTCTGCTAATATTAAAACATTTTACAAGAAATTGAAAAGTTTGTTATAAATTTGTAACTGCAGCCATAAAATGAAAAAAAAGTTTGGAGGCATTCCTGTATTATATCAGCAGGATTTAGGGGCAATGAAGTTAGATTATGTTCAATAAATGTTTCCCACTAATAACTGTCTTATGCCATTTTTGCTTCTTGTGTAGGGAATACAATACCAAGGCCAATTTCTAATTCTGGGATTTTAAATTGCTTAAACCAAATCCCAGAATTCAGGGCAAATTTCAGGATTTAGAAAGCAAAAATTTCTCTAATTTTACTAAATTGTTTCAACAGTTAACCTTCCAGCAGGCACGCCCACCATACCAACATGAAAGGTTGCGTGTATGTCCTAGATATGCTATTGTAAAATTTAACTGAAAGTAGGTCAAAGAGAGAGTGGGGAATAGTCAAGGACAGGTGTTCGAAGCACCCTCAGGACTAAAGATATAAAATGACATTCATCTCTACATACACACGCCTGGTGGAAGGTTAAATGCTATGACCTATTAGAAATAATTATTAATAAGCAAATATACTTTAGCTTCCAAATGAAAATATTTTCACTTTTAAATACATAAAACTGAAAAAATATAACTTTAAGTGACTTGCAAAAACTATATGATGAGTTACAATTGTTTAAAATTAATCAACTTCAATGCTGATTTTTGAAAATGTGTAATAACAAAATAGCTAGCATAGTTCATCTTTTAAACAACTTTTTTTACTCCAGTATAACAAAATAGTTTCTTAACTTTAATAATAGTAAGAAAAAAATATTAATGCCTTTACCCAATTTTAACCTTCCCACCGCCGCAAACTGATATATCCGTTCACTAAGCTGCAGGTTTCACGGCAATAGAAGCAATATTTAAATTAATATAATTCTAGAAATATAATGCAGTTTTAAAACATTTTGTTATGAGTAATACTCTCAAGGCTTATATTCTTATACCTACTTAAATTTTTTATGTCTTTTTGAAAAATCACCTTTTTTTAGATTTAAAAAAAAAATTACAGAGGAAAAAACATTACAATTTTGCCCTTTTTCTCAGCGGTCAGGGGGTTAAAATATTGACAGAAGTTCTGACATCAACTGATCTGAAATCAATTATTTATACTTTCTTAATTAGTGTTTCTTATGCATTCTTCAGACTTTCAGACCAAAATAAAGCACCAAAATCCTTTCTGAAGGCAAAACTACACGAAAAGAAGGTGGTGGTGACTGTTTGGTAGTCTAAACCCCAGTGATCTATTACAACTTCTTAAATCTGAACAAAATCATCACTACAGAGAGGTATTGTTACTAAATCAGAAAATGCACAAAAAATGAGACATTTGTGTGCAGCACTGGTCAACAAAAAATGACCCATTCTTTTCCAAGACAACGCTTGTTCTCTCATCTCACGAATGACCTTACACAAATTGAAGAAGCTAACTATGAGGTGCTTCCTTACCCTGCATACACAACAAACATTTGGCCAATCGAGCATCATTAAAAAAAAAAAAAAAAAAAATCTTCTTAGAGAGAAAAATCTTCAAAAATCAAAGAACACTTCAAGATTGTTGGCTCCGAAACAGCCACAAGGAGGGAATTTCATAAAGAAGGCACACTTTTAAAAAGGGGCACACTGTTCTCAAAAAGGGTACTCTTGCATCCTTCAAAAAACATATTTTGAACTGGTTTGTTTAGACTATTATTTTAACACAACCAAACTGATTGGTAAAGTTATCATACAAATTGAATATTTCCAACTGAGCGAAAATATGCACAGGCCGGGAATCGAACCCAGATCCTTGGCTTACAGGGCCAATGCCTTACCTTTTAAGCTAACTGGGCTGACAACTGGTGTGGCATTTTTTCGTTCAGTTGAAAATATTCAATTTGTATGATAACTTTACCAATCAGTTTGGTTGTGTTAAAATAATAGTTTATCTATGTACCCATTGTTTATATGGAGTTCCTTTACTGGCAGTTTATTCTGTTGAGCTGCCTACATGACAGACCAGAAGTTATTACCAATAAGGTTATCTGAACGAAATATGCTCGATGGCTGTCACCCAGTTAGCTTAAATGGTAGAGCACTGGCCCTGTAAAACCAAGGACCTGGGTTCGATTCGCGGGCTGCGCATTTTTTCGCTCAGTCGGAAATATTAAATTCGTATGGCTTGTTTAGAGCCTGTTTTTATCAGTAGTACTCATACACAAAAATATAATGGTTTGATCACTTCTTTAAATAGTAATTAATGTTTAATCAAACCTTTCTTTAAAGGTTTGTGATATTGATGGGTTCTTATCTACAAAGCAAAGGGACATTTATTTTTCGGTCTTCCTTTATCTGATGAGAAAATTTAATTTTTTTTTCCCACAATTGAATTTTGCTATATTTCTTTCTACCAAATGGCAAAAGTTTTGCTTTTTTTTTTCTTCTTTTTTAAATTCATGTGACAGATAGAGAATTTCGTGATTTTCACCATGACTGACTAACGAATTTCAAAATTTCTTTCATACAACCAATTGACGAATTTTGCGATTATTTTCCCTGCGATCGAATGACAAAACTCATGATTTTTTTCCCAATTAACAGAGTGATAAATCTGCAATATTTTTCCTGTGACCAATTGGCAAATTTCATGTTTCATCCTGTGGCAGATTGGTGAAAGTCATGATTTTTCCTCCTATCTGACTGAAAAATTTTCTCTTTTTTTCCTGCAACTGACTGATAAATTTTGCAATATTTTCCTGCAAACAATTGCCAAACTTCATAGTTTCGCAACTGATCAACAAATTTTGCAATATTTTCCCGCTACAGTTTGACGAAATTACTTATTTTTCTTTCCTATGACTAGTTGATCCATTTCATGATTTGTTTCCCGTGATCGTTTAACATATTTCAAGATTTTTTTTTCCTGTGACTATCAAAGGAAAAGAACTAAAAGAATGTGTCAAAAATGGTAGCAAGGGCTGATGGGCATATAATATATTTAAAAAGGGGTGCAAGGCATATAAAGTAGTAAAAAAGGGCTGCCAGGCACTGCACCCAGCCAAATTGGACAAGAGTTAACACTAAAAGTGCATTTGACGACTTCATCAGCTACAAGATTTCAGAATATTATGCTACTTGGAATAAGATGCCTCATTTCATGTTAGCATAAATGTATAGAATATAAAAGTTTTTACTTGATTAATAAACATAACTGAAAAAAAAAAAAGAGTTGATTTTTAAGAGTTATATTTAAAAACATACAACATTATTTTTTTATACAAACCTAAATAAGTGATGGAACAGCATGGACCTCATTTTGGAGCAGAAAAAAGTCATTTTGGAGCAGCAAAAATGCTTATTTTGGAGCAGAAAATAACTATTTTGGAGCAGCAAAAAGCCACTTTGGAGCAGAAAATAACTATTTTGGAGCAGCAAAAAGCCACTTTGGAGCAGAAAATAACTATTTTAGAGCAGCAAAAAGGCTCATTTTGGAGCAAAAAATAACTATTTTGGAGCATCAAAACATGATTTTGGTATTCTTTGATGAAATTCACATTTTTTCTGCAATTCTTTGACGAAAGTCGCGTTTTTTTCTGCGATTATATGGCGAAAGTCGCGTTTTTTCCACAACTCTTTCACAAAATTCGCATTCTTTCGCAATCTTTTGATGAAATTCGAATTTTTTTCGGACCCTTTGTTGAAATCAGCGTGTTTTTTGAAATCTTTTGACGAAATTTGCAGTTTTTCCCTATCCTTTGATGAAATTAGCATGTTTTTCGAAATCTTTTCACGAAATTTGCAGTTTTTCGTGATCTTTGGACAAAATTTGTGGTTTTTTGCGACCTTTTGAGGAAATTTGTGGTTTTTTCTGCGATCTTTTAATGAAATTTGCGTTTTTTCACAATCTTTTGACCCCGTTTTGTTCGTTTTCTGACGAAATTAGCAATCCTTTGACAAAATGCACGTTTTTTTTTTCGCGATCCTTTGACAAAATTCGCGCGTTTTTTGCGACCTTTTGATGAAATTTGCGTTTTTTTAGCGATATTTTAACGGAAGTAGCGTTTTTTCACGATCTTTTGACAGTGTTTTGTTCGTTTTTTGACGAAGTTAGCTATCCTTTGGCAAAAATCACTTTTTTTTTCGTGATCCTTTGACGAAATTCGCGATCTTTTGACTAAATTTGTGTTTTATTCGCGCTCTTTTGATGAAATTTGCAGGATTTTTTTCCGCGTTATTTTAATGAAAAAGCATTTTTTCACGATCTTTTGACCCGTTTTGTTCGTTTTTTGACGAAATTAGCGATCGTTTGACAAAATTCACGTTTTTTTCTCGCGATCCTTTGACAAAATTCGCTTGTTTTTCGCGATCTTTTGACGAAATCCGCTTGTTTTTTGCGACCTTTTAACGAAAGTAGCATTTTTTCGCGATCTTTTGACCGTGTTTATGAAGTTAGCGCTCTTTGACAAAATTCAAGTTTTTTTTTCGCGTTCCTTTGACGACATTCGCATGCTATTCGCGATCTTTTGACGAAATTCGCGTGTTTTTCGCGATCTTTTTGATGTCATTAAATTAATGACAAGGATTAAATTAAATTAGATTAGCAGAGTTTAATTAAAAGCACGATGAAAGCTAACGCTAATAGTCCCAATAAAGTATTAAATAGTTTATGAAAAAGAAAAGAAAACGTATGGTGGCGAAATAAAAACAAAGTAAATTTAAAAACAAACTAACGTTTATTAACTAAAATATAAAATGAATTTAAATATAATTCAAACAATAAATCAAATCTTTAAATTCAATAAATACATTTAAGCTGTCAAATTAAATATCCAGAAAACCATTTGACAATAAAAGAAAACTGAACTCATAGCAATAAAGAAATGGAAAAGATCACAGAATGACTGGTCCTCCTCAAAGTTCCATGTTGTTCACAAACATCTAATACGCCGATGAATATTAAACTGAAACACCGTAAATCATATAGTGAATCACATATCCGTGCCGAGACAACTCCGGGAAAAAATACTTCTTTATAGATGAAGATGCTTTGTAAATAGCCATTAGATGAAACGTCAAAATATAGATGCCGATAATAAATAGCCAGTAAAACATCTCTAACTTCATCATAACCATAGTCATCTTGACTCACACATCAGTGTAACCATTTAAACACGACGTACACAGAGTCCATCTTTAAAGAGCAGAGACGAAGTCATAAACTATCGAACTCCTAACAAACAACTTATAAAATGGCCGACGAACGATGAAGTAGGAAGTAAAAGCATCAACTTATTAAAAATACACAGCAACTCAAGAAGACATCTCCAGCCATAATAGCACTATTAAAATGTCGTGGAAAACCAACACTGTTAGTAAAAGGACGAGACGAAACATGTAGACAAACACAGGACAAGAAAGCAACGAGTGCAGACAGACAGGCGAGGCGAGCAGGGTGAGAAGGAGAGAAACGTATTTCAATTTATATCAGCCGGGCGTTCGAATAACGCCTCATTACGCAATGCAAGGAGCAGCTGCAGACAGTTCCAGAATGAGATCATCATGACGAAGGAACGCAGAGCCGATGTGTCGTAAACTCAAACGAGCGACGCCATCTGGCGGCGATCGAGAAACTAATCTATGATCATCATTCAAACGAAATGCGTGCTCATGTTTGCACGGAAGCAGACAATTGAAAAACGTGAATATGAACGACAAAGAAAGATAAACATTGTAAAAAGGAATTAAAGATAGAATAACAGGAATGAATAAAAAGGTAAGTGAAATGACTTTATGTATTATTAATAAAAGAAATATTTTAATAAAGGAAATATTAATAAAGGAAATATATTTTAATAAAGGAGATATATTTTAATAAAAGAGATACTTTAAGTGCTAAATAAATATAAAGGAAATATGCAGTGTTAAATATAGGGGGATGCAGAGGAGACATATCTGGACAGTGTCAAGACAGGAAATAAGGTATTTACTCTTATCAAATGCCCCCCCCCTCTTGACACTGGGACAGAGCAAAAAGGCAAAAGTTCAGAGAACTACTATAAACATGACTTTACACCAAATATACATGTTAGTGTCCACTTGAACTAGAACCCAACTACTAAAACCAGAAGAACTCAATCTCACTCCATGAAATCCAAGAAAACTGAAAGCTGTGAAGACCGATAAAGTACTAAAAGCTGTAAAATAAAGGATGACCAGCCACTCAGTGATTTAACATAAATTAATAAACTTATAATATACATAACAAATATATATAAATATATAACAAAAATACACATAAATATTAGTAATGACAAAACACATTTTTCCCAGACCCCCTGTGATCAATCAGTTCAATTCTCACATGATTGATTTAAAATTACAATATATTGAAAATCAATATCTAAAGTTACAATGAATTGAAGTGAAGGCCTTTAGTAACAAAACAATTTCTTAAAAACTTTAAAACTTGAAATTGTAAGTGAAAATGACCATCTAACATATGTCCACCTCACAATTTGCCCCCCTAAAAGAATTCAAAGATGTGCAAAGATATGTATTAAAAGTAATTCAGCAGAATCTAAAGGAAATGAGGTAGCCCTACCCAAACTCGGCAAAACTCTCTCCATGTTGACAGAATATACCGCTTCATCATAATTCAACCCACATGACATCAGAGAAAAACAGACATTGTCTCAAGCAGGCAAACCCCGTGGCCACTAAAGGTTACCAATCGACAAAGGTTAGAGGACTATAAAATATGCTCCCAGATAATGACTCAATAAAAATTACTTTCAGGGTTTAATAAAATAAAATTCTATTCTTCAAAAACAGATTCACCTCCACGGATTCCCCCTCCGATCACTGTACAATATACCTGAGAATCCTGCCAAATAAAAATCTAATATATAACAAAAGAAGAATAAATTGTTGAAGCATGACACCTCACAAAAACCTATCAACATGCTGAAAACTAGTATATCAACATTCCCTGACAGCACAAATGCCGAAGCACGGACTCATTCTTTAAAGCTGCATCAGACTAGCTGAAACAGAAAGTAAATTTGCCATTGGCCAATGGTCTTCATTCGCGCCGATTCATTCCACATTGACACGCAGGTATATATATGATCAAACAGGAAAAACCCCAGAAGATAAACCAAAACGCAATAATAATCAACGATCCTATTAAAAATCCAGTAATCAAGGAGCATTTCACATCTTAAAAACCATAAAAAGCAATTTCTCATCATGACGTCATTAGTGGTAGAAAATCACGGAAGGTGTATGGTAGATTCTCAAGTGCAAGAAATGACCAGGTTTCCCTTAAAAATATGAACCACTATCTTAACTTGCTACCTTGAACTAATAGAAAATACCTCCGAAAACAGCAACTCCTCTCTTTACACATTAGTTGCATTCCAAACCTTCTCCAATTAAAAAGATACAGTATAAAATCTGGGCAATAGCTACCATCAACAAAAACTTTGTAAACCAGCGGGAAAAAGGATAAAAACAGCTTACAGAAATTCCACCAAAAAAAAAACTTTCCTACTTAAACAAGAATCATCCCTGAACACACCAGGTATTCTAATTCCATCTTTGAACTGATTCTTAAAACAGGAAATTCATTAAAAACCTCCATCTCTCTATCAGACCTTTAAACATAGTCAATCCAAAAAGACTGAATTTGAATCAATTAAACTCTAACATTTGATTCAATTCTAAAAAAAAAAATATGTGAAGAGATTGACAAGTTAATCCAAGATATAAGAGGAATCAGTCAGATCTGCAACATACCCACAATTTCCCAGGGTTTAAATTCTGAACAATACAAATACTGAAACTTTAATTTTAAAAATGAATCCCGGAATCTCTTCAAAGTTAAAATCCAAACAGAGTTTATTAAAAGTTAATCTTACAGCAACATAAATCTGTTCCTTTACCATGAGGAACATGTAGGCCAGAATGGGAAAAAGTTAAACTAAATAATTTTAAATAAAACATCTTTAAAAACTTTAACATATTTAATAAAAACCTGTAAAAACTTAAACAATAAAATAATAGTTCATTATATAATGTTTGATAGCTACAACCTGAAGTCCCTCCCTCAAAAAGCTTCCCTCAGGAATTAATTGAAAAACCACAGTGCCTTAAAAATATTTGACACAAGGTAGTCAATCCAAACCAAGAAAACATTTAAATGAGTAGAGGAACTTATATGGCCAGCAAAGATTACTTAAGTTTAAAGAAAAACAAAATAAAAATTAAACATAATTTTAACAGATGAAAACTAAAGAAAACAAGATAAAAAATTAAACATTGTCTTAATACA
This sequence comes from Maratus speciosus, assembly GCA_963932465.1. Classification (NCBI taxonomy): domain Eukaryota; kingdom Metazoa; phylum Arthropoda; class Arachnida; order Araneae; family Salticidae; genus Maratus; species Maratus speciosus. The sequence goes on along the minus strand of OZ010799.1, from coordinate 345,146,863 downwards.
GTTTCTTTAAACAAATCCCACCTAATTTAGGGATCTAATACTTAAGTGCAGGCTCAAATTACACGTCATTACACCTAATTTAAAAATTCAAAAGATCTTAAAGAAAAGAAACTTGTTAAATTACAGACAATGATAAAAATAAAAATTTAAATTTACAATCTTTTATATTAATAATCAAAAACTGCCTATAGAAATATTAAAAACTTAACTAAACAAATAATCCCAATAAATGGCCACAAATCCCCAATTTCAAACATGAACCCATAAGAACTTCATTAGAGTTCTACTTTTAAAAAGGTTCTCATCCAAGATACGGCTGTAAGAAAACATTTCAAAAATATGCATTTATAAGAGATTATCAATCAGGGCAAGCAAATCAAAAAAATGAATAAATTAAAACAAATTCATCTTTATTCACACAATATATATATTAAACATAAAACAATAAATAAGTCACTGAATTAAAACAACCTGACCAACTGACTTCCAATATAGCCCAGCTGTGCATATGACTATTTAAAAATTGATAAGTCATATTTAAAAATTCAATATAACTCAGCGACAAAAACTTAGATTAAATAGTCAAAAGAAAAATTCATAAATATATCTTACATGACCCTCTATTAAAGTTAAAGCTTAAAAAATTTAAGTTCAAGAAAATAAAAATCTTAACATTTACTAAAAGTAAGAAATTATATTTATAAAAACTATCAAAGTAAACTTTTAGGTAATCGAACATATCCCATTAAAAAGTCGAACTTCCAAAAATATACCGATAGTTAAAAATCCATACTATTAACAAAAATCAAAAGAAATTTGATTAACTATTGATAAAGCCATTAAGTATAAGAATTTACATTTAAACTATTGAAAAGAATAAATAAGAGGATCAAAAGATTAACTGTAAATAAAACAAACTGTAGAAATTAAAAATTAACCGGGTCAGGCAGATAGGCAATCACAATCTGTTTAACAGAAATTGACATTTAAAAACATTGCCCCCCATTACAAATTCTAACCTGACAAAATTTTACATCTTTATAAGAAAATTTTAAACATAAATTTATTAAAGGATTTTTACCCCAATCAACAACTCCCAATCTCTATTTAAATATTTATAAAGAACTATAACAAGCATTTAACTATTTAAAAAAATATGAAGAAAAACTTTCTTCTTTAAAATTTCTATCTTAAAAATTCAAAATTTAACAAAAACTGATCTACAGCTTAGAGATCCCGAAATTTTAAAAGACTCATAAAAATTCTTTAGCACACATTAAAAATTAATAGGAGACAATTGCAGAAAAACAGAACATGATGGCAGACACTTTAAGTACCTAAAACTTCATTAAAAATTTCAAAAATCACATTTGAATCACACAGGGATCCAAAAAAAAATTGAATGTGTTGTCCACGGAGATCATGAACCGCTATTGGCTAGATGACTCAGGAACAATAAAAATGTTCAACTTCTTGGTCACTAAATGTCTCATCAAAAGTTCTGCATACCGATAATAGTCACATGTTAAATGATAAAAGTCAAAAGTTTCCAAAAAAAAAAAACAGAAAACCTGTAATGACTTCTGATCAGATTCACTTATGCTACTTTCAATCACCGCCCAGCACGCGACCATTGCGATACTGGGGAAGGCACCATTAACAGTTCTTTTCAGACATTAAAATTCAGCTTTACTTGAAAGATATGAATCAAAATATGCAAATTAGTGCAGGATCACGATCATGCAGTTCCATCCACTTCAAAATATGCATATTTTATCACTTGAAAACATGCTGTTTTAGGCACATCAAAAACGTGTAGATTCATAAAGTGGATTTAAAATGTGTAGAACAACTCACAAGGAGATAGGAAAGGACTCAGTCAACTTCTCTTTATAAGATGACACTTCTTTCAATATTCACAACTTGAACACCGTCTTCAACAGGATGTTATTGTAGACATGCCATGAGTTCAAAAAAAATCTCAAACTATTTACTTTATAGAAAAACTTTTAACTATTAAAAAAAAAATTTCAAAGATATAGAACTTGTATATTGCTTCAAAAAAATTCAAAATTATCAGAAAAATTCAATTTATAAACTTAAAAATATTGTAAACTAACCGCCCCCCCATCGCAAAGCATCGCTAAATAGCTAATGGGGTCAGCGTTCACCACCATAATGCCGTACCCATAAGGGTTAAATACGGTAATTATAAAATAAAATGATATATATATCTATTAAAAATCCTAAAATCACATAAATTACGTTTTATTAAACTATTATAACAAAATTTTTTTTTTTTTTTTTAAATAAAGTTTCTATTAAATTTTTAAACCATTAATACAGTTAGGGACTGGCCCATAACCGTGATGTCATTAAATTAATGACAAGGATTAAATTAAATTAGATTAGCAGAGTTTAATTAAAAGCACGATGAAAGCTAACGCTAATAGTCCCAATAAAGTATTAAATAGTTTATGAAAAAGAAAAGAAAACGTATGGTGGCGAAATAAAAACAAAGTAAATTTAAAAACAAACTAACGTTTATTAACTAAAATATAAAATGAATTTAAATATAATTCAAACAATAAATCAAATCTTTAAATTCAATAAATACATTTAAGCTGTCAAATTAAATATCCAGAAAACCATTTGACAATAAAAGAAAACTGAACTCATAGCAATAAAGAAATGGAAAAGATCACAGAATGACTGGTCCTCCTCAAAGTTCCATGTTGTTCACAAACATCTAATACGCCGATGAATATTAAACTGAAACACCGTAAATCATATAGTGAATCACATATCCGTGCCGAGACAACTCCGGGAAAAAATACTTCTTTATAGATGAAGATGCTTTGTAAATAGCCATTAGATGAAACGTCAAAATATAGATGCCGATAATAAATAGCCAGTAAAACATCTCTAACTTCATCATAACCATAGTCATCTTGACTCACACATCAGTGTAACCATTTAAACACGACGTACACAGAGTCCATCTTTAAAGAGCAGAGACGAAGTCATAAACTATCGAACTCCTAACAAACAACTTATAAAATGGCCGACGAACGATGAAGTAGGAAGTAAAAGCATCAACTTATTAAAAATACACAGCAACTCAAGAAGACATCTCCAGCCATAATAGCACTATTAAAATGTCGTGGAAAACCAACACTGTTAGTAAAAGGACGAGACGAAACATGTAGACAAACACAGGACAAGAAAGCAACGAGTGCAGACAGACAGGCGAGGCGAGCAGGGTGAGAAGGAGAGAAACGTATTTCAATTTATATCAGCCGGGCGTTCGAATAACGCCTCATTACGCAATGCAAGGAGCAGCTGCAGACAGTTCCAGAATGAGATCATCATGACGAAGGAACGCAGAGCCGATGTGTCGTAAACTCAAACGAGCGACGCCATCTGGCGGCGATCGAGAAACTAATCTATGATCATCATTCAAACGAAATGCGTGCTCATGTTTGCACGGAAGCAGACAATTGAAAAACGTGAATATGAACGACAAAGAAAGATAAACATTGTAAAAAGGAATTAAAGATAGAATAACAGGAATGAATAAAAAGGTAAGTGAAATGACTTTATGTATTATTAATAAAAGAAATATTTTAATAAAGGAAATATTAATAAAGGAAATATATTTTAATAAAGGAGATATATTTTAATAAAAGAGATACTTTAAGTGCTAAATAAATATAAAGGAAATATGCAGTGTTAAATATAGGGGGATGCAGAGGAGACATATCTGGACAGTGTCAAGACAGGAAATAAGGTATTTACTCTTATCACTTTTGACGAAATTCGCGTGTTTTTCACGATCTTTTGACGAACATTTTGTGTTTTTCACGATCTTTTGTCGAAATTTGAGGCCTTTTGATGAAATTTGCGGTTCTTTTCTCTATTTTTTAAATAAATCAGCATGTTTTCACAATCTTTTGACCGTGTTTTGTTCGTTTTTTGACAAAATTAGCGATCTTTAGACAAAATTCATGTTTTTCTCGCGTTCTTTTCAAGAAATTCGCGTGGTTTTCGCGATCTTTTGACAAAATTCGCGTGTTTTTCCAGATCTTTCGACAAAATTTGCGTTTTATTCAAGATCTTTTAACGAAATCACGTTTTTTCGCGATCTTTTGAGCACGTTTTGTTCGTTTTTTGACGAAATTAGCAGTCCTTTGTTAAAATTCACTTTTTTCTTTTCGTGATCATTTGAGAAACATCGCGTGTTTTTCGCGATCTTTTGACCAAATTCGCATGTTTTTCGCAAACTTTTGCCGAAATTCGGGTGGAAAATGATCGATTTGGCTCAAGAATTATTTTTGAATTGGCGCAGTTGGGCGCAATTTTGTTAAAAAATGATCATTTTGGCGCAGAAATGCGCAGCATTATCGATTTGGCGCAATTGGAGCAATTGGCGCAGCTGTTCCATCACTAGTAAATGGTTTTGCATATTCAAAGCTTCAAGATATAGATTTCTTTTTTAAAAAATTACAGGTTACAAGTCCTATATTTAAAAAAAATTATTTCAAAATACACATAATTTCAAAATTATTTTTTGAAAGAAGTATGAATTGTAATCTATCATATTTTCAATAGAAATCGATTTATAAAAGCTTCAAATATACAAATCAAAATTACAGCTCATTCTGCCAAATATTTTTGAGTAATTCTTAAAAAACTAATTGCATTGCAATCAGTTTGGAAATAATTAAAAATTAGGAATTACAAACTTTAAACCTGTATAGCTGATTTTTAAATGAAAAAAAAAGAAAAAAAAGAGTTGATTTTTAGGAGTTATATTTAAAAACATACAACATTTCTTTAATATATACAAACCTAATTGATTTTGCATATTTAAAGCTTCGAGAAATAGATTTCTTTTTTAAAAAATTACAGGGTAGAATTAACATATTTTCAAAAATTTATTTCAAAATACATATAATTTCGAAAATTATTTAAAAAAAAAAATATGAATTGTAACTTATCAATTTTTCAACAGAAATCGGTTTATAGAAGTTTCAAGTATGCAAATCAAAATTACAGCTCATTCTGCCCAGTATTTTTTGAGTTACACTTCAAAAACTAATTGCACTGCAATCAGTTTGGAAATTATTAAAACTGAATTTAAAAATAGGAATTACAAACTTTAAACATGTATAATTCTTAAAATACTTTAGTGAATGACTTGCCATTTGGTATCCTTAGGTAAAGATTACCAATGAATCATTTTGTATGACTAAAAATTTTCAAATTTCGTACAATTTCTATATGCAAAAGACCTTTAAGCAAAATTTAAGTATAACATTAATTAGTAGATGTTATTACTAATTGATTAGTACCAGTAGCATTTTTATATGATGATTTACTGTAGAGTTAGGAGAAGTGTTTTGTTTTTATGACTGTATAAATAATTATGGCATTCTGTAGACTTTTCATTAAAAAACCAAAAAAAATTTTTATAAAAGATTTATGCAGATTATTATTTTTTTTAAAACATAAAAGGAGAAAATGAACAATATAATAAAGTTTATTGAAAAGACTACTAAGTAAATTTTTATACGTAAAACATATTAAAATAAACAAAAAAATCTGAAAACAACACCATGAAAAAAATAAAACGAAAATTTGAACTATTAAAAAATCTTAATTTTTATGATAATTTTTAAATCATAAGGTTATCCTTATGCCTTTATGATTTGTATAAGCCAATTAGTTTTAGTATATATATACACATCAGGGTTGGTAAATACATGTTTTTTTTTTTTGTTTTTTTTCCTTCAGAAAACCCCAACCTAGTGGGGGTTTCCCATGGTTTTGTTGGGGTTTTCAGGGTTTTGTTGAGATTTTAGGGCTTTGTGGACTTTTCAAGTTTATTTGTTTTGTAAGAGGATGTAAATAATTAGTAAGATGATTAAAAAAAAATAAATGTTAATACTTTAATAATATTTAAAAAAATTTAATTAGTAGTTTTAAAATTTGTAATGTTTTTTAAGTTATTTTATGACTCAGTTGAAAGGAAATTTGGAAAAATTCAAATAATTAATATTCTAAAATTTTGTTTCTCTGTATTTTGCAAATAAAAATTGAATTTATATAGTATATTATTTTGCTTTATTTTATATTCAATTCCACCAAATATTTTGAATTATTCTACTAATTAACAGTATAGATCAACATTTATGTAGGGATAGAAGTCTAATGTTTTTACTTAAAATTTTACATACCGAACTTCTTTTTATGATGAGATTTTAATATTTTTAATCATACAAAAATTACCCTTGTCTATAATTTTTTAAGATTGGCATGAAGCCTACAGTTTCTTTCATAATGGACAAATAATCTGATTTATTACTCTTTGTGTAATTCGGCTCTGCTGCCAGTATCCTTCGGGCACTGACAATAAGAACTTTGCAGTCTTATGGCAATCCTGCATTTCACTCAACTTTTTTATAGTAATTGTATTTTATTTTTGGTAATACACCAACACACATTGAAACCAATACTCATTTATTTTTTTAAATATATACTTATAATAATCTTTCCAAATAACATTTGTAATAACCCCAGAGCATTGAATTTTTATGCCTTTTCAAATTCATATACTTTTTGATAAACATGGCATACACATTTTAAAACAAAATAAAATGAGAGTTAAACAAATTATTTTGCTTTGATTCAGTCTTATTTTTTTTTATTTAAAAAAATTGCTGTTAAATATTACACTATTTTCTCCTGTGGTAAACTTTTTTTATTTACCAACATTCAATCTCTCAAAAATATTTTACAGTGAAAGAAAGCTGTCTACTGTAAACTCTTTACATAATAACTCTTATGCATAACAACTCTTAAAATTTCTAAATTTAAAATACTGAAAAAGAAACTAAATTTTAATGGCATTTCTATAATAGTGGCAACAAACTTTTTCATTGCTGTGGATGAGACAGAAAAATAGGTAAATGATCTCATTTTCTCATTATTGATGTCATTTTCTCATTGAAATAGAAAAGAAAACCAAGGAGGTAATTTTAATCTCTTTGCATTCAAAGGTTGGACAATTGTTATTTGATATATGCGAATTAGTTGTTTCAGAAATTTGTTTCATTAGGATTTTATATATAGAGAGTAGATTTCAATGTATCTTTAATGAAATAATTATTTTTCCCTGAGAATTTTCCAAACTACTGTCCTGTAAAGTAATTTGGGTTCCTCGAATATCATTGAAAACGTTACTCCCATGATATAAAGTGTGTATATTATGTTTGGTTTAAATTAATAGTATGTTTATTACCAGTCAGATAGGTGCAATTTTAAATAAGGATTTTGAAAAAATCCACTTGAGATGCTTTTGGACTGGACAAAAACAAGCCAACCCTGGATAACACTTATGCACACATGTGTATAACATATATGTTTTCACATCTTTTAAACCTTAGTCAGCAACTTGAAATTCAAAATTTTGTGAACTAAAGATGAAACACAGATATATAAAACAATTAAACAGAAATGCTAGTCTTTAAACTATTAATAAACATTGAAAAACTTGACAGAAATCTCTCAAGATATTTCTAAAATCCCTTTCCATCTGACAGATCAAATAAATTTTATTAAATACCAATAAATTAAAAGAAAAGTTTGATGAAAACAATTAAATTAGACAATTTTAACAGTTAAATAAAATACGCAACCTTGAAGGTGAATCTGTGTTCATTATGTTATTTTCATTGATATATTTCATGTCACAGTTGACGTTCACATCAACTCCAGCTTTTAAAAATTCCATAACACAGTCAGTTTTGTCTGCCATACATGCTAAATGGAATGGGGTACAACCTTTATTATTAAACATGTTGATGATTGAAGGAACTGGTTTTCGACATAACACCTAAGAAGAAATAATACAAAATGAAAAAATAATTTTAATTTTAATACTCTTTTAATATATGAAAAACAAAAAATCATAATCTGAGTAGTGAATCAATCAACAATATCTTACTTTATTGCATTTATTACGCAGCTATAAACTTTAACCCTTACATTTCTGATGATTTATGACTTCTCATTCATTTCTAGTGCCAAAATGCAGATTGATATAAATCAAAATCATCAATGGATTTTGTTATATAATACAACATTTCTAATAGAACATAATTTAAATTTTATTAATTATTTATCTTCCTCAATCTAAATTAACATTTTAATCATTTAAAATTCAACTTCAAATCTTAAAAAATTCTTTTCAAAATATTAACATTTTATCTTAATAAATAAAATTAATATTTTAATAATTTTTCTTATTTAAAAGTTTAATCCTATCATTTTCCATCATTTTTTAAGAAGTAGTAAACCAAAGAATAATAATAATCTGTTTTTACAATTCAGCTGTCATGTTTCCTTTTTCGTAAAGATCGCAACATACGGCATATAACAGTTTTCTTTCTAAATTTTAAATAACGAAAATAAAAATCTTTTATTTATTAATATTGCGTAAAAAGTATATTTTTCTCTTTATCCTCCTGAGACTTAGCATCCATTTAAATGGATGTTTTGCTTTCTCCTTCTATTGCATTAAATTTCATTGTAGCAATCTAAAACCAGTTGGTTTTGGTAATGTATGAATCAAAAATCAACATTCAGCTTTTGGATTTTGGCAACGGTAACTACTTTGTTTACTAAAAAGTCAAGTTGGAATTCTATGTTCTGCTGGTAATTTTCGTTTTTATGTTATTTTAATTTGTTTAAACTATTTTTATTTTGCAATTTTAAATCAGATGTTAATACTTGTCTTATGATCTTTATAATAAATTCTATTTTTTCCCATACTTCTCGCATTTTTTTTAATAACTTTAAAGCGAGTTATGGCCTGAACATCCATTTAGATGGATGTGCGGTAAAACAAAATTAAAAAATCGAAATTTATTAATTTCTTTAAAAACGTCATTTTTGATGCCTATTTGTTGAAAGAAACTCATTGTTTAAAAAAATTTATGCATTACATTTTGTTTGGGTCTCAGGAGGATATATACATAGTAAAGATAAAGTATATTTTTCTCTTTATTTTGCTAAAATTTGCAGAAAAATCTATTAAAAACTATACGAGATATTCAATGTGATACTTTTCTGCTTTTCTCTTTTTCAAATATTCACACAGGCCGATTTTCCGACACTGCTTGAAGTCCAATCTTGAAGTTCATGTCTAGTGAGCAAAAACACTAGATTCGGTGCCATTTGCACAATTCTTCGTGGCATCTCTTCGTGGCATCTCTTCTGTCAGCAGGGGCGCCATTTGAGGGGGGCTGGGGGGACAATAGCCCCCCCCCCCCCAAGGAATTTGATTTTTCAGAAAATTTACCAACCATAAATTGTCAGATTCAAACAAAAATTAAAAAATTGCTCAAACGCTAAAATAATTTATCAGATTTGTTTGTAATAAAAACATATTCATTAAATAAATGTTTTATGCATAGAAATTAATAATTATCAAAAAAATTTCCTATTCAAACTTTCTTAAGGTGAGACATACATATCGTACTTTGACTAATTTTAAAAATACATGAGAGACATCTTCTTTTATCAATTGCTTCTCAGCTGCGTACAACTTGATCATAGGAAAACTACTTTCCTCATGCCTAGAAAATTCAAGGGTAGAGTTTTTTCAGATAGTTTTTTTTTTTTTGTGTGTGTGTGGGGGGGGGGGGGGGGGTTGTTGAAGGGGCGAGTATAATTCAAGTTCTTAATTATCAGACTTTTTTACTTTTTTGGATTATTAGTGTCACATTATATTTACTGCAATGTTATCAAATTATTTGTGTATTTGCTTTATTAAATCATATTATATATGGTACACTCCTAGGAATGGAGTCTGCGCGCACCCGACAAAACAATTTCTTCAACCCAAAAACCGACAGACTTCCACCAAATTCGAGAGTAAAAGAAAATTACTCCATATTTTAATATGTTTATAATAGTGTATAATTTTATCCCTTACGTACAGAAATGAATACATGGTTTATTACTACGGGCCACCATTAAATAGTCAAATCTATAGTTTTCCATTTTGGAAAATATTCAGGACTTCCTTGTTGAAAACCAGGTCATCTCGACTCCGACCCAGTGGTGAAGTCGTAAAATAAACAGAGGGTATACGGTGTTCCTTAAAAAAAATCCAGAAGGTATACGGCATATACCCCCGTATACCCTCCACTACATCCCTGCTCCGACCGAAAGAGATAAAGTACAATCCGAAAACTTAAAAGTGTACCTCACTCGCACGGAAGAAAATACGTCAACCTATCCTAATGCAGGACTGTAATTTCATGTAAATACAAAAATCGCTAAAAAGATTTCTATTGAAAGGCGACTTGAAATGAAAGAAAATTAATCCATATTTTAATACAATTATTGTAAAAAAAAACTCTATAATTGTATCTTTTAAAAAAACTTTACTTTTTTAGTGTTGACTCTAGAAAAAAAGGGCCGCCGGGCGGGAATTTTTCAAAAAGGGAACACTATTCTAAAAAAAGGGTACATTTTTCAAAAAGGGAACAAACACTATTCTAAAAAAGGGTATTTTTTTCAAAAAGGAAACACTATTCTAAAAAAGGGCGCACTTGTACCTTGTTCACAAAAAATATTTTGAACTGATTTGTTTAAGAGTCCCTAGAATTTGCGATATTTTCCTGGGATCAATTGAATTACCAAGGAGATCATAGGAAGTGTTAAAAAGGGATGCCAGGCGCATCTGAAGGGCTTAAAAGGGCCGCTGGGTGCAAAAAAGAAATAAAAAGGGCCGCCAGGTGCTGCGCCCTGCTAAAGCGGCTTAGAGTCAACACTACTTTTTATGTAGAAAAATGAAGATATATATATATATTAGAGATGAGACGGGCTCAGCCCGAGCCCTATTTTTATTCTTGTCTTGGGGCTCGGGCTCATTTTTTTCTGAAACCGGAAAATTTTATTTATTCATGTGTAGAAAAGATTGAAAGAACTTTTTTCCACTTAAAGTTATTTATTCCTTTTCAAAATGACGGGGAACTGAGACCATGTTTTGTTATTTTAGTATTTCATTGCTGTTTCAAATGAAAATTTGTGATAATTACAGATTTATGTCTACGGCATATCCGGCGACAATGTATTGATGTGGCGCCAATCAAAACAAACACAACAATGAATTTACTTTTAGTTGGCTGTACGTTTGTGACAGCAGATACTTTTTAATCAGATCCTTTATTTATTTATTTATTATTTAGTTATCTAACGCGAAGAGAATATTTTCTTCTGTTTTTAGTAGGCGAGAATTAGCTGGAGGTTTGCAAATTATTTAATCTTCTATTGTGCACGAGTCATAGTTTTTTTTTCATATGAAAATAACTTTGGTGATTATTATATCTATTGGCCATCATGAACTCTGGCTCATGCTGAGGACGCTGCACATTTTTGAAGCCAATTTCCTCCGTAAGTAAATATAATTACCATGTTATTCCGATAGATAACAATGTCATTTTTTAAAAATTTACATTGATTTTCAAGTACCCGTCAATCACGGAAGATTGTTATGAGAAAAGAATCGATTATAGTTAAAGATGTAGTTTTTCAGAAAATTGAAAAGCGTTGTTGGATTCTGCACCTTACAAATAGTAATTTCTGTAAATTTCATGCATTTATTAATAAACACAAGTGTGTCCACCAATTTTGCTTGTTAAAGAATGAAAAAATATGAGAATCCTTTTAAGTATGAAGTATATTTTTATTTGATACAGATTTTGATAAAATTGAATTTAAATTTTCATTTAACAATTATTTCTATGAAAGAAGTTTTTAAATATCATGCAATTTTGTTTCGTATTTTTTTAGTATCGGTTTCGGGCGGGCTCGGGCTCTGATGACAAAAAATATTTCGGGCTCGGATTAAAAATAGTCAGACTTGGGCGGGCCTGGGTTCTGAAAAACGGACCTGACCTCTAATATATATAGTATTCATTAATGTATTATGTAGCTTTTTCATAATGAAAAATATTCAGGATTTCTAAGAAAAATAGTATTAACATGAACCCAACTGAAAATAGTGAAAACTCAATCCGAAACTATTAACTCTTTATTTTTACTTGCAGAAAATCTATAATGAAAATTTTCTTATCGCTATAGATCACAAAAGTTGCAAATTTCGTGACCTATTCATGACGTTCGTGGGCTGATTGAATTTCATGATTCTTTTTTCGCGATCATCTGATGAAATTGCGATTTTTTCCGAGACCGTTTCACGGAATTCATGATTTTTTGTTCTGAAACCGTTATCGAAATTGGATTTTTTTCCTCGCGACCATTTGTCTAAATTCACAATATTTTTCCGCGACCAAGTGACAAAATTCTATATTTGTTTCTGCGATCTTTTGACAAAATTCGCGATTCTTTTTCATGATCATTTGTTCAATTTTCTGCCACCGACTACTAATATTTGTAATTTTTTGCGCGATAGTTACAGGAAATTTTGCATCTTATTTCACGATCGTTTGACTTAATTTTCGTGATTTTTGTGCAATTTTTTGATGGAATTCACGATTTTTTTCTGCAATCCTTTTACAAAATTCAAGATTTTAGTTTGTACAATCATTTGACGAAATCTGCATTTCTTTTTGCGATCTCAGATGAAATTAGCAATATTTTCCCACAGTCGTTTGGAGAAATTAGAAATTTTTTTCTGCGACAATTTGGGGATTTTCTTTTTCAATTTTTGCAAAATTCGGATTTTTTTTCTCTGAATTTTCGATTCTGCAGAATTCGGAAGAAAAAAAAATGTAGACTTTCACGAAAATTAAAAAAATTCGCAGACTAACCACATGTCCGTGAAAGAAGTTAAGGAGGCAAAATCACGCAGAGTCTTTTTATTGTGTGGGATTTTCCCATTTTCTGTGAGTTTTGTGCAGTTCTGCACGTTCCCTGTTCCTCAAAGAAAATTTTTCCTTGTCCTTCGCCAGGAAACTCTTGAAATGGCGCCCCTGTAGTAAAACCTGAAAAGAAAAAAAAAAGTCTAAAGGGAATAAAAAAAGTTCCATTTTAGACAGGTCTCTGTCGCAAGCTCTATTGTATGATGTTTTTTCATCGAAATTTGATTTTTTTCCCCCTTTCAGAAAGAATTCTGTTATAGACAGGCTTCATTTTCACAAGTTCTACTGTAATACATCTCTTTTCAGAGCTATGTGAGTGGATAGTTCAACAGTCTTTAAAGATACCTGTAAAAACGGAATCTGTAACAGAATCCTGTATAAAAAGAAAATTTTTCATATTCAATATATTGAAATTTTACCTGCTAAGACGGAAACCTGTTTAAAACGAAATATTTCATTGGTTCTTGAGTTTCCGTATTCAAAGTTTTTACTGTTTTTTTTAATCATGATTCAGTTTACGTTTCTGGCTCAGAAGGGGGGGGGGGGGATACTGTCGCGGACAGCTCCCTCTGTATCCCTTTGCAGTAACAGTGACACCTGAATTTAAAAACTTTTACGTACCGAAGTGAAGTGAACAGAAACTGAAAAAACTTTTTAGAATAATTCTTGTTTTTGTGAACGGAGTTGCGCCTCCGTGATGTTTCGATTGAAGTTAAAGCATTTTAAATGTTCAAGTCCTATAATCTTGTATATAGTTTGTAATATATTGTAAATAAGTATTGTAGATTAACCGAGTTATGTCTTATTTTAGTTGAGTCAGTTGTTAGTAGAATTAGGTTAAATCAAATGCGGCAGTACGAACCAGAAGCAAGTGTTGAGAGCTTACCTGAAGGAAGGGGTAAGTTAAAGATTTCTGACATTCTTTTGTTTATATGAACGCTTGTTATTACATTTTTATGGCGCCCAGGAACAGCGACGCCGTTTTGATTTGATCTTAATTGAATGAAAAATTATTTATAGACGAAACGAAAGTTTTGAATATTTAGTTCTATTGAAAAGAATATTGTTGATGATTTGTTTTGACCTTGAATATAATGAAGAATTGAGTATAAAAATAAATAAAAGTCTTGAATGCTTAATTCTGTTGAAGATAATATTATTAATAATATTGATTAATAGCGTATTTTGAAAACAGGATTATTTTGAAAGTTATTGAATATATTTTGAAAGTTATTGAATATATTTTGAAAGTGATATTATTGTTGTTATATTAAGTTGTTATAAAATTAATTATATTTAAAATTACGGATTAAATATGTCTGATATTGAAAAACTAAAGAAGAAACGTACTGTTTCTAGAACGGCGACTACGAAATTAATTAATACTTGTGAGCTGTATCTTGCAGAATCAGTACAGGAAGTTCCTGTTCTTACGGAACATATTGATCAGTTAAACTCAAAGTATAATAATTTAATAAATTTAGATGAGCAGATCCAAAACTTAATGGATGATGACGGCGAATTAGAAACTGAATTTGAAACTGCCGAAGGTTATTCTGAAAAAATAATTTCTATGAAATCGAAACTAACATATGCTTTAAAAATAAAAGTTGAACCTGAACGTTCTATTAAGAAAACAAATTCGGTTAATGAAAGTATTTCAACAGAGAATTTGACTTCTTGCTCTCATTCTAAAATTAAATTACCGAAATTGAGTATTAATAAATTTAATGGAGATCCTGCTTATTGGTTATCTTTTTGGAACCAATACGACAATGCGATACATCAAAATGATAGCTTAACTGACATTGATAAATTTAATTATTTGCATTCCTTCCTTACTGGAGCTGCTTCTAGTGCAATTAGTGGGTTTTCGCTATCGAGTGAAAATTATATAGCAGCAATTGAACTACTCAAAAAGCGTTTTGGTCGTAAAGACCTGATTATAAATGCTCATATGGGAAAATTATTGAATTTAGAAACAGTTAAAAATGTAAATAATACTTTTGCATTGCGAAAGCTGTATGATAACATTGAGATTCAAATAAGAAGTTTAAATTCACTTGAAGTAACTTCCGGAACATATGGTACGTTACTAACGCCAATTTTGCTTAAATTAATTCCCAATGAGTTAAATTTGGAATTTCAACGTAAACGGAAAACTCAGGATAATCTTTTTGAAGTCAACGAACTGCTTGAATTTCTACGGTCAGAAATAGAATGCAGAGAAACTGCGATTCAAATACAAGATAGGGTTATCGTTCAAAATCCACCGCAAGTGCAGAGGGAGAGAAAAATAAATAAGTTTACAGTTCCTACTGCTGCTTCATTGAAGGTTTCGATAAATCATTGTATTTTTTGTGGAGATTCCGCTGAATCAGTTAATCACAATTCTGCAGCTTGTTCTAAGTCCGTCGCAGAAAAACGAGCACGTTTGAGAAAAAACGGAATGTGTTATCTCTGTATGAAAAAGGGAAATCATTTAGCAAAAGATTGCTTTTCAAAAATAAGATGTCAGTTTTGCAGTGGAAAACATAATTCTTTAATTTGTGACAAGAGTAATAAAGTAGATGAGAAAAAACAAATTGACGATAGAAATGTCACTTTAACAAATAAAACATTCACACAGAAAGTTTTGTTACAAACTTTAATTGTAAAAATCTGCGGAAATAGTGAAGATAAGTTTGTTAGATGCTTAATCGATACTGGATCGCAAAAGTCGTATATTTCGAAGTTTGTTGCTGAAGTGATGCAATACAAAATTATAAGTGAGAGCAACATTATTCATAGTCTATTTGGTGGAACGGAGGTTTCTGAAATCCATAAACAATTTATTGTGAATCTTAGTAATGTAAAGGGTGATTATAAGTGTAATTTTAAGGCCTTTGATCAAACTAAAATTTGTTCCGATGTACCACAAATAGAAATAAAACCCGTATTACATGAGCTTAAAGAACATAGAATATATTTGAATGACACTAGCCGTATGAAGGAAAAATTGTTGTTTGAATCATCCCCAACTGAAATTCATATTCTTATTGGAGCGGATATTGCAGGAAAATTACTCACCGGTAAGATAAGAAAATTAAAATGTGGTTTAGTATGTGTCGAAACTTACTTAGGCTGGACAGTTATGGGGAAAGTTCCTTTGGAAATAGAAAATAAAACTGACAACTCATTTACATTTTCGATGCACGTATCCGATTATAAAATTTCTGAATTGTGGAATCTTGATACTCTAGGAATTTTAGATCCATCCGAAAATGAAACTAAAAAAGAGTTGCAAGAACAAACACTGCAACATTTTCTTTCAACGGTTAAAAGGGATAACGAAGGCAGATTTAAAGTCTGTTTACCTTGGATAGAGGGCCACCCCCCACTCCCTAATAATCTAGAGATCGCTGAGAGAAGATTAAAAAATACAGTAAAAAATTTGAAAGACAAGGGTTTCTTAGAAGATTATGAAGCGGTTTTCAAATCTTGGGAGGAAGAAAAAATTATAGAAATTGTACCTGAAAATGAATATAATAATTCCTGCCATTATTTACCCCATCGTGCCGTTATTAGAATGAATTCCACAACAACAAAAATAAGACCAGTATTTGATGGGTCAGCGAAAATTAAGGGGTTTCCGTCAATAAATGATTGTGTAGAAAAGGGGCCTAATTTGCTAGAAACTATTCCTGCAATTATCAACAGATTTCGAGAAAAATGCATCGGTGTAAGTTCTGATATCAAAAAAGCTTTTCTTCAAATAGGACTTAATCCGAATGATAGAGATTTTTTGAGATTTTTATGGTGGGAACAAGGTAATCCGGAACATTTTAAGATGTATAGACATAGGAGAGTCGTTTTCGGAATTTCCAGTAGTCCCTTCTTATTGAGTGCTAGTTTAACTAAGTTACTAAATGACGTACCTGAGCATCTTAGATCAACGGCAGAAAAAATTTCTGAAGCTTGGTATGTTGACAATTTAATTACAAGTGTAAATAATGAAGAAGAACTGCGAAAACTTAAAAGTGATTCTGTTGAAATTTTAGCGAATGCTAAATTTGAGTTGCAAGATTGGGCTTGTAATTTGCCAACGAAGAACGAAATTACAGGTAATGACACTTTTTCGGAAATTTCAGTGTCCGAAAATTCAAATAAAAGGAAAACGGTTTCTATTCTTGGCCTCATTTGGGATTTAGAAGAAGATACATTAAGTTGCGACATTAAAGGAATAAATGAATCCGATAACCAATGCATTTCAAAAAGAGTGATCTTATCCGAAGCACACAAAATTTATGATCCAATAGGTTTTACATGTGGTGTGACACTGACTCCAAAACTCTTACTACAAAAGTGTTGGGAGCTAAAGGTTACATGGGATGAAACTCTACCCGAAGATGTGCGTAAAAAATTTCTTAAATGGAAAAAAGATTTGTGTCATTTGGCAGAGTTGAAAATTCCCCGGTATATGATGCTTAATCCTAATTCAAATACAGATTTGTCTTATCATGTCTTCTGTGATGCCTCCCAAAAGGCATATGCCACATGCATTTATTTAAGATGTAAAAACACTGATGAAGTATCGTGCCAACTTGTACAAGCTCGTGCAAGAGTAGCCCCCCTGAAACCTACAACAATTTGTAGACTTGAATTGTTAGCTTGCGCTATCGGAGTGAGACTAATGAAAACGGTTAAGCAAGATTTAAAATTGGAAAATATTCCTATATTCTACTGGACGGATTCGATGAATACCTTGTATTGGATTAAAAATACAGAAAATTGGGGTGTATTCGTGATGAATAGGGTCAAAGAAATTAGGGCACATAGTAATCCGGAAAACTGGAAGTTTGTTCCTGGGAATTTAAATCCCGCTGATATTATTTCAAGAGGATGTTCCGTAGAAACACTTAAAATTAAGAAATGGCATGAAGGTCCGACGTGGCTGAAACTTGAGCCAGATTTTTGGCCAGCCTTTGATATAACTCCGAAAAAGGATGAGGTTGATAAAGAAAAGAAGAAGACAGTTATATCTTCTTTGATTTCTCTAGATGAAGAATTTCCATATTTTTCTCGAGTTTCACAGTTCAAGAAGATAATTAGAATCACTGCTTGGATGAAGAGATTTATTGACAACTGTAAAACTAACAAAAAGGAACGAGAATTTGGGAATTTAAAAATTGAAGAAATTAAACGAGCTGAAGTCATTGTATGGAAAATTGTGCAAAAAGGTTGCTTCAAATCAGAGAAGGATGAACGCTTACGTCATTTAAAACCCTTCGTTGATCCATATGGACTCATAAGACTCAAATCCAGAATAATTATGAGAGAAGACTCGGAGGATTTCAGATTACCTATAATTTTGCCATCTGACCACCCAGTCGTCACGAAACTAATAATTGAGAAACATAATCAATCACTACATTGTGGAGTTCAAACATTAATGGCAGTCTTAAGAGAGAAATACTGGATCTTAAAAAGTCGTAAAACGATCCGGAAAGTTCTGAAGAATTGTGTAAGATGTAAGAAGTTTGATGCCAAACCCCACGATGTTGAAATACCACCATTGCCAGAAGATAGAATTAAAGACTGTTCTGTATTTCAAGTCATAGGTGTCGATCTGGCTGGACCTTTGTTTTTGAAGAATGGGTCAAAATCTTGGATTGTCTTATTCACCTGCGCCGTATATCGAGCTATTCACCTCGAACTTGTCACTTCATTATCCACTGACAGTTTCATGCTTGCATTTCGACGATTCATATCACGACGTGGAAGACCTCAGATTGTCTATACAGACAATGGAAGCAATTTCGTTGGTTCAAATTGTTTATTGAAGAAAATAGATTGGGAAAGAGTGATTAAGGAACATACCGTAGAACGAATTACTTGGAAATTTATTCCGCCTGCATCCCCTTGGTGGGGAGGATTCTGGGAACGTATGATAGGATTGATGAAGAATATTCTCAGAAAAATTTTAGGAAATGCATCATTGAAATATGAAGAAATTAATACTATTCTTTGCGATTGTGAAAATGTTGTAAACTCCAGACCGTTAACATACATATCTGAAGATCTTGAATTAGAACCCTTAACCCCTGCCATGTTTCTTCGTGAAATTAAAGAAGGTGGTGTTCCTGATCTGGACAATATAGATGCAAGTTATCTTCAAAGAAGATATGAATATCGGATGAAAATTCATGAAGACTTGAGAAAACGTTTCCGACTAGAATATTTGGGACAGCTGAAAAATTATCGTAAAAAGTTAAACAGGTATCCTGAACTCTCAGTTGGAGATATTGTTATAATTAATACAAAAGAAAAGAGAATGAATTGGCCTCTAGGAAAAGTCATCCAGTTGTTTCCAGGTAAAGACGGCATAGTACGATTGGCAAAGTTACGAACTAAGTTTGGTGAGTTGCTTCGACCAGTACAAAGGTTGTATCCGATGGAAGCGAATTTCCAGGCAAATGACTTTTCTCCGAAAACCATCGAGTCTGCTCACCTTAAAGATTCTCCTGGTTCTGTTGAAAAGGATTCTCCTAGAATGTCTAAATTTGGACGAGTGATACGAACACCAGAACGGTTGGACCTCCTAAACTTGTCCACGACTGTGGTTGAGTTTGACCTGGCAAAACTCAACGGGGAGAATATGTCGCGGACAGCTCCCTCTGTATCCCTTTGCAGTAACAGTGACACCTGAATTTAAAAACTTTTACGTACCGAAGTGAAGTGAACAGAAACTGAAAAAACTTTTTAGAATAATTCTTGTTTTTGTGAACGGAGTTGCGCCTCCGTGATGTTTCGATTGAAGTTAAAGCATTTTAAATGTTCAAGTCCTATAATCTTGTATATAGTTTGTAATATATTGTAAATAAGTATTGTAGATTAACCGAGTTATGTCTTATTTTAGTTGAGTCAGTTGTTAGTAGAATTAGGTTAAATCAAATGCGGCAGTACGAACCAGAAGCAAGTGTTGAGAGCTTACCTGAAGGAAGGGGTAAGTTAAAGATTTCTGACATTCTTTTGTTTATATGAACGCTTGTTATTACAGATACTACCCTTAGCTATATAACTTCCCTCAAAAAATCTTTGCCCCCCCCCCCAAGAAAGTTCTGAAATGGCACCCCTGGCTGTCAGGTCATTCAACTCGGAGTTTTCTCGAAAGATGCAATGTACATGCCCGCTCCGGATTGGTTAAGATTTAAATCAAGTGCCGTTTTCGGCTTTCAGAATTTTGTTTGTGTATCCTCACTCAACACAGAGGATTAGAAGAGATTGTAAGTGCTTTTACCGAGCTATGGGGATTTTTATCAGTAGCGTCGGTTAGTCGATGAAGAGCATCTGTAATGAGCAAAACTTAAATTTCTATCTCCATAAAAATAGTTGGTACTTGTTAGTTATCCTGTCGACCAAATTACTGTCACCAAATTGTAAGATTAAATGCCAATAATAGTTGATCGTAAATGTTACATTCACTTGATAACACGTGTTTACGTCATCAAATGATTTTTATTTCGACATTTTATTTGTATTTTTATTAACGTTATACTAATTTATTTGTTTTTTCGTTATTTAAAATAAAATAAATGTCAATTTGTATAATTTGGCGAGTGGTTTGGCGATTTATATAATTTTGCGAAATTGGTCAACGGGATAACTAACAAGTACCAAATAGTTTCATAGAATTTAATGCTTAATATGGCTATGGCAAATAGCGAAAAAACATCGCAGTGGACAGCATTTGAATTAATATCTTTATAATATAGAATAAAAGTACATTATTACTTTGGAGTTATTTCATGAAATAGTAACAACTTCCTCAGTCTCCAAACAGTGTGAAGAAGCAAACGGAAACCTTTTCAGTGGTTATGATGTATGTCTCATTTTCCATAATTTTCCAGTGATACTTCTGCCAATTTCGTCAACTTATTCATTTACGATTTTAAAAGTACATTCCTATGCAACTAATTTTCACCGCAAGTACAGAGAAACCTTTTTAAATGAAGTTTCAATTATTTCAACATATGTACGTTAGCTATTGTTTTTCATCATAATACTGAAGAAACCTTTTTCTGGAAGATTTTAGTGATTCAAATATCCATTATTTAGTACTCTCCTGCACAGTTAATTCCAATCGTAATTACAGAGAAACCTTTTTAATGAAGTTTCAATGTACGTATGTTAGTAGTTTTCTGTGCTATTGTTTTTCATCATAATACTGAAGAAACCTTTTTCTGGAAGATTTTAGTGATTCAGCATCCATTGTTTAGTGCTCTTCCGTACAATTCATTTTCATCATGACAATGACAACGAAAAAACTTTTTTACCGGTGCTATTAATTTTTCATCATAATATTAAAATATACCTTTTGTAGAAGATTTCATTAACAATTTTGTGCTCCTTTGTGCAATAGTGTTAGCAATAATCAAACAATTTTTTTTAATCCATTTTTCTTGACTGTACGCATTAATGAACAATCCATTTCCATAATTCGATATCAGAACAATCAAACTAAAATTCAGTTACTGTTACAAATTTATTGAATTTAAATTACAATTACATTATTCTGATATTTCATTTCTGTGCCTATGCATACACATGTGCAAAGTTTACCTTCCATAATGTTGCTTCCCTGGATCCAGGTATTAAGTTATAAATGTTGATACCATACAAAATAAAGAAAGTGTTCCATATAGCATTTATTATTTAGTTTCAATACACACAGAAATCTGGTGAGTCATTTTATTTATTTTACAGTTAATTAAGATACAGATTTTGCATAAGCTCTTATAGATGGCTTAACTTTTAACTGACCTTCTTTAGCGACGTAAATGTGCTCCACTTTACGTTCTGGCCATAAGGTGACTTTGGACAAGGGGATTTCTTACAATTAATATTACAACTCTGTTAAATTAATTTAATTATTTTAGCATTTTTAATTTCTATTAATTTAAATATTTCATAGCATCCACTTATAATCCCTTTCTCCAGGGCCACATTACAGATTTTCAATCACAATTTACAGAAATAACAGATTTAACACAAATAAGTTTACAGTTACACATGTTTGAAATCGTTCAAATACAAATTTCTAAATTGATAATTTTCGTGAGGCAAACTTAATATACTCCCAAACACTTTTTTAGTAAAAACACTCTAGCTATATACAGTACAAAAATTAACAAAAAAGAAGAAATATTTGAAAGCAGAGATAATAATAGCTTAATACAAACTTGTATGATATCTTTAGTTGTTGTTGCAGCGTAGTGAAAAACTGTATCCCCATTTATATCTGCAATGTCAAGTCGGGCATCTAAATCTACTAAACATACAACAGAACCAATTTGTTGAGCTTTCACTGCCACATGTAGAGGGGTCATCAGAGTATCTTCACAGCACATGTTAATTTGACTGAAGGAAAAAATTTCAAAATGAAAAGTTATTCTGCATCTACATAATAAACAAAACAATATAAAACGTTACTATAATATCAAAATAAATGGGGAAAATATTGGTGCAACACATACTGTAAAACAAATATTTAAAAGTAGTTCCTTGATTACCCTGAAAATAAAACATAGCATAATAATTTTTCAGAATGTTCATACCGGGTGTCCCAAATACGACTGATGGATTTTAAAATTCAATAACTTGTAAACGGTGACAGATATTAAAAAAATTCTTGCAGGAGGATTATGTATAACGTCAGGAGTTTTTTTACTGTGATTTTTGATTTTAGTTTGAATTTCAAACAACAGATGACGCTGCAAGAAATAGGTGCTAATTCCAGATCCGATTATTGGTACTTTGGTATCCATTCAAAACATTTTAATCTCCTTTCTTCACATGGAAGAAGAGAGAGGCTGAAAAATCGAGCCTGGATTTAGCGCCTATTGCTTGCAGCGCCATCTATCACTGCTATTTGGAACTAAAACTGGGAATCGCAGCATAAAAACTCCCGACATTTTACATAACCCTCCTGCAAAAAATTTTTTAATATCTGTCACCATTTCCAAGTTATTGAATTTTAAAATTTATCAGTCATTTTTGGGACACCCGGTAAATGCATCAAAAATTAACCCCACTGAAAAAGTAAGTTGATTTCATTTTTATTAAAATTAAAGTGAATTTCTAAGGTGACATCCTGACATCGAAAATAGATATAATCATGATAATGCATTGAAAAAATATCTATTTAATTTAAAGCACTAATTTCAAAATTCAATATAAATTATTTACAGGAAATAGAATTAATAAGATACGAAAAATCTTTAGTTTTGTTTCTGTTTTATGAATGCAAATATAAATTTTCCTTAAAACCGATACTATTTTTATGGATGGCAGTATTTTGCTCTACTAAGATTACAGATCCAATCTCAGTACCAGTGTGATGACACATTATTCAAAATTACATTCATTTTGACTCAATTGTACTAAAATGTGAAAGTTTAGTGAAGATTTATTGAATGAAAATGTGTAAATTTTCTTTTAAGCATCACTTTTATCACAGAAACTTCCTGCCTATTTGTGATTAGCAGCCCATGATTGTAGACAGGGTTCTCATTGCCGCTTGCCATTGCACCAAATCATGACAAAATGTTTCATTTGGTGAGTAAACTAACAATCAGACTCGCCAAATTACAAGTGCTCAATTTCTGCTCTGTTTGTGCATGTGCCAATACACTCGAGACTTATCAGAGTTTCTGAACGATTGATATAGCTTTACATGTTCAATCGCACTGTGCCATTTACAGTGCTCTATTTATAGAGATACAGACTCAATATCAATTCAGTTTAGCAACAGTCAAAGACACAAGAAGGATTATGCGATAGGGTTTTGTCAGTTAATCACTGTCTATGCGCCGGCGTCACTCTGGTAAAAACATAAATAAAATTACAACAAGTGCCAAATATTGAAAAGATTTGCTAGAATGTGGTGTTAAAATTAACCATACTATTTATTAGTTATACGTAAAGTATCATTGGCCAGTCAATGTTTTCTATCAGTTGAAATCTCAGCAATTTTTAGTGTATGTTTTCACAACGGTAAATCAAAGATAGCTGTTTTTAACTTTTATTCAGACTGCTAAAAGAATGTCTGAAACATTTACACATTTAGGTGGTATTTAGAATGTATTTATTTTTAATAGTTCCTGTAGCCGATAGGATAGTTGAATTTCTATTTTTTGAGTAATTACAAAAAATTAGGTTATTTTAGAGCATATTCAAAAAATGGATATAATAAGGGGTTAAAGATAGATTTTTCAGTGTTTCATGCCGAATCTATTTTGCTAACATTTATTTTCATTTGGCTACTGTTTTTAATTTCTTATTCGCCAAATCGCTAATGTTGGTCAAAAGCAGGGCTGAAGTCAGTGGGAAAAATGGACGACTCCAACTCCAGGAATTTTAACAGATCTGACTCTGACTCTTTCGCTCAAAAATGGGCCGACTCCGACAATGCAGACCTGCTTGTAAAATGGACGACTACGACAACGCAGACCTGCTTGTAAAATGGACGACTCTGACTCCGGGAATTTTAACAGATCATCTGACTCTGACTGTTTCACTCAAAAATGGGCCCGACTCCGACTCCACAGCCCTGGTCAAAAGCCAGCGAGAACACTGGTTGTAGAGGATGGATAATGAAAGATTAAGAATCCATTTAACTGGTAATGGAAATATGAAAAATCAGTGAAATAAAGACTTACATCAGTGGAATAACTCATTGAAAAAATTTCTATTAACCACCATAAAAAAAAAATCATTACAAATTTTAAGAGTTAAAATAAATCATATGAAGAATATATATTTTTTAAAAGCCAGTGTTGCACATCTACAAATGAACAATTTTAAGTTAAAAAAGAATTATTAAAATTAATTCAGTAAAAAAATCACACCAGATGTTGAAAAAAAAAAAAAAAAAAAAAAGAAAGAAAACCAACTTGCATCGCTTGGCATTGCGCCAAATCATGACAAAACGTTTCATTTGGCGAGTAAATGGATGATTAGACTCGCCAAATTGCGAGTGCTCAATTTTTGCTCATCTTTTTTGTGAGTGTATGTGTGTGCGTATCAGTACAGGCGACACTCTTATTTACATTACTGAATGATTGCTGTCACTTATCATGTTCAATCATATTGTACAATTTACAATATTTTTTGAGATACTAACCCAACACCAGTTCAATTTAGCTTCCAGCCAAAGCCACAGCAAGCAAAAATGTCATTTTGGTATGTTTTAATGTGCCCAATAGGCAACAATACTATTTTGAAATAGCCTTTGATGTACAGGCTTCAATCTAAAGCCAAAGAATTCTAGAAAAATAAAGTTTTTGATACATTTTGTTGTTTATATTTTGAATTTTTTAGAATTCCTGGAATGTAATATATTGAAATCCTGAGTTAACTGGGATTGAAAGTTTTATTTCATAACATTTTATTGAGTTAAATCAAATTAAAACATTTTTTTGATTGCGAAAGACATTAAGAATACAGTTAGTTTTTTAGTTTCTGTAGCAGATAATTAAATTTAGATGAATAACTGATCTATGAACAGTTTCAAAAATTTAGGTTATTTCAGAACATATTGAAAAAAAGGAAGAATACGTTAAGAGGTTAACTTTCATTGTTTGACAACAAATTTATTTTGCTAATTTTTTTTCATTTGGCGAATGTTTTTTTACTTCTGATTAGCCAAATTGCTAATGTTCATAAAAATTCAGCAAGAACCCTGATAATAGCATGACTTTACAGATAGATTACCTTTGAATAACTTTATTTTTGAAACATTCTAGATATCCACAGTGTGCTGCAACATGGGCAGCTGTCCAAGTTGTCTTATCTCGAAGAAGTTGAGAAACATTCTGGAGGGCAAATTTTGAATTAGCAATATCAGGTACACATTCTATCAGCAAAGGAAGTTTCTCACGGAACTGACAAAATAACAGTTGTCCAGCAACTTCATCAGTAGTCCGATAAATACTGCAATAGGAAGGAGGAAATGATACAGTACAAAAGACAAAGGGGATTAAGAGGATAAAATAAATACAGTAATATACATATCTTTATAGCACAAACCTAAAAATACGGAGTTGTGTGTTATATAGAATTTTGCCTTATATAAATCACATTTCCGATATCATTAAACTTACTTTGTAAACATGGCCAAATATGTTGAAAACATATTATAATACAGTAGTAGAATATCTTTATATTAAATTCCTTTGGATTAAGAAGTTATGCAGATTATAAATTTAGAATAATATAGATCATTTCACACATTGTTAAACTTACTTTATAAATATAGATCAAATATACATGGACCAATACCAAATCATTCATTATATTACTTATTTAACTAAATAAATATATATATATATATATATATACAGCATGACCTCGAAAATCTGGAATCAAAGTCACCACCCCACCTTTTTCTTTTACATTTCCAATTTAAGAAAGAAAGAAAATAGCAATTATTTACAAATAAAAAACCTTGAGATCGAAAACGATGGATTAGCAGACAGCAAAATCGCTGAGCTGTACTAAATAAAACCACTGATAACGGTAATGCTGAAGGAATGAGGACGATGAACCAGCAGAAGAAAAGTTGCCTCTGGAAAAATGCATAAACTTGACTGGATAATTAATATATGCTTTACAGAAATAAGACAGCTTCCAAAATTAATATTCTTCACTTATACAAAATCCAAGAAAAACTCGTTAAAGAGTAGAAGAAAAAAATTAAGCAAATAAAACTAACATTGATGTTTTGGAAATTATGCAAGAAAAAATTATTTCATTGTTTATTAGAATATTTTTTACATAGAAAATGTCAATTAAGGTAAGGTTTTTTAAGTATTTTAATTTTCTCTTTTTCTCAAGTAAATATCACTAGGCTATGAATTAAATTAAGGCACCCTTAAGAATATCGAAAGTACTTATGATATTCTCTCAGAAATCCAGAATTTTTAAAAATCCAGCTTAGTCTTGGTCCCAACGATGCCGAACTTTCGAGGTTATAACTGTATATATTCTAATAATAAAAAAATTTTCATTAAAAAGCTCCGAATTAAGAAGATAAAGTCGAAATAATATATCAAATTCAGTCCTCTAGAGAGTAGCAATTTTTTATAATGTGGGAACACAGGTGCTTCTTAACTGCAAAATTTATTGTTTACATCTGAGAAGTTGTGCATTATATAGAGAACTGCATTATATAGAACTGCATTATAAAGATCTGCAGTAGTAATAAAATTAATAGATTAAAAAAGGCAGCAATAGGTTACAAAAGATATTAAATGTATATATACAGTAATCCAGTCCTGCATTTACAGGTTTCATACAAACTTGAGAAGAAAAAATCCAAGGAGCCCAGAAAAATTCTACAAATTCCAATAATTTTATTGTATTTCTTCATGTATGCTGAACCCCTTGTGTGACACACACACTAGTTTTAATGCCTCCTTTGGAGTGAAAAAAAATAGGAGAAAAACATTTCACACAGATTTTAAACAATTAAAAATCTAATAATAGCTCTAAAACTACA
The DNA here is from genome assembly GCA_963932465.1 of Maratus speciosus. Classification (NCBI taxonomy): domain Eukaryota; kingdom Metazoa; phylum Arthropoda; class Arachnida; order Araneae; family Salticidae; genus Maratus; species Maratus speciosus. The sequence continues at coordinate 345,119,428 of OZ010799.1, read as the reverse complement.
CAGTAGTCGCAGTATATTGGTTAGTTTCATATATTTGAATACAAAATTGCAGACAACTGTTTTATACAGTGAGTGACTAATGGTCATATATACAAAGACCAGTCAAATCCTAAATAGTTATTATGCATACATGCCCCTAGTTTTTAAAAGTAAATTTTAAAGGGGAAAACACACAAGGTATGTATAAGTGATAGCTTTTCTTAATATATATGTTTTTAATTTTTAGAATGGCAGTAATCATTTGAACTTTACCTTTTGTAAACATGAGAAGATTTTTATGTTACCTTATTTAACCCCTTCAAGACTGGTGTCTCTTACACAAATTTTATTCACTTGGCACCACTTTTTTTTTTTAAAAAAGGTACATTTTCTTATGAAATCATAAAAATACTCGAATTAAATAAAACAGATATTTACATTTCCTTACAGAGGTCGATCCAGGCAAAATTTGGGGCCCATTTACAGCCCCTTCACAAAAATCCATTTAATAAAATAGGCCCATTCACAAAATTCTTTTTAAAAACAGACCCCTTCAAAAAATTCAATTTCATAAAAACATACTCTTCATTATCTATTTTTGTATTGTTGTGTTTTAAAAGGTGTAAATGGCAAAGAAAACAAGTTCACCAGAAAGTTAAACTTTAGGCGATGGACTTAAAGATGTTATTATTAATAAATGCTTGGTTCGAATTACAGTAAATGGATTTCATATTTCATTTCAAAAAGTTACTAAGTTACTTTTTACAAAAATAACTATTACTTTTCACAAAATGGGCCCCAAGAAAAAAAATCCATGCATCGACCCTTGCCTTATAATTGGTGGTGAAAACAAATTCCATATGCACCTTTTGAAGGTGCATATATACACCCATGGTCCCGAATGGGTTACAGGTAAATCTCTTTCATGCCATACATTCTTACAAAAGATTATTATACAGGCAAATATTATTCATTGTGTAATATACAGTAGAGCGCCTATTATCAGAACTCCAATTAACCGAACTTCCAATTATCCGAAGAGCCTATTTCTCTCAAAAAAATGTTTAAACCAAACTTCCATGTATTCGAATAGCCTATTTCTCTGATTTTTTTTTTTTTTTTTTTTTTTTTTTTTATGATGATAAGATTGTGGATCAGATTTAACATGAAAAAGAAATTGAAGAAATGAAAACGAATGTTCTGAAAATGGCCCAGGTCCATAACATAACGAAGCCTTTAAACGTTTGGAAATAGCTATGAAATGGCTCGAACAGCAGAAGAATTCTGATGCTATTCAACTAACGTATTTACGAAGAATTCAAGATATGGCTGCATTGGAAAGAACGCCTTCTTTGAAGCGAGCAACAATGGAAAGCTTTTTCGCTTAAATTATAATCTCAGAGTTCAGACAATGATAAAAAGAGAAAAAAAAATTTTTAATCATAAAAAAAAAAAAAAAAGTTTTAAAACACGCTAGCACTAATTGGTGCTGCCAGTCTTAAGACTGGATAATGTGTGAAGATTTTAGTATAGTCAGGAACATCCCTTAGATTGCCTGTCCATTTATCCGAACTTTTGCTTATCCAAACTAGGATCAATCCTGATTTGTTCGGATAATTGACACTCTACTATACAAGTCTTTATTTCCTAGTCCTATATACAGTAGAAGATCTTTATAATGCAATTCTCCATATGATGCACAACTTCTCAGACGTAAACAATGAATTTTGCAGGTAAGAAGTGTTAGCATTCACACATTGTAAAAAATTGCTAGTCTCTAGAGGACAATCTAATGCATTAGTTCAACTTTACCTCCTTATTTCAGAGCTTTTTAATGAAAAAATTTCTATTTTTACAATAAACATTTTTGAAAATGAGTAATACAGTAGACTCTCTTGAATCCGCAACCCTAAAATCTGCAAATGCCTAAAATCTGCATATCATTGCAGTTTCATTGTTTATAAACAATGAAACTTTCAATTCAGATGTGGGGGCAAAATTGCAGAATTTCTTAGTTTTGTACCATACTGTATGTATTTTAATATATAATTATCGATAATAGGACTGAACTCGGGGTTTTTCATGAAGGAAATATAAATTTATTTCTGAAAAAAAAAATCAAGATATTGCTTATATCACTGGTAATCACAATCTTTTTACCCAATATATATTTATCTATTAATCAAGCTTTTTTGGTTATTAAGACTCGCTAAACCTGAAATAAAACTTCCTTACTCTACGATTTTATGTGAATTAATAGGGTACCTTTATGAGGAAAGTTTCATTGAATAATTCAAGGAAAACGCTTCTCGTCTTTATTATGCATATTTAATTATACATTATTAATTATTTACTTGACCTTTACTTTTAACAATTTAGTTATTTTAAAAATTATCTTACTTTTTATCATTTTAGTTTATTACTTTACTTAAATATTTTAATAAATATTTTACTATATTGCAAGCATTAATTATAATTTTGATTGCACGATTACATTCAAATTACTGTTTAAAAAATGTAAACAAAGCAATGAATAGAAATCTGCAAAATTCTAAAATCTGCACAGCCTCTGGTTCCAAACTGTGCGGATTTGAGAGAGTGTACTGTATACAAGTTTTTATTTCCTAGTCCTATATACTTCATTTAAACCACTGAAGCCACAAAATTTTGCTTCATGATAATTTAAGAAATTTTTAAGTATTATTTTGTTTATTTAACCCTCTGAGCAGTTTGCCCATATTTTTTCGTTTCTCAAAAACTACTTTAATCTGTTGTAGACAAAAATATTTTAAACAGTATTGTATATTTCAAGATGTATATCAAATAAAGCGGGATGAAGTGTATTTTAGAAACAAACAGGGAAAGAAAATTTTAATTAAGATTATTTTTAGAATCATTTTTATGAAAATGCAGGAAAGCCTTCAAGATGCTCGGAGGGTTAAAGAGTTCTAATTATTCCTTAGAAACTATTTCAGATACTTTTCCATTATAGGGGCTTTGATGTTTTTAAAAATAAAAATCTTGGTGCAATTCATGCTTCAGAAAGTGAGATTTGTTGTCAAATGATATAAACAGCTATGAAAGCAAACCTATTAAACTTTTGTGCTTGTTTAAAAATGTATTTATATACATATATATAAACATGTAATTTATACAGGATGTCCCAGGATTATTGGGACAAACTTTAAGGGGAGGTAGGGGACAGCAAAAGGATTCAGATTTGCATAGCAATCCATGATTGGAAACGCTTTCCTGGTGTGGCAGTGACGACACAAAACACAAGAAAGAAAGGACATGAACAGGGAAAAAAATATGTTTATTATTCTTAGTGCTGCAAAAATGCTGGGACAATGCTGGAAAGTGCTGAGGAACTTGTTGCACACATCGTGGCAGCTGCTGGGGAATTCTGGGACACTTCTGGTGTTTTCGAGAACATCAGATCTTCCATGCGCCGAAGATGCGCTTCCATGCATGCATCATGGCCTGGGGTTGTAATTTCGAATACCTACTTTGATGACAATCGTTGTCTCTTTAATGTTCTTTTTTCTTACTTTTTTGCTATACTAAGGATAATAAACATGTTTTTTCCTCTTATTCGTGTCCTGTCTTTACTGTGTTTTGTGTTGTCATAACCACCCCAGGAAAGCATTTCCGACCATCATGGGTTGCTATGCAAATCTCAATCCTTGTGATGTCCCTTACCTCCCCTTAAAAATTGTCCCAATAATCCTGGCACACCCTGTATATGACGACGTGAGTTTTAAAACTTGCCTTATCCACAAAATCAAATTTTGGGAAATCACAAAAAACCTCTGATTGCATCCATTGGTTTTCATTGTAAACAAAGGTTTTACAATGACAGAAATACACAATAAAACTAGTTTTTTTACAGATTGTAGTGTTTCTTTTGATGCAGGTTCACCAATAGAATAGATTAATAGAGAAAACACGATTTTTTAAATTTTGGATAAGACGAGTTTTGAAACTCATGTCCTCATATATATATATATAGACCTATATATATATATATATATATATATATATATATATATATATATATTTTTTTTTTTTTTTTTTTTTTTACATACAATTTACGTCTGTTTTAAAAAATATATATATAAATGACTTCTTTATATTAAATAAATTATATGCTGTAAAATTCTGCTTGTTAGCCCTACCAACTTTTGAACAATTTCGATTTTCTTTTCCATTCCTAAATATAAGCACATCCCTCCTCCTAACTCCTTTTGCTCAAAAAATGTATTTAAAAAATTTAAGAAAGAGAATTTTCCATCTCCACCTTTTGCCACATTTCCACTTTTGTTTTCATATCATTTCAATGACACACATACACCCCTCCCCAGCATAAAAAAATTAAAATCCTAAAAAATTCTTTTTTTTTTATTTGTTGCTCTAAGTAACAGTAACATAATTAAAGACCAATGATCTAAATTACAACGTTCCTCTGTCCAAAATTTATGCTTTACCCCCCTCATCAGCATACAAAGTTTAAAATCTTTAAAACATTTATTAAAGAAATGATGCTCTCTATTTGTTGTTTTCTAGTAACAATACATAAGTAATCAGCTGTTTAAATTATCTCTCTACCCCCAAAATGTTTGATTCCCCCTTTGTACACCCACTATCAAATATATATATATATATATATTTAAAACTCTATTTATAAAAAATCCTGTCTTATTTGTAGCTCCCTGGTAGCAATAAGTAAATAAGCTATCTTTTAAATTACAAACTCCTCTCCCTTCGAAATTTATTTTTCCTCCTCTCCAGAATACAAAATTTTAAAACTCTTTTTTTTTTCTTTTGTCCTACTTGCTGCTCTCTAATAACAATAAATAAATAGATAATTCACAACCTAAATTACCTTGTTAACCCCACATTTAAATTTTAAAATCTCTAAAACTCTATTTTTAAAAAAATCTGCTGTATTTGTTGCTCTCTAATAATAATAAACGAATAATCAGTCATCTAAATTACTCCTCCACCTTGTCCCCCCACCCAGCAAATAATTTAAAATCTTTAAAAATTACTTTTTTAGAATTCTGCTCTGTTTCTTATTTTGTAGTAAAGTTAAAAGTCACTCATCTAAAATCTTCCTCCCCCTTGAAATTTTGGCAAAGAAAGAGAAGCAGAAATTTTGGAAGGAGGAGATAATTTAAGCCATAGATTATTTATTTATTCTTACTATAGAGAATTACATATGTCAGGATTTTTTTTTTAAATTAAAATGTTATAAAGGTTAAACTATGCATGTTTGGTACCAAGGGAACAAAAGATTAATCCGTAATTTCTGATGGGAATTTAGATGAATGATAACTTACTGTTACAATAAAATAACAAATAAAGCAGAAAAATTTGAAAAAAAAAAAAATAAATAAAGATGTTTTTAAGATTTTTAATTTTGTGTGCAGGGAGAGAATGGGGTGGGGGCAATATTTAAGGGAGTGGTAAATGATGCTTTTTTTTTTTTTTTTTTTAAGCAAAAATCTGTCATAATCTGAAGAGTCTGATCAATGTATTTAACTTTTTTACTTTAAATTTAATGATAAAAACAATTTTTTTAATGAATTTTTCTTAAATCTTGATTATAAACACCCTTCCAAATTTAACTGTTTTTGTTTTCGAAAAAGAGGGGGGTGGGCTTACAATCAGAATTTTTCGGTAAATATTGAAAACAAAATTGTGTGTATATAATGAATGGCTTGCAAAATTTATTTCTCTCGCCACAACTCCTATACTGGAAAAGTACCCTTTTTTCATTTCTAAGGAGTTTGTATGTATCCAGATTTATCACACCTGCCTTAAGAAAAATAAGAAAAAAAAATTAATAATTTTTTTAAAAAGACTTTTTGGTTGATCTCATAAACATTTTTGAGGAATATTACAAAATTTCATTTAGATCTACTTACGAGGGAACCACTTTTTGGTGCTGCTCGTACCTATCATTGAGACCTGGTGCATTATATAAAATATGATTTTAATAGAGAAATTTTATCGGTTCTCTAACTTTTGTGTATAGGGCTACAAAATGGCCACCAGGTCTCGATGCTAGGTGCGAACAGCACCAAAAGTGGTTCCCTTGTTAGAGTAGTACAGCTTACCTGTAAGCCTTAGTTGATGTCTGATTGACATCTATCAATAAAAGTGCTTCTAATTTCTTGGTACCATTTTCTTCGGATTCATACAGAACCAAGCCATCCTCGCGACAAAGAATTTTATTGCAAAGATAGGCATCAGCATGGACTTCGATGACTCGATTAGGATCATTATTATTAGGAGCTATGCGTCTAAAACCTTCTAGGAAGCTGTGGAACATGTTTATTGAGCTTGTGACCACTATTTAAAATAAAGAAGCATATATCTTATTTAATAAGGAAAAGCACAGATAATGTATCCCCAATGAAAAATAACATATTACAGAATAACTTCTTTAAGAGGCTACTTCAGTCAAGTGAAAAGACCTGTTCGCTAATGCTAATCCTATTGAAGAAATTTATGAAGATATCTCGGTTGCATTTCAATATTTTTAAATGATTGCGGATTTTTTTTATGAGGATGCTTTAAGTTTCGAAATCGGTTCTGAAAATGAAAGTGGCCTCATTAAAAATATCTGTAAACAAAATCGAAAAAGTAAAAAAAAAGCCTTTGTACAGATCGGTCTCAGCTATCCAATGCAAAAAAAATCATTTAAAAATATTAAAATGCAACCGAGATATCGTTATAAATTTCTTCCATAGGATTAGCATTAGCGAATAAGTCTCTTCACTTGACTGAAGTAGCCTCATAATCTGGAATCATTGTGATTACAGATTACAGAGAATTCTGAATTACAGAAATTTAGAAACTAGAATGCCTTTAGATAAATAATAATACAACCGTATTTTATGGAAGAAATGCCGCACCCATCGTACTCCTCAAAATTGGTCTGAATAAGCTTTAAAATATCATAATCGCTGCACCCGTCATAAACGCCGCACCTGTGCGGACGCTACTTTTGTCAACAGTGTCTCATTGACCTAACTTTAATCAAAGTTTTCTGAACAGTGTAAGGGTGCCTCATTTTTCAAAGCTTAAGGTTCTAAAATTTTATTTAAAATATTTAAATCAGGTTTTGTTTTAAATATTTTTATGTAATTTTGAAATTAAGTAAACGTCAATTGGTATTAAAACCATCCAGAGTGCGGGACGCGGACTCCTTTCCTTAGGCGCTCCACATTTTTTTAAGTAGTCGGTGCAACTTAGCACGCTTTTTATGAGGCTTGTCACGTTTCTATTCGAAGACCTCAAAATCTGAGTCGTCAATATCTGAATGGAAGAGTTATACATTTTCTTCGTTCACCTTATGGTTCGGTATCATCATCGGAAATGTCCCGGTTTTCATTATTGGCAAAGTCAGAAAGTTTTGCGTTTGTTGAGCAGGAGGCTTGAGAACTCTCTTAAAGAATTTTTACTTTATCCCAATTTTGCACAAAAAAGAAAAATAATAATAATTTTTTTTAAATTGTAAACGACGCACTTGACAAAAGAATAAACTTTCAAACTCATAAACGCTGCGGCGTTTCTTCCATAAAATAGGGTAATATCTGTCATTCACATGGCAATACAAAAGAGCAAGGAACTTGATAATTTAAAATAACTAAAAACATTGAGAAATATCAATTTAGAATGCTCTAAAAAATATATATTTTTTTAATAATTACATTTATTTTATACAGTGTTGCCATCTGTTGTAAATTACAAAAAACAATAACCATGCGATTTTTTAAAAATTATGCATTCTTATTTATAAATACTCAATAAATAATACAAATCACAAGAGTAACAGACATAGCATGAAAAATATTACGAATTAAACTAATTTTCTAAAAAAGAAGTTATAGTGAGAAATTTAAATAAGACTTACAATTAATTTAAGAAATAACTTTATGATTACATTAACATATTTAAAATAGTGATATATAAAGTTAACGTTATAAAAAATTAAATATATAGCACCTAGAAATACTGAAGTAAGTCACATATTAAATTCTTAAAAGAAATAATGGTACTTCTTAGTTATCCCGTCGACCAATTTCACCAAATTATATAAATCGCCAAACCACTTGCCAAATTATACACAGTGACATAATTTTTATTTTAAGTAACGAAAGAACAAATAAATTAGTAAAACATTAATAAAAATACAAATAAAACGTCAAATTAATGATTAATGGTTTTATTGGCATTTAATCTTGCAATTAATTAATTAATGGCAACCATTATTGGCATTTAATCTTACAATTTGGCGACAGTAATTTGATCGACGGGATAACTAAGAAGTACCGAAATAATAATAATAAAATCCAATTTCGCGATGTTTTGGCACCATCTTCTTATCTTTGGAGAAAGCAAAATAGTAAAATTGAAAGAAAGAAGTAGTAAATTAGTAGGTAATTAGTCTTTTCATTTTTCTTAATAGTTTTCTGAAATTCTTCCACATACATGTAATGGCACCATTTATGGTCTTTAATAGATAATAAAAACGAATAAACATATTGAAATGTCTAGATTATAGATGTTATACTGTATAACTAAATTTAAAAAAGAAACAAAGAAAAAAAACACATTTTTCTTTCAGACCTACTTATATATATATTAGGGGCGAAACTAGGGGGGGGGGGCAGAGGGGGCATGTATTTTGTAGCCAGAAAGAAATGCTGAGTAAAGTGCATTAAAATTGTCAAATAGATTAAAAAAATTTGTCTACAATATACAAGACAGCAAATGAATAACACCATTCCTTTCCTTACAATTACTTTTTTACATCCATAACTGGCCTTAGAAGGGATGAGGTCAGGTGACTGCCTGGGATAATAAAAACCAAGCATTCGAAAATTCACAAAATAAAAAGTAAGAACTTAATCATTTTTTTTGTTGTTATTTTTGTTAAAATAAATAAAAAGGCAGACATAAAGACGTGGATCGAAGTGAGTATATTTGATATTAACAAGAACAATTACACAAACATACTGAAAGAAAACAGAAAATTTACAGGTATTTATAGATTTTGCAAGGCCCATGGCAGAGAATTGGCGGCCGTGAAAGAAAGCTACATTAAACAACCAATCACAAGAAACATAGTTGTACAAAAAGAAATTAATAAGAATTTAATGTAATGCTATGATTATTTTCAACACCCGCCCATAATCTAGCATTACATCAGAAAACAAAGAAATTTCTTGAAATCAATCATTAATAATAGTATGACACAATTTAAACATTACTTGTACAAACAACAAAGAAATAATAGTTCATAAAATTTAACTTTAGGTAATGCCTTTGTAAATAAATCAGCAATTTGCATATTCGTAGGAACATATTCAATTTTGATGTTATTTTCTTTTATAATATTGCGAACAAATTTCAATTTGATATCAATGTGTTTCATTCTACCATAATTACTCTCATTACTGATACATTTTATACATGATTGATTATCCTCAAAAATTACTAAATCCTTAATATTTACAATTTCACTAGCAATATTTTTAAACCATAACAAGTCTTGCAAACTTTTAGTTAAAGCAATGACTTCAGCTTCAGTTGACGATAAAGCAACTGATTTTTGTTTATTACAACACCACAGAACAGGCATGTTACAAAACATTAAAATATAACCTGTTACTGATTTGCGGTCATTTGTGTTAGCCCCCCAATCAGCATCAACATGCATGGATAATTTAGGATCAGAATTTTGCTTTTTATACACAAGTTTTAAAGACAACGTTTCTTTTAAATATCTTAAGATTTTCTTAAGTGCTTTCCATGCAATTTCAGTAGGATTTTCTTGCAATTGACTTAAACAGTTAATAGCATACAAAATATCAGGTCGAGAAATATAAGCTAAATATAATAAACAACCTACAAGTTCACGATATGGGCCATTAAAAGGTTTACCATTTTTGAAATCAGATGGGGTGGACTTAGGAGAAATAGGAATGTCACTGGGTTTACAATCTAGCATATTAAACTTACTTAACAATTTAATTATGTAAGACTCTTGATCCATTATTAAACTATCAGAATTGAATTTCATTTGAATACCTAGAAATTCTGAAACACTTTCCGATTTTGACATGTGAAACTCGTTATGTAATAGGGAAATAACTACATTAGTTTCATTTACATCTGAACCTGCAATTAACATATCATCTACATACAAAGCAATAATTATTTTATGATCATTATTATACCGAATAAAAATACAAGGTTCATTATCACAAGATTTAAAATTTAACTTTGAAATAAATTCATGAAACCTTTCAAACCATTGTCGTGGGGCTTGTTTTAAACCATATAAACTTCTTTTAAGTTTACACTTTCGCCCACTTTTATCATCATAGCCTTGCGGCTGATCCATAAAAACAAGTTCATTTAACTTACCATTCAGGAACGCTGTTTTAACATCTAACACAAATGCATATAAGTCTTCATTTAAAATCAAAATAAGAACCAAACGTAAAGCTGGCATACTTATTACAGGGGAAAAGGTTTCACTATAATCTAGCCCTTCTTTTTGCATAAATCCACGAGCTATGAGTCTCGCCTTATGTCGACCATCTCTTTTGATGGTAAATACCCATTTGCAGGAAATAGGTCGTTTGTCAGGTGGTAATTTTTCAAGATCCCAGACATCGTTGATTTTCATACTTTCAATCTCCGCGTCCATAGCTTCTTTCCACAAGCGTTGTTCATCACTAGGGAGGGATTTGATATCATCAAACGTTAATGTTTCTTGTTGGCAAAGTAATGCTTCGTAAACTTCAGGATCTGGATACCGTACAGGTTGCTTTCTAAATCTTTCAGATTTTCTTGTTTTGTCTTCTTTCTCTTCAGGATCATCTAATTCATCACTCGTATTTTCTAGAACATCTGGATCAATTTCATTATCGACTGGTTCTGAATTTTCTAGAATGTATTGTTTCGACTGAACATTTTCCTTTTTCTCTTCGTCGAATTTCACATTTCTTGATACAGTTATGCGTTTCGTTTCAGGATCTAGTAATCTATATCCCATTGAAGAATAACCAATGAAGATCATTTGTTTAGACCTATCGTCAAGCTTCTTTCGATGAACGGAAGGAATTAACATGTAAGCACTGCATCCAAAAACACGTATGTGCTTGAAATCGGCTTCTTCTCCATATTTCAGGAAGTACGGAGTTTTGTTCTCAATAGTGCTGCTTGGCATTCGGTTTTTCAAGTAAGCTGCTGAAAGGATAGCTTGACCCCAAAAAGTCTTTGGTAAATTTGATTCAGCAATCAAAGCACGTCCTATATTCAGAAGCGACCTATTGCAGCGTTCAGCTACTCCATTCAAAGATTGCGTGTATGGAGGAGCGGGATCTATCACTATACCAAGATCTCTAGTAAAATTCACTAAATCATTAGAAAAATATTCCTTCCCGTTATCACATCTAATTTTCTTCACTGTAGGGTTGGATTTTAAGAACATTTTTAATTCTTCTGAGACTTCACTTTTATGTTTCAGTAAACGTACTTCAGTAAAACAAGAAAAATCATCGATAAGAGTCATAAAATAGCACTCGCCAGAAAAGGTTGTCGGAAAAATAGGTCCACAAATGTCACTATGAATCAAAGTCATTGGCTTGGTTTCTCTTTTTCTTGGTCCTCTTCCCATTGGTGTTGCACTCTGTTTTGCCCGAGCACAAATATCACAAAAAGAATCAGGTACCGGAAGCTTCATATCTTTCAATACTTTGTCACTCGGATGACCAAGTCTGCGATGCCAGATATCACAATGATTTTTCTTTGAAGTAAGAATGGTTTCGTAAACAGGGACAAAGTCACTTACGTATTGTCCATTCAAATCCCGTTCACCGAAGTAAAAACGGTTTCTTCCTTTTTCGATAAATACTTTTTGGTTCTTGAAAATAACTGTATAATTTGCACTTTCAATTTTCCTAACGGAAATGAGTTGCCCGTTTAAGTCTGGAACATAAAGGACATCCTTTAAAGTAATTTCCATTCCATTTGACAGTTTTCCATTAATATTTCCAATACCTTTGATTTCTAGATTCGTTGTTTTTGATGCGCATTTAATAGTTCCTGAAGAAGGTACTAAGGATGCGAAATAATTCTCATTAGAACACATATGGGAAGTTGCTCCGGAATCTACTATAAATTCATTCCTTTTCCTGGAAGCATTTCCAGCAACGAAAGAAACAGCTGAAGAGGCAAATTTTTCTTCATTTGAATTTTTAACAGCTTTACAGTTACGTTTTATGTGTCCGAATTTTCCACAAGAATGGCAAGTAATTTTCTTTCTACAATATTTCGCTGTATGCCCTTTAGAGTTGCAAATTTTACAAAAGAATTCTTTGCGAGTCGACACAAATGCAGTATTATCAAGAGCAGCCTTAGTATATACTTTTCTTTCTTTGAATCCAAAAGAAGTGCTTCAGCATCTAATAATCTTTGTGTCACGAAATCTAATGTCAAAACAGAATTCGGTTGGTTTTCTAAAGCAATCTTAACATTTTCAAATTCCTGAGGCAATGACATCAAAATATAAACAATAGTATCCGTTTCATTAACTTCTGCCCCAGACAGCTTAAGATCCGAAATTAATTTATTTATTTCATCAATGTGATTTCTCATAGAAACTGTACGATCTTTCTTAATCGTTGCCAATCTCTTCCGAATTAAAATTTGATTCACTGCACGCTTTGTATCATAAGTGCGTTCTAATTTATTCCATATTTTATGAGCTGTATTTTCATCTTGAAGTGACGCAAGAACATTATCACTTAATAATGATAATAATAAAGCGTAAGCCTTTTTTGCTTTCACGACATCGGCGGCATTGTCTAGAGCTGCTTCATTTTCCAGGAATTTTTCCAATTCTTTAGCAGCAAAAATTGCCATTACTCTTCGTTTCCATACCGAAAAAACTTTTCCATCACCTTCAAAAAGAGGGACACCGTAAACATCTTTTGAAGAATCCATTCTGCTCGATAAAATATATAAAAAGAAAGATAAAATCTTTTTCACTCAAAATCCCAGCAGAAAGGAAAAACAGAAAGATAACGGCGTCAGTATGTCTCGCAGCTCATTTCAACACTTGCTATAACCAACGCTCTGCTGTTAAAATAAATAAAAAGGCAGACATAAAGACGTGGATCGAAGTGAGTATATTTGATATTAACAAGAACAATTACACAAACATACTGAAAGAAAACAGAAAATTTACAGGTATTTATAGATTTTGCAAGGCCCATGGCAGAGAATTGGCGGCCGTGAAAGAAAGCTACATTAAACAACCAATCACAAGAAACATAGTTGTACAAAAAGAAATTAATAAGAATTTAATGTAATGCTATGATTATTTTCAACAATTTTGAGCCACACATAATTTTTAAAATTAGCATTAGGTTCAGGAAAGTATCTAGACTTATCGGCCTATAAATTGGAAGAGAGGTATAAGTGATAATTCTACAAAACTGATGTAGATATAAAAACATGGAAACATTTCAAATGTTTCATTTAAACACATTACTACATAGGTGTGATAAAATGTATACAAATGTTTTTTAAAATTAAAAACACTAGATGTTAAAATGATAAAAAGCTACTCCAAGCACTTTCAGCTAACCTTAAGCCTTTGTCAAGGCTCTTTCAGTTTAATGGATACGACCACCTGCGGGCTTCCTGAAGAGAGTTTCCGGTCAATGTGTAGCAGTGAGCGTCGAGTGTTTTTATCAGTCAATTCTCTTCTCCTTGACAAAGGCTTAAGGTTAGCCAAAAGCGCTTGGAGTAGCTTTTTATCATTTTAACCAGGGTTGGCAAGGTTTTTCCCACTCCCAGTAAATACCATGGTAAAAACCGGTATTTACCGTCCTGGGAAATACTATGTTTTTCCCACATGGGAAAAACTGATTATTAAAAACATAAATATAAACTCAAAACAACCTGAAAAAATGTCAAAATTGGGTTCCAAAAAATATCTTGAAAGTTAAAAAAAAAAAAAAAAAAAAAAAAAAGAAAAGGAAGATCTACAAAAACAGACAATGGAGTGCATTTATTTAAATATTCACACACTAGTACACAGATTCCCAAACATTTATCAATCATAATCGTATTTATATTCTTTGTCTTCCACATTGGATTTTAGCATCATATAACAAAATACTAATTTAGAGACTTTTTGTAAACCCAGTCTATTTCTAATCTTGTTTTGGATGAAAGAAAATTTAGGAAAAAAACGCTCCAAAGATGCTGATGCTGCAGGACATCCCTGAAGATGTTTTATGCAATAATTCTTATTTATTTATACAGTAGAAGATCTTTATTGTTAATTATTATTATGAATTTGTTACATTAGTTCAACTTTATCCCCTTAATTTAGAACTTTAATGAAAAGAAAAATGGTATTATTACAATATAATACTCATTTTCAAAAATGTTTAATGAATGATTTGGTCCAGGTATAGTTGACCATGTTTATAAAGTATATTTAACAATATGTGGAATAATCAATGTTATTAAAAAGTTCATAATCTGGAAAACTCCTGTGGACAAGGAATGCAGTATAAAGATACTCTAATATATTTTCATATATGTTTCAAACATATTTCGCCTTATTTCTAACCCTTTAAGACCGGACCTGCACGATCGTGCGGATTAGGCAATAACTAAAATTCTATCTTCCTGGGTTATCTATTCCATAAATGCCGGAATCGAGTGATTGTGCTGGTTAACAGAAACTATATTATATGAATTTTATCAACAGGTAGTAAATTATCAGTTACAAATTTCAGTTATATCATTGTTTAAAAAAAAACACAAAAAGCTGCCCGGTCTTAAAGGGATAAGGTAAATTTAATGATGTGCGAAATGTGACCCATATAATGCACAACCTTGCATTTTTAATTTTTCGTTATACAGATCTTCTGCTGTATTCCTTTCTTACAGAATAATTTTAAACCTAAAGGAAATTTGTAATAATTATGTATTTCCAACTTTCATTTTACACATCAGATTCAGAAAACCAGAATATTTCTTACATATTGTCATTTGGAAGTTTTTTCCAGTATTTACCACTTTTTCCTGGTATTTACCACTTTATCCCGGTATTTACCAGTTTTTCCTG
This sequence comes from Maratus speciosus, assembly GCA_963932465.1. Taxonomy (NCBI): domain Eukaryota; kingdom Metazoa; phylum Arthropoda; class Arachnida; order Araneae; family Salticidae; genus Maratus; species Maratus speciosus. The sequence continues at coordinate 345,104,277 of OZ010799.1, read as the reverse complement.
GTGGAATGGGAAAAACAAGTTTTGGACGGGAAAAAGCCAACCCTGATTTTAACATCTAGTGTTTTTAATTCTTAAAAACATTTGTATATATTTTATCACACCTATGTAATAATGTGTTTAAATGAAACATTTTAAATGTTTCCATGTTTTTATATAATAAACAAAGGTGAATCTGGCGTTCAAGATTGGACTATTTTATTAAGTCAATTTATTACAGATGTAGATAGTGCAGGAAAGTATTTTACAGTACTGGAATTCATTGTTATGCCTACAGTAAATCTTGACTTTTGTTTTGAATTCGTATGACAATGTGACCAGGGGCGTCGCCATGGGGGGGTATGGGGGGGAGCCTCCCCCCCCCAATGTATGTGAAGTTGGGAAATTTGAGCTTAGAGTTGGGAAATTCTAGATTTTTGAGACATTTTCTTTTTTTAAAGTAATAGTAAAATAATTTCGAAATTTTTATTGTTTTGGTGATTATTTTGAGTACTGCAACAGTAAACAAGTTAAATTATCAAAAGAAATACAAAAAGAAATCAGCCACACTCAATCTATCATTGTATTTTTCAGTTCTACAAAAATATTGTACATCTACCAGACTTAAATTTCTCTACTCCTGTCCATCAATAACTGACTAACCAGTTTCTTTATTTCCTCCAAAACTTTGTTCCTTTCTCAAAAATTTCCCCCTACCTCCCCTTCTCCCCACAAAAGAGAATCCAGCTATTTCAATCCAAAGGGATTGCAGCTTCTTTTGAAAATTGGAGATCACTTGTGACACAACAGAAAGGAATGTAGTAACCTACTTGAAACACAGCTATGGGTAAGAAGATTTGATGAGTTTTCACAACTTTTTTGACTAGTTTTGCGAGTTTTGGACTCGTGATTTTTTTGCCGCAAAAATTAGCTAACCCTTCGCTGTCAAGTAAAAAGCGTTATATGAGCAAATGTGGATATAAGAAGTCGTTAGTTTAGATAAATTTGTCACATTTTACTTTTATTTGTGTGCCAAAATATATATCAGTCCTGTTCGTTTGATTTAAATTTTAAGCCAAAAGTCCAGTGTTCTGTGTTTAAAGCTGTTCTAAAAAGTTACTATAAATCTCAGCACGAAGAAACCCTTCATAATAGGAAAAGAGTTTTCGTGCAAGATTTTGGAGCATCTAAAAATCCATTCGAGGATGAAAAAGGTAAAAAATGGAACAGAATTAATTTGGAACAGAATTTTAGTTTGGAACAGAAATATGACCATGAAAGCAGTCCATCAACCGAGGAAAAAATCGACATGCACTGTAACACTGACACGTTGCACTTGAATAAAATTTTGAAGAAATAAAGATTTCCTTACAGACAAGCTCACAAACTGTTATGAATATTAGGATGTGATTGGAGAAGCTGAGTTTTGAAAGCACCGTAGGAAAACGGTTTCACCAAAGGCAATAGATAAAAATAATAGGATGGCATAATGATAAACAATGGACATTGATGCACATGAGTTTTACAGTAAATAATTATAAGAAATAGAAGAAAATTTCGGGAATTTAGTAAAGGCCTTAAATGACAATGTTCCCTATATCAAGAGAATATTGCAGCAATGCATTCCAAATTTAAACTACAATTGTGCAAGGGAAAAGTTAATAATGTCTCACCTGGATATGAGAAACCGGATGTACATGACTTGCAGAGTCAAATAGAAATAAACGAAATCCCAACTCACTTAACAAACCTTTTACTCATGCCATGAAATTCAAAGACTATTTGGGTCACGCCGTCAAACTATATACTCGTACCTTAACATTCACAGCAGCTTATCTTTATGGCATTGCATCTAATGAAAGAATCTTTAGTCAAATAAAAAATTAAAAAATATATATTGCAAGCTACAATGAGGGATGACAGACTTGACAGCCTAATGCTTTTAAAATGTGAAAGTGAAATAGGGAATTTTATTAAACTAAGTGATGTTATTAACAGGTGGGCTTCTTTGAAGACCACAAGAATTAATATTAAGGGAAAACTAGTCGGATGTGCCAATCCCCAAAATTTTTTCTACTCCATACATGTTAATGCCTCAAAATTTGCAATCACAGTGCCAAAATTAAATGACAATTCTTTGCCTATAATAACAAACTCTAAAGGTATAGATTTGTTGAATTGTGTGCATTTAAAAAGGAGATATAAGCATAGCATTTTTCAAACAAATCATTGAATTTTGGCACCCAGCCTCTTAGATGTCTGCAACCAAAATTCCTTACTCAAAGTACACAAAAGCGATAGCTTTGGACAGTATAGACCCAAGCCTAATAAGGATCTATTTATGTGGAAGTGCTACTTATGTGGAATATGAAGTTTGACTAAATTCCGTGCATTAGTTTTTGCGATACAGCTATCGCAAAATCGTGAAATATGCTGCATAGCTGCGCCACCTGCTATATGATATACATAAAAAGCAGTGGCGTGGCGTGAAAATTTTCGGTGGTCATCGCAATTATTTAAGTTTGTGGTGAAAAATTATTAACTCTAAAATTCAATGGTTGAATGTTCAAAAAAGAAACTTTAAATCTTACCTTCACTTATACATGAACTCCAAATGTTCTGCTAAAACTGGATCGTAGAGTTTTAAAAGCTTATTAAGAGTTTTAAAATATTGCTTGGTCATCGCCGCATCCAGCGATGACCGGACGCCACGCAACTGATAAAAAGCTAATCTGCATCAAATTATGTCAATGTTTAACAGAATATGACGTTTGATCAAATTCCGTGCAATAGTTTTTGAGATATAATTATCGCTAAAATCATGTAATATGCTGCATAGCTGCGGCACCTGCTGTGTGATATACATAAAAAGCTAATCTGCATCAAATTATGTCAATGTTTAACAGAATATGACGTTTGATCAAATTCCGTGCAATAGTTTTTGAGATATAATTATCGCTAAAATCATGTAAATCATGAAAAATGCCGTATAGCAGTGCCACCTGTTGGACGATTTACACCAAAAACAAATCAGCACCAATTTTTATCAAGGTACAGTCAAACCTCGTTAACACGAACTACTTTTAATATGAACAAAAACAGTTTCCCTTAGAGTGTTCGCGTTAACGAGGTTCGACTGTATAAGTGAATCTCTAAAGTTTTATTAAATTTCGTGCATTAGTTCTTGTGTTAGAGCGCCCACAAAATTTGTATCACATATAGACAGACAGATATTTTCTAAAAACAGTCGAATCGTGTTCAGGACTTACTAAAACGTATAAATCAGTCTAAAACCGGAAGTCGAATTTTTTCACGAATCCAATACTTTCTTCTTGTAAAGATAGAAGAAAGTAAAAAGTGTATTTATTTATTTAGTAAACAAACCCATAATTAGAATTTTTATGTTTTCAGTTTCAGAATTTTTCTTTGGAAAGGAATTTTTTATGCAAAAGTATCATTATAATTATTACACACGCTGTGCATATCATTTTAGTCGAAAATTGGAGCAATTTGTTTCAAGTTGGGAAATTTTCGAATTCTCCGCCCCCCCCCGAAAAAATATCTCTGGCTACGCCCCTGAATGTGACTCATATCACTATGACTTAAAATGCCTCAATTGTAATCATTTGTAATACTACAACAACAGTAAAATCTGAAAAAAATGAAATCGGTCTATAATGGAATCTTGTCTTAAAATGAAAAAACTACACTTTCTTCCCAACAGAAAGAATACCAACCATTATACCTGCTAAGACGAAAATCTGTATAAAGTGTATTTTTTCCGCTTCGCTTCGATTTCTTTTTTCCAGCTTTTAATAAATAAATATTTGACAAAGCTGATTATGTATTTCATTATTATGTATTTTACCGTTAGACATTTAAAATTTTTAAATAAATCCGCTAATAAAAACTTTGTAAACTTCTCTTTGAAAATTTACTTTGCAGAAGAAGGGAAGGGGGGCGCCAAAATCCATGTTTGCCCCAGATGACAAAAAAGCTAGTTTCAGCCCTGATATATATCATCTATATTCCATATATACAAAAAAAACAATGTTTGGTTAAATGTTCTTTATACATATCTACAATTTTTGACTGCTTTGAGCGAAACTTCATATACATATGCTTTAGAAGAAGAGTAAAATTACTGGCTACTTTAAAAAATTTTCAGACCACAATTTACTCTTTTTTTTTCAACTACCTGCCACAATTTAACTGTATAGAAAACTTTTTTTTTTTTTTCTAATGCAATCTTTTACTTTTTTTTTTTTTTTTTTTTTTTGCTACAAAGAGAAACTGCATATGAATAATATTTTTATAAGCCAAAAAAAATTCAGACTCACTTGCTATATTTTCATATCCGAAATCGACTTCATTCTGAGCAGATAATACCGTAAAATACCGTTAATCTGCCCGCCTAAACACGACGGAAAATCGTAAAAAAATCGGAGGGGCGCATACACGGTATTAAAATTGTAGTAATGATATCTATGGGTGGTGAGTGGGGGATGGCAATGGCCGATCGTCGTAAAATATGCATTATTTTAATAAAGTGAGAAAAGAAAAACATTTTGAAAAAAAAAAATTATATACAAAATAGAAAAAGAGTATAACTTCACGATTAACAGCGATTTCAAATTATAGAAAATTCTGGATTTCAAAATCTTTGAAACTGGAATGCATTTAGATAAATAATAACACTAATATCTATCATAAGATAAATAACAACACTAATATTTGTCATTAATGTGGTAATAGAAAAATAAAAGGAACTTAATAATTTAAAATAATTAAAAAACACTAAGAAATTGAGTTTGAAAATGTCCTGAAATTCTTTCTAAAACCAGTAACATTTTATGCAGTGTCGCCATCTGTTGTAAATTAGGGACATTAAATAAGCGGGTTTTTTTTTTTTTTAATCATCATTTTTTATCTATAAAGGCTAAATAAATAATACAAATCACCATAATAACATGAAAAATATTGCAAAAGAAACTAATTTTTTTAATAAAAAAAAGAAATGTGCTATAATGGGAAATTTAAATCAGACTGACATACAATTAATTTAAAAAAAAATACTTTATCACTACATTAACTCATTTTAAATAGTGATATATAAAATAAATATTATGTATATCACCTTCAAATATCAAATTAAATCACCAATTCAATACTTAATAATAAAATAAATAATACAAATAAATCCGATTTCGCGTTATTTTGGCGCCATCTACCATAACTTAGAAGAAAGAAAACCAACAGGATATGAAATTCCGAAAGTTACTAAAAAAAGGTTGTATGTTGTTATTATCACTATTATTTTATATATTTAGTAATAATAATTCACAAGGCTAATGGTATTATGAAAAATATTAATTATACGTATAAATATGAAGTTATATAGCTGTACAGGATGGAAGTACCGATAGGTAGTTCGATAACAGGAATCGATTCTTAATCGAATCGTAAAAGGAATAACTGAACTGCGTTTACGGCTTCCTCTGAGGTTTACGACGATATGAAAACAAACGGTAAGTGCAAACGCTGAAAGGAGATTTGAATAAACAGAAAGAAATAAATGAAATCAAAGGTAAGTAGAATAATAAGACTTAGTTGAAAAGAAAAAGTAAAGAAATGATTGAAATTGATCTTGACGAGCACACCAAAATTTTTTTGTGGGGAGGGCACTTTCTCGGGATTTCTTGAATTTTCCAATTTGTTTACAAAGTAGGAGGGGGACGCTTAATCGGGAAGGGCAGATTAACGAGATTTTATGGTATGCATTTTTCAAATATAAAATTAAAAACTTTTACAATAAGCACATTAACAGGATGTAGTGTAGCTTCATTTAAATGTATTTGGAGTGAAAATATCTGCTTATAATACAGACATCTTATTTTCAAGAAAAATAGTCAGGTAATAATCTCCTAAATGTGACGTCACTTTCCATGAAATTCTTTTAGTGTGAAGCTGTGAAGCCATACTGACTCTAAGCAAATGTTTTTTTTTTTTAGTCAGTTCTTTCTCGTTACAAATAAAACTTCACAATTGAAAGCATACAGAAAATGAAGTCATTTTCATGCAATTATTGTAGCTTTAAGTTTTTATGATTGAAAATGTATTTTTCATTTAAAAATATTGCCATACAAAATAGAATTTCACTAAATGATATGCCATTTGTTGAATTTTTTTCCCATATTATCAAGGAAATCAGCAGGTCTCCCAGCCTTAAGAGCGCTTAGAAAGATTTTCGTTTAAATACATAAAATCACTCAACATTGATTTCAGGTATATTTAAGGTTATTATCATGGTCCTGGGCAATGCCAGGTGGTCAGCTAATAAGTAATATTTCTAAGAGAGATATCAAATTTTCTGGTTGACCTTATTTCTATAACCCTGAAATGGCATTTTCCTAAGCAACAATAGCAAACTACTACAACAATGACAATTTCCCATAAAAATAGTATGGGTTCTCCTCATCTCCGATTCGAAATATTTTTTATCCCTTGCAGTTTGAAACTGAATGAAATGCAAGAATATAATTTGCTAACAAACTTTCTCCTTGTATGATGTCACCGTGCAGGGGCGTAGCTACAAAAAAAATTTCGAGGGGGGGGGGGGGGGGGGGAGGAGAAGAGTTCAAAAATTTCCCAACTTATAATTCAAAATATTTCCCAACGTGAAAAAAACTGCTCTATTTTCTAACTACATTTTACATTAGTTTTTACAGGGTTATCCAAAGACGGTCCTCTATGGGGTTTTGGGAAAAAATCTTCGCTGAAATATATGACCTATACCAGGCATGGCGAACCTTTTTACGAGTGCGTGCCAAATATTCACAAACAATTTCTATCAACAGTGTAACGTACCAAACTTTTACATAAAATAATTGTGCAGCTTACGATGTTTATACAAAACACTGGTTAGAAAATCAGTTGCTTTCATACAGTAATAATCAATAGTTAAAAAATATTAAAATTCAAAATTCATTTTCTCTGTATATTGGATTCAGCCATTAAATTAATGAAATTTCAATTCCTAAATATGATTCATTTATGTGGTGCGTATTTTAATAAGGAAAAAAAAAAGAATATGAATTTATATCTTAGTAACTTTTGACTTATTATTAATGCAACATCTCACTTATAATTATCCAATTAAACAATACAGTTATAATGCATTGATGAGTTTAATGCTGCCATATGTTTGATGGAGAAGGTTTTATACCTGGAACATATTTTGTTATTTTTATAAATATACATAACTTAATTGGTGGGTCCATTTGCCATTTTATTAGACTGATTCTCTAATGAAACTCATTTAAGAGGTACAGCCTTTTAAAATTCATATTAAAAGGCAAAATACATGATGCAAACGCTGCATAGCATCATAGGAAATGAAATTTATCTTGATGTGACAATTTATGCAAAAATAATTGCATGACCAAAGTTTATAGTTAAGTGACTCACTTTTAAGTTCTACAGAATTTCCAGAACCCACGTAAAATATAGTCAGTGTTTTCAAACTACAGGCTTGGATGTATCACTACTTCCAAAAAAGATGTTCATAAAATTTCATTTCATCATTTTTGAAATTAAAAAAGACGAATAATATTATTGCAGTATTTATGAATTTATGTATTAAAATAATTGCAGCATTTATGATAGTCTATCCATATGGAAAAACAAAACAGAAATAAAAGATTAATTTTATCCATATACTGATTGTCTAATTTAAATTTTTTGCGTGCCTGAGAAATTATCTTACGTGCCAACTTTGGCACGCGTGCCATGGGTTCGCCAACTCTGACCTATACTATATATACTGTTTACACACCTGCAGTTTCAGGTTAATTCCTCATGTATTTTTCTAGATATTTAACAAAATGTCTAAAATCGCAAGTGACCGGTCACCTTTGGCCATATAGTGTATTAAGCTAAAAGTTGGAAACCAAGTTCCTTTCACAAATCTAAAAAAAAAAAAATGCTGCAGAGTGCAATATAGCACAAAATTAGCACTCGCCAAGTGTCGAGTAACACTTAAAATGTGGCGATTAACTTTATTGTCCTCACTCGCCAAACTCAATGGTTGAAACATCGATGCGAGGGAGGAAAGGGGTGAAATTAGTTCAGAATTTACGGCGTCCAGATCGGCGATTCCCGAACGTAAGAAAAAAAAGAAGCAGAGGCGATTCTGCCCTGAATTTTCCGAAAATTTATGGTATTCGGTTCCAAAAATTTTTAAAAAAATCGGTCATCAGTCCAAAAATTCGAACATAAAAATATCGTTAATTTCGATATGGTTGCCGAAAAAAAATGAATTTTGTCAATCGTTCGCAGAAAAAAAATCACCAATTCCGTCAAAGAATAACGAAAAAACGTTAATTTCGTCCAAGAACCATGCAAAAAATCCAAATTTCGTCAAAAAATCGCGAAGAAAAACGCAAATTTCATCAAAGGATCGCAAATAGAATCATAAAATTCTTCAAAGTATCGCGGAAAAACGCAAATTTCGTGAAAAGATCGCAGAAAAGTGCAAATTTCGTGAAAAGATCATGGTATAAACGCAAATTTCGTGAAAAGATCATGGTATAAATGCAAATTTCGTGAAAAAATTGCAGAAAACCACAACTTTTATCAAAAGATCGCGGATAAAACACAAATTTCGCGAAAAGATTGCGGCAAAAACACAAATTTCGTGAAAAAATCGCGAAAAAAACCCGCAAATTTCGTGGAAAAATCGCGGTACAAATGCAAATTTCGTTAAAAATCACGGAAAAAACACAACTTTTGTGACAAGATCGCGGAAAAACCGCAAATTTCGTCAAAAGATCATGGACAAAACACAAATTTCGCAAAAAGATTGCAGATAAAACATATTTCGTGAAAATATCCCGAAAAAACACAAATTTCGTGAAAATATCCCGAAAAAACACAAATTTCATGAAAATATCGCTGAAAAAACGCAACTTTCGTTGAAAATATCATGGAAAAAACGCAACTTTCGTCGAAAAATCGTGAGAAAAACGCAAATTTCGTGAAAATATCGCAGAAAAAATGTGAATTTCGTCAAAAGATCGCGAAAAAAGCGCGCGAAATTTGTTAAATGGTCGCAGAAAAATACATAGTTAGTGCAGGGAGGGGGGGGGGGGGGGATTCCACCTCTGCTGTAACCTTTCTTAAAATTTGCTATGAATTTATTTCATTGCAATTAATAGTAAAAATAAAATATTCGAGATTTTAATAAAATAATTCTTAAAATATATTTCAATTTTCTTGTCTCTTTTATACATTGCATTAAGTGTGTATAAAAATCTTCAAATATGTTTTTCACTTTTATTTTGGAAGCAGTAATTTCTTGGTTATATTTTTCTATTACATGTTAATGCCAGTGTTTTTTTTTTGGTTTTGTTTTTGAGTTGAATGTAATTATATCGAATGGTAAGTGAAAGATATTAATAAATTACAATGTTGATGGTTAGAAAAAACACAATTTTGTATGGAGCGTACATAAATTTGTTACTGGCCAGTGAAAAAAATCAGTGTACTGGCCAGTGGCCAGTGAGTAAAAATGTTAATTTTGACCTATAGAGTGCAACAAAAAGTCTAAAAATCGCTGTTTGAAATCCGAATAAACTTTATTGAGAAGAGGACAACATTTGCTATACCGAGCTAAAACATTTAAGTTGAATTCCTTTTATTAATATGGAAAAAAGTCACAAAATTCAGAAAAACATCAAATATTGCATAAATTTTTTAAATTTTTTCTTTTGTTATTGTGATGAATTTTTTTCCTTTAAAAAAAAAATCCTTTATATTTGTTTTAGTAATATCTTTTTTTAAGTATTTCAAATGCTTTTTTGATGTTTATAATTCTCCGGGAGAAGGAGAAAGGAGGGGAGGTTAGGTTTTTTTTCTTTTGTGATAAATAAACTGCAGATGAACCAAAATTTGTAATCGCTGAGATCAAAAGGATTCCGGATATTGGACTTTGTACTGTAATAATAAAATGATTCACAATCGGTAAATAGCCAAACATAATTTTTGGCGCGCTTTAGCAATAAAAATACTCTGCATGGTCAAGGTTGAAATAAATGGTGCATTAGCATACATAGTGTTGGTATAACAGAAAAGTACTGAAATAACTCTACAGGGGTGCAGAAAATGCTTCTACTCCCAACATTTCCCCCAATCCACATGAAAATTTCCCCAAAATTTTATGGTATGTTATAGGTAAATGGTGTATTACCGTAGGGATAGAAAATTTATTTTTCCAATATTTCTCAACTTATGCGTGCGAGTATGTATGGCAGGAGTGATTCTGAGTGAAAAAAAAATTTCTGAAATTCACAGCAAATTTTCTGAAAGGTTACAGCAGAGTGGGGGAAATCCACTCCCAGAACTAGCCTATGTTTTTTTTCGTGGCCCTTTGACGAAATTTGCATTTTCTCGCAATCTTTTGACAAAATTTGCGGTTATTTCGCCTTCCTTTTGACGAAATTTGCGATTATTTCGCCCCTTTTGGCGAAATGCGCGGTTGTTTGGCAATCTTTTGACTAAATTTGCGTTCATTTTGCTATCTTTTGACGAAATTTGCGAGAATTTTTCGCTTTCCTTTGACGAAATTCGCGGTTATTTCACCAGGTTTTGACGAAAATCGTGGTTATTTTGCCTCTTTTGGCGAAATTCGCGATCTTTTGACGAAATTTGCAATTGTTTTGTGATCTTTTAACGAAATTTGCAGTTGTTTCGCGATCTTTTGACAAAATTTGTGGTTGTTTCGCGATCCTTTGATGAAATTTGTGGTTCTTTTGCGATCTTTTGACGAAATTAGCGATTATTTTGAGATCTTGTGACGAAATTCGCGTTTTTTCCGTAATTCGTGGACAAAATTCGAGGTATTTTTATGTTCGAATTTTCAGATTGATAACAGATTTTTTTTTTTTTTTCGGAACCGAATGCCTTAAATTTTTGGAAAACTCTGACCAGAATTACTCCTTATATGGTACATATTATTCTGAAATCAATTTTGTGAAGGTCGCCATACGGATCTTTTTATTTGTCGAGAAATTTTTCTATCTCAGGGAATTATGGAATTCGTTGTTAAAATTGAAATCAATTGTATATGTTTCTGTAAAATTTCCCCAGTTGGTTAAAATTTCCCCCGATCCTAGATCGCCGGATCGGACATATTCTGCACCCCTGTAACTCTACTGATGCTAAAGGTTGAAATAACCTAACGGTACAGTGCGGGACCTTTTTTTTGGCTTGTTTTATGTGGTCAATTTTCTGTTGCACAACAAGAAAATGCAATGTTAATAAAGGATTGACCCTGACATGTTTATCACCTCCCCTCAGTAGATTTTCTTTTGTTGATTTTATGCCCTTTGCTTCAAAACATTTGAAGAGAAATAGAAAAGGTCACAAATAGGGTTCATTGATATGGTCTTTCCTGAAAAACATTTTTACCTATTCTGTTAAAAGAGACATAATAAATATGTATCAACACCTTTATTCAGATGTTATTTATTATTAAACATTCCTAAAATATATTTTACTAACTAATAAAATATACCTTACTAATATGTAACATCTTATTATTTCCATAATATAAGCATCTTCAAACTACTGTTGTGTCTTACCACAACCAGAGTTGGGCAAAATACATCAAAAAACCATTTTTGATACAAAATACAAAATACATTGGTTTTAGAACCTAAAATACAAATTACAAAATACTTTCCAAAATCAAAAAGTTCCAAATACAAAATACATGTATTTTCAAAATACATTTAAAATACAAAATACATTTCGAAATTTCAAAAATTTATTGATGCAAAATGTTTTTATTTTTTATTTTTATTTATTTATTTATTTATTTATTTTTTTTTTTTGGGGGGGGGGGTTATTTTGCAGATTAAAGAATAGGGAGGAGCGTTTTCATGCTTCCGTAAGAGGGTGTCCCAACGGGCTACCCCATTGGCAGTGAATTTGTCACTGAATTAAAATTACTGAAACATTCATAACATACGGAATACCTTCATCATTTATATTATAAAACTATATTATATTATTATCGTAAATAAATATGTTCTTGATATTTTTTCAATTAATTTAAAAGCCAAATATTACACAATTTGAAACTCTCTGTATAATGAACATTGACCTCGGACTCAAACTTTTAATACTTAAATAATAACATCAGTTAATAATGAATAAACGTCTTTGATTATTAGTTATAAAATCATACAAAGTAATGTTCTAATAATATTTTCGATTTTATTATAAACAAACACATGCACAGCGCATTTACATAATGTGCCTTTGTAAGATGTATGTGCTTATGATTAATTAAATTAATAACATATTTGACATATAAATAAAATTTCTAAACTATCGTAATGCTAAATGTGTAATTTATTAAAGATCGTCCTCTGGTGGCGAAATTCTGAACTATTATATATATATATATATAATGGTTATAATATATATTTGCTTAAACAATTTCCCATCTCTTTATAATGTCTTTCACGAAATTTCACAACTTTATGAACAATAGTTTTGTCTGTAGACAAATGTAGGGTCGTTTAATTATGGACACCCTGTACATATGGATACTATATATTAATTGACGAATATTTCCATTTTCGCTTTCTGTTGAAACTTTAAAAAAAATCGAAATATGGTTTTGGACTGAAAAAATTTCTCAGTTAATTTATATCTTCACTGTGTTTATTTTTTTTCACAATCTATATTATAAAGCAAAAAAGATGACTGTGAATAATTCTAATGTCATATCAATGGTGACAATGACCTAAATAAACATTTTTTTTACTTTTTCCTTTTTTTTTATTTTCTTAAATTTTGTAACTTCTCATCTAAATATAGCAATAATTGCAATTGTTACACTCTGGAATAGGAAAAAAGCAATTTCTTTAAAAACTGTATCTTAATTTACCCAGTTTTTGGAGATTTTAAAAATAATTTTCAAGTTTAATTTTCTTTAAAACTTATCTCGCAAATATTCGTGCGGCCCAATTACAGAAGATTAACCCTTTGTACTTAGAATAACGTTGCGTTTCAGAATTTGTATATCAAAATACTTTTCATGTATTGTAAGAGATTTGCCAAGTCCTATATTGAGTATATTGAGTCTCTTACGGCATTATGTTTAAAAAATAATTGAAATTATGGTATTAAAAATATAAAAGTACACTGATACATGGCTACTGGGGAAAATATTTTTTATGTACAAAATATTCAACTAGTATTCAAACGAAAAATAGTGTACAGCAAAATATAAAAATATTGAACTTAGAGAAATACTTAAAAATGTGAACTAATGAAACCATTTGAAAATTTCTTCACCTGTTATTTCAAAATGTGAAAATATTAAAAATATGTTGAAATATAAAATTGGTGAATTGTAAATATTAAATAATGTAATAAAAATATTGATATAACTATGAAAATAAAGAAAAATAATATTTTGAAGTCTATTTACATGGAAGCCTACTTGTAAGGTAAGTAGTATTGATCCTACACCGTTGACGGTTTTAGCAAAATCCTAAACCTTTGAAGGTTTTAGCAATCCTAAACCTCAGGGAGGTTTTATCAAAAAGAAAAAAAAAGAAGAAAAATGAGCATGAAGTTATTTTTTATGTGAAGATGCAGATGCAATTTACCGGTAAGCAAAGGTATTTACTATTTTGCAGACTGGGGTATTTATTTCCCTCAGTGGCATTAATAAATCCAAGTCACAATTGAATAAACTACATCTACATCTCGCTGTTAGCTCATAAAAATTTTCCTATTTTATGCAAGTCAAAAAGTCAAAAAACATTTTTCCTTAAAAATTAAGGCCAGAACGCTTTGAGTTTTCCTTGCTAGTTTTTACGCAAATAGTAAAAATCTTTTAATTTTTAAGTATTTTACTACTGGCTAAGGGAAAAAAAATTAATAAATAAAACAGAAAAAAAACTAAATAAAACAAACAAAAATTTAATAAAATAATAGCCCCTGGTTCAAACAAATAGGATTATGACACTGCTTTTGAAGCACATGGCAACCAGTTGACAAATTTTTGAATGATCTTGTATTTTGTTGAACCCCTATTTTATCAACAGTTGCCACATTTGCTCAGATTGTGCAAGTCACTGAATCCCCTTTGTCTGCTGAGGGGTATTTTCGGTGGAAGTTACTTTAAAAAAAAAATATTTTGTTTAAAGACTTAACGGGGTGGAATCATGGTCATCTTTAAAAATTGAATGTGTGGAATTAGACACTAGTGGATTTACCATGGTTAAAATGGGGTTACCACGGTCATGTCTAAACCAATGACAGAATTATTGAAACTATTTTTAACATGGTGGGGGCGGGACCTTCACCTGTTTTCTAAAAGTGACAGGGGTTAAATACCTGCTCATATTTCGTTTTTAGGCAATGGGATTTATTTAAAAAAATACCGGATAACAATACTAAAAATTAAAAACTCAAATACTAAAATATAACATAAGGTAAAATATGACATTCAGCTATACACAAAAATATATAAATGAATAATGATGGGCATAAAATTCTATATATAAAAACTAATACTTGAAAAACTGATTGATCCAGTGTTGATTTCAGGGGGTGGCCCGGGGGGGACATTCCCCCCCGGAGCAATGAGATGTCCCCCCCAGAAGATTTGAGATTTTGTGTTTTCAATTAGGGATGCACCGGATATTGATTTTGCCGGATATCGGATACCGGATATCCGAAGCTCCTTTGCCTGCCGGATTCGGATATCCGGCCGGATATCCGATCGGATATCCGGCACTAGATATGTTTTTAGTTATATGGTGAATTATTTCCTTATATAACGCCATCTCAGAACAATGAATTACAAACATGTTTCACACATCATTAAAACATTTTAAATGTATTGAAATATAATTTACAAAAACTATATCTCTTTGAATATCAGGGCTTGAAATTCAAGTTTTCCCCTGGAGGGGAGTTTCCCACCCAACATTTAAAAATGCAGGGGAGTTGAACTGTTAGAAAGGGAAAAAAAATCTTTAAACCCTGTTATTTTTTATGTGCCACTTAAAGAATTACATTTATACAGACATGACAAAATACCATTAAAATAATTTAAATTAACAACTCAAGATAATTATCCAAAATGTTTATTTTTATAAAAACAAAGGAACAGAATCAAGTTTTATATATATACCATGTCTATCTTTCAACTTTCACCCAATGTTATGGGCAATTAACAATTGGGTTCCTAAATGAATTTCTTAATTTAGATTTTATTCCATTTTGCGTGATTTAGCCTCTTTCACAAGTTACACTTTTGACAAACAGCACAGACCAACTTTTACAGTGATGCCGCTGTACTTGAAAAAACCTGGGTCCCCGGGACCCAGGATTTCCAAAAATCTGGGTCCCTTTTTTACAAAAGCGGGTCCCCATCAATAATAATTTATATTTTAAAGGAACAAATGAAACTTGTTTATTTGGAAAATATAAATGAAATGCATTAATTATTGTTTTAATAATAATTAAATAATGAATTAAAACAAGTATTATTTGCACTCAAATAAGATATTTTAAAAAAATATTTAGAGAAATTTTCTTTATTTTTTTAAAAGTAGAAATGCAAGATACAATTTTAATTGTAAAATAATGTTTATTTGAGAGTAGAAGATACCAAGTTCCACTAACAAGTATAATGTTCGCATTTCTTTTAAAAAGGAGCAAGCTATTTTTTCGAGATCTTTTGACGAAATACACTGTTTTGTCTCAGCCCTTTTACGGAAATAGCGTTTTTTTTCGCGATATTTTCATGATTTGTGCTTTTTTCGCGATCCTTTGACGAAAATCGGCTTTTTTATGCTATTTTTGACGACATTCGCTATTTTTGGGGGATCCTTTGACGAAATACGCTATTTTTTCGCGATCCTTTGACGAAAATCTGCTTTTTACCGCGATTTTTTGACGAAATTCGCCACATTTTTTCGCGATCTTTTAACGAAATACGTTAATTTGTCGTGACCCTTTTACAAAAATCGCGTTTTTTGCAATATTTTGATGAAATTCGCACTTATTTCCGCGATTTTTTGATGAAATTAGCTTTTTTTCGCGATCCTTTGACGAAATACGCTATTTTTTCGCGGTCCTTTGACAAAATTCGGCTTTTTTCCGCGATTTTTTGACGAAATTCACTATTTTTTTTAAACGAAATACGCTAATTTGTCGCGGCCCATTTACGAAAATCGCGTTTCTTCGCAATATTTTGATAAATTTATGCTTATTTCCGCGATATTTTGATGAAATTTGCGCTTATTTCTGCGATATTTTGACGAAATTCGCTTTTTTGCGATTCTTTGACGAAATACGCTATTTTTTCGCCGCCCTTTTACGAAAATCGCTGTTTTTGCGCAATATTTTGATGAGATTTGTGCTTTTTTCGCAATTCTTTGACAAAAATCGGCTTTTTTCAGCGATTTTTTGACAAAATTACGCGACCCACGGGACGCGTAAGAGCTATTTTTTTGCGTTCCCACTCCGATTTTTCGCTTATTTTACACGCTATAGCGCGTCTGCGGCATCCCTGTTTTATAACTTTAGAAATTATCGGAAACGCATGGTTATGCTCTGTTAAAAAATTTTAGAAAACTTTGCAAAATCTGATATGCATTAATTTTTAACAGTAAGTTAAAAAAGCATGAATAATGCATATCAGTGATTCTATTGTCAATATCCTACGGTGATTGTATGTCACTTCTGAACAAACTTGTTTTATTATATTTAGTCAAAACTGTAGTCCCTGGTATTTTTGTTAATTGAACTTATGTTCTATGCATTGGAATTTTAAATCCATATGCAAAGTTTGAAAAGGAAATAGTCATTGATTTTTTCTATTACACGATAAAAGGTTGATTTCAAAAAGTCATGTCCGAATCTGTGAATTGCAAGAATCAACTAGTTTGTTATTCCTAAACATGTTTTTTTAAGTTCAACCAAATTTTTTTTTCTTCATGTGCACCACAAGTGTAATCTCATTTTGTAGAGTGCTGACTATTGGCCAATTTGGTAGGGATTGCTCTCCGGTGGCCATTACTGCCCTTTTAGTTATTTGCTATTTTGGCCATAGGGAAAAAACATCGCAAAATACATAAATCGGTCATTAAAAAAAATATCGCCGATTTCGTCAATCATGGTGAAAATAAATAAAAAAATTTGTCAACCGGTCGCAAGAAGAAAACTGAAGTGCAGGGGAAATCGGCAGCGGGAAAATATCACAAAATTCGTCAATCGATCTGTCATGAGCAAATATCGTGAAATTTTTCAGCCGGTCACAGAGAACAAACGCAAAAATTTTCAATCGGATGCAGAAAAACAATCGTTACTTTCACCAGTATGTCGCAAGAACAAACAGGGAAATTTGCCAATCGGTCACAGAATAAAATTGCTATATTTATCAATTGATCTCGAGGAAAAAAAAAATCATGAAATTCATCGATCGGTCTCTAGAAAAAATTGTGAAATTCGTCAGTCGGTCATGGAGAAAAAGCGCAAAATTTTTCAGTCAGATGCAGAAAAACAACCATGAATTTTGTCAATCTGTCGTAAGGAGAAACTGTGAAATCTACCCATCGATAGTAGAAAATATCACGAAATTTGTCAGTCGGTGCTAAGACTTGCTCGTCGTTTTACAAAGAAACATTTTCGGAAAATGATTTTTTGGAAACAGAAGCCGCCCACTCACAATAGGGCATAATAAATAGGGCACAAATCCTGCCATCCCGCTTCGAAATTCAAGCCCTGTATCTGCCATTCAAGCCCTGTAATGTATATTAATAATATTGCATAAAAATGTAATTTAAACATTAAAGTATTCTGTTTATTTGTACAATGAAATGCTGATAATTGCGACTGGATTTGAATATAGGATTGCCTATATCGATAATTGCTAATAATTAATTTGTACGATGAAATGCCGATAATTTGTACAACAAATTTTAACCAATTAATATGTGTACAGACTTAGATAAAATGTAAAACTGTCTGCGAACTCAAATAATTTCTTTAAAATTTTCTGCGAAAAAAACGCCCCGCTCCTCCCGAGACCTATATTGCCACCAACAGCAAAAATGAAAAGTTATATACAAGCACATAAACATTCGCTAAAATTTCCAACCAAATAAACTTTATTTAAAAAGAGATCAACATTTAACATTTATTTTTTAACACAAAATTTATTTTTAATCTGTTAAATTAATCTGCAAAGCCTAACATAATCTGCAGCACCCGCATCGGTGCTGCACTGTTTCTGCTACCGGCCCTGGCAGGAGGGGAAAAAAAAGGAATTGTACCCGCTGTTCCGGCATAAGCACCGCATGTACAATATTTTTAAGTTTTTAACTCGTATGAGCCACGGCGCTTCTTCCAAAAAATACTGTACTATGGTACATAGCAAATACTTTCTAGCAAACTTTTTTTTTTTTTTTTTTACTCCAGTTGAAAAATAGTCTACAGACCTCGTCAATAGTCTGCAACGTGCGTTACACCGATTCTCCGCCTGGGGGTCTTGTTAATTTCTTTTTTCAAATAAAGAAACTTGTAAAAAAAAAAAAAAAAAAACCATCAAAACTGTCTGCAAACTGTGAAAATTTTCTGCGAACGGCGTTCGCGTGTTCATCTATATTATCTGACTCTGTATGTGTATAATTGTAGAGTATTTTAACAAAGAAATACTACATACTTTCTTTTTATAATTTAAACATAAAATATCTACTAATACACCCATGATTAAAGAGTTATTTTCTCCAAACACAGGTTTAGTTGATGCCCTTTTTCTGTTTTAATTATTTAATATTGTTTTTGCTGTAAGTCACGTTTAGTTTTATTTTAAGTTAAATTATTTTTATATTTAAAAGTAAAAAGAAAATTACTTTTAATTTTAAATATTTATAATGAAGTTACAAAAACAACTAGTTGGATTTGCCAATCACAAAACTTTTTTCTATCTCATACATCTTAATATTTCAAAAAGTAGTTCCAAATATTAATACTTCAATATTATTAGTTCAATATTATACCAACTTTGATTTTGGTCTAAAATTTCTGCTTCAGTCAATTAATCAGAATAAGAATAAGTTAATCTCGATCATATTTATTAAAATCTAAAATTTTTTTGTTATTCTGTTGCACATCAGCTGTTTGTGAATAGCCAGCTTAGCAGGATGCAAAGTTCCCTTCGCTTCATAAGCCGCCAATATACAATACAAAAAAAAAAAAAAAACTGCGAAAAATCGAGAAAATTTTACCAAAATCTCTGTTGCAGTGCCACCTTCTGGCAGAATATTTCCAAATTCAAGGAAAAACTGCTGGCCATAGTCAAAAATATACACCACAAAATTGGTTCAATTCTATGCTTAACTTCATACACTTTTCAATGGTAAAATAATGAAAATAACACAAAAATCCGTATTATAGCGCCCCCTTCCAGCAGAATATTTTCAAATTGAAGAAGGACCTGCTGGCCATAGCCAAAAACATACCCCCGAAAAATTGGTTCAATTCTATACATAACTTCATACACTTTTCGATGGTACAAGAATGAAAGTGGCACAAAAATCGCTATTGCAGCCCCCCCTCCCTTCCAGTGGAATGTTTCCATATTGAAGGAGGGCCGCCTGGCTATAGCCAAAAACATTCGCAAAAAAATTGGTTCAATTCTATGCATAACTTCATTACGATGGCAAAAATCGCTATTATTGGAAATATCCCCATCCTGGCGGAATATTTCTTTATTTAAGGAGAACCTGATGGGCATAGCCAAAAACAAATACAAAAAATTTTGTTCAATTATATGGATAACTTCATACACTTTTCGATGGTACAATAATGAAAAGGGCACAAAAATCGCGATTACCGTGCCCCCCCCCCCCCCCTCCAGTGGAATGTTTCCATATTGAAGGAGGGCCGCCTGGCTGTAGCCAAAAACATTCACAAAAAAATGGTTAAATTCTATGCATAACTTCATTCACTTTTCGATGGTACGATGGCGACATACGGACAGACAGACATTTTGTATAAACATGTTTTGGGATATTTGACCCCTAAAACATCAAAATCCGTCGAAAACCAGAAATCGAAAAAAATTCTATTACAATACTTTCTTCTAAAAATCCTGTTTAATTGTTTGTTTAGTTGCCTGTTTAATTGTTAAACTTAAAAGAAAGAAAGAAAATTAAAGTCATACTTTAATAAACAACTTCAAATTTTGTTTTACACTCTGAAAGTAAAGGTACAATTTTCTAAACGAAGTAAACGTAAATTCTTAAATTTATTATAAAGAGTTCAAATATCAATGTTAGGAAAGCTGGCAATTCTTTAAACTTTTGAGAATTACCTTTTACTCATGAATAGTGAACTTACTTTCATATTTTACATTATAAACAAAATTGTTCGGCATTGTTTGGGGTCAAACGATTTCTGTTATCCTTATATATTCGCTTTGCTGCACTCTGCCGGATATCCGGCAGAGAAGTCGGATATCCGGTGATTGTGATTCGGATATCCGACGGTATTTCGGATATTGAAAAATCAGCCGGATATGCCGGATATCGGATATTTGCCGGATATCCGTTGCATCCCTATTTTCAATGGTCAAAAAGTGCAATTTCCCCCGGAACTCTATAATGTCCCCCCCGGAGCCACAGAAATCCCTCCCGGAGAAAAGTGTCTGAATTCAACACTGGATTGATCTTTTCTTATTATGCACAAATAAGAACTGTTATCTACACAAAAATGATTAAAATATGAATTAAATGAAAATAACACACAAACTGACATAACTTACTATTTACACACATGCAGACTTTCAGGGTGCTCATTTCTATTTATAAAAATAATTAATGGAACAGGACACTAAATATTCAATTGAGCGTGTATTATTTGATAATTTTCTGTTTAAAAACATGTAACTTGTTCCATTAACTTATTCACAGTTTGCAAAAACATTAAAATCAAATCAATTTACTTTTTGGTGATCGCACGTATGCGTCACCGGATGAATAAGAAAACAAAACTACTGTTATTTTTGTTTGCTACGATTTTAACGCGCATGTAGAAGGTAAATCCCAAACTTTTCTAGAGTTTTAATAATAAACCTTAAATCCCGCAAGAAATGAAAATAAAGTTAATAAAAAATTGTACAAAAATAAATTTGAATTTGTTTAAGATCTTTAAAATCCCTTTAATACAGTACCCATATTTTAAATAAACTACTTTGACTTCATGAACGCTGTCAAAATTTTAAAATTTACAGATTGATAACAGTATTTTTTGTTGTCTTTTTCATTCTAAAATAATTTGCATTCTCGTGACGAACCTATTTTATTTCTTTCCCTGTACTTTCGGAAATAACAAATTCCGTAATCGACATTTAAAGTAAAAAATAAATAAAAACATCGTTTAATGTACCAAAACTGATTTCTTATAACTAAAATATTTCATAAAATAAATACTGCAAAGAGAAATCCGCAGTTTTACTTAATTAAATTTAAGGCAAAAATTACGCTTTTTTTTTTCAACTTACATGTGCTTTTAACTTAAAAACATCACTCTGAACTAAAAATAAATAAAAAGAAACATACCTGTGAATCCAATGGCTTTTACCAAAATTAGAAAGAAAGAAAAACTAATTTAACACTACCTAATAATTATCACTATTTTTTTTTTCTTCCCTATTTTCTAATGAATTCTGAAAGATAAAGAATTAAATAAAACACTTTTCTGGTCCTTCACAACACCTTCTCAATTATTCGTCCGCTGAAAAATAAAAATAAATCAGTTTCTGTTTCTATCATTCAAGGATGACTCAATTTTGCTTTGTTGGGTGATACAGGAGAAAAGAGTTACTCGCGATTGTGACCTTTAACCTTGAAGTCTGACACACTTTTTCACTGGGCTGATTAGAGAAAAAGCATTCCCAATAAAGAACTTTGAATTGCAGTCGTCTTTCATATGCATAAAGCAAAATCACAGCTGTTTTACAAGAGAGTGGATAGAGAAATTAAATAGATGTTTAAAATTGCAGTCTGTGCAGTTCTAATGAAATATGAAGTTCTTTAACACAGGCATTCTACTAGATAAAAGTTCTTTTCGGAAAGATGCGTACGGTTTTGCTTTTTTGAAAAGTTTATTGATAATAATAAATCCATTAGATCAGGATGTTATGGTCTTTCTGAAAACTCCGGGCATAAACAGCGTATAACTGTCCGAATTGCATAAGTCCAGAGATTTTTTTTTTCTTTTCACGGTCGTTCTTCTTATACTATTCCCGTACTCGGTTGAAACTTAGTGCACAAATATTTCGAAGTATAGAAGGATATTCTTTTTCTTTTATCGTAATAGTGATAGTTGTCGTGGCAGAGCAGAGGGATCTTCACGGCAGGTTACCATCCTGCCGACTTTAAAAAAATGTAACAATTTCGGGAGCGTTCCGGAACCTATGGAGGAGTAGTCGCGGCCGGTTCATTTTCCGGCATGGTGTCCGTACAGCCGTCTTTAATATGTAAAGACATCTAGGAGTTGACAGAACTAGTGGATTAAATAACTGGGACTCGGGAACCGCTTGGTGGACCGAGCTCTTTTATTTAGCCGCTCATCTTACAGTCTGAGTCACGAGTTCGGCCGGGGGCCCCTCGAGCCACGTACGATGATTTTCAGGAGCTACACTGTCATACGTTTGACAGGCTTCTCAAATCTGCAAGCTCTCTCGTTTTTGGCGCGGGTTTTAGCTAATATGTTGGGGTTTAACATATTTTCCAGCAGATGGCATAGTTGTAAATTTGGGAGGAACATTTCTTTAATTGGCTGATTAGCTTTTGATTGATTGTCCGGGATCAGATGCCAGAGTTAGGCTTGGCTCGCCCGGGGATGAGCTAACCACAACTGAATGAGAATATTCCGAACGTCAGCAAGTTTACTCTTAAAGATCGTCCGAAAATGATATCTGAAAGTAATACGATGTATTGCTGGGAAACAAAGTTACAAGGGGTAAAACTGGTTTTAGATTGAGATTTAAAGTTAGGTCGAAAACTTCGGATTTTAATTTAAAGTTTTGAATATAAAAAGGGGTTTTATCCTTTCATATACATATATATTTATACACATATATATGTGTATACCTATATATATATGTATATCTATATTTGTGTGTGTACACAAAAATATATGTATACAGAGCAGGGTTCGATTTAAGCGGTATCGCATCGCAATTTGCGATTCAAATTTAACTAAAATGCGATCCAAGAAATGCATTAAATCGCAATCATTGCGATGCATATTTCCCACACCCTTTGTTGTACACTTAAAAGGGATGCCGCGGACGCGCTATAGCGCGTAAATTACGCGAAAAATCGGATACGGGACGCAAAAAAATAGCTCTTACGCGTCCCGTGCGACCCGTAATTTCGTGAAAAAATCGCGGAAAACAGACGATTTTCGTCAAAAAATCGCGAAAAAAGCGTAAATCTCATCAAAATATCGCGCAAAAGCAGCGATTTTCGTAAAAGGGCCGCGAAAAAATAGCGTATTTCGTCAAAGCATCGCGAAATAAAAAGCGAATTTCGTCAAAAAATCGCGGAAATAAGAGCGAATTTCGTCAAAAAATCGCGGAAATAAGCGCAAATTTCATGAAAATATTGCGAAAAACGCGATTTTCGTAAAAGGGCCGCGACAAATTAGCGTATTTCGTTAAAAGATCGCGAAAAAATAGCGAATTTCGTCAAAAAATCGCGGGAAAAAGCCGAATTTTGTCAAAGGATCGCGAAAAAAGCGCAAATTTCATCAAAAAATCGCGGAAAAAAGCCGATTTTCGTCAAAGGATCGCGAAAAAATAGTTGTTTTTCATCAAAGGATCCCCCAAAAATAGCAAATCTCGTTAAAAAATAACGTAAAAAAGCCGATTTTCGTCAAAGGATCGCGAAAAAAAGCACAAATTTCATGAAAATATAGCGGAAAAAACGCTATTTTCGTAAAAGGGCTGAGACAAAATAGTGTATTTCGACAAAAGATTGCGAAAAAATAGCAAATTTCGTCAAAAAATCGCGGAATAAAGCCGAATTTTGTCAAAGTATCGCGGAAAAAAACACGATTTTCGTGACAGACTCGCGAACGCGGAAAAACGCGAATTTCGTCAAAGTAACGCGGAAAAAACGTGAATTTAGTCAAAGCACCAAAAAAGATGTGCAAACTAAACTTACAGGTAGAAAATTCATAAAATGGGATTTAATTTCTTTTTTATGAGATTCTTAAAAATACAGCATGATTTCAGTGTAACTTTGATAATATTTATATTCATTAGGTGGGCCAGTAAAAATCACCCCCCCCCCCTCGTTCTTACTGCATTGAAATGTCTCCCGCCTCCAGAACATTTAAGATTTGATGCTTATTAGTGATTTAGATATAAATTTCCCTTCCAAGGAAAATGTCTGATTCCAACACAGATCTATGCTGACAAATAATTCAATGGGAAGTATAATAATGAAAGCACCCATTCATTCAACGAAAAGTACACCTTTACTTAACATAAGTGTTCTTTTTTTCAGCAAAAATATCTTTTTCAATAAACCCGCCTTGCCTCTTTTTAAAAGAATGCGAACATTAGTGATACTTGTTAGTGGAACTTTGTATCTTCTACTCTCAAATAAACATTATTTTACAATTAAAATTGTATCTTGCATTTTTACTTTTAAAAAAGTAAAGAAAATTTCTCTTAATATTTTTTAAAAATATCTTATTTGAGTGCAAATAATGCTGGTTTTAATTCATTATTTAATGCATTTCATTTATCTTAATAAACAACTTTCATTTATTCCTTTAAAATATAAATTATTATTGATGGGGACCCGCTTTTGTAAAAAAGGGACCCAGATTTTTGGAAGTCCTGGGTCCCGGGGACCCAGGTTTTTTCAAGTACAGCGGCATCACTGCTTAAAGTTAAAATTTAAAGGTGTTTTTACACGACATATGTTGTGTTTTCACCCTCCCCAAGTGTTTATTTACAATGGAAGTACAGCGAGGAAGTACGCTTTAAAAAAAAAAAAAAAAATTGTTGTAAATTTTCAAGATTTAAAAGTTACGTTAGCTATTTTTTACTTGCTATACAAAAGTGTCTAACTGCTATTCAAAACTGACTTTGTATAGCAGTTACTGCTATGCAACTTCCTTTTTCTAAATCGACCCCTGATACAGAGTTCATTCAAGGATCAAGAGCAGGCAGGGTGCACTTTGCCATAAAAGGACACTTTAGAGAAAAAAAGGGCACATTAATGTAATGATAAATAATCAACTAATAACTCTTCACCCCCTGACCCCACCCCCCTAAAAAGTCTTTGCTACTACCCTTTTACACCATTCATGACACTTTGCAGTGCAGGGGTAATTCTTTTCTGAAAATTAAAAAAAAAAAAAAAAAAAAAATTGGTCATAAATCTGAAAATTAAAAAAAAAAAAAATCGGTCATAAATCTGAAAATTTGGACATAAACTATATCGCAAATTTTGAGAAATGTTCGCCGAAAAAAACCAATTTCATCAGAGAATCGCGAAAAAACTCCAATTTTGTCAAAGGACCTTTCCGTTTTTTTTTTCTTTCTTATTTCAGCTGAATTTTCACAGTAGCCAAGAAACAGGGTATAGAGACAGAGAGAAATTTATGACTGTGTTGGTGCTGGAATTTTACCGGTAATAATTGGTGTTTGTATGAGGATATTTGGGGGGGGGGGGGGAGTGAAAAGGAACAGATTAGGAGCAAAATGGGGCTAGGACGTTATATAATGTTTACAAATAGTTTACAGTTTGCTCGAAATAAGCGATGAAATTAACTTAAAGGGCGCTATTTTTCCCTCGGTCGAATTTCCGAGTGATAGGGCTCGCAGGGCAGCGATTTCGGACAGTGGGGGCATTGGGACATCAAATTTTGTAAAGAAGGGCAGGTTGGGCGGCCCGCCCAGCAAAAAACTCCTTGAATGAACTCTGGTGTATATATAACACTGGCGCCCAGCTAACCGAAAAGTACCAAATTCGGCTTATATATTGTTGTACAAACCTCCACAATGGACAGCTTTAATCTAGATAAATGAATTTCCAATTTTTAATTATTTTTCATATTATGCTATTGTTATATAGTTTGCATAAATTTTAGGTAAAAATTTTAGATTGGATGAATAATTAATTCAAAATTTCTTCATTTACGATGATAACTGAGATTTTGATGGAAAGTAGTCATAAAAAATTCCCTGACCACTTCAAATGTTTACAAAATTCCCTGACTTTTTGCCTAAATTTTCAAATTCCCTGACGAGTAAGAGCCCTGAATGAATGAGCAGAGCAGTATTGATCACCCAACATAACCCCATTTGGGGAAGATCACTGGTATTGTCAGTCAAGGGCCCAAAGTAAGCTATTAAGCATTTAACTATTTTTTTTTCTTTTATAATAGTACTTTAATTTGTGTTTTATTCAAACTTATTTTTTATTAAAGATCAGATTTTTTAAAAAACAGTAGTTGTAAAATATTTTTCTTGCAGGAACGGCAAAGTTGACTACTAACATGTCTTTCAATCATAATACAGATAGATGGGTGTTTCCTTTCTATGTCCAGCATTCTTTTTAAAGGTGCCCTCGAGGAGGAAATTTTGGAGGTTTTAAAATATATTTTAAAAATAAAATAGTCAGGAGGAGGAGCACAAAACACTCATCGGGAGCTCAAGACACTCTCCTATGGCCATACTTGTAAGTGCAGTAGTTTTCGATGCAATCAGCAAAATTTTAGGGAAATAAAGGCAACCAAGGACTGCTGCCCCAACATACTAGAACATATGCATGTAGCATTCTGGATCATTAAATATTTAGGATTATGTGTAGCTGTATTTGATATGCAATTTGCAATAAAACTATATTTATAACTATTTTTACAAATATACATCCAAAAAGAAAAAGAAAAAAAAGAGAGAGAGAGAGAGAGAGTCGTACACTTCCTATTATGATTGACAATATACACATGCCGGTGTCTTCAAAACATGCATGTCAATCAACTTTTATCCTTTATTCAGCGAAATATACATTTTCGATAAAAGTGGGATTAAATTGAACGTTAATAAGGATGTGGTATAAAGTATTTAACAAATATTTTATAAAATTTCCTCGTAAATCACATCTAATTAATTGGTCATTGATGAAAATTAATCAACAACATTCGTAATTATTATTATATTTTTTTACGATTAAAATTGATACATATATTATGCACAAATATAAATAAATACATACATATTGCTGATCGATAATAAATAAATAAAGCATTTCAAAACTGAAACCATACATTTAAAAAAAGTAAATTCTTCGCTTACATCACAGGATGTTTTTGTAAATCTTGATTCAAAACATATAAACTACAAATAAATGTTTACACCATTACATATAACGGGACTAATTTGCGCTAAAATTAAAAAACAAAACAAAATCAACACTTCACATAAAAAAATTATTACAGATGACCTATGCAAATAATCGATAGTGATATAATCGATTAATTTGTTCTTATCGATAGTATTAAAGCAGACAATAAAAGAGCCTATAGGAAGCGCTGACGGTGTCGGAAAATGGACTATATTCCAAATCTGGGTTCAAGGCTGTAAAAAGTCACGTGATACCGGTAATTTACCCCAAAAATATCTAACTGTTAAGAAGGGAGGCTACTGCTTTCCTCATGAATTGTTTTCCTGGCTAACGAGGATTGCGTCTACGGAGCCTTCCATTCTTTACGCTAGGGGGTTTTACTTTGACCACGTGATCAAAACGTAGATGGAATATCCTCCTTTCCCATTAAACTATGATAAACTACTTAAAAGACCTAAAATTTTAAATTTGAATATGATATGTTCTACCTTGTTATCTAAAGCAGGACTCACAAAAGTCATACGAAAGGTACTAAGGATTGTGAACAATTGAAACTTATGTCAAGAAAACACTGTTGTCTAATTTCAATAATGTTTAAATTTAAAATGTGTGTGGTATCATGTTAACCAAATTTACATCTTTACGGTTCTTGAGAGCCATAATTTGAGTTCATTTATAGCAAAATTGTGACATTTTCACAAATCATTTATAGTGCCTAGATATCAGAGTGGTGACATACGAAACATTACATCGGTTTTGGACCAGACCGAATAATGTTTGTTGACTTGGCTGGGATTACGGTGCCTCACTTAAGATTAACGAGATGGAGTCTTACGATATAAACAAAACGTAAATGGCTTTACAGTGCCTCGCGATCTTACGACAGCTTGGAAGCAGTCGTAAGATTAAGCGCAAGTGGATGCGTGCGCAACCACGACAAATGTAACTGTGGCCTCTGATTGGCTGCCTGCAGGAGGACTCATGCCGAAGCACGAGAACTTAAGCAAAGGCACCGTAATACCAAGTTACGATCGAGCATAAGATTTAAGACAGCGAGGCACCGTAATCCCCTGCCTTGTCATGCCAACATCATGCAAGTTAGTGTTTGTTTAAACTGAAATGCATGCAGTGTTCTTGTTCTTTTAGAAGTAGTCTTTTTTGACAGTTAAGATTGGGATTACAGTGCCTCACTTAAGATCAACTTTTAAGCTGGGATTGCGGTGCCTCGCTCTACCGTATCTTACGCTCGATCGTAGGATAGGCGTTCCTGCGATCAGTCGTAACTCCGTATTACGGTGCCCAGGGGCGTCGGCGTCGCCATGGGGGGGAGGATCCCCCCCCCCCCCCCAATATATGTGGAGTTGGGAAATTTGAGCTTAGAGTTGGGAAATTCTAGATTTTTGTGACAATTTCTTTTTTAAAAGTAATAGTAAAAAAATTACGAAATTTTTATTGTTTTGGTGATTATGTTTCTGAGTACTGTAACAGTAAACAAGTTAAATTATCAAAAGAAATACAAAAAGAAATCAGCCGCACTCAATTTATCATTGTCTTTTTCAGTTATACAAAAATATTATACATCTACCAGACCTAAATGTATCTACTTCTGTCCATCAATAGCTGACTATCCAGTTCCTTTATTTCCTCCAAAACTTTGTTCCTTTCTCAAAAATTTCAACCTACCTCACCTTCTCCTCCTAAAACAGAATCCAGCTATTTTAATCCAAAGGGATTGCATCTTCTTTGGAAAATTGGAGATCACTTGTATCACAACAGAAAGGAATGTAGTCACCTACTTGAAACACAGCTGGGCAAGAAGATTTGATGAGTTTTCACAAATTGCAATAATTTTTTAACTAATTTGCCGATTTTTGGACAATATTTTACTCATTCTCGTGATTTTTTGCCACAAAAATTAGTTAACCCTTCACAGTAAAGAAAAGGGCGTTATATGAGCAAATGTGAATGTAAGAAGTCGTTGGTTCTGATAAATTTGTCACATTTTACTTTTATTTGTGTGTGTGTGCGAAATATACATTAGTCCTGTTCGTTTATATTTATGGGTGTTTGTGAAATTTTAAACCAAAAGTCCAGTGTTGTGTGTTTAAAGCTGTTCTAAAAAATGACTATAAATACCAGAATGAAAGAACCCTTCATAATAGGAAAAGAATTTTCGTGGAAGATTTTGAAACATCTAAAAAACCATTCGAGGATGATAAAGGTAAAAAAAGGACGATTTGAATTTGGAAAGAAATATGATTATGAAAGCTGTCCATCATCTGAAGAAAAAATCTACATGCACGGTAACGCTGACACGTTGCACTTGAATAAAATTTTGAAGAAATAAAGATTTTTTTATAGACGAGTTCACAAACAATTATGAATATTAGGATATGACTGAAGAAGCTGACTTTCGAAAGCGCAGTAGGAAAACGGTTTCACCAAAGGGAACAGATAAAAATAATAGCACAGCAATGAACATTGATACACATAAGTTTTACAGGAAATAATTATAAGAAATGGAAGAAAATTTCGGCAATTTAGTAATGAGCTTAAATGACAATGTTCCCTATATCAGGAGAATATGGCACCAATACATTTCATGCTTAAATTTCAATTGTGCAAGGCAAATTTGAGTATCACCAACTTAGAAAAGTTAATAATGTTTCCACCTGTATATGAGAAACGGATGTACATGACTTGCAGAGTCAAATAGAAATAAACCAAATCCTAACTGACTAGCTGCTATCCGATTCACCAACTTTTCAGCCGACTTTAAACCCAACTTTTTCCTGTTCAAAGAGAGAAAAAGGTTGTCGTTGCTCAAGTTGGAGGAAAACCAGTACTACTAGTACCAGTCGTTAATATTTATCACCTATTCGTATCAATCGCTTATCTCTGATTGGCTGAAATGTTGAAAGTTGGGAGGGGGGGAAAGGCGCGGCTAGCGCATATTTTTTTAGAGCTGTGGATAAAAAGTTGGGGATATTGCTGTTTGCTATCACACTAGATGGTGAGACAATATTTCACGAAAAGTTGGAGGAAATCAAGAGTTGGTTCAGAAATTGCTCAAAAAGTTGGTGAATCTGATAGCAGCTTTAAACAAACCTTTTACTCATGCCATGAAATTCAAAGACTATTTGGGTCATGCCGTCAAACTATATACTCATATCTTAACATTCACAGAAGCTTATCTTTATGGCGTTGCATCTAATGAAAGAATCTTTAGTCAAATAAAAATTTAAAATATATATATATTACAAACTACAATGAGGGATGACAGGCTTGACAGCCTAATGCTTTTAAAATGTGAAAGTCCAATAGTGGATTTTATTATACTGGATGATGTTATCATCAGGTTGGCTTCTTTGAAGACAAGAAGAATTAATGTTAAATGAAAACAATTTGGATGTACCAATCCCAAAACTTTATTCTATCCCATATATGTTAATACCTCAAAATTTGCAACCACAATGCTAAAATTAAATAATAATTCTATGCCCATAATAATGAATTCTAAAGGTATAGATTCGTTTAATTGTGTTCATTTAAAAAGGAGATAGAAGCGTCGCATTTTTCAAACAAATCATTCAACGGCACACACCCTGTTAGATGCAACCAAAATTCCAAACCCAAAGAACACAAAAGTGATACCTTTGGACAGTAAACACCCAAGCCCAATAAGGAAGTGCAACCGAGTATGAAGTTTGACTGAATTCCGTGCATTAGTTTTTCAGATATAGCTAACGCAAAAAATACTGCACAGCAGTGCTACCTGTTATATAATATACACAAAATCCTAATAAGGACCAAATTATGTCAAGGTTTAACAGAATATGAAGTTCGATCAAATTCCGTGCAACAATTTTTGAGCGATAACTATCGCTAAAATCATGTAAATCGTGAAAAATGCAGCTTAGCAGCGCCACCTTTCGGGCGATTTACACCAAAAACTTATCAGCATTAATTCTTATCAAGATATAACCGAATCAAAAGTTTTATTAAATTCCGCACATTAGTTCTTAAGATAGAGTAACCACAAAATTTCTGTCACATACACACAGACAGACATTTTCTAAAAACAGTCAAATCGTGTTCTGGACCTGCATGTTTGTTTTTTACTAAACAAACCAATAATTAGAATTTTTATGTTTCCAGTTTCAAAATTTTTCTTTGGAAAGGAATTTTTAATGCATAATTTTCATTATTCATTATTATGCACATTGTGGTACGTGTATTATACACACTTTAGTTGAAAGTTGGAAGAATTTGTTTCAAGTTGGGAAATTTTCGAATACTCCCCCCCGAAAAAATATCTGTAGCTACGCCCCTGACGGTGCCTCAGCGTAAGTCCTCGTGCTTCGGCGTAAGTCCTCCTGCATTCAGCCAATCAGAGGCCGCAGTTACATGTGTTGTGGTTGCGCGCGCATCCACTTGCGTCTTAAGTTACGGCTGCTTCGAAGCTGTCGTAAGATCGCGAGGCACTGTAATGCCGTTTATGTTTTGTTTATATCGTAAGTCTCTAAGTTGATCTTAAGTGAGGCACCGTAATCCCAGCCATAGGCTGGGATTACGGTGCCTCGCTATCTTAAATCTTACGCTTGATCGTAAGATGGGCGTTCCTGCAATCAATCGTAACTTCATATTACGGTGCCTCAGCGTAAGTCCTCGTGCTTCGGCGTAAGTCCTCCTGCAGTCAGCCAATCAGAGGCCGCCGCTACATTTGTTGTGGTTGCGCGTACATCCACTTGCGCTTAATCTTACGGCTGCTTCCAAGCTGTCGTAAGATCGCGAGGCAGCGTAATGCTGTTTACGTTTTGTTTATATCGTAAGTCTCTAAGTTGATTTTAAGGGAGGCACCGTAATCCCAGCCATATTGTTCATGTTTATAGACTTAGACTGGGTTTTTCTAACAGCGTAGTGCAGCGTCTAGAATAAACAGTGTGGAGTCCAAACAGTGCAAAAAAATTGTATCCCTTAAATCTGCAACGATGCTGAAATCCAAAGAGTCGAGATCGCAGCGATATCTACGGGATGTATTCAAATTTAAGGCTGGGATTACGGTGCCTCACAAATCAACTTACAGACTTACGATATAAACAAAACGTAAACGGCATTACAGTGCCTCGCGATATTAAGACAGCTTGGAAGCAGCTGTAAGATGTGCAAGTGGATGCGCGCGCTACCACAATAAATGTGACTGCGGCCTCTGATTGGCTGACTGCAGGAGGACTTACGTGCTTCGAGGACTTAAGCTGAGGCACCGTAATACCAAGTTACAATCGATTGCAGGAACGCCCATCCTACGATCGAGCATAAGATTTAAGATAGCGAGGCACCGTAATCCCAGCCTTAATATTACATTATTATAGCATGTAGAGTCTAGACCAGGAACGGCGAACCTATGGCACGCGTGCCACTTTTCGCACGCGAAAGAATTTTTTTGGCACGGCACTGCTATGGCTCTAAATCAAAATACACAAAATTGTGACTGATCTTATTTCTAAATTCGATTAAATTAAATCGTGTCATATTATATTCCAATCTAATTAATTATGGTCTCAAAAATTATTCGAACAAATACGATATTTCAAAACGATAGATAAGAATTGGTTATTAAACATTACTATCCGATGGTAAAGTTGTGACAACTTAGAATTTATTTCAGAGCTTTTCAAAGAAACTGGCGTTTGCTATTTTAAGTTTTTCTTCCTATCTATTCTTTCAAGTCATTGTTCCGCAATTGTGTACGAAAAGAGCCTCACGCTACTCTAGCGGTCTGAAAAAAAAAAGACACGTAGAATGCACTGCGGTGGCCTCTCTTTTTCGTTAGCCTCGCCAAGTACAGTGGTGAGCCTGCCATTATCTTGCTACTGCTTCTTAACTTGTCTCACTAATGTAATCAAAATCATCCAGACAAGTATCACTCACAAAATGTTATTATGAAGGTTTGCCATAGCGTGAATATAAACTTTTGTCTAAGCAGTCTCAGAATGTGCCCTGTGAATATATCACTCATGAATTCCAATACGGAAAAGAGGGAGGTTTGCTTATGCTCTTATTCACCATCTACCTCAACCTAGATATTTCACTCAAATTTGAGTGAAAATTGAATTCACGAACACTTGAATAAAATTGACGATTAACCTGTTTGGAACTGATGGAGGTCGAAGTCCAATCAGATTAATGATGAATACTGTTTGAGCATTTGACACAACGTTTTCTAGGTTGATTTAGACGGTGAATATGAACATAAGTCTTCTAAAACCATATCGAACCATTTTCAACTTCTCTGCCAATCAGAGTGCTCATTGTTTTTTTAAGCGAAATCGACTCAGTAAAAATTTATTGCAAAATTGTATTCACACACTCATACCACTGGTTTCAATGTTAAAGTATTAAAACTTAAGAGACCCTAAAAAAGATAATTAATGGCAAAGTGCTATTGAAATAATTATCTATTATAAATTTATTTAAACCTTTCAGATATGTGCATTTGGATAATTTATACTCTGTCATATATAATGCAGAACACTAAAGTCACCTGAAATCGTGCCAAATAATAATTATTTATCAACATGTTAAAAAACATATAGTGGCATGTGCTTGCACAGAATATTGTACAGAATTCCTGTGGTAAGAAGGTAGATCTTTTCTCTACTAGATTGGGTATTAAAGTGACTATCTTCCCCAACATTTCAAGGATACAATGTCAGTTTTAGTTCACATTTATGGCAAAACATGCTGTTTTTTTGCATTGCCTTACATGATTAGAAAAGCATTAATTAGGTAAACATAGCTCAGTTCACAAAGAATAAATTATGATAATAGCAAATGAGAACACTTACAGAACCAATGCCCAACATTAGCCCTTTCATCTCTCTGGCTTGCAAGTTTCTGATCGCCAACTCAAATCTCCTCTGCTTGAATCAGAAGTTAGATCTCCATTTTATATTTAAAGCTCAGTGATATCACTAGCAGTATAGGCAGTAATATAATATCTAGAACAGTGGTTCCCAATGTGGGACTCCGCCCTACTGGGAGGCAATTCCAAATTTGTAACTCACCCGTTCACTGTCTGGTTGTTTTGGAAAAGTTATGTTGTAGAGTAAGAATAAAAAAATTACATGCAAATTAAAAAAATAAAATAAGTATAATTTTTCTTTTAAATTAATAAAAGTTTCAAAATTAAAAATGTCTATAGTTTTTCCGGTCATTAAGGTTGTTTTAAAATTTTTCGCAACACTTTTAATTATTTATTAAATTAGTCTTATTTTTGTTCACTCTGTTATATGTCACAGAAGGAACTTTTACATGTGAGGCTAGTTAACAGTATATCTAAATCTAATCTGACAGCTTTGAACATATTTAACCTAAAAAATATTTTAACTATCTAAATCAGGTGCAACAAACTTTATAAACTTTATAGATTTTAGCATTAGAAAAGCAAATAGATAAATAGTAAATATATATGGCTCTAGTGTAGGTCTCTTACATAGTAAATAAATATATATCACCACATATACACTGTAAATTTTATAATCATATAATTCATTTTTTAGTTAATATCACAGAGTGCAGAGGAGAGGGAAAGGGGGGGGGGGCATCGTGATTTTACAGATGCTTCGATGGGACGTGGCCAATAAAAGGTTGGGAAACACTGATCTAGAAGATAAAAGTGTAGCAACTGACTATTCCAAAAGGTGCTAGATAAATTGGAGCTGATAAATGTTGATGCTGAAAAAAATAAATTTTTATCGCAGCAATATGTGGTAGCTCAAACATAAACATTGTAAAGTTTCCTCTAGATGTTGTACTTATATGTTTGAGCTATCAGATGTCGCCATGATCTATATATATCGTTCAGCATTGTCCCACAGTTATCAGTTTTAAAATTTACAATTGTTAGATAATTATTAAAATTTTAATTACCTTATTAATCAAAAATTTTTAATCTGCTTTCTATTTTAATGTTCTTAAGTAGTGTAATTCACTCAAATACTTAGTTAAGATCATTAAAATTTTTGCCTCCAATTTTAAAAGTATTGATCTAAATATTTCCTGAACAAAAGTGATTCTGAGTAAACTAGGAAGTTGTATTTCAGAAACACATAATGAATTTGAATTAGAAAGTATCGATCATTGCAGGAGCAAATTCTAAAGATTAGTTATGATAGAATAATTCGTGTTGCAGTAGATTTAGGTGTGTTTCTGCTAAATTGTTATGACTTAGTGAGTGTCTTCCTCACTGAAGTTAACATTTTTTACCAGCCATGTGAATAACAAATGTCGAGTTATCACAGTTCTGATATAAGACATTTATTTTTTCTCTTTTTAGAAAATTACTGAAAGTTTTAATTTTTAATGCAGAATCTTTGTTTTTAACAACAGAAATTATCTGATATATAGTCATTTGCTTTCCTTTTAATACCATTTTGTTCTTCATCATTTGGATTATAGCAGGAATTATCATCAGATTGGAACACTAGACAATTTAAGAATTTCATAAAATTCTATGTTGTGAACTTTTTTGCACAAGGCCAGTATTTCACAGATTTTTTTCCATGCCATGCAACTCTTGATATATTTAAATTTTTCCTTTCCTGTTGCCATTAAATTCTAAACAAACAAACAAAAAAATTTATTGCTGCATGACAAACAAAAAATTTCTCACCGAAGTTGTCTGTGTGCAGATACCAATTGCCTTCAAATATTTTTGCACCATTCGTTTGGTCAAAAGAAATCTGTGCAGAAGATAGAATTCAAAAGAGTTGGGAGCTATACAATGAACTACATAGCCCCTCAACAGTAAAATTTACCCATCAATTTGCAGCCCAAACATCACAAAACAAAATTTATCTGAAATCCCAATGATGCTAGACCAAACTTACCATCATAGAAAATGATAGTAACCCATACGAGCAAATTTTGCACTCACAAATGTTTTATACCGGAACTGTGATAACTCAACATTTGTTATTCACATGGCTCGTAAAAAATGTTAACTTCAATGGGGAAAACACTCACTAAGTCATGACAATTTAGCAGAAACGCACCTAAATCTACTACAACATGAATTATTCTATCATAACTAATCTTTAGAATTTGCTCCTTGAATGATCGTTACTTTCTAATTCAAATTCATTATGTGTTTTAAAATAAGACACAATTTTCTAGTATGCTCAGAATCACTTTTATTGATGAAGCATTGAGATCAATACTTAGGCAAAAAATTTTAATGATCTTAACTAAGTAATTGAGTTAATTACTCTACAAATATCTAGAAGATAAAATATTTTATTACATTCTTTAATTACTGCTACTAAAAGCATGAAAAAAAGTTCTTTGAATTATTTAGGTCATGTTGTTAATTTTTGCTGTTACAATTTTTTTAAACAATACATTGTCAAAACACGGTTAAAATGTTGAAATTAGTATGTTTAAAAAATCTTTTTGATCAATCTGCAAGTTTCAAAATAATCTGCAGTGGCTAGTGCCATGTTGCCTGATCTCTATTACCGGCATAGCCCTCTGAATTGAGCAAGCTTATACAGCAACTCTGTACATGTACTGTTTTCATTTAAAAAGAGAAGTATCATCAGACAAATTCAAATATAGTTTATTACATGTAAGAGCATAATATAGTTTATTACATGTTATTGATTTCATAAAGTCTCAAATATCACTGGCAGCAGGATACGTGAAGTTTATGAATGTCCTCTTCTAATATTCACAAGAAGGTTGATCCCGGCAGTGATAATCTCAGATGGGAAAGACAGGGAATGGTACAGTTCTCACTCCCAATCATAAATGTCCTTTTGAAAGAAGAATAATCTGTTCCCTAATATATTATATACAAGTTCTTTATAAAACTGTACAATAACTTTTTTTCTTTACAATGCTGGTGCAAATTATCATTATTTTTTCTACTTTCATGAAACAAAATACAAATTAAAAAATTCTTAACACTCCTAAAGTCATTTAACATGCAACACACAAAATGCTGTTCACAATATATACAGAAAACTTCTTTCTTTCAGAGGGGTTATAACAAGCGGCAATTTACAAGAGAAGCAAAATGAGACTATACAATAAATGACAACATCTTTCTTAACCCAGAAATCAACTGTAAATGAGAAAATTCTGGCATAGATCAGCACTCTTAAAAAAAAAAAAAAAAAAAACTGTAGGAGCATGTGTTCCAATTTACACATTTCAATAAAATACATGTTAAAAAGAGACAAACTGCACAAGAAATAAAAGTAAATTAGACTTCTAAAATTAAACTATGGTAAATATTTGCTTTGGAAAAAAAGAAAGAAAAAAAAATGTTTCTGAAAAAAAAAAAAAAAAAAAAAAAAATAGAGATTTAATATTTACCAAAACGAAAGAGAGAGAGAGAAAAGAAAAATCGGGAGAAACTGAAAATAATTTTTAATAATTGCTATGAATTATCTTGCTAGAA
Organism: Maratus speciosus; assembly: GCA_963932465.1. Lineage (NCBI taxonomy): Eukaryota > Metazoa > Arthropoda > Arachnida > Araneae > Salticidae > Maratus > Maratus speciosus. The sequence continues at coordinate 345,066,372 of OZ010799.1, read as the reverse complement.
ACTATTCAATCATATTATAGAGTAATTTAATAATTATTAAATGTTTAAACATAAATTACTGCAAAAAAATTTTTTTTTTAAGTTTTGATTTAAAAAAGGGAAGGAACACAATACTTTTAAAAGGTTATGATATAATATAATAAAATACTAACTAATCAAAACAGATAATATTTCTTAGAAAACTTCTGAAATATTAGTCATATTATCTAAGCCTGATAGCAGGCAAAATAAATAAATAAAACACACAAGATATCGGAGCAAGTAATAGAAGGAGGAAAAAAAAAAAAAAAAAAAAAAACATAATAAATGCAACACATCACTATTCAGTAATTTAAACAATACAGAAAATATATTAAACAAAAAAACTAGATGCAGTTTTCTCAATTTACTAACTGAACAAAACAGAAAGAATGAAAAAAAATTCAGAAGCAATTTAAAATAATAATAACAAAATAAATGCAGAACTCAATGCACATTTGTTATGGGTGAAATAACAGCAGAAGTTCCAACCTATATATAAATAAAATTTATAAAAAACACTTGTAAATCAATTTTAAATAAAGTAATGTCTAAACAATTCTTAGGCTGCAAAAAATACATACAATAAATTACAATAAGTAATGGCTTTATGCAGCATAAATTTAATTATATATCTGTAAAGAAATTAAAGTAAAAAAAAAATTCTGACTGATTTTTTTTTATCTCAGCACTAAAATATTATGTACTTAATTCCAACAAAATTCAAATACAGGATGTTTTTAATTCCCTCTAGGTCTTTAAAGAAAGTTATAATTAAAGAACGAAAACATATCCAATAAAATTTGATATTTCTACATAAAGAATTCTAATTTTGCATAAGCTTCACAGGGAATACGTGTACCTTTGGAAATATACATTAATAACATAATTCTAAATTAAATTAACCCAGTTAACGCTTAAAGATGAATTTTTTTTTCTTCTTATGTGGCTAAATCAGAGATTGTGTGTTTGTGTTCCCTTGGTGATTAAGCAAAATTGCAAGGAAGGATTATATTTGTAGCAGACAACATTGGTAATGACAAGTGGAAAAAATTGTAGGAACCTTATTTTAGAACCATTATATGTTGCCTGTAAAGCTTGAATTATTTTTTATGTATTTTGTTGTTGTATTTGTACTGTTTTTTTAATTATAACCTCCAAAAAATATACAAAAAGGAATTATGAAACACTCCATATAGTGTAACTTTTCTCTAACAAAGAACTATGTATCAATCTTTCAAAATGACAGTAGTAATAATGAGGTTTTGAATGGTAAAATTCATAGAAGAAACATTCTAAGTCCGGGTTCACAAATCAAGTGCACATGCACTCATAAGACCTGTGTAAATTTACATAAATTAAATAGATATTTTGTTCATTAACAATAAATGTTGGTTCTGATTAAAAGAAAAAAAAAAAAGCTCTCAATCAGAGCGGTTTTTCTAATGATATTTGCTGTGAACAAAATATTGAAAGACAAACTCTCACTAAAAATTGCTTTGCGCTTTCGGTATCTGTAAAGTTTTGTTACATTAGCTTTTGCATTTTTTGACAAATATACTTATTTTCATCCATGTAAGGGATTGAGAATTGATTATGAGATGCACATGTAACACACATGCACAAAACAAATATGTGTTTGCAACAGGAAGAATGTTCACCTATAGAAATGTTTAATAAATTGAAATGCAAATACAAAGATTGACAACTCCTGTTCATAGTTGTACTAAAAATGGATTTTCACCCTTTTTTTTTTTTCAATTGAGTAATTACACTATTGAAATATTTTTATCATCTAAAATATTTGAATATTGACTACTAAATACATTAAACAAAGAGTGTTTTGTCGGACTTTAAAAGCTATTGTAAATTTTCAATTTTCCTAAATAAAGAAAGACAAACTCCTACAGTATTTCCCACATTAAATTGGTCCAGTTCATTGATAATAGAACAAGGACACAGTTCTATTTAATCTGTCTCTTCCAGAATTATCGTAGTGAATATTTACAAGCACTTCCACATAAGAAAGATATGATTATGTTTAATCGAATTATAGATAAGACATATTGCAGTATTTAATATGTATTTATTGCTCTTAACAGTTATTACTACCAGAATTTTCTCAATAAAAAATGTACAATCACCTAATATTTAACTGTGGCAACAGTTGAACATCATCACATAAGATAATTTAATTGCATAGATTTTCACACACATTCTTATAATAAAAAGTTGAAGTCTTTTAACAAATTTTGGCTTATCTCAAAATTAAACATTTCAAACAGTATTGGATTTTTATAAGATTAAAAAATAATAATAATAACTTTTTATATTATTTATAAGTTTTTATTGAACTGAATACATTAGTTTAAAAAATTGGCTTTATGCCTATTATATAATTAAAATTAAATAAATAAAAACAGAATATCCCCAACCTTCTAAACTGTTTTATGCCCCCCATTAAATGCATATACATATCTACATACTTTCATAATTCAAATCCCCACTATTCCCCCAAAAATTATGACCCTAAATAAAATTTACGACCATATATGTGATAAATACTTATATAAAACACATACCAGGATGTATGGCAAAAGTTTACAGGGCAATTGCAGCATAACTGCAACAATTGCTACCCCCTCATATTAGAAGTTATTTTTCTTCTGGGAAGGAAGTAAAGTTTGGGAAGTTTTAAAGATTATTTAGTTATTGTTATTACAAATAAGTTAGAGTTTTGTAAATGGAATTAAAGAGCTTTAAAGATTTCATACTTTGTGTGATGAAATGGCCAAAGGTAAGAGTGAAAATTTTGGTGTGAAGGGGTAATTATGATTTGTAACAATAAATAACAAAATTTATTTTTTTAAATTAAACAGTTTTAAATATTTAGGCAAGGAAATGACTACATATATAACATATACAGTAAAACCTCTATACTGAACACTCTCAAATAACACTTTATATTAGCCCCAACACCTATATTTTTGTATTAGTTTATATCTGAATAGCGGACAATTTTCACAGCCCCTAGATGACTGCTATTCAGAGGTTTCACTGTATATATTTATTAAGCAACACAATAATCTTAGATAAGTATTGTTCATCAATAAGTACAGCCATCGTAAAAGACTTGTTACATACTACGGATGGGATAAAATAATTCAGTGAAATAAATCACAACACCTTCTTCAACACACACAATTTTTTTAAACAAGTTGTTATCAAAAGTTCAAAATCTTTTATGGCTGCTTATGAATTTCATTTAAGAGAAAAAATGTATATCTGGACAATAAAACATATCAAGAGAGTTCAGATAAAAATTGGATATATACACATTAAAACTTGTACTTAATTAGGGTTTCGGACAAAAATGTTATCAGTAGTAAAGAGAAAGAGGTAAATATTTCTTAATTAATGGTACTTTAAATGGAAAAATAATACTTTTACGGGTCTGTAAATACATGCACAATTTTTACAAGCAGCCTTCAAAATATTTACACAATGTGTTTTATGTGCATTATTTTAATCAGCTGGAGAAATTATAACATGTAACTCAGTATTTTAAAAATGGGAATTCATTTAGCACTGTATCTAATAATTTATTGTGGGATGTAAAATATTAAATATAACCAAAAATAGGCAACTAAAATTCCTATCACCGGTTCAAAAAAAAAAAAAGAATTCAACATCAACAACATGGATATGCAAAATTTATCATTTTTTAAAAAGAAAGGATTTACAAAAACACAATGTTAAAAATATACATATATATTTAACTAATTTGCAGAAAATTTTGCTCTTATAATGTTATTACCATAAATATGTAAAACTGGATTAATTATAGAAAAATGTCCATTACATTCTCAATAATGTATCATTATAAAGGATTTCTGATTAAATGAAAAGAGTTATATTTCAAACAGCACTATTTAAATCCAAGATTACAAGAAACTTGAATTTTTTTTTTTTTTTTGTAAAATAATGCAGTTAAAGGATTTTTTTTAATACTACTTATAGAAAAATATTTTCAGAGGCCATGTATAATTGATGAAGCTTGTCTAATAAATACCGTAGCTACCAAAATGAAAATAAATTTGAGAGAAAATAACAATAATTTACATCAGACATTTTATTGTGAACAGACATATAAACATAACCATGAAATGCATGAAAATTTTACATGCAATAAAATATACTAAATTACAATAAAAATTTATAACTATGAAAAAAAATTCTGAAAACTATAAACAAAAGTAAAGCATATAGTTTCAGGTGATTATTTTTGCTTTTAATTTTCACAAAAATAATAAATTATTAAGCAAAGGAATAAAACATATATACCTATAATACATATTTATCAAGGGGACATATAAAATATATTACAAGATCATGAAATGTTATATATATTTAATTTTGCAATTTAGATTTTAAGCTTGAGCATGTATTTATTCAATTTACATCAGATATTGTATATTAATTAGTAAGAAAGCGTTATTAGCAATAATAATAATAATGTTTAAACAATTTTTGCTTAATATATGAATAAAAGGATTCACATGATTTGCATACCATGGACTTACCTCTTATTGTAGGCAATGGAATAACCAATTATGCCTTAATTAGTTTAACATAGTAACTAATAAAATCATCATGGATTGATTTTTTTTAAATATCTATTTAAACACAAACTTTACAAACTATATAAATTGTGGAATATTCTAGTATGAAGCAATTTTAAAAATCAATAGAGGTTTGGCAGCAAATAAACAAACCAAATAATAAAGGTGTAGAATCATCAAAGGAATAAATAAATGATTCACCACCTATATTATTTAAAAGACAAATCTTTTGACATTTTATTAGGGCATTTTATTAAACAGATTTAAATTTTTTTTGTTTTAAAAGGAAAAAATTTTATTTGCAAACATGCAGATTTGAAAATGCCTTTTCAAAATTATTTTTCATTTACAATTAATATTCTGGGGAGGGGAAAAAAAAAAATGAATGATGAATCACTGGTTATATTACTATTTTGAAAATAAGGGAGAAAGATAACTTATTGCTTTTTATTAATGCTGGTTTTAATAGAAGAATTAAATTGGATTTGAAAATCATTTAACTAGACAGTTTAAACACATTATTTTGACCAGGTGCATTTTCCAGTCTATATCTTTAATATGTAACTATACATGTGATTTTGATTTGCAGTGTCACTTATTACTTTATCTCGTGTAAGCTGTAGATTAAATGAATGAAGTTTCATTTCTCAAATGTGTAAAAGAAAGGTTAAAAGTAGCAGAAATAGTACTTTATTTAATAGTTATTTTAAGAATTATACTAGACAAACTGATTGAATTTTTATTGCAGTTATTTTTGGAATGTTTTAAGTTCATCTATTTTCTTATTAAACTGTTTCATTCTGTGAAATTTATAGATATCATATTGTAATTATTAATTCTGTCAGGGGGGAAAAATGCAATAGTGACTGAAATATTTAAAGAATGAAATATATTTGCAAAGTAACAAACAGGCTTCTAGATGGAATGAAAAGGGAGAGGGAGGGTGCATAATTGCAATTTTTAAAAATACTTTTCAATTTCTAATAAATAAAAAAAGGAATTTTCCCCATTCACCACTTTCTATAAAAAATAACTGTAGCCAAACAATGAGATTTAATGCCAAAAATGCATAAGGTTATCATCACATCTGTTAAATGCTCCCAATTTCCAACTAATAGCCATAGCTGAATGTCTCATTTGTCTATCTTGACTATGGAAGATTGTATGGCAGAGACCCTACATAAAAATAAAAAGATAGTAGGCATGCCACCAGTCCCAAAATAAAGCTATTCACACCAAATTTCATTGTTTTGCATACTGCTGTTAAGTTTTCCAGAGGGATGTAATAAATGCAAATAATAATGGAAGTTTCGAAGGAACAAACTAAGTTTTATTTAGCCAGAAAATGTAAACAGATATAACATATAAATGTGTACATTTTTTTAAAATATAAAATCTTGAAATTATACGCTAAAAGATTTGCAAGCCATCGCACCAGATTCCTTTTTTACAGATATTTGCATATCACTATTTTTAACATTACATCACCAATGTTTATCCATTTGCAGATAAAGCATCTTACCCATTAATGCACACTTTTTTTAGTAAGTTATAACAATGTAATATTTAGTTTACATAGTTTTACTTTATATTTACCTATTTACAGACATTAAACATTTTTTTCACACAAAAATATCATGTAGACGTCATTAAAAGAACTTAGCCTCCTTTCGGATTAGAGAAGTCGGTCTTTGACTTCTCCAATCTAGAAGAAGGCTTAGTACTTTTAAATAACATCTATATGATTTTTATGTGTGAAAGAAATGTTCTAATATCTGTAAATAGGTAAATATAAAGTAAAACTATGTAAATCGTGAAAATAGTTTATCGCATTAAATTCGGTAGATTACAGATTTTCTTTTTTCAAAAATGCGAAAGAGAAATATCAACTAATTTACATCCTTCATTAGAGAACTTAAACTGGCTCATCTACAAAATAAATAAAAATGAAAAACATATATTGCTTACTAGCACTGCATTTGAAATCAAACATGATGTCTTGCTTTTGTATCATTGGTGTTAAATCACATTGTTTGGCAACAGTCCATTTAAAAAATAGAAAGTGACTGACAGGAAAATAGACAAGTACTTGAAAAAAAAAAAAATAAAAAAAAAATAAACATAATTAAAACTTTAAACTATTTTGCATTCAAATGTTGAATAGATTTATTTATATTGATGTATTACAGAGATGAGTATTTTAATTAAGCAGGCACTCAAGTAAATTGCCTTTCCCTTTCTAGAATTGCAGAACCTATAATGGGGAACTTCCAGAGATTACTCATTACATAATACAATTATGAAAACTTAATTTTCACCATCAGAAAGTTGACATCTAATGATGTACTGCATTTTCAAAAATTATTTCTTGAAATTTTAAGTATATTTAATAAATACAATAAAATTTAAAATTTCTATTTCAGCAAAATTTTCGAAATTTGTCGTTATTTTAAAAAATACTAAATTTTACGAAGACAATTTTTCAAAATAAAGTACACTGACATTGGAAATCTACTTTCTGAAGATTAAAGCTAAATTTTGATAATCATACTCGGTAATAACCCTATGTTTAAATTTCCTGTTAACATGGGATTTCAACAATCGTCAAAGATCACTGAAGCCTCTAATAGAAAATTAATTTATGTTACTGATTTATTTAGAATGTTAACTCTTCCAACAATTGTAGATAAAATATTCTCCTATAATAAACGTTGTGGATTATAAAATCAACAACAAATGGTTTTATCAAAAGTTGCCTATGATTTTGGATTCATGCAATAATTTTTTGACTGCTGGAAAAATGTAATACAAATTTTAAAATACTCTCTAAAACTTCTTTTAAACAATAACAAAAATCCAACAACTTTAGGCTTACATTATTCATATTTTCCCATATTTAAGACAACACCAAATGTTAACTTTCGATGAACGATCTTTACAAACCATTGTGATTTTCACAGTATTTCTAAAACAATGAATTTGAGCTTAAATGTACACATATACATTTTTTCATGGGTGTTTGAAGAAATTATTTATAATACTAAAAATAAATAAATAAATAAAAAAGAGAGAGAGAAAACATCATATAACTAGATAATAATCAATTACAAATAACTTTAAGTACAATAAACTGGAAATAAATGACAGAAATATTGTTTAAATACTAAAATTCAAACATCCATTATGTTAAATAAGGTTGCAGTTCCCTCTCAATAATAGTCAAATTAACTCAGATATAATTTAATATAGTTTTAGTAATTCTGGAAACCGGTCAAAGTTTCTACTAATTCATAATCCTGATAACGATTATGCATACTTCTTTTAAACAGCGAGACTGAATATTCATTAAAAGGCATACTTTTTTTTTTTTATATGTGCAGCGATTACATTCATAATATTTTTATTTATCTCAAATTCTTTAAGGAAAAATTCAACTGAGTATTAACAGCTTTCTTCAATTCTGGATCTTTTTTTTTTTTATTAAAAAAGTAAAGAATACTTTTATTCTTAAAACAAAATCTCAGAATGAAAATGTATGATCTTGTAATAAATTGTATTATGTGCAGATTATAAATTATTCATCACATATCACTATATGTCACATAAAACAAACACAATAGTTATTCGAATACTTTAAAATGAACATTTAGAGATCATGGTAAACAATCAAAAATGAATCTGGTAGAAAGAAGCCAGCTACCATGATTTATATATGTATATATTTATAACAACAGAGACAGCAGTTGCTCCACATCGGTGCAAAGCAAATGTCCTCTCTACCTGTACAAATCTTAATATAATAAGTTACAGTCATTTAGTAAAAAATGAAACAAAAACAGAAGATAATATATATTTTTTATATTAAAGAGTCTTCTTCCTCTAGTAACATCTCTTTAAACTGGATATAAAAGTCTCAGTAATAAAAGATTTCGTGGCAAAAGATGTCTTTTGTTCTTTCAAAAAAAATGGAGAATAAAGAGCAACAAGAGACAAGTGTGTAAGAAAATCAGAACTGCCTGAAAATAGGTTATAAATTTTCAACATATTTGTCAAGCTGCTCTTCTCGAGTCAAATGAGTCAAGTCCATATTATCTCTTGAAGAGAGTCCCAATTCTTGATTAACTGGGCTCTGTAGTTGATTGGCTATACTAGGATGAGAAGATACTGGATTAGTGAGATGAGATAGCATCATGTCATTATTACTAGTCATTTGATCAGGTCCTGATAGGCCAGAAGTCCCAACTGAAAAATTTGAATGTGGTGATAGAGTCTGTGCAGGGTAATGAGGTGAAGGAGCTAATTGCTGTCTGGGGGATTGGATGGGCTGAATCTGTGGAGTATTGCTCTGAGTTCTTGGAGATGCAATAGGTTGCGGGGAACATACTGCTTGACTCAACTGAGCAGCAGTAGGGGGTGGAGAACGTACTTGCTGCATAAGTTGCTGAGGTGATGGAATAGGGCCCTGCGGATAGCCCAAGAGGCCTTGTTGAGGACTCACAGGAGGATGTGTTGGTGAAGCCATTCGTTTTATTTGAGGCTGCATTAATTGCTGAGGTTGCTGTTGAAACTGAAACTGGGAAGTATCCCCTTGAAATCCTTGCTGATGTCCAAAATTCAAAGGAACTGGCATACGAGGACGCTGGGGATACATGGGAGGTTGTGGATGAGCTAACTGATTAGGCTGTTGCTGCTGTCTTTGCATAGCAAGTAAATGTTGCTGTTGCTGTTGTTTGTACCATACATTTTGAGGTGGAGGTGCTATCATATTACCTTCATTAATCAACATTTGCTGTTGTTGTTGCTGCTGCTGCTGCTGCTGAAGTTGTTGTTGCTGCTGCTGTTGTTGTTGTTGTTGTGCTGTTCGCTGTTTTATAAAAGCAGCCATTAGTTGCGGATTAGCTTTGAGTATAGCCAGTACTTGCTGTTGTTGCTGAGCTGATGCTGGAGACTTCAAAGTTTGGAGTAGCTGCTGCCAAGCTTGGGTCGGCCTCTGCATACCAGCTATTGAAGGGCCTGGATTTGGCATTACTTGAGGTGGTCCCATTGCTGAATTCCCAATGGAGTTAGGCATTGAGTTTGGCCCTCCCATGATTTGTGAAGGTTGGCGTAGACCTAGCTGAGGATTAGGCAAAGGCTGAGTATTTTGATGAGGTTGCTGGTTCTGAGGATATCCAGAATTTTCCCATGAGGCAACATTTCCCATGTTCAGCATACGATTTGGAACTCCTGACATCATCTGTGACATTGGTTTTTGCATCTGGGCTTGCATTTGCTGGTTTGGAGCCATTAATCCTGTATTAGCAGCAGCAGGATTAACTACAGGATTGCCCTTTCCATAATTTGTAGCAACCATGTGAGGCACAGTTTGTCTTGCAGCAGCAGCTTGTACTTGTTGAACAGCTTGTAGTGCACCAACAGGTGGTCCTGATGAAGGTTTCATACCAATGCCTGGTTGTGGAGGATGTGGTGATGTATGTGGTTGAGCACCAGGTGATGGCTGGCTGGAAGAATTTGAGTTTCCAGGACTTGGCTGAAGTACAGCACTAGACATTCCACGATTTTGCATAGTAGCAATACGTCTTTTCAAGATCTGTGCTTGTTGCAACCTTTGTTGCAATTGCTGTTGTCTCAGCTTATTTTTAATATTGACACAGAAAGGAACAGGGCATTTTGCTTCCTAAATAGGGAGAAAATTAAAAATCAGTTTCAAATAATATAAATTTTAAAAGGGGGGGGAAATCATGCAGATTAGAGCATTATATAGTTAAATAAAATTTTACATTGAAAACAAAGTGAATTAAGGAACATATTTTTCTGAATCTTTCTTTGGATCCTAAAGAATCAATAAGATAATCACAAAGAACAATATTAATAAAAAGAGAAATTATTGTAGGTTCATGATATTTAAAAAAAAAAAAAATTGTTTCAAATTTTTAAAACAATATCGTAACCTGTAACTCTAAAACTTAAAAAGAGAGAAAGAAAGAAAGATAAGCAGTACAAAGATATATATATATACAAAAATTTAAATAAAACTACTCAAAACATAAGTTTAAAGATCTCGATTATTAAATAGAGACAATGTTTCAAGGATAATATATATATGTGTGTAATGACTTAGGGTGAGAAACTGGAAATAACAATTTGACTTGGGAACCTCTTGGCGGATCGAACTCACTTATTTCGGCACTCCATCTTACAGCCTGTTTCGCAAGTCCGATTGGAGGTCCCACGAGCCAGTGACATCAATTTCAGGAGTTATATGGCCGTAGTGGTTCTGCAGGCATCTCAAAATTGCAAAATCTCTATTTTTTTTTTGTGCAGGTTCTGGCTAATATGTTTAGGCTTGTAATATTTTATAGCAGGAGGCGAAGGTGTCAATTTGGGAGTAACATTTTTTTAATTGGTTCATTAGCTCTTGATTGACATGTGGTCAAGACCTACTGTCTGTTACATACAAGGCTTTAACCACAAATGAAGAATTGTCCAAACATCAGCATTTTCTATCTTAAGTTACTCTATGATTTTAAAGTTGAACGTAATAAATGTTATGCTGAGAAATAAAGTTATATGGGGTAAAACGGGTTTTAGAATGAGATTTAAAGTTAGAAAAAAGGGACTCTGGATTTAAATTTTAATTTCTTATCCTTTCATATATATATATATATATAATATATATTTATATGTGTATATTTTTTTCCTATACAGTATGGAACCGTTTATCAGGAAAACAGTTATACAGAATGATAATATAATTGAGTGATTTCAGAATCTTTCTAAAAATAAATGCCATTCAGTGAGAGTTTGATGTGTGCATTACCACATATACATAGTATAAATTGATGCCAATATCTAAGAATTAAAATGGATGCATATTTAGTTAGATATTAAGCATTTGCAGAATTTTACGCAGCATTATGCAGAACTGTTGCATCCAAGGGATTACAATAAATTGCCTTCTTTCAAGTTCTGAGTAATCTTTGATCTTGATTGAATCCAATTCTTAATCTGTGTAATCTAATAATTGTTTTGAAATAAGAAATAATGCCACAGCCTCATGTATTCTACAAATCTGATTAAATGAATATTGCTTTATTGCCCGACCAGTTATCTGGAATACACATTGCCTCAACCATTCTGGATAAATGGTTTTAAACTGTACATAATCTTGAAAAGCCTAATTTATAAAACTAAAAAAAGGTAGGGGTTATATATATATACAGTGGACTATCGCTATCGGTAATGCATCTCCCTTTAAAACGTATCTCTGGTTATTGAAAACAATTTCTCTCCCCCTTCATTTTCTATTTGTAATTAATGCTGAGGACATAGCTTAATGCATACTACAGGATTCTCAGCAAAACACGTCTGGCAATTTTCATGACTTTCCCTGACCAAACGAGCATAAAACAAAATTTGCTATTTATTTCGACAATCCTTTGACAAAATTAGCAACTTTTTTCTGCAATCGCTCTTCGAATTTCTCGGATTTTTTTTTGTGGAGGTTTGACAAATTTTGCGTCATTTTTCATTTATTTCCCCCCAGACTTTTTAGAAAATACTTGTAAATTCCCTGACTTTTCCTATATATTTTAAATTTTCCCTGAGTACATTTGAAATCCCCTAACTTTGCAGATTTTCCATGACTGTCCATGTCCTCGGGAACCCTGTATTACTGACTGGATAATATGGACAATTTTTTCATAAACTGATTGAGTAAAATTGAAAGTTTTGTACATATATTTCTTCAAAAGCAACTTTGATGGAAGATTGTTCATTAAGAGATCAAGAATGTCACCAGTAGTGATGAACAGAAAGGAAACATTCTACCACTAAAAATGTTGGAGGTTCAAAAATTGCTAATGACTACACCCAAGTATTATTTAAGTACATCAATTTCTTTATATATTTTGTTTGTCCTTATAAATTTATTATTTTATATAAACAAATTGTCATTAACTAAAATTACATAATATATATATATATAAGTGTTTTTCAGCATAAAGTTGGTAACCTATTTCATTTCTCTTAAACCAATATTTTACACCATTAAAATGCTTATATCATCTCTTGGAAATTTACCCTAACAGAAGTTCACTGTATTTAATAGAAATTTTAAGATTCCCAATAGTCCTATATTGAGTTAAGAAACTTAATTTCACTCTATCTTAAACAGCTCCAGTTGACTCCTTCAAATTTTTCTAATACAGTACAGTTTTAGAAAATAATATTGTTCAAAATGAAAATTTTTTTTTTATATAAATGGGTATATTAATTTTTCATCTTAAAAGGTAAACCTGATATTAGGGATTGAATTGCAAACAAATTTTTCATAATTGCATTTAATTTTTTATCATTTCTGATTTATGTATGCAGATGGTATTGCATTAAAATCTGTAAGTGTCATAGTAAAAAAATACTAAAAGTGAGATAGTTATTGCAGAGAAAAAGTGCTGATATTAAGCTTAATAACATATAAATTTTGGGATGCCTGGTATTTTTATAAAAGTTAAAATCCAGAGAGTGATGCAGATAGATAAACATTCCACATTTGGAATGTAATAAAAAATCCAAGTCTTTGTGTGTCCCTCACAATTTCAGTAGGAATTGTAATGAGTAATTGTTGAAAATTACTAACGCAGGGTTACCACAGTAGTGCCAAATGTTGACCAACTTGGTGAAATATCGCCAAATTTGGTGACAAAAATAACTTGTCATATATGAAGCAATAGCTAGCTAATTTGGGCAAATTCCCATTAAAAATCATTAATATTTTATTATCAAAGTCATCACAATTTAATTTAAACTCCGAGCTTTTAAGGGTTTTTTTTCAAAATCTATGGGTGAAAATTTAAAGTGTAATATACAAAAATGTACATCTTCATCTCGAATGCTACTAACAACATAACAGCCAATAGACGGCGCTGTACTGTCTGAGCTCCTAACTGCCCGATTTTAATGTGCTTTAGGTACTTTTCCAGTATAGGGGCTTAGGTGAGAGAGAAAAAATGAAATTTGGCAACATATTTTCTAGTAATGTATTCACTGTTTCATATACACAAGTACTTTTTCAATTTTATACAATTTACTTAACATAAAGAAGTCATTTAACTATTGTTGTATACAAACAGAAGTAAATTGCATATAAAAAAACAACAATAATATAGATATAAATAAAATGTTTATAGATTATAAATAAACTTCATTATACAAATAAAGTTCATTAATTTTGTTTTCATAGCTGTTTATATCATTTGGCAAAAAATCTCACTTCTGAAGCCCAAATTATGACAAACTTTAAACAAGTATGCCAAGGCCCCTATGCTGGAAACGTACCGCGCTTTATATAATCGGATACAAAAGTTAAATTATTGGTACATTTCTACTTTAGGAAGAAAATTGGCAACATATTTTCTGGCAACCTATTCGCTGTTTCATTTCATATACATGCACATTTTTTTTTATATTTGTACAATTTATCTAGCATAAAGAAGCCATATATCTAATTTTATAATATAAACATGACCTGTAATCTACAAAAAGCCTCAAATCCGCACAACACTTGGAACCAAGCTGTGCAGATTAGTGGTCTTCTACAGTATTACAGTTTTTCATAAATGAGTTTCATTTTTAAAATATCTTGTTTTCATCTATCACTGCGGAACAAGCAAGAAAAACTCATATTCTTGCACATGTGTTGTATATATCTCTATATCTCATATTTCGTCATTTTTGACTGGCTATCTTACTAGTTTGTATACATTGAACTTACAATTAAATAAGCCCTTTTAAACAAAAAGAAAAACACAATAGGAACATTCATTCAAAAAGTAGGCATGATTATACATTAAAAAAAAGATAATATTAAAATGTACATTTTTTTTTAAAAGTCTGTAAAATTATGTAAAAGAAAAATTATAAAGTAGAATTTTTATGGAATTAAAAAAATTTACACACACACAAGAAGAAAAAATGTTTCAGTAACAAGCAGGCAATGGTAAGAAATCCTACATGGCATCATAACTAATAAATAAGGTTACCTGACAGTGTTTTGCATGGTAACAGCATAATGCAATTAATTGTTTGCAAATTGGACATCCTCCATTGGTCTTCTGCTTGCAGCTCTTAGCATGCTGAACAACTCTCTTCATCTTCTGGCAACTAGGCAGTCTACAATTTGCATCTCTACACTGACAAGCATGAACAAGGTATTTAATACATCGCTGAATAGATAACAACCGAGATTCTTGTGGATTTGTTTGTTTCTGGTCGCCAGTGCCGGAATCATCATCCAATCCAAAACCAAGTTTTTCCATTTTATGTTGATGCCCTTCTTTTTGGAAGCAGTTAACACACAAATCGAAATCCTGGAAAAATAAATAAATATATACATATTTAAATTAAGCTTTTTATTTAATGAATAAAAATAATATTTGAAAAAGTTATAATCTTCAAAAACTAGGTTTTAAAAATAATGTTAATTCTCTAAATCTAATAAAACAGCGTCTGTATGCATGCTATACTGAGGGCAAACAGTTACACCTGGCGCTACCACATACAGCACAAAAAAAGCTCTCTAGAACTGAATTTATGAGCCTTAAAGCTCAATTTTCAAATTTTAATTATGCGATTTTTATCTATATACAAGATTTATCCATCTTTTTTTTCTAGTCAGGTGACTTGGCAGAGCTATACTTCCTGCTTTTTTTTTTTTTTTTAACACAATCATAAACAAACTAGGGATTCTTTTAAGCTCCAACAACTTATATTCTAACAGAGAGTTGACAATTAGTCAAATTTGTCATTTTTACAACTTGCTGAAATTTTCAGCTTAATTGAGCAATTATAAGTTACCAATTATCTTTGTTTAAAAGGATTGCAAATAAATAAGTGCGAGTAGTAAGTCAAAATTACATCCACTACTAATCATATCATAATATTAAAATATTTATTTGCTTAAGACGTTATAAAAACACATTAAAAGTAAATTAAAAATCTATATTTACATGTTTCAACTCATTTTCTGAATTGTCATCGGAATGTATAACAGAAAATACAAATGCATATGAAAAACAGAAAAAATCATCGAATATAAACAAATAATCATATAACATGCCCTATATTTTCGCGATTGCTCGTGTTCCCTCTATGCCGCGACGCCGTAAGTTATTCAATCATTCAACCCATAAATTCGGGATACGAAAAGATAATGTACCATTACAAACTCCTGAACCTCTTAAATAATAATAATAAATACTTAATATTAATCTTAAATACTAAAATTGATCCTATTAGAAGAGATGACCTCTCAGGAGTTTATATGATTCTATTTATTAAAGAGGAGGAATCAAAAATCATTATATAGGTATAACCCAACGAAAATTCAATATCAGATGTAAAGAACATATAGCGGAGATAAAATATAATAGAGGTAATACTGTTTTATCCCGGCTAAATCAAATAGAGAACATTAACATACTTTTTAACGAGAGTAAAATAATCTACAGGTCTAATTTTTATTTACAATTATTCATAAGAGAGTCCATTGAAATTTATTTAAGAGGTTCAGGAGTTTGTAATGATACATTATCTTTTCGTATCCCGAATTTATGGGTTGAATGGTTGGATAACTTACGGCGTCACGACATAGAGGGAACATGAGCAATCACGAAAATATAGGGCTCGTTATATGATTACTTGTTTATATTTGATGATTTTTTCCATTTTTCATATGCAATTGTAATTTTCTGTTATACATTCTGATGATGACTCAGAAAATGAGTTGAAACATGTAAATATAGTTTTTTAATTTGCTTTTAATGTGTTTTTATAATGTCTTTTAATCAAATAAATATTTTAATATTATGATAGGATTGCAAATACGTAAAAGCTCTTTTCATTTGACAAATTTCTCCAACTTCGTTGAAATCTATCAGGTGTCTTGGCAGAACTATGCTTCCTATGTTTTTAAACACAATCATAAAGAAACAAGGGATTCTTTTAAGCTCTTACAACTTTATTCCAACAGAAATCTGCCAACTGGTCAATTTTGTCATTTTTACAATTTGCTGAAATTTTCATCTCAATTGGGTTTAATAAGTGAAGTTACCAATTATCTCTGTTTAAAATAATATCAAATAAGTAAAAGCTCTTTTCATTTAAATTCGATATATTTCTCAACTTTGTTGAAATCTATTTTCTGATCAGCTTGTGTCAACTGTTTATAATAATGTCTGCAAATGTTAATCACATAATTTATTTTTAGTTTCAGATTTTCTCTTTTGCAGTCATTTGTGTGTCAGATAGATGAGCAAAGCTGTCAAATGTAGCAGAGTCCTCAACTTACCCTGCTAGCTCTATAATATGGGCAGAACAGAATGTATAAAAGTTAATTTTTAAGAAAAGTAGTAATAGTTGATTTACATTAAAGTTAGCAAAAAACATGTTTTTCTGGTAAATTTAAAGAAACAAAACAATTATTTATCACATATATATGTGCATAACAAAAGCCTCACACATTAATATTAACAGGATGTATGTGATCATCATAATATACATTTATTAACTTCTAGTGGCTAGAACAATAAAAAACACAACTAAATCGTAAAAGAGTATATATGGTCTAATACTAATTATTTATTAGACAATTTCATTTAGATAGATGCTACGGCATTACTACTACTTTTAATTATTGCAAGTAATTCATGAAGTGGATTAAATTAATATAAAATGTGCATGGTAAAAAAGAAGTACAAATGATTACTTACAGCACAAACAGTACAATGATATCTTGTCTCAACATGCTTTTCACAGCTATTACAAGTATATACAAATCTGTCTTGCCCTTGATTATGCAATTCATACAGCATAGCCATAGTAGAAAACTTTGTCCTACGTAAAGAAGAAAACTCATAATGCTTTTCTCTTGCTAAATTCAAAAACGCATCTCTACCATCCATCAATTCACAAGAAATGAAAGGATCTGGATCAACTATAGGAGGCAAACTTGCAGCTGCTTGTACTGAATGAAGACGTATCACAAAGAAGACCTAAAAAAAAGAAAATTAAATAGATTATCCATAGATGCATTTTCTTTTTCCTACATACTTTCTTTATACATCTGCACACAGGGACATTGACAGAAAATAATTTCAGTCTTTTTTGGTACAGATAAGGACCAGCTTTAGGGGAATGGGAGGTCAGGTAGCTGCCTGGGCACAATAAAATAGCAGAAAATATGCAAAACTTAAGTTTTTAACCACTTCTCTGGCAGCAAGTATAGGGAAACAGTGCTTCTAGTCCCGACTTATCGCGGTGCAAACGTTGAAGTGGTTAAAAATATAAAATATAAGATTTGTAGGAATAAAAAATAAAAATTTCATCTAGGGTGCTATGGTTACTAAAGTCATCACTGGGACAGTGTATACTTATGCCTCACAACTATACATGCACCATACCCTAAATTTCTATACTTTCTGAAATTCTTAATGAAATTCTCCTTATCTTAGGGCCCTGTCAGAACAGTTCTCTTTAAGCACCCTACTCCCCCTGCCTAGTAGTTTTTTTTTTTTTTTTTTTTTTTTTTGAAGATTAAAATCTTTCAACTGCTGTTAAGTCTCAACACAATAATTGCATTAAACAAAGTCAAAATACAATACCTCAAAGTGTTAGTAGAAACAAAAAATGTTTCAAATAACCCTATGAAAGATTCATGCTACAGAAAATAGTTAAAATTCAGAAAATAGTTAAGATTCTTTCAACAGGAAATGTGAAACTGATTCAAGACACGCAAAATTTGAGTTTCAGACAATCTTCTATAGAAGTTAATTATGCATGTTAGTAAGAAAGCCGAAACTGTTTAAAGATTTCGTTGCTTAAGGAAAAAGAGGTTTAATGTGTGTATTTGTTAAACCTTTTTTTAAATACAGGATAAAAGTACTATCATTAAAGCAATTAATTGAACATTTTCATGCATTATTTTATTTTGTGAAAAATTACTACAGCAAACATGTAATAAAACAGATCCTTGTTGTTTCTTTTATTTGTTTCATTTTCTTTTCTTTTTTATCTCAAAATTTTACTCTATGAAAGTTTTAATGTTTTAAATCATCATAAAAGGACAAACTGATTCTACAGTATCCATTAATCTTTTCCTGTGTTATCCAATTTTACAAAACATTTTCTATAACCTTAAGCATTTTAGCTAGTCAATCACAATACAATAAATTACTAAAACTACCAATGATGCTTTTTAATACAAAAATTAGTAGGTTAATAATATTAAAACAAGCAAAATTTTCTATTATAATGAAACATACATATGCAAAAGTGTCAATATTTAATAATATTGTCAAATTTATTAGACCTTTAAGGATTTCTTGATCATTTATTTTTTTAAAACACATATAAGCTACAATTTCTAATTATAATTTATCCATCTTAAGTAACACTATAAAAATTAATTTACAGACTAAAAACTAACCATTGAAACATTATTTATTTTTTAAAGTTATAATATAAACAAACATACATAAAAATAACATAAATATTTATTTACTCTGTAAAATTACAGTTGCTAGTGAATAACTTACCTCTTTATGCTTTTCCATAGTAGAATATATTTTTGCAGATAAATCATTTCCAGCATAAGGAACATTTGACTTCTTGTTACTTTTTCTTAAGTTATTTTTACTTTTATTGGATTTTTTATTTCTACTACTCTTTTGTCCCTTCTTCTTACCCTATAAAAAGAAATAAATAATACAGATTGTAAATTTATAGAAAAAAATAATTTGCACACTCTACATGTGGATTACATTTAAAATAGATAAATCTGTAGAAGCACATTCACTTACATCCATGCTGTCTTCTCCTTCACCAACTGCATCAGGAGCAGCAGCTGCAGTTCTTGCAGCTGCTTCAGCTGCAGCAACTGCAGAGGCTTCAGCCTTCCTTTTTTCTTCTTCCTCCTGCTCAAGTTCTTTAATACTCTCTTCAATAACATTAGGCCAAAAATCACCTTCAAAATAAGGCAATTCAGAAGCACTTTTTAAGTTGTCTTCAGTGGCTTGCTTGTAGATATCCTATAAAAGTTGAAAATACAATTAGAAAATGTACTTACACACGTGTACATATTCACTGATTTATAAACATTCCATTATTGAATGAACAAAATAAATCAGATCAGTCGAGTTTGTATGTTCATTCATTGAGGTGATGTTGATGCTTTGCTAAAAAAAATTGTCGTTTTTAATTTTTATAATGAAGATGTTTGCTAAAGATTCCTTCATTAATAAAGGATTGCTAAAATTATTTCTACAATTTTTTAATGGCCAAGAAGACACCCTCCAGCTATTTATGTGATCAAATGAAGATTTTATTGTTATTATTTATTAAAAAGGATGACATCAATGTTTCCATTTCCATGAAAACTGGTAAGAATTTAAATTTCATGTATAATTTCTGTTTTAATGACCAAGAAGAATGTATGTAGGGTTATTGCTAATTTTTCAATATTTCACAACTACTAAAAATTCTATATTATCTATCTGAAAGAACATAGTTTTTAACACCATGGCACACACACATTTAAATTTGCAAAAAAAGGGATTATCTAATGATTATTTATTTCAATGATTAATGTTGTTAGAAACGTGCAAGTAAAATTTCTAATTGTGTATAATATATTATTTTTCTTTAACTGTTTGTAAAAAAAAAAAAAAAAAAAAAAAAAAAAAAAAAAAAAAAAAAAAAAGTATCGAATTTCTAAATTAGATTTTTATGCAACAAAAGTTATTTTAGATTTTTTTTTTTTTTTTTTTTTTTTTTTTAATTTTACAACTGTAATAACATACATTTCTGAAAATCTGTATTGCAGACAGAATACATTAGTCTGGAGAATTATAGTTTCACAGAATTACTATCAAAATGACTATGATTGTCTCAATTTGAAAATAATTCTAGTTATTTCAATATTGTAGATTTCAATGTCTAGAGGCTAAACGAGAAAGCTTAGCTTGCTGAGGTGCTGTGTAATTGTATTACAGCAGAAGATCTTCATAATGCAATTATCTATATAACACACAACTTCACAGACGTAAACAATGCATTTTGCAGCTAAGAAGTGCCTCCATTCCATATCATAGAAATATTGCTATCCTCTAAAGGATTGAGTTTCAGACATTATTTCATCTTTATCTCCATAACTCAGAGCTTTTTATTAATGAAAAAAAAGTGCTATTATTACTTTTTTTTAAAATGAGTAATATAATGATTTGGTACAGGCATATTTGGGCCATATTTTAAGGTAAGTTTAACAATGTATGAAATGAATTATATTATGCAAAAGTGCATAATCTGTACAAGTTCTGGTCCAAAGAATGCAATGTAAAGATCTTCTACTGTATACTGATATGTCCCAGGCACATTTGGCATGTTAACTAGGTAAGTTTAATAATGTGTGAAATGTGATTTACATAACGCAAAATTTTATAATATGCACAACTTTTCATCTCAAGGTGTGCACTATAAAGACCTTCTACTGTACAATGTATTTATGTAATCTTTCCAATGGCTTGTTTCATCTTGGATATTCAATAAATTATAGCAAACAAGTTGTAAAGATTTTTTTATAGAAAAGTGGAACAAACGTGGATATGAAAATACAGTCAAACTTGTTTAATATGAGCATGGCTAAAACAAGAAAATTCCACATTAATGGTTCCTCATTTAAAGTATATAAAGATTTTTACACATTTTACGAGCTACAAAAGTAGGAATGCAGCTAATATGAGCAGATCATCTGTCATTTCAATGTAATTCTCAGCAAAAAGTGGGGTTTGCAATAATAATATTTCTACATTACAACTGCCTGTCAAAATAAAGTAATTTATCAGTTTTACCAGGCAAAATTTCAACCGTTAAGTAGAACCTTCCTCATCTAAGAGAATATAAAGGAATGTCTTGAGGTTGTGCGAACTTCGGAAACGTGGTAGCGAGCGGGTTAAGGCTTGTTTCGAAGGGGAGTAATTCAGATTATAACTCAATTGATGAAGAAAAAATGAAATTTATTAATTTGAATAACAATAAAAAATTCTCGTGATTTGAGTTGTTCTTGAATACTCCTACGCAACAATAATTGTTTGTGTACAAATTTGAGAAAGTCTTAGGTTGAAGGTGGCAGCCTTAATCAGAGTTCACTATAGTTCATTAATAGACTGTCCAATCAAACCACTTAGTCTTTTCGATCCTCGATGATCTACGGTGAAAATGTAGTCTTGGCTGGGAGATCCAATCTCCCGTTGTAAATAAAATGCAGCATACTCCCGGTCTAACCGTAGTACCTTTTGTTTGTCAGGAGGCTAGTTGTTCACAAAAGAACGTGTGGACCGCAGACCCGGTCTGCTCGCTGCTCTCAGGGTGAGAGCTTAATGAAACCTAAAGAATCTATTTCTCCGTACGAAACTCGGCGGAAACCTGCAAGTCCAACTTGCTATCTCGCCTTCATGTCATTAACTGACTACTCATTAAGAACTTCCTTCTAAGTTCAAAATTGTCTCTCTTGGGCGTCGGGGGTTCAGCCAATCCCTGTTCTCTCTATTTCTGACTCGCTCGTGTCATTTCAGGAGGGTTACACCCTCTTTTTCCACGCTTTCGGGGATCATATGTTTTCAAAGTGAAAGTCGGCTGATCACAGGAATAGCTTAGAAGCTTTGTGAATTAAGTGTTTTCACAGCCTGTCTCGACACTGAAATTGATCACTGATCGTTCATCTGGTTTCTGAAGGGACATCTCGACTAAGTGCTACTGTCACAGCTGTCAAGTCTGTAGGATAGATTGTGATCTATCGAAACTTCAGATGTTTCCCAGCGATTAGTGGACTTAGAGAGAATATTCAGAAGTTTGCACAAGGTCTTTAAAGAATGAAAAGAAGAAGGATGAGATAAGAACATTTTAAATATCACCATTAGTAACACAACTGACTCATTGAAAACAAGAAATACAGAATCTTCAAATTCAGACTCTGGATGGCATTATTCAGCCTTATATGTCTTATTGCACTGTCCTATTGCAATCTGAAATCAATAGCTCAAAAATTGCAAGGAAGCAATGCTAGCCGAGTTTTTAAAGGAAAAGGAGAAGTGATCAGTTGCATTAGTGTAGGTCATTCATTTGCTGTGGAGTTACTAGTAGATTTCCAAATTCAGCCAAAGTTGTTATTGTATCTGTAATACACATACCAAGTGTCCCTTGTGAAAATAGGTTTATTTTAATTAACGTAATCAAGAATCATCATTGAAGTCAGACAGCCTTAATAATTTGATTTTTATTAACAACAGTGTTTTGATTTATCCAAAGCATTGTTAACAGTGTTGTTCAAACTAATGCACATATATAGACAAAAAATAATCACCAAGTTTTGAAAAATTTATTGCCTTAAAAAAAATTGCTATTTTTTGCTTTAAACTGCTGGTAATTAAATGACTGTACATCATGGCAAATGCAAAATTTTTATAAGATTATCTATAACTGTATGCCAAAACATGTTGACCTATGCTTAAAATTATTCTTTCGTAATTGTGGAGGCTGGTTTTAGAACTGGTGCCTCACCATATGATGTTCTTGATTTTGCATTTAAGTAATAACAGAGTTTCTCCCCAGACAATTTCAGGAGGGCGCTGCACCCTGCCTGCCTTTAGGTTTACAAAACAGCACTCTTATTGCCCCAATTGAAAAAAAAAAAGTGTTTTTACTCCTTTGTGCATTAAAAAAATTACTTGCATAGTATAAAGTGACTCATTGCTGTCTTTAAAAGAGTTCCCTAACTATTAAATATTAAAAGTAGTTTTAAAAAACTAAAGAATGCTTTTAAAAATTAAAAAAAAGTGCCCTTTGGAATCAAAAAGTGCCTTTTTCCCAAAAGCAGCATCCTGTCCTTTTTTAAACCTGGGGGAAACTCTGTAATAATAATTGTACTGTGCACAATATAATTTGATACATATGCTATCAAATTCCATAATACAAAATGCTTCAACTTAGAGCATTCTGGTGTTAAATAGCGAATAAAAATTTTTAACTCACTTTGTAATCCATCACAATCCGATCTATGATTCCTTTATCCAACATCTTTTTGTACCACTCTTGAAGTCGTTTAGGTTTTGGGATCTTTTGATCGATAGGATGACAATGGAATATATAGTCATCACCTTCACTAGGTGGACAAGCCCAAATATGTGCCATTGTGTATCTGCAATATATCAAAGACAACAAAAGTTTAATCTATGAAAATCTTTATATCACATCCAGACAAGGTTATGAATTACATAACAGCCAGTGTTACAATTAATAAACTTTTTTTTTTCTTTTTCCCGCTTTTGCTCAGAGTTGGGTGATGATCCCTAATATTAAATTTAACAACAAAATAGAAGCATTTTGTTATTTACTTTCTACAAGCAGAACAAAATTTTACATATTTTTAAAACATAAAAAATACAGACTTAACAATTATATATTAGAGAATTTAAAGATTTATGAGTTTTACTAATTTTGACAATGTGAAGCAACATTATAACGACTTATCTTTTATAAGCAAATTAGAAAAAAACCCAGAGACCTGGAGCTGGAGCCCGGAACGCTCCGGAGCTGTGTTTTCCCTGGAGCTGGAGCTCTAAATTTTCTCCTGCTCCAGGGCTCCTTTAGTTTTAATATTCTTTTAAATCTTTTTTTTCAGTCTTTGAAATTTCCAGGCTTAAAATATTTTAATTACATCATTTTTTAGGGTTTTTTTATTTTTTTTTATTAGAGATGGAAAACTTCTCAAAACATGGTAACACTACTTTTCTTCTACTTTCCACTTGAGCTAAGTAACAACACTATTTGAAAACAAATATGGCCGCCTGTTGTTTACATGTGTAGTTGTACAATTTTGGTTGTTTGAAAAGTGTGGAAGAAATTTTGTGTTGCCATTCTTGAAAAGTATATTTCAAATATATTTTTTTAACCTTTATATTTTTCTGAAAATCTTCAGCTATAAAAAAATTAATAAATAATATCTAAATTATTTTACATTAAAAATGAACACTATTCTTCTAAAATTTAAAAAGATTTATTTTCAATCTCAAAGACTGTTGGAAAATAAAAAAAATAAACAATTATCCAAATTAAATTATCATCAAAATTCATTTATAAAACAAATATATATTTTAAATTATTTTTTTCATTTATAATAAATTTTATCTTAATTCAAATGCTTTTTATAACGATTCACTTTTAAAATAACATTCCTTCTGGCTTCGTTTGAGAATCAGAACTCTTGACGCAAAAATTTGTTGACTCGTAACCCATGATAGCAAGCGTTCTCTCTCTAATGGTTTAGCTTTGAAAGAGGAAGGATGTAGGCGCTGCAGGCTGATGTGTTGTGATAAGATATGAGCACTTCAGCCGGTTAGCTTGTCTACAGATGCGTAATCCATCAAATATTTTAATTCCTGAGTATAAGAATATGAACTGCTAACAATGTCATTTGGCATAATTCAAGAATCAGTACTCTCAACTAAATGACCAGTCCAGGGAATTCTGGGGATTATGGCAACTTCTTCGTATCATGACCGTTAGATGCTTGGTGCCATGGGAGCAGATGGCTTCTTGGATCATTCTAAAATGTAAAGTTAACAATATCGAATTTTAATTAAAGAGTCCAAATTATCGGGCATTGAATGAATGTCATTGTTCTTTGGAGGTGAGATTTTTTTTTTTTTTTTTTTTTATCCCTTCATTTCATATCTGGAGGAACTTTGCTTATCCCATGATTCGTACTTTAAACAGAAAGGACTAGTAGCTATCACTTGTCTGTAATGCTACATTAATTCACAATGAACTGAAATGAAACAGAACTTCATGTTTTAACTCCTGAAAAAGAAACATTCTTTCCATTTAGCCTATCAGTTACTAGTTACAGATTTTTGTTGAATATGGAATATTGCTATATTTTGAGTGCTGTGCACCATATTTTTAAAAATACCATCATTGATTAAATATCACCAGAAATCTTATTTACGTTATATGTTCTCAGTTAGAGATTAATGGAATCCACAAATTGTGCATTTTGTAATGTCATAATTTGTTGCTTATAAGTACTTTTTGGGTAATTTTCTTTAATGCTGTAAAAAATTTATTTCTTATCTGCGCAGATATCTTTTATATATTTATTTAATCACAAAAATAGTACATAAATATGCATTAAAAATTATTTCTTTGTTGTGTTCATTGTGTTCTTGCATATTTGTTTTAAGAAAATTGTTTTAGGTATATCTTGAGAATTCAATTGAAGGGTGAGATTGATTATGTTAATACTCTCTTATGTTAATGGTCTCTCGTATATTTGATTCAAGAACACCAATATATTTCTTTCATTAAATTTTAGGGTTATGTTTGCATAATTGCATCATCAAACTTAAGCATGTTGGCAGAATTATGAGTCAACTTTTTAGGTAAGAGAATAATAAAGTTAAATAGTAGTTAATCATAAGCCACCAAAAATAAATAAATAACTTCTAAATTTTTTGCAAAATTTAAAGTAAAAAGGATTTTACAAATATAAAATACACAGCTAGATGTTTTTGATTACCCCAATATAATTGACAATTTGCCATAAAATGCAGTTTTTTACTTCATTTGACAAAATTATGCATTAATAAAAAACTAATGAGGGAAAAGTCTTAAAAAGCGTTGACAATCTTATAACTTGAATTTGTATTGTCTAATCTCATTAACTATGAGTCAAAACAAGCAATTTAGTACAGAAAACATGTTACTTTAAATCATACATACCCTAACTGCTTAGTATATTCAAGATAACCCAAGAGAATTTCATGGTAAACTGCAGTTCTTAGATGCTTTGGATGGAAAAAGTGTATGCTGTCTAGATAAGCTAAGTATACACGTCTGAAATAAAAAAGAAAAAATCAATTATAAGGTCCAAGTGTAGACAGCGATAATATACATATGTATCAAATTTGCATAAAAAGATGAAGACAAGTTATTTTAAATAATATACGAAGTTAAAAGTTTAAAAAAGGAACTTACCTAGTATTTGGCATTGGGCAATCAGATCCATATTCTTGGACATGCATTCCAAAGAAACATGTATCCACACCATCAATTTCTTCAAATGCAAATAATGCTTTGGCCTTGTACGGAAATGTCTCTGGGAATTCTCTATTATCAACATACCTGAAAGAAGCAACATTTTACTTAAATGGCTAGATCCAATTTAAAACATCTTTTGACATAGAAAACACTTTTTGCTTAAATAAGGATATCAAAATTACAATGCGAGACCATCATGAATACCTCCCATCCCACCCCCTCCTTTTTTTAAAATTATGTAATACATCCTTGTGTTTCAAAGTTATATGAACACCCAGTTTTTCAAGCATAAAAAGGAAGAAAAATGCTACAAAATACAAAATAAACTTAAGACTCATGGATGTTAGAAATAGTACAAATATTTGTTTTATAACAAAATATAATTGAAACAGTCATTTTTATATAAAGGAAACTGCATTTTTTAATTCTGAGGTGTTGTATAATGATAATATTACAATATGATGATAATTGTTTTAAATTTAAGTCCACCAGTTGGCCCAACATAAGGCAACAAGTTACCTTCAAGTAGATCTTGGTGCCTTAATACACTGATTCTGCAAATGGGAAACGCAAACCTGCCAACATTTGAAAATGATAAATAGCAGCACACCAAATTCAAATTAATATGAAAGTTGGTTGGTTGCTGCTTTGTACGCTGCTAATTGGGTTAACAAATTGCTTTTGGTTTGGGCTGAGTTTAGATTCCTGCAGGTTGGGTTCGGGTTAACACGATTTTCCAAAAGTTAGCTCTGTTATTCTTTCAGATTAAAAACTATATGTATTATAATAGTAAACAGTGCCTGTGTGTGATGTTTCCTGAAGAGAGCACCGGGCTGCAAGATTTGGCAAGAAGGTACCTCCATATCTCAAATTATGTACTTTGAAGCCAGTGTTAAAATTTTTTTGATTTTGACAGAATTCAAGTGTCAGTTTTTTTCTGCATTTTGCAGCAAATTTTCTACATCAGTAAAAAGAATCTCGAATTTCTGCAGCTTCCCCTGCATCTTTTATATAATATTTAAAGTTTCTTCTCGTTTTGTGGCATTCTTTTGACATTTGTAAAGCAGACCTGCCAACCTTTGAAAATGAGAAATCGTAGCACATAAAATTAAAACTAATCTGGACATTGGTTGGTTGGTTTTTCATGTTTCACAGCCATCTTTTGACATTCGTAAAATGAATAAGGTTTCAGTCTTTGAACTCAATATAGTAAATTTTTTCCTCTGAAAATTTTCATACACTATTTAAAATTTCTTCTCGTTTTGCAGCATTTATATATATATATCTATATCTATCTATCTATATATATATATATATATATATATATATTTAAAACCACAAACAAAATATCAAAATCCATCACTCACCATAGCTGCATTGAAACTCACATCAAAAATATTATAACAACCAACATAAACTTAACTCTTAAAATCAAACTGAATAACCAAACTAGAGAAAATATATATAATTACAAGACATAACAGAACAGAACAGAAGGCGAGCGGTATGGCTAACGACATACACTGCAGGGTTAAGTCAGACTTTACGCATGCTACGTCCCCCTTCACTTGCCGAGACCAAAATTGAAAAAATGAAAAACTATGAAAAACTAAACAGAACTGCAACATCCACCAAAATATCTCTCTAACTCATTAGATCAATCAACTCATCAAAACCTCCATTCTCATCCATCACGGAGTTCAGTTCAGTTCCGTACCTGCTACTCTTAATAAAATCACAAGTTATTCTCCTGATGAAATTGCGAGGATAACCATGCTTGAATCCCAAGCGGCACCACTCTAAAATATCACTAAACATATCTTTAACTCTAGTACTCAGTCTTTCGATTCGTATTAATCCATTTCTAAGTACATTTCTTTTAATCGAAACATGCACATTGGAATCAAAATATATCAGCTTTAAGGTATTAAAGTTGAAATCATTTCGCTTGTCAAATATCTTAGATATCAAATTTTCACTTTCTATGCTCAGGTTCACATCTAGAAAATTAATATTTTTACAATTCTGGGATGAGGGTTCCAGACTCAGAGACGTAGGATAATATGTAAAATCAACATTTTCAATATCATTGTTTAATTTAACTATCAAAACATCATCTATATATCTGTAGGATAATGTGTTACTGTTTAAATTATTATTTCTTTCATATATATGTAAGTAAATGTTTGCCAAAATGGAACTGCAACTCCCCCCCATTGGAATACCCCGAATCTGTTTAAATATTGTATTTCCTTCGTAAAGGTAGTTTTCTTGTACTACTAACTGAAATAAATTTATGAAAAAATCATAATGAACATCCAAAGTACTATTTGTATTATAAAAATCTACTATTTTATCTTTTAAATCTGTCAAATCAATTGTATTATAGAGGTCTGCAAAATCGTAAGCGAATAAACCAGTAATATTTTTTAATTTTTTCAGATTATCTAATAGTGTATAGCTATTTTTGATAATAAAAGTCGTCTCTCCCCCCATCACTCCGTCAAACACCCCCTCCAGCACCCCCAGCAAAGCCTTGCTAGCGGCACCAATATATGAACCAAATCCACAAGTCACACTCCTGAATTTGATAGGGGTTTTATGGAATTTAGGCACTAGTATGAGATAAGGGAAACTTTGACTCATTTGTTTCAGCTTAACTTTTTTATAGATGGCTTTAATCCTATTTTCTATTACTGCAGCTTTCGAATTCAATGGTAAATAGCTATTTTTATTATTGTAGCAATCATTCAAAAGTTTACCGTAAAGTACCTTACATATCAGTGCATAACTTGTATTTGCTTTATCCACATAGGTGATTATAAAATTTTCCTGAATCTCTTTAATTGAATGTGTAAGTTTGTTGTATTTCTCTCTATTAACTCCGTCAAAATCTCTGGAAAATTCTCGTTTAAAATCTCTTAATATATAATACTTCCACTCGTCAAAAACACTGGATGGCAAATTGTATCTATACATTAGTTTATTTATAAATATATCTATATTAATAGTAAAACGTTTAATTGCAACACTTTTAGTGAGAGTACGTTTCACACGATATTTAGTTCCGTACTCCATTAACCTCCTCAACTCCTCATCCTTTACTATCTTTAGATCTCCAGTAATAACATGTCCATAATACTTGTCTTTATAATTAACAAATTCAGAATCATTGCAATGGCAGATACTCCCTGCAATACTTTTCTGTAGATCTTTAGCAAATAAATTATAATTAAAAATAGTTCTCCCCAAAGGCTTATCATATTTAAAAGCCTTAACTATTTTTATTTTACCGACTGGTAGTAATTCATTGTATTTATTAAGCATTTTATTGTAATTTACACCTCTATGGCTATCACCCAAATAATCCATTATAAAATAGATTTTATTTATTGCACTAACATGGCCATAATCAATGTTACAATACATTTGTAATTTTTGTGTCTTGATTCTATATCTCAGCAAATCCAAACCTAGGTCTACATTCCCATTTTCTACCCTAGACTGTAAAGTTCTTAAAGTTACGGGAATTAATTTCTTCTTAATGTTGAAAATCAAACCTTTAATCACATTAACTCTTCGCTCACCTTTATAATTAATTATTTCATTTACTATGTCTGTACAAGTATTTAATTTTTTAAAATTATTCAACTTAGTATATTGATTACTATTTCTAATCAACTCGTTTCCAATGTCATGATTAATTTTGTCATAAATTGTATCATCTAAATTGTTAGTTTTAAAGTTTTTAATTATATTACTGTGGTTAAACATAACATTAAGTCCATATGGATAGACCGTACCAAATTTTATCATCATGTCCTTTTCACGAATCTTTCTTTCCGTTTTATTAGGTATAATACACAATATAGAAATCCTAATGTTATCTATGCCATGTTCTGAAAAATGTGAAATTTCTATTTCTTGATCCTCTTTTTTATACTTAAGATTTCTAATGTCTGATTTGTGATTATTGAATCTCTTATTTAAAGGAGTAGAAGTCTCTCCTATGTACATTTGATTGCACACATTACATCTTAAACAATACACACAATTATATACCTTACAAAATTTTAAAGATTTTTCTTCAATCACTTTGTCTCTATTATCCGTATCGGCACAAATACAAACTCTACATCTTTTGTCACTACATTTTATTAAGTTTATTCCATTGATATTTCCTCCAATATTTATACCCCTATTATAAAACAATCTTGTTTTATACCTTTTCACTATATCGATGCAATCTATGTTTTTCTTATGTTTATTCATTAAATTTGTATTATAAACATATCTTGTCCGATACCGAACAACTTCTGTATCTCTATAAACACCCTTGTCCTTATTTAACTTATAACACAATTCACAATTTTTCTTCATTACTAAACAATCATCTATCGAACTCTCATCTATATAACTCTGCTTACTATAAAAATTGCATACATGACCTTTCCCCCTCTTCTCACATATCTCACCATAATCACTAGCTTTACTTTCCAATACATCCACATTTTTAAATACATTTGGTCCATGGTAACTTTTTGACGATCCGCTCCCCACCATGGATTCTGGAGCCGACCGAGCACTACGAAATTTATAAAAATTCCGTATCTTGCCGGTACCTTTTACAATATAATTTTGTCTATTCATATTAAATGTTTAATTATTCTATGTAAATACAATATAAGCAATTCCAAATATTTTAAATGTGTACTAAAAAATGTACAACTATCAGAAAGTTAAATAAACTTATAACAATATAACATATAACATAAACTCGAAAGAACTAATAATACTCTTAAATTAAACAATCATAAAAACTTCAACAAACTAGCCAAAATCAATAAAAAACTAATAACTCCAAATAAATCAACTAAACCAACCAATTCTCATCAACTCCATCCACCCGTATATCAATTAGCTATAATAAGGTAAGCATGATCATATACCGAAATTTTATTATAAAGCATAAAAGACATACCTGACTCAAGCCTACAGTAGTCCTCCATACTAATCCAGGCGACTCATAAACACCAAATATTAAATTACAAGAATGTCCCGATGTAAACGTAGACTTGCCACCGAATACACGTGACAAAATATATTTAAAACCACAAACAAAATATCAAAATAATACATATATATATATATATATACATATATATAATACATATATATATATATATATATATATATATAAATATATATATATATATATATATATATATATATATATTTGTAAAAGGAGCCTGGTTCTAATTTTTTAGCCCAGTGCAGTAAATTTTGACGAAATTCTCGAATTTTTTTTCCGCGATCATTTCAGGATATTCACAATTCTTTTCCCACAATCGTAATTCACATTTTTCTATCACGATACTTTGTTGAAATCAGCACTTTTTACCATGAACTTTTGATGAAATTCGCATTTTTTACCGCATTCCTTTGACGAATTTTGCGTTTTTTTACCACGCAAAAATGGAATGTTTAATAATAATTCGCAAATTGAAATGTTTAATAATAAATTGTACAAATCACGCAATTTTGCACACTATTTCAAATCTTGCCCCTCAAAGACCCCCCCCCCCCCCCCCCCCCTCCAAAAATTCTTAAAATGGCATCCCTGTTTTCTAAGGAAGGGTATTCCTGTATAAATATTTACAGAAACACGATTCACTTGTGGTTGATATACATAGCCCAGTTTTTTTTTTTCCCATGAATATTTTTTAATGTCCGAATTTTCGGATTAATGACCAGTTTTTTAAAACTTTTGGAATTGAATGCTTTGAAATGTTGGAAATTTCAGAATAGAATCACTCCTGAAAAATATGCTGTGTGAGATAAAAATCGCAACTAGAAACAAAAATGCGTTTGTGTTTTTTACAAAAAATCGTAGTTTAAGACTGATTTTCGTAGCATCGTAGTTTATAGGTTCAAATCGTAGCAACTACGATTTTTTCGTAGCAGTTGGCAGGTCTGTGTAAAGCCCAATGCAGTAAATTTGACGAAATTTGCGATTTTTTTTCTGCGATCATTTCACAATATTTCATGATTTTTCCTACAATCGTTTGACAAAATCCGTGCTTTTTACCACGATCCTTTGACGAAATTAAAGTTTTCTTTACACAATCTTTTGACGAAATTTGCTTTTTCTTTTTGTGATCTTTTGACAAAATTCATGTTTCTGCCATGATCCGTTGACGGAATTTATTTTCTTCTGCAATAAAGTAACGAGCCCTTGGATACATTTTTTTTTTTTTTTTTTTTCTTAGTTTCTTCAGTTTGTGTCAGTTTTTTTCTGCATTTTGCAGCAAATTTTCTACATCAGTAAAAAGAATCCGGAATTTCTACAGCTTCTCCTGCATCTTTTATATAATTTTTAAAGTTTCTTCTCGTTTTGTGGCATTCTTTTGACATTTGTAAAGCCCAATGCAGTAAATTTGACGAAATTTGCGTTTTTTTTTTTTTTTTTTTCTGTGATCATTTCACAATATTCATGATTTTTCCCACAATCGTTTAATGAAATCCGTGCTTTTTACCACGATCCTTTGACGAAATTAAAGTTTTCTTTTCGCGATCATTTGACGAAATTCATGTTTCTGCCACGATCCGTTGACAAAATTAATTTTCTTCTGCAATAAATTAACGAGCTCTTGGATACATATTTTTTATAGCACATGAAAATTTTAAAGAGGGGGATTGAAATCCACAGGTGGGATGCTAAGATACAGGGTAATTCAGTATTTTGAAAGTTTGACTATGTTACCCCCTTGTATTGTACGTTCCTGAAAACTTGACCAAAGGAGTAATTAGATATGGGTAGAACATTTCTGCTCTCGGTTCCCCTCCCTTGCAGAGGGATATTTTTCTAACTTTTTCTGACCTCCCTCATGTGTGATATCATTGGAGAGCTCTTTGACCTTGGTCATATTTTTTACTTCTGCCCCCTTATTGCTCCCCCAACTCAATTTTAAATCATTTATACCACATTATATCCATCCTTTCTATTCCACTTTCTTGAAAACTTGTCCAAGGAGGTACCTCGGCATGGTCAGAACCGTTTCTGTGCTGCCAAATGCAGCACGGACCATCCAAAAGTTTTCATTTTTAAAGATATGTGTTTGAATTGAGGTTTTTAATGGTTAGTGATATGTGCGTAGCATACCCACGATATGCTTCTGAAAGTAGAGGGGACACATCCCAGATGTCCATTTTGAGAGATTCATCTTTTTGAAAATTTTAATATGAATCATTTTAAGCAGTTGCAACTTGTTTGAAAAAATTGTCAGTGCCAAGTAACGGCAGGCAGATCAGCTAGTTTCAAATAAATATGAAGTTTGATTTTCATTTTGTCATTATGTATTATGTAAAATTATTGTACTTGTCACCAGAATGGCATTCTCTGTTAATTATTTATGGGATTTTGCCTTGATATTACAAAATGACTGGGTGTTCATATCATTTTGAAACATAGTATATAATACTTTTTTTGGTATCAAAAAACAATTACAATATGGGAATTATTATAAATAATTATATATTTATAATTAGCTGGTGTTTTTATATTATTTTAATATTTAGCTTTTTTTTAATCACTTTATGTAGTAATGAATCAAATGTATGAGAATAATTTTCAACAGAGACTATAATGCTTATCAATAAAAATGGATCTTGCAGAATCTTTTAGTACATTTATTTATTTATGGACCCCCGATATTCTATTTCTTTCGACCAGCAATTAAAGTGTCGTCTCTAAAAAATAACATTGCGTTACAGAAGCCAGTCATAAAATAAAGTAGATGTATCAATGTACTGTTAAATACTGATAATCTCTAATGCAACTTTTTAAACTTCTAAGCATCACACATTGTCAATTTTTATACGGCCACATAGGTGGGGGAGAGTACTTTTAACCCTTTCGAGACAGCATCCCTTACACAAATTTTATTTGGGTGGCACCGCTTTTTTTAAACAGTTCTGTTTACTTGTAAAATACCAAGCAATACTCTAATTAAAACCACCACCATAAATGCCCCAGGTTCTCCATAATTATGGACAACCAGTAATCTCTGGGTACACCACTCTAAGACTGCTATTGTCTATATTTTTCTATTATTAAAACCTTTCTTATATCTTCTTATAAAAACAAGGAAAAAAATGTATGACCCTGATTAGTGCCTTTTTTGGTTAATGTGGCTTTTGCTACCTCCTTATAGCTTTTCCTGCCCAAGCTTGGCGAGAGTAACTCTGAACAGTGCTAACTTTTTTCTCATTTTAATACTTCTTTATAGTAGTTTTACAACTACAGTTAGACCATTTTATATTATCCTTTAAGACATTTATCAATTTTTTACTCATCTTACGTCTTAACTTAAAAATTAACTTTATTCCATTTTTATACTTAACTATTTATTTTCTCCTTTTTATTTTCCTCTTAAGTAGTTCTAAACTACAGTTTAACTTATCCCAATGGCTCACAAAACATAAGATATTTCATTCCTAGACTGGGTGTTAAGCTGATATCAGCTAGGAAACCCCTCAATGCTGCTCACTTGTTCTAATTAAAAAAGACAACTATTACATTTATTTATTAATGGTGCCAAAAACAAATTCCGCATGCACCTTTTGATGATGCATATATGTATCCCACATCTCGAAAGGGTTAAATGCAATTTGTTTGAAAATTGCATCTCAATTTATTTTTGAGATACTAGCGGGCTCTGCCCCTACGAGCTACGCTCGTCAACCCCCGTTCAGACACCCAGACAATTATAATCTGACGTAATTTTCACCAAACATTTCTTTCTCTTTTTAATATTCACATAAAAATACTTTTGTTAGAAATGAAATATTATGATCATCTTAAAATATCAAATAAATGTCTCGCGCAATTTTTAAATTTAAACTGTTTTGCAATATTATTTTTTGTTCATTTTACATAATAAGTGTAATGTGACGTAATTTCTCCTATTTAAGACTTCTAACGCATGTTAATGAATTTATTATTTTACAATATCCATTCTCTTTCACATGTATATATAGTTTTTATGACGTAATTTTCAATGAGTTCCTGCTTTTTATATTTTCTGTTTATAATAGTCATGTGTAAAATAAATTTTTAATTTGAAGCAAACATTATTGTTTGCGTTGTTTGTACAGTTGGCAACAGTTTAAATTAATACAATTTTCTAAAATGTATAAAAAATATCTCTCGAAATGCTGAAAATTTGAATTTAAAATAGAAATAAAACCTCAAAAAATGAGTTAAATTAAACAACTAAATGCAGTCTGCACACCGGGAAATTCTGATGCATAAAATGATCTAAAAATGATTAAATTCCTATGTACAGTTTTTGCTCCTATAAAACTTTTTTAATGGAACGATTTTGTCCAACTTTGCCATTAAATATCTCTTAAAATAATTCTTCAATTTGAAAACTGTCTGCATCAGCGTGTTTATCAAACATTTCTTTATAATACTACCGATTTTCATATTTTTGTATGCAACAGTTTATTTAATATTAATGAAGAAAGGCCATGCTTAAGCATTCAAATTGGATGCCAATCTGCCCGGAATATCTACACAGATTTTCATTGGTCCATTTGCAAATCAAAACTTTTTTTTATATATAGAAGGATTATTTTTTTTTTTTGTAGCTTTTAGTGCCATTTCTTTAATTTTGGCAACCTCCATTTCTGTAGAAATTAAAGGAAAAATAGTTGGAAAATAGTAATTATATCTTTTTGTTGCCATTTTCCCATAACAACTGAAAAAAAATATAATTAAAACACGTGCTATTTTGAAAAAACATAAATGAATGATTTTTAATGAAACAGGAAGCTATTATAAACTATATTTAATTTTAGGTATCTATATTAATGTTAC
Organism: Maratus speciosus; assembly: GCA_963932465.1. Lineage (NCBI taxonomy): Eukaryota > Metazoa > Arthropoda > Arachnida > Araneae > Salticidae > Maratus > Maratus speciosus. The sequence goes on along the minus strand of OZ010799.1, from coordinate 345,029,703 downwards.
AAACAAATGAAGGGATTGTATAATTAGATAGCTGATTTTTTGTGCCGAGTTTCTTGTATATGATGACATCGGTTTTTCCTGGATTTGCATATTATTCTGCAATGGTGACAGTTCTATGCATACTTTTCTGAAGATATTGTTTAAAGACTGGATTGTAAATGTGGAATTCTTTCATTGAGGGCGACACTAAATTCTGAAAACGCAGAATTCCTATTTTCTAATTTTTTTTTTTTTAATTAAACCAATAACAGATTTTTTTCTTTTATTATTACTATCCCCCCCCCCCCCCCGGACAAATAAGTGATTCTGCACAACAAGGAAAAAACCCACAAGCACATTTATGCAATTATTAAACACAGAGAAGAGAAAGTAAGTGAATTATAAAAACTCCCACTGAGATATGCAAACATTATAGCCACAATTCTCTCTTTTCAGAAAAAAACATGCTCATAGTACAAACTGAAATTCCATGTATGTAACAGACATTTAATTTTTAAAGAAATGGAATGCTAAAGACAGAAAAACAAGTGTTAGTTTACCCAATGAACTGAAAATTTTCTTTCAACTTAAAAAAGAAAAACAACTTTTGTTTATTTGTTATTATTAATGTATTAAGGTAAGTTGGGAATTTTTTGGCTTTTAGGAAGAAATGACAGAAGTTTTACCATTGATGTTAATATTATTTACTCTTTTAACTCCAGATAGAAATATCTTTAGAGAGAATGTGAGGCTGGTCAACAGACCAATGCATCCAAAAAATCAGGAATATATAACACTTTGCTAAAAGTTTCTACAAAGGTAATCAGTCACAAGAGAGAGAGAAAAGATCACTCATGTCATTGTGACTGTTAAAGATAGTTTTACTCCAGATAAACTTATAAAATGAAAAATATTTTCCATTTTACAACTATTCACAAAACAATCATTCTTAAATCATTCAATCCAAAATATTCCCAATTATTACCTATGATTTTTTTTTTTTTTTTTTGTAACATTCTTTTATAACTATATATTTTATAATACAGCACTATTAAAATAATTAGAATTTCAACTAAAAAAAATTCACACCCGAATGCAACATTTTTAAAAGCTCAATTCAAAATAACATTTTCAGAATTATGGTGACTTATAAAAAAGATAGATTCATTCAGTTATATCCTAAATGTTAAAAAAGTTAAATAGGCATTACTTTAACATTGAAAACAAGACAAAATTCATACCTTGCTTTCATTCCAGGTTTTACTTCAACAAATTTTCTGAACTGGAAACTACTCTTACAGTAACTTCCCCTGCACCAGACTCCTTTTTCTTTAGAAAACTGTTAACACGATTTTCTATGTACTGCCCAAGTTTTGTTTGTTGCAGTCCTATAATATATTAATAAAAATCAAGAAATGCACCACATAAGGGACACAAATAAGGAAAAATTTCATTCAACAGAATGTATTTAAAATCAAACTTTAAATCATGCATTACAAACATACTTTTCAGTCAAAATAAATCCTAGTTACAAAAATTATCTGTATACAGCATAAGCATAGATCTAATCTTCTTTCCTTTATTACAAAAAACAGTTTCCATCAGTTCTTTGTTATTGAAATTAATACCAGATACTTTTTGAGAAAATCATTTGTTGCATGATGTAACTAAAGAATAACATGTGTGGCTAACTCTTACTTTTTATTCTAGCGTTTATAAATTTTCTTAATGTTTTTGCATTTTGTCTATGTTCTCAGTCTTGGCAAAGATTATTACATGAATGATTAGAGGAAATGACTAGCAATACGGTTCCAAAATCAACGAAATAAAGAAAACATGTTAAAACTTCTCAAATGAATTTTGGATTATCAATCGTAAGGAAAAAGACAGTGCAGCAGTCATGGTGTTTTAATTTAATTCTGTGTTGATATATATATATATATAAGACATGATTGCAAAACACAGAATTAGCATGTGATAATTCTAGAAAAGAGAAATGCAACAAACAGCAATGAAAGGGAAAAAAATGATAAAAAAAATAATAATATGTAAATAAGTTGTTAAGTTTTTAGTAAGAGGTTCTCTCACACAGACGATGAATATAAGAAATTTTTTTGTTTCTTCTCTCAAAAGTCTCTAAATTTTAAGCAATATGCTATTATCCAAATTTATTAAAAATTTTGATATGAGCAAGAAACAATATATGAAACACAAACGATTGTACAAGTTACATGATATAAGAATAAAAAGGTAAAATAAGTGAAATTCTAAAATATTACAATTAAATTTCACTATTATCAAACTTTCTTAAGAACATAGATATGCACACATTTTATTTTTCCTCCTTGGTAACATTTCGATAGTTCAAAAACATGAAAATGTCACTGCTGTCTATACCCACAATGTACATATATTATTATAATTTTCTCACGAAGATCAACAAAGATCGTTAGATTATTTTCACTTAAATCAAAATTTAAATAATAATAAAAAAAAAATAAATAAAAATAAATAAAGCAATCTAATGCTCACTTAGGAGACACTTTTCAAGAAAACTACAAGTTCACTTACCTTGAAATCTACCAAAAACATCCAAAACACAACGCTTGACTTAATGAATGACTTTATTTTTTATTTATTTATTTTGCAATTAATTATATATTTTTAAAAATCATATGAAATGCAATTATTTAACACTATTTCTACCAGTGTCAAATGACATGTTTTTAAAGTTTTCATTTATGTTTATTTTGCACATAGTTTTTTAATGTAATAAACATTAAAAAGTGTTCAATGTATTAAAAATGATTTGTAATTTGTTTCAATCTAAAAATTACAAATGAAAAACCTTAAATCGAAATCTTTTAAAATATGTCATTTGACACCGGTAGAAATAGTGTTAAAAATGGCAAGCATAGTGTTTCGAATCTTTTTGGAAGATTTCAATGTAAGTAAAACTTGTAGTTTTCTTGAAAGAAGCATAAGCTTAAGGCAGGTTACATGCTCATTAAAAAAAAACCCTGTGAATTCCCTGATGTAGTTTCAGGATGAATAATTTCCCCATGCCAACAATTAATGACATTTTTTAAACCAATCTCATGACTATCTCAAAATTAAAATACATACATAAAATAAAAACAAGGTAATCTAAAACTGTTTATACATCACCTTCATAAACAGAATTTGAAGGGAAAACATTAATTTGTGTAACATAGAAGAAGTCTGCATGCATTGCAGGGCTTCCTTAAAAATTCGGCACATTGCTGGAAGAATTTAAATTTCCACTTTGTGATTTCATTAACTCTTTGAAAAGCATTACGAAATAATATTAAGGCTACAGGTGCAAGTATCAATTTGAAAATGTCCTTTATTTTCTTAAGTTACACTTGAACAGTTTTCAAAAATTTCAAATTAACATTAGGCCCATCAAGACTAATTTGCAACAGATTTGATAAATACAAACTGGCAGAACCATTCAGAGAACTTGAAAGAGACACATGTTAGTTTCATGACCTCACGATGTTAGAAGGTGTGACGAGTGTCTGAATGGATGTTGCCAGACGTTAGAAGGAGCACAGATTAAATATGTTATATTTAATATGTGAGAAAGAGCGGCTAATTTCCATTTCTAAATCTCAACATGTTAGAAGACGTGTTATAGTTTGATTTCATTATGACATCAGAAAGCAAGTAATAGCAGAGATTGCCCTCATTTCCCAGAGTTAGCCAATCATTTTGCCAGGTTTGGGGAATTTTTTGCATTACCACCTGAGATTCCAATGATTTTCTCCTGAATTCGTCAATCCCCTGATGAGTTTAAACACTGTTCAGTGAGCATCCCCCCCCCCCCCCCTTCATTCAAACACTCTTTATCATTTAAATAACCTTTAGTATTTCTTATAGAATAAATTTTGATTTATCCCAAAAATGATCTTTACTATCTTTTTTTTTAAAAAATTATAATCGGTATATTTACTTACTATATATTTATTGATATATTTACTAAGTGTGCAATATAGGTATAAACAACAACGACATTTCCATGTTTCTGAACTGCTGAAAAGCACCCAGTCCCTTTAATCGTCTGTTTACTTCTAGAAGATTTTGTTAAATTATGAAAAAACAATTTCTGTTAAGATATTATTCCAAATATTAAATTTATTTCCTTAGTTGGAAGAATAATAAAATTAAGAGGCTTGACTATTTATACACTTAAACATTATATTTGCATACACAGTATAAGAGCATAAGGATATGAACATGAATTTAGAAGTTAAAACAAACTAAATCAGGACAGGTACTTATTTGCCATAGGTTTGTTTTTCTCTATGGAATAAACAGAGACCTACATTATTTTTACTATGCTTGCTACATGCACAATTATAAGCATGCGAGTGTACAATGAAAAGCATCAAACCTACTTCAACCAAACTGTACCCAATGAGTAAAACAATGTGCAAAATATGTATGTTAAGAATGTAGGATAATCTCAATCACACAACATTATTTTTTTCTTTATATATCTTTCTACTGTTTAAAAATTTGATGTTTTAATCCACTATACAATTGATAACAGCAGGGTAATAAATAACATGCCTAGTAGACCTAAGAATTAAAATTTTTAGTTTGTAGCTAATGGCCAAAAGATTTAATAAAATATCTTGCATAAGTTACAGCAATTAACAGGACTTTTACTAAAACGGATGCCTTAAAATGTGGGTTATTAAAACCACTATGAGTATTAAAACTGTGGGTCAAGCTATTTAAAAACTGGAACACTCTTCAAAAACGGTAAAAAGGTTTAGGAAAAAAAGTGGCTGGTGGCTTATTTTATTTAGTAGTCACTTTTTTTTGTTGCCATGTTGTGAGTGGTGACTGGATATTTTCCAGTCTAAGGCCTGGTACAATATTCGACATCAATTTCCCCAGATTTCAAACACAAAAATTCTTGAATAAGAAAGAGAATTCACTTTACTTTCCCAAACACACACAAAAAAATCTGCATCCATTATTTCAATACTTATTTTTCTTTAAAAAAAGGCTTTCAAAAGCAAATCTTAATACAAAAAAGCCAATTTACACAAAAGAATAAAGGAGTAAGTTCATGTTATAAGCTAAAAAACTAAACTAAACTAAACCTGCAGTGCTACAATCCATTAAGGTTCCTGGCCTACAATGCCCAACCCTGTTTTTTTACCATGGGCCCAGCCAGGTATTCAGCCTAATGCAGGACCCTCAGTGCTCAGTTCCCAAGCAAGTCTGGTACTCATCTTAGTGACCCTGAAGGGATGAAAGGTTGAGTAAACCTTGCCCAGTCCGCAGCCTGGAATTGAACTGGAGACCTTTAGCCTGGTAGACAGGCATGCTACTGGGTTTACACACAATAAGCAGATAACATAAATTTAACTGATTAATCAAAACAATCCTATGAAAAAATAAATAAATAAATAAACTTAAAAATAAAGTTGCCAGAAAGGAATCTGTATCAGTATTTTGTAGCTGTGTTTTGAAAAATCTTGGCAAGGAATAAAAAATAACCAATTGTTGTCATTTTCTTGAGTTTATTTTATTTATTATGATTGAGCCACTCATTTAAATAGAGTTAATGTATAAATGAATGTATAAGACAAAGGCCAATTTAAGCCATACTGCTGTAGAAAAGATGGAAATTACAAAATTTCTACATTATTACAAAATTACATAATTACAAAATTTCTTTTCATTCATTAATTATATGAATCAGAAGATTCACATCCATGTTCACAAAAAACAATGAAATCTAACTATTAATATTACATAAAATTAATGTCTAAGCTGAAAATTCATAAATGGAGAAAAAAAAAATAAATAAACAAAAGTTCAAGCACAAGGAGTCATAAACAATACATTCCTAGTAACAATTTAAAAATACTTACTCTTGGAAGAAAACTTATTCTCTTTTTTCTTTTTACCTTTGCCTTTTAAGCAATTGTCACAAGTAAATCTAAGAATAAAATATCAAAATTAGATTCTGACATAATTAATCAATGCTCCTAATATAACTGATTTTACACAGTATATAGCTTAAATAATAATTAGAAAATAAATAAAAAAATGCATGCACCAACAGAAATAAATTTATAAAATAAGTTGTGAATAAATAAGCCTATATGGCTGGCTATGTTAGTGATAAAAAAATAACAAGGAAATCATAAAAATTATAATGCTCACCCTTCAGGCCAAATCTGAGGAAAATGAAGAACACAAATTGTATGAAATTTTCTTCCACAGTCTAAACAATCGACAAATCTATGAGGAAAAAAGAAACATTTAATTCAATTATGTATAACAGCTATGCATATTGAATTACAGTCTAAAATTAAATGAAATTATGGTTAACCTAAATGTAAAATACTTACGGTTCTTGTTCTAAATGATCATTTTTCATTTCAACAAACTGGTCCTTTTTGATATTCCTAATAAAAAGGAAAAATATTAAATTACACTTTTTTAGTCAATGTATAAAATTATATAAGTACACATATATGATTTTCTATAAGAGATATTTTATACAGGAATTGCCCTCAATATCACTGACTGAGTTCATATTCATGCATAAAGCGTATTTTCATGACTCTCCCGATTTATGTAACGTTATACTTATGCTTCAAAACACATTATAATACATACAATGCTATAATCATATAAAATTATGATGGCTTCCCAAATGAACATGTGAAAATACTCCCCCCCCCACCCCCCCACCCCTTATCTTCTTTCACAAAATAAGAAGTTGCATAATTTTGAGCTTTCATTCTTCTAATTCAACTGAACATTTAAAGATGGGGGTTTAAAGAAACTAACACTGAATAATTCAACTGCAAATGTACAGATAAGACAGCAGACTTCAATGTATATCAGTGATATTACCTTGGGAAAAAACAGCAAATAACATAGATTTTTCTTGTTGAAATTTTTTAAATACCAGATTAAGATCAAGTGTCTGATTCAAAAATTTTACACAATATGGTAGGTTATATAATGGTGGACTTAGGCAATTAAATTATGCACTTACATAGTATCTATTGCATTTTGTTACATTAGGAAAATTGAACATGGGGGGAGGGAGGGGGGTGATGCACCAAATATTCAGTTACTATTTAGTTTTCAGCCTATTTTGTTTATCTGCCAAATGTAAAAATAAGTATCTGTCCAAGTCAAATAACACTGTTCAAAATGTATTCATACTTACATCTTAGAAGATTTTAATTTAATAGTTCATATTTATCACATATGATGGAAATTTTAATCATCTTGTTACTTTATGCATTTTAAAAATATACATTTTTTTTTTCACCATCTTAGAGGCAATTTTTTGTTTCTAACAGTGGTATTCTCAAAACTAAGTCAAATTTTATCTTTATACTTGTATATTATAGACATTTATAAGCTTACAGTTACAAGATTTTTAATTGAAGCAGTTCTGTAATGAATCTTTTGGGTTCAGATTCATTTTGAATGTTTTTTTTTTTTTTTTTTTTTTTTTTTTTTTTTTTTTTACCAGAAGTTTTGTGAAATAATGAATGAATTTTATTTAGTAAAATATTATCCTAAATCTTATATACAATATTTTTCTTCTTTTTAATCAAACAATGCATTTTAACCATAAGAATTGTGTTTAGGAAGTTTATTAAATCTCACTTTCAAACAAAAATTAATTCATTATTCAGCGTTTGAATAGTTAAATATTTGACCTTGATTTACATTGAATATTTGTTACTCAGCCAAATACTATTTCATGCATCCCTAGAAGAATAGCAATCCAATTGATTTTAATGTTTATAGGAAAGATGGATAAGCACACAATTTCGATGCCCCATTTTTTTTTTCTTTTCTCATAAGATGTTTTAATTGTTATTTAAGTGTGCATAAATTAAAATATACAATAAAACCTCTGAATAGCCGCCACCGCTGGAAGCACGATAAAGTGACCATACTTCGTGGGATACTGTTATTCAGAGGTTCAACATTTTAAAAGCTCAAAATTACATTACATTAAAAATCAAAATAACTGACCAAAATTATTTTATTTTTACAGTTAAAAAATACATACTATATTATACATAATATTATTTATATATTAATTATTTAAAACATATATTAATATAAATCACTTATTCACAGTTAGTTGTTTTGTTTTTTAAAGCACATCTCTTTCTCTAAATGCAAAATCATTTCCACAGGTTTGTTGTACAATTTGCTATCATTTTGAGTGAGCGCAACATTTTAAATTTTCCAGTTTCTCTGCAATTTCTAAGACACTTTCCTGCAACATTGGTTCAGAAATTGGAAGATTTTTCTCTTGCCAGTTCGAAAGCCATTCAAAAAGCAACTTATCAATCTCACCATAACCAGTTCTTCGATGCTTAGTTTTGGATTTTAAATTTACACCTTGAAACATCTTTTCTAAATAAAAGTTACTTTTTTTTCAGAGTGTCATCTATTTGGGTCCTTCTGCAATTGTACATTTCAGCTAATTTTCGTACACTTACACCTTCTTTGTTGCCCTGGATAACTTTAGCTTATCACTTAAAGTTAAAATTCTTCACTTTGAATCTATTCTTTTAGTGAAAAACACATGCTACACATAGACAAGAAATATCTTTACACAATCCACAAAGAGTACAAATGACTACTGCTTGCTTACATTTAAATTTCGTCATCCCCACCCCTCTCTACCACATCTATTTACGAAAGGGGTTTTGCTAAGCAACCGCTAGAGATTAGTACAGAAATTGTAAGAAAATCAATCTGCACATTCTTTGCAGTTAAAATATAACGTAAAAGGAAAAAAAAAATGCTGTGGGGTGGCCATTGTTTGGAGGTTTAGTGTAATGTTATTTCTATAGAAGAGATTCGGTAACACTAAAACATGAGGAGGTTACTGTTGTTCAGAGTGACTGTTGTAGGAGGTTTCACTAAATACAGTGGAAGATCTTTATAACGCAAACCTAAAAACGCAAGGTTGTGCGTTTCATAGAATTTTGCGTTATATGGATCACATCATTAAATCCACCTTATAAACATGGCCAAATATGTCTGAAACACATCAAAATACATTAGAATATCTTTATACTACATTCCTTGTTACCAAGAATTATCCAAATTATAAATTTTTGCATAATATAGGCCAGACATTGTTAAATTTACTTTATAAACATGATCCAAATATAACTGACACAACCATCCCTTATATTAGACATTTTCAAAAATGTTTATTGTAATAATAGCATCTTTTCAGTAAAAAGGTCTTAAATTAGAAGATAAAGTTGAACTAATGTATCAAATTTAGTCCTCTAGAGAGTAGCAATATTTTACAATGTGAAAGTGCAGGTGCTTTTTAACTGCAAAAATCATTGTTTACATCTGAGAAGTTGTGCGTTATATGGAGAATTGCGTTATATAGAATTGTGTTATAAAGATCTTCTACTGTATTTACTTCCTGATGAAAGATTTTTGTTTGAAGATTGTCTAAATATGCTCAAGATCAGAGATAAAGATTTATTTAGCAAATTTGAATATGTTTTAATTTTATCAGTGAAAAATTAAAGTAAAATATAAGTTAAAATTCAATACATCTACCCAACTACATCTACATCTACCCAATTCCTTTGTAAAGACCAATTAATAACTAAGAAACACAATCAGTTTCGAAAAGACCACATAAGCTCGATACAATAAACATCACATAAAACTTAATCTACAAAGAATTAGCAAACTTGAAGGAAATATTTACTGAAACATATAAGATCTATCCTGGATGAAAAAAAAAAAATGAATAACTGGTGAAAGCTATTTCCTCCATCTTTCTATTTCTCGTTTCGTTGGCATAACCTTGTTAACCCATCAGCACACATGCACTTTTCCATTACGTTACTACACACATGGGATATATCTTACCCCATTTTGTCTCCCATTATATCTTTGCCTAAATGCGTTTTAAAGACGAATCTACAGCTTTATATTGTAAAATGCTTACTACTATGTGTACTACTTCTTTTAAAGAAAAAATCATGCTTTTCATATTCATTTTCAGATTTTGTAGCAGTTTCTGTAAAAATCACTTTTCTTAAAAGAAAATATGCAAACAATTTGTTTTACACCTTAAAAGATGGATGTTAGTCATTCATTAAAATAATTTTAGTGTGTTTTATCCCGTAAGAAATGGACATATCAAAATTAAATGTTTGTACACGCATAGGATTATAATCCCAAGAGGTATATTTCTCCCCTCCTAGCGAACAAAGAAAAGATATTGCTTCATCCACCCCTTCTTGACCATGACAGGTCAGAAGCGTCCTCAAAAAAAAAAAAAATCTGAGATTTATCCCAGCGTGTGTGCTTATTTACGTGTTAAAAAATCATGTCAAAACATCAGACAAAAGTTGTTGGCTTTAAAAAGCCAACAACTTCTTGTATATAAAGGCTAAGCTTTAAATTATTTGTATGACATAAAAAAGTCTTCAAATTGAAAAATATTCAGATAAGTATTTTAGGGTCAGCACAGTGAATAAGCTTTAACATTATTTTCAACAAACATATGCTTTTGTTAGAATAATCTTGCATCTTCATAGCATCAGTAAGAAAAGAATATTACATATTTGGAATAAAAATTAAATATTTTCTTGAAAATTTCAAGTTACCAACCTTGACCGATTGCTAATTTAACAGTTTATGAGCATTTTTACATACAATTATCAAAATTTACCCCCCTTTTTTTATATAAAAATTTATGACTTTGCGAAATTGAAGTTTTTTTCCCATTTGAATTTATCTAAAATATCATACAACATTGGGTAATAACATTAACCCTTTCAGGTCTGATTGAACTTTAAAATACAAACTTTTCTAGGGAAATAAAATGAACTGTAAATAATAAGCCTAAGAGTAAAAGCAGCAACTAAATGTTATTCAAATTCCAAGACATGATTTTAATCAACCTTAAGACAAATGACACTTTAAAATATTAAATTTTCTAAACAAGAAGAATGAGCCATAAGGGGGATAAAAAAAAAGTCTCAAAGAACTAAAATGAAAAAGAAAAATAATAAATAAGAGACTTACGTTGCAGGTTGAGTAGGATCATCACAAAGAGTAACAGTATCACCAGGGATTTCCGAAAAACATTTGAGACAATATGTGTATCTAAAAGAAAAATATTTTCATTATTTACATAAATTGTCATCAATTATTCAATAACAAATAATTAACACTGAGTTTATATTCCTACTAAGACACAGTGAACAGTACATCAAAATCTTCACAAAAATTATAAAATTTGATGATTTATGTACTAGTTTTCTTTATTGGATCAATAGCAACAAAAGAAATGACATTAGACTTGGAATAAAAAATACACTTTCCTGGTTTTCAAATCTTTGTGCTAAGCGATAATATGCATTAAACAGCTATTAAAATACTTTATTAACTGTTAAAAATAATAATAATAAATCTCCAACTATTTTTTACAAGCATGCCAAGTAAGAATAATAAGAGCAAACGGCTAGCCAAAAATATTATCAAACATGACAGTCATATAGAATTGGGTTTACAGAAGTATATAAATCTAATATTGGCAATATATATATATATACATACATACACACATTAAAGATAAAAAAAAAAAAAAAAAAAAAGAAAAAAAAAATTCATTTTGAAAATTTTAAGATTATAATAATCACCACCCTAGCAGAACATTTGAAATAAGCTGCTTCCATGCATTGTGCATGCTATGGAATGCATCCATTTTAAGGACTGGTATGATAATTTAGTAATACCTATTTATTTTTGCTATATTATACTGAGGAGTAATAGATACATTTTTATTTATTTAACATAGCAATAAATGACTTAGCAGTGAAAATATTCAATTTTGAATACAAATCATTAGTAAATGGTAATTTTGGTTTGAAAATCCTTTTTGTTACATTATGAAAATCTGGAAATTTACAGACACTTTAAAATAAGCTTATTTTAAGAAATATTACTTTTTTTTTTATACAACTGAAGAAGATTAATAAATTACTCTTAAAAGTATCCTTTATTACCTATTTTGATAATTCCAGTATTTAGCATCCCTAGGTATTGTACAAAGTTGTTTTCCAAAACAGCATAAAACCTGAGGCTGGAAGACATATTTACGACCACAACAATAACCCAGCGATTGCATAACAGGATCAATTTCTTGCTCAAAGACTTCAGCAAGCTTCAAGGGGGGAAAAAAAGGCATTAATACAATTTACAAAGAAAATATAGCCATTAAACTTTAATCATGAACATTCTAAATGATCACAAAACAACTGTAAACAGTTTCATCGTTCATAAGCACAATATGTTACATACATACACAAACAAAGAGAGCATCCCTGCAATTTTTATAAGTTGCCAGATCTAAATGTTATAAAATTTAATGGATGCCAATCTCTGAAAATTCTATTAAAAATAACTACTGTAATTTTCAAGAATTGCAGACTTCTCAGAAACTTTGTCAGTAATAAAAGACAATCTGATATTTTGGATACAAATAGGAACATGCTTTGATTTTATTGGAAAAACTCCTTGACAGTTACCGAGTATCCATAATAATTCAGTATCTCTGAGTGGGGTTCAAAAAATAAAATAAACAAATATGAAATTTTCATTTTTTATTTAGGTTTTCTAAAAATATTTATACAAATGTACAGTTTTGCATATGATTAGTGCTGCATTATTATTCTTTATTCCATAAAGACAAATACCTTACATACAAATAATTATATAATTTATAATGTTTGTAGCAAAATAACAAATAGTACCGTAAAATTCTGATTGTGCACCCACTCTTTTTCAAAAGCAAAAGCAGTTAAATTTGGGATGGGGGCGTACAATCAATATTTTTTAAAAACATTATTTTATTACCTGTTTTTATCATTAATTTAGAAGTAAATAAGGTAAATATGTGGGAAACTTCACAAGTAACACCTACATTCAGACTGAATGTTCCCTCCGCTTCGAGATTAAAAAGGTAACGAAGCTATGTGAGGTGGAAACACAGAAAAAGTAAATAGAACGCAGAAAGAATTTTACGGCAGCTGTTGTTAAAAAGAACAAAATATTTAGATGATATAAAATAGAAGATTTAAATGACGTATAAAAATCTTAGGAAATATTCGATGATGTTAAGTAAATAAAGTGAAAGATTGTCGCTTTTAAGCTAAATATCAATTGTGAAAAGTGCTACTATCTGTTTTTACTTTCTTCTATCTTTACAAGAAGAAAGTATTGGTTTCATGAAAATTTTCGAATTCCAGTTTTCGACGGATTTACATATTTTATGAGTCAGAGATTCCAAAAAACATGTTTTTACAAAATGTCTGTCTGTGAGTCTGTCTGTCTGTCTGTATGTGACACAAATTTTGTGGGCGCTCTATCTCAAGAACTAATGCACGAAATTTCACAAAACTTCATATTTAGTTAGACCTTGATATAAACTGGAACTGATTAGTTTTTGGTGAAAATCGCCCAACAGGTGGCACTGCTATGCGGCATTTTAAACGATTTCTGCAATAGCTGTATCTCAAGAACTACTGCACGGATTTTCATAAAACTTCAGATTCAGTTAGTCCAGGATATAGTTTGGTGCTGATTACTTTTTTGTGAAAATCGCCCAACAGGTGGCGTTGGTATGCTGCATTGTTCATGATTATCGCAATAGCTCTAACTCAAGAAAAATGCACGAATTTTCATCAAACTTCAGATTCAGTTAGTCCCTGATATAAATTAGTGCTGCTTAATTTTTGGTGCAAATCGCCTAACAGGTGGCGCTGCTGTGCTGCATTTTTCACGATTTCCACAAGAGGTGTATCTCAAGAACTATTGCACGGATTTTCATCAAACTTCAGATTTACTTAGTCCTTGACATGAATTGATGTATAAATTAGTGCTGTTTAATTTTTGGTGTAAATCGCTCAACAGGTGGCGGTGCTGTGCTGCATTTTTCATTATTTCCACAAGAGCTGTATCTCAAGAACTATTGCACGGATTTTCATCAAACTTCAGATTTAGTTAATCCTTGACATGAATTGATGTATAAATTAGTGCTGTTTAATTTTTGGTGTAAATCGCTCAAGAGGTGGCGCTGCTGTGCTGTATTTTTTTGCGATTTCCGCAATAGCTTTATCTCAAGAACTAATGCTTGGATTTTCAACAATCTTCAGATTCAGGTATACCTTGATATCGTTTAGTGCTATGTACTTTTGGTGCAAATCGCTCAATAGGTGGCGCTGCTATGCTACATTTTTTTCAGAATTTCCGCTATAGCTCTATCTCAAGAACTATGCACGAATTTTCATCCAACTTCAAATTCAGATATACTTTGATATGAATTGGTGCTAAATCGTTGTTATTTCTTGTACTCTTTAAATGATTTAATTGACGTGATTTATATAGAAGAAAGTTTTGTGATGGCCACAACATACTAGTTTTGTTTTGTCTTCATCTTAATGAACGTCAGTGTTCATCTTAGAAATGAGTTATGATTTATAAATAGGAGTCTCATCCCACAAATACAGAGGCGAGAATCTTCCATATTTAAGCAGCTTTTGGATTAAAAAAAAAATTTAAATCCAAATCCCCCCCCCCCCCCCAAAAAAAAAAAAAAAAAAATCTTCCCAACAAAACACCTCTAAGGAAAATTTTAAAACTTTATTTTTTTTTCAAATACATTTCTTTATTAACCATTTGGAAAAATGGTTATTGTCCTCGGTCAAGGTAGGAAATCAAAAACATATCTGAAGTGTTTTATTGGTTGAATCTGCATTTTATTCGTTTTCTGATTGGTCTATACAGTAATCAATATTTTTCCTTTACTTTCAACAGAGATGGATACTTCTGTTGCCACTATAACAAAAAGTAATAAAAACTACAAAAAAAAAAAAAAAAAAAAAAAAAATAACTCAGAAACAAATTGAGATACAGCTTTCAAACAAATTGCATTTAAAAGTACATTTTTTTCTCTATATGATGGTGTACAAAGTAATATTGTGGGATGTTTAGAAGTTTAAGAATGAAATTTCATTTAAAATTGGTCCAGGAATATTAATGTTTAATCCATGGTGTACGTAATGTATGATCAACTCCGTGTGATTTTTCATGTCTTAAATTTTAGTCTTTGATATTTTTCAAATGGTCGTTGTAATTTGTTAAATTGCATTTTTTTTAAATTATTTTACTACAACAATATTTAATCAATCATCTAAGCCCCCACCAAAAAAATACTGCTTCCCCCTTTGGTACCAAACATGCATAATTTAACCTATAAAACTCTTTTAATTTTAAATTTCTTAATACACAATACGCTGTACAAATACACTGTAGTTACAATAAATGATATATCAGCTAAATTATTCCCTCCTCCCAAAATCTCCGCTTCTCTTGCTGTGTCCCTTGACCTTCATATCATGATCCCCCCCTGCATCTCATGCAATTTAAAATTTGTTCTGCTTGATTTGTAATTTTGTCGTTAACAATATTTAAATAACCACCTAAATTATTTCACACCCTCCCCCCCCACAAAATGCTTTTTTTTGTTGACCCCTCCACCCCCCCCCCCAAAAAAAAATGTTTTTAGTTTGTTTTTGGCTCTATTTAATCTTAAAATATACATGTAATTCAGGGGTTAGAACAGCCAAACTGGGAAAACAAAATAAACTTTTACTTTCTTTCCACATATTTAGACCTCCCCCCCCCCCCCCTTACCACACCACTACCACCATTTGGGGAGAAAGGATGGAAAAAAAAATTCAAAGAGGATGAACATTTTAGATGAGTGATACTTGTATAAGATTAAGTAGATGAGTTTTTAGATCAATCACCTTTTACTACACAAATTAAGAAATAGGGCAGGATTTTTTTACAAATTAAATTTAAGGATTTTAAATTTAAATGACCCCCCACCCATTTCTGGGTGGGGGTCAGAGAAGAAATAAGAACTTTTGGAGAAAGGGGTGTAATTTAAATAATTGATTACTTACTGGTTGTTATTAGTGAGCAACAAATTACAGTGTGTCTCACAAATATAAAGACACTGATATTTTCGAAATAATATGTTAATAATTCAGTATTTAAAAAATTTATTTATGCATATAACAAAAAGCATGAGCAAAAAAAAAAAAAAACACTTTACAGTAAATTAAATAATTTCGACTTGAGAATTGATAAATGGAAAGAAATTTGCTGTTTCATAAATATAAAGATTCTTTTTTAAATTATCGTCCAATAAGGGTGTATTCGAAAAAATATTTTTCCACCCTCAATAGCTCAAAATTTTCTGAGACATTTTCAGACTCATTTTTAAAAGTAAAAACATGAAACTTGCTGTGACAATTTTTGCAATGAAACAAGTTTCATGATCTTGCAATTGAGTCTTTCACTAGTCGTTCTGGGTCTACCAGATCGTTTTCTTGAATTCAAATTGTAAGTTTTTGATAAAAGTTTATAAACGGCAGCTTTGCTACTCCCAGTTTTTTTACATATTTGAGAAACTGTTAAGCCATTATCTCTAAATTGGTGTATTTTGAAAATCTCATCTTTAGAAATTTCTATGTTCCAAGGCATCTTTGCAATTGAAACAAAGCAAACAACTTTGCTTGTTTGGGTAACTTAAATCATATTTCTGCGCTTGTGCATTATTTCTGTACGCGTGCATTTGAAAAAAAAATGCATATGAAGCTAACAGATTAATTTCATTGTTCTTAATATGTGTTATAAAATTTAATTTCTTATACTGAATTAATAAATGTAATTAATAAAAATCTGTGTCTTTATATTTATGAGACGCACTGTACTATGATTTTAAACTTATTATGCTGAAGAGTGGGAGGGAGAGCAGAGAAGGGAAGCGCACATTTCATGTAGGAGGGGGGGGGGGGGGAATTTCATTAAGATTATGTGAAAACATGTAGAAATCCACCAAAAAAGTCAAAATATTCAAAATTCTTTCCCTTAGATTTTTAAGTAATTTTTTTCACACAAAAAAGATTGTGGAAGGGAGGGGGACTTATATTTGGGAGTGGAAAATAAAATAAAACTCACTTAAAAATGGGGGGGGGGGGGGCTTACAATCGGGATTTTACAGTACTCAGATTTATAAAACCAGAATTAAATTTGATTACAGATAAGTCTAGAAAGTTTTCACAACAGTAAAAAATCATGCATCAGGCATAGATTATGAAACACTTTCCAACAGAATTAAGAAATTTCATTTTTTCGTACGATAAAATGAGGTATCTAAATAAGAAATTAACAACCCTGATAAATCCATTTTCCGCAACTGCTGTCCGTGTGCAGCAATGTATGCAGATTCCGCCATGCAGCCCTGTATATGATCTATAAAATCTATACACACCATATAATATACTAAAAATTAAGTAAGTTTAAAAATGCATATCTCAGTAGAAGACACACTTTCACAATTATCGATCATAGTCATTCCTGTAATCGAATTACTTTGTGTGTCTCCGTAAATGAACGACAAATGCTATACACACTATAATCTATAGCAAACATGTACTGCACCCTAGTGATCCTTTTTAATTTCACTATGTTTGAAGTACCATAACATCATTAAAATGTACAGCAACCAATTTCTTTCTCATAGATCATAATGTAATAGAATTCTTTTATGCGTCCCTATAAACAAACTGTAAATGCTACTCATTCTATACTCCTGAGAAAGCATGTTGTGATCAAACTCAGTGATATTGTAACATCAATAAAATGCACTGTTAACAATTTTCCCTATACACCATAACACATAGCATTTGTAACGAGTTCTGTGGTGTTTTCCTGTAAACAAACTATAAATGATACACACTTCATTTTCAATACCAAACATTATATAATAAACTTCAATAACATATAAAAATGACATGCAATCCGAGTATATTTACGAGAGTTAGAGCATGGCCAGACAGACAAACAAACTGAATTCATAAACATTTTTTAACAATGTTGGAAAGTGTTAAAAAGAATGCATACTAAATAAAAATTGGAATGAATTTTAAAAAAACTGAATTTTGTAAAGTTTTAGTACTATTTCAAACTCACTATTATTTAAGGCTACATTTTGAAAACATCATAACCTAATTTAAAATTTTGAATAATTAGAAACTTACCTTAGAGCAATGCTTGTACACTCTGGATGTTTTACGATTATACAACCAAGCATTATCAAACATCAGCCATACGTCATCAACATATTGCCATGGATCTTGATATTGCCCCGTATCTAGTTTCCTTTTAATTGTAGACAAATCCATTGGTCGTTTAACAATATCAAAGTAATCCTGAAAACAAATATGCATATTTTGAGACACTACTCCAAATTAAAATTTCAAAAGTCTAGTAAAAAACGCCAAGTTATATAAAGCTAATGCAATAAAATGCAAAACTAATTTTTAAAAAGGCAACAAATAAAATATATAACAAATTAAACAAATGATATGTACACATAAACTAATAGGGTAGTATGTTTTAATTTATTTTCCTCGCTCTAACAGTGTATCAATTATATTAAGGTTAATGTAGAATAACATGCACATTATTTTTTATACATTAACCAGCTCTCAATTACATAAGAGTATGATTACAGAGAAATTTTTTTTTTGAGATAATAGTTAAAGAATTCTTAATTAATAAATCAGTATATAAATGTTCTTGTGAGAAGAAAAACAGGTTTAAGAAATTTTATTAATTTTTTTAATGACTACTGTGACATAAAAATGAAACATCTAATAGTAACTAAATAAACACACTTGATTTGGAATCGACTATTAAGTGGTGAAATACTAAATACTTTTTTGCAATTTTATAAAGTTATGCATTCATTAAATTTGTAAGGACTTTTTGAGTATTATAGTGCTTTCTTTTCTTTCCTTCTATTTTAAGTTTTATTTTAAAATCAGCTCATAAATACACATAAACTAAAATTACTTTGAAAAGATATTGAAAGGAAAACAAATTAATATGAATTATATTTTTTATTGGAAAAAGTCATATATTCTTTAAAGCATTTAATCAAAACTTTCATTTTCAGAATTAAATTGGTGAACAAGCCTATTATTACGTATTGCATTTTTTGCACTATTTGCAAGGTGTTAATTTTCTTTCATATTTTTCCTCTTCAAATATGAGGAAAACATGGATGAAAAGATGAAATTAAACACATTTCAGGAAAAAGACAAAATCTTTTTTCCTTTTAAAAGAAATTTATCATTCTATTGATTTGACGAAAAAAAAACCCAATTTTTGTTGATATATTTATGTTATACAATGTACAAGAATATCAGCACTTTTATAATCAACAGGTATTTTATTTTATCAATAATTTAATCAACTATTGACCATCTTTATCTTGATTCAAATAAACAAAAATATACATAAAGTAATTAAAAAAGTTATTGTTTTAGATTTTAATAAAATCTCAATCAATTTTAGAGAAGAATATTTTAATCTTAATTAGTCAATTTTGCTATCAATAATGTTACTACAATATTCAATGTAAAATGCTCAAAATTTATAAATTCCAGCATTTACCAGGGTAAAAATCTGAAAAATGCTTCCATTTTGGGGGTTTACCAAATCATTTCGAGCAAAAGTCCAAAATGAGTTATCAACTTTGCCTATGTATCTGCACATACACGAAACTTTCCAATTGTTATACGTTCACAGACCTCCATCAATTTAATATAAGTTTGTATAAGTTTAGACTGGTGTGAATTCCGACAATCTAGAATCAATTTGTTTCTGTGATAATATATTTTATGTCCACAAAAAAAAAAAAAAAAAAAAAATATCAGTACTAATATGGAAGCAAAAGATTTACATCTTTTGAATGAATCCAGTGCTAGCACTAGGATTTTTCAAAATTTTAGGGAGAAATTTTTTCCCAAATTTTAGGAAAATTTTAGGGGCATTTGTGATATTTTTAACATTACTAGTATGTAATAACAGTATTTTTGTGCTAGTCAGGCACATGTGGTACACTGCCAAAGAATATTCCCATCATTCCAATGAATTCAGCCCTTGTATCATGTGCTTGTGTTGTTTGTTACAAATGAGGGCATTTAAATTTGAGCAATAATAGGCTTCCTATTACAAACCGTTTTGATGGCTTATTCTTACTGCAATTGTATTAATTTTGAGTTCCCGCATCATTGAGCCTAACCAGAATGAATGAATATTCTCCTTCTCTCTCTTTTGGATATTCTTGGTGAACCTAGAGAACAAGAGGTAGGAAGCAAGGTGATTATGAGAAAAAAAAAAAAAATTCTTAAGTTCACAGAAAAAGTTCAGAAAGGTTTTTCACAATTCTTTGTCACAATTTGTGTTTTTCCGTGCTATTTTGACAAAACATACATTTTTTTCACGATCCTTTCACGGAATTCACCTTATTTGCACGATTTATTGACAAAATTTCTTGTTTTTTTGCGATCTTTTGATGAAATTCGTGTTTTTTCGCGATCTGTTGGTGGAATTCATGTTTTTTTTTTCGTGATCTGTTGACGGAATTCGGGTTTTTTTCGCAATCTGTTGACGGAATTCGGGTTTTTTTCACGACTTGTTGACAGAATTCACTTGTTTTTTTCGCAATCTGTTGAAGGAATTTGAGTTTTTTTTGGGGGGATCCTTTGACGAAATTTGCATTTTCTCTGCAATCTTTTGACAAAATTTGCGATTCTTAGATAAAATTCAAGTTCTTTTCTGTGATATTCACCATATATGCATGATTAATTGACAAAATTTTGTGATCCTTCAACAAAATTGGCGTCTTTTTTTTTCACGAAATTTGTGTTTTTTCTGCGATTCTTAGATGAAATTATTTTTTTTCCTTGATTTTTATGATGAAATTTGAGGGGTTTTTCCTGATTTTTTAAAATCGAAATTCACGTTTAGTTCGCGATCTGTTGAACTGTTGAAGAAATTCTTGTTTGTCGCGATCCTTAGATGAACTTTGAGGTTTTTTTTCACGATTGTTTGTCGAAATTAGCTTTTTTTTCTCATGACATCCTTGAGTTTTCTCCTCGTTTCTTTGTCGGAATTCGCTTTTTACCGCAATCTTTTGACGAAATTTGCGCTTTTTTCACAATCTTTTGAAGAAATTTGCATTATTTTTTGTGATTTTTTGACGAAATACGCGTCTTTTTTGCTGACCATTTGTCAAAATTCGCAATATTTTTAGGTGAAATTTTGCCGATCTCGAATTTTTAGGAACAAGAAGAAAATTTCAGGAGAATTTTAGAGGAATAATAGTTAGGAAATTTAGGAATTTTAGGGGGAATGCGAGACCTGGTGAATCATTTAATTATAAAGATAGCTTTTATTAACAAGCAAGAGATACAATTCTCTATTAAAGAATATGGAAAAAGCTAAAAGTGTTAAAAGGAAAGCAAATAGTTCTTTATATGCAGTTGAAATACGATGATTCTCACCATAGGAAGAAAGAAAAACGTGCAATGTGATTAACTGCAAGAAGGGGAGGGGGGGGGGGGACACCTGAAATTCTGTAGTGTGTTACTTTTGATGGACTGTTGTGTCATACACAAAACTCACAGTACTGTTAGATGTGGTGATAGAACCTAAGTAATTAAGGAACTGTACCTTAAGTGGAAGAAAGTGACTATAAAATCTACCATTATATATCCGAAGCTATGTGAAACACATCAGAAAAACAAAGAAAACATAAATAATTGTCACCAAACCTATTCTTCACAGTAAAGTGAATTTTCAGTACTGAGTGTACCTGGTTATTATGGTATCCAATCCTGATTATGATATGAAATTTACTTTAGTGTTCAAGATCATCTCACAAAAATTGAGCTTCTCTGATCTGCACATGGTAAAAGTGCTCATGAAATAGAATATCAACTTCAGGACATATTTATAACTTTTGAGACATCAATACTCTCCACTTTGACAGCAGAAGAGAATTTAGAAACCAAATCATAAAGAATTTACATTGAATGTGAAATTATACAGAAATAGTTTACAGTTAAACAAGACAGAGTGAGTTATAAGATTCAGTTAAGTGGGTGAACCAAGACATTGAGAATATTCCATGCATGGATATTTCTATCCAAGCTCCAGTCTATCCTACTATTTCTATCCATATTGCCATCATGGATAGAAATAAACAACACAACAAAGAAGTCAGAGTCAGAGAGCTATTAAAACTTGTATAAGCAAAAAAAAAATCAAAGCATATCATTAAGGGGATCAAATATTTACTTTAAGATATTAACAAGACCACTGAGCAGGTCTTAGAAAAAGTCTAATCGTAGATTTGGAATAGCAATGTAACCCAAATCATAAAGAGTTTACATTGAATGTGAAATTATATAGAAATAGTTTACAGTTAAACAAGACAGAGTGAGTTATAAGATTCAGTTAAGTGGGTGAACCAAGACATTGAGAATATTCCATGCATGGATATTTCTATCCAAGCTCCAGTCTATCCTACTATTTCTATCCATATTGTCATCATGGATAGAAATAAACAACACAACAAAGAAGTCAGAGTCAGAAAGCTATTAAAACTTGTATAAGCAAAAAAAAAAAAATCAGAGCATATCATTAAGGGGATCAAATATTTACTTTAAGATATTAACAAGACCACTGAGCAGGTCTTAGAAAAAGTCTAATCGTAGATTTGGAATAGCAATGTAATAATGAAAAGTTCTTAAACCTAATATTAAGCAAAATGTTAGAATAGATATTGACAAGGCAAAAATGGATCTAATATCAATAACAGCTGCTACCGCAGATATTAGAGATGAAGAATTTTATTAAACTGGTACTAAGCTAATTAAACCAAAAGCACTGTACACACAAAACAAAAATTACTCCATGCCAAGAATATTTTTTAAACATCGAAAAAATTGATATGGGGGGAAATAAGTGTATGTGAAGAGGTAGGTAAGGCACTTCATGTCACACGAGGGACAGAAATTTAAACTTTCTTTTAGAATACTATTGTTCTATCAATGTCAGAACTGATAACCAGTTGCAGATAAAAACAAGAAGATTAACTCAAAAACCACAAGATTTGTTAAAAAATAGAAAAATATTAACAACGCGATGCACTATTTTAAATTGCATCATTTAATGCAAAATAATGTTCTAAAAAAAAAGAGACATTTACTTTTGGTTATTTTTCTATTCTAATAATTTAAACAATTTTATCAACAATACCATTAGCAAGACGCCTAAAATATATAAATTTTTAAAAATGCAAATTTAAATGTGCATAAATAAGACAACAGTGGATTCTTGGTTATTAGACACTTGATTATGCAATGAATTTGTTTAATTGCTACTACTCAAATTCTAAACTTATGTTAATTTAAACTGCCGCACCTTTATCGATTTTATTAAATAGGGGCCACTGAAGATAATAATCGGAATTACGCACATTAAATGAGAAAGAAGTTACACCGTGTTTAACATTTCAGTAGAAAGAAAAAACCCCTGAATGTATGAAAACTACCGGGTGTCCCAAAAAGGACTGACTGATTTTAAAATTCAATAACTTCCAAATGGTGACAGATATTTAAAAAATTCTTGCAGGAGGGTTATGCATAAAGTCAAAAGTTTTATTACAGTGATTTTCGATTTAGTTCGAATTACAAACAATAGATGGCACTGCGATCAATAGAGGCTAAATTCAGGCTTGATTTTTGGTACTTCGTGACCCGGATAATACATTTCCATCTCCTTTTTCTGCATGGAACAACAGAAAGGACCAAAAATCGAGCCTGTATTTAGCCTTTAATCCTTTGATGAAATTTGCGTGTTTTTTGCGATCTTTTGACCAAATATGAGTATTGTTCACAATCTTTTGACCAAATTTGCGTCATTCGGACCCTTATCAGCATGGTTTTTTGCTATCTTTTGACGAAATTAGCATGTTTTTCGAAATCTTTTGACGAAATTTGCAGTTTTTTGCAATCTTTTGACAAAATGTGTGGTTTTTTGCGACCTTTTGATGAAATTTGCGGGGGTTTTCCGCGATCTTTTAACGAAATTCGTGTTTTTTCACAATCTTTTGACCCCTTTTTATTTGTTTATAACATAAATAGCGATCTTTTGACAAATTCATGTTTTTTTTTTTTCACGATCATTTGACAAAATTCGCATGTTTTTCGCAATCTTTTGACAAAATTTGCGTATTTTTTGCGACCTTTTGATGAAATTTGCGGGGGGTTTTCGCTATATTTTAACGAAAGTAGCGTTTTTTCACGATCTTTTGACCGTGTTTTGTTCGTTATTTGACAAAGTTAGCTATCCTTTGACAAAATTCATATATATATATATATTTTATCTTTTGACGAAATTCGCGTGTTTTTCATCATCTTTTGACAAAATTTGCGTGTTTTTCGCGATCTTCTGACAAAATTTGCATTTTATTCGCGATCTTTAAATGAAATCACATTTTTCGTGATCTTTTAACCGCGTTTTGTTAGTTTTTGACGAAATTAGCGATCCTTTGTTAAAATTCACAGTTTTTTCGTGATCGTTTGACAAACATCGCGTGTTTTTCGCAATCTTTTGACCAAATTCGCATGGTTTTCGCAATCTTTTGGCAAAATTTGGGTGGAAAATGACTGATTTGGCTCAAGTATTATCATCGAATTGGCGCAGTCGGGCGCAATTTTGGTGCAGAAATGCACAGCATTATCGATTTGGTGCAATTGGCACAGCTGTTCCATCACTGTACTATGCATCTCCTAAAACCACACACTATGGCAGGCTCACTACTCATTTCAGACAATAGGCATTGGCAAATGTCAATTGTTTAGTAAAAGCCCATTTAAAGACCCTTTTTTAGACTTTCACTACCTACTAAATGTTAGGATTTTCCAGTAAAAACTACTAGTGGTTTACTAACCTTTGGACTTTTACAATAATGTGTAAGGAAATGGCAGCTGACATCACTACTCGAAAAATGACAGCAGGCAAACTGCCCGTCTTTATGCTCCCTGCTTTACAACTCAAGCAACCCAATTGTTCTACGAGTAAGTCATCAACGATCTGATTGGTCTATGATTTCTATAATACGATTGATTCACACTGCTATGATGATTCATTCAATGATCACTTAGGGAGAAATATACTAGGTAGATTGGTTGATGGAAGTTTGTTTGTAAATGTACCCTTTTTTTAAATAAAAGAATTTTTTTCTTTATATGCTGAATGCACACTGCCAATGTACAATTAAAACAGATGTATCTTATTAATAATTTAAAAAATTATGCTGATATTATCATTATTTTAAGTAACAAATGTTATTATGTATTTGATGCATTAGAAAATAGGCAATTACTTAAATTTAATAGCAGTTGCAACTTGCAAATACACGAGCCTAACGAAATATTTTAGAAATCTTAGAAAGTCTAACATTGGTAATATGAATTCATAAGAAAATATATAAATAAATGAATCTAGAAAATTATATAATTATTCCTAAAGTTATAATTAATTTTAGAGCAAAAATTTAGAACGTAATTGCAGCTGATATTAAACACACCAGATTAAATCAGATTTTATAAAGACTATTGTTACAAACAGTTAATTACTAACATTGATTCAACACAGAATACATTAATATTTATAATCTAATACATCAATTTCAAAAATTACACAATTTCATAGAATATTATTTTCATAAATGGAGTACATTTTCTGTTATATTTAATGATTCAAAGAAAAGAAAGGATAAAAGGGAGAATCATGCTATACTCAGATTTGATAGTTTAAAGAACAAACAAGAAAAGAGATTTAAAAATTACACTGCGTATAAAAAAAAAAGGTTTCAAACATAACTTATACGCATCTTGAAAGTAAATATAGTTTTGCTCTTCAGATTAAAAGATAGCAAAAACTTTATTTATTAACATACATTAAAATTTAAATCAATTCTGAAATAAATTCACATACACAACTACACAAAGAAATAGAAGAACAGAATAATAAGGTGAAGATACACAATGAGACAAAAGTTACACAGATGGTGACGCAAGTTCAGAAAAAAGTAAAATAATAATCTGCATATTTTAACAGGAGAGATATACAGGAGATTAATCAGTAAGAAATGGCAAGCTTGTACATAAAGCAGATGTAAGGACAGAGAAGTTAAAGAAGTTATTTAATATGAAATTTACAGAATTTGAAATCATAAACTTCCTGAATATTTCAATTTAATACTCCCACGAAAATAAAGGAAATTTACTAATTCCGTACCATAAGCTCCGTTCTTTTGTAAAATGATGTTGATTCTTTGTTTCTCTTTGTCTATTAGAAATAATTTGGATAAAAAAAAGGGTTTTAAAAAAAATTGAGGGTATATGTTTATAGCATAGTTGTATAAGCACAACAAAATAGCTATAACCTTCCTTTCACATCTGCATCCAGATTAATAATGGTAATGCAACATTTGCATATAAGAAATTTTTTTCAATGGTTAACGCTCGTTAAACAAGTAAAACATTGTGACTATAAAATGACTGCACAAATGCTTAATAATATTATTTCTAAAAGTGTTTCATTATTATTTTTTTTTTTTTTTTAAACTTAAGTAGCCACACTGAAGCAGATGTATTAAATCATAAATGTACATATCTAATATATTAAATAAACAAAATGAACTCTAATTATATAGTAAAAGCAATAGCAGGAAGTGCAAATATTGAAAGGAAGAATATGCTATCATGAAAATAAATAAAAGCAAGTACTGTAATTCCAAGCATATTTTCTTATCATTATTATTTAATATACATTTTGTAAGAGCTTGCATTAACAAAACAAAGGGGAAAAAATAAAAATTATCCTGCAAGCAAAATAAAAGTAATATGTATGTTTATACATAGTTATGATCATTTAATGTTGTAATATGTATTTAAATTCATCTTGAATAGTTGAACTTCAAGGTATAAAAAATGCACATATTTAATATTTGGAAGAATGGAGAAAGGTACCACTAGGTAATAACAAATTTTTGCTATAATATCATGGTAAAAATGTTCCCGAGAAGTTATTTGAAAGGGGAAAATGTGTAAGGAAAATCAGAAAGGCCTGACATGAAAATGTCATTCAGACTACATAAAACAGAACCTTCAAGTTTTAATTCTTAAGATTCTGAACTTTATTGAAAATAGACAAGTTTAATCACTGGATTAAGTTGATTTTTTTTATAACTTTTTTTAAGAGGAGGGGGAGCTTCACAAGGCTACCTCAAGACTATATATATATATCTATAGATATACAAATTCAGACACAAATATAAATTAAGCTTAAAACCATTTAAAAAAAGCAACAAAAACAGTAGAGTAGCCACGACTGCCAAAATGGCAGAGTGTGCTCCCAACTAGATAAAACACACTGATTTCTGGGGGTGGTAAAGCCTGTTAAACCTCCTAACCACCCTCTGTGGCTATGTTCTTGGCTGGCTACATAGCAACAACTGACACTTTTTTGTTTTAATGTGATAAATAATGAGCACATTGATGAAGAAAAAATAATTATCTGCATAAAAATATAATGTAATAGATTTTTCTTCAAATGATTAAAAATATAAATATTAATAATAAATACTATTTGATACATAACTGATTATGAAAGAAAATAATACGATACTGCACTTAATACAAAAAAGTACAGTGCACATCACTTTTTGAAATATTACTTTAAGCTAAATGTCTTTTATTTAGTGAAAATAAAGGAAGGGGATATTACAAAAAGGCATGGAAGTACAGTACACCAGTTATTTTAAGAAGCAAATAATGTGCAGGTTATGAGGGAGAAAAAGCAGAACATGCATACAACACACATTCAAAATTAATTTCTAAGTTACTCATATAATAAATATTCTAAAATTAATCAAATTTCAGAAATAACCTCAGAATTGCTTATCATAGGTGAGGCAGATCAGCACTAAATTTTTAAATAAATTACATAAATCAGTACTTGTGTATTTTTCTCACATAATATTTTGCCGCTATTACAGACAATTAAGCCTCAAATCTAGTAAACCTCTGTTTTATGTGCATTTTTATGCTTTTTTTTTTTTTTCCCTCCCAAGAAGGGAATTTTTTTAAACGTATCTTTATTTATTTTTCTTTCAAATATTAAGAACAATGTTGTAGCAACAATGATTTTGTTGCTAAGAAACAACAGCAACCTACATTTGACCTTACTTATGAATAGGGGCACAATTATAGTTGCTGAATTCTAGGATTGACAAAATAAAAATATACAAGTACCAATAAATCTTAAATTTCATTTCTATTTTTAATAATAGAAACTAAAAAGTACATTTCTAAATATTTTACAGTTAGCAAATAATATTAAAACTTTTTAAAATTTTCATTATTATAATAATTATAAAAATTAAGTGGATTACTTTTCATCTACATTTTTCTTTTTTAAGTGATTTAATTATAGATAAATTAAAATTCCGGTATAGTGTCGTGTAAGGAAAAAAAAAGACTTTATAGGGTAAAAGCACCAGTAGTTGGCTACTTAAGTTTTAGTAGTCGGCCACTTTTATACTAGAGGAAAAAAAAAAAAGATCTAATTAGGGGGGAAAAACAACACACACACACACACACAATTCTATACTGTAGCTGATGACTATTAAAAGGTGGCTGCACACAGGAAAAGTATAATATTCCATTTGGAACTAAAAATAAATTTTTTATAAAGTATTTTATCTCATTGTGCCTGACTAATGGAGCACTTACTCTATGCAGTGTAATTCTATGAAAAAGGTAAAAATGTTTGCTTGGAATTTTGTATGAAATTATTAAACCTGACATTGTAAATAGGGTGGTCTCTAATACCAATGTTTGACCATAATAAATTGATGCAAACATACCTAAGCATAAATTTTAAATGAAGAACATTTAATCCTCTAATAATGACATTGTACTAGTGCAAGTTCAGTTTCAGAATGTGATGGGATACAGAACATTTGCAAATAGCTGACTCCAAAAAGGAAATATGTTTCAGATGGCATACAGAAATAAAGGTATGACTATCTAATGATGCATATTAGTGTAAATTGTAATGCAGTAATACCTGCTAAAATAGATTGTAAAAGACTATAGAAAAATTTCATTTTCGACATTTTTCTGTCTTTATGCATACTCTATTCCTTATTACATGACATCATTTTCACCAGGAAGGTCATTTTTTCCCCCTTTTCAGCTAAGATTTTAATAGTTTTTACTGTACAATGTTTGTGCTTATGTATTCACACATCTGTATAAAATTATAAACGAGTATATGAATACTGTGCTCATGTTTAGAAGAATCACTTACACATATCGAAATGTAGATATATAAATGAAGTGGTTTCTTGGTTCATGACTCCTATACAATGCTAGTTTAGGTAGTATGGCTGATAACTGTAAAACTTGTGAGTGACACATAGTTTTATGCAACCTGCTCACTTTGTAAATTCATGTTGTATGCTATCATTGATTTACACTATTGCAAATCGTAACCTATGGACCTCTATATGAAGCAGTCTATTAATATACAACAGGCGTTATATGACTTTATGACTTTTGAAGCCAGATAACTCTAACATGCATAAATAAATGTCAGCTAAAACAGATTTCGGCTTTGAAGTTTACTATCCGCTTACTTTGTATGACTTAATTTTTTTTTTTCACAATTCAACTTATACCACATACATTACCTTTGTAAGTGGCTATTTTGTAACTATTTATTACACAAGTTGAAAAGAAAATTTTAAATTGAATTCTATTGTTTTATTTTTTTTTTTCCTTTGAGTTTATAAAGAAGAAGAAATATCCAAAGTATTTTAATAGCATAAAATAATTTTAGTGCTAAAGTATGTTATACTTAAATTTTTTTAAATAAAATAAAGATAAATGTCTAGCCTATATGGTTAACAACAACAATTTTACATAATTAAATAAATTCTAGGTTAAACTTTACTTACAGGTATTTGCAATAATGTTGGATCAACAGGCTGACGAAAGGGAAGAGATTCTGGATCTTGTTTATACAATTTCTCAAGAGTTGGCATCAAAGCCTGTCTTAATTCATCAGGTTTGAAAGCTAAAAACAAAATAATAGAAATTAATATCTGCATATCATAGAAAGATCAAAACATCTGAGAGAGGACTGATAAATTCTATATTAGAGATTATAAAAGTTATTAATACTTTTTATAATGTGCTAAAGAAGATATTTTTTATAGTCTTTGGAATAAAAAGGAAATGAATTATTAAAAAAATTATAGATAGTGTTTCCTTTAGGCTTTTTCAAGGGGATGCAGCACCATGTCCATTTTTTTTATATCTGTCAATGCACCTTGCCCATTTTGGGCTTGTGAGCTGGGTTTGCAGTCGACATATTTCTGCATCTCAAGAAATGTCCTTGAATTTCCTTTAGAAGTAGCATATCATTTGCAATTTCTTACTGCTGGCCGTTATCTCTCCCTTCTTTACCTACATTGCAAATTAACAACAGACATTGCCAGTATGCATATTTAAAGGCAGTGATGGAACAGCATGGACTTCATTTTGGAGCAGCAAAATGCCATTTTCAAGCATGAAAGTACGAAATGAGAAAAAAGGTGGAATTTTTTTCCATCTATACAATGAGGCCAAACTCATATAATTTAGACACATTTTAACAGTTATTCATACAATAAAATTTATTCTAACTGAACATGTGATTGTTATTTTCTTTTTGTAACTTAGAAAATACTAAAAGAAAAAAAAATATAACAATAAATGTATTACCGTATTTTATGGAAGAAACGCCGTGGCGTTTACGAGTTTGAAAGTTAATTTTTTTTCAAGTCCGGCGTTTACAACTATTTTTTTTGCGCGCATAAAACTGGGATAAAATAAAAATTCCTTAAGACTGTTCTCAAGTCCCCTGCTCAACAACGCGGAACTTTCTGACACATTTTCTGTTTCATTTTTAAACGCAACGGCATAAATTTGGAAGGTTGACTATTGAAGCAATTTGAAATCTCAACACATTTTTGATTTAAAAAAAAAAATTTCTTATCGAGTCATAAGCGATTATAGTCATGTGATGAGAAGTTTCTCTTCTTTTCGGAGTAGGAATCTGGTTCAAAACGTCCACTTTAAAAGTATTTTCTGAAAGATCTTCTTTCTTTACCAAAAAATGATAAAAGCCTTGCGATTACATAGTTTCTGAATAAGAAAATCTGCCAATTACATAACAAAAATGAATTTAGAAATTTGTCATAAAGTAGATTTTTGGAAGAGGTGGCAAAATGGATATGAAGGGCTTCGAAAGATGTGCCTGTTTCTTCAATAAAATCCAGTTTTTTACAAACTGGAATCTAATGAAAACTATGACATTCCCGATCATGATACAACTCTGACATCGACAACTCAGATTATGAGGGCTTCGAATAGAAACTAAAGAAACCCTAAAGTGGATGCGACACACTCACATAAAAGAGTGCGAAGTGGCACCGATCCCTTAAAAAAATATGGAGCGCCTAAGGAGATGGGTCCACATAACGCTCTATGGATGGTTTAAATACCAATTGACGTCTGTTTAATTAAAAAATAGATATAACAAGTAATATAAAAATTTTGTTTTTAAAGTCAATTCCTACTTAGGTCAAAGAAAAATTTAATAGAATCCCTTAAGCTAATATTAGTTTTTGTTGCATTAAAATATCTCAATGGGTTGATTTCCTATAAGCAAGTAGGTTTACAATGGAAGTCTATGGGAATTTGCCGAAATATTAGAGATATCGCCAAGTTGGCGTCACTTTTGGCGACTCATTTTGGTCTCCAAATTGGGCGATATATCGCCAAGTTGGTGACAAACTGGGCAGTATTAGGCGACAGAACAGGGTTCTCCTATGGTGACCCCCCTTATAGATATGAAGATGCATTAAATGCTTCAATAACCAATGGCCGCCATTTTGTCTCCCCTGTAAAACTAAAATTAATGAATTAAAATTTAATGAATGAATTAATATTTGAAAAAAAAAAAAAACTGTATTAACATCAATTGTCACTCAGTACAAGTTTAAAAAAAATTATTTTAACTTGATAGGATGAATAATAAGTATTTTATGAATGATTGAAAATTTGAACAAGATATATAAATAAATAAATAAATATAGGGAGAGTATGTGAACTAATAGTAGTAATTGAAAAATATTTAAAACTTGATTTAAATATTTTAAATAAAATTTTAGATATCTTAATTTCAGGCACCCTATACTATCCAGCAAGCTTTGATTAAAGTTACGTCAACGTGACGGCGTTCCCACGGGTGCGGCGTTTACTATGGCTGCGGCGATTACGATATTTTTTAGCTTATTTAGGGCAATTTAGGAGTGCGCCGCTTACGATGGTGCGATGTTTCTTCCATAAAATATGGTATATTCATTAAATATTCATTAAAAGAAAATTGGAAACAGTTTGCTAAAAGTATAAATCCATCCAAATGTATCTGATAACTTATGTGAAGTAAAGAGATTAATTTTCCGAAATAAATGTAATATTTTGAATGATTTGCCTATTTAACCCGGGAGAACGCACAGATAGCTAGGGTATGAATGGTTTTTACTTTGTCAGCCATAAATACAAATAATAATCGTCACCTTATTTAGTCGGAGACAATTTTTTTAAATTCTACTATAAAATAAGTTGAAGATTACTTAAAAAATATAGTGGTGATAATTGTAAAAACCTTACGCGTCTATAAGACCCCGGCGCGAGTCCTCCTGGGTTAAGACTTTACTAAAAAAAAAAAAAAAAAAAAAAAACAAAAAAAAAAAAAAAAAATTCTTTATGCTATGCACGCCAAATTGATCTTGACTCCAGAAATACATTTCCAAAAATGTATCGCTGAAATGACCCAGAAGTGTTTTATAAATAGAATAAAATATTCTATTCCAAAATAACCTTGTGGAAACTTCCTTTCCCCAGTTAAAGAACTCAATTTACAACACTTTCATGTGCTTGTAATAAAAACTCGCCTTTGATTTGATAGTAGAGCCATTCGGAAACAAACTCCAAGGATTTGAATAGGTAAAATGTCTAATTATTAAGCTTTCTAGACACCCCCCCCCCCCTCCATATGGTTCTAATATTTTCTTTGCATTTTTGCATCAATCCAGAGAATGTCCAAATGTGCTTTTTAAAAGGTGGAATTCCTCCTTTAGGAGGAACTCTTTCATGCCTGCATTTTGCAGCAGCAAACATGCTCATTTTGGAGCACAAAATAACTATTTTGGAGCAGCAAAAAGCCATTTTGCAGCAGAATATAACTATTTTGGAGCAATAAAAATGCTCATTTTGCATCAGAAAATAACTATTTTGGAGCAATAAAAATGCTCATTTTGCAGCAGAAAGTAACTATTTTGGAGCATTAAAATATCATTTTGGTATTCTTTGACAAAATTCGTGTTTTTCCTGCGATTCTTTGATGAAATTCGTGGTTTTTTTTGCAACCCTTTGACAAAATTTGCATGTTTTTCATGATCTTTTGACCAAATTTGCGTACTATTCGCAATCTTTTGACAAAATTCGCGTATTTTTCGCATGTTATTTGGACCCTTTGTTGAAATCATCGTGTTTTATTCTATTTTTGACGAAATTAGTGTATTTTCGAAATCTTTTGATGAAATTTGCTGTTTTCTGCGACGTTTTGATGAAATTTGTGGTTTTTTGCGACGTTTTGATAAAATTTGTGGTTTTTTCTGCAATCTTTTAACGAAATTCGCGTTTTTTCACAATCTTTTGACCCTGTTTTGTTCGTTTCTTGACGAAATTAGATTTCCTTTGACAAAATTCATGTTTTTTTTTTTGGTGATCCTTTGACAAAATTCGCGTGTGTTTCGCGATCTTTTGATGAAATTCGCGACCTTATGATGAAATTTGCATTTTTTTTTTACAACATTTTAACGAAAGTAGCGTTTTTTCACGATTGTTTGACCGTGTTTTGTTTGTTTTTTGACGAAGTTAGCTATGCTTTGGCAAAATTTACTTTTTTTTTCGTGATCCTTTTACGAAATTCGCGTGTTTTTCGTGATCTTTTAACGAAATCTCGTTTTTTTTTTCACGATCTTTTCACAGCGTTTTGTTCGCTTTTTGACAAAGTTAGCGCTCCTTTGACAAGACTCATGTTTTTGTCGCAATCCTTCGACGGAATTCACGTGTTATTCGCGACCTTTTGACAAAAATCTAGTGTTTTTCGCGATCTTTTGACGAAATTTGCAGGTTTCTTGCAACCTTATGACGAAATTTGCATTTTTTTTTTTTTTTTTTTTGCAACATTTTAACGAAAGTAGCGTTTTTTCACGATCGTTTGACCGTGTTTTGTTCGTTTTTTGACGAAGTTAGCTGTGCTTTGGCAAAATTTACTTTTTTTTCCCGTGATCCTTTTACGAAATTCGCGTGTTTTTCACGATCTTTTAACGAAATCTCTCTTTTTTTTTTTTTTTTTTCACGATCTTCTGACAGCATTTTGTTCGCTTTGTGACAAAGTTAGCGCTCCTTTGACAAAATTCACGTTTATTTCGCAATCCTTTGGCGAAATTCACGTTTATTTCGCAATCTTTTGACGAAATTCACGTGTTATTTGCGACCTTTTGACAAAAATCTAGTGTTTTTCGCGATCTTTTGATGAAATTTGCAGGATTTTTCTCTATCTTTTAAATAAATTAGCGTTTTTCACGATCTTTTGACCAAGCTTTGTTCGTTTTTGACGAAATTGGCGATCCTTTGACAAAAGCCATGTTTTTCATGATCTTTTGACGAAATTTGCGTGTTTTTCCTGATCTTTTGACAAAAATTGCATGTTTTTCGCGATCTTCCGACAAAATTCGCGTGTTTTTCGCGATCTTCCGACAAAATTCGCGTGTTTTTCGCGATCTTCCGACAAAATTCGCGTGTTTTTCGCGATCTTCAATTTTGTTGAAAAATGATCGTTTTGGTGCAGAAATGCACAGCATTATCGATTTGGCGCAGCTGTTCCATCACTGTAAAGGAGATTCATCCACAAGTGGAAAAGGTATATCTTCTTATGTTTCTGGGACATGGTTTTTTTTTTTGCATCACGCACATATGAAAAGAAAGAATTACAATTTGTGATCTTGAATGCTCTATCACCTGCAAGATGTTTATTCAAGAGCAATTATTTCTGAAGGAGCGTAAATTTTATTCAGCATGACATGTATAAAAAGAAAACAACAAATTCGAGAAAATGAATATAAATTTGTCAGTTCTAAAATGCAGAAAAATTAAGGAACATTTTTAAAAACAAGAATAAGATAAGCCGGTTAAGGTAAGGTTCCTGCTAGTTGATATAATCCATGGAATTTTCCAATTAACTAAATTAGATTTAAAAAGCAATACTTGAGAAAAAATTTTACTTTATTACACAGGTAATGGAATGTGACAATTGTACTCTCCACACATCAATTCTTCAGCAAAACTTCTTAAAATGTTTGTCAAAGCAAGTAGGGGGTAGGGGGAGAAAGAGAAAAATAAAAGATAAGAAAAACTTTTTAAAGCCTACATTAAGTATTTAAAATAATAATAAGGCCAGAAAAATAGGAGATTTTTGGCAGCTTTTAATTCTCTTAAAGGGTGTTTCAAAAGTTTGGTGTGAAAGTCAAACGCGATTTTTAAAAAAATGTATGGTTCGGAGAGACATGCAGTCAGCAGATGAATATTCAGCGTGGTATGAGATTTTGCATGACACCAACAAAAAAATTAGTCCAAAATCTCAACAATAGAAGGCGCTACTGTAGATAATTACACAGAATAATTAATTCCAGATTGCTCATACCACGGAAGATTTGGATACAAAAAAGTGTACATTCAGTATTCTCTAATGTTACAAAAAAGCGTACATGCAGTATTCTCTAAGGTTTCTGTATCCAAATCTTGCATTGCGTGAGAAATATGGAATTATCTACAGCAGCGCCCTCTGTTGTCGAGATTTTAACTAATTTTTCTGCTGGTGTCATACAAAATCTCATACCACGCAGAATATTTATCAGCAAACTGCACATTTCTCCGACCCATAGATCTTTTTTTATTGTGTTTTACTTTCGCACTGAGCTTTTGAAACACTCGGTATATATAAAAGAATACAAAAGATTTAAAAAAAAATAAAAATAAAGAATGTCTATGAAAACATGGGAAACAAACATTACTTACTTTTTTTGTTTCGTTTTAATTTAGCAATAGCCTGGGATGCTTCACTATTAGCATCAGACTTTGTTTCAGAATTAGCACTTGCTGTAGGAGCTGGTTTTGGAGAAGACTGCTCTTCTTTCACAGCTATTTCTTCTTTAACAGTAGAACTAGCTGTACTATAGCCACCATCCTCTGACTCTTGCTTAATTTCTACTTTTACATCCATATTTATAAGAGGCTTCGAGTCACTCACATTTTCAGACTTCCCACCCTCACTTTTGACTTCAGAAGTATCAACATCCATTTTATCACTGGAATTGCTCTCACCAGCAGATTTCTGTGATGCAAATGCAAATACTTTGCCACCAGTCTGAAATGAACCTTGATCAGAGATCGATGAAACTGGAGTAGTTGACTGGTTAGTATCATTTTGGTTAACTGATTTTACACCACTCTCTTGTGAGAGAGCAATAAAAGGTTTAACATCTTCATTATTGTCTTCAACATTGAGAACAGTAGAATGAGTTGGCTTTGCATTATTTTGGGATGGTAAAGATTGTTGCTGCAACTGTGGTGGGTGAGATTGAGTTTGATTTTGAGATTGTGGAGTAGATGGTGTTTGAGGACGAGTTTCTGGAACTGAAGCTGCCCTTGGAGGCTGATGAACTGGAGTCTGTTGAGATTGAGGTTGAGGTGTAGATGATTGGGGATGAGCAGAATAGGATGACATCTGTGGTGAAAGGCTAGACTGAGATTTTGACATCATTTGATTCATATGAGTTTGGGAAGATTGCTGTTGAGACTGAAGATGCTGAAACTGGTTTTGCTGTGATTGCTGCTGCTGTAACTGCTGCTGCTGTTGTTGCTGTTGTTGTTGCAACTGTTGTTGCTGCTGTTGTTGTTGTTGTTGCAACTGCTGCTGTTGAAGCTGCTGTTGTTGCAATTGTTCATTCTGCTGCAACTGTTGTTGCTGAAGCATCTGTTGCTGTTGCTGCTGCTGTTGTTTTTGCTGCATTTGCGATGAAGTTGCTTGCTGCTGACTCATCATCTGTAGCTGAAATTAAAAATAGATAGTAAATTATTATTTTTTTATGGCACAGGAAAAAACTGAATAATACCATTTTCAATAGCATTTTGATTTTTAAAAAAGTTTAAGTTTTTCTTTAAAAAATACATTGTGTATTTATGCATACTTCTGAACAGAATTTTTTAAAAATAAACACAAGCCTCTATTTTAGAATTTTTTTAAAATTAAATTTGAAACAATTATTTCTTAACTAGCTGTTTTGCAATGTACATGGTACTTTTTGATTAAGTCAGTAGTCAGCAAAGCAAAATAGTCTCTATACATTATTACAAGAATAATAATGTGATCTTTCACTTCGATAAAATATCTTTATGATGCTATGGTTTTGAAAGAGAGCAAAATCGTCATAATATTGCCGGAGAATTTCAAAAGAAGCTATTAGAATAATTTACAAACTCAAGATTTATAAAAGGAGCAGTTCTTTAAAAATTTGCTCAAAATCAAAACATTGTTTTAAAGATTTAAAGAAAATTTTGATAGAATAAGTTTTGTTCTTTCTATCGCTGCAAAAATTGGTGTTTCTGAAAATTAGAATCAACACTAAGATAATAAAAACAAAACATGAGCAGATATCTAAACTAATAAAAGAAAGATGTTTTTTGTGTATGTGGGTAGGGAGATACAGTTATATTTATAACTGATTAAAATTTTAGAGAGTTCAGATGACAAGAACTATTTTTTTAATTTGAATTTTATTTTATTTTATTTTTGTTGTTGTTTAAGGTACCCAATGTCAGGAAATAAGAAAGGCAAGAAGAAAACATATTTCTTTTACAATTAGATATCAATATTTTTTTCACACAATTTTTACATGGGCTGCAACAAAGAACATTATATTTATAACCAATAAAAATTTCAAAGAGTTGGGACAACAAGAATGAATTTTTTAAACTATTAAATGACACTACGTGAAAAAACAAGAAAAAGTCTTCTTACGAGCTGTTTTATCATTAAATATCAAGATTTTTTTGCGAATTTTTAATTAAAAATATAAATCCATACAAAATTGGGTTAAGGATATAAAATCATACAAATTTAATGTTTATTTAAGGGGATTATCACAGGCAACAGATAATGCCGGGAGGATTAGCTATTGATAAAATAAACAAAGTACACTTACAGTAATTTGCCGACTTTTAAATGCATCTGTCATCTGAGGTTGAGCCTGTTGTAGAGATGAATTGAACTGTGAAACTGAAATCATTCCACTACTAGTGGGAATTGATGATGTGTCGACTTGTTGATTAGCTATAGTTGTTACAGGGCCAGTTATATTATTAACATGCTGTTGTTGCAAACCGAGAGATGAAAGTGGACTCTGTCTTGCTTGTGGTGGGTTGAACTGACTTTGGTTTAATGTCACATTCAGAGAAGTTGATAATTGAGAACCAGATGGTGGAAAGAGGTCTGAGCCTCGTGGCAATGCGGAATTTGTCTGAACAGTTACATTTGGAGGTGCCATTCGCTGCTGATTTGAAGGAGCAGTAAGACTGGATAAATGAGGTTGGGGCATAGCGCTTGTAACAGGAAGTTCTGAAAAATATATACATTTTCTTCAGTTCAGTTTATAATGAAATAACTTTTTAAAAAATTAAATATTTTAGAAAACTATTTTCAAATAGTAATTCAAGTATTAAACTATACAGTTACAAAAATCATACAGTAGACTCCCTTAAATCCGTGAACGCCGAAAACCCGCGTATTTTTTCAGATGTAAACAATAATGCCGAAAACCCGCGTATTTTTTCAGATGTAAACAATAAAATCTACAGTTAAATTGCAGGAACAAAATTCAAGATGGGACCGAAATCAGCGATTACTGTAATGTTTTTTTTACTAAATTTTTTGTTAATCATTCTCTTTTGGCTATTACAGCTGATTTATTACTAAATAAATTTATATTACTTTTGATTTTGATATAAATAAGCATATCTATATCAAAAATTCCAGGGTTTGAAATGGAAAAATCCATGAACCAGAACGCTATTTTTAAATTATTGTTCACGGATTTTTTTTTTTAAATTATAGACAAATTTATTTCTAAACATACAAAGCAGTATAAGAAAAGCATTCAAGACTCTAAATAACAATGAAGAAAGTTACTAAAACGTGAAAAAATAATGACGTATCGATCTTACGATCGCTTTACCACTACATGGCAGCATAGAGCTTTTGGAATCGAATTGAATCGATTTCATCGGTAATAATTTAATATTTTTCTAATACTTTTTTTACATAATTATTTTAATAATTACTTACTTTTAAACTAATAAATTATTTTAATAATTACTTACTTTTAAACTAATAAATTATTTTAATAATTACTTACTTTTAAACTAATAAATTATTTTAATATTTTACTTATTTTAATGTTTCACTTTATTGAAAGCATTCATTATAATTTCCCTTGCTTAACTACCAATCAAATTAATGTTTAAAAAATGTAAACAAATCAATGACCAGAAATCCACAAAATTCTAAAATCCGCACAACCTTTGGTCCCAAGCTGTGCGGATTTGAGGGAGTCTACTGTATAATAATACCAGAAAATGGCAGTTAGTAGTACTTTCGAATTATTCATTTATGAAACTTATTTTAAAAATAAATAGCAATGTTTTATGTAGTTCACAGCACACTATTTTCAAATGAGAACTTTATAATACTTATTATAAATACTTCATCCCCAAAAATAAAACTTAAGATGTTTATCAACTAGATAAATTTAATAATCTGTAATTTAAATAAAACCTTCATACATATATTTTATTACTGGTAAGTAAAAACTGATTTTTTTTCTTACTTTTTTTTAAATTTATCCTGAAGAAATTTAATATTACTCGGGTATAACATATTAGTTTCTTTTTAAAATCTGATTAAATTGTTAAAATATATCATTAATGTACTTTTCAGATGCTTTTCCAAGTTCTGCACATTATTTCATTAGTTCTACACATTATTTGCAAAGGAACAAG
This sequence comes from Maratus speciosus, assembly GCA_963932465.1. NCBI lineage: Eukaryota > Metazoa > Arthropoda > Arachnida > Araneae > Salticidae > Maratus > Maratus speciosus. Next base: position 344,989,411 of record OZ010799.1, on the reverse strand, counting down.
TTTTTACAACTATACGTTTAATTTTAATTAATAAATTAAAGATGAGGCTTGATTTTTATACCATTCTTTGGGTTTGGGTGGACTCGGGCTCATTCTTTCTGAAATTGAGAATTTTATTTATTCATATTTTTAGAGATCTAGCATGAAATGAATATTTTCTTTTGTTTTTAGTCAACCAGTATTAGCTTAAAATATATAACAAATCTTAAAATAGGCCTTGAGGTTTTCATATTTTTAGTCTTCTATTGTGTGTAAGTCATAATCGCTCTTTAAATGAAAATAACGTTAGTGATTCTATCCATTTTTCATCGTGAACTACACTCATACTGTGGCTCTGCTCTTCACAATCACAAAGTGTCACTTTTAATCGTAAGTAGATATAATTAGAATGTATTGTTATTCTGATAGAAAGCAATCGAGCAGTGTTTCCTCTTTTCCTATAAAAGCACTGGATCTTTCAGATAACAGTGTCAAATTTTTTATTTAAGCTGATTTTCAAGGACACGAGAATTACGTAAAGATTGTTTTGAAGAAGTAATTTAAAGGAAATAAAAAACAATGTTGTTCGATTCTTTATCAAATAGTAATTTCTACAAATTTCATTCGTTTATTTAATGCACTTCGTTAATTTACCCATCAGATTGGCTTGTTGTGGGAGAAAAATATGAGAATCCTTAAGAAGCATATTTTTGTTTGATACTAAACTTTTGGTAAGATTGAATGCAAATTTCATAGCATTAATTATGTGTTAGGGATTAATAGTTATTTGCATGTAAGAAGTTCTTTAAAAGAGATATTACATTTAGAACAACTTTTAAATATTATGCATTTTTTTTTTTTTTTTTTTTTTTTGATTGCATACTTTTGTATTGGGCTCGGATTTAAAATTGTCAGGCCCAGGCTTCAAAAAGTGAACCCGAACTCATCTCTAGTATAAATACACATACCATTAATAATGTACATAATAATGCCAAAATGTTATTATATTTTATTGTATATTAAAAAATCTTAAGACAAAAGTTGCTAACAAAGAATTTTTTCTTATTTCAATGATATAACCTTTTTGTTGTTGTTTGCACAAATATGTAAAAACATTTTGATTGATCATGTAATTTGAACTTGTCACAGTATATATAACCAGTGATATAGGAAATATAGTAAGCAGCTTCTCAATGTAACATAGTTGCCAAGTGACTATATATGAGAGGCACAACATAACAAAAGGTATTAAATTACGAAATATGATCATTTAGCAATTGAATAATATATGCCGAAAAATGCATTAATCCAGAAAACTATAAATTTAATCATATAACTTAGACTGCTGTGCAAATAGAAGTATGTACACTAGAAAATTTTCAGATAAAATGCCTCAGCGTGAATTTTCCAAGACATTTTAATTTTTATCTCACATCACAGAATATCTAGAGCATCCCAATATCTGCAAATTAATAATGTTAGATTATCATATAAAGATTCATAAAATCTAAAGGCATGTCTAATTTAGAAATCCAAGATTTTTATAATTTTTGTTTGGAAAAGCCAGTTTTGGTGGTTATCACAGAATATTTAAGAAAAAGCTTTTATCTAAATAAATCCAAATCTATTTTAATACTCCCCCCCCCCCCCCCCCCCAAAAAAAAGCTTTTTTGGAAATAAAATACCAAAATTTTAGTTTAAATTCCCTCCTGTAGTGACTAACTTGATCATCCTTTAATATGTACACTATTTCTACATGATACTTTCTAAAATCAATTTAGTTACTATATCCTTCATCAAACTGGGACAATGGCAACAAGAAAGATACTTTTCCATCATGGAAGCATTTCACATATTTTGTATTGTTACACACTTCAGCTTTCTAGTACAGAGCTTGACAAAAACTATCTACTTGCTCATTTCGTCAATAATGCTTCAAAATGTTCATTTGCAATTTAGTTGAAACACATTCACTTGTGTGTAAGCATTTAAATCTACTGTGTAATCCTCTGCAAACAGATCCACTGCCAAATGATGTACTTTCGCAAATGTGATTTGTCAATAGAGTAGTTTTTGTGACTGCTCTTTAATAGTATCTATATCCATTTTAAACTATAGTGTTGCTAGCATCGATTTGATCATGTTTAATCTTGTCCTTGGATTCAATTATGGTAGAATAACTATTTTATATTTCATTTAAACCTTTTCTTTTTTTCAAATCTTCCATAATCAGGAAAGTCACAATAAATGGATTAATTTAATAAATTTTACTTTTCTAATAAATTACGAAATAGAGTTGCTAGACAACTGGTAAGGTAAAAGAAAGAAAATACTTAACAAAATTATGAAATTGAACAGTAAAAATGCTTTACATTTTTGAACATGTGCACAAAATTTCATCATTTTAGAGATGATTTAGAATGCCTGATATACTATGTATTATCAAAATTTCAAACTAATTGGAGGAAACATCCATTAGGAAATTTTAGCATCCATAATTTAACATTTAAATCAATTATTTAAATGCGTCATTTCCTTTTCAATGAATGATAAAATTCGAAAAATATCTGAAGAATTCACATAAAGAAGCACCATGATGTAAAAGAAAATATTCTATATTTTTCGAACGAATGAACCAAATTTAACCAAAAACTATACAGCTAATTCCAGGTACGTTACCAATATATCTACCTAATTACACACTGATTGGATACTTTTTGCAAAATTTAACATGAAACAAACACAAAAAACTGTTTGGGTCTCCACAAAAAAGCCTCCACCGACGTTTCAGAATAAAACTAAATTATTTAACACAAACATAAATAAATATGAATGAAAAAAGCTCTATGAATAAAAAGAAAAAAGTAAGCAACAAAATAACATGGCAATATTTTAAAGAAAAGATTTTCAATGAGTTTATTATTTTAAAACTAGTTGTCTCTGGCAACCAAATTTATGCCAAGCATTACAACATGTTACTTTTATTCATAATTTATTCGCTTAATCCTTTGCCAAATCAGAAGATTGTGATAGAGAAATCAAGAACTCTTTGCGATCATGGCAGTATTTCAATTTTTTTTTTGTTATAATGTATTTCATCTTTCTTGACAAAAACCACTTAACTTACGTAGGCATTTATGCTTCATGTCCATTTGCTTATCAGTTGTAATACATTCACCAATGTTTAATAATCTATATCTATTAATCTATTAAGTAATAGTAAGATATTAAGTAATAGTAAGAGATAAATCTATTAAGTAATATTCCGTAATTGGGTCCACGGCCAATTGGCATAATTTGGGCAATTAATTCTTTTTGTGAAAAGCCTTTAATGATATCCACAATTACATTAAACAATATTGTTGCTAATATCTTTTTAGGGTACTTCTCTATTATCCCATGAAAAAAAAATTTCGCCAAACTATTAGCCAAACTTTAACACCCAATAAAAACTAATTGGATGTACCTATCACAAAACTTTCTTCTATCTCCTACAAAATAATACTTCAAAATTCGCTACCACAGTGCCAAAATTAAATGGCAATCTATGCTTATCATGAGGATTCTAAAAAGATAAAATTCTGTGCATTAGTTCTTGAGATATGACTTTCACTGAAATCCTGTAAATCCAGCAAAATGCAGCATAGCAGTGCCACCTATTGGGTGATTTATACCAGAACCTAATCATCATAAACTTATGTCAACGTCTAACTGAATGTTTGGGGAAAAGAGCTATTGCAGAAGTCACGACAAATGCAGCATAACAGCCCGACCTGTTGAGCGATTTACACCAAAACATAATCAGTAGCAATATTAACTCCTTTGGGACGAGCGTCTTTTGCAGAATTTTTAATCTTTTATCACCGGTTTTTCAAAACAGAAAAATTTGCCTAACTGAATAGGGAAAATGCTCGGATTAAAAAAGGCAAAATTTACAATAAAAATTTGCTGGTGAGAATAATCACTGATTCTGAACACCTTATGCGGCGCGAATACCGGTTGCTTGTCCCCAAGGGGTTAATCTAGGTATACTTGAATCTGAAGTTAGATGAAAATTCATGCATTAGTTCTTGTGATAGAGCTATTGAGAAAATCATGCAGAATGCAGCACAGCAGTGCCTCCTATTGGACGATTTACACCAACAGGTAATCAGCATCATTTCATATCAAGGACTAGCTGAATCTGAAGTTTGATGACAATATGCGCATTAGTTCTTGAGATAGAGCTATTGTGGAAATCATGCAAATCTTGCAAAGTGCAGCATAGCAGCACCATCTGTTGGGCGATTTACCAAAAAAAAACAGCACCAATTAATATCAAGGACTAACTGAATCTGAAGTTTTATGAAAATCCATGCATTAGTTCTTGAGATAGAGCGATTGTGGAAATCGTGAAAAATGCCGCATAGCAGCACCACCTGTTCGGTGATTTATACCCAAAACTAATCAGCACCAATTTATATCAGGGAGTACCTGAATATTAATTTTTATTAAACTCCGTGCATTAGTTCTTGAGATACAGTGCCCACAAAATTTGTGTCTCATACAGACATTTTGTAAAAACATGTTTCTTGGGATCTCTAACCCCTAAAATGTGTAAATCCATCGAAAATCAAAAATTTTCATAAATCCTACTTTCTTCTTGTAATGATAGAAGAGAGTAAAAATGGACGTCAGTTGAAACTTATTTGTTGTACAAATGCATCACCACATTTTTTCAACACATGCTTTCTTTTATTATCATAACATCACCGTTTAATAATGTAATTGTTATTTTAATTAATAAAAAAAACTAAAAAATCAGTAAAACATCAATACAGATAACTGACGAATTAAAAATCACTTCATTATGTAACAAAGATGTGTAAGAATCTGACATCAAGTGAATGTGGTTTCACGATCATTTATTTTTGTTGTGTGTTTAATAAATGTATACTAAATTATTGTTATGAATTAGTTTGTTTCTATATTATTTATCACTTTTAATGATGTTATGTATTTAATAAATGTATACTAAATTACTGTTTTGAATGTGATTGGTCATTGATAATGGCAAATATAATTGCTAATTAACAATCATTTTCGGTGATCTATCTTCTCGCCAAGAATATGTAAATACCACATTTATTCACAATGCATTTTGAAATTTGATTCATCAAATATTATTGCAAGGTTTGTTTACATTTCTCTTCATCAAGAAAAGATAAAGAGTTGAGTCATACAGACTTCACCTAACAGAATGATCCTAAACTTTAATTGGTTCAAAGGCGTGAATTTTTGCACTTCAAAATTCACCACTGGAGAGAACATGCTCTGCAAATAATTACCCCTATGGCTTAGTGCTTTTATCATTCATGATGAACAAATCTCTTGTGTTTGTTTACTTTGATGTAATGAGATATTGGGCTAACTATTTCTATTGAAGTTATCTCAGAATATGTACATATCTGAGTGGAGCTCATCTCTCAAAGATTAATTTAAAAAAAAAAAAAAAAGATCTTTCTAAAACTGTAAGTTTTATGCAATTTTATTCGCAAAAATAGTTGCCTGGCATATGAAAAGCGGCGCAGCCAGTCTTCAATTTATGACAGTCACATGACTTGACTATTATATTAGAGATATTCATAATTCTTTAACAAAATATTTTTTTTCTATTTAAAGAAAAAAAAAAGGAAACATACTGGGACTTGCTGCAGCATTATTTCCAATCATTGGGGCTAAATTAGGACCACCAACTGCCTGTTGTTGCATTTGTAACTCTTTCCTTTTTTGCCTTTTTTCTTCAAGTTCTTTCTGTATTTTATAAATTTTTTCTGCAAGCAACTGATAATATTCCTCCTGAAAAGAAAATAAATTTATGTAGTGCACAGAATTCAATTTCAAAATATTTTAAATCAATTTTGTGACAGCTACACAGTAAATTTAGTTTTAAATATTGAGAAACATATAAGTTCCATAGCAGAATTGGAGTGACATGACAACAATGTCACAAAACGAAAAAGACTTTTTGCATGAAAGAACTTCATTTGGAAAATAAATCATTCATTTTGGAAGAAGAAAAATAAAAAGGAAAAAATCCATGCAGAAGCATATCAAGACTGTTTTCACCAAATTTCACCTCTATCCTTCAAAATGTACGCTCCTCCCCAACACAGTTTAAAAACTTTACAATTCTTTAATTTTTTGAAAAATATCACTGTTTGATTTGCTACTTCAAAGTAACAATAAATAAAAACTATCAGGTTTACAAATAATATAACATTCATTAAATTTATATCATAAAAAAAAAAATAATGTTTTATAGCCTTTAATGTATTTGAACACGAAAAATTCTTCGTGATGGATCTCCTATAACATGAAGCTAAAGATGCCTTGCCTAGATCTCTAGAATTTTTATCAAATGCATCTTAACCATTAAACTAATTTTTCTTGATTAAAATGTGGCTTAAATGTAATGAATACTTTATAAATAACATCCGCTGTTGCTAATGTTAAATAAATGGTAAATTTCCTTGAAATTGTAGTAAAACAATTTTTTATGTTTAAATGATAGCGTCTCGTTTATCCTTTATTGTTAATACTTTTATGTTAAATGGATAAGGTTTTTCTGTTTACAACATAATTTGCATGAAAATTATTCACAGTATAACAGAATAAAAACTCAATCTGCTGAAATTATATTTTTTGTATTCAATTTTAATCATTAATGTAAAATAATTTGATTCGACTTAATGTAAACTACAGTAGTACCCAAACTTACAACCCCTCAGCTTACGCCACCCCGCATTTACGTCGTCTAGACTAGAGAAAAAAAAATTCCTTGATTAAGACACACTTAGAACTTTTTTAAAGATTTTTGGAAAAAATTTAACATCTCATAAGCAGTCATAGTCATAGGAGATTCATAGGGTGAAGTTCAGCAAAAAACAATGAGATATGCTTGAAAAGACTGTGCCCCTTTTTCTTTGTTGAGACTAAGAAAACATTTGAAAATTGTGATTCTGTATCTCTCCTAATTGATGAAATTGTTGAAAATGGAAGGGAACTCAACTTAAACATTGGACGCTGAAGATGTTGTTGAACTCATAAATTCCTCTGATCCGGAATTAACCATAGACAAATTTATCAAATTAAAGAAACAAAGTACTGTTGAAAAAATAGATAAATATTTTGAGCCAAGGGGAAGGAGGAAGATTATGACGGTTGCAAAATTTAACCAAAGGACTAAACCTTATTAAAGCTGGAATGACAGTTCTCGAAAATATTGATTCAGACTAGCAAAGTGTAGCAATGTCTAGAATAAGCTTTGAAACCTCACTCTGCTGTTACAAAGAGCTTCTAAGAGAAAAAAGAAAAAATTGTTGGTTCAAACTACATTGCAAGATTTTTTCACATGCTCAAAGACTTTAACGGGGACGCTAGAAGAACAATAAATTGTAAGTTAACAACTTAGTGATTTATTCCAAATTCTTGTACTGCTAACACATTTTTTTACCAATATTAAATGTAACATAATCCCTAAATGCAATAAACTATGTTCACTAGATTTTGGGGAAATTTTATTACTTATCCCTTTTTGCTCATCTAATATACCTCGACTTACGTTGCTAGTCTTGAGACGTATTGCTGACATAAGTCGAGGTATTACTGTATCTTTCATTCATAAATTATCTCACAGAACATATGCATAAATCTTTTCCTTATTTCTTATTTTGACATTTTTATCCTCTATACGTATGAATTGTTGTGTTGCATGTCACTAAAAAAGTTTTAAATTATTTGTAATAATAATAAAAAAATTTATGGATAGTATTGATCGATTTACAATTAATACATTTTATAAGATTATGTAGTCAGGTTTTTTAAGCAATACTTTAACTTATGTAGAGGTAATTTGTTAAACATTTACAGTGATGCATACAATGATACTTTACACAGTGATGTGCTATAATGTATTACTTATGTAGAATATGGAAGAAGGGGATAAAGGAAATTATGGTAAGTCCTTTAGGAAGCATAATATTTTGCCTAGAGAGAATAAAAATTTTAGTAATTACTCATAATTAAGTTAAAATATCCAGTATTAATATGTTGAAATTGCCCTATTCCTAAAAAAAAAGTGGACCCATTTTCTAGATCATGAAACTTTCACAACCAATAGGTAGGATGATAGTTTTACTGTTAAAAACAGCAGCAATGTATGTCACATACAAATTGAGAATTTTGTGCACAGTTTCTTCATTCTCTGATGACATAGCAAGGCAACAAAATGAAATAAAAATTTGTCAGAAATGACAAGCAAAATGCAAAATATTCTAAGAAATTAGTTTTTTCTCAAATATTCTTCAAATTATTTATACAAGCAAAAATAGTAAAACTATTGAACATACCCTACTATTTGCAGCGCTATACATGCCTCCTTCAACTTTTTGGGCATAAGCAACTAAGTTGATCATTCTGGTATCCTGAAGCGTTGATATATCAGTAGTAGGGAAAATCACTTGCACTCTGAAAAAATATTTTATATAAGAATAAACGAGTCCATTTAATACATATATACTGCAACACACAACATTCTTTCATAAATCTTATAATGAAACCAAAACAAATTTATTTTGAAAATGCTAAGCTTTGCATCCCATAACACACTGTTTCAAAGAACTAATTATTATGATAATAATAATAATAATAGTTCTTTAAAAATTTGATTACGTTTCAATGCTCAAAATGAGGATATTATAATTTCCAACATTGAATAAAGAATTAGTTTAAAATAGAACTAATAATTCTTTTTTACCTCCAGTTATAAAATAAAATAGAAATTTTTGTAATTTCGTTAAGATCATAAAAGATTAAATTTATCAATTGTACAACTTAATACTAACAGCAAATCCTCCAAGAAATCCTTAAAAGAGAAAAATATGTAACAATAAAGTCGAAGTAGCAGTTGAATAAAAAGACTTACATTTTCTGCACTAAATGGTGCCTTAAGTCCTGTGTAACAGACTGGTGCCAATCTTTCACAACTGTTGGATTATTAGGTAAGGCGCCAGGTACAGTAGGTGGAGCATTAATTAAACCAACATTCTCTGTTTTAACTTTGGGCTGTAAATTGTCTGAAAGAAGAAAATTCTGGGCAGACTGGTTTGTAATTGCACCAGTAGAACTACTCTGTAGAAGAGGCCTTGTCGAAACTTGTGACTGGGGATTTTGAGCAGTTTGTTGAGTTGGAATATGATTTAGATTCTGTGGTGAACACTGTGGTGCTTGGTCATTAACTAGAAAAAGGAAAAATAGTTTAATAACTCTTGATATTCTAATTGGAATAAACAAAACATAATTAAAAGAGGGGAGGGTGTGTGAAGGAAATAGAGAACTGACAATATAAATAATATAAAATGCATAATATTTTTTCTGTAATAAAATAAAATAATATTAAACACTTCAATGTTTGCCCCGAGATAAGTGGAAGGTAAAAGCACTGTTTCCCTATACTCGTCGCTGGTGAAGTGGTTAATTAAAAAAATTTAAAATCTTGCAGGAGAAAAAACATCAGCCATTTATTTTTTTAAAGTTTATCATTTTTAATATACATTAGTCTTGATAAAAACCCACTTCATATATCAATCTTTATCCTTATCATTAGTCCCCTTTAGATTTAAACTGAGTAAGTTCTGTGAAATAGACACAGGGGTTTGTGTAACAGAAAATAATGTACAATTTTTTAATTTGTGTGGTATTATAAAAACATTACCACAAAATAGTCCTTAAAAGTATTGAATTCTGATAATTTTTGAATATTTTAAATAATGTTAAATTATAAAGTATTACCTCCTCAAAAATTTTAATAAAGTTGTAAATCAACAAAATTTTTTGTAGTAGAGTTAAATATATATATTAACATTAATAATGTTATTTTTAAGTACAGTTTGAAGTTTATCATCAGTTCTTGATGTAAAATATATAATTACATACTTTTGTTAAACTTTGATTCTTTACATATAATTCTTGAGCTGTCACTATTAAAAATATATACATTTTATACTGAAAATTCAGTTCAGAAGGCACATACAACATTCATCAAAATAAATGGTTCTCCTGAAATCTAGCAGCTCTCAAGTCAAATAAAAGAGCTTAACACTTGCAAACTCCAGAAAATAACGTTATCTGAACTGAATATTGCAGAAGACTGTTTTGGTGAGAACCTTCACCAAATGACTACTCATCAGAATTTATTTTGGTTATGCTGGCGAAGAATCATAAGTGGGAACATCAATACTGTGAAAATTTCAGTCTAAAGATTAACCATACTTTTAATAGCAGTGGATGCTACGCTGGAAAATTATTTATTTGAAAAATTTTGCAGCTTTTCGTTATGACAATATATGAGGTATAAATCAACACAGATAATAAAAGAACTAAAGAGATAAAAGTCAACACTTTCTGAAAATTCAGACTGTTACACTTCAACAGAGTCGACCGATAATGGCCGACCCCAAATACATGAGCAAACTTTATTCTCTCTCTAACGTTCCAGCTTAGAATGACCAGATACTGTTAAAAAGGACTAACTTATGCGAAAAAGTGGTTAAAATCAGAGTTATGGTAATGCAATTCTAATTTTTCAGCGATATTACTTGGACTTGGAGTGGCAACAGTTTTCAAATAAAAGAATTTTGTTTGCATGTGGGTGTTATGTTTTGGTATGTACTAGCGATGGAGTTCAATGAACTGAAAAATAAAATGGAGGATTACTGATAGAAAATCACTGAAGGGAGGTTGAGACTTGTTGATTTGACTGGGGAAGAAACTGTTACAATATGTTAAACACAGTAACGTCAGTTTTAAAATTGGTGAAAATGAAAAAAGTATTTTTTCTGCACAACTGGGCTTAAAGGTCAATAGAATATATGAAATTAAACATATAATTAATTAATTGTAAATTAAAATAATTTAAAAAAAAATAAAAAATAATAATAAAAATAACAGCGATTTTGAATGAAATTAATTCATTTAGAAATTTTGAAGTTATAAGGAGTCACAACTGAATTAAAATTAATGGATGCTTATTTAAGATTATGTAATTAATTATTATAATTGATTCAGGCTTAAAATTATTTAATTGAATCTGAAATGGATTATTTATTTTCGATATTGAAGTTAAAAGATGGTTGAAGTAGAAATTTTCTGAATTAACGACTTTGTTAATCTTCATAAATTATTAAATTAAATTAAAAATTATTAGAAATCTTGAACCAGTAGAAATGCAATTTAAATTATAAGAAATAACTAATCAGATAATTAAATTAAATTAATATTATGGTTATAAAATAATATATCAAGATTTCTTGAGCTGAAGTCATAAACAAAGAGAAAGAAATGTTACACATTTACTCTGCTTTTTTAATATTAATAGATTTTTTCAACAAATTCATTCTTAGACTGCTGCTTAATTAAAAAAGCAGAATAAAATGAGCCAGACACTATAGTTTAGTTATTCAAATTTAGGTTTTTAAACAGTTACAGTTCACTCAAAAAGCTGTAGTGGTATAAACTCTTAAATTTAAGCCGTTTTTTTCCATTACTGTGCAGGAAGGGGGGGGGGGGGCACAAAAGAGCTTGGACAAAAATTCTTTTATTTCAATAGATTGGTATGTATAAATTTTATCACTTATTTAAACAGAGATCATTAAAAAACTTCTTTTAGAATTTTTCAAAGTTATGTTATTTAAAAATTACTGAAAATTAATGGAACCATTAAAAGTAGTTATTCTGTTATCACTTTCATTTAGCGATTTACAGGATAGGTACCATACAATATACTTACAATGCATATAATACATTACATTACATACAGCAGTGGCAAATAAGCAGTTGCTGAAAGCCCTGCCATATCAGGGCCATTGTTGGCAATGTATCGGATAATACATAAGTACCTATTTTCCGATGCATATACCATATATATAATATAATATAATATTAAAAGTTCACCTGAACAATGCTGTAAAATAACTACCGAATCTTGAACTTTATACAAAAATAATGAGATGTGCTTTAAAATTTATATATACAGTAGAACCTCATACTCTAGTTTCTAAAATTTAGTTACAGTAATTTATGAAAAAGAGTATTATGTATAATCAATTCATGTTCTCCTTAAATTTAATTTCTTTAACTTTTATTATGGAAGAAAAAAAATAAAATAAAAATGAGGTTTTACCGTATTAATAAGTTATGGTGCAATAATATTGAGAGAAAACACCAAAACTAACCATGAGGAACAGCGACATTTTGACTCCGTTGTATCACAGGATTTATATTTGCATTACCACTCCCAGCATTGAATGGAAGTCCTAGTGCAGCATAGGCTCTTTTCATATCAGCTGGAGCAAGAGCCTGATTTGACTGATTTGTCTGAACATTAGCAGCTGAAACAATATTTATATATAAGAACACAACATTCTATTATAGGCAATACCTATAGGTATACCTATTACAGGCAATCATGTTTACTAATACTCTAGTAAATTCTGCTAAATAAAAGAAACTTTTTGGCACTTTAATTAATTCTCACTGTTTCAATTTATGCAAGATCTAGTTTCTGATCTTTTGGATCATTCCCATTGCTTTTAAATGTTGCTAATAGTTAATTCATCGAAGGATGTATTTTCATAACTCTTTGATAATCTGATATTAATATTAATCCTCTTGGAATGATGCTTCTAATTCACCATCTTCAAACTCTTTCAGCTAAACAGGATACTTTTTGTCCTTGAATAAAGATGAAAATTGGGAATTTTGCTTAGTGGTCACTGGCCGGTAAGCTGATATTTTTTAGTAGCCAGTTACTGGCTAGTGAGAATAATTTCTTTAGTCGCCAGTAAGTACATTTATGTCACTGAATATTTAATTTTAAAATATATAAGTTTAGAGTAAATAAGTAATTTATGTAATAAGTAAAAATATTTTAATTCATATTGTTTTGAATAAACTTAAGATACTAATTTCCAATCTATTTTAAATTTTAAATTAAGTTAACAGCAAAGTTATATGTAACATGCTTATATAGCTAACTGTATAAGTCCACTATACTTAGGTACTTTCAAAATTTAAAAAAAAATCTGAAATTTACAGCAAATTTTTTGAAATGTAAGGTGGGGGGGGGGGGGGTCTGAGGGCAGGTCTTTCTGGCACTAATTATGCATTTTTTACAAGATACTTTAACAAAATTCGCGTTTTTCCGCGATTTACTGGCGATGCTTGTGTTTCTTCCGCGATCCTTTGATAAAATGTGCGTTTTTTTCGCGATCTTTTGACAAAATTCGCGTTTTTTCGCGATCTTTTGACAAAATTTGCATTTTGTTCGCGATCTTTTGACAAAATTCGCACTTTTTTCGTAATTTTTTGATGAAATTCGCGTTTGTTTTCTTGATTCTTCGACGAAATTCTCTTTTTTACGCGATTCTTTGACAAAATTCGGATTTTTTCTGCGATCTATTGACGATATTTGCGTTTTTTTTCGCGATCTATTGACGATATTTGCGTTCTTTTCGCGATATATTGACAATATTTGCGTTTTTTTTTCGCGATCTATTGATGATATTTGCGTTTTTTTCGCGATCTATTGATGATATTTGCGTTTTTTTCGCGGTTTACTGACGATATTTGCGGGGGTTTTTTCGCGATCTATTGACGATATTTGCGGGGTTTTTTCGCGATCTATTGACGATATTTGCGGGGTTTTTTCGCGATCTATTGACGATATTTGCATTTTTTCGCGATCTATTGACGATATTTGCGTTTATTCGCGATCTATTGACGATATTTGAATTTTTTCCCCGATCCATTTACGATGTTTGGGTTTTTTTCGCGATCCATTCACGATGTTTGGGTTTTTTCGCGATCCTTCGACGAAATTTAAGTTTTCTTCCGCCATCTTTTGACGAAATGTGCGTTTTACGTGATCTTTTGACGAAATTCTCGTTTTTTCGCGATTCTTTGACGAAATTCGCGTTTTTTGCGCGATCTATTGACGATATTTGCGTTTTTTCCGCGATCCATTCACGATATCTACGTTTTATCCGCGATCCATTCACAATATCTGCGTTTTATCCGCGATCACTTGACGAAATTTGGGTTTCTGAGCGATTCTTTGACGAAATTAGCTTTTTCGCGATCTATTGACGATATTTGGGTATTTTCGCGATCTTTTGACAAAATTCGCGGGTTTTTTTTTCCGCGATTCTTTGACGAAATCCCTTTGGAAAATCCTGCATTTGGCCGGTACTTTCCATATTTTTAGTCGCCAGTTTTTCACGTTTTGTCGCCGAGTGGCGACTGGCGAGTGCTTATTTTCATCTTTATCCTTGAAGCACTAAAACCTATTTCTGTAACAGAATGCTCCCCATATACTTGCGCTCATAAATTGTCAATTTTCAATGACATATTTACTTTAAAAAAAAAAAAAAAAAAACAGAACATTAATGCTTCCTGGAAATAAATGTCTTTTCCAATGGTACAAAACCTGATATATTCTTAATACAACAAAAACCTGTGTTCGTTGCACTTTAATTAAATGCAACAAACTTATTCATGCAGTCTAATGATGAGATGACATTTGCATGTGCAGCAGTATTCGGTTGCAGCCCAGTTGATATCACATAACTGATACTTTCTATCGAAGTACAGTGAGAAATAATTTTAGCACCCAATATGCAATGCATAAATAATTTAACATTTTCTATGCCATACACATATCAATCGGATTTTAACAAAACCCCGAAGATTTAAACAAATAAGGAAGTTAATTTACAGTAACTTTTGTGGTAAAAAAATATATTATCAGACAATGACAAGGATATTAGTCATCTTCTTAAAACAGTTCATACTTTCTCAGTTTAAAAAAAATGTTTATTTTTAGTTAGAGACAAAATGAGAATAGACCTTATTAGGCATTTTGTCTCACAGTTCTCACCAAATATGGTAATTTATAGCATAAAACCCGTTGGAATTGTGATTAAAAAATCTTAAGGATACATATGATTATTACAAAGTTATGTTAATTACTTAAAAGTATTACCAGTTTTAACGATTCTACTATTTTGATGATTAAAGTTGAAATAGTGAAGTCTGGAATAACACCTTGGAGGAAAATAATAAATTAAAATAAAAATTAGCAAGATCATGAATTTTCTTGCCTTGATGCTACAGCTATGTCCTATATACAAGCATGTAGAGAAAATAAAATAAAAATTAGAATCATTACATGAAAAAACAGTTCCAGTTAAAAAATAACAATTCTGAAAAATATAGCTTACCAGCTTGTTGCTGTCTATCTGAAGCTTGTTTTAGAGGCAAACATACCGGACAGTCACACCGCGTACAATTTTTCCAATGTGAAATAATTTGTCTTGATGATGAACAGTGAGGAACAGGACATAATTTTCCTGCTGAACAGCTGGTCATATGACTTAATACATGTTTCATTGTTCTGCAATGGGGCAAAGTGCATTGCCTCACTTCACCATTTGATTGATTTTCACGTCTTTGACATTTATGCGCATGAAGAAGAAGTACTAATTGCTGTTGTATGAGTTTTCTTTTTTCTGGATCTGCAGTTGGAGCTGGATTATTTTGGACAGCTGGTCCTGCAACGCTGACAACACTTGCTGAACTTTGCTGCCCAGTACTATGTGACACAGGTAAGTTACCAATAGGCATTTGTGGTGCCGATTGCTATATAAAAATAGAAATAATTATCTTCACTGTGTGAATACAAAAAAATATAAGCACAATTATTACAATTGTTATGCTTTCAAAAGTTTTATTATTATTATTATTATAAAAAGAAAGAAAATTAGAAACTGTAAGTATAAACAGAGTAAAAAATTGATTTTTAAAATCAGATTTGTTCAGAATTTTTGGTACTTTTATATTAGCTGGGCACAAATCAATGCGAATAGCATTTTTGTTTCTTGCCAAAGCAAGTTTTATTAGTGTGTGCAAATTAGAAACAATGCTTTGATTTTGAAATAAAATACTTTTGTTTGGGGCATTATTTCTTAAGTATGTATTTACTAGCTGATCCACCCAGGCCCATGATAATAATAACCTTAAATATATTTAAAATTAAAAATCTGTTAGTTTCACTTCACTTTCCACTAGGGATGCACCGAATAGTGATTTTGGCCGAATACCGAATATTAGGCCATCAGGCGAACCAAATGCCGAATATTCGGCTTGTCGAATACTTTTTGTATTTCAAAGTTTAAAGGCACTAAAAATGTTAAATTTTTAAATAATTTTACATATAATTTAAAACAAACTTTTATTTAGGGATGCAACGGATATCCGGTAAATATCCGATATCCGGCTGATTTTTCAATATCCGAAATATCATCGGATATCCGAATCACAATCACCGGATATCCGACTTCTCTGCCGGATATCCGGCAGAGAGCAGCAAACCGTATATATAAGGATAAGAGAAATCGTTTGACCCAAACAATGCAAACAACTTTGTTTATAATGCAAAATATGAAAGTAAGTTCACTATTCATGAGTAAAAGGTAATTCTCAAAAGTTTAAAGAATTGCCAGCTTTCCTAACATTGATATTTGAACTCTTTATAATAAATTTAAGAAGTTACGTTTACATCTTTTGGAAAATTGTACCTTTACTTTCAGAACGTAAAACAAAATTGGAAGTTGTTTATTAAAGTATGACTATTAATTTTCTTCTTTCTTTTAAGTTTAACAATTTAACAGGCCTATTTTTACTTTCTTCTATCTTCACTAGAAGAAAGTATTGTAATTGAAATTTTTTCGATTTCCGGTTTTCGACGGATTTAGACGTTTTAGGGGTCAGATATCCCAAAACATGTCTGTGTCCGTGTGTTGCCATCTTACCATCAAAAAGTGTATGAAATTATGCATAGAATTGAACCACATTTTTTGTGAATGATTTTGGCTATAGCCAGCTGGCTCTCCTTCAATATGGAAACATTTCCACTGGAAGGGGGCGCTGTAATTGCGATCTTTTGTGTCATTTTCATTATTGTACCATCCAAAAGTGTATGAAGCTAAGCATAGAATTGAAGCAATTTTTTGTGTATATTTTTGGCTATGGCCAGCAGTTTCTCCTTGAATTTGGAAATATTCCACCATAAGGTGGCATTCACTGTAACAGCGCTTTTTGTAAAATTTTCTCGATATTTCGCAGTTGTTTTTTCTTTTTTTGTACTGTATATTGGCGGCTCGTGAAGTGAAGGGAACTTTGCATCCTACTAAGCTGGCTATTCACAAACAGCTAGAATAACGAAAAAATTATTTATTTTAATAAATATCATGAATGAGATTAACTTATTCTTATTCTGATTAATTGGCTGGACCAAAAATTTTCAGATCAAAATCAAAGTTGGTATAATATTGAACTAATAATATGGAAGTATTAACATTTGAAACTACTTTTTGAAATATTAAGATGTATGAGATAGAAGAAAGTTTTGGGATTGGCACATCCAATTAGTTATTTTTGTAACTTCATTATAAATATTTAAAATTAAAAGTAATTTTCTTTTTACTTATAAATATCAAAGTAATTTAACTTAAAATAAAACTAAATGTGACTTAAAGTAAAACAGTATTAAATAATTGAAACAGAAAATCGGCATCAACTAAACCTATGTTTGGAGAAAACTCTTTAATCATGGGTATATTAGTAGATATTTTATGTTTAAATTATAAAACGAAAGTATGTATTTCTTTGTGAAAATACTCTACAATTATATACATATTAATTGGTTTAAATTTGTTATACAAATTTTCAGCCTTTCATTGTACAAATTAGTTATTAGCAATTATCAATATAGTCAATCCCGTATCCACATCCAATAGTAATTATCAGCAGTTCATTGTACAAATAAACAGAATATTTTAATGCTTAAACTACATTTTTTATATAACATTATTAATATACATTACAGGGCTTGATTTTCGAGACAAGATGGCAGGATTCGTGGCTTATAGAATATTGGGGCGGGAGGATCCGGTTTCTAAAAAATCATTTTCCGAAAATGTTTCTTTGTTAAACGACGATTAAGTCTCAGGACCGACTGACAAATTTCGTGATATTTTCCGCTATTGATAGGCAGATTTCATAGTTTATTCTTACAACAAATTGACAAAATTCATGTTTGTTTTTCTGCATCTGACCAAAAGATTTTGCGATTTTTCTCCACGACTGACTGATGAATTTCACGATTTTTTCTGGAGATCAATCGGTGAATTTCATAGATTTTTTTCTCGTGATCAACTGATAAGTTTGGCAGTTTTATTCTATGACCGATTGGCAAATTTCCCTGTTTATTCTTGCAACATACTGATGAAAGTGACGATTGTTTTTCTGCATCCGATTGAAATATTTTGCGTTTTTTTTCTCTGCGACCACCTGAGGAATTTCAAGATATTTGCTCATGACGTACTGGCAAATTTTACGATATTTTTCCGTGATCGATTGATGAATCCCGTGATATATTCCCGCTGCCGATTTCCCACGAACTTCAGTTTATTTCTCGCGACCACCTGTCGACAAATTTTTTAGGGTTTCGTTCATCTGACTAAACCCTATTCGTCTCGCTCCTCTGTCTGTCTGTCTGTCACAGAGCCCGTTCTCAGAAACTATACATGTTAGAGACTTGAAATTTTGCATACTTATAGATGAACACCACACATCATACGACAAATCATAAAATTTTGAAAAAGTCGTACATTTAACCCTTTGGGCTCCCACATGTGTATTTTAAACAATTCTTTCTAAGTGAGCCCCTAATTAGGTTGGAGGAGTGAAATTTTGCATACTTATAGCTGAATACATCTTATCAAACGACAAATCATAAAATTTTGAAAAAGTACATTTAACCCTTTGGGCTCCCACATGTGTATTTTAAACAATTCTTTCTAAGTGAACCCTAATTAGGTTGGAGGCGTGAAATTTTGCATACTTATAGCTGAACACCTCACATCAAATGACAAACCATAAAATTTTGAAAAAGTCGTACATTTAACCCTTTGTGCTCCCACATGTGTATTTTAAAGAATCTTTTCTAAGTGACACCATATTTAGGTTGGAGGCGTGAAATTTTGCATACTTATAGCTGAACACCATCATACGACAAATCATAAAAATTTGAAAAAGTCATACATTTAAAGTCATACACTTTGGGCTCCCACATGCATATTTTAAGCAATTCTTTTAACTGAGCTGGAGATTTGAAATTTTACATACTTATAGCAGAACACCTGAGGCCAGGCGACAAATCATAAAATCTTGAAAAAGACTTACGTTTAACCCTTTGAGCTACCACATATGTCTTTTAAGCAATTCTTTCTAAGAGAGCCCCTAATTAAGTTGGAGAGATGAATTTTTGCATACGTATAGCTGAATACCTCAGACCACACGACAAATCATAAAATTTTCAAAAAGTCTTATATTATTTACTCCTCCGTGCTCTAACTTGCATATTTTAAGCAATTTTTCTAACCTCCACCCTTTTCACCCGGGGAGCACTTTTCCAACTTTTGTCGACACCCCTTTGACCATTCTTTCATATTATGCACCATAGCCTTACATATTTTAGTTCCACTTTTTACCGCTAGTGGCACCTACTTATCTCGAGTGCTATGGGTCCAATCCCCTCGACTAATATATCTATGGATAGTATGTAAAACGGAGTTTCGTTCGGATAGTTTTGTTTAGAATAGAGTGCGTCCCTTTTTGCGAAATGTGGAACTAACAGATTTTTCAAAAGGATAAAGTGTTTTGAAAGGAATATTAAACGAAACCCTCTGTGCGATCTGTGATCACACTTACCCACTTGTTAATTTATTTTCACCATGATTCACGAAATCAGTGATTTTTTTTCTACGACTGATTTAAGTGTTTTGCAATGTTTTTTCTGTGTACCCAAAATAGGAAATAACTAAAAGGGCAGTAAAGGCTATTGGAGACTGAGCTCTACCGAATTGGCCAATAGTCAGCACTAAACAAAATGAGATTACACTTGTGATGCACATGAAAAAAAAAAAAAAAAAACTTTGGTGAATTAAAAAAAAAAAAACATATTTAGAAACAACAAACTAGATGATTGTCGCAGTTCACAGAAATTACAACATGGCTCTTTGAAATCAACTTTTCTCGTGTAATAGAAGGAATCAATTGACTATTTATTCCCTTTGCAAACTTTGGATATGGATTTAAAATTCCAATGCATAGAACATAGTTCAATTAATGAAAATACCAGGGATTACAGTTCTGACATAATTCCATTAAGGACATAATAAAACAAGTTTGTTCAGAAGTGACATATACAATCACCGTAGGTTATTGACAATACAATCACTAACCGATATGCATTATTTATGCAAGTAAGTTAAAAATGAATGCACATCAGATTTTGCAAAGTTTTCTAAAAAATTTTAAGAGAGCATAACCATCTGTTTCCAATAATTTCTAAAGTTATAAAAATTGCTCTGTGCTGTTTGTCAAAAGTATAATTTGTGAAAGAGGCTGAAATATGCAAAAAGGAATAAAATCTAAATTAAGAAATTCATTTTGCAACTCAATTGTTAATTGCCCATAACATTAGGTGAAAGTTGAATAATAGATATGGTATATATAAAGTTTGATTCTGTTCCTTTGTTTTAATAAAATAAAAATGTTGGATAATTATCTTGAATTGTTAATTTAAATTATTTCAATGGTATTTTGTCATGTCTGTATAAATGTAATTCTTTAAGTGGCACATAAAAAATAACAGGATTTAAAGATTTTTTTTTCTCCCTTTCTAACAGTTCAACTCCCCTGCATTTATAAATGTTGGGTAAGAAACTCCCCTCCTGGGAAAACTTGAATTTCAAGCCCTGAATATTAAAAGAGATATAGTTTTTGTAAATTATATTTCAATACATTTAAAAATTTTTAATGATGTGTGAAACATGTTTTTAATTTATTGTTCTGAGATGGCCTTATATAAAGAAATAATTCACCATATAACTAAAAACATATCTAGTGCCGGATATCCGATCGGATATCTGGCCGGATATCCGAATCCGGCAGGCAAAGGAGCTTCGGATATCCGGTATCCGATATCCGGCAAAATCAATATCCGGTGCATCCCTACTTTTATTCTAATAAACAAGAGCTTTTTTCAAGTAAACTTTTTTGAAAAAAATCTGCTTTGAGTTATTTAAGAAAAGGATAGTTATAAAAAAATTTTTAATTAATAAAATTTTTAATTTCATGGCTTCTTCTGAGAATTAAAACAAATGAATAAAATTTTCTTAAATTCTAAAACAAACATTTTAAAATCAAAGAGAAATTGTGAAAAAATTGCACAGGATCATATATTATATTTGTCAGGAAGAGACTAAAGTAAATAAATAATACAATTTATTCAAATTTTATATGGTGGCAACTTAGTAAGAATAACTGTTCTACTCCCTTACATTAAGCAAGGAAGTTTTTTAATGCATCCTAGATCGGTGTCTGGAGTGGGCAATCATTTTCAGAGATTGTAAACATTGTTCTTAAAATCTTAGCAAGAAACAGATTATTTACTGGACAATGTTCAGGAACTTTCATTTGTACATAATTAATTCCTATGAAAATCCTCATGATTGGTTAATTTTCTTAAATAATACTTAACAAACAGCAAATAAATAATGTAAAAACATTCTCTTTTATTTAAATAAGATTCTGTTTCGAATTATTCTGAATATTTTTATAAGTTGACTGTTAAACGTAGAAGTTGTATAAGGTTTTTTAAAATATGTTTTAAAAGATTTTTTTAAGTATTCGGTTCGGCCGAATATTTCGATATTCGGCATACCGAATAGTTTGCTATTCGGCCAAGCCGAATATTCGGTATACCGAATAGTTTGATATTCGGCCAAACCGAATATTCAGTAACATGGCCGAATACCGAATATTCGGTGCATCCCTACTTTCCACCACCAGGAAGTGCACTCTGTTCTAACAAAACTCCGAACAAAACTCCGTTACTCAACCTATCTGGAGATATGTTAGTTGAAAAAGTGTGGACTCAAATAAGGGAAAAATCACCTGGGGTGCAAATTGGGGGAGGGGGTGGGATGGGGGGAGATGCAAGTGCTTTGTGGCAAACGGTTAATTAAGGGCACTGGAGTCCTTGGTCAAAAATTTGCCCTGGTAGCTGAGGCAGGATATTAATTTAAAAATTTGCTGAAATCACTATCCAGGCATAATAGTAACTACTACTCATAAATTAACTTTAAGACGGTGAGAGGCGATAATATATTAACGTACTGTGTTTACTCGCGCAATAGTCACACCCCTATTTCGAAGCAGAAAAAATCATCAAAATATTTTCTTTGCATAAAAGTCGCAGTCACACATTTGATCTTCATCTAGAAAATAGAAAATTAGCTGCACTCTTCCCAGAGCGAGTACTCATAATGGATACATCTGTTCTGTCACTCCCATTGACATACTCAATGGTCACTCCGTAGTCAGATAAGGATTTGCCTGCTTCCCTTGGGAGGATGGGGAGCTCCCTGGGGCAGGATTTCTTACCCTCCCCCCCCCCCTATTTTTAAGCTTTCAACTTGTTCTTCATTAAAGAAAGTATGCACATGCTCTAAATTTACTGGACTGCACGTACCTAAAGCTACAGAAAGAAAATATTTGCCGATATTTTGTTTTACGGTGAATTTCGTGGTGGTGTGTTTGTGTTTTGGATGTTTTCTTTTGCTTGAACATGGGAAGGTTCAGAAAGAATAATAGTTATACGGCGGAATTTAAATTGAAGATTATTGAATATGCTGAAAAGAATGGAAACAGAGCTGTTGAAAGAGAATGGAATGTAAGTTAAAGATTAGAGGGCTGGAGAAAATCGAGAATGGAAACAGAGCTGCTGAAAGAGAATGGAATATCTCTATTCTAAAAAAAAAAGTAACTTACGCTGTTACCACCGCCGCCGCCGGTTTTTATTTTTTGTGACCAGAGGTCTTTCTCCATTAATATTAAGAAAAATATTGCATACAAAAATATGAAAATCGGCGGTATTATAGAGAAATGTTTGATAAACACGCTGATACGGACAGTTTTCAAATCGAAGAATTATTTTAAGAGATATAAAAATAAGAGATGCTAAAGTTGGACAAAGTTGTTCCATTAAAAAAGTTTTATAGGAGCAAAAACTATACATCGGAATTTAATCATTTTTAGATCATTTTATACGTTATAATTTCCCGGTGTGCAGAATGCATTTATTTTTTTAATTTGACTAATTTTTTGAGCTTTTATTTCTATTTTAAATTCAAATTTTCAGCATTTCGAGAGATATTTTTTATTTACTAGGGGGCTCGGCCCCCTACGAGCTACGCTCGCCAACCCCCGTCCAGACACCGCAGACTCTAAATGCACGCTAATTTGATCGGCTTTAAAAAGATTTCGAAAGATCGAATTATAATTTAAAAAATAGTGGCGATCTCCCTATAAACGGATTTCTATTCATTTCTCTTTGATTGGGGAATTTTAACGCCAAATCCGCTGTGGTACTACTTGATTATCCAGTCGACCAATTTCGCCAAATTATACAAATTGACATAATTTTTATTTTAAATAACGAAAGAACAAATAAATTCGTACAACATTAATAAAAATACAAATAAAACGTCGAAATAAAAATAACTTGATGACGTAGACACGTGTAACAACATTTCAAAATAAGCTATTATAAAAGGAATTAAGTAAACAGAGTCTTTGTCTCCTGGTATTTTTTAACAAAGCGAAAAGAAAGTTCTTTTAAATGAGACATTTTAAATTAATCGTTTTTAATCTGACGTAATTTTTACCAAGCTATTCTTTTTCTTTTAAATAATCGCGTGAAAGTACTTTTGTTAGCAATGAAATATTATTTGCACTTTCCTAACAAAAATAGTTGAAAATATCCTCTCAAAATATTAAATAAATGTCTAGCGCAATTTCTAAATTTAAACTTTTTTGCAATATTATTTTGTGTTCATTTTATGTAATAACTATAATGTGATGTAATTTCTCCTATTTAAGATTTCTAACGCATGTTAATGAATTTATTATTTTACAATATCCTTTCTCTTTTAAAATTCACGTGTATACTTTTTATGACGTAATTTTTAATAAGTTCCTGCTTTTTATACATAATTATTTAATTCTAATTTGGAAGTTTTTTCCTGTTTATAATAGTCACGTGTAAATAAATTTTTAATTTGAAGCAATCATTATTGCTTGCGCTTTTTATACAGTTGGCAACAGTTTAAATTAGTACAATTTTCTGAAATCTGTAAAAAATATCTCTAGAAATGCTGAAAATTTTAATTTAAAATAGAAATAAAACCTGAAAAAATCAGTCAAAATAAAAAAATTAATGCAATCTGCACTCCGGCAAATTCTAACGGATAAAATGATCTAAAAATGATTACACTGCCATGCATAGTTTTTGCTGCTATAAAACTTTTTTAGTGGGACGATTTTGTCCAACTTTAGCATTAAATATCTCTTAAAATAATTCTTCGATTTGAAAACTGTCTGCATCAGCGTGTTTATCAAACATTTCTGTATAAAACCACCGATTTTCATATTTTTGTATGCATTATTTTTGTTAATATTAACGAAGAAAGGCCTCCGGTCACAAAAAAATCAAAACCGGCGGCGGCGGTGACAGCGGTAGTTACTTTTTTTTAGAATAGAGAGATTTTAGAAAATTGTACTCATTTAACCTGTTGCCAACTCAGGGTTCATACAGAGTTGGGAAGAAAAAATCCAAGGAGTCCAAAAAATTTTAAGGATTTGCCATTTTTTGTTGTTGTTGTTGCTTTTATGCGCTGCATCGTTATGTGGTATGCACACTCCAATTTTTAATGCCCAATTTGGAGACAAAAACAAATTTTACTCTATTAGAATCTAATTATTAGTGATGAAATTGCACAGTATTCACAATATATTGCTTACTAATTCCGTAAGATTAAATACAAAATAGAGAATTAACTTTTTTATGCAGCAACCAATGGTCATATAAACAGAGATTAGTCAAACCCCAAACACTTATTATGTATATCACATACATGATACATCTTAAAGAAAATTTTAAAAGGTAAAAAAAAAAAAGAATGCTAAAAGCAACATACAAGAAAAAATATAACAAGTTTTGAATTTATTCTTTTAGAACAGCGGTAATCGATTTCTTTAAAGGTGAAACTTTGATGAAATTCGCATTTTTTTTTTCGCGGTCCTTTGACGAAATTCGTGTGTTTTTCGCAATCTTTTAAGGAAATTCGAGATCTTCTGGGAGAAATTAGAGTTTTATTTTGATCGTTTGATGAAACTGATGTTTTTCTCGCGATCTTTTGATGGAAACCGTGTGTTTTTCGCAACCCTTTGACGAAAGTCGTGACTTTTTGAGAAAATTCGTGTTTTTTTCCCCATTTTCTGGTGGGAAATTCCTTTTTTTTTTTTTTTTTTTTTTTTTTTGCGATTTTCTGGTGGGAAATTTGCGTTTTTTTTCGCGATTTTCTGTGGGAAATTCGTGTTTTTTCGCGATCTCTTAATGGAATTCGCATTTTATTTCGATCGTTTGACGAAACTGACGTTATTTTCGCGATCTTTTGATGGAAATCGCATGTTTTTCGCGATCCTATAACGAAATTGGTATGTTTTTTACGATCCTTTCAGGAAATTCGCGTGTGTATCGCGATCTTTTGTGGAAATTCGCGGGTTTTTTTTTTCGCGCTCTTCTGGGAGAAATTCGCGTTTTTTAAATGGAATTCGCGTTTTATTTCGATCGTTTGACGAAACTGACGTATTTTTCGTGATCTTTTGATGGAAACCGCATGTTCTTCGGGATCATTTGACGAAATTTGCGTATGTTTCATGATCTTTTGAGGAAATTCGCGGGTTTTTAGCTATCATTCGAGGAAATTCGCGGGGTTTTCGCGATTTTTTGAGGAAATTCGAGTATGTTTCGAGGAAATTCGCGTGTGTTATGCAATCTTTTGGGGGAATTTTACGTTTTCATTGCGATCTTCTGGGGGAAATTCGCGTTTCATCGCGATCTTTTGATGGAAACCACGTGTTTTTCGCGATCTTTTGAAGAAATTCCCGTGTTTTTGCGATCCTTTGACGAAATTCGCGTGTTTTTCGTGATCTTTTGAGGAAATTCGTGTGTTTTTCGTGATTTTTTGAGGAAATTACACATGTTTTTCGCGATCTTTCCAGGAAATTCATGTTTTTGCGATCTTTCGAGGAAATCTGCTTTTTTTCTCGATCTTTTAAGGAAATTCATGTTTTCTGGCTGTCTTCTAAGAAATTCGCCTCTTT
Organism: Maratus speciosus; assembly: GCA_963932465.1. Taxonomy (NCBI): domain Eukaryota; kingdom Metazoa; phylum Arthropoda; class Arachnida; order Araneae; family Salticidae; genus Maratus; species Maratus speciosus. The sequence goes on along the minus strand of OZ010799.1, from coordinate 344,963,041 downwards.
TTCACAATCCTTTGAAGAAATTCAGAGTTTTTCTGCGATCTGTTGGGGAAATTTCGCGTTTTTTCACGATCCTTTGACAAAATTTACGAATTTATTCCGCGATCGATTGACTAAATTTGACGATATTTTTTGGGAGATATTTGCGAAAAATGCGATTTTTCCGAGATTCTTGGCTAAACAGGGCCGAAACTAAAGGGGGGGGGGGGGGGGGGCAGAGGGGGCATGTGCCCCGGGCGCCAAATGAAAGATTATACCTTTGGAACCGATCATTTTCTTCTGATGGACTGATGGCTTTCATTATTATGAAACAGCCATTATAAATGAAGTGTTGGGTGAATTTTTTTTTTTCCCATTCTGACCAGAAAATCAGAGTTCAAACCTTTTATGACTGTTCTTTCATCTTCACCTAACACTTCATTTATAATGGCTGTTTCATAATAATGAAAGCCATCAGTCCATCAGAAAAAAATAACTCGGTTAAAGCGGAAACTCGGTTAAGCGGAACTCGGATAATCGGAACTCTACTGTATAAGCAAACACTGTAAATAGTCGGTAATACATGCAAATTCTTTTATGTGAACGAACTATAATAGCAACAAACATCACATTCAATTTACGTAGTACAGTATTACATATTTTATGATTACATATTGAAAATTTTAAAATAAGTCGGTCATTTAAAAAATAGTAAAAATCTCTTTGTAAATATACTTTGAGGAAAAAAGGAGGGCGTGGGGGGTGTTAAATGTCAAACATCGATGAAATTTAAAATAAAGATCGGTTAACAGTGTTGAAAAACGGACTTTACGAACCAAATAATTAAAAAATGGACCTAGTGGGATATTATCCTGACCAATCAATGCTGTGCATAAAGGATTTAGCGTGCATTTTACAATCATGATTTTTTCCCCTCAGCAGCAATATCGCTTGCGTCCGAAGCCGCAATACAATGTAAGGAGTTTCTAAGGAGTGGTTTGCTTATCTAAGTAGTTCTAAGTACTACTTGGTAATGTTTTAATTTCTAAGGAGTTTCCAAAGAGTCTAAGGAGTCTGTGTGAACCCTGCAACTGTATAAACAGCGCAAACAATAATGTTTGCTTCAAATTAAAAATTTATTTACACGTGACTATTATAAACAGAAAAAAAAACTTTCAAATTAGAATTAAATAATTACGTATAAAAAGCAGGAACTTACAGAAAATTACTTCATAAAAACTATATTTACACGTGAATTTTAACAGAGAAAGGATATTGTAAAATAATAAATTCATTAACATGCGTTAGAAGTCTTAAATAGGAGAAATTACGTCACATTACACTTATTACGTAAAATGAATAAAAATTAATATTGCAAAACAGTTTAAATTTAAAAATTGCACGAGACATTTATTTGATATTTCGAGATGAACTTTTCAACTAATTTTGTTGGGACAGTGCAAATAATATTTCATTTCTAACAAAAGTATTTTCACGTGAATATTAAAAAGAGAAATAAAAGTTTGGTGAAAATTGCATGAGATTAAAAACGATACATTTAAAATATCTTTCATTTATTTATTGAACAACAAACATACAACTTGTGTGCTTGACATGAGAGCCCGCTTAAAATGTCTTATTTAAAAGAACTTTCTTTTCGGTTTGTTAAAAAATACCGGGAGACAAAGACTCTGTTTACTTAATTCATTTTATATTAGCTTATTTTGAAATGTTTAACTGGTTTTATTTAATCAAAGAGGAAAACAGCCATAGTATCTTTTAACAGCAGCTAATTTTTCCTTAAGATTCCCCAATCAAAGAGAAACGAATAGAAACCCATTTATAGGGAGATTGCCACTGTTTTTTACATTATAATTCAATCTTTCAAAATCTTTTTAAAGCCGATCAAATTAGCATGCTTTTAGAGTCTGCGGTGTCTGAACGGGGGTTGGCGAGCGTAGTTCGTAGGGGGGCGAGCCCCCTAGTGTAAGTAAAAAATAGTGATGTACCGAATAGCACTTTGGCCGAGTACTCAGTACTCGGCCAAGTACCGAGTAGTTGTGTAATAAGAAAAAAAAAAAAAACACTGATGTGCACATAATGTGAGCTTGGGGGTTCATATGTGTGTACATATATATATAAATATACCTGTGTACATATATATAATATACATATATAGTATATATAAATTAACTAATTAAATTTGAAATTCATTTGTGCACCTTTTAAAGACAAATTTTGACAATTCAAAACAGTAGCAAAAAAAGGAGAATTGACACATAACAAGTACAATTATTAACCAATACCAATATAAAATTAAAACATTCTTCAACCTTCCAATTTATTCGATACTTGAAATCTGTCTATAAAAAATAAAAATGTTTATTGGTTACTGTAACAATTCATTGAATTTTGCAAAACATTTCATATTTATTTTGTAACTGTATATTATTTTCTTTTGATTAAAAATAAAAAAGAGAAAAATAAAAAGAGAGGCCCAGTAGCAGACTATTCTCCAAGTATCTGCGACAGATACTTCAGGGACAAAAAATAATCTGCAGGTAAAATATTTTTACACTTGGAGGGTTTAATTAATCAAATAATCACTTACCAGTAGCGTTTTTAAACATTTTATAAATTTTTATTAATAATAATCTTAACTTTTTGTATTAAGTAAAGGGCAAAACATAATATGAAGCAAAATAAAGGTTCGATGAAAAAGAATCTGCAAAAGAGAAAAGAAAATCTGCGACGCCCGTCACCCGTATCGAGCTTTCTGCTACCGGGAAGAGAGGTACAAAAAGAGATACAGGCTTTCTTAACAGAAGACTTATGTAAAACTTACACTCCATTTGCATGGTGGGGGAGGGGAGAAAAAAAACTTTCCGATTATGTGCAACCTTGCAAAAAAATTCTTATGTGTACCTTTAACCACTGTTTATTCGGAACGTAAATTTTCAGAGGCAGGCCAAATTTAAAGTAGTAAAAGAAATGCCCTGTCTACTGATAATGTAGAACGTTTGGTGTTTTTGCACCATAATTTGGAATATAATAAATTTAATTATTAATTTTTTTATTACATTTATTGTATTTTCAGTTTTTTTATTCAAAATAAGTCTTTTCTGTTTCCTATATATTTAAAAAGAACTTATTTTTATTTGTATAAATGTGAAACTAAATTTTAATCTGGAATTATTTTATGAGGGTTTTTGTTCTTAACTTTTTCTATATTTTGTAGACATATTGTTAAATACCGAGTAAATAGTTTTATGAATTATTGCATATATTATACATTGATATTCGAATAACTTTTTACAGATCAGTTTTAAATTCATATGCTTAAAAAATGAAATTCTTACAACTGCTCGGTATTGGCCGAGTATTCGGCCAAAATTTCACCGAGTACTCGGCAAATTGGCCGAGTACTCAGTACAGCTCTAGTAAAAAATTGCAGGACTGGAGAAAATCCAAACAATTACTACAAGAAACAAATGTAAATAGGCGAGCATTCAGAGAACCAAAGAATGGAATTTTCTCATTGATAGAAAATGAACTTCCTTCTTATGTTCGTACATTATGAAATGATGGATGTACAGTTTCGTGTGAAATGCTACAAAAAAAAAGCAAATGAAATTGCAATAAAGCAAAATGTTTCCAGAGAAAAGTTCAAAGCTAGTCGTGGGTGGTTAAGCAGATTTATGCAGCGTAATGACTTAACAGGTTCCGCAGTGCAGGATAACCCGCCAAATGGCATAGGCTTCTACATCCTGCACGAGCAACGACTTAACAATCAGAAGTACAAGTGTTTGCCAGAAACTGCCACTGGATTTTATGGGCAAAATTTTACTTTTTCACAAGTACGTTATCCGATTTCGCCAAAGAATGAATTATCTCCCATCTGGAATTGGAAATGGTGATCGACGTCAGCCTATTTTGACATGCCATGCAACACAACTGTTACAGAAAAAGGTGATTCAAGTGTTTCACTGTGCATAAGTGGAAATGAAACAAGTAATATAATTTTTTTTTTAAAGTCAATTCCTACTTAGGTCATCAAAGAAAAATTTAATATAATCACTTAAGCTAATATTAGTTTTTGTTGCATTAAAATATCTCAATTTGTTGATTTTCTACAAGCAAGTAAACCCTGTTGGTTTATAATGGAAGTCTATGGGAATTTGGCGAAATATTAGAGATATCGCCAAGTTGGTGTCACTTTTGGTGACTCATTTTGGTTGCCAAATTTGGCAATATATGGCTATGTTGGCAAGAAACTTGATGGTATTTGACGACAGAACAGAGTCTTCCCTATGGTAACCCCCCCCCCTTATAGGTATGGATATGCATTAAATGCTGTTCAATAACCAATGGCTGCCATTTTTTCTCAGATATAAAACTAAAATTAATTAAAATTTAATTAATGAATTAATATTTGAAAAAACCCTATTAGTAGGAATTGAAAAATAGACAGCACTGTAATCCTCGGTGTTACAGCAGATGGAAGTATTGGATGGAATTGGGTTTGCAATGTTTGGCGGAAAAGGTCTGGAGCATTGCTCAAAAAACCAGCCGTGCTGGTACTCGATAGCTTCAGAGGACATCTTGTTGGTGATGTGAAGAAGGAACTTTCAGTAGACAAAACAGGTATTGTGATAATTCCTGGAGGACTCACATCGATTCTGCAACCATTGGACATGTCGGTAAACAAACCATTTAAAGACAATATCAAACGAGTATATGGAGATTGGATGGTCAATGGGAACAAAGAAAAAACTCCCAGTGGAAAAGTAAGGCGTCCATCCATGGAAATAATATGTAGTTGGATATTACAAACCTTTAAGAATACAGGTATCTCGAATGCTTTGAATGGAAGACAAGATGTCTTTTTATGGAATGATGGAGATTCTTCAGATGCCGATTCACATTATAATAGTGATACTGATACCTTTATTGAAAACGATTTATTATGAAAATTTTGACAAAAAATTTTCACAAAGATTATTTGTAAATTTTGTGCCTATAAAAATATTACCATAAAAAGAAAATGGTACAGTAGAACCTCGATTATCCGAAGTAAGTGGGACTAGGGATTGACCGAATACCGGATAGTTGATTCGGTATTCGGTGATTCGGCATGTAAACTGAATATTCGGCTTCGGCCGAATACTTACAGATAAGTAATTTCTTAGAAGTAGAAGAATTCTCTTTTACTTAGAAGTAGAATAGGCAAATCAAAGACCATTTTTAATTAAAAAAAAAAAAAAACACTTTTTCCTTCCTAAAATAGTCTACATAGGGGTGAAAACAAAACAACTGTCTACGATAGAGAGAAAAAAAGTACTTATCATTTAATTTTAATTATTTCTACATTAGTTTTGTCAATTTAAATTTATTTAATGTGTATTTTCTTTAATATACACCTCAAATAAGTATATCAGAGTTGATCTCTGTATACCTAAGGTGTGTATTAAAGAAAATACACAAATAAAATAAGTATACTCTTATGCCTATCCTACAGCTTTTATTACCATTAAATTAAAATCACTTAAATTTGTTATCTTCATAACCACAATGGAAAAATATTAATCAAAATATAAATATGTATCAATAATTTGGCAAAAAATAGTTAAATGTACAAATTGATATGATACCTTTTGTATTTGAGAACATTCCTATTCAATATGTTTATAAGTAGACTTAAACAATCAGTAAATCAGCTTAATGACAACACTGTTTCTTTTTATGTGAACGAACTTTTGTTTTTCTGACAATCCTTATCCTTATTATAGCCTGTACAGTTTAATACTTTCATAGGTTAATTTGGGTATTGACTAGTGATAAAATAATACAAAATAAGTGATGGGTTAATGAATTTGCGAGTGGAAAGAAGTCATTAAATTTTTTTGTGTAATTACATTTAAGAATAAAAATGTAACTGAATTAAATTATTAAGAATTTAATTTTAATTAAAGTTTATTAAAAAAGCTAATACATACAAAAATATGTGTTAAAAATTTTTAAGTATTCGGTTGCCGAATACCGAATATTCGGTATACACTTTGACCGAAGCTTCGGTATTCGGCAAAACAACTGCTGCTTCGGTCAATCCCTAATTGGGACTGACCGTCTTTCCCAATATCGAAATTTTCGAATAATCAAAAATGCTTCAATTTTAAGATTAAGGAGAAATATATGCAATATTTCTTATTATAGTAATAAGTGCTTAATAAAAATAAAGCAATAGCAAAATAGAAACAAGAATAAATTACCTGAATTTTAATTTTGAAATTAAGTACTTTTTACATATATCACAAGGATTTTAAAAAATGTTTTGTTTGTCGCAGTTTCGATTGCTTTTCCTTTGAAGCTCTATCATGGAGTTTTTAATATTATTAGTTCACCAGTATCAAAGTCTTCCTGCTGCTCCAGCCATGCCAAACTTTTTGCAAAATATTTAAAAGCTTCATAATTGCTAATTTGTTACTATTCTTCGTTCCACTCCGCAGCTTACGCGAGCTCAAGTTAAATTCAAAGGAACACTAAGAAAAGAGATCGAAACTATTTATATGTACTCGTAGTTTGGAAAGGACCGCTTGCACACAAGAAATATAATAGTTAAAAAAAAAATCTTTCAAAATGGATTTTGCACAGAAGAAATGTGATAGAAAAAAAAAAAAAAAAAAAAAAAGCTTTAACAATGGATTTCGGTTAACCGAGAGTTTCGATTAAAAGAGTGTCGGATAAAAGAGATTCTACTGTATTTAATAAACAGCACGTAATCTGGAAACATTTGATAAGTTACTAATTTTATTATAATGTGTTTTTTTTTATACCAGTAATGTTTTAGCATTAGAGTGTACAATATTGTGTAGTAGATTTCCCCGCATAATAGTTGCATCAGACTTTCACAATAAAATATTGGCAAAAAAAGTGTGACTACTACGTGAGTAAAGACTGTATTTGGAATTAGTTTCAAAGAGCTATGAATAACAGTAGTTGAGTTATTAGGATATAGCTTAGTTATTAAGCAAAAATTGATGGAGGGGGGAGGGGAGATGCAAGCAGGGCCTGATTAATGCACAAGCTTCCAGGGCCTCGGCCTACAAATTATGTGGCTGATTTTTTTTTTTCCTTAATCAAATACTTTTCAAATAATATTGTTTTATAAAATATGAAATGTAAAATGATTAGTATATATGCACATTTTTTTTCCTTTTCTGATAATTATAATATAATATTTTGAAAAATTGATAAATACTGTGAAACCTCGATTATATGTTCTTGGAATTTGCGTTTTCCTGCATGTAAATTTTCTCACAATTTAAGTTTTTCCACTGTTTGCATTTTATATTTTGGTCCCTGACGTAAAAACAAAGTTTTACTGTAATAAAAAACCTCCATATTTAATTTTTCTGTAAAAGTCCTTTTCCATTTGAGAGTACCTATAATTTTCAAGACTTGCCGTATCCAGAAAATCAAATTTGGGGAAAATGCCAAAAACTGCATACTGTGTCTATCGGTTTCAATATAAACGAGGATAATTTTTTTTTTTTTTTTTTTTTGTAAACTTGAAACTTTCACCCAAACAACTTTGTCAACTCATCAAATAAACCTACTTTTTTTTCTGGAAATGTCGCTGGGAATGGGGAGGTGGGGGGGGGGGGGGCAACTTTTTAACAGGCCCTGGGCCCAACTTCAGCTTGATTGGACTCTCATGCAAGTGCTCTTCAAAAAATGATTAATTAAGACTACTGGAGTCTATGGCCAAAAATTTCGACTGGTACCTGAGTTAGGAATCTAATACAAGAAATTTTCTTAAATTACTATTCAGAAAGAGTGGTAAGCACTACTCATAAAATAACTTTAAGATTGTGAGAGATGATAATTAAGATATTAATGTAATTTGGAATTAGTTTCGAAGAGATATGAGTAATAGGAGTTGAGTTATTAAGATAAGACTCAGTTAAGCGAAAATGGGTGGAGGGTAGAGAAGAAAATAAGGAATTTTGCTTCGTAGCCTTTGGCCGGTACGTTGATTTGCTTTAGTAGGCAGTTACTGGCTAGTGAGAATAATTTCTTTAGTAGCCAATGAATACACTTATGTCACAGAATATTTAATTTTAAAGAAATATATGATGAGTTTACAGTAAACAAGTAATTTATGTCCTAAATAAAAATATTTTAATTTATATTGTTTCGAATAAACTTGAGATACTAATTTCCAATCTATTTTAAATTTTAAAATAAGTTAACAGCAAAATTATACACAACATGCTTATGCAGCTAACTACATAAGTCCAATTAAACCTAGGTGCTTGTATAGCTAAATTGGAAAATCTTGCATTTGGCCAGTACTTCCCATATTTTTAATCACCAGTTTTTCAAGTTTAATCACCAAGTGGCTAGTGAGAATAATTTCTTTAGTAGCCAATGAATACACTTATGTCACAGAATATTTAATTTTAAAGAAATATATGATGAGTTTACAGTAAACAAGTAATTTATGTCCTAAATAAAAATATTTTAATTTATATTGTTTCGAATAAACTTGAGATACTAATTTCCAATCTATTTTAAATTTTAAAATAAGTTAACAGCAAAATTATACACAACATGCTTATGTAGCTAACTACATAAGTCCAACTAAGCCTAGGTGCTTGTATAGCTAAATTGGAAAATCTTGCATTTGGCCAGTACTTCCAATATTTTTAATCACCAGTTTTTCAAGTTTAATCACCAAGTGGCGAGTGCTTATTTTCATCTTTAATGGAGGGGGGAGGAGAGATGCAAGTACTCTTTAACAGATGTCTAATTAAGACAATTGGAGTCCTTGGTCAAAATTTGGACATGAGCCAGGAACCCAATTTAAGAAATTTGCAGTAAATTACTATCAGGAAATAGTCGTACAAGGAAAAATAGATCGAAAACCAAGTTGAAATTTGGCCCATAGAAACCGAGATCAGAATGCGTCCCATGCCGGTGGAAGGTGGAACTAAGATAATCATAAGCTAAGTTGAATGAATCAATTCCAGTTGAAATCGGACACATAGAACATGAGAAAAGGATGGGCCATTAATGTTTAAAAATAATGGTAAAAAATCTCTATTAGGCAAACATATTTTTAAATTTAAATAAAGAGGGAAAAACCCTTATGGACAAACTGTTAACTCATATCAAAGGACGCTTGCCACAGAACACACTAATAATCATCGATTAAGTTAATAAAATCCTTTTAAATTATTTTTTAGCATTTGACAATGTTTAATATTTAAAGTTTTTTTTTAATTATTATTATTAAAAAAAAATTCAGATCGATTAAAAAAAAAAAAAAAATGGATATTCGGATGCAAAAAAAAATTTCTACATTTACTCTGAAATTTAAAAATTGATATTGTGATTAGTTTTCTTAATTTCAACTAATTAGCGAAAATTGTCATTATCTTTCATTTTCCTTGGAAATCAAGTCCAGCAAAAGTGCCATTTTTTGCCGTTTTGGAATTTTTTTTTTTTTAATGAGGTTTTAATTGATATCTGGATTAATTATGGGCTGATTTTTATAAAATAAGCATTATTGAAAATAGGACAAAATTTACATATTGGGCTAAAAGACTGAAAGCAGATTATTGTTATTAATGTAGAAAAATCGCCTTAAAACATGAAACAGTGCTAAAAATCACATAAAAAGTTAAATAAAAAAGTCCTTCCGGCCAGTGCCGGGAGGAAGAGGTAGCTTTCATAATCCTTATTTTAAAAAAGCCAAATTATATCATTCAAACACACGAAGCTCAATTTAGTGGAAACCGAATATAGGAGATTCAATACTAATTTTTATCAATATAATGAATGAGAATTTCGCGAAATTAGTCAGCTTTATCCAAGCTGCTTTTCTTTAAAGTAACATATATTTGGCTGCCAAATTCGGCAATTTCTTAAAGTGCCTGTCATTTTAAGACAACATGGTGGATGAGGCTAAGCAGTGAACTTGGTCGAGACCTTAGTAATTGCTGTGCACATGCTCACTCACATCGGAATCGGTTAATATATAGGAGTGCTGTCGCATGCAAAAAATCAGATTTTTCAAAATGTCACCCACAATAGAAATTGAAACTGCTATATCTGAGCCATTTTTTAAGGTAAAGACAAACAAAAAATGCTCCTGAATCCTTATATCAAGGTCAAATGCTTAAGAAAGAAACCTTTTTCAATTTCTAATTTTTTTGCACCTCACTTTAAATATATATATATTTTTTAATTTAATGGTCGCCATTTTTAAACAAGATGGCTGATGAATCTGGCCAGCGAACTTGGTCGAGGTGTTGATGTATACTATCCATATGCCTTCTTACATCGAAATAGGCGAATACGTGTGTTATCGCGTGACAAATACAAGATCGTTTCAAAATGTTAGCCATGATAGAAATTCAAAGTGCTATAAATCAACCATTTTTTAAGATATAAACAAAAGAACAAATTTTCAGAAACAACAACTGCTCCGGAATCTTTGTATCAAGGCCAAACACATAAAAAAATCTTTTTCATTTTCCAATTGTTTAATACCTCAATTTGAATTTTAAATTTAATTTTTTTTAAATCGCAACCCTTTTGAAACAAGATGGCGAATGAAGCTGGCCAACGAACTCGGTCGAGACATTGGTATGTACTATGTACAGACCAAGTTACATCCAAATAGGTTCATAATTACGCCTGTTATCGAGGGACAAAAATCAGGTCGTTTTAAAATGTCAGCCACAAGAGAAATTCAAAATGCTATTACTCAGCCATTTTTTTTAGATATAGACGAAAGAAAAACTGTTCCGGAATCTTTGTATTAAGGTCAAACACATACAAAAAAAATCTTTTTCACTTTCCAATTTTTTGGTATCTCATTTAAATTTTTTTATTTTTTAATTTTTTTAAATGGCCGCCATTTTGAAACAAGATGGCGGATGAAGCCGGCCAACGAACTCGGTCGAGATATTTGTATGTACTATGTACACACCAAGGTACATCCAAGTCGGTTCATAAATACGCCTGTTATTACGTGAGAAAAATCAGGACGTTTCAAAATGTCAGCCACGCTAGAAATTCAAAATGCTATAACTCAGCCATTTCTTAAGATATAGACGAAACAAAAACTGCTCCCGAATCTTTTTATCAAGGTCAAACACATAAGAAGAAAATATTTTTTCAATTTTTAATTTTTTGGTACCACATTTCAAATTTAAATTTTTCTTAAAAATTTAAATGGCCACCATTTTTAAACAAGATGGCGGATGAAGCTGACCAACGAACCCGGTTGAGACATTGGTATGTACTATGTATAAACGAAGTTACAACCAAATCGGTTCATAAATACGCCTTTTATCGCGTAACAAAATTCAGGACGTTTCAAAATGTCAGCCACGCTAGAAATTCAAAATGCTATAACTCAGCCATTTTTTAAGATATAGACGAAACAAAAACTGCTCCGAAATCTTTGTATAAAGGTCAAATACATAAGAAAAAATATTTTTCCATTTTCAATTTTTTGGTACCACATTTCAAATTTTAAATAAAAAAAAAAATTTTAAATGGCCGCCATTTTGAAACAAAATGGCGGATGAAGCTGGCCAACGAACTCGGTCGAGAGATTGGTATGTACTATGTGCACACTGAGTTACATCCAAATCGGTTCATAAATACGCCTTTTATCGCGTGACAAAATTCAGGACGTTTCAAAATGTCAGCCACGCTAGAAATTCAAAATGCTATAACTCAGCCATTTTTTAAGATATAGACGAAACAAAAACTGCTCCGGAATCTTTGTATAAAGGTCAAATACATAAGGAAAAAATATTTTTCCATTTTTAATTTTTTGGTACCACATTTCAAGTTTTAAAATTTTTTAAAAATTTTAAATGGCCGCCATTTTGAAACAAAATGGCGGATGAAGCTGGCCAACGAACTCGGTCGAGACATTGGTATGTACTATGTACACACCGAATTACATCGAAATCGGTTCATAATTACGGGAGTTAGAGTGTGACATAGGTCAGATATATATATATATATCAATTTTGAACGGAGGGTGGTTTCGGGGTCTGGGGGTCATGATCGATGAAAATATACCAAAATTTTTTGAAATCACTTTCCTCCGAACGGCTGCAATAGGTAGCTTTTTTGTAAAGAAAGCTACCTAAAACTGTCATAACTGGATTCATTAAAATGTAATCTCATGGTGAAATATATTTTCGTGTTTCTTTTCTCTTTTCTTTCATGCGGAAGTAAAGTATTATATAATAAACATTAAATTATCATTTTTCTTTTCGCTAATCTATATCTGCAATTCAACAATTTATGTGTAAAGATTTACGATAATTGCATTCTGTCATTTTGATATTAATTTTATACTAATTTATTTTATTTACGTGATTTATGTGGGTAATTTTCTTACTTTGTTTATAAAAGAAAGCGATCATTTTTATTAACAAGGGGGGATTTAATCCATTTTTTGCATTACGGTTCAGGCAATAAATTTAATCATAAAATATATATGTCATCTGTAATATATATAGATTTTAACGTATTGTAAATGTTTCGGTAGGGTTGCTTGAGGTAATTTCGCGATTTTGTCTTTATCAATTTATTCACCAATAATTTAAATTCGCTCCCATTGCTTTTCTATGCAACGGATAATTTTGACATTTGTTTAAACTCTCATATTGGCTTGGCATACCAGTGGATGTTGGCGTGCGATTGATATGTAAGCCCAGTGGCAGAAAGTTTTGTAGCTGTCTGCGACAAGCTTTTAAAATTTCATAATCTGTCTGCAAATTTTGCATGCCATTTTAATGAATAAATAATAAATTAAACTAGGAATTTTTTATCATTCTATTTAAAACATGGTAAGCATGATGCATTCTCATTAATTTTGCTTATAATTTTTCATCATCTAACTTCTTGTAGAATTTCTAAAGTGTGAAGGATAAGCAGAACCACACATAGGTAATAACGATGCTTTAAAAACCTTTGGAAGCTTCAGAGGCCTCAAGCGCAGAAAGCACTGAGTTTTTTTTTTAAAACCTTGAATGAAATAAGTTTTTTTTTTCCCAATCCTTTGACAAAATTCGTGTTTTTTCGCACACTTCTGATGAAATTCGCGTTTTTTCCCCGACCCTTTGACGAATTTTGTGTTTTTTTCGCGATCCCTTGACAAAATTCACTTTTTTTTTTTTTCTGCGGCCTTTTGAGGAAATTATTTTTTTGTAATTCTTTGGTGATATTCACATTTTTTCCATGGCTTTTTGACGAATTTCTCGTTTTTGTCGCAATTTTTGGACGAAATTTGCTTTTTTTTCATGATCCCTTGACAAAATTCGAATTTTTCTTTTCTGCGTCCTTTTGAGGAAATTATTTTTTTTGTAGTTCTTCGGTGAAATTCACGTTTTTTCCATGGCTTTTTGACAAATTTCTCGTTTTTTCCAGCAATTTTTGGACGAAATTTGCAGGGTTTCTTTTTGCGATCTTTTGACAATATTCTTTTTCCACAATCCTATGACGAAATTCGCGTTTGTTCCGCGATCCTTTGATGAAATTTGCGTTCTTTCATGATCCTCTGACGTAATTCGCATTTTCCGCGATCTTTTGATGGAATTTGCGTTGTGTCCGCGATCCTTTAACAAAATTCGCTTTTATTTGACAATCCCGTGACGAAATTTGTGTTTATTTCACGATTCTTTGACGAAATTGGCATTTGCTTCACGATCCTTTGCCGAAATTCGCTCTTTTTACGCGATTTTTTGCCACAATTTGCGCTTTTCACGTGATTTTTTGCCAAAATTCGTGCTTTTTATGCGATCTTTTGCCGAAATTCACGCTTTTTACGCGATCTTTTGCCAAAATTCACGTTTTTTTTTTTACCCGAAATTCACGATTTTTACGCGATCTTTTGCCGAAATTTGCATTTTTTACGCGATCTTTTGTCGAAATTCGCCCTTTTACCGATCTTATGCCGAAATTCGCTTTTTTTTTTGCCAAGATTCACGTTTTTTTACTCGATCTTTTACCAAAATTCACGCTTTATACGCGATCTTTTGCCGAAATTCACGCTTTTACCCGATCTTTTTTCGAAATTCGCGCTTTTTACGCGATATTTTGCCAAAATTCGCGTTGTTTTCTCGGGAAAAAATTGTCCGAAAATTGCGGACAATTTTTTTATTTCATTAGTGCAGACAATAACTGTCCACATAAGATTTTTTTTTTCCACGACTATGTCGCGGTGTTTCTGCCACTGGGTATGTAAGTGTATCATTCGGCCTGATATTCTGAGTCTAGACACATGCTTGTCTAATGGACCACCCCATCAATTTATTTTGTTCACGAAGTTCAATAAAAATTACATCTTAACCTTTAAAATCTGTTTGCAGTTAATTTGTTGGGATTGGAACCCAATAAAATGGGTTCTTGCACAAAACGTATGTACTCATCCTGTACGACCCGGCTAATTCAAAATCAGATGTATGGGACTTCCACCCAATACATTATAACATTCTAATAAAAAATATTCTTAGAAGTATTTTCAAAAGATATTATATTCATAACAACACAAAAATAAAGCAATTAAAAGACTTAAAATTTCAGATTGTCATCTTCCTGGCATGTCACACTGATGTATGCAAAGTAAAAGGCTTTCTGGTATGCTGTACAAATATCTTTTTCTAGTTTTTTTAATTTCTAATTAATAATTATATCTTATATAACACATATATGGGGAAAGTAACAAGTTCTATATTTTACAAACAATTTTCCATAATTAAAATATGATTGTCACTGATGAAAATGAATGTCATTTTCCTGGCCTGCTCATTTTAGTTCTTTATGAGGTATAAAGATGGCACAGCAGAGTAATTCTTGTTTTTGACATAGTTCAAGTCAGAAGTAATAAAATCATTGCTACCAGCAAGAACAAGATCTTTTAGATATTTCTTTGAAAATAATACTAAAATTAATTTTTCATAAATTTACTAAAATTTATTTTTTAAGTTACTAAAATTTATTTTTCACATTAGGAAAAAATATAAAAATTTAACTATCAAAACGAAAGTTAATTACTGCAGAGTTTAAAAAATGAATAAATTGACATTTTTGTTTTACAGTTTTATCTTTTATAACTTTTATTTCCCAGTCCTTTTGAAGTTCAGTAAATAAATGCAATTTTTTTTTGGACAGGAACAAATAATGACATTTATTACTTTATCTATTTCTTTGAGAGTTTTCCGACAGAATAGGGTAGAGGAATTTATTGACCGTCATTTTTAGTTTGCCATCAGAGTTAAATTCATTTCCTAAAAAGGCACAAAGGAGTTTAAACACTTAAAAGTTACTGGGGGAAAAAAAAAAATTCTAAACTTAGTTTAGAAGTTTGATGCATAATACACTCTCCAGAATTATTTTTCTAATAAAACCTCCTTCAAGCGACCAGGAAAAAACGAAATTTTCTTCAAAGAAGTGGGTCGCTCATGGAGGGAGTTCAACTGGGATGGTCTCTGAATGGAGGTAAAATTAGTATTGAGTCTACGGGAATAAATTTCGTTCTATGAAAAAATGGTCGTTCAGGGAGGTGGTCGCACAGGGAGGTTTCACTGTAATACCCTTTTCTACAGAACTAGTGTGCCTTTTTTTCTGTAGTGACCTTCTTTAGAGACTAGCATCCTGTCCTTTTTCTTTCTAGAGTGAAACGTATGGTAAATGATATTCAAATGTCGGTACGTTTATATCATCTTGATTAAAATGTAGATTTTATTCAAGAAGTTTTGAAGTCCTTTCTTCCATATGTCACATTTTTCAGTAGAAAAAAAATTTTAAAAGTAAAATTCTAAACGTATTAAATATTTTTGTTACATAAAAAAAAAAAGTTTCAAACATTATTTGATTTTTATAAAAAGTAAGTAAGAATTCACACAACCAAAAGAGAAAAAAAAGCATATTTTTGAAAAAATGAGATAAGTTTTAAAAAGTAACACAGGTGTCAAAAATATATGGGGCATTCTCACAATCTTTTGACTTTTGGGGAAAAAAGTCTGGCGAAATTAAACTTGCTAAAATAACATTTTAAGCTGATAGACAAATGCCTTAATGATTCAAAATAAAGAAAAAAGGGTCAGCAGCGAAAAAATTTTTATTTAACTGAGGTTTAAGTTAAACTTGCGAGTTTAATTTTCCTTGCCATTTTACCACTAAAACTTTTTATTTTCTTCTGAATTTTTACTTATAATGAATTTGCATAGTACCCACAGGACATTCAAATAAGAAATAATGACAATGTAGTATTTTTAGTACAAAATTTTGGTATAACATTGTCTTAAAGGGGTGTTAAAGGGACGGTGATGTAAAAAAGGGGGATGGTATAGGAAAAAAGGGACGAAATCGGGAAAAAAAGGGATGGTAAGGATGGAATAGCAAGGAAAATTACCACCTATTTCAGGCAGATCATGTTAAGACTAAGTGGTAGCCAAAATGTTCATTGATTTTTAGAAACAGTTATTTACATTCGATTAAATTAAAAAAAAATTAATTTACCTTGAAAAGTGCAGGAATAAACCTTGGGGGCGGTGAGACTACCAATAAAGTCACGATGCTTGAAATGATATTTAAATGCTGGTTTAAAAACTACAGTAAATTTCCTGCCAAAGAATTTTAGACATTATTTCTCTAGCAAACTTCTGCATGAGAAAAAAATTGAAAAAAATTATGTGGCTGCAACTGAAGTGATTTTCTGTATAATTTTAGAAGAGGGATGGTAAAAAATCTAAAACCTAGGGACACAGTTTAAAAAATAATAACAACCGTAAAAATGTGTGCAGCCTAATTTTTAGCTACTTATTTATGTAAAACAATAGTTCCAGTTTCAGAAAAAAATTACATCGAATTATTTTTATTGAAACAGTTTTATCCAGACAGCTCCAAACTTAAAAATCAGCATCAGGGACACGGGGCGGTATAGGAGTCTTCCAGGTGTTTGGACACCCAACATCGTCCAAAACTTATTTATCTCGTTAATATTGTTGTGCAATCATGCAATGGGATGTTCCCAAGTATATGAAATAAAAAAAACACAAAAAAGTGTTTTAAAATAAAATTATTATTCAGGGGCATGAAAGTTAAAAGATTGTGAGAATGCCCCATATATCATCTCTATACAGAAAGCATGAATTTTTTGCTGTGTAAGTATATAAATTTCAAATGCAAATAGACATGCAGTCATTTTAGAAAAAATAGTACAAAAAAAAATTTTAGTTAATAACCAGAAAAATTTAATTTGAATTCTTTTAATAAAATTTGTAACTTAAGTAATTTCAAATATTACTTAACAAAACTCTTATAAAACTCAACTTTACACAAAGGAGAAAATTTTAAAGCTAAATAAATATGTAAGAAAGTAATTATTACTGAATTTATTATTTTCATACAAATACTAACAATAATCCGTCAAAGTTATTGGAAGGGGCTACATACCTTTAAATTAGCGCCTTGATTACTTATATGTCCTAAAACATTTTCATGAGATGAATTTTGCACAAGAGCAGCAGATGGAACATTAGAGTTTACACCTCTGTTTATGCCAAGAGAGCTAGTATTTCCAAAGGACATAACATTGCCATTAATGAGTGATCCTGCATTCTGCTGCTGTGTTAGCTGAGGTGGGGCTACTGATACAGGATGTTGTAAGTTATTTGCATTGCTGTTGCCAACAACAGAAGAAGAAAGTGATACTAAACTACCCTGAGAACCTAAAGTACCACTTTTACTTTGCATCAACAACATATTGCTGTTCATTCCCATTGTCCCAGATGTATTGCTTAAACTATTAACAGTATTGTTTGATATATTTGAGATAGCAATGCTGCCATCACTAGCATTAATATGGACTGTTGATGAAACGGGTATTCCTGATTTATTTACAGATGCATTGTTTGTGAGAGGACTTTTTGCAGATATAATTGAAGTTACACTGGGACTGGGTATTCGTTGTGAAGCAGGTAAACCTGTATGACCCTGCTGAGTTGGTTTTGCCTGTAAAAGCTGAGACAGCTGTTGGTGTCTTTGAGGTGCAACACTACCTTCAACTGGTCCAGTTTCAATAGTGCCATTAAATATATTTTGTGAAGATAAATTCTGAGAAGTAGATGATTGTGAAGACGGTGGAAGATCTGGATGGAGAGAAGTTTCAATGAGCTCTTCTGGAAGCTCATTCTCTATATCCCAAACTAAAGATTTTCCAAATGTAAAATCTGTAAAAAAAAAAAAAAAAAAAGCAAAAATAAATGAAAAAGTTAGTACATGAATATTATAAAAAACAAAAAAATTCACTTTATATAAATTACAAAATAATAAAACTCATGTACAAAACAGACCTTATTTCCCTGAAATAACAGATTTTTACAATAATTCTGAAAAAAACATCATTTATTTAAAAAATTGCATCTCTACAAATAGGAAAAATATGACCACCAAAAAATGTTTTAGTTGCCAGTAAAAAACATTTGTATTAGAGTATTTTTGTATAGAGTATATTTGTATTTTTATATCTTTCATTGATGAATTGATTTATAACAATTTTGAATCTACATCAAATGACTATAAAAATAAGATATACCATAATTTCCGGCCTATAATCCGCAGCCGCAATTTTTAGCCCTTATAAAAAAATTTCAGCAGATAATCCGCAATGCCGTACTATACGAGAACTACTCATTGTTTTTAACATTCCAAAGTACTACTAATAAACCACCTCCCTATTTATTTAGTTGTTCTATTTAAATGATAACTGTAATAAAATAATTACAAGTTAAAAAATACAAATAATTTTTTTCATTGAATCTTATATCTAAAACATTGAATGTCTTGTGAATACAGATAATTCTGTAATAATTGCTGTTTTTAAATCATCTTCCGTTTTTTAAATAACGTTCTGTTTAAATTCTGCACTGTTAAATAACAGGTTTTCTCTTAGATATTATTATAACTTTTATTTAACTATTATTTAACTATTTTTTTTATTTAACGTATTTGATGATATATCATCAAATACGTTTCGGTTTTTAATATAAATTACAAGGACATAATTGTATTTTATTATCCTATCGATAGAGGGCAGCAGTAAAACCATGAAACTACGATACGATAATGATTCATTCGATTAATGTGTGATGCATTCCCAATTTTTGCATTGTAATATCAATCATCGTAATCAGTAAAACTGCCGTAATTTTGGGAGGAGCTATTTCATAAATGATTGAGATTGCAATTTTTGAAACGGATGAGTTGAGAAACGCTTTGTTCTTCAGAGAAACATGTTGCCAAAAGGCTAAAAAAAAAAAAAATCATAATCGGAAGCCACGCCCACTAGCACATACATGTCACATGTGAACCAATCACAAGAAACTCCACAAACGGTCGATAGCAGACAATCGTTTGATAACTGTTTACATTTTTATTTTATGACTGCAGGTAGAAACTGAATGTCTGCCCTGAACTTCTGCTTAAAAAAAATTTCAGCAGATAATCCGCACTTAAAAATTTTGAGGTTTTTTAACAGATAATCCGCAGATTATAGGCAGAAAATTATGGTACATTTGGGTTCCATTAGAATGAACTATATAGGGCAAAATATCTGTTTGCTATAACAAAATTTCATTACAATAAACTGTTTCATTTGGCGCTTAATATATATTTTTTATTATTTGGCCGCAAGTTGCTCCTAACTCAAAATGTAAACTCTCTAGTTCTACCACTTAACTCTTAGTATGATAGATTTTTTTCTTATACATTCTTAAATAGAGTTTTTGCAGAATGCAAAAAAAAAAAAATCATTATAATGATTTTTTTATTATTATTCTATTATACTTTGCTTTAACAAAACTCAACTACATAAGCTTGTTCTCTCTTTTCAGTGTATTCATCTTATTTTTTAATTTATAGATCATAGATTTCTAATTCTCCTCCAGTTTATATATATTTAATATGAAGATCTTTTTCTTCTTTATTAATATTATCATTATGATACTTCTTTGTTATAGCCAGGGTTGCAAAAAAGCTGGCTAAAATTTAAAAAAGCCACGCCGGTGGCTTTTATTGGTTTTAACCGGCTTTTATACATTAAAGCATTTTAATTATATATTACAACTTTTTATGTATTTTTTTAATTAGTTTTAAAGACATTTAATTGAGGTGGAAACCAATATAACCCAATTTTTCAATAATGAAGACATTAATATTGAAATAAAAGGCCATACCAATTGCTTTCTCTGGTATACACTGACCTTAACACCTTTTTTTTTCATTTTTACTGCTTTATATAATTAAAAAGGACAATGGTTGCTTAGTTATATATTTTATTAACTAATTTTAAGGATATACAAGTCAGCAGTAGAATTGATAAAAAAAAGTCACTGGTCCAAAGAAACAGTAAACATCAGAGTTTACTGGTCTGCAGACATCGTCACTGGCCCGCTACATAAAATTCTATTATGTATCTTTAACCCTTCAAGTGAACCCCCCCCCCCCCCCTCCTCTTCCTATTAGAATATAAACCAAACTTCCTTTCAGTTCCCCAAAATTTTCAGCATAATAAAATGTAAAATTGTAATTTGCTAAAAATTAAATAGTAGTACATGAACAAAAACTATAAAATTATTAATTATAATTATGTATTTTATTTTCGATTATTTATATCAACTGACTAAGTTTTAATGCAATTTTTTATTTATTTTTTTAAATAAAATAAAATTCTGTGGTTTTCACAGGGATGAGAAAATGTACGTTTACCTGTCAGAGAGGGAAAAAAACTACTGGTCCTGCGGACCACTAAATTTTTTAAATTAGTGGTTCGATTGAATTTTTAGTGGTCTCGGACCAGCGGACCACCAAGGATTTCGAATGCTGCAAGTCTTATTTTATTTCTCATAAGCATTTATTTAAAATCACCTATAAAGTCATTTAATAAAAACATCATTTCTCTCTATTAAAACAGTATTATGAATAACATAACATATGCATTAATTTATGCATGAATATATGCACTATTTTAAATAGCAACTATAACAAAATTTTAATTCAACAAGTTTTATTTGGAGAATTTTTTCTTAAATTGTTCTCTTTATTTTATGCAGTTACATGTACTAAAAATTTCCTCAAATGTTCTATCCTTCCTAATTTCTCTTTCAACATTGTTCATTCTACGATTTTAATTTGTCCATATGGACATATTTGGAATAAGTTACATAACAGCTTAGTAGTAGAAAAACTTTTTACATATATTATTTTTATAAGTTAGAATATCAATTGCTTATTACTGGGTGTTTGTTCTCAAGTATTATATAAGATAATTTCAGTAATTAAATACATATATGCTATTTAATTTTAATTTTAAAAGTAAATATCAGTATGTAAGAATGTTTCTATTTTGATGTGTGACATTTTCTTATTCTTTCATATAATCTTTAAAACGTGTGGTATGTGTAGAGCTATAATAAAGAATTCCAAACCAATACTTTAGAGCAGTGGTTCCCAACCTTTTTTGGCCACGCCCCACCAAAGCATCTCTAAAATCATGATGTCCCCCTCCCTTCTACATCATATAAATCTTATTACATAAAATAAACTTCTATTTTCCAGGAAGGATCCGAAAATAGCATTAAATCTGATAAGTGATTTCACGTTCTTTAATTTATCAAAATCATATATTTTTTAAATTACAAGTATGCTTTTAACATAACTCTATGAATGCAATGAGACCATGGATGTTAGCATTGTTATTGTTTTGTCTTCAGCCATATTTGTTGTTTTTTGGCATCTGATCTTACCTCAAACTTTAAAGTGATAAATAGTTCACATTTTTATCTTCGTAAAATTTCTTGAAATCTCTCTCACATTTTGCATTATATCTGATACATTTCATAATAGATTTTAGTACTTTATTTAGAACAAATGATATTTGTTTATCACCGAGACTGTATGGATAACATAATTCAAAAGTAACATTTCCGGATTCGCGCTTTTATCCATTTTAAGTAACTATTTTTCTTTGCCCTCATGGCATAACTTCTTTGATAACGGGCATCTTATTCGCATTATTATTATTTGGCCACCATGTTTTCTCTGATTTTAAATTTTAAAATCCATATGTCATGAAGCATTTTTATATATTTTGTATGTGGCCTGCAGAAGAGCCATAAGAAGTTTACTTTCTACCCATTTCCTACCGTGATGCACATGGGGATTTATATTAATTTCATAAAAGTAGTACCTCATTTAGATAATTCAAAACATTTTTTATGTCGAACATGTTCAAATAGTCAACTTTAGATACAGTACAGGACCTATTATCCGGAATCCTCGGAACCGAAGGCTTTCTGGATTTTGGAATTTTCTGGATTTCGGGTCCTCCCGAATTCCGTGAAAAAATCACAGGAAAAACGCAAACTTTGTGAAAGAATCACGAAAAAACACAAATTTCTTCCAAGGAACACACACAAAAAAAAAATGCAAATTGCATCAAAATATAGCAAAAAAAATTGTAAAAGGATCACGAAAAACACACAAATT
The DNA here is from genome assembly GCA_963932465.1 of Maratus speciosus. Classification (NCBI taxonomy): domain Eukaryota; kingdom Metazoa; phylum Arthropoda; class Arachnida; order Araneae; family Salticidae; genus Maratus; species Maratus speciosus. The sequence continues at coordinate 344,940,481 of OZ010799.1, read as the reverse complement.
TAGTCCAAGGATCGTGGGAAAAAAACAAAATTTTCGTCAAAATCACGCGAAAAAAACGCAAATGCCGAGGGTCCCCCCTCCCCCCTTTTCTGTAAACTTTCAAAAAAATTGCTGTGAATTTCAGACTTTTTTTTTAAAACTCAGAATCACCCCTGATTTAAGTAACACAATTGTGTAGCCATAATATTTTGTTGAAGTGAGAGGGAAGGTGTGAAATATCTGACGATTTTTCAAAAAAACAAATCATAATATAAATTAATTTTAAACTAAAATTTGACAGAAAAATGACTTTTTCTAATTTCGGGGAGGGGGCACTGTGTTCCCTGATCACTGATGTAACATATTTTAGTGGTTACATATTGCGACACAATAGGCAAAAAAAATTAGGAATTAGTAAAATTTTCGAAAAATTTCAGAAATTGCAAAATTTTAGTAAAAATTTTCAAATTTAGAAAATTTTCTAATTTTTTATTTTTTTTTTATTTTGGGTCTTTCTGGATTTTGGAATTCCGGATAATGGGTCTTGTACTGTATACCATACAAAATTTCACATGTAAAAGTTCTTTCTGGTGGCATATTGCACTATGAGTAGACGTACAATTTTTTTAAAAAATAAATAGTGAAAAAAAGAGGTGTAGTTTACTAAAATAACATTAAAACCAGAAAAATTAAATCGATTTTTTAATATATAAAAGGAATCAAAATTTCTAAATAATAAATTCACATAATTATTCCGGTGTTGTCAGTGTATTTTGAACTTTTAAATGCGGCGGTTTCGAAAACTAATTTTTATTCAGTTATTAATAAATTTTCGTCATCTATTTTCTCTATTTTTAGACTACGACACTACTTTCGTTAGAAAAAGAAGATAGAAAATTTCTTAATAAGAAATCTGAAATTGCCCCCTTGAAAAGTCATATTGCCCCCCTGTGGGGCGTGCGCCCCATGTTGGGAACCACTGTTTTAGAGTCTAATTTAATGTATTCTTCTGAATATTTAATTTTTTTTTTCTGATATAATGCCTTCACAGTTGCATTCTAGCAGTTATAAGGACTTATTTATTTGACAAAATTTAATAGAAGTTTATATTTTTTTAGTAGGAAATATTTATAAGTGTATTAAAAATAAATTAATCCAAATTTTATATGAATTATCTATTAACCACCTTTTTGAAAAATAAAAGACAGCTTTTTTTAAGTGGTTAAAACCAAAAAAAGACAGCCGTCTTTTTTTGGCCTGGCTAAAAGCCGGCAACCCTGGTTATAGCAGCCCGCTGAGGATGAATCGCCAAGTGACAGGGATATATCGCCAGGTTGTAAAATCTTGTCAAATGGTCCGCAATCCTAAAGAAACAGCAAGTGTTTATTGTTTATGTTATTTCTTTTTTGTTGCTATTCTGGAATATACTTCATATGATTTTTTATAATTGTATGTTGTATTGTTTTTTTCTTAAATCACCTATATTTATATATATAAATATGGAAACAATCTGATTTACCTAGTACTGAGATGGATGCAATCTCATTTTTTTCAAAACGAGGGCTTTCTTTTACACAACAAACAACTATGTGAAAATGGTCATGATATGAAAGTGTATATTACTAATGATGAAACTATATGGAGATACAATGTATAAAGTAAAAGAAAAAAAAAAAAAAAAAGCCTCTATATTAGAAATTGGTTTAGTGCTTAATTTCTGTGGAATGTGTTTACGTATTAACTTAATGGTAATTTATGTGGAAAAAATGCAAAAGGAAAAATTTTCTTTTGATGAATTTGAAATAAACATGCAGGGCAAAATATTAAAAAATTGTTAGTCTTGTGAAGCATTATAAGAAATTGTCCTGAAACATTGATATGAAGCAATGTAATATATTCTTATTATCATCATAGTAACATGCAATATTATATTATTTAATGCTATGGTATTTACTTTTGTATTTCTATTATATGAGCGCACTTGACTTCACAAGCTTGGCAAAATTGACTACAACCTTGTCAAAATCATAATTGCATGAGCCACTATAACAAAGTAGTACCAATATTATTATCTTTATACAGTACTCAGGTCAATGGCATATCAAAGCCCCCTCTGAAATTTGAAGAAAATATCAAGTTTAATTATGAATGTTTTGCAAAATGTAATGGAACTTGCTAAGATGGAATCAAAAGGAACTGTAAAAATATTCCATTTTAGATAGTCTTTCATCTAAGAAAGTGCATTATTTAGCGGAGAATGTGAAATTTTCCATTTCAGCCAGGTGTTCGTTGGACACAGGTTTGATTACACACTTTTTATCGTATAAAGCAGCCATACTCAACCTGTGGTCTGCGGGCCGCATGTGGCCCAGTGATGTTTTATGTGCGGCCCGAGACACATAATCATTAATCCATATTTATCCAATTAATTGTGAAGCATGTAAAAAAATATTTAAGATCTTCAGCATTGTTTTATATATTTTCATGGGAAGATAAAATATGTCCTGTTATTTATAATTAACTTAAAGTTATGCTAAAAGCTGTTTCCTTAGTCAAAAAAAGTTCTTTTTTCATGTAGTCCTATTTGTCCTACACTGATGTATAACATTTCTTAATCTTTAACAATAATCAAACATCATTCCTCCAAATTATGTTTGCACTATATATTTCTACAATTATTTTTTTTTCATTGAGCAAAAGATAAATTTATTAGAGAACATCTCCTTGAAAATTCTTACACTGTTATAATATTACATTTCATACTTATTATATAGCTAATATAGTTCATTTAAGCTCTATTTATAAGCTGATATGAGTTTTTGTTGCATTGCAATATCTCAATTTGTTGATTTTCTGAAAGCAAGTAAACCCTATTGGATTTAAATGGGAGTTTATATGGAAATTTGCCGAAATAATGGAAATAGTTCCAACTTGGCGTCACTTTTGACGACTAATTCTGGTCGCCAAATTTGGCGATATATCGCCAAGTTGGCGACACAGCCGCCCCTCCCCCTTGGTAACCCCCTTATAGCATCAGAAAGCTCTGACCAATCAGATGCGTTTCGCAGTATCTACGCAGATTTTCATTGGTCTATTTCCAAATCATTACTTTTTTTTATATAGAAGGAAATAAACATTTTGGATAATTATCTTGAGTTATTGATTTAAATGGTATTTGTCATCTCTGTATAAATGTAAATTTTTAAGTGCCACATAAAAAATAGCAGGGTTTAAAGATATTTTTTTCCCTTTCAAACAGTTCAACTCCCCTGAATTTATAAATGGGAAGGAAACTGTTCTCCTGGGAAAACTTTAATTTCAAGCCCTAATATTCAAAGATATATAGTTTTTGTAAATTATATATTTCAATACATTTAAAATTTTTTAATGATTTGAAACATGTGTTAGTAAAAATATGTTTAGGTTAAATTTTTGATGTTGTGTTTGTTCATAAAGGTCAAAATTAGCACTAGCCACCGGCCACAGGGCCAGTAAATGAAAAAAAGTGGCTACTGAAAAATTGCCTATAAGCGGCGACCTTCCGGCCACTTTTTTACAAGGAGATAATAAAATTTTCTTGCATTTCAACAAGGATTCTACTTTATTTGGTTCCAGTATATTTATATTAACATATTTATTTGGGCTACTCAGTTTTAGATTAATACTTATAGAAATTTTACTGTTTAGCATTTTGAAATAAAAAAGTGGCCAGTAGTTTAAAGAAAGTGGCCACTTTAAAAATTAGTCTTACCGGCCAGTGGCCGCTAATGAAATTTCCCAATTTTGACCTATATTTGTTCACTAGATGGCAGGATACTTTTTCCACCAGATGGCAGGATAGTTTTGTCCTCCAGATGGCAGGATTGTTGCACTGGATGGTTTCAGTGTGTCTTTTAAAGTGGTCTCTGGTTGACTGTTAGTTTTTTATTGTTGTACTTATAGGTCAAAATTGGGAAATTTCATTAGCGGCCACTGGCCGGTAGGACTAATTTTTAAAGTGGCCACTTTCTTTAAACTAGCGGCCACTTTTTTATTTCAAAATGCTAAACAGTAAAAGTTCTATAAGTATTAATCTAAAACTGAGTAGCCCAAATAAATATGTTAGTATAAATATACTGGAACCAAGAAAAGTAGAATCCTTGATGAAATGCAAGAAAATTTTATTATCTCCTTGTGAAAAAGTGGCTGGAAGGTGGCCGCTGATAGACAATTTTTCACTAGCCACTTTTTTTCATTTACTGGCTAATTTTGAGTGTGTGCTAATTTTGACCTTTAGTTGTACTGCTCAGGGGCGGATCCAGAGAATCGTTTATTTATTTATTTTTTTTTTTAAAGGGGGGGGGGGGGGGGGGGAGATACCGAGTGACATATAATCAACGTAGTTTCATAATTTCTGTTGCTCAAATCATTCCTTGCAGTTAATTATTAATTGAATATGAAATAATTAATTCGATTTGAATATATTCCAGACTCTCGATTATCCGACGTCCGATTAACCGAAACACTCGGTTATCCAACACTCTTGTTATATAATCCCACCCTCTCCTCAAAATATGGTTTTATTGTTACTTATTAGGTCGAAAAATTAAAACGATATAACAAAATTTATTTATTGAATATCTTATTTTATTTTTCTTTTTACTCTTGCACTGTGGTAATTATTTATCTTATTTTTTGTTCTTTTAGTTATAGAGAAGTTTTAACAACGTTAATAACACAAGCCTGCGATGATTGTGTTTTTTAACTTTTGATAATTGATTTTGATGTATTTTTTAGCACTGAATCCGAAAATGAACTTCATTTTTAACCATCACGTCACGATTTTCGCAAATCGTAAATTTTGAAGTTCAAAAGTAAAAAAAATAGCGAAAATCTCTCAAAGCAATTTATCAAAGCCTTAACAAAAGAAGGTAAATGTTTTAAATACATCTGCAACAAATATCCCAGCCTTATTAACCGCCAAAATAAAAGATCGGGTCGATCGCCCGCCTCCCTCCCCAAGATGTAAATCCAATGCTTTTAATGGCAGCTTTCGTGGAACAGACAGACAAGAAAACGAAAACCAAACACTTTTCGGGTGTCAATGGTAAACCTCACTGACGTTTCAGCAATTAGTGAACAGAAAAGGATTATGCTCTGTCAAAAGGCATATGGCGGCATAATTTTTTACACTATGGGTTGTGGTTGGGGACGATGCCACTTCATGTACCTTCTGTTGAATCTCTACAACAGAATTTGATAACGTTATACAGATCCTTTTAAAGTGTTGAAACTTTTTCGTTCTTTCAAAGAAGCTGCAATTCTAATCTCTGTATAATGATATTTTTGAGGAGTTTATTGTTTGAGAAAAGAATGGGATTCATAGCAATTTCCAAAGAAAGAAAGAAACAAGAAAAAGAAAGGTCCTTTGAAAAATTCAAGCATCTTAATGTTTACTGAAGAAAGCCACTAATGTGTAAAAAATGTACTGTTATTGCCACCCACATTGGTAATCAAGGGGTATTTGATGAATGAACAAAAAAGGATTATGTCCTAATCCTAGTCAGTTAAAAGCTAAAATGCGTATGGTGTGTTGATTTCTTAAAAACCAACTTGGTAAATTTGTTTTTCCCTTCTTTGCCCCGATCAAACCCCCAACCCCCCATGGATGCACGCCTAGGGGAATCTCCTCCCGGTACTAATTGTGCATTTTTTGCACGGCCCTTTGACGAAATTCGTGTTTTTTCAGCGATTCTTTGGTGAAATTCGCGTATTTTTTTCGCGATTCTCTGAAGAAATTTGCATTTTTCAGAGATTTATTGACGAAATTAGTGTTTTTTTGTGCGATTTTTTCACGGAATTAGCATTTTCCCACAATTGTTTGGCGAAATTCGCTTTTTTTTTTCTGCGATCCTTTGATGAAATTTGCGTTTTTTCCCGTGATCCTTTGGCGAAATTTGCGGTTTTTTCCGTGGTCCTTTGATGAAATGCGCAATTTTTTGACAAAATTGCCGTTTTTTTCAGCACTTCTTTGAAAAAATTCACGTTTTTTTTGCGATCCTTTGATGAAATTGCCGTTTGTACGCGAACCTTTGGCGAAATTCACGATCCCTTGACTTGCGAACGATTGACAAAATTGATTTTTTTCGACTGCATCGTTTTTGTTGTTGTTTTATTGGCACAGCATGCATAGATACATTTAGTGAACGTGGCATTACTGAATGGTATAAATTCTTAAGATTCCTTTGCAACAAGGTTGCTACATCCAGTGATAATTTTTTGTTCGTTTTCATGGGCACAAAGTGCATCTACAGATTGTAGGATTATGTAATTTCACACATTTTAGTGATTCCTATGTAATGAGGTTGTTGCATCAAGAGACCTTTCGTTGGTTTCCATGGGCACAAAGAGCACATATATGTTTCAATGATCGCAGTATTACTGAACTTCAATTCCTATGCATTTGCTGCATCTATAGGTCAAAATTAACATTTTTACCCACTGGCCAGTACACTGATTTTTTTCACTGGCCAGTAACAAAGTTATGTACGCTCCATACAAAATCGTGTTTTTTCTAACTAGGATCAACATTGCACTGTAAATAAAAACGGACTAAAATACAGAAACACTACTGGCAATCTAGACGCCAGTACTATTTCTGTATTTTAACGGAACTTTTTACTGGTAAATTACAGAAAATTTTCCTTTTTTTGTAATTTAACGGAAAAGTTTAGATTGCCAGTAGACTGCCGTCTAGATTGCCAGTAGTATTTCCGTATTTTAGTTTGTTTTTTTTACAGTGTGTAATTTACTATTATATATTACTTACCATTTGATATGATTACACTCAACTGAAAAATTTTATTTTTACAATTAATTGCAATGAAATAATTTCACAGGAAAATTTCAGAAAGGTTACAGCAGAGGGGGACACACACCCCCCCCCCCTCGGCCACTAACTAATATGTATTTTTCTGCGACCATTTAACGAATTTCGCGTTTTTTTCGCGACCTTTTGCAGAATCTGCGTTTTTTCGCGATCTTTTGACGAAATGTGCATTTTTTCCACGATCTTTTCACAAAATTGCGGTTTTTTGTAATCTTTTAACTAAATTTGTGGGTTTTTTTCGCCGTTCTGTGAAAATATTTGCATTTTTTTTTCAAGATTTTTTGACGAAATTTGCGTTTTTAGGCGATCTTTTGACAAAATTTGCATTTTTTCCGCGATCTTTTGATGAAATTTGTGTTTTTTTGCAATATTTTGACGAAATTTGCGTTTTTTCCGCGATCTTTTCACGAAATTTGCGTTTTTTCCGCGATCTTTTCACGAAATTTGCGTTTTTTCCGCGATCTTTTCACGAAATTTGCGTTTTTCCGCGATCTTTTCAAGGAATTTGCGTTTTTTTCTGCGATCTTTTCTGGAAATTTGTGGTTTTTTCCGCGATCTTTTAATGAAATTTGCGTTATATCCAGGATCTTTTCACGAATTTTGCGTTATATCTGCAATCTTTTCACAAAATTTGCGTTTTTCCTCGATCTTTTCACGAAATTTGCGTTTTTCCGCGATACTTTGAAGGATTTTGCGATTCTTTGTCGAAATTTGCGTTTTTTCCGCGATCATTTTTCGACATTTGTGTTTTTCCGCGATATTTTGACGAAATTTGCGTTTTTTCCGCGATTTTGTCACGAAAGTTGCGTTTTCTCCACGATCTTTTCACGAATTTTGCGTTTTATCCGCGATCTTCTCACGAAATTAGCGTCTTTCCGCGATGCTTTGAACAATTTTGTGATCTTTTTTGCGATTCTTTGTCGAAATTTGCGTTTTCCCGCGATCTTTTCACGAATTTTGCGTTTTTTTCCGCGATTTTTTCACGAATTTTGCGTTTTATCCGGGATCTTTTCACGAAATTTGCGTTTTTCCGCGATGTTTTGACATAATTCGCGTTTTTTACGTGTCCCTTGGGCGAAATTCACGTGTTTTCACGATTCTTTGACAGAATTTGTGTTTTTTTTTTTGTGACGGAATTAGTGAACGATTGACGAAATTGAATTTTTTCGGCGATCATATCGAAATTAGCGATATTTTTATGTTCGAATTTTCGGACTGATGACCGTTTTTTTTTTTTTTTTCCCGGAACTAAATGCCTTAAATTTTCGGAAAATTCGAGACAGAATCACCACTGCTACTTTCATTTCTTACGTTCGGGAGAATCGCCGTTTTGGACGCCGTAAATTCCGAACGAATTTTACCCTTTTCCTCCCTGGCATCGATCTTTCAACCATTGAGTTTGGCGAGTGAGAACAATAAAGTTAATTGCGACGTTTTAAGTGTTACTCGACGCCTGGCGAGTGAGAACAATAAAGTTAACTGCGACATTTTAAGTGTTACCTGGCGAGTGGCGAGTGCTAATTTTGTACTATCATCTTGTATAATTTTTTGTTTTTCATGGGCACGAACCAAACATAGAAAATACAGCATTTGAATAATCATGGAATTGGCAATTTTAACACGTTTGAGATTTTACGCAAAGAGCTAGCAGAATCATCATTATTATTCAATATAGTTGGGAACTCAAGGTTTCTTGAAGTTAACGATTGCTGTACATTAGGAATGTGTTTTTTGCTGAATTTTGTAGTTTAATGAGAATATGAAGCGGTATCTCTGAATGATTTTTTTTTTCTAAAATTATACATGGACTTCAATAACATAACGAAAATGAAATTTCTGTCATAAAAACTTTCAACTAATTCTACATACAATGTACATGCCCCTTTCTTTATTTTTTTATTACTTCTTTTAGTCAGCTTTGTCTTTGAAGGAATGAATCATTTTTTTCTTAAGACACTGAAAAGAGTTTTCCCTTAACTGTATAATTGGGAAATACACTAAGGACATGAGTTTCAAAACTTGCCTTATCCAAAAATTAAAAAATCGTGTTTTCTCTATCAATCTATTCCAGGGTTGGTAAAAAAAACGGTTTTTTTTGGTTTAAACCGGGTTTTTTTTAAATAAGTTTTCCTATTACATATGCATTCATATTTATTGATAAAAATAAACCTTGTTGGATATATAAGTAATATAACTTCATTTAAAAATAATTTAAATTAATTAATTACAATCAATTATGTAGAAAATTGAAATCATTTAATATATAAACATTTTTTATTAAAAGATGTCTTATGTTCCATGAATAAAATGTCCTACATAGAGAAACATTGATACCTTGAAAATCTTAAAGAACAATCTTTTAATTACTAGTAGTACTATAAATAAATATATGATGTACAGTCGAACCTCTATTTAACGAAGTCGCTAAATCCCGGGAAAAAGTTCGTTATATGGAAAATTCGTTAAATAGAGATTCACCTTTTAAAATACTTTAAACTACATAAAACAGATTTTAAATTCATAAACACTAAATATTTTTAGTAAAAGTAATTAATCACATTTTTTTTTTTTATATATATAAATTATATCGATTTGTTTTATTCATTTTACCCACCAATATCCATCATCAATTCATTTTTTCTATGTGTTTAAATCTTTGAAATCTGTAAGAAAAACAAAACATTGTCCGGGAATACATTGTATTTTCTGTTAAAGTAAATAGTTTTACATTAAAATTAACGAATTTTAATGACCTTATCGTATTTATTATTAAACAAATAATTTTCACCATACATTAACATATGCGTCCTTAAATTTAGTTTCTGAAAATCTCTGTTAATTTTGTCTGAGTTTTTTCTTTTAAAAAGTGCTTTCTCTCATAATAAGTCTCGCATCTTTGCAATGCACCAAAAAACCCTTCATGTGTATTTTCTTCTAACTTTTATCCGCGTCGGATTGTTTCAAATGATTACAGCATTTCATCATACGAAGTTTTGTTAATTCCTGCATCATTATCATTTCCCTCATCATCATATTCGTCTTCATCGCAATTCATTGCTGTATTGTTTTTATTTTTCACACTGTCGAAAATATCCAATACGGATAGTGTTTCCGAGGTCTCAATTTCAGAATTAAATGAAATACAATCATCAATCAGCACATCATGGTTAATTTCTTCTTTTTTTCTCATCTGTATCCATATTTTTTAAAGTTACTCTAAGGGATTATCGTCTTCGTCCTCCGTGCTTACCGAATTCTCACTGCTGACAAAGAAGGTGCCTGGTAAAACGAGTTCAAGGCTATTGAACATCATAAAATGTGTTTAAAGAAAGAATAAGTTCGAAATGTCCAGAAATATTTTGAGAAATGGGGAGAAAAAAAATTTAAATCACAAGAAAAAGTTCGTTAAATAGAGAATGCCCTTCGCTATTTGGAGGTTATTTTACGAAGAAATTTGCAAAATGTTCTTGGTTCCAAGGAAAAGTTCGCAAAATAGAGGTTCGTTAAATAGAGGTCCGACTGTAGTTTCATAAATATAATATACTTTCCCATGGCTATTCAAAATAATTTCTTTGAAATATTTGCAATCTGAGATATCTGATTTTTCTGTTCGAATACTACAGGACAATCATTATCTTTTATTGAAAGTAAAGTTTTTTATAAAGAATTCCTGGAATGATTTGAATTTAGCGGTAGAGTCTTTACATGTTTCAAGAAGTATTGTATATTGTCATTTGACACTTCTCCTCAGAAACTGCCATGTTAAAAAAAAAAAAAGGGGGTAACAGTAAAATAAACAGAAATACCTATTTACCAGCTTTTTAGACTACTGAAAACATTGATCTTAAAATGGAAAGTAGATTTATAAAAGTTTTCATCCACTAAAACATTTAAACAGCCATCAGACTTAATACACAGGCTTTTTCTCTAAGCTATGTTATAATACATATTACTGTTAAATGTCTAAACTAAAAATTAATAATATATCTTTTTAGGCATTTTTATGAGACTTTTTTCTATTATGTCTCAAGCAAACCTTAATCTCGATTTCCCCCCATTTTTTGTCAGATCTAAATAGCGAATTCGATTATGCAATAAACGATTTAAATATATCTTATTGCATGTTTTAGTTTTAGCATGTTTAGTAACAGGTGCTTCGCTAGCACCCAATTTTGTGACAAAGTGTCCTCTTATTCGACTTCATATCTTGAGTTTTTTTTTTTTTAAAGGCTGTTCTCAAATCCGAAAGGGCAACTTTATGACATAAATTTTAATTTATTTTTGTTCAGAAATGCATGAAACTAGCAGATGCTGTTGTTCAGAAACTATGTAATCAAACTGTGTTTTCAGTTTTTTTTTTTTTAACAGACGCAATAGATTTTTCAGAAAATGTTGTCAAAGTGGGCATTTTGAACCGAATTTTGGCATGAAAGAAGAATAACCACTCAAGGAAGGTTAAAAACAGCTTTGTCACGTGATCAAAATTGCTTACAACTCAATAGGTAATTAATTTATCAAAAATGGAAAATACAGATTCCAAATAGCTTCCATAGTCACCAATGCGTTTCATGCTTGTTGAGAAGAACAGTTGAGAATAGCCCTAAAAGATAATCTCCCCAATCAAGAAAATTTTCTTTTACAGCTTGACTGAAATCTTAAAGGTAATTTTATGTTATTAATTATAAATAATCTACATTTTCTCAAAGGAAAATATTTTATTCAAAATATTGAATATTTTTAATCTATTTTACCTTTGCTAAATTCACCTGTTTTGAATTTTCTCTTTAGAGCTTCAAATATGTTCATCAACACATGCAATTTGCATTCTACATGCATACAAATATAACCTAGACTCACTATGTCTCACGGTGACTGCTAGAATTATATCCAATAATTTCAAAAACTTAAATTACAAAAAAGAGAAAATATTATTAGATTTTTTTCAAAAAAAAAAAAAAAACAGTTGGTTAACTAAATGATTTAAGCCGTGCCAACCCTGATGGTAACAGAATAAAATCATAATGCAAAACCCCAATCCCAATGTAGAAATGCAAGAGAAACAAAGGCTTACTAAACCCAATAGCCATACATCAAAGAAAACTCACAGCCAATCATTCATTAGCATACAAAACAAAGAGTAACCAATGGAGAGAATTACTTATGATTATGTCATCATTGAGGCATAATGCAATCCTTAGTAAATCTTAACTAATCAAGCAATGTAAGTAGTAAAAACGTATTTTTAGCTCAAACCTGCCATTTTGGCTACATTTAAAAATAAAAGGCTTAAAAAAAAAAAAAAAGAAGAAAAAAAACTAACTACTTGTTTTTTTCTTCCCAGCTAATTTTAGAAAAATTAGTTAGTCTGCCATCTAGATTTAAAGCTTATAAGAAAAGTTTGATTAAAAATGTTTGTCACTTTACAAATTTATTAATTCATCATTTTTCTAAAGCTTTGCTTGTAGCTTCTGCATAACTTGGATTTTGCTTTTTTCAACAATGTGTAAAATAAATGCAAATATTAGGGGGAAAGAGAAAAAAATCAGCATGGTTTGTTTAAAAAAAACATTTGGTTTAAACCATAGGTTCCCAACGGGAGCACTGGAGCATTCCAGGGGGGGCGGTGACGGGTCCAGATACAAATGGGGGGCGTTAAGACAGTCCAGGGGGGCGGCCATGGTGTATCTACCTATTTAAGAAATTAATATAATAAAACTAGCTGACACGTCTCCCCGGCTGCATGATAAAAATCTTAAATATTTCTTTAAATGAAAATCTATAAAAACGAACCTAGAACTCGGATCTGCTCTCACCTGTCGCAACTTGCAGCAAAAAGGGAACTTTCCATTTGGCCAATGGCGTGTAGCGCTTTCTTTGCCCCCCGCTTGTGGTACGCCATTTGGATCTCGGAAGCTTACGCTATGAACACGGTATTTTTAATTCTTGCAGCAACGAATAATTTGGTTTTTTGTGTTTGATGAAATAAAACAAGTTGGAAATTGCTCGTCAAACGTGGCAAATGAGGTGCGTTCGTACTATAACTAGTTTTATAATTAATTTTTTGCACCCCATATTGTACTGAATGTATATTTTTTTGCGCTTCATAAGTGCATAGTCTGTAACATCATTAAAATGCACTTACAATAATTTTTCCCCCATTCCCCGTAATGTAAAGGAAAACTTTTGACTGTCCCTGTAATTAAACTATACATTCGATTTTCATAAAATTTGAAATGGCTCGACAAAATTTTGCAGCAATTATATATTTAAAATTTCAGACCATTCGGAAGGCTGTAAAATCATTAAAATGCATTTGCAATAATTTTTTCCCATTGGCCATAATGTAACGGAAAACTTTTGGGTGTCCCTGTAATTAAACTATACATACGATTTTCATAAAATTGGAAATGGCTCAACAAAATTTTGCAGCAATTATATATTAAAAATTTCAGACCATTCGGAAGGCTGTAAAATTATTAAAATGCACTTGCTATAATTTTTTCCCATTGACCGTAATGTAACGGAAAAATTTTGGGTGTCCCTGTAATTAAACTATACATCCGATTTTCATAAAATTGGAAATGGCTCGACAAAATTTTGCAGCAATTATATATTACAAATTTCAGACCATTCGGAACTCTGTAACATCATTAAAATTCACTTGCAATAATTTTTCCCATTGGCCGTAATGTAAAGAAAAAATTTTGACTGTCCCTGTAATTAAACTATACATCCGATTTTCATAAGATTGGATATGGCTCGACAAAATTTTGCAGTAATTATATATTAAAAATTTCAGATCATTCGGTCGGGTAGTTTTTGCTCTGTTATATGCGGACGGACAGACAGACGGACGGACAGACGGACGGACAGACAGACGGACTGAACGACGACTATAGGTGCTACGTATTTATATAATTACTAACGCACCTAATAAGTGCATAGTCTGTAACATCATTAAAATGCACTTACAATAATTTTTTCCCCATTCCCCATAATGTAACGGAAAACTTTTGACTGTCCCTGTAATTAAACTATACATTCGATTTTCATAAAATTTGAAATGGCTCGACAAAATTTTGCAGCAATTATATTTTTAAAATTTCAGACCATTCGGAAGGCTGTAAAATCATTAAAATGCATTTGCAATAATTTTTTCCCATTGGCCATAATGTAACGGGAAACTTTTGGGTGTCCCTGTAATTAAACTATACATCCGATTTTCATAAAATTGGAAATGGCTCAACAAAATTTTGCAGCAATTATATATTAAAAATTTCAGACCATTCGGAAGGCTGTAAAATCATTAAAATGCATTTGCTATAATTTTTTCCCATTGGCCGTAATGTTACGGAAAACTTTTGGGTGTCCCTGGAATTAAACTATACATCCGATTTTCATAAAATTGGAAATGGCTCGACAAAATTTTGCAGCAATTATATATTAAAAATTTCAGACCATTCGGAAGTCTGTAACATCATTAAAATTCACTTGCAATAATTTTTCCCATTGGCCGTAATGTAAAGAAAAACTTTTGACCGTCCCTGTAATTAAACTATGCATCCGATTTTCATAAAATTGGAAATGGCTCGACAAAATTTTGCAGCAATTATATATTAAAAATTTCAGACCATTCGGAAGGCTGTAAAATCATTAAAATGCATTTGCTATAATTTTTTCCCATTGGCCGTAATGTAACGGAAAAATTTTGGGTGTCCCTGTAATTAAACTATACATCCGATTTTCATAAAATTGGAAATGGCTCGACAAAATTTTGCAGCAATTATATATTACAAATTTCAGACCATTCGGAAGTCTGTAACATCATTAAAATTCACTTGCAATAATTTTTCCCATTGGCCGTAATGTAAAGAAAAACTTTTGACTGTCCCTGTAATTAAACTATACATCCGATTTTCATAAGATTGGAAATGGCTCGACAAAATTTTGCAGCAATTATATATTAAAAATTTCAGATCATTCGGTCGGGTAGTTTTTGCTCTGTTATATGCGGACGGACAGACAGACGGACGGACAGACGGACGGACGGACAGACAGACGGACTGAACGACGACTATAGGTGCTACGTATTTATATAATTACGAACGCACCTAAAAAGGAAATTTAACTTTCTGATTGAATAACAAATGCATTCATCAAAATATTATCACGTTCTTCATACTGATTTTATGGAGCGATTCCAGGATATTTTAAACATGAATATACCTAGTTGGGTTTTAGATCCTTTTGCAAATGCAGATACAGCAGAATCATCAAATTTAGAAGAGGAACTCATAGAACTCACAACTAGTGAAGAACTAAAAGTAAAATTTTGAAGTGGATACCAAGATTTCTGGCTTCAAAAATCTATACCAGCTCTTTACCCTGAATTGTGGGCAAAGGTACAAAAATTTGAGATTGCTTTTCCGTCATCTTATTTGGCTGAGCGTGGGTTCAGTGCAGTATCTAATTTACTGGCTAAGAAAAGAAATAGACTGTACATCACTGAGCGTGGCGATTTGCGACTGGTGTTAACAAAATTGGAACCCGACAATAACAAATTGTAAAAACTCCACCAGCCTCAACCATCTCATTAATGTTTTTTATTTCTTATTGATTTTCTGTTTATCTCATTAATTTTTTTAATTTCTTCTTGATTTTGTGTTTATCCACATTATTATTTGTGAAGCATTTAATACGTTAAAGATGTCACAAATCTAAAAGATGTTATCACATATAAAAACAAAGTTTTAAAAACTCAAAAATTCAAATATTATACAACGAGCGCTTTCGATCAGAACTTGATCATCCTCAGGGCAGCTTTGCTTACGTTATAGTACGAAAAGGAAATTCAGTACGTAAACAAAGCTGCCCTGAGGATGATCAAGTTCAGATTGAAAGCGCTCGCCGTATAATATTTGAAGTTTTTAAAACTGTGTTTTTATATGTAATAACATCTTTTAGATATGTGACATCTTTAACGTATTAAATGCACCTTTTTAGAAAGTTTTTTAATTTTTATTTTGTGTTTATTTTAAAAATTTTATTAAATAATTTTTTTTATTACATTTGATGATTGTTTTAAATGTAATTTCTACTTTGTGATCCTTAATAAATAGATAGACAGATAAAATAGGTATAGATAATATGCAACAATATTTTAATTGGTATAATTAAATATTATGGAAGAGGGGGGCGTTGAAATATTTTTTTCTTGTAAAGGGGGTGGTGGACTAGAAAAGGTTGGGAACCTATGGCTTAAACCACGGTTTAAACCAAAACACCCTGATCTATTCCAATGGTAAACTGCATTTAAAAAAAAAAAATGACAATCTGCAAAAAAACTGGTTTTATCCTGTATTTCTGCCATTGAAAAATAAATATGAAATAATGATATAATGTTTATAATGAAAACCAATGGATGTAGTTAGACAGAGGTTTATGTGATTTCCCCAAAATTTGATTTTCTGGATAAGGCGAGTTTTGAAACTCACATACTCATATGAAATCAGATTATTTTTGTTTTTTTACAAATCACCTCTGATATAGATCTATTTAATAAAGTATCATATTTAATAACACAGTAGACTCCCTCAAATCCACAACCCTAAAATCCACACATCATCGCAGATGTAAACAATGAAATTTTCAGTTCAGATGTTAAGACAAAATTTTTTAGTTTTATACCATTTTGTATGTATTTTTAATATGTAATTCTCGATACTATGACTGAAGTCGCGCTTTTTCATGAAGGAAGCATAAATTAATTTTTTTTTTAAATCAAGATATTGCTGATATCACGGGTAATAACAATCTTTTTACCAAATATATTTCTGCATTAATCAAGCTTTTTGGGTTATTAAGACTGGTTAAACTTGATAAAAAAATTTCTTACTTTATGATTTTGATGTGAATTAATAGGGTACTTTTATGAAGAAAGTTTCAATAATTCAAGGAAAATGTGTCTCATCTTTATTATGCATATTTAACAAAACATTATTCATTATTTAGTTGACCTTTACTTTTACTAATTGAATCATTTTTAAAATTCTTATTTTTTATCATTTTAGTTTAATTAATTAATTATTTTAATATTTTACTATATTGCAAGCATTCATTATAATTTTGCTTGTATTATTACATTCAAATTACTGTTTAAAAAAAGTAAACAAAGCAATGACCAGAAATCCACACAACCTCTAGTCCCAAGCTGTGCAGATTTGAGGGAGCCTACTGTATATGGGGCATTCTCACAATCTTTTGACTTTCATGTTTCTGAATAATAATTTTTATTTTAATACACTTTTTTGTGTTTTTTTTTATTTCATATACTGGGAAACCTCCCATTGCATGATTGCACAACAATATTAATGAAATAAATAAGTTTTGGACAATGTTGGGAGTCTAAACACCTGGAAAACTCCTATACTGTCCCGTGTCCCTGATGCTGATTTTTATGTTTGGAGCAGGCTGGATAAAATTGTTTCAATAAAAATAATTTGGTGTAATTTTTTTTCTGAAACTGGAACTATTGTTTTATATAAGTATGTAGCTAAAAATTAACCTGCACACATTTTTAGGGCTGTTATTATTTTTTAAACTCTGTCCCTGGGTTTTAGATTCCTTACCATCCCTCTTCTAAAATTATACAGAAAATATTTCTAGATGCAGCCACAGAATTTTTTTCAAGTTCTTTCTCCTGCAGAAGTATGCTAGAGAAATAATATCTAAAATTATTTGGCAGGAAATTTACTGTAGAATTTAAATCAGCATTTACATATCAATTTCAAGCATCGTGGCTTTATTGGTTTGGTAGTCTCACCGTCCCCAAGGTTTATTCCTGCACTTTTCGAGGTAAATTTTTAAAAAAAATTTATTTAATCCAATGTTAACAAGTGTTTCTAAAAATCAATGAACATTGTGGCTATCACTTAGTCTTAACATGATTTTCCTAAAAATAGGTGGTAATTTTCTTTACCTTTCGATCCTTACCGTCCCTTCTTTAACACCCCTTTAAGACAATGTTATACAAAAATTCTGTATTAAAACTAGGGATTGACCGAAGCAGTAATTTTGTTGAATACCGAAGCTTCGGTCAAAGTGTACACCGAATATTCAGTATTCGGCAACCGAATACTTAAAAATTTTTAATACACATTTTTGCATATATTAGCTTTTTTAATAAACTTTAATTAACATTAAATTCTTAATAATTTAATTCAGTTACATTTTTATTCTTAAATCTAACTACACACAAAAAAAAATTAATGACTTCTTTCCACTCACAAATTCATTAACCCATCACTTATTTTTTATTATTTTATCACTAGTCAATACCTAAAATAACCTATGAAAATATTAAACTATACAGGCTATTATTAAGGATAAGAATTGCCAGAAAAACAAAAGTTCGTTCAAATAAAAAGAAACAATGTTGTCAAAGCTGATTTACCGATTGTTTAAGTCTAATTATAAATATATTGAATAGGAATATTTTCAAATACAAAAGGTATCATATCAATATGTACATTTAACTATATTTTCTGTCAAATTACTGATACATATTTATATTTTGATTAATATTTTAACATTGTGATGATGAAGATAACAAATTTGAGCGATTTTAATTTAATGATTATAAAAGCTATAGCTTAGGCATAGAGATATACTTAGTATTTGATGTGTGTATTTTCTTTAATATACACCTTAGATATACAGAGACGATTTCTGATATATTTATTTGATGTGTATATTAAAGAAAATACACATTAAATAAATTTAAATTAAGGAAACTAATGTAGAAATAATTAAAATTAAATAAGGGAAAGATGCCTATCTTCCTTACTTTTTTTTCTCTAATGTAGACAGTTGTTTTGATTTCAACGCTATGTAGACTATTTTAGAAAGGAAAAAGTTTTTTTTTAAATTAAAAATGGCTTTTGACTTGTTTTTTGTTGTGCAGCTGAACTATGAACTCGTGCACACAATTTTACAACTCACTGTTTAGCCTATTCTACTTCTAAGTAAAAGAGAATTTTTACTTCTAAAGAAAATACTTATCCACAATTATTCGGCCGAATACTTTTAAGTATTCGGTCGAAGCCGAATATTCGGTTTACATGCCGAACCACCGAATACCGAATCGACTATTCGGTATTCGGTCAATCCCTAATTAAAACTACTACATTGTTATTATTTCTTATTTGAATGTCCTGTGGATACTATGCAAATTCTTTATAAGAAAATAAAAAGTTTTAGTGGTAAAATGGTAAGGAAAATTAAACTCGCAAGTTTAACTTAAACCTCAGTTAAATAAAAAAGTTTTTGCTGCTGACCATTTTTTCTTTATTTTGAATCATTAAGGCATTCGTCTATCAGATTAAAATGTTATTTTAGCAAGTTTAATTTTGTCAGATTTTTTTTCCCCAAAAGTCAAAAGATTGTAAGAATGCCCCATATGCAGTAATTATGTTTTTTGTATTTTTATCCTACTGTAATAATTTCATATCCTCATTGTGATTTAAAAAAAAAAACATTTCTTATTTATATTACCCGGACTCACATATTTGTTTAAATCATTCAGGATTTTTTTTTTTTCACATCATGGTTAATATTAAATGTAACAGAATGAATTTAAATTTAATTGAAAATTGAAAAGTATTAACACTTTATTTTGTGACTTAATTCTCTCTACCTAAACACACACAACCCCCATCTCAAAAAAGAACACTGCATTTTGGGTCATGTGAACTTCGGGTAAAATGTAATTACGTGACCAAATGAAAAATGTTACTTTTCAGGGGAAAATTCTCAGTGCCAAGCGTAGGCAATTTTTATTTAATCATGGTAATTCGAGGTTTTCATATCAGGAGTGCTGTTATGAGGTAACACTAAATGAAAGTCACGTGATCTTTGTTTCGACCACTAATTTAAATCTGCTTTGAATATTTTTAAAAATAAAACTAAAGACATATCATGTGATCAGCATCCCAATGATTAGGGGAGAGCGGTAATGAATGGGCCATTAACAAAATGTGAAAAAGTATTTGCATAAAATTATTTTAGATGCCACCAATATATGAAGTATTTGTTCTACCAAACTCATCAAATTTTCCATTGTTTGGGCGAAGCCATTTTCCCACTAGAGTAGGATGGTGAAGAATCTGATTGAAAAGTAAATTTTTTCCCTTTTCAGTAAAATAAATAAGCTAAAAAGTATCTATTATTTCATTGCAGATATGTGTATTAGGAAGTCTTTGCATATCTGTAAACTAATTTTAGGATGCATTTAGATGTTATTTGAATTTAATGTATTAAAAAAAACCTGAATACAGTACACTTCCTCTAATCCGCACAGGTCGGGACCAAGGGTTTTGCAGATTATAGAATTTTGAGGATTATAGGTCATTTCTTTGTTTACATTCTAATATTTGAATATACCGGGTGTCCCTGACTGATTTTAAAATTCAATAACTTCCAAATGGTGACAGATATTAAAAAAATTCTTGCAGGAGGGTTATGCATAAAGTCAAAAGTTTTTTTACAGTGATTTTCAATTTTAGTTCGAATTACAAACAATAGATGGCGCTGCGATCAATAGAGGCTAAATTCAGGCTCGATTTTTGGTACTTCGTGGCCCGGATAATACATTTCCATCTCCTTTTTCTGCATGGAACAACAGAAAGGACCAAAAATCGAGCCTGTATTTAGCGACTATTGCTTACAGTGCCATCTATTGTTTGTAATTCGAACTAAAATCGAAAATCACTGTAATAAAACTTTTGACTTTATGCATAACCCTCCTGCAAGAATTTTTTTAATATCTGTCACCGTTTGGAAGTTATTGAATTTTAAAATCAGCCAGTCCTTTTTGGGACACCCGGTATCAACAAATATAGAAATCACACTGTAAATAAATAACACAGAAATGAAAGGAAATGCCCTTTTTTATATATAAAAAAACTATTTCCTATATTAGAAATACATTTAAATGATAATACAAAATTAATAGAAAATATTTCTACTTATTTTTAAATCTATCAAACATCGCAGTGATAGTGGTTTGCTTTATAGCTTTTAATTTATGCTCTGCAATTTAATCTTGCAGCCTTTTAAGGGGACGGTGGAGTTTAAAATCCTTAAAAATAATTTTTTTTATTTTTGTAAATTTCAACTTAAATATTATTCAAGGGTACATTATATACATTATAACATGCATTTATCCCAAAAAAATTAAAAAAAAATTATTTTTGAGAAAAAAATGGAATTTTACGTGTTGTGTTAGAAATCTTCGAAATGCCCCATGCGTCTTCCATATCAATGAAAATCCCCAATATTTTTTATAAAAGTTTGGTTTATATATAGAAATAAAATAGAGCATCGAATTTTACAAATTTAAATTTAAAGGTTAAAAAAAAAATTGAAAAAATTTGAAATTTTTTCAAAAAATTTTCAAAATTTCAAATTTTTTCAATTTTTTTTTATTTTTTTGTAAATTTCATCTTAAATATTATTCAAGGGTACATTATATGCATTATAGCATGCATTTATCACAAAAAAAATTTTAAAAAAAATTATTTTTGAGAAAAAAATGGAATTTTACGCGTCGTCTTAGAAATCTTCGAAGTGCCCCCTGCGCGTTCCATATCAATGAAAATCCCTAATATTTTTTATAAAAGTTTGATTTATATATAGAAGTAAAATAGAGCATCGAATTTTATATATTTTAATTTAAAGGTTAAAAAAAAATTTTTTTTGAAAAATTTTGAAATTTTTTCGAAAAAATTTTGAAATTTTGAATTTTTTTTCTTTTTACCTTTAAATTTATATATATAAAATTCGATGCTCTATTTTATTTATATATATAAACCAAACTTTTATAAAAAATATTGGGGATTTCCATTGATATTGAAGACGCATTGGGCATTTCGAAGATTTCTAAGACAATGCATAAAATTCCATTTTTTTTTCAAAAAAAAAAATTTTTTTTTAATTTTTTCGTGATAAATGCATGCCATAATGTATATAATGTAACCTTGAATAATATTTAAGTTGAAATTTACAAAAAAAAAAAAAAAAATATGTTTAAGGATTTTAAGCTTCACTGTCCTTTTAAAAGAGTCAGGATATTTTGATCAGAAACAAAAGTTTGTTTTCTAAAAAATTAGGATATTTATCCTCAAGAGCTAAACCCTTCTTTGAAAGCAATTTTATCTTTTATATAGCCAGCAAATGCGTTCAGAATATAGTAGTCTAGTAGTTATTTACAAGGATAAGATAAACAAAAACATTTTCTTCTAATTAATGCAGAAATTCATTAAAATTTCTTAATAAATTCATCAGATCTGTCAACTTTTATTTTGGTTAAAGTGTAAAATATCTTGCTTAAAAAAAGATTTTAATTGTTTTAATTTGCACATTTTCACCCTAAGAAATATCAGTTATTTATTAGAAACATAAGTTAAATTGTATAAATGATTAAGGTGAACTGTCCAGTTGTTGACCACACCTACCAGTATTTTTCCATTTGATATAAAACTAGAATTGTTTACATTCTGAATCTGATGGGTTGAATAAATAATACCAGAAATTTACACTAAATAGTCAATTAATAGGCAGTTCCAACCCTGTTACAACCATGTCGTTTAATATTAATTTTGAAATACATAAATTTTGGGTACTTTTCGGTTAGCCGGGCGCCAGTGTTATATATACATATATATGTATATATAAAAGTATGTATATATACATATATCGAAGCCCAGTGGTGTAGTGGTCAGCACGCCTGTCTGCCACACCGCAGGTCGAGAGTTCGACTCCCGACTGGGCAAGGTTCACTCAGCCTTTCATCCCTTTGGGGTCGATAAAATGAGTACCAAGCTTGCTTGGGATCTAAACACCGAGGGTCTCGCATTAGGTTGACCACCTGTCCGGGACGCATGCTGCATAGCACCTCGAGGCCCAGGGTCAAGAAAACAGAGATGGGCACTGTCCGCCCAGATCCTTCTTGGATTGTATAGCCACAGAGTTTAGTTTTTAGTTTAGTTATATATACATATATATTTACATGTATATTTACATTTATGTATGTATATAAATATGTACATGTAACACTGGTGCCCGGCTAACCGAAAAGTACCAAATTTTGTTAAATCATAATGTGTATTATCTATTATTTTTATGTATATTTTAAGTTCTTTCTTTCTTATACAGGGCTTGAAATTCAATTTTTCCTAGGAGGGGAGTTTCCCTACCAACATTTATAAATGGAGGGGAGTTGAGCTATTTGGGAGGGAGAAACAAAATCTAAAAGCCACTGTTATTTTACGTGCTATTTAAAGATTTACATTAATTATTTTAATACAAACATGACAAAATACCATTGAAGCAATTTAAATCAACAACTCAGAATAATTATGAAAAATGAAGTAAGAAAGCTTTTATATAGCCTATTTTTCAAGTTTCAACCAAATATCATGAGTCCTTAACAATGGGGTTGTTAAATGAATTTCTGAATTTAGAGTTTATTCCATTTTGGGCCCTGAATCTTCTTTCACAAGGTAAACTTGTGACAAACAGCACAAGCACAACATTTATAACTTTGGAAGGTAGCGGAAATGTATGGTTATGCTGTCTTAAAAAAATTTCAGAATTCTTTGCAATATCTGACATGTCTTCATTTTTAACTACTTGCATGAACAGTGTATATTCAGCAATGGAATCATCAATATCCATTTCTGAACAAAATTGTTTTATTATATCCTTAATGGAATTATAGTCAAAACCTGATTCCCTGGTATTTTCTTTGTTTAAAATTTAAATGCAAATTTGAATGCTTGATCAATTAAAGTCAAAAGTTTGAAATGGAAACTGTTGATTCATTTCTTCTACTACACGAGAAACACAGGTTAATTTTAAATTGTCAAGTCCTAATTTCTGTTAATTGCAAGGATCAACTTGTTTGGTGTTTCTATATATGTTTGATTGGAGCTCGGAATTTTTCTTTAATGTGCAGCACAAGATCTTTGCGGTCTTTCTAATCTTACTTTTGTTTAGTACTGAATCTAGACCAATTTGCCAGAGCGCAGCACCCGGTGACACTTAATGTCCTTTTGTGACACAACCTTTTGGATATTTTCCTTTGTCTCTCACGTCTCACAGGAAAAAACATAATGAAATATGCCAATCGGGCATAGGAAAAAATATCGTGAATTTCTTCTATCGGTCGAGGGAAGAATATCGTGAAATTCGTCGATTGGCCGCGGTATAAAATCGTGAAATGTAAAGGTTAAAATTCAATATTTGCTTTAGTAGCCAGTGGCCGGTAGAGGCTGTATGGTTAGTAGCCACTACTGTCAAGTTAGTGGCCACTTATCGTAGTTTGTAGATTTAAATAGTTTTACAAGTAATGTTTTTAAAATATTTATGTTACAAAGACATCTTTTAAAATATATAAAAATAAAACTATTCACAGTGTCAGTTTACTTACCCCAACAAAAACAATTAACAGTTATATTACATTAAAAAAAAGAGAGAATTTATCAAACAATGTCGTACAAGACCAAGGTCAAAGATTGGTTCACATCTCCAATACGTCACTGTGTAGCCCAAGATCAGAATTCTTTCTGAAAATAGGCCTAAAATATTTCCCGTTTGACAAAATTCGCAATTTTTGAAATTGTTTTAAGAAATTTGCAATTATTTTACGCAACCTCTTGCTAAAATTCACAATTTTTTCGCCGATCGTTCAACAGAATTCAAGATTTTTTTTCACGATCATTCGACGAAAGTGACGATTTTATTATGCGATCTCTAGATGAAATTCGCGATTTTTACCACGATCAATTGACGAAATTCGCCACTTTATTTCCACGATCTTTCGACAAAATTCGCGCTTTTATTCCGTTTTTACGTTTTTTTGCGATCTTTAGACGAAGTTTGCGTTTTTTTCGCGATCTTTTGACGAAGTTTGCGTTTTTTTTGCGATTTTTGACGAAGTTGGCGTTTATTTCAAGATTTTTTTACGAAATTTGCGTTTTTTTTGCAATCTTTTGACGAAATTTGTGTTTTTTTCGCGATCTTTTGAAGAAATTTGCGGATTTTTCGCGATCTTTTCACGAAATTTGCGGTTTTTACGCGATCCTTTCACGAAATTTGCATTTTTTCAGCGATTTTTTTGATGGAAATCGCGTTTTTTTTTTTTTTCGAGATTGTAAAATTCACAGCAAATTTTCTGAAAGGTTACAGGAGGGTGGAGCTGTGTTTTTTCTGCACCTGATTGACGAAATTCCTGTTTTTTCGAGATCTTCTGACGAAATTTACTTTTTTTCGCGATCTCTTGACGAAATTTGCAGTTTTTTTGCGACTTTTGACAAAATTTGCACTTTTTTCGCGAACTTTTGTCAAAATTTGCGGTTTTTCGATATCCTTTGACGAAATTTACGTTATTTCGCGATCTTTAGACGAAATTTGCGGTTTTTTTTCGCGATTTTTTGACGAAATTTGCGATTTTTCGTGATTTTTTGACGAAATTTACGTTATTTCGCTATCTTTAGACGAAATTCGCTGTTTTTTCGTGATTTTTTGACGAAATTTAAGATTTTTTTCGCAATCTTTTGACGAAATTAACGGTTTTTCGTGTTCTTTTAACGAAATTTGCATGGTTTTCCGCGATCTTTTGACAAAATTTGCTGTTATTCGTGATTATTTTGACGAAATTTATGATCTTTTTGCGATCTTTTGACGAATTTTACTGTTTTTTTGCGATCTTTTGACGAAATTTGCGGTTTTCCCCCTATCTATTGGCGAAATTTAAGGGGTTTTCGCGATCTTTTGACGAAAATTGCGGGTTTTTGCGATACTTTGATGAAATTTGCGATTTTTACGCATTTCTTTCACGAAATTTGCATTTTTTTCCGCGATTCTTTGACGGAAATCGCGTCTTTTTTCGAGATTCTTATGAAAATCTCTTTTTCCCGTGATTCTTTGACGATTTTTTTGCGAACGACTGACGAAATTGATATCTTTCGGCGACCATTTGTCGAAATTCGCGATATTTTTATGCCGATTTTTTTTAATTTTCGGAACCTTCAATGTGAACGAACATAAACGCAATTTTCTTTTTCTTTTACGATTCCGCGGAAATCGCTGATCGATTAAAAAAAATAAAAAAAACGGAAAAGTGACATTTCTGACATGTACTATTACATGAAAAATAAAGATCGCCACTTTGGCGATCAGATGCACATCATAAAGGTGCCAATTTTTTACATTTAGTCGCCCTGTGGCCGGTGGCGACCGGGAATTTTAACCTTTAGTGAAATGCGTTGATCAGACGCAGGATAAAACTGTGAATTTCGTCAGTCTGTCGCAAAAGTAACCGTAAAATTCGCGCGTGTTTCTGAGTAAAAAAAAAAAAAAAAAAGAAATTCACAGCAAATTTTCTGAAAGGTTACAGCAGGAGATGGAAAGGGATTGGGAAATCCTCTCCAGGCGCTAATTTTTTATATTCAAGTAAACTCTTTTTTTTTTATTATTCGGTTTGATTTCAGGCTGAGAGTAGATTCCTGTAAATTGGATTTGGGTTAAACCCAATTTTTCAAAAGTTAGTTCAGTATATTATTTCAGATTAAAAACTATACTATACCTTTTATAATAAATATAGATATTTGTGTATGTGTGCTGCTTTCTAAAGAGACTGTAGCATTTATATCGTGACCCTTAGATGAAATTCCCTTTTTTTCTGCAGCTCTTTAACAAAATTCGCGTTTTATGGGTGATCTTTTGACGAAATTCGTGTCTTTTTCGCAATTTTTTCACGAAATTTACGTTTTTTCGCGATCTTTTGACAAAGTTTGCATTTTCCCCGCGATCCTTTGACGAAATTCGCGTTTATTCCGCAATCCTTTGATGAAATTCGCGTTTTTTCGTGATCCTTTGACAAAATTTGCATTTTATTCGCAAGCTTTAGCGACGAAATTGGCGATTTTTTCCTTGAACAATTGATGAAATTGATTTTTTCGGCGATCATTCGTCGAAATACGCGATATTTTTCTGTTGAACTGATGACCGATTTTTCATAATTTTCGGAACCTAATGCAGGTTTTCGAAAAATTCAGACCAGAAATACCTCTGAATTCGCCAATCGGTCGCGGACATTTGTCAACCGATCTGAAGAAAAAAATAATGAAATTTAGTGGTCACATGAAAAATTAATGACTTTCAACGATCTTTCGCGGTAAAAAAACCCCACAAAATGAGTCAATCGGTCGCGCGAAAATATCGAGAAATTCGCAAGGAGTTTATCGTAATTTCAAAATACAAAATTTTCTGGAAAATCGCAAGATGTTTTGGGCGGGAGCCTCCCGCTCACGATATTCTTTTGGCCGGGATTTCAAAGTTTTGGGCGTGAAACCCACCATCCCGCCCTGTTATAATCTCATTATTTTGTCATTTTTCTGCTACAATTATGATTTAATATCACATTTGATGTTCATAAATTTTGATAAGCATTGTGTATTACTTACTATTTCAGTATGCTTTGATCATATCCTGTCAAGTACCATTTATTTTGTCATATTTGGTGAATAAAAGATTAATTCCACATTTTTTCACTGAATTCATTTAGCGGCCCATTCATAACCTTCAATGGCCCATTCAGCCCCAAGGGTGGGAATGAATGGGCCAAATTTCTATACTTTTATTTCCTATTATCATTCATTATAGACATTTTCTAATCCAATTTTTATGACTTTTTTATATAACCAAATAAGTAAAGTAACTGAAGAGCCAATTCTGAGCCTAGAAAAAAATACAAAAATTAAAAACCAAAAATTGGCCCATTCATCACCATTCTCCCCTAATTTGAATCTACCTCTTTTCGGCCATATAAAGAAATTTTAATGTATTAGGCTAGAAGATTAAAAACAGAGTTACTGAGAAATTTAAAACCAGAGTTACTGACAAATTTAAAACCGGAGTTATTAACAAATTTAAAACCCGAGGATAAATTTAAAACCAGAGTTATTGACAAATTTAAAACCGGAGTTATTAACAAATTTAAAACCCGAGGATAAATTTAAAACCAGAGTTATTGACAAATTTAAAACCTGAGTTATGACAAATTAAAAAGCCGAGTTACTGACAAATTTAAAAGCCGAGTTATTGACAAATTACAAAGCCAAGTTATTGACAAATTTAAAGCCAAGTTATTGACAAATTTAAAACCCGATTTATTGACAAATTAAAAACCCGATTTATTGACAAATTTAAAAGCAGAGTTATTGACAAATTTAAAACTGGAGTTACTGACAAATTTAAAACTGGAGTTACTGACAAATTTAAAACCGGAGTTACTGACAAATTTAAAACCGGAGTTACTGACAAATTTAAAACCGGAGTTACAGACAAATTTAAAACTGGAGTTACAGACAAATTTAAAACCGGAATTACTGACAAATTTAAAATCGGAATTACTGACAAATTTAAAACCGGAATTACTGACAAATTTAAAACCGAAATTACTGACAAATTTAAAACCTTAGTTACTAATAAATTTAAAACCGGAGTTAGAGACAAATTTAAAACCGGAATTACTGACAAATTTAAAACCGGAGTTACAGACAAATTTAAAACCGGAGTTACAGACAAATTTAAAACCGGAGTTACAGACAAATTTAAAACCGGAGTTACAGACAAATTTAAAACCGGAGTTACAGACAAATTTAAAACCGGAGTTACAGACAAATTTAAAACCGGAGTTACAGACAAATTTAAAACCGGAGTTACAGACAAATTTAAAACCGGAGTTACTGACAAATTTAATACCGGAGTTACTGACAAATTTAATACCGGAGTTACTGACAAATTTAAAACACGAGTTATTGACAAATTTAAAACCCGAGTTATTGACAAATTAAAAACCTGAGTTACTGATAAATTTAAAACACAAGTTACTAACAAATTTAAAACATGAGTTACTCACTGATAGCCTGTTGAAAACATGGCTAAACAGAGTGACTGTGGTTAATGTGGAAGATTTCAGTTCAAAAACACCAGTTATAAAAACAACTTATTTATTGAAGCAAGATGGCATGATGACTTTACAAAACAGCATTACTTCGCCGTTAAATTATAAGAAAAACTAAAATAATATCTTGATGCAGCTACATAATGATAGATGAAACAAATGTACAAAATAATTCACGAAGCTACTGATCCACAATCAGTCCAGACATTTATACACCTGGAAACAGCAATTGTTTTGCATAAAAACCGTTGCCAATCAGTAAATACAAACTTACGCAAAACACATCCAAAACGTCAATCATACAAACACATCTGAAACGCCTTGGCTGCAAACTATGATGTTGCAAGTCAACCGCTCACAGAGAAAGACGCGATTCTAAAATCACTGCTACTGACACTGACAGTTACTCAGTAACGGCACTTGCCTCAGGAGCTAAACTGCCGGTCGTTTTGGACATGTAAACAGAACAAGAGAGGGTGAAAAATAAACATGCATCAACAGCAAAAGTAAATACTTTAAAACTTTATAGAATATTTAAACTTTACTGAATGACTAATTAAACATTAAGTAATTGATGCATAACACTGACAAATTAAAAACCCGAGTTATTGACAAATTTAAAACCGTAGCCATTGACAAACTTAAAACCCGAGTTACCTGGAGTTACTGACAAATATAAAACCCGAGTTACTGACAAATTTAAAACCCGAGTTAATGACAAATTTAAAACTGCAATTATTGACAAATTTAAAACCCAAGGACAAATTTAAAACCCAGTTATTGACAAATTTAAAACGTGAGTTATTGACAAATTTAAAATCCGAGATATTGACGAATTTAAAACCCAGTTACTGACAAATTTAAAACCCGAGTTACTGACAAATTTAAAACCAGAGTTACTGACAAATTTAAAACCAGAGTTACTGATAAATTTAAAACCAGAGTTACTGACAAATTTAAAACCCGAGTTACTGACCAGGGCTTGAAATTCAATTTTTCCTAGGAAGGGTGTCTCCCTACCAACATTTATAAATGGAGAGGATTTGAGCTATTTGGGAGGGAGAAAAAAAATCTAAAACTCGCTGTTATTTTATGTGCTATTTAAAGAATTACATTAACAATACAGACATGACAAAATACCATTGAAGCAATTTAAATTAACAACTCAGAATAATTATGCATAATGTTTTTTTATTTAAAAAAGGAAAAAATTTAAGCTTTTATACAATATATTTTTCAACTTTTAACCAAATGTCACAGATTCTTAACAATAGGGTTGTTAAATGAATTTCTGAATTTAGATTTTATTCGATTTTGAGCCATGAAATCTGTTTCACAAGGTAAACTTGTGATAGACAGCACAAGCTCAACATTTATAACTTTGGAAATTATCAGACATGTACGGATATGCTCTCTTAAAAAAATTTCTGAAAACTTTGCAATATCTGATATGCCTTAATTTTTAACTACTTGCATGGTGATGGAATCAGCAATATCCATTTCTAGATGAAATTTTTGTGATCGCACTTTTTGTAATCCTTTGCCAAAATTCTCGTTTTTTTTTGCGATCTTTTGGGTGAAATTTGCATTTTTTTTTCACGATCCTTTGTCGAAATTCACGTTTTTCCACGATCCTTTGACAAAACTCGCTTTTTTTCGCGATCCTTTCACAAAACTCACATTTTTTTCGATATCCTTTGACGATATTTGCATTTTTTTCGCGATCTTTTGATGAAAATTGCGTTTTTTCGTGAGCTTTTGATGAAATACGTGTTTTTCGCAAGCTTTTGATGAAATTCGCGTTTTTATGGCGATCCTTTGACAAAATTTGTGGTATTTTTCTCAATCCTTTGTCGGAATTTGCGTTTTCCCGCGATATTTTGACAAAACATGTGTTTTTCCAGCGATCCTTTGACGAAATTCATGTTTTTCCGCGATCCTTTGACAAAACTCGCATTTTTTCGCGATCCTTTGACAAAACTCGCATTTTTTCGCGATCCTTTGACAAAACTCGCATTTTTTCGCGATCCTTTGACAAAACTCACATTTTTTTTGATATCCTTTGACGATATTTGCATTTTTTTCGCAATCTTTTGATGAAAATCGCGTTTTTTCGCAAGCTTTTGATGAAATTCGTGTTTTTTTCGTAAGCTTTTGATGAAATACGTGTTTTTTCGCAAGCTTTTGATGAAATTCGCGTTTTTTTTTACGATCCTTTGACAAAATTTGTGGTATTTTTCGTAATCCTTTGTCGAAATTTGCGTTTTCCTGCGATATTTTGACAAAACCTACGTTTTTCCACAATCCTTTGACGAAATGTGTGGTTTTTTGCGATCCTTTGATAAAATTCGTGTTTTTTCATGATCCTGAAATTCATGTTTTTTCAGCAGCATTTGGCTAAATTCGCGTTTTTTTTCAGCAGCGTTTCACTAAATTCATGTTTATTTCACGATCCATTGACGAAATTCACAATCGTCTGACGAGATTAGCTTTTTTCCATGTTCCTTTGCCTAAATTTGCGTTTTTTAGTGATCCTTTGATAAATTTCGCGCTTTTTTCACGATCTGACAAAATTCACGTTTTTTCAGTGATCCTTTGACGAAATTTGCAATATTTTCTGCGAACGATTGACAAAATTGATTTTTTCGGCTATCATTTGTCAAAATTCGAGACATTTTTGTGTTATATTTTTTATGTCCGAAATGGTGCCTGACTTATCATAACTTTCGGAACTGAATGTCTTAAATTTTCGGAAAATTCGGAACAGAATCACCTCTGAATTTGCTCTGAATCGGTCATGGAAAATAAAGCGAAACTTGTCAACCAATCGCGAAAAAAAATTAAATTTGTCTGTCGGTCACGTGAAAATTTCATGAATTTCAACAATCTTTAGCGATAAAAAGAAATTCTCAAAATGTGTTGATCAGACGAGAAAATATCACGAAATTCGGAAGGTGTTATTGTAATTTCAAAATGAAAATTTTTTCGGAAAATCGTGAAATTTTTTGGACGGGAGCCTTCCGCCCACGATATTCTTTTGGATGGGATTTCAAAATTTTGGTCGCGATTCCCGCACTGAAATTCAAGCCCTGCTGACAAATTTAAAACCAGAGTTATTGACAAATTAAAATTCCGAGTTATTGCCAAATTTAAAACTAGTTATTGACAAATTTAAAACCGCAGTTATTGATAAATTTAAAACCCGAGCACAAATTTAAAACCTAGTTATTGACAAATTTAAAACCGGAGTTATTCACATATTTAAAACGTGAGTTATTGACAAATTTAAAATCTGAGTTATTGACAAATTTAAAACCCAAGTTATTGACAAATTTAAAACCCAAGTGATTGACAAATTTAAAACAAAAGTTATTGACAAATTTAATACCTGAATTATCGACAAATTTGAAACCAGGGTTATCGACAAATTAATAACCCAAGTTATTGACAAATTTAAAACCCGAGTTATTGACAAATTTAAAACCTGAGTCTGACAAATTAAAAACCTGAATTACTGACAAATTTATAACCCCAGTTATTCACAAATTTAAAACCCCAGTTAATCACAAATTTAAAACCCCAGTTAATCACAAATTTAAAACCCCAGTTAATCACAAATTTAAAACCCCAGTTAATCACAAATTTAAAACCCCAGTTATTCACAAATTTAGAACCCCACTTATTGAGAAATTTAAAACCCGAGTTCTAGTTATTGACAAATTTAAAACCGCAGGATAATTGACAAATTTAAAACCCAATTATTGACAAATTAAAAACCAGAGTTACTGACAAATTTAAAACCTGAGTTATTGACAAATTTAAAACCAGAGTCAATGACAAATTAAAAACCCGAATTACTGACAAATTTAAAACATGACAAATTTAAAACCCGAGTTAATGACAAATTTAAAACCCGAGTTACTTACAAATTAAAAACCTGAGTTATTGACAAATTAAAAACCAGAATTATCGACAAATGTAAAACTGCAGTTATCTACAAATTTAAAACCGCAATTATCGACAAATTCAAAACCCCAGAGTTATCGACAATTTAAAACACCAGTTATTGACAAATTTAAAACCCCAGTTACTGACAAATTTAAAACCCCAGTTACTGACAAATTTAAAATCCCAGTTATTGACAAATTTAAAACCTCAGTTATTCACAAATTTACAACCGCAGTTATTGACAAATTTAAAACCTGAGGACAAATTTAAATCCCAGTTATTGACCAATTTAAAACCTGAGGACAAATTTAAATCCCAGTTACTGACAAATTTAAAACCGGAGTTACTGACAAATTTAAAACTTGAGTTACTGACAAATTTAAAACCTGAGTTACTGACAAATTTAAAACCTGAGTTACTGACAAATTAAAAACTGGAGTTACAAATTAAAAACCGGAGTTACTGACAAATTAAAAACCAGAATTACTGACAAATTAAAAACCCGAGTTATGGACAACTTAAAAACCCAAGTTATTGACAAATTAAAAACCCAAGTTATTGACAAATTAAAAACCCGAGTTATTGACAAATTAAAAACACAAGTTATTGACAAATTAAAAACACGAGTTACTGATAAATTTAAAACCGGAGTTACTGACAAATTTAAAACCCCAGTTACCGACAAATTCAACCCCAGTTATTGACAAATTTAAAACTGCAGTTCTTCATAAATTTAAAAACCCCAGTTGTTCACAAATTTAGATCCCCAGTTATTGAGAAATTTAAAACCCAAGTTGGAGTTATTGACAAATTTAAAACCTCAGTTATTCACAAATTTAAAACCTCAATTATTGACAAATTTAAAACCTGAGGACAAATTTAAATTCCAGTTATTGACAAATTTAAAACCTGAGGACAAATTTAAATCCCAGTTATTGACAAATTTAAAACCGGAGTTACTGACAAATTTCAAACCTGAGTTACTGACAAATTAAAAACTGGAGTTACTGACAAATTAAAAACCGGAGTTACTGACAAATTTAAAACCAGAGTTACTGACAAATTAAAAACCCGAGTTATGGACAAATTAAAAACCCAAGTTATGGACAAATTAAAAACCCGAGTTATGGACAAATTAAAAACCCGAGTTATGGACAAATTAAAAACCCGAGTTATTGACAAATTAAAAACCCGAGTTATTGACAAATTAAAAACACAAGTTATTGACAAATTAAAAACACGAGTTACTGATAAATTTAAAACCAGAGTTACTGACAAATTAAAAACCCCAGTTACCGACAAATTTAAAATCCCAGTTATTGACAAATTTAAAACCGCAGTTATTCATAAATTTAAATACCCCAGTTATTCACAAATTTAGATCCCCAGTTATTGAGAATTTAAAACCCGAGTTGGAGTTATTGACAAATTTAAAACCAGAGTCATTGACAAATTTAAAACCCAAGTCATTGACAAATTTAAAACCCAAGTCATTGACAAATTTAAAACCCGAGTTCTTGAGAAATTTAAAACCACAGTTAGAAATTTAAAACCCGAGTTATTGACAAATTTGAAACCCGAGTTGTAATTATTGACAAATTTAACACTGCAGTAAATGACAAATTAAAAACCTGAGGACAAATTTAAATCCCAGTTACTGACAAATTTAAAACCTGAGTTACTGACAAATTTAAAACCTGAGTTACTGACAAATTTAAAACCTGAGTTACTGACAAATTTAAAACCTGAGTTAGTGACAAATTTAAAACCTGAGTTAGTGACAAATTTAAAACCAGATTTATTGACAAATACCCGAATTATCGACAAGTTTGAAACCAGAGTCATTGACAAATTAAAAACCCGAGTTATTGACAAATTAAAAACCTGAGTCATTGACAAATTAAAAACCCGAGTCATTGACAAATTAAAAACCCGAGTCATTGACAAATTAAAAACCAGAGTCATTGGCAAATTAAAAACCCGAACTACTGACAAATTTATAATTCCAGTTATTCACAAATTTAAAACCCGAGTTCTAGTTTGACAAATTTAAAACGGCAGGATAATTGACAAATTTAAAACCAGAGTTACAGACAAATTTAAAACCTGAGTTATTGACAAATTTAAAATAAGAGTTATTGACAAATTTAAAACCAGAGTCATTGACAAATTAAAAACCCGAATTCCTGACAAATTAAAAACCTGAGTTATTGACAAATTTAAACCAGAATTATCGACAAATGTAAAACCACAATTATCTACAAATTTAAAACCCCAGTTATCGACAAATTTAAAACCCCAGTTATCGAAAAAATTAAAATCCCAGTTATTGACAAATTTAAAACCCCAGTTATTGACAAATTTAAAACCCCAGTTATTGACAAATTTAAAACCCCAGTTATTGACAAATTTAAAACCCCAGTTATTCACAAATTTAAAACTTCAGTTACTCGCAAATTTAAAACCCTAGTTATTGACAAATTTAAAACCCGAATTGTAATTATTGACAAATTTAAAACCGCAGTTATTGACAAATTTAAAACCTGAGGACAAATTTAAATCCCAGTTATTGACAAATTTTAAACCTGAGGACAAATTTAAATCCCAGTTATTGACAAATTTAAAACCGGAGTTACTGAAAAATTTAAAACCAGAGTTACTGACAAATTAAAAACCCGAGTTATTGACAAATTAAAAACTCGAGTTATTGACAAATTAAAAACCCGAGTTATTGACAAATTAAAAACTCGAGTTATTGACAAATTAAAAACACGAGTTATTGACAAATTAAAAACACGAGTTATTGACAAATTAAAAACACAAGTTACTGATAAATTTAAAACACAAGTTACTAACAAATTTAAAACATGAGTTATTGACAAATTAAAAACCCGAGTAATTGACAAATTTAAAACCCGAGTAATTGACAAATTTAAAATGCCAGTTATTGACAAATTTAAAACCCCAGTTACTGACAAATTTAAAATCCAGTTATTGACAAACTTAAAACCCCAGTTATTGACAAACTTAAAACCCCAGTTATTGACAAACTTAAAACCGCAGTTATTCACAAATTTAGATCCCCAGTTATTGAGAAACTTAAAACCCGACAATTGGAGTTATTGACAAATTTAAAACCAGAGTCACTGACAAATTTAAAACCCAAGTCATTGACAAATTTAAAACTCGAGTTATTGACAAATTTAAAACCCCAGTTACTGACAAATTTAAAACCCCAGTTACTGACAAATTTAAAACCCCAGTTATTGACAAACTTAAAACCGCAGTTATTCACAAATTTAAAAACCCCAGTAATTCACAAATTTTGATCCCCAGTTATTGAGAAATTTAAAACCCGAGTTGGAGTCATTGACAAATTTAAAACCCAAGTCATTGACAAATTTAAAACCCGAGTTACTGACAAATTTAAAACCTGAGTTACTGACAAATTTAAAACCTGAGTTACTAACAAATTTAAAACCCGAGTTACTGACAAATTTAAAACCCGAGTTACTGACAAATTTAAAACCCGAGTTACTGACAAATTTAAAACCTGAGTTATTGACAAACTTAAAGCTAGAGTTATTGACAAATTTAAAATTACAGTTATTGACAAATTTAAAATCAGAGTCATTGACAAATTTAAAACCCGAGTTACTGACAAATTTAAAACCCAAGTCATTGACAAATTTAAAACCCGAGTTACTGACAAATTTAAAACCTGAGTTACTGACAAATTTAAAACCAGAGTTATTGACAATTTTAAAACCACAGTTATTGACAAATTTAAAACCAGAGTTATTGACAAAAACATTTTTAAGATTGTGAATTTTAGCCACTTGCTCCACAGCTGAAGTTGATGAAGCACATTGTCAGTTGCTTCTGATTCGGTAAGTGTTTCTATTTCTGTTAAAACTGCTGTTTGTTTCTGATATTTCGTTTGGTCAAAAAATTACTTATAAGAGAAGTTGGCCATAAGGCTCCTGTCCCTGCCAGCGAAGGAACTCACGAGCTAATGCTAATCCTATGGGGAGGGATTTTTCTAATATCTCGTTTGCATTTCGACATTTTTAAATAATTTTTTTCTGCATTGGATAGCCGAGATTTGTCTTTACATCGCACCTTTTTTACTTTTTCGAGTTTGGTTGCAGATATTTTTTACAATGACACTTTCATTTTCAGAACCAGTTTTGAAAGTGAAAGTAACTTTATAAAAAATATCTGCGACCAAAATTGAAAGCGTAAAAAAGGTGCAATGTAGAGACAGACCTCGGCTATCTAATGCAAAAAAAGTTATTTTAAAATGTCGAAATGCAAACGAGATATTAGATAAATCCCTCCCCATAGGATTAGCATTAGCTCGCGAGTGTCTTCGCTGGCAGGGACAGGAGCCTTAGGGCTGCTAGTCACTCAGCTTCCGAATTCCCCTCAGTGATGTTAAATCTATGGGCGTTTGATGCATTCTTATATTTAAAATATCTCCCCAGGGAATTAATATTTTTAACTTCTTTTTTTCGGTGTTCTCTTCTTAAAGGATATCACTTATTTCTTAGCTGTCAAAATATTTCTAAAATCTATGCTTAATTTAATATTTTATGTTTTAAAAACTGATGAACTGGGAGTAAAATTTTAGCATTTCATATAAAATTAAGCGTAGATTTTAGAAATATTTTGAGAACTAAGAAAAGAAAAGGCATTCTTTAAGAAGAGTACACAGAGAAAAGAAGTTAAAAATATCAATTTCCCAAGGAGATATTTCAAATATACGAACGCATCAAATGCCTATAGACTTAAGGCTCCTGTCCCTGCCGGCGAAGACACTCATGAGCTAATGCTAATCCTATGGGAAGGGATTTATCTTATATCTTGTTTGCATTTCGACATTTTTAAATAATTTTTTTTTTTGCATTGGATAACTGAGGTCCATCTCTACATCGCACCTTTTTTACTTTTTCAATTTTGGCCGCAGACATTTTTTAGAATGAAACTTTCATTTTCAGAACCGGTTTTGAAAGTGAAAGTACCGTAATTTCGGGTAGATAAGCCGTGGCTTAAACGTGTTTAAAAGTTAAATTTTACCTTTTGCGGCTTATCTGCCGGTGCGGCATATACGAAGTAAAAACGATTTTTTCCAGAAAAAAAAATAAATCAGATCATGTAATATTATAGAGTGAAAATCTGAAAAACAATATTAAAAATGTTTCACCGATTAGAAATAACAATCATTTAAAAAAATATCGGGAAGTTCTTTTTTATTTCATTAAAAAAGAAAAAAAAATCTATGCATGGTTTCTTTCTGCATAACGAAACGTATTACTCAAAGATAATGATCTCATTCTGACAACGTTCAACTTTCCACTCCACCACAGAGTTGAATAAACAACTGCAGATGGCTCTTTTCTTTTTCATAAACTAGGGGTTTTGGGGAGTGCTGTAATTTTCTAATAACTTTTTATATTTTAATAAAATTTTGTTACACAGCCTAATTTACTGTTATTGCAACTTGCTGAAAATTTGAACAAAATCGGACAATTAATAATAGAGATTTTTTTTTTTTTTTTCTAATAGCTAAGAAAAAACAGGTTTTGCTTTTCGTTTTTTTTCTTTTAAATTATTTTTTCTGTTTACTTGCAGCTCAATAATTTCTTTTTACTGCACTTACGCAAAGTGAAGTCGCTGACACATTTAAGGAATCCTTTTTCGCAGCGTTTTAATAGAAAAGAAAGTAGATTCTCTTGTTTTGTGCGCATTTGCGAATGTTGTATTTTTTTATTTTCAATAATGAACGCATGTATTTAATTTTTGTTTATTTTAAAACTTTCGTAGAACATTTTATTTTAAATATTTACAGAATATATCAATCGAGTACCAATTAATTTCTGTTAATAGACATTAATGTTTACAGTTAGTAGTGAAGGGATTTAAAAAAAAAATCTCTTTATAAGTCTCTCCCAACTTTTGCCAATAGTTCATGTTGTCAAAATGATTATTTATCATTACTTATTTTCGGAATTTCACGTTGTGTTATTTAATTGATGGATTCGAATAAAAAATTGTGTTATTTGTAATACTAGCGTTATGTTTTATAAGAATTCCATAAAATATATTTCTACTTGCCGATCCAAGGCTGAAATGTGCGATGCAATTGGATAAATTCACAAACCAAAAGTTATTTATTTATTTATTTTCATTATTTGAATTAAATTTAAAATTCTAATTTTTAAAATGGTTTTAAAAAATGCACGAAAATCTTCAATATGGCGTCTATAGTAGTACATACACCACTTTCAATAAGTGCGGCTTATGCGCCGGTGCGGCGTATACGATGGAATTTCAGGGGTTTTTTACCATTTTCGGACGTAGCAGCGTATACGCCAGGGCGGCTTATCTACCTGAAATTACGGTAACTTTATAAAAGATATCTGCGACCAAAATCGAAAAAGTGAAAAAGGTGCAATGTAGAGACAGACCTCGGCTATCCAATACAGAAAAAAAATATTTGAAAATGTCGAAATGCAAATGAGATATTAGAAAAATACCTCCCTATAGGATTTGCATTAGCTCGCGAGTGCCTTCGCCGGCAAGGGCAGGAGCCTTAATATTATCGAGAGGAATTCGGAAGCTGAGTGACTAGCAGCCTTAAAGCATCCGTTGGTCTAGTAGATGGTACAAGAAAAGCATTGGGACTGAAGTATCTCAGCTAGGAAAAAATGACAGTACTTTTTTATTTGTTTTCTGAAATAAATATTGAAAATTTAAAAAACTTGTGCAAAACTAGGTTTTTTTTCAACACATAAATACTACATAATTTCTTACTTTATGTATTTTAGTAAATACTTACTTCTCCCAGCTTCTTGAGACACTTTTTTTAACTCTCTGAGCATTTCGAGGGCTTTCCAGCATTTTCATAAAATTGCTTATAAAACCAACGTTAATTTAAATTTTCTTTTCCTGTTAGTTTCTAATATACACTTCATGCTCCTTTATTTGACACACATATTAAAATACAATTATGTTAAAAATATTTTTGTCCACAACCGATTTAATAAGTTGTTTCAGGAAATCAGAAAAATATGGTCAAACTGCTTAGAGGGTTAAAGGGCTGCTAAGAAAAATTTGCACCTGAGTGGCAAAAACCCTAGGCCTGATAATTTTCAACATTAAGAATTTATAAACTTCAAACCAACACAATAAAATGCTAAAAATAAAATTTTCAAAAACATTAAATTCAAGATTTATGAAACTAAATTTTATTTTCAATTAAAATTACCTGGTTACTTCAAACAAATAAACACACTATTTATCTATGATTGAAAAACTGATTTTCGATTGTGCAGGTAGATTTTTTAAATGCAAGAATCTTGTTACTTATACTTTTCTGTTGTAAAAAGTAAAAAGAGTTTTTTTTTTGTTTTGTTTTTGTATAAATTAAAACAAAAGAAAAATTAAATTAAGAAACTAGCTAGGCTTCCATAATTTTATACTTTGAATGCAAATTTCTCTTTTTTTTTTTTTTTTTTTTCCAACAGAAATCCGTGCCTAAATAATATTTTTAAATAAAAGTTAAGTACAGAATCGCCTTTAGATTTTAGCTCATTTTGAAAATCTTAAACATACCCTGTGTATAAACATAAAGGAAACTAAAATGATCACACTTATATTCATATCAATGTCAGCTAATTTATTCAAATTTTCTTGAAATCACTCAGTTTTTCAAAATATTAATAGTCATTTGTAAAATTTCATGTTGCTATTCCATATCTTATCGAAAAAGACTGAAAAGAAATTAAAAAATAGCTTTTCTAAGAAAAGTGGTCCTAAATATAGTCAAAGACAGTTAACTGACAATCATTATTAGCACTTCAGAAAGTTAGCCTTAGTTCTAATAATATGTGACAGTTTTGATTTCATCGAAACAACTATTAAAGTTCAAACATTAAAACAAAGCTAATTCATTGAAAATACTAAAAAAAAAGCATGAACACGAAACAAACAATGAAATATTTAAAAAAATTAATGAATCTGCCATTAAATCATCTAAAGCTCCAGAGGGGAATTCAAACTAAGCTGACTGATTGTCAAGCTCAGGAAAACATTTTAGAATATTAAGATATTAAATTAAGCCAACAATGAAATGTTAGTTTATTCTGCTTTAAGCAAATTTAAGACTTTTTTTTTTTTTAATCCCACATTAGAGTGACTATTTAATAACAAAAATGCAAGTTACAATTAAAACAAATGATTACGGAAATTATTATATAAGACCGGAAGAAATTACGAAACAAAATGCCCACAAATTACAAATCTTGCATATCCTGCAAAGTTATACTAAAGCTACAATAAACAATGTATAAATATATCAAGACTTACTCAATATTATGCTGAAAATTTAACCATCCTATATTTACCCCAAACAGCAAATTAAATACCCTCTCTTTGACATATCATGAAATAAAAAAACTTTAGATATATCAAAGCACAGCTTAAAATTACCAACACTGCATATATAATGGCTAAAGTTTGAAAATACATTATATTAATAACTAGGATGGTAGATTTTGTGAACTAGCTCATATTATATTAATAACTTGTAAAAAAAAAAATTGCAGAAAAACATCATTACTAAATTATAATTCGAATTCCTTAAGAATCTTGCACATTATAAACTCACACAAAATCAAAGTCTCGAAAATTAACATTCTACTAACACTGATTCAATCAAATAACTCATTTAATATTTTCTTATGAAATTTTAATTAAACAGATATATTTTACAATAAATGCTTGTACTTTTAGTCTACTTTAATCTTTTTAATCGCTATTTATCTAATTATACATGAAATGTCAATATAATGGAATAGTATATTAGCATCACTCTTACACTAATCACAGTGTACTCATTTGTAATTGATCATTTCAGCAAATTTAAAAATAAATATTTTTTACAGATTAAAAGGCATATTTCAACTTATTTTGATTCACCAATAAATTACTCATAGTAATTATACAGGATTTAACACATCATTACAGAGAACTGCGTATAACATCTTCAATATTTACCTGCATTATCCGATGAAGCGTTTTCCGAGAGCTTTGGTCGTTTATTCGGCGGTCCTTGCACAAGTTGATCAGCCATGGTGGCTTAAAAATTTGAAAAAGTACAAATATAAACAATGTTTAGTTGAAGTTAAATCACAAACACGGTCCTGAATGTCTTAAGTTAGGTGATCATTCAGAGAATCAAGGCTGTTTCTTGGCCATAATCTGCAGGTAGAGTTAATGCGTCGAAAGGGTTTCTCTAAAACCTCCATCACGTCATGTAACATGACTGATCATATTTATACTGTTTATATAAATAAAAATAAATCTACATGGCTGGTCTATTTTCAATATTTAACGAAGACAATAATGGAAAAATGTAACTATCCTCTCACACAGATATTATAAACTAGAGATGGGCGATTACGATAAAATGACACTGTTCAAAATAATCGATTACTTAATTTTCGTTGATCGATAAATAAAAATTCATCGAACATCACCCAAAATTTTAGTATTTATGTACTTAAATTGTATTTTAAATTGCAGAAAATATATTCAATGACGATTCCTTTAAATTCATAAACCAAATTTATTTCCACGATGAGCAAAATAAAATAATTTATCCAGATTAAACTGATTTATAGAGGGCGTGAGTTACGTATAAGTATTCTGAAAACTATCCTTTCTGGAAGTTCTAGAAATTCAAATTCATATAACTTAACGCTACTATTTAAAATATTAATTATTAATTTCATATAATGTTTAAAATTATTTTTAAAATGATAATGTCAAAGCTCTAATAAGTATATTCCGACACAGAGAAACCACAACTTTTATCACCAGATGACAAACTGGAATCGGGAATAAATCTGAGTTTCGTTTAATTTTCATCTTTAAAACAGTATCGCCCAGTTCTGGACGTGGGTTTGCCAAGTTTTGGAGTTTGCCAAGTGGGTTTGCCAATCACGACTGTCTAAGCATTCAAGTCGACAAGGGTGAAAGTAAGCAGTCGAGATATGAGAGCGGCGACATACAATGCTCAGACTGTGCTTAAACCTTAAACAGAAGCAATTGTCTAAACTATTGCAAACGTAGGCATTTTCTTGGCATTTGTAGGCAGAACTTGGCGATACTTGACTGGGCAAGTTCGATTATACCAGGAAGACAAGTTAAAAAACATTAGTTTGGTGCTGCCAATGGTTGGCTTCCCAAGACGCCTTCGCGATTCGGTTTTGTCCAAAATCATCTCAACCAATCAAATCTTATACCCCGTATGTCACTTCTCTCATAACTGGGCTCAAGGCAAGGGCATGTTTACAAACAAACACTTCCATCAACCAATCTACCAACTACATTTTTGTCATGACGATCATTGCAGGAATAGTCTTGGCAACGTAGGCCAATCATATCAGACACCTGTTCCACGTAAACCAATCAAATTTCCCTAGCTCATGTGTACAGGTAGGAGTCATAATGAATGAATAGGTTTTTCTTGCTGACCAACAGTAATTCAATCAACAGTGACGTCAGCTGCCCTTTCCTTATAGTCAAGAGCCGACAGCACAAAAACCTATGTTATCAAGCACAAGAAAAAAACCTTTATTTTATGGAAGAGTAGAAGTGGGGAATCTAATGATCCATGTCTGCCAGAAGTGAAGTGGTGCATAAGACAAAAATTAATACCACCAGTGGTTGACTCGTAGGTTTATCATTGTGTTTGTCCTACAAACAAAGGTATGAAAACATGGATGACTGGGAGCAGGAAAACACAATAATAAACCTAAGAGTCAACCACTGGTGGTATTAATTTTTGGCTTATGCACCACTTCACTTCCGGTAGACATGGATCATTAGATTCCCCTACTTCTACTCTTCCCTATAAAAAAGGTTTTTTTCTTGTGCCTGATAACATAGTTTTTTGTGCTGTCGGCTCTTGGACTAATAGTGAGAGTACAGCGACCTGTCTCTTTCGTTGATTGCGAATAAAGCCCAGTTTACCCACAACCGACCGGACTCGAGGGTCGAGTCGGGTTGACGCTTTATTTTTTGTTACGGGTCGGGTTGACGTCTACTTTTTTGCTGCGAATCGGGTTGACTAATTGTTTCGGGTTGAGTTTTGACTCTTGTGGGTCGGGTGCAGGATGACCCGATTTTTCAAAATAATGTCCAACATATTTTGTCAAGTTAAAAATTTATATATAATACTACCTCACGGGTCAGGTTGACGTCTACTTTTTTTGCTGCGGATCGGATTGACTCATTGTTTCGGGTTCGGGTTGAGTTTTACTCTAGCATGTCCTGTCCGGGTTGACCCGATTTTTCAAAAGAATGTCCAAGATATTTTTTCAGGTAAAAAATCTTCATACAATAAGACCATCATAAAAGACACTCCGGAAAAGTAGACACCTATTTAGCAAATGTATTCCGATACACAAAAAAAAAAAATGGTTTTTAAAGTAAAGAAAGAATAAGCTATGACCACATTTCTTATATACATTTTATTTCTCATGCAGTAAATTATTCATATTCAAACACGCATTTATTTTCATTTGAAACATAATTTTGCTCAAACGTTTTGTGAATATCTCAACAATCGGTTTGCGAAAAACTTAAATATGACCCGAAAGAAATATTCTGGGTTAAACCCGACCCAAAGAAAGAAAATGACAGTCATCCCGACCCGAAAAAAGAAAATTAAGGACAACCCGGCCCAATGCAGGACTCTATTCAACGAGAGGTGTCCGCTAATTGAAGGTTTTACTACATTGGAATTTTAAAGAATGCAGATTTGACCCTTATTTTTCTATATAAAACATTAAATTGGTATAGAGGTACAATTATACTTTCCATAACTGCATTAAAACATTATTTACTTTCCTTCTATTTCGGGTTCGAGTCGCGTTGCGGGTCGCCGAAAATTATTTTTGTGGGTTCAGGTCGGGTTACGAACGAAGGAAAAAAAATTGGCGGGTGCGGGTTGACTTGAGATATAATTTTTGGATTCGGGTTGGGTATAACACGCCCCGAGCAGCAT
This sequence comes from Maratus speciosus, assembly GCA_963932465.1. Classification (NCBI taxonomy): domain Eukaryota; kingdom Metazoa; phylum Arthropoda; class Arachnida; order Araneae; family Salticidae; genus Maratus; species Maratus speciosus. The sequence continues at coordinate 344,895,583 of OZ010799.1, read as the reverse complement.
TCCCGATTATGCTTTGTCGTTGTCCAATATGACAATTGCTTTCGAAAATAAATATTCACAGATACGTAGCAGCTGTTTACTCGGAGCTAACCAATGAAACTTCAAAATGTATAAACGCACCATACGGTGCAAAGAAATGAATACAAAAAATAAAAATCTCTTTTTTTTTTGGTAAATTTGCTGTTTCAGATCGGGAGCCTCAACTTTAGCTGCGCAAACACATTTTTATTTTGATCTCGCATTATATACATACTATAAAATAATTTTACAATCCTCAGCTTCTTTTCTTTTAATATTTTGTAGATTTATAAGCTTTATAAGATTTTCTGCTGATTTAAATAATAAAGAAAAAAAAGCTAAATTAAAGAATTGTTATGTTAAACATGATTTCACACTGTGAAGTTCTTTGACTGTTATAAACTTTTAAGCTAAAAAATAATTTTCTTCAGGATATTGGGGTAATACCCCGTTGACTTTTGTGCTTCCAGTTTAGAATATTTTTGCTACTTCTGGATTCTAGTACATCTATGAGTGCGTTTTACAATGTGATTTTATTAGATAAACATCGCCTTATCCCATCTTAAAAACGATATTTACATACCACTCGCAAAACATCGTATCTATTGCAGAAGAGAAATCTCGTGTAAGAAATATGCCCAGATGTGGCAATGCATTCGAATTCCCTAGTATTTTTCGGTATATAATTTATAAGCTTTTGTCGGGTTTCCTCTAAGTCCACACAACTTTGAAGAAATCCTTTACTATTTATATGCTGCCACCACCGATATGATTACGTGATATCGTCACGCTATGAGAGGATTGTTGAAAAGAAAACCAACTCTTTCAATTAAACTGAACTAACAATTTATTTACACATTATTTACAGATAACAAGACACTATTTGCAATTAAGAACTCGGATATAGGAGATCCGGTCCAACATTAAATTAAATACAGTTAATACTTGCTGTGTACTGTTAAACTATAAGGAAAGGGCAGCTGACGTCACTGTTGGTTGAATTACCGTTGGTTCAGCAAGAAAACCTGTCCGTTCTTTATGACTCCTACCTGTACGCATGAGCTAGGGAAATTTGATTGGTCTACGTTTAACTCGTCTCTGATATGATTGGCCTACGTCGCCAAGACTATTCCTGCAATGATGTTTATGACAAAAATGTAGTTGGTAGATTCGTTGACGGAAGTGTTTGTTTGTAAACATGCCCTTTCCTTATTTTATATTCCTCTCACCCTACGCTAGTTAAATTAGATTTATCGGAGATAGCTATTAATCTCCCAACACATTAGCTCTAAATTCCCTAATATTTTTCGGTATATAATTTACTAGCAAACTCCGCGGCTTTACTCGCGTAATATTTGAAATATGTCAAGTGATATTTTTATGTCTAATTTTTATTAAAAGGTACTAACTAAATTTTTATTTTATTAAAATGTAATATTTTATTTTATTAAAAGGTACTTATTACTTTTAGGAATAATTTTAAAAAAATACAATTTAAAACACAGTTTGATTAAATATCATTGTTACACTGCATAAGGCAGAAATGAGACTTAAATTAATAAAACGAAATAAAAATTAATAAATAATAATTTAGAAAATATTTTGAAACTTTTATGCTCAATTAATACGCTCATTTCAGTATTCATTTGAAGTTTTGAATTTTTTAGAAACCATCTTCTTACATCTTAAAATTAACCATCATGTCAAATTCCAAGTCCTACCACCTCTCTCAACATAAAGGGCTATGTTGAAATAGGAACTGTCACCATTAATTTGCTAACATTAATTTTGAAATTGGTTAGTTATTTCCTAATATTCCACAGAAACGTAATTTAGAAAGCTTTTAAAGGCCTTTTTTAGAGCGTTTGTTGTTCCTGTGAATCCCAGGTGGTAGAATCATCGGCATAAAATATAGACCCCTTGCATTGACGTCACGTTGCTATTAGCAACGACTGATACTATAGCTTCTGGAGCACACACGTGGAGCACAGAACTCCCCGTTTGCCGTTAAAAGCACGTGTTATCTTTCTCTTTAATTTAGAGCTTCCTTATTTTAATTATTATAGTGCAAATAAGTCTAAAAAATCAAATGGAGAGCACCAAATTCGCCTTATATTTGGGCGCCATAGGAAGTAGGGCTCCTATAACAGGAGCCTTATAGGAGCCTTAATAGGAAGCGATTTCAGACATGTGACGTCATGTGCAACCCGTCTATAGCCTGTGTAGGATCAGAGACTGTTACCATTGATTTACAACTATTACTTTTATATTTGGTTTATATTTCCTGAAATAGCGTAGAAATCGTAATTTAGGACTTTTTTAGAATGCTTTTCGCACCTCCCCTTCACTTCATCCCTTTTTAATTCGAATTTATTTTCGACAGTCCTTCGAGGGCATTTATATTTTATAAGTAACTATCATGCCATATTTAAAGTTTCTAGCCTTTTCAGTATCACAGAATCGCAATTTAGAAAGTTTTTAGCTACTGCAACCCTCTGGTGGTAGTGGCACAGACATAAAATATAGCTTATGTTTGAGCAGGTTCTATCACCAACAATTTGTTATCATTATTTTTTTAATCGGTTTGGTATTTGAAAAGATTACATAAAAATTGTAATTTATAACGCTTTTCGCTCACTTCATCTTTTTAAATTTGAAATTTTCTTTCGACAGTTCATAGAAAGCAGTTGCATCTTGTAAGTAAATAACATGCCATACTTCAAAGTGTTAGACCCTTCAGTTATGCAAAAAACGCAAATTAGAACGTTTTGCTTTTTCAACCCTCAGATGGTAGTGACAGCAACATAAAATATAACCTATGTTATAGCAGGGACTGTCACCATTGATTTGCAACCAGTACTTTTGAAATAGCTTTGGAATTTCCTGAGATTGAGTAGAAATCGCAATTTAGAACGTTTTTAGAACGCTTTTCGCGCATTTTCACCCCTTTTTAAATTTCCAATTTTTTCGAAACTGTTCTTAAAGATCATTTATATGTAATACATATGTACCTTGCCTAATTTTAAGTTGCTAGCCCCTACCAATCACAGAAATCGAAATTTGGAACGCTTTTTTGCTCCTGCAACGTCTAGGTGATAGTGATACCGACTTAAAACAGCGTCTATGTTAGAGCAGAGGCTGTCAGCATCAATTTCTTAACATTACTTTTGAAATCAGTTTGATTCTTTCTGAGATATTGGTGACAAATCGGCATTTAGAACGTTTTTAGAACGCTTTTCGCTCATTTTGCTCCTGCATCTCCTCTGGGTTAGTGGAAACATATATAAAATATAGCCTATCTTGGAGCAAGATCTGTCACCATCATTTTAACACCATTATATTTGAAATCGGTTCAGTATTTCCTGAGATTGCATAGAAATTGCAATTTAGAACGTTTTTTACAACGCTTTTTGCGCATTTTGACCCCCCCCCCCTTTTAAATTTCGATTTTTTTAGGAAATGTCCTTAGAGATCATTGATATCTTATAACTAACTACCATTCTAAATTTCACGATTCAAGGCCCTTCCGTCACGCAAAAACCGCAATTTAGAACGTTTTTCTCCTGCAGCCCCTTTGGGGTAGTGGCACCGACATAAAACATAGCCTATGTTGGAGCAAGGATTTTCACCATCATTTTGACGCCATTATTTTTTAAATTGGTTTGGTATTTCCTGAGATTGTGTAGAAACTACCATTTAGAACGTTTTTTAGAACGCTTTTCGCGCATTTTCACCCCTTTAAAATTTCGAATTGTTTAAGAACTGTTCTTAGAAATCCTTTATATCTAATAAGTAGCTGATACTTCAAATTTCATATTTCTAGGCCCATCAGTAACACATAAATCGCATTTTTAGAAAGTTTTTTGCTCCTACACCCCTTTGGGGTAGTGGCACCGACATAAAACATAGCCTATCTTGGAGCAAACGTTATCACTATCATTTTGACACCAATATTTTTTAAATCGGTTTGGTATTTCCTGAGATTATGTAGAAACTACCATTTAGAACGTTTTTTAGAACGCTTTTTGTGCATTTTCACCCCTTTTAAGTTTCGAATTGTTTAAGAACTGTTCTTAGACACCATTTATATCTTATAAGTAACTAATATTCCAAATTTCATATTTCTAGGTCCTTCAGTAACGCAAAAATCGCATTTTTAGAACGTTTTTTGCTCCTGCACCCCCTTTGGGGTAGTGGCACCGACATAAAATATAGCCTATGTTCTAAGTTGGACTAACACCATCATTTTGATACCATTACTTTTGAAATCGGTTCGGTATTTCCTGAGAGTATGTAGAAACTACCATTTAGAACGTTTTTTAGAACGCTTTTTGTGCATTTTCACCCCTTTTAAATTTCGAAATGTTTAAGAACTGTTCTTAGACACCATTTATATCTTATAAGTAACTAATATTCCAAATTTCATATTTCTAAGCCCTTCAGTAACGCAAAAATCGCATTTTTAGAACGTTTTTTGCTCCTGCACCCCTTTGGGGTAGTGGCACCGACATAAGATATAGCCTATGTTCTAACTTGGGCGAACACCATCATTTTGATACCATTACTTTTGGAATCGGTTCGGTAGTTCCTGAGCTTATCTCCGACAAATAAACAATTTTTTCCTCTTTATAATATGAGTATAGATAGATAGATATACCGGGTGTTCCAAAAAGGACTGACTGATTGTAAAATTCAATAACTTCCAAACGGTGACAGATATTAAAAAAATTCTTGCAGGAGGGTTATGCATAAAGTCAAAAGTTTTATTACAGTGATTTTCGATTTTAGTTCGAACTACAAACAATAGATGGCGCTGTAAGCAATAGTCGCTAAATACAGGCTCGATTTTTGGTCCTTTCTGTTGTTCCATGCAGAAAAAGGAGATGGAAATATATTATCCGGGCCACGAAGTACCAAAAATCGAGCCTGAATTTAGCCTCTGTTGATCGCAGCGCCATCTATTGTTTGTAATTCGAACTAAAATCGAAAATCACTGTAAAAAAACTTTTGACTTTATGCATAACCCTCCTGCAAGAATTTTTTTAATATCTGTCACCGTTTGGAAGTTATTGAATTTTAAAATCAGTCAGTCCTTTTTGGGACACCCGGTAGATAAGCTTTTGTCGGGTTTCCTCTTAGTCCACACAACTTTGAAGAAATCCTTTACTATTTATATGCTGCCACCACCGATATGATTACGTGATATCGGTCACGGTATGAGAGGATTCTCTCTATTCTAAAAAAAAGTAACTACCGCTGTCACCGCCGCCGCCGCCGCCGGTTTTGAATTTTTTGTGACCGGAGGTATTTCTTCGTTAATATTAAGCAAAATATTGCATACAAAAATATGAAAATCGGTGGAATTATAGAGAAATGTTTGATAAGCACGCTGATGCAGACAGTTTTCAAATCGAAGAAATATTTAAAGAGATATTTAATGCTAAAGTTGGACAAAATCGTTCCATTAAAAAAGTTTTATAGGAGCAAAAACTGTACATCGGAATTTAATCCTTTTTATATCATTTTATGCGTCAGAATTTCCCGGTGTGCAGACTTCACTCAGTTTATTAATTTGACTCATATTTTGAGGTTTTATTTCTAATTTAAATTCAAATTTTTAGCATTTCGAGAGATATTATTTTACACATTTTAGAAAATTGTATTAATTTAAACTGTTGCCAACTGTATAAACAACGTTAGCAATAATATTTGCTTCAAATTAAAAATTTATTTTACACGTGACTATTATAAACAAGAAAATATAAAAAGCAGGAACTCATTGAAAAGTATCATAAAAACTATATTACACGTGAATTTTAAAAGTGAAAGAATGTTGTAAAATAATAAATTCATTAACATGCGTTAGAAGTCTTAAATAGGAGAAATTACGTCACATTTACGTCACATTACACATTACGTAAAATAAACACAAAATAATATTGCAAACAGTTTAAATTTAAAAATTGCGCGAGACATTTATGTAATATTTTAAGATGATATTTTCAACTATTTTTATTAGGCTAGCTCAAATAATATTTCATTTCTAACATAATTATTGTCACGTGAATAGTAAAAGGAGAAAGGAAAGTTTAGTGAAAATTACGTCAGATTAAAAACGATACATTTAAAGTGTCATTAAAAAAAAACCTTTCTTTTCGCTTTGTTAAAAAATACCGGGAGGCAAAGACTCTGTTTACTTAATTCATTTTATATTAGCTTATTTTGAAATGTCAACAGATTTTATTTAATTAAAGACGGAAACAGCCATTGTATCATTTAACAGCCGCTGAGTTGGCTTTAAAATTCCCCAATCAAAGAGAAATGAATAGAAACCCGTTTATAGGGAGATCGCCACTGTTTTTAAACTTATAATTCAATCTTCCGAAATATTTTTTAAGCCGATCAAATTAGCGTGCTTTTAGAGTCTGCGGTGTCTGAACGGGGGTTGACGAGCGTAGCTCGTAGGGGGCAGCGCCCCCTAGTGTTGAAAAGAAAACCAACTCTTTCAATTAAACTGAACTAACAATTTATTTACACATTATTTACAGATAACAAGACACTATTTGCAATTAAGAACTCGGATATAGGAGATCCGGTCCAACATTAAATTAAATACAGTAAATACTTGCTGTGTACTGTTAAACTACTTTATATTCCTCTCACACTGCGCTAATTAAATTAGATTTATCGAAGATAGCTATTAATCTCCCAACACATTAGCTCTAAATTCCCTAGAATTTTCCGGTATATAATTTATAAGCTTTTGTCGGGTTTCCTCTAAGTCCACACAACTTTGAAGAAATCCTTTACTATTTATATGCTGCTACCACCGATATGATTACATGATATCGGTCACGCTATGAGAGGATTCTCTCTATTCTAAAAAAAAGTAACTACCGCTGTCACCGCCGCCGCCGCCGGTTTTGAATTTTTTGTGACCGGGGGTCTTTCTTCGTTAATATTAAAAAAAACTGTTACATACAAAAATATGAAAATCGGTAGTATTATAGAAAAATGTTTGATAAACACGCTGATGCAGACAGTTTTCAAATCGAAGAATTATTTTAAGAGATATTTAATGCCAAAGTTGGACAAAATCGTTCCATTAAAAAAGTTTTATAGGAGCAAAAACTGTACATAGGAATTTAATCATTTTTAGATCATTTTATGCGTCAGAATTTCCCGGTGTGCAGATTGCAGTTAGTTTTTTAATTTGAATAATTTTTCGACGTTTTATTTCTATTTTAAATTCAAATTTTCAGCATTTCGAGAGATATTTTTTACAAATTTTAGAAAACTAGGGGGCTCGGCCCCCTACGAGCTACGCTCGCCAACCCCCGTCCAGACACCGCAGACTCTAAATGCACGCTAATTTGATCGCCTTTAAAAAGATTTCGAAAGATTGAATTATAATTTAAAAAACAGTGGTGATCTCCCTATAAACGAATTTCTATTCATTTCTCTTTGATTGGGGAATTTTAACGCCAAATCCGCTGCGGTACTACTTGATTATCCCGTCGACCCATTTCGCCAAATTATATAAATCGCCAAACCACTCGCCAAATTATACAAATTGACATAATTTTTATTTTAAATAACGAAAGAACAAATAAATTCGTACAACATTAATAAAAATACAAATAAAACGTCGAAATAAAAATAACTTGATGACGTAGACACGTGTAACAACATTTCAAAATAAGCTAATATAAAAGGAATTTAAGTAAACAGAGTCTTTGTCTCCTGGTATTTTTTAACAAAGCGAAAAGAAAGTTCTTTTAAATGAGACATTTTAAATTAATCGTTTTTAATCTGACGTAATTTTTACCAAGCTATACTTTCTCTTTTAAATAATCGCGTGAAAGTACTTTTGTTAGCAATGAAATATTATTTGCGCTTTCCTAACAAAAATAGTTGAAAATATCCTCTCAAAATATTAAATAAATGTCTAGCGCAATTTCTAAATTTAAACTTTTTTGCAATATTATTTTGCGTTCATTTTATGTAATAACTATAATGTGACGTAAATATGACGTAATTTCTCCTAAGACTTCTAACGCATGTTAATGAATTTATTATTTTGCAATATCCTTTCTCTTTTAAAATTCACGTGTATACTTTTTATGACGTAATTTTTAATAAGTTCCTGCTTTTTATACATAATTATTTAATTCTAATTTGAAAGTTTTTTTCCTGTTTATAATAGTCACGTGTAAATAAATTTTTAATTTGAAGCAAACATTATTGCTTGCGCTTTTTATACAGTTGGCAACAGTTTAAATTAGTACAATTTTCTGAAATCCGTAAAAAATATCTCCAAAAATGTGGAAAATTTGAATTTAAAATAGAAATAAAACCTGAAAAAATGAGTCAAAATAAAAAAATTAATGCAATCTGCACTCCGGCAAATTCTAACGCATAAAATGATCTAAAAATGATTACACTGCCATGTATAGTTTTTGCTGCTATAAAACTTTTTTAGTGGAACGATTTTGTTCAACTTTAGCATTAAATATCTCTTAAAATAATTCTTCGATTTGAAAACTGTCTGCATCAGCATGTTTATCAAATATTTCTGTATAAAACCACTGATTTTCATATTTTTGTATGCATTATTTTTCTTAATATTAACGAAGAAAGACCTCCGGTCACAAAAAATTCAAAACCGGCGGCGGCGGTGACAGCGGTAGTTACTTTTTTTTAGAATAGAGAGATTGTATTAATTTAAACTGTTGCCAACTGTATAAAAAGCGCAACCAATAATGTTTGCTTCAAATTAAAAATTTATTTTACACGTGACTATTATAAACAAAAAATATAAAAAGCAGGAACTCATTGAAAATTACGTCATAAAAACTATAGTTACACGTGAATTTTAAATGAGAAAGAATATTGTAAAATAATAAATTCAGTAACATGCGTTAGAAGTCCTAAATAGGAGAATTTACGTCATATTACACTTATTACGTAAAATGAACAAAAAATAATATTGCAAAACAGTTTTAATTTAAAAATTGCGCGAGACATTTACTTGACATTTTAAGATGATCATAATATTTCATTTCTAACAAAAGTATTTTGATGTGAATATTAAAAAGAGAAAGAAAAGTTTGGTGAAAATTACGTCAGATTATAATTGTCAGATTCAAATTATAATTCAATCTTCCGAAATCTTTTTAAAGGCGGTCAAATTAGCGTGCTGTTAGAGTCTGCGATGTCTGAACGGGGGTTGACGAGCGTAGCTCGTAGGGGGCAGAGCCCCCTAGTGTTGAAAAGAAAACCAACTCTTTCAATTAAACTGAACTAACAATTTATTTACACATTATTTACAGATAACAAGACACTATTTGCAATTAAGAACTCGGATATAGGAGATCCGGTCCAACATAAATTAAATACAGTAAATACTTGCTGTGTACTGTTAAACTACTTTATATTCCTCTCACACTGCGCTAATTAAATTAGATTTATCGAAGATAGCTATTAATCTCCCAACACATTAGATCTAAATTCCCTAGAATTTTCCGATATATAATTTATAAGCTTTTGTGGGGTTTCCTCTAAGTCCACACAACTTTGAAGAAATCCTTTACTATTTATATGCTTCCACCACCGATATGATTACGTGATATCGGTCACGCTATGAGAGGATTGTTGAAAAGAAAACCAACTCTTTCAATTAAACTGAACTAACAATTTATTTACACATTACTTACAGATAACAAGACACTATTTGCAATTAGGAACTCGGATATAGGAGATCCGGTCCAACATTAAATTAAATACAATAAATACTTGCTGTGTACTGTTAAACTACTTTGTATTCCTCTCACACTACGCTAATTAAATTAGATTTATCGGAGATAGCTATTAATCTCCCAACACATTAGCTCTATATTCCAAGAGCTTCACCGCCTAATCACGCTCTATCCAAGAGCTACTCTCGAACAACTCACACCTTGAGTTCCAGGCATCAACTGTGCTCTGCCAGAAAGTGACCACCCACTTTCAGCTATACGCCTTAACTGATCTCCCTCAGCTATATCACTCTTCTCCCAAAAACATAAACGGGGTTTCCCTTCTGCCATCAAGGCCCCCTTCTTTTCCTCCAATCCATCGAACCTGCCCCTGTCACCTTCCGTGGCGTCCGTTATTTCGTTATCTGGTGAAATCACTTTTGTCTGCCTTATCTCAGGTATGCATTTGAATGGCAGGGACCCCACTCTATTCATAAACTGCATACTTTCACCTACTCTGTATAACTCATTAGCTCGGATTAAATTTCAGATAAGAAAAAAGTGTTACTTTAAAATTCCCAGTACACAGACAATATACAAGCAAGAAAATAATATATAACCATAGTTCTAATAGTATATGTTCCTCAGAACCTGACAGCTTTCATACACATAGCTCGTATATTGAAGATTAATTCGGCTTGAAACGCATAACACAACTGAAACGCGTTTCTCAAAATTACTGACCATGGAATGCAATGTATATATATATATATATATATATATATATATATATATATATATATATATATATATAACACATTATGTATAAAATGTATTCGGCAGACCCAGATTAAACAACAAAACATCAAAGAAATATCAACAGATACAACCTGAACAAGAAAAACAAAACAAAAAAGCTGCGGCCTCATCGGCAGTGGGTATCTTATAAAAGCGCAGCAATGTTTCAGACTAAATACTATACACAACAAACTATTGCAGTAGTGGTATATAATTTGTGTGGTTATTTGCACCTGTAGTGTTTATCGGATGGATTTTATTTTTATTTTATTTTTAACCCTTTTTTTTAGCTTACACACACACATATATATATATATATACACACAGAGTGTCCGGTCTCAACGGTGTCCAATGGCTAATTCCTAAACCGTTAGTCATAGACATATAGTTCCAATTACAAAAATGTTTTATATCAGGTAAAGAAATATTTTAAAATCAATTTAGGTCAATAAAAACATTTCTTAAAAAATTACGAAATTTAAATTTTTATACGGTCCCCCGGTCCTATAAGTTATATTTAGTAAAATTTTCCTATTACACTGACAAGTAAGACAAAAAAAGTCTCAGTCATATAACACTAAAATTGAGGGAGTTATGAAACTTTAAAAATGCATGACTTATGCCACTTTTCTGCTCTGAAAACAAATGAGTTCGACTTGGGTTTGAGGGGTCACATACCAAGTGCTTAAAGTATTCGAAGATCTTATTTCATGTGTATCTGCGCTTTGAAAAAAATCGTACAAGTATTACGATTAAGTTAACATTTATTAAGTTTCAGATTGGCTAAAATAACATATGTTTTATTTTGTCAGGATTTGAGACTGTTTCTTTTATGATTTCTTTTAACAAAAATTATGTTATTTTTATAAGTTTTTATGTTACTTCAACGATCTTATGTATGTTTTTCCAGTTCAAAATTTGTACTCGAACTTTAACTCTCTTTTAAATATTCGATCAAGATTACATTTTACACACTGGCGCAAATCCAATAACGATCTAATATTATTATGATTTTCGGTGGTTACCATTTATGCTTATTTTACAGGAAAACACAAAATATTTCGGATAGATTACCGCCAAGAAGTTTAAAAAAAAGTTTTAGATTAGATAATACAAGACTGCGATTGTTGGTTTTGTTAACTTTTGATAATTGATTCATACGTACTTTTTAGCACTGAATCTGAAAATGACCTTCATTTTTAACCATCACGTTAGAATTGTTTTGCAAATCGTAAATGTGTAAGTTAAAATATAGCGAAAATCTCATACTATAAAACATATGTAAAACTTTTTTTTGTTTTATTTTATTTTATTCAATAATTTATTCGATATTTTTGCTTATCCTGGGATTCTTACAGCTAAATAGCTGAGTGGTCCGATGAGATGAAAGAGGAGATTCAATTTTAACTTTGAAATTTGCGAAAAATACTGATGTGATGGTTAAAAATGAAGGTCAATTTCTGATTCAGCGGTACAGAATACATAAGAATCAATTATCAAAAGCTAAAAAACATGACATAACCCAATTTTTGCAGGCTAGTGTAATGTAATAATATTTTAAAATACGTATCATTTTGTAAAGAATTGAGGCTGTTAATTTAGCATAATTTTATTTAAGATTTCAAATTTATATTGCAATGTTAATTTTACTCTCAACCATTTTTTAATACATCTGTCGAAATTATATTTCGACTAAATTTGTGAATGACCCCCAATTTGCAGCAAAAAATATGCTCCAACTTTAAACAGCTATCACTTGGTCAATTTTAATCGCAGAATAACGGGACTTTTTGTGTATTATTTTTCAGTGTAAAAGGAAAATTTTACTAAATATAACTTATAGGACCGGGGGACCATATAAAAATTTAAATTTCGTAATTTTTTTTAAGAAATGTTTTTATTGACCTAAATCGCTTTTAAAATATTTCTTTACCTGATGTTAAACATTTTTGTAATTGGAACTATATGTCTATGACTAGCGGTTTAGGAATTAGGCATTGGACACCGTTGAGACCGGACACCTACCAAGACCAAATCTTGTTCTACGTGCAGCGGTCTTTTCTGAACACCGTCGATACACAAACTTCTTTCTTTATTATTACAGATTAGCTGATCCGCCCGGCATTGCCTGGGTCCGTGATAATATTCTTAAATGAACCGTAAATTTGTACGACTTGATATCTTTAACTCGATTTTGTCTGAAATACGTACCCGCTCACTGTGTGAAAATGGGGGAGAAGCTGCTAATTGTTGAGATGTAAAATTTTTTCATAATTTTTGGAAAATTGCATGGGGTAGTAATGAACAAATTGAAATTTTAAAACGCCCTCAATGGGTGAAAAAGTGGCGGGTTTAAAAGTGGTGAAAAAATGAGTTAAGAGGAGGGGAGCGGGTGCTTATTAATGTACAGGCCAAAAGCTTTCAAACAATATGTCTGATGGGGAATGCCCTCTAATTCTCTGGGGTCAAAATAAATGAGGTCGAATCTCGCTGTAGCTTTATTAGGAGCTGAGTTAGAAAATTGCCACCCCGGGGCCGAATGGGCTTTATGCATATGACGTCAGCCGCGGGTAAACAGAAGAAAAACACCAATAGGCGTGAAGAACCTTTTATCACTGCTCCCCCTTAGTCCAATAAACAGGCTTTTTCCCTGGAGAGGCGTGGATGTGCTATTAGTGGGTAAAAGTCCATTGGGGTGAGGGGGGAAGACAGGTTAATAATATGAAAGAGTGGTCCGAGGGCTTTCTGATGATATATCACATGAGGATTTCTGGAAACGTTTGACCTCCCTCCACCGTCGGTTCGCTCTTTCGCCCCCAGAATTTATTCACCCCCCCCCCCTCTTTGAAATTTTTATACTTAATAAATAACATTTATCGGAGGTCTTCATCACTGGAATGTAGTTGAAAATATTATATAACGAAATGTAAAGGAAAACTTTTTAGCAGTTTTAAAGTAGCTGGAGGACGCTAGAACTATGTTAAAGAAAATTGTAATTCAATCGGATCATTTTTTAAGAAGCTTTAACAAAGGCCCCTGAAAGGAGATTAATATTCAAAATTGGTAGTAGCTGAAGTCTGAAAAATGTTTTTGTCATTCATAGTAGTTAGAGGACTTAAGAAGTTATTAGAAAGAAAAAAAAAAGCTAGTGAACCGGACCATTTTTAAAGGAGCTATAATAACACAATAAAATAACATTTTAAAGCCATTTTGCGACCGATTATATAGGAAAAATTACAAAGGAAATGGGACACAGTATAAGTGATAAATATTGTGTCGATGTGATCAAGCGCTAGTGGTGCAGAGGTAAATTTTCCAGTTTCAAAACGGGAGTCCAGAGTTCGAATCCAGCCGATTTCATAGTGTCAGATTTTTTTTTTTTTTTTTTTTTTTTTTTTGGGGGGGGGGGGGGATGTCACAACGGTGTTCGGAAAGTCGAGTGGAGTCACTTATTTTTTTTTCTTTCTTATAACACTTTCTAACATAGTCGAAAAGTGTTTTTGAATTCGGCTTGTTGGTCCGTATAAGTCTGCTCTATAACGCACGGAAATATACTCTGATTGCCAAGCAACTGACATATGTTATTGAGGTTTATTGTGGTATGTTCGGAAATGAAAATGAAATATGTAGCATTTATAGTTCGTTTACAGGAGTCATTCAAAAGAATTCCGTTACATTACAGTCTAAGAAGAAAAATAGTTTGCAGTGTATTTTTATGATGTTCAAAATGACGACACAAGTTCAAACATATTAAAATTGATACACATTACTTAGGCGTACTACAAGATTCTTAACTGTAGAATAGGGTGTGAATAGAGAATTCATCGTTCATTTATGAAGACACACAAAATAATTCGGTTACAGCTATGACCGATAATTGTTGAAAGTGCGATTTCAATTGTTGTATGCGTTCCTAGATTGAACTAATTTTTTGCATAATTACTTGGGTTGGGTTGGGTTTATTTTTGACGACCGATTATCTGCTCGAGGGATATAGGCACTAGGAGGGAGTGCCCTCCGTATGGGGGTCTTTCTAAGGGAACCTAACCCGTATTTACGCAAGGTTTCCCAAGGTTCGAAGAAAGCCACGAAAACTTCGAACGGTTAGGCCGACGGGCGCGATTGGTTTCGAACCCAGCAACTCCCGTCTACTAGCTTCGAGAGCAGAACCTCTCAGCCACTGGTGGGGCGCATATTACTTGGTGTGTATAATTTTTATAGATCATATACGGTGTTACACAAAAGAATTCGTGTACATTCCCGCTTATATTGACGGAATTTTCAACTGCGGTATGAGTTTCCAACTGATCTAAATTTTTGAATATTATGATCTATAGCCTACTAGTTTGTATGTCCAGCCCCAATATTATATATACAAATCTATAGATTATATACACAGGGCTGCACAAAAGAATTAGGATATTTTCCCGTCTACAGATCGGTAACGGCTGAAATTGGGTTTTCAAATGTGTTATGCGTTTTCTATGTAACAACAGTGAAGTTTTGTACCGTTTTCTGAATGTGTTTCATAATCTATGCTTAACACATGATTTTTCTTTTCTTTTTTTAATTTTTGTGAAGATTTGTTCTCTTTCAAACCACTATACAGTCGGACCTCGTTATCCCGACACCCGGTTTTCACGTCACTCCGCTTATCACGTCAGTTTTTCAAAGTCCCGATTTTCTGTATATGATTTTAATGTAAATAAACTCCGGATTTTACGTCATTGTGTAATTTTCAACTCCAGATATCCCGACGATTTAGGAAAATTGTCCATTTTTCATAATCCATCTTATAAGCACGTAAATTAAGCGGTAAGAAATGTCTTAACCAAACTTTTCACAAAAGTGTCTAAAACACCCATTGAGATAAATGAGAAATTTTACTTCAATCCTTTATCTGAATAAATAAACCCAAACACTATGAACGACCTAAGCTCCAGATAGACGTATCAGTCTACTTGCGGTCTTTTTGTGCTGGTCAGGCGGCGCTTTCTTGTGGTTACACGGCGTTTTTCATCCGACTAAAACCGAAGCATTGCATTGCTTTGAAACGATCAGAAATTATCTAACATCTATTTCTGAAACAACGAATATTGATTACAATTCATTGTATAATACTGAAAAAAGAATTGTAGGAAGCACATCTAGAAATAAGCAAACCTTAGTTCCTCAATATTTCATGTAACAATAAAAAAA
This sequence comes from Maratus speciosus, assembly GCA_963932465.1. Lineage (NCBI taxonomy): Eukaryota > Metazoa > Arthropoda > Arachnida > Araneae > Salticidae > Maratus > Maratus speciosus. The sequence goes on along the minus strand of OZ010799.1, from coordinate 344,879,831 downwards.
ACAAGTCATCATAAATCTGATTTTTATTCTTTTCAATTATGTTTTTGTGTTTATTTTGTTTAATAATAATGTTTTATTGCTTAAAACTGCAAGAACAGTTATGAATTTCAAATTGTCTTAAATTAATTAAAAATACAGCTCTCTATAAAAAAATTTCTCCAACTCCGGTTACATGGTTCATACACTCGAGAACAAATAAAATTCAAGCACTTTTCAAGCACTATTCCAGCACTATTCAAGGACTGTTTAGATACATGCATAAAAATGGCGTAGAATAACATATAGGGAGAATAGCCACCCCATTGATTATCTATTTTAAAGAAATCTTGTCAAATCTTTTAATTTTTAAAACAGGCATTTTCAAGACATTGTTAAAATTTTTTTTAAAGAATAATGTGTTTTAACTTATTAAGGTACCATGGGAAGAAATTTCATATATAATAAAAAGTTAAGACAACAGAGCTTGATTTTCTTTTCTTTAAGTGCAAAAAAAAAAAATAAATAAATAAATAAATAAAAATAAATAAATAAAAGGTATGGTATCACTACAAGAGCAGAAAACAGGAGTAAACCAGTTAAATTTTAGGAATTCTGAACACTCATCACGAGTCATACATTAGCATTTCTGAAGTTGTGAACAATATACTTTTTAATAAATATTATCTGAATTCTCAAACCTTACAGCATGTGCGCTTTATCCATACAAAAATAATTCAAATAAAGGTTAGATAATTTACTTTTAATTTTTAAATACAATAGATTTTTTTAAATGAATTTATAAAAAGGAAATAATTTTTTTTTTTATCAGTTACACAGTGAAAAATTTCTTAATATAATTCGGTGAAGTTTTAACTGATTGACAACATTCGTGATTTTTTATAAATGACCGATTTTTTTTTTTTTTTTTTTTTTTTTTTTTAATGACTGATAAACTATGTTGGGTGGGGGAGCAATATATGAAATTGGCATCAAACTGTCGAAATTTGCATTTTTTATCGATGACTAATGGATGAATTTTGCGTTATTTTTCCTCGACGGATTGTTAAAATTTGCAATTTTTTTTTCAATGACAGATTGAAGAAATTCGTGATTTTTTTTCAACGTATAGTTCATGAAATTTTCAAGGGTGATTCTGAGTTTAAAAAATTCTAAAATTCACAGCAAATTTTCTGAAAGACTACAGCAGATAGCAGAAGGGGTAAATACCCTCCCGGCACTGGCTATGCGTTTTTTTTCGATACAAATTTAGACAAATTTAGTCTTTTTTTGTAACCTTTCGATGAAATTTCCCTTTTTTCCTCGATCCATTGAAGAAATTAGACTTTTTCCTACGATCTTTTAATGCAGATCGCGCTTTTTCCGCGATCCTTTGACGAATTTTGTGTTTTTTTTTCGCGATCCTTTGAAGAAATTTGCATTATTTCTGTGATCCCAGGGGTGATTCTGAGTAAAAAAAAAAAAAAAAAATTCTGAGATTTACCTCAAATTTTCTGAAAAGTTACAGCAGATGGGGAGAGGCGGAAATCCCCTCCCGACACTAACTATGCGCTTTTTCTGTAGCTCTCTGACGAAATTCGCTTTTTTCGCGATCTTTCGACGAAATTTGCCGTTTTTCGCGATTTTTTGACGAAATTTTCGGTTTTCGCGATCTTTTGGCGAAATTTTCGGGTTTTTTCGCGATCTTTTGACGAAATTTTCGGGTTTTTTCGCGATCTTTTGACGAAATTTTCGGGTTTTTTCACGATCTTTCCACGAAATTTGCAGTTTTTCCCGCGTTTCTTGGACAAAATTTGCGTTTTTTCCGCGATCCTTTGGCGAAATCTGAGTTTTTTCGGAAAACGATTGGCAAAATTTATTTTTTTGACGACCGGTTGTCGAAATTCGCAATTTTTTATGGCCGAATTTTCGGATTGATGACCGATTTTTTTAAATTTTCGGAAATGAATGCCCTAAATTTTCGGAAAATTCGGAACAGAATCACCCCTACACGATCCTTTGAAGAAATTCGCAATTTTTTGCGATCTTTGATCGAAATTTGTGTTTTTTTCACGATCCTTTGTCGAAATTTGCGCTTTATTAGAGATCTTTCGTCGAAATTCGGGTTATTTCTCTAGTCTTTGACGAAATACGCGTTTTTTTTTCACGACCTTTCGACGAAATTGGCGTTTTTTCCGCGATCTTTAAACGAAATTCGCCTTTTTAAAGCGATCCTTTGGCGAAATTACCAATTTTTTAATGCGAACGATTGTTGAAATTCATATTTTTCGGCAACAATTTGTCGAAGTTCGCGATATTTTCCAGCACTTTTCATTCCTTGAAAATGAATACTTTTTTTTCCAACACTTTTTCTATTTTTTCCAAAGCGTACGAACCATGGGTTACCGCGACTGCCCGCTTATGACGACACTTTGTTCTGGTCCTTAGGGTGTCGGGATAACGAGGTTCGACTGTATAAGAAATTCTCACTTAAAAAATAATCAAAATTTTTTCCAAGTAAAGAGTAAAACAGTAGAAATTTGTGATGAAGCATCTCATAGTAACGCAAGTCAATGCAATAGGTTGCATAGATATTTACAGGAGATAAATAAATGCTAAATGGTATCCTAGTGAAAAATACATTTCAAATAATTTATGCCGGCGAATTTTGAAATATCTTGCTACGCGCATGTTTAAACACACTATACGAGATACGAGTGACTTGTAAATAATAATAATAATATCGATCAAGTGCGAGTTTTATTCGCGTACAGAGGATTCCGTACAATAAATACATTAATTATTAACTAATATAATAAAATTGAAACGATTTTAATAAGAAAGTTTTTTCCTTATAAATGAATTACATATTGAATTACAAGCGATTATTGTCTCAAAACTATTGATTTTTATTGTCTTGGGATTATTTTTCAATAATTGAATTCAATTGGAATGAGAAACGATTACTATTTGTCACTGTGATTCGCCTTACCTAAAACAAAGACATTGTGCAAAGTTTAAACTTGGCATAGTACAAAGGGCGCTTCGAAAGGAGGTTGCAAAGTTGAAACGCCACCTTGGTCTGTACCGTGTTTTTCTAGATAAGTTTTTAATTAAAATCTGGGTTAAACAGACAATTTTTTTCGAAAGTCATTATCAACAACCCTTGGATGATTCCGCGTCGATAGTTATCTGGAGCTAGAGAACCTACCACCAAAGGTTGTAGTTTCTCTACCTTGAGCAATCAACTCCCGCGCTTAAGCGCCGGCAAAGTGAAGTTAGTGCGCTAAGGGGGCTGGTCACTCAGCTTCCGATTTCCCCTCACTAATGGCATTGGATGCATTCGTCTATTTAAAATATCTTCTCGGGAAATTAATATTTTTAACATCTATTTTTTGTGTACACTTCCTAAAAGATGTCTCTTTTCTTCTTAGTTCTCAAAATATTTCTAAAGTATAGACTTATTTTTATAGGAAGTGTCATAATCTTACTCACAGTTCGCTCGCTCTTAACACATAAAATATTAAATTCAGCACAGATTTCAAAAATATTTTGAAAACTAAGAAAAAAAAGAGTTCTTAAGAAAGAAAAAAAGAGTTCCTTTAAGAAACTGGACACAGGAAAAAGATGTTAAAAATATGAATTTCCCGAGAAGATATTTTAAATATACGAATGCATCAAAAGTCCACAGACTTAACATGACGAAGGAGAATTCCGATGCTGAGTGACCAGCCCCCTTAAGAAAAAATGCAATTTTATCAAAAACTATGTAACCTAGGATAATCGCTATAGTTTTCCTACAAGGTTTAAATAAACTCCTAATTTTTTTCATAATTTTAGTTTCAATAGATTCGGAAATAGTGGGTAGAGGACAAATTTTCGCAGTACATTTTCGACGATATTTTTGAAAATATAACATCTAAAATTAAAACGAATATATATTTGAGTTCGGTGTTACGAGATCTTTCGAACGATACACACAATAAAAATTTCAAGTAACTTAACTAGTCCTCCTAAATTTTTCCTAAAAATATTTGTGAATGGCTAATAATCTATAAATACGTGGGTCAATAGCTTTTATAACTCTGCAAAGTTTGAACTTTCTACGTTTCGTAGTTTTCGAGGAAAACGGCTGTGACAGACGGACAGAGAGACACGAGAAATATCTTAAAATGATTCCATTTTTATTTGTTAAGTATGTAGCCCTCAAAATAAAGCAACTTCAAGTGATTGTTTATTAACTTATAGCATGACGACTGGAGTATTTTAGAGAATTTTCGACATGCCCTTGTAAATATGCGTATGGGGCATTTTCACAATCTTTTGACTTTCATGTCCTTGAATAATAATTTTTATTTTAATACACTTTTTTGTGTTTTTTTTTCATATACAGGGGATCATCCCATTGCATGATTGCATAACAATATTAACGAGATAAATAAGTTTTGAAAGATGTTGGGGGTCCAAATACCGGGAAAACTCCTATATCGTCCCGTGTCCCTGATGCTGATTTTTAAGTTTGGAGCTGTCTTAATAAAATTGTTTCAGTAAAAATAACTCGATGTAATTTTTTTCCGAAACTGGGACAATTGTTTTATATAAATATGTAGCAAAAAATTAAACTGCACACATTTTTACGGTTGATATTATTTTTTGAACTCTGTCCCTGGGTTTTTCATCTTTACCGTCCCTCTTGCTAAAATTATACAGAAAATCACTTCAGATGCAGTCACAGAATTTTTTCCAAGTTTTTTCTCATGCAGAAGTACGCTAGAGAAAGGATGTCTAAAATTCTTTGACAAGAAATTTACTGCAGAATTTAAATCAGCATTTAAATTTAAATTTCAAGATCGTGGCTTTATGGGTAGTCTTACCGTCCCCAAGGTTTATTCCTTCACTTTTCGAGGTAAATAATTAAAAAAAAATTAATTTAATCCAATGTTAACAACTGTTTTTAAAAATGAATGAACATTGTGGCTATCACTTAGTCTTAACATGATTTGCCTAAAATAGGTGGTAATTTTCCTTACCGTCCCTTTTTTCCTATACCGCCCCCTTTTTTTACCTTAGCGTCCTTTCTTTAACACCCCTCTAAGAAAACGTTATACCAAAATTTTGTACTAAAAATACTACATTGTTATTATTTCTTATTTGAATGTCCTGTGGGTACTATGCAAATTCATTAAAAGTAAAAATTTAGAAGAAAATACAAAGTTATAGGGGTAAAATGGTAAGTAAAATTAAACTCGCAAGTTTAACTTAAACCCCAGTTAAATAAAAAAAAAATTGCTGCTGACCCTTTTTTCTTTATTTTGAATCCTTAAGGCATTCGTCTATCAGATTAAAATGTTATTTTAGCAAGTTCAATTTCGCCAGATTTTTTCCCCCCAAAAGTCAAAACATTGTGAGAATGCCCCGTATACGGATGAAAGATAATAAAATAGTAAACACCCATTTTAAATTTAAACAAAATTTTTCTAATTTTATATAAATACCAGCTTGCACCCTGTAAAGTAACTTTTTCGACTTTTCCCATTCAAAGATGAATTCCTATTCAGCTTAAAGTAAAAAGCGAAAACTTTGCACAATTTGCAAGTGTCTGTGGTTCGTTTTCTGCAGCCAAAGGCTCATCCTTGAATGGTTATGGTAGAGGTCTGCACAGGCCCGGCCCGGACAAAAAAATATTTTCCCGGTGCAGTATAAAAATTTGCTCCGACCCGTAAAAAACAATTATTGGCCCGGCCGGTATAACCAGGGTTCGCAAAACCCCGGGTTTTTCTGAAAAAACCCAACCCACATGAGTTTTTTCAAAAGTATAATGTATGCATAATTACATTATTGTATACTATATTTTCTATATATTATATACACTATACATAAAAAAAGCATTGTTCCCTTATATACAATATAATTGTAATGCTATTTTACAAATTATAAAATGTATAAATTATATGAATTTACATTAATTAAATGTCAGTGTTTCTCACAAATTAGTTTTAAATATATTAGAAGATATAAAACTGTTAATTTGCTTTAAAATCAAATATTAATACAATATTAAAATTTAAAATATATAAGTAGGAAGAAAAAAAGGGGTAAACTAGTCGGATGTGCCAATCCCAAAAGTTTCTTCTATCTCATACATGTTAATAATTCAAAATTCGCTATCACAATGCCAAAATTAAATGAAAATTTATGCCCATCATGAGGAAAAAAGAGCATTTTTCCAGGGCCCAACCTAGGCTATGGAGTTCCCCGGGAAAAGCACCATTCTGGGGGCCCCCTTCTATCTATCGTATTTTTTGTGAATAATGTGGAAGTGGCTGGCACTAAACTTCATACATATTATATGTACGCATAAATTTTGTACGCGATACTGTTCACATCTGTATACATATACAGGGTATCACAAAAAGATTGTCACAACTTTAAGAAAAAATACTAGTAGGATAATAGTAGAAATAATGATAGATTGGGTTGATACGAGTATTTCTTTGCAAACGTTTACTTTGCTTATCTACGTACGTTATGTATAAAAGAAAATGCTTCAAATTGATCATAATTAATGTTTTTAACTTACCACGTGACAAGGAAACGTTAATAAAGAATTTCTTTTGAAAACAATAGAACACCAAGTTGTTATAAAGAAATTTTAATCATTATTTTCTAATGCTATAGTTTGTTTTTTTTGCAAGGGTGGAGGGGATACTGGAAGCAGAGAGAGGAAGGGGGACTGCACTCCCTTCCTAAAAGTTTGAATATATACAAATTTTGGCTAATTTTAATCATTTGGCACGTTTTAATGAAAATCCTGATTAATCTCATGGGGGTGGGCGGGGCAGTTGCCCCCAAGGGCGGATCTGAAGAGCCCTCAAGGGGGGGGGGGGGTCGATTATAGAAATTTGGAGACTCCAATCTGATTGACTCCAATTGACGAAATTTACATTTCTTCCGCAACCCTTTGACGAAATTAGTTTTATTTTGCAGCCCTTTGATAAAATTAGCCCTTTTTTTTCGGCGACCATTTGACAAAATGCGCGTTTTTTCAGCGATCCTTTGACGAAAATCTCGTTTTTTCAGCGATCATTTGACGAAATTCGCGTTTTCTTCGAGATCCATTGACGAAATTTGAGTTTTTCGTGACCCTCTGACGAAATGCGCAATTCTTCCGCGACCCTTTGATGTATTTCGCGGTTTTTTTTGGGATTCTTTGATAAAATTTGCATTTTTTCGCGATCCTTTGACCAAATTCACCTTTTTTTTCGCGATTCTTTGGCGAAATCGAAGTTATTTTCTGCGAACGATTGACAAAATAGATTTTTTATGGGGACCATTTGTCAAAATTCACGATTATTTTTATGTCCGAATTTTCGGATTGATGAATTTTTTTAATTTTCGGTACCGAATACCTTAAACCCTCTCGCTGCGTACATATATACACATTAAAAAAAAAAAAAAATGAAAATAGGTTAAAAATTTCGCCTTTATTTTATTACATATTTCAAATTTGCATATATTTTAGAGTTCAAATACGTCCAAAATCTTTGTGAAAGAGTTTCTTTTTTAAATAGAATTTGATCATAAAAAAAGATTTCCTGTGGAAATTGCGGGTTGCGGAAATTTTGCTACTTTTATGTTGGTCGGAGAAATCGCGGGATGCGCAGCGAGAGGGTTAAATTTTTGGAAAATTTGGAACAGAATCATCCCTGCTTCTGAGATCTTACATAACCCTCTTTCAAGTAATTTTTTTTAAATAGCTGTCGCCATTTGCAAGTTATTGGATCGTATTTAAAATCAATCAGTTCTTTTTAGGACACCTGGTATATTCAGTTAGTTATGGGTTGATGGCTAAAAGAAGCATTTAAACAACAACAAAAAAAAAAATTAAAGCCAGCTTCGATATGTCACTTCCGGGCTGAAATTTCCAGATCCAAGACCCGGTCCAACTCTCACAAAAAAAAATATTGGCCCGGCCCGATTTAAAAGCGAAAAAATCGACTCCAGCCCAGTCTGCATTTTGCAATCAAAATTATTCATAAAGCACACTTAGTTATGCTCATATTTTATTTCAGATTATGTTTGAAATTCATGAATACGGAAAAACATTAATATTAATGACTATTTAGCCAATTATGTACATAAACACTACATAAAAATGATTACTTAGACAAATATAGACAAATGAAAATCCAGTAAGAAAATCTCTTTAGAATGAAAGAAACGTGTGATAAAAGAAAATCACAATTTTAAAGCTCTGCAAAAAAAAAAAAAAAAAAAAAAAAGAGTAGATTTTTAAAAATGCATCTCTGTAACTTATCAAATCAAATCACATTTTTAAAGATTTCGCTAAACAAATGTACCACATAAATATAATTTTTGCGAATAACAAAATAAGTAAGATGCCAGGCCAACTTGGGTTTGAGAAGAAGAATTTAGAGAAGTGTACGGGTCGCGGTCGGGCCAATACTGCTTAACATACGGGCTGACACGGACCGAACATTTAGCTTTTATTCCGGGACGGGCCCCGACCTGGAAATTTTGACCCGTGCAGACCTTTAGGAAGAATGAAGTCTAGGCCAGGCTCGAACTCGAAGAAAAATAAATCTGGCCCCACCCGAATTTGCAGAAAAATTTAAGATCGGGCACGGCCCGGCTCTAAAAGAGAGAATACCTTACACAGGCCGAGTCTCGCGGATTTAAACTGGCGCGACTCGGGTCGGGTCGCGCCGGGCTCGAGCTTCGCCCCAAGTCATTTCCAGTGAGGATGCATAATGCCATTTTGCAAATCCTTTATTTGCCCAAGGGGGGGGGGGGGCGATCGCCCCCTCGCTGCCCCCTTAGATCCGTTATTAGCTGCCTAGCATGTCCCTGCGTAAGTCGGGCCCGATCCAAAGAAAAAAAAAATTCGGCCCGGTATAAAAATTAACAGTTTAGCCCGAGCCCGTATTAAAAAAAATAATTTGTCCGGCCCGGTATAAAAATTTGGCCTGGCCTGTAGAAAACAATTATTGGCCCGGCCGGTATAACAGCCAAAAGTTCGGACCGAGACCGTAAAAAAGTTTAGATCTCGGGCCCAGTTAATTTACACAAAACATTGATTTGTACTTCGACATGGCTAAAAATTTGTTTCGTACGAGAAGTTCTGATAACAAAAATATTTATCTAAGCTTCTTTTTTTTTTTTTTATGTTTATGAATCTTCATTTTTATAGAAGTGCCGCAGGCTGCGATATTTATTCTTTTAATGAATCCCTATTTATTGTATGTAAATGTTTCAGTTATCATTAATATGGTTAATACACATTCCATGTGTTGGAGACTTAATAATCTGAAAAATGCCATACAGTAAAATCTTCTAAGATGGAATCGCATAGAAAAGAAATAAAAAAAATGCGTTACAGAGAAGTTCCCTTCTTAGAAGGTGTGTATTATATATTCTTTTCTCTATTATTATATTAATTTTACATGGATCAGCACATTTTTCAGTTTAAGACAGGATTCCATCATAGGCAGGTTCTTGTTCACACGTTTAATATATTTTAATAAGCCTAGAAATCTACCGTTCCTTAAGGGTGTATTCGAAAAAATATTTTTCCACCCTCAACAGCTCGAAATTTTCTGAGACATTTTCAGACTCATTTTTAAAAGTAAAAACATGAAACTTGCTGGGGTGATTTCTGAAGACATGTTTAACATGCCGTGTGATTTCATTTTCAGCTCACTTAATTAGAATTTGATTTTTAAACAATTATTTTCTCAGTATGACCATTTTTTTCATTCCCAGATCGCCCGCTTCGGAAAATTCGGTTCAAAACGCCAATTTTGACAGCGTTTTTTACAGTATTTTCTGCATTTATCAAAAAATTAAGAAGCACGGCACATCATATAGTTTCTAAATAAGAGAATTTCCCAGTTTGATGCGTTTGAGAGCAAAAATGAATTTTAAAATGAATCAGAAAATAAGCAGTATGGATCGGAATACACCCTTAAAAAGAATAAATTTTAATGCTATTGTAGAATAACGGCGATTTAAAAATATACGCATTTTTTGCAAAAATTTTTGGACCAGGCCACACCGAGAAAAGGATTTTCATACTGGCTGGGTCAAAACCGGGATTGAAAATTTTGGCCCGAGAAGACTAGGAAGAATGAAACTAGTCCCGGGTCGATACGGAAAAAATAAGTTAGGCCCGGTCCGAAAAGAGAGGCCAGGCCTGGCCTGATGATTTTTAACAATGTATGAAATGATCTATATTATGCAAAAATTTTATAATCTGCACAATTTTTGGTCAAGGAATACAATATAAAGATCTTTTTTTGTATACTGACATGTTCTACATATATTTTACAAGTTTAATGATGTGTGAAAATTAATTTATATATAACGCAAAGTTTTATAATACACACAACATCTCGTTTCATGATGTGCGTTATAAAGATATACTGTAACAAAAAAAAATATATATAGTATATACAAATGAAGTGTACATCTTTTCAATTAAAAATTATGGAGCTCTCTTTCACAAAAAGTTTTATTTACAAGGCTCTTTTTTTTTCACAGCTATATATATATATATGTATATATATACACAACAATATATCAATAAGCATACATGCAATTACCATTCAAACACAAAATAGGCACAATAGATGACAATGCCAACTTTAAACACTGCCAATCAGTACGAAACACACTAAAATAATCATGAGGAAATAGTATCAATTCAAGCTTATTTTCTATTTATATGCATATGTATGTATATATTTATAAACATGTACATTTTACATCACAGCAGCAATAAAAAAGTAACTTCTATATAAATAATGCTTACATTTATATTTAATTACAATATCGATAAATTTCATTATGTACATTTAAAAGTGGCTGAAGAAAATAAATTTAAATCTGTGCATGGGCTAATACATTATGAAGATTATGGACAGGTAAATAAATATAATAAGCAACTGATTTAAGATTTGAATTCTAAAATGTTCATATACATTAAAAAGTCCACATTTGAAAAGTCTAGTTTCCACTGTCACTCCCCACCCCTTTAAAGAAAAAAAAAAAAAAAAAAAAAAAAAAAAAAAGAGGAGACCTTTGAAAGAATTTTGTTATTTCATATATATATAAAAAAAAAGCCTTACCATTTTAAATAAAATAGCTGCAGTACTTTAAAATTTGTAAAAAAACTTTTTAAAATCTCTGCGAAAGACAGCTAAAAAAGTAATTTTTTAAATTTTAAATTAAGCTACTTTGAACTCATTTTAAAATAACTAAAAATAAATTAAAAAATTAATAAAAAAATCCTTTTCCCCATTGAAGTACTCAGTTTATTTAAAGAGTAAATAATTTATAATATAATTTTCTGTAAGTTAAATTTTCATACAAATAACACAAATTTTGCTTCATCCCTTATTTACTTCACTTTCAAAGCAAATAGTCATTATGGTAAAAACAACAACAACAATGACAAAAGATGTGAGACTAAACTATAGACAAATATAATTTAAGTTAATTTATTATTCCTTGCATTTAAAATAAAGATTTTTATCTTACATTATTGGCATCTTTATTACTATAAATTATTTAAGATATTGCCTGTCATGTCAATCAACAGTGATTTACAGCATTAGTTCCTTACATAAGTTAATGTACTAGAGGTATTCAGGTATGGAAAGATATGCTATCTTATGGTTTCAAATTGGAGTCTATTTATGATCATGACCTAAATATATTTTATTGAGATATGTATAAAAATATGTGACAGATTTAACATAATATTCAGAATAAACTAAATTTAATAATAATAATTATAAAGGTTCGCCGACCCTGCTATAGACTATAAGTATTTACATTATAAAATTGTTAGTTTAGTATATTTGTATGTTAATTTTTAATATTTTGTTTGATTTATTATCTTCTTTTATGCTTAAATATAAACATTTATTTTTGTAGGGTGTCATTGCCAAAACCTTCATGATCAGAATTGAATTGTAAGATTTTTTGATTTAATTAATTTTTCTTTCATAATGGGACAGACATACGACTGCAAAATTAGTTAAACAATGTTAATAGAATAATTTAACCCTTTATGTACTGAATTATGAATTCATGAAAATTTTATCTTTTAAAGCATTTTTCGTGAATTGTTTAAACTACATTAGAAGATTTATATAATCATTTAATAAATTTTAGAAGGGTAATTAAATTTGAATTTATAGGGATTTTGTGCAATATTTATAACTCCACTCAAATCTTTTACTTTAAATATTTTTCTTAGTATTTTGTAGAATTAGGAAATGTACAACTATAATGTTCTTACAATAAAAATATTTCCAAACTGAACCCCCCCCCCCACCCCCACCCCCCAACACCAAGAAAGAAGAAAGCTGAAAAGATGCAAAAGCAAAAGAAATCATCCTTTTAAAAATATTTTTGTTTTGTGTAACCGATAATGCTTTTGGAACGAGATAAAGTAATGTATCTATAACTCATTCTAAACTGTATTACAACTAATCGATGTATTAAATGCATTTTATAACAAGTTATTTTAATGGTACTTATAAGTACCGTCAGTAGATAGATAAAGGGTTAATGCAAATAGCGTTGGAAAATAATGATTAAATCGATTAATTAATAACCTTTTTTTAAACAGATTAGCTACTGAAAACATTACTGGAACATTCAGCATAGCTTAGTGTGCTACAAAAAAGGATGATAGCATTATAAAACAAACTAAGAAGTGTCAATCAGAATCTTCCATTTTTTTTTTTCTGAGATAAACCTGGCAACTCTAAATATATATGATAGGAAAATACTAATAAATATTTCTGAAAGTCTTAAATTGAAGTCATTTTTATGCTGGAAGAAACAACGAAATATTAAAATAAAAAAATTATCCAGGAGAATGTATTAGTAGATGTGACTCTAGCAATCAATATGTTAAAGCATTTATTAGCTCAAATAGAATAACATAGAAAATGTAAAATTTCAAATGATATCTATTGAGGGAAAAGTACTACAAAAGAGGAAGAAAGTAAAAAACTACATTTACAAATGATTCTCCAGCCATTGTATTATTAGCCTTTAGGGGAAAAAATGTATATCTGTGCCACAAAAATAGATAATTTATACAAAAATAGTATTTATTTTATAATATTTACATAAACATCTGGTTGATTAAACGTGTTTTACATTTATGTACTTCCAACTGCAATATAATAGCAGTGCAATAGTTACTAAAATATATCTCAAAACTCAGCAATTATTTCAAAACATTTATCTAACTATCCCCACCCATATACTAATTACATAGAAATTTCTTTAAAATATAGTTAACAAATCACAACAAAAAATTTTACATTTCATTCAGTTAAATGAAATAAAACAGTTAAAAAAATAAATAAAATAAAGGATAAATATTTAAAAATATATTGCATTAAAAAATGCTCACTGGGTATGACTAGTAAACAAGCTACATAATTTAAACACAAAGAAGAAAATACTACATAAAAAAAATATATATAAAACAGAAATGTAAATAATTTCAATTAACAAATGTTTTACAGACAAAATTAAAAAGATAACAGTGAAATACTAAGTGAATATAAACAGAAATTACACTGAGTATATGTTTTACAGAATTCTTAAACATATTTTTTTCAATGAAATTAAACATTAAAATAATCTAAATTTTCACAAAATTAAAATTAAAAAAATATTTTTAGACTACTAACTTAAGTTTTATGAAGTTGTCTTACATCGGATGTTGTTTAATGCACAGTTAATTCACAAAAAAAATTATATATTTTTTAATTTCACAGATTTTTCATTCTTTAGTTAATAGATTCATTTATCAATGTCAATTTAAATTTCTTAGATAAATTTACAAATATTTTTTTTCAAGCGGAAATTAATTTAATCACTTGAAATAAAACTATAAAAAAATCATCTAATGAAAATTTACTTTGAAATAGATGAGAAATAATAAATAAATGAAGTTAAATAAGATGATATTAAGATATCACTGTCTTAATTTTTCCTTTAAATAATGTATATATATATATATACATAATAGTACAGAAGAAGCCTAACACAGCAGAGTTTATAATTTTTTCTTGAAACTTACAAGTGAATTATCTTTGATAAAGCTCGTATCTAGCACTGAGACCTGGTGTAATTTATAGCCCTATAGGCTAAAGTTAGAGAACCGATAAAATTTGTCTGAAATAATTGTATTACAGTAGACTCCCTAAAATCCACACATCTTTACAGATGTAAACAATGAAACTTCATCTCACGTGTAGGGGTAAAATTACAGAATTTCTTAGTTTTATTTCATCCCGTATGTATTTTAATATGTAATTCTTAATAACATGACTGAACTTGTGGTTTTCCATGAAAAGGGTATAAATTTATTCTAAAAAAATCAAGATATTGCTAATATCACTGCTAATCACAATCTTTTTACCAAATATATTTATGCATTAATAAAGATTTATTCGCTATTATTATGATTCTTTTAATGTGAATTAATAGAGAGTATTTTCCATAAGGAAAGTTTCATTGAATAATTCAAGGAAAATGTATTTCATCTTTTTTATGCATATTCAAATATACATTATCATTTACTTGACCTTTACTTTTAATATTTTAATCAGTTTTTAATTTATCGTACTTTTTATCCTTTAAGTTTATTACTTTACTTAATTATTTTAATATTTTAGTATATTACAATCATTAATTATAACTTTGATTGCATTCAAATTACTATTTAAAAAAATGTAAACATAGCAATGACCATAAATCTGCAAAATTCTAAAATCCACACAGCCTCTAGTCCCAAGCTGAGCGGATTTGAGGGAGTCTATTGTATATATATTTTTGTACACATTTAATTTTAAAATAAGGAATTTTTAATGGCTAATTTCACATAAAAAAACAAGTTGCCAAATAGGAAACTATGAATCCAAATAACTACTCACACACAGCGAACGACTATAACATTTGGCACAGGGTTGCAGAAAAAAATTTACAGAGCGAATAAAGCCAATTTTGTGAAGCAAAAATGCAATTATAATGTTGTATTGTTTCAAAATGAAATTCTTAGGTTCTTGAAGGAACTGTTAAATTTTATCCAATATTTTATTCTTATTACAGTAGACTCTCTCAAATCTGCAAAGCTTGGGACCAGAGGTTGTGTGGATTTTAAAATTTTGAGGATTTCTGGTCATTGCTTTGTTTACATTTTTTAAAAAGTAATTTCGATATAATAATACAATCAAAATCATAATGAATGCTTGCAATATAGTAAAATATTACAATAATTACGTAAGGTAATGAACTAAAATGTTAAAATGTAAGATAATTTTAAAAATGATTAAATTATTAAAAGTAAAGATCAAGTAAATAATTAATAATGTATAATTAAAGGTGCATAATAAAGATGAAATACATTTTCCTTTAATTATTCAATGAAACATTCCTCATAAAGGTATCCTACTAATTCGCATAAAAATCATAAAGTAAGGAAGTTTTATTTTAGGTTTAGCTAGGATTAATAACCAAAAAAGCTTGATTAACACATAAATATATTTGGTAAAAAGATTGTGATTACCAGTGACATCAGCAATATCTTCCATTTTTTTCAGAAATAAATTTATACTTTCTTCATGAAAAACCACGAGTTCAGTTATATTATCGAGAATTGCATATTAAAATGCATACAGAATGATATAAAACTAAGAAATTATGTAATTTTGCCCCTACATCTGAACTGAAAGTTTCATTGTTTACATCTGCGATGATATGTGGATTTTAGGGTTGCAGATTTCAGGGAGTCTACTGTATTAATCAATTTGTATTTTAAAGTATTTTTTTCAAAAAAAAAATTCTTTGTTAATAGCCCAATAAGTGGTCTCAAAAATTGCATTTGCAGAAAATTATGCTGCTGTAAAATCAATAAATACGACTTTTGCAGACAAATTTTATCGGTTCTCTAACTTTGGCCTATAAAATGCACCAGGTCTCAATGCTATGTTCGAGCTTCACCAAAAGTGGTTTCCTTGTCAGTATTTGAAGTTAAATTTAAAAATCAATTACAAACCTTTAGTCAAAGTTATAGTTGCTACATGCCACAAAATATGCTCAATTCAATTCACAAACAAAGACATAGTTTCTATATGATTGTACTGGAGTTTTCTGCATTACACTTTGTGAAAGAATTACAAGAGATATTTTCCATTTTTTTAAATTTAATCAGTCAATTTAAAAAACAAACATGGCATACTGTTTGATCACCAAATTGTTGCAAGACATGCCATCTCAGGAGGAATTGTGTTTTGTATAATTCTTCATTAATAATAATAATAATAATAAAAAAGCTGGGACAGCTGTCACCAACTATATTTATATTAACATACAAAATGTAATGGACTGTTGGATATGAAAAATCGAGAATGATAATTAAAGTGAAGGTATTAACAAAATATAAATAATGATATATTGATAACTGGGATTCATACATATCAGATAATTAAATTTAGAGAATACAAATCTCAAAATACTTATCCAAATGTATGCTATATGAAGTGGTAAAAATAAATAAGTTTTAAAATATGTATTTTGAGGACATAATTATCAATTATTTGAATTAAAGAATATTTTGGTTGTAATAATTTAATTATAGATATTATGAATTCACTCATTTGTAAAATATAGAATGAAAATAATGAAAACTCACCACAGATGATGTATTTTGCCACCTCAAGAGGAATTGTGTTTTGGATAATTCTTCAGTAATAATAATAATAATAATAATAAAGCTGGGAGAGCTGTCACCACAACTACATATGTACCAACATATAAAGTTGGAGTATTTGTCTGGGATTTTCAGAAAATCATACACAGTAGAACCTCTTTTATCTGGAACTCTCGGTTAACCAAAATCCATTTTTAAAGGGTTTTTTTTTTTTTTTTTTATTATCACATTCTTTGTGTGCAAGCAGTCCTTTCCGAACCACAAGTACAAATAAATATTTTGGATCTCCTTTCTTAGAATTCCTTTGAATTTAACTTGAGCTCCCGTAAGCTGCGGAGTGAACTAGAACACAGTAAAAGGAGGGAGAACCAGAATGTGATCTAGCAAGCGAAGAAAAAAAACAAATTAGCAATTCTGAAGCTTTTGAATGTTTTGTAAAAGGTTTGGCATGGCTGGAGCAGCAGAAAGACTGCGATACTGCCGAACTAATAGAATTAAAAAAAAACTTTGTGATAGAGCTGCAAAGCAAAGGCAGTCGAAACTGCGATAAACAAAACATTGCTTCAAACCCTTGTGAAATATATAAAAGGTACTTAATTTCAAAATTAAAATTCGGGTAATTTATTCTTGTTTCTATTTTGCTATTGCTTTTTTTTATTAAGCATGTGTTACCATAATAAGAAATACTGCATGTATTTGTCCTTAATCTTAAATTTGAAGCATTCTCGGTCATCCGAAAATTTCAATTTTTCGAAAGATGGTCAGTCTTAATTACTTCGATAATCAAGGTTCTATTGTACGCCTAAGTTCATTCAACTATTAAAACAATGTATAGTCAAAAATAACATTTTAAAAAGTTTCTGTCTGCTTGTCTGCAATAGGTTCAAAACTGTTATATAACAACACTAAACTTATCAGGAACAGAGAATGTTTTTGGCTACAATCTGCAGTTTGTCACATTCTGATAGCTGAAATAACTTTTGAGAAAACAGGAAAAAAACAGAAGAATCAATCAATCATATACTCTTTTAACGTTCAAAAACTGAAGAACTAATTAATCCATTTTAAGGAACCTTACAGCATCCAAACTAATCTGCAAATTGCTAAATGTGATAAAAAATGCACTTAAAAGGCATATAAATACTTTTATTCAAATAAACACATGTTTCATCAACTCAGACGGTGACATTCTTAAGATACAAATATTTTCGCAAAAATTTTTAAAAACAAGAAATTGGTAAATAAAATCACGAGACCACATATATAATGAAAAGTAAGTGCAAACATAAAATAAAAATGGAATTTGTGAACATGAATTAATTTCTACCATTGTTTCTTATTCTACAAAGCATCTCTTCCCAAATTTTAGGTAACTCAATGGAAGCTGAATCATTGCATTCAGCCTCCATTAATAAGTTAGTCTTTTTATTGAGTGTTATTTTGCCTTATCAATTACTTTTGTTACTATCTACATGTAGTAAGGTCAGTATATAAATATATCTATGCATTTCTTATTATGACTTCATTAATGTTTTGTCATTTAGTAATAATAAAAGTTTAGTTAATTTTCTTTGCACCATTGGTGATTCTTTTATTTTAAACATATATTTCACTTTAAATTTAAAATATAGGTTACTTTTTTGTACAAATCATGTGTGATAAAGGCAAAAAAATATTAGAAAGTTGTAATGTCTGTTAAATTTTGTTTTAATCCGATATTTTCCAACTAGTAGTATCCGGGAATCAATGCAGATTTTTTACACAGTGATAATATTTGCAATGATTCAGCCTCCATTGGGTTACCTAAAATTTGGAAAGAGATGCTTTGCAGAATAAGAAACAACAGTAGAAATTAATTCACATTCACAAATGTCCATTTTTATTTTATGTTTGCAGTTGTTTTTCCTTATACATGTGATCTCGTGATTTTATTTACGAATTTATTGTTTTTGCTAAATTTGTTGTTTAAAAATTTTTGCGTACATATTTGTAACAACAAAGATCTTGAGAATGCTGCCATGTGAGCGATGAACTGTATTACTGGGGGAGGGGGGGAGGCCTGAGCCAAAGCACTGCAACCAGGGATCTATTGTGCTATCCTCCAAAAATGAAAGAGGGAAAATCATCCTCACTTAGTCTCTAAATAGACCAGTAGCTGACATAAAATTCAGCAGACATTTGATAGGAATATCTTGAATTTCCCATGGCTCAATCAAATGTTGACCCACGTGTTTGAAATGGTAAGTAGCATATGCCTCACAGTTAAAGAGAACATGTAAGGCCATGGTTCATACACTCAAGAACAAATAAAATTCAAGCACTTTTCAAGTACTATTCCAGTACTATTCAAGAACTGTTTAGATACATGTATAAAAATGGTGTAGAATAACACATAAGGAAACTAGCCACCCCATTGATTATCTATTTCAAAGAAATCTTATTGGATCTTTTAATTTTTATAAAAGGCATTTTCAAGACATTATATTATTAGAGAATTTTTAAAGAATAATGTGTTTTAACTTAGTAAGGTACAATGGAAAGAAATTTTACAGATAATAAAAAGTTAAGAAAACAGAGGTTGATTTTTTTTTTCTTTAAGTGCAAAATAAATAAAAGGTATGTATCGCTACAAGAGAAGAAGACAGGAGTAAACTAGTTAAATTTTAGGAATTCTGAAAACTCATCAAGGGTCAAAAACTAGCATTTCTGAAGTTGTGCATAATTTTTTACAAGTTATACTTTAATATTTTTAATAAATATTATTCTCTGAATTCTCAAACCTTACAGCATTTGCGCTTATCCATACAAAAATAATTGGAATAAAGGTTAGATAATTTATTTTTACTTTTTAAAAACAAAAGATTTAAAAAAAAAGAGTTTAAGGAATAAAAATTTTATTATCAGTTACACAGCGAAAAATTTATAATTGATATAATTCTGTGAAGTTTTTCCTGATTGACACCATTCGCAATTTTTATGAATGAACGATTGACAAATTTTACAAGATTTTTCTGGAACTGATTAACAAATTTAACAATTTTTTTTTCAATGACCGATTGACTATATTAGGAGGAGGAGGAGGAGGAGGGGGGGGGGGGGGGTCATTAGGTGAAATTGGCACCAAACTGACGAAATTCGCGCTTTTTCGACAAATTGACGAAATTTGCATTTTTTATAGTGACCATTGGACGAATTTTGTGGTATTTTTTTCCCGACGATTTTTCAGGGGCTGACTTAAAAAAAAAATTTCTGAAATTCACATAAAATTTTTTGAAAACTTACAGCAGAGGGGGGGGGGGGGGGGATCCACTCCTGGCACTAACTATGTGGTTTTTTTCACGGCCCTGAAATGAAAATCCAAAAAATGATGAAATTCGCCTTTTTTTGCGATCTTTTGACGAAATTTGCTGTTTTTCGCGATCTTTCGATGAAATTTGCTGTTTTTCGCGATTTTTCGACGCAATTTGCCACTTTCTCGCGATCTTTTGCCGAAATTTGCCGTTTTTTCGCGATCATCCGTGGAAATTCGCCGTTTTGTCGCGATCTTCCGTGGAAATTTGCCGTTTTTTCGCGATCTTTTGACGAAATTTTCGGTTTTCTCGTGAATTTATGACGAAATTTGAGAATTTTTCGCTTTTCTTGGACGAAATTTGAGAATTTTTCGCTTTTCTTGGACGAAATTGGAATTTTTTTCGCGATTCTTTGACGTGCGTTTTTTCCGCGATCCTTTGACGAAATTTTCGTGTTCATTTGATGAAACACGCGTATTTACGCGATCTTTTAATGCAATTCGCGTTTTGCCTGTGATCTTCTGACGAAATTTGCTCTTTATTCGGAATCTTTTGCCGCAATTTGCGTTATTTCTCTATTCTTTGACGGAATAAGCGATTTTTCCGCGATCTTTTGACAAAATTTGCATTTTTCAGCGATTCTTTGGCGAAATTACCGATTTTTTTCATGCGAACGATCGTTTAAACTGATATTTTTCGGCGATCATTTGTCGAAGTTCGCAATATTTTCCAGCACTTTTCATTCCTTGAAAATGAATACTTTTTTTTCCAGCACTTTTCATTCCTTGAAAATGAACGCTTTTTTTTCCAGCACTTTTTCTATTTTTTCCAAAGCGTACGAACCATGAAGGCAGTCTCCTCTTCGTACTTACAACACAACCCCTACAAGAAGGGGCATTAACCACTTCACCGGCGACAGGTATGAGAAAACAGTGTTTTTACTCCCGACTTATCGCGGGGCAAATGGTGAAGTGGTTAATCACCTTCATAATACTAAGGTATCCATTAAGTCTACAGTGTCCTGTTAGCAGTTCCACCATATTTCTTAGACTATTCCTTCGGAGCCCAATGAGTTCCTTCACCTTTTTACCTGGGCATCCGCTACTGAGCTCTTTCGCTTGTCTCTACCAGCTTGAGTCAAGTCATTCTTGATACTGCTGCTCTCTTAAAATTCTAAAAACAGTAGTTCTAATGCAGTCCTTAGAAATGCCAATAACTGGTTCTGGTCCAATAAATGGAGTAACCAACCCTTTCCTTGCTAGACTATCAGCAAGCTTATTAACCAGGATGCCAGTATGACCAGGTACCCAATGTATAGCAACATTATTACCATTACTGGCAACCCTGTTCAAAGAGCAATACACTCCCAGACAATACTAGAAGTAATTGTATGGTTCTGTAAGGCAAGTAATGTTGCCTGACTATCAGAGTAGATATTGACAGACAGTCCACTATACCCCCTCTCAATGCAAATGTAACAACACATAAGTATTGCATAGACCTCTGCCTGAAAGACAGTGGCATAACTACACAGCGGGTGAAAGAAAGATGTACCATCAGCTGGGTAGCAAACCCCAGCTCCTGTTCCAATATTCATCTTGGAACCACCAGTAAACCAGATCATACTTGTCTTAAGTTCTGTTACAGAAAGAGTCTCCCAGTCAGTTCTAGAGTGAAGACTAATTCTGAACGACTTATCAAATACATGCTTTAAAGGCATACTGTCACCCTTCATGATAAAGACTGGGTGCTTACAGATGTAACAATTAAGCCTACCCCAAGTAAGATATCTCAAGTAACTTTGTCACTGCCCATGTAAAATGAGTCTATAAGAGCAGAACAATCCTTTTGCCTCAAATAATATGCAGTGGTTACATACCCAGCAGTAACTCCATAGCAGATGTAGGTGTAGGTGCCTAAGTACATCTGTCATGGACAAACAGATTGTCCTCTGCAGTTTTGCTAATTCTGACTTGGCAATGTCAGACATTGTTTTTGACCACCAAGCTATACTGCCATAATTGATCTTAGCAATGAAACATATGTTGATCTGAATATAGGTATTTATATGCCTTTGAACTGTATTTTTTATCGCTTTCACAGACCTGCTAACCTTTGAAAATGAGAAATCATAGCACATAAAATTTAAATTAATCTGGAGGTTGGTTGGTTGGTTTTTCGTGTTTCACAGCCATCTTTTGACATTCGTAAAAGGAATAAGATTTTCGTCTTTCAACTCAATATAGCTATTTTTTTTCCTCTGAGAATTTTTATACGATTTTTAGAGTTTATTTTCGTTTCGCAGCGTTTTTTTTTTTTTTACATTTTTAAAAGGAGGCTGGTTTCAATTTTTTTAGCCCAGTGCAGTAAATTTTGACGGAATTTGTGATTTTTTTCCTGCCATCATTTCAGGATATTCACAATTTTTTTCCCATAATCGTAATTCATATTTTCTTATCACAATTCTTTGTTGAAATCCGCACTTTTTACCATGAACTTTTGACGAAATTCGCATTTTTTACGCGATCCTTTGACAAATTTTGCGTTTTTTTACCCCGATTCTTTGACAAAATTAGTGTTTTCTTTCTGCGATCTTTCGGCGAAATGTGCGTTTTCTTACTAATCTTTCGATGAAATTTGCATCATCTTACTGATCTTTTGACGAAACTTGCGTTTTCTTTCTGCGATATTTTGACAAAATTCACGTTTTTACCACGATTCTTTAACGAAATTTATTTTTTTCTGCGACCAATTGACGAAATTGATTTTTTTTTACACGGTCATTTGTCGAAATGCGCGATAGTTTATCGCAAATCGTGCCATTTTGCACACTATTTTAAACCTTGCCCCTCAAGGAACCCCCTCCAGAATTCTTAAAATGGCACCCTTGTTTCTAAGGAATGGAATTCCTGTAGAAATATTTACAAAAACACGATTAGAGTGTTTTATGTTAAGAAGGTTTTTTTTGCAGACCAGAATTTTTTTTTCTCGTGAACATTTTTTTAATGTTCGAATTTTCGGTCTAATGGCCAATTTTTTAAAAGTTTCGGAAATGAATACTTGGAAATTTCGGAACAGAATCACTCCTGAAAAATATGCTGCGCGGGATAAAAATCACAACTAGAAACAAAAAATGCTTTTGTGTTTTTTGCAAAAAAAAATCGTAGTTTAAGACCGATTTTCGTAGCATCGTAGTTCATAGGTCCAAATCGTAGCAACCACGATTTTTTCGTAGCAGTTGGCAGGTCTGCTTTTAGCAACTATTAGCTTAGTTTGGAGGATTTTAAGTGATTTTCATACATAATTTTTTAATCTTACAACAGTTGAAATGTCTAAGATGATTTTAAAAATAATCAAATTATTATAAGTAAATGTCAAGTAAATAATTAATAATTAAATATGCTCCATAAAGATGCATTTCTCTTGAATTTTTCAATAGAATTTGCCTGATAAATGTACCCTACTAATTCACATAAAAATCATAAAATAAGGAAGTTTTATTTCATGTTTAGCCAGACTTAATATCCAAAAAAGCTTGATAAATATATTTGGTAAAAAGATTATGATTAACAAAGATATCGGCATGTTTTGAATTTTTGAAGAAATAAATTTATACTTCCTTCATGAAAAACCTTGAGTTCAGACATATTATCTTGAATTACATATTAAAATACATACAGAATATTTATAAAACTAAAAAAATCTGTAATTTTGTCCTTACATCTGAACTGAAAGTTCCATTGTTACGTGGATTTTAGGGAGTCTACTGTATAAATATTATTAACGTAAAAGTAATTTTTTTCTCAAAATTGAAAAAAAAAAAAAAAAGGACCCAAAAGGGTTAACCAAGTTATTTAGCATTTTTCTACTGCCAATATCATCCCCCACTGGTAATAAACGTAATTTTACAGACCACCCTTCAAAATTAGTTTAGTTTTTAATATTGAATGTATCTGGAACTATTCACATAAACTTTGTAAAAGTTTATACAGTATAGAAACATTTATCCAGAATGGTTGGGTAGATGTATTATGGATAACTGGTTTCTCTCGTTAACTGCACCATAGTTGAAGCAGCACCCATCTAATCAGATTTGTAGAATATACGCAGCTGTGCCATTGTTCCTGATTTTAAATTGATTATTAGATTAATCGTATTAAGAACAAGATCTAATCAAGATCAAAAACAAAGATTATTCAGAGTTTGAAAGAGAGCAGTTTATGGTAGTACCTTGAAAACAATAATTTGGCTTAAAAATCAAAATAGTCTAATCTAACAGGGTTCCTACACAATCAGGGGTGTAGTGGAGTGTATACGGACGTATACACTGTATCTGTATTCTTTTACGAAACTCCGTATACCCTCTGTTTCTCAAATAAAGGTATACTCTAGCCATGAACTTTCCTGACTTTAGCGCATACCCTCTGCCTAAGGTGTATACCCTCTGGTTTTTTTACAACTACAATGCTCTACACAATTCTGGTAAAAATATTCCCTGACTTTTCCAGGTTTTCCCTGACTTTTTTCAATAAAAATTCGGCTTACATATTGTTGTAAAACTCTCCACAACAGACAACTTTAATCTAGATAAATGCTACAAAAAGTATGTGCTGTATGAATTTCCGATAATTGTTTTTCATATTATGCTATTGTTATATAGTTTGCATAAATTTTTATATAAAATGTTTCGATTGGATGAATAACTAATTCAGAATTTTTCATTTACAATGATAATCGAGATTCTGATGGAAAGTAGTACATTAAAAATTCCCTGACCACTTCAAATATTTGAAAATTTCCCTGACTTTTTGCCTAAATTTTCAAACTACCTGACTTTTCCCTGTTTTCCAAGTTTGTCGTCCTGACCTGTAGGAACCCTGATCTAAATGCTTCCACTTCAGATCACAGATGTTGGTTGGAATTCAGTTATGCTGTGCATCTGGTAAAGTATAAAGAAATGCATATATCAAACTGGCACTATATGACACTTTTCTGAAAGGAAAGATTCTGAAGTCAGTTGATAAGAAATGTGATTCTGGATTGCTAGTTTTCTGGATAAACAGTTCCACACTGCATCTAGGTTAATTTTAAGATCTAGGTTTGTTTCCTGGTATCAAAATTGGGTATTAGTAATTAGAGATTGACCGAATACCGAATAGTTGATTCGGTGGTTCGGCATGTAAACCGAATATTCGGCATGTAAACCGAATATTCGGCTTCGGCCGAATACTTTTAAGTATTCGGCCGAATAATTGCAGATAAGTATTTTGTTAGAAGTAGAAGAATTCTCTTTTACTTAGCAGTAGAATAGGCTAAACAATGAGTTTCAATATTATGTGCATGAGTTCAGAGTTCAGCTGCACTACAAAAAACAAGTCAGAGGCCATTTTTAATTTAAAAAAAACTTTTTTCGTCCTAAAATAGTCTACGTAGGTGTGAAATCAGAACAACTGTCTACAACAGAGAAAAAAAAGTAACGAAGATGCGCATCTTTCCCTTATCATTTAATTTTATTTAATTTTTACATTAGTTTTTTTTTTAAATTTAAATTTATTTAATGTGTATTTTCTTTAATGTACACATCAAATAAGTATATCAGAGTTCATATCTGTATATCTAAAAAGTATATTAAAGAAAATACACACATCAAATAAGTACACCCATATGCCTAGCCTATAGCTTTTATAACCACTATATCAAAATCACTCAAATTTCTTTTCTTCATCACCACAATGTTAAAATATTAATCAAAATACAAATATTCTATCAATAATTTCACAGAAAATAGTTAAATGTACAAATTGATATGATACCTTTTGTATTTTGAAAACATACCTATTCAATATGTTTATAATTAGACTTAGACAATCAGTAAATCAGCTTAATGACAACATTGTTTCTTTGTATTTGAATGAACTTTTGTTTTTTTGACAATCCTTATCCTTAATAATACCCTGTATAGTTTAATACTTTCATAGGTTATTTTTGGGTATTGACTAGGGATAAAATAATAAAAAATAAGTGATGGGTTAATGAATTTGTGAGTGGAAAGAAGTCATTAAATTTTTTTGTGTAATTAGATTTAAGAATAAAAATGCAACTGAATAAAACTATTGAGAATTTAATTTCAGTTGAAGCTTATTAAAAAAGCTAATATATGCAAAAATGCGTATTAAAAAGTTTCAAGTATTCGGTTGCCGAATACCGAATACACCGGTATACACTTCGACCGAAGCTTCGGTATTCGGCAAAATTGCTGCTTCGGTCAATCCCTAATCTTCATCACCACAATGTTAAACCATTAATCAAAATATAAATATGTATCAATAATTTGACACAAAATAGTTAAATGTATAAATTGATATACCTTTCGCATTTGGGAACATTCCTATTCAATACGTTTATAATTAGACAATCAGTAAATCAGCTTAATGGCAACATTGTTTCTTTTTATTTGAATGAACTTTAGTTTTTCTAACAATCCTTACCCATAATAATAGCCTGTATAGTTTAATACTTTCATAGGTTATTTTGGGTATTGACTAGTGATAAAACAATAAAAAGTAAGTGATGGGTTAATGAATTTGTGAGTGGAAAGTAGTCATAAAATTTTTTTGGTGTAATTAGATTTAAGAATAAAAATGTAACTGAATTAAATTACTAAGAATTTAATTTTAATTAAAGTTTACTAAAAAAGCTAATATAGGAAAAAATGTATGTTAAAAATTTTTAAGTATTCGGTTGCCGAATACCG
The DNA here is from genome assembly GCA_963932465.1 of Maratus speciosus. Classification (NCBI taxonomy): domain Eukaryota; kingdom Metazoa; phylum Arthropoda; class Arachnida; order Araneae; family Salticidae; genus Maratus; species Maratus speciosus. Next base: position 344,853,049 of record OZ010799.1, on the reverse strand, counting down.
AATATTCGGTTGTACACTTTGACCGAAGCTTCGGTATTCGGTATTCGGCAAAATTGCTGCTTCGGTCAATCCCTATTAGTAATGAAAATTTTTAAGTTTGTTTCTACATTCAAATGAAGACCAACATATAAGCTTTAATATTTTAATTAATTTACAGAAGACAATTTTTACTATTGAATGGAACTTAACTTTTCTTTGAGATAATTTAGTGATGAAATAGTATGCTCCAGAATAAGCTCCTAACACAAAATTAGTAGTATATTTTTTTATACAGTAGAGCACCGATTATCCAAACCTATCGGGATGAATCTGCAGTAATTTAGATAATTGGACAGGCAATTTTAGTAATGTTCCAGACTATGCCAAAATGGTTAAAATTGCATTTTTTAACAGTTTCTTTAAAAATGAATTAAACGTATGTTTTAAAAAATTTAGTACCGGATAGGTAGATTAAAACAAGCCTTGTATGTGTGTACACAATTTCTCTTACAGGGTTCCTACACAATTTTGGTAAACAAATTCCCTGACTTTTCCAGATTTTCCCTGACCTTTAAAAAAATTTCCCTGGCCTTTCTTAGTAAAAATTCGGCTTATATATTGTTGTAAAACCTTCCACAATGGACAACTTTAATCTAGATAAATGATAAAAAAAAGTATGTGCTATATGAATTTGCGATTTTTAATTATTTTTCATATTACGCTATTGTTATAAAGTTTGCATAAATTTTATATAAAAATTTTAGATTGGATAAATAATTAATTCAAAATTTCTTCATTTATGATAACCGAGATTCTGATGAAAAGTAGTACATCGAAAATTCCCTGACCACTTCAAATATTAAAAAAACTCCCTGACATTTTGCCTAAATTTTCAAATTCCCTGATTTTTCCCTGTTTTCTCTGACCCATAGGAACCCTGTTTAACTAAGATGCTGGCATGTTTAAAAATTGTCGGGTGTTGTTATTTTTTATCTTTCTATCATTTGCAGTAACTGCAAAATTTGAAATTTAAGATTGGTTTTTGCTTTAAAGAAGACATTCTTTTCAATGCTGCAACATCACAGTTCTTAAACACAGAAACCAAATAGGATCAGCATTCTTCTATCATTTCAACCACTTCACAGCTGTTTCCAAACATCTAAAGTCATCAGTACGTGATGTTAATTATCTTCAATTTCTTTTTCATCATCAATAGATAATACTATTTCACAATCATTTAAAATCCCATATCCAGGATCATCTGCATTGCTATTTAACCACTCGTTAATTTCATTTTCTTCTTATTTAGAATTCTTCCCACCTTCTCCATTATTTTACATTTTTAATTTGCACAATTCTAAATTGCTTGAAAATTACCAGTCTTTTTTTGGCAGACCTGAAAAAATTTGAGTGGAATTTGCACCAATTAGACTTTGCTCCCACTGATCCGGAAAATGTTTTCAATTTCAAAGGTCATCCTGACAAAAATCTCAGACCAAAAAAGGAGTGTTCAGATAATTGGAGTTTGGATAATCGGTACTCTATTATACAGAGAATATCTTATACATTTAAAAAACATACATTTCAAATAATAGAATACCGATAATTATTTGTATATACTATTAAACTTTAAAGAGACAGATGACATACTGAATGTGCCATTCAGTGAAAAAAAGTTGCGAATTCCAAAATAATAGCATGATTAATTCTAATTAATCATCTAATCTAATTAATCAATTAATTAATTAATTCTAATTTTTTTAACAATTTGATTTTTTTTTTACTTTTGTACCACTACTGGACATTGCCCTAAACAAAGATATCATTAAAAGTTGTTACTTAGGCTTTAGAAGCCAATGATGTCAGTACAAACCATCTGTGTCTTTAAATGCTAACATATGATCTTTACTTTATTACAAACTGTTGTAAGTAAGTAATTTAATAACTTTTGTAAATCTAATAATTTTAGGCATAGACTTAAATATATGATTTTCATGCAAGAAAGTAGCATTGCATTTATCACAAAAAACAGTTTTCAGATAAAACAAAACAAAAAACCTTATTTTGGGACTTTCTATCTATCTAAAAACATGTAAGTGGTTAAAAAAAGAAAAAAAAAAAGAGAGAATAATTTAATATATTTACTTTCTGATGGATAAAATATATTTATATTATGTATGAATTGAATTTTATTTTCCAAGTTTTAAGGCTATCTGCTTTATGTGATGAGTAGATCAAATATTTTAAATTATTAGTCTATTTTACAGTGAGAGTTCAACTACTGTAATAAATTTTTTTAGAGGTATGAGAAAGCAAAAAAAAAAAAAAAAACAATCTGTATAGTTAAGATTAACACAAGCTTCTGTTAATATATGGGGGGTTCACAACCATAGTAGACAAAGTCCATTTTGAAAAAAAAAAAAAATGAGATTGTCCATTTAGAAGGTGCATAAAATCTGTTTTATCCACTCCCACAGTAAACCAAGTCTGTAAACAGATGACATACAGTGAAAAACACGTTTAACACGAGAACGCTTAACAAGAAAAATCGATTAACACGAAATGATATAGCGGTCTGGACAGTATACTATGCAATTTAATACATTTTTTTTTCTTTTAACTTGAAACAAAAATCGTTTAACACGAAAAAAATTCACTTTCGACCTAGTTAGTTTGAGCTGAAATTGGTGAATTTTGTGTTAAAACCACTGAATTTTCTGTGAAAATTAGTGAATTTCGTGTTTTTTGTAAATTAGCTTATGCTTTATGAGCACAATGGCTGAGAAATCAGTGCGAAAACAAACTGTTATTTCGCTTCAAATGAAGATGAAGCTGCAGTTGATGAAAAAGGAGGATGGAAACAGAAATCTGCAAAGAGTTTGGCATTGCCAATTCTACATTATCAACAATAGTAAAAAACGGGGATCCCATTACATTAATATTTGAGCGCAGTATGTTTAAGCCAGAGAGAAAATGTATGAGAACTGAGATTTAGAGACAGCTTTGCTTATTTGGTTCAAACAAGTTAGATCTCAGAATGCTGAAAAAGACATTTAAATAAAATGATCCCCCCCCCCCCCCAAAAAAAAAACAATATATTTTTTACTTGCTTTTTATTCGAATGGATGTAACTTACTAATAGTTTAACAGGAAATCGAAATAAAATTTGACGACATCGAAAATATATGCGAGTTTTGTTCTTTTTTACGAATCTTTTAATGCAAAATTCTTTTAACACGAAAATTTGTTTTAGTTTCCACAGTTTTGTGTTAAACGTATTTCACTGTATATGAGAAAATGTATGAAAACAGAAGTGGTTCACTTCTGGAGTGGTTAAAAAAGATTTTATGTACCTTCAAAATGGACTATCTATTTTTTTTTCAAAATGGACTCTGTCTACTATGATTGTGAGCCCCTCAATATACCGTTTATTCGGGTGTATAATGTGCACTTTTGATGCAACAAAACTAATCAAAATTTACAAGTGTGCATTTTATGGTAGTTACAAAATTGAAATATTAAAAAAATAAGAAAAACAGATGATAATTAGAAATGAAATTTTTATATTAAAAAACCTGCTATTTATTTACAAAAAATTACATATGTTATGAGTTTAATAATACTTGCTATCAGATTGTACGAAAAATACTATAATATTTTAAAATGTTCTTTATTATTATTATTATATTTTTTTTGTTATAAATCTGATCAGCCTTCTTTGCAAAGAAGAATGGCAAAAGTACCTAAAATTGGAAAACGTACTCTTAAAGTTTAGATGTGCGTTTTACACCAAAACGTGTTATAAGTCAGAATATACATTATATATTATTTTTGGAAAGTATCAAGCATGCTCTGAAACAAAACTACAAAATTACATTTATTAAAAAACAAGTAGCAACAGAAAATATTATCATTACTTTGATATTCACTATTAAGAAAATAATAATAATAATGTGATACAACAATTAATTACTATTAATAGTAGCATGTCAGAAATATAGAGTTTATGACATGACACATGTCACATCTTTTTAATTATAGTGTGCCCAAATGTAAGAACATAAACAATTTTTCTATAAAAGTAACATTATAATCAGGAGTGGGGAAATACATTATTTTACTCGCCACTGGCAAGTGAATTTTCTGACAGGGCGAGTGAACTTTTAGGTAGTCTTTGAAGCTGCAAAATATAGAAATATGCCAAAAACTTTATTTTTTTTTTACTTTTTAGCTATATTTTGCAACTTTCCAAATCGCTGCAAACAGTAAGTTTTAACCTACAACTTTCTGAAATTGCATTGTTGTAATTGTAATTGGCTATTTTTGCAGAGGCATAAATTTTGTCGTAACAGTTTTCAATTGTATGTTGAATTTTGCTGGCTGGTAAAATAAATCTTTGGCTGGTAAGATTTTCTGAAAATTCCCCACCCTTGATTATAATCAATTGATAAATGTATAAACATACTTCAATTATATCATAACAGAAGCAATCAATGTCTAATAAGAGCAACATTCAACACAATGAGAAATTGAGCCATCCAATTAGGTGCAATATCAGTGATTGCATCAAAGGCAAATTACCATAATTGTTCACTTAAAATTATTCATACTTTAGCAATTATAACATTTTTATATTCATCATACTGAATCACCAAACAATTTAGAAAACAAGTCACTAAAGCTCAGCAGCAAAAATTTAGTGTAAATTTTTCAATAAAAATGTTCAGGATTTTAATATCTTGTACGGTTAACTTACTAAAACAAAATCGGTACTTTTCGGTTAGCCGGGTGCCAGTGTTATATATACATATATATGTATATATACATGTATGTATATATAGATATGTATTTACATATATATATGTGTGTATATATACAATATGTGTATATGTATCTATATGTATATTTACATATATGTATGCATATAAATATGTATATATAATACTGGCGCCCGGCTAACCGAAAAGTACCACGAAATCTTATCAGAAATTAAATGCTTCCAATACAAAAAACGGAAGGCAAAAATCGACTCCAAAACAAGGCTTTTTAATATTCCAGAACTGGTTAAAAAAGCCTGCTCTGACAAACAATTCTATAGAATTAAGTAGCTCTGTTTGCAGTTATCTATGTATTTATTTCAGTAAAAATAGTACATTCAATAAGTAATTCTATAAAAACTTATCTATCATTTCTTGGAAATGTTATAGGATGAATAACATTTCGAAAAGTCGGGTTCTGCGTTGCAGTAAAAGTTGTATTTTGGGACACTACTGATCCTGCACTTGCTACAAGAGAAACCTGACTATCAATTAAAGACTGGGAATTGTGACTAAGAATTGGATTCAAAGTACCACGTACCATAGGTGGGTGAGGTGGATATAAAGACGGAGCACAAGACTGATGGGAAACTATATGGGCAGAGTTAGTTATAGTTGCACTTGTCTGACACTGTGTTGAAGAAGAAGACAAAGGATGGTTCATGGGAAATTTAGGAGGTGAAAATGATACTTGGTTACCAGAGCAGCCCATATCTGGCAAGATGTTACTTAAATTAAAATTTGGAACCGGATGAGGTGTTGAGGATGAGAAAGTATGACTTATGATTGGAGTTGTAAGGCATGAGCAAGAAAGAGGTTGAGTAGGGGGACGAGGCAATGGACTCATTGTAAAATTTGCATGCTGGAAATTAAGATTTAAAAAAGTATCACTTTGCTGGTGCAACACAGGGTTGAAAGAGGGGTTTGCAGGTATCACAGCAGATGGCATAGTTTCAGATATTTTATTTTGTGAACACTGAATAGGACCAGGTGCAGGAAGAACAGGATTAGAAGAGGATTTGAAATAATCATTTGGAACATATGATATGTTTACCTTATTACAGGAATTATCTTGAGAAGTATTGTAATTGGATACACAGGTGGGAATCACATTAACACTCTCATTAGATGGAATATTTTTAGGTTTTTTAGATTTAGTTCTGTTTGAGGGTGTGCTTTTACGATTATTAAAAATTATATTAGTGTTCTGATCATGAATACTTTGTCTAACTCCTTCAGGCACGAACATTTCCTGAGATGACCTAATAGCGGACGGTTTAATATTGATATCATTCCTCTCATTTCCATCATGACAGTTGGCAGGTGCATTGTAAAAAAAGTTGCCCATGAAGTTGGAGTTATTTTGAGAAAATGATGCTTGAAGCCCTGATCTGTTTGGTTGAAAGTTATTTTTCTCATTATGAAAAGGAGGAACAACCCCAGAAACAGACAAATTGATATCAGAAGACATGTCTGAGTTAGTTGGAACTGCACGGTGAGTGAACTGACAACAGTTTGGCTTTTGTGATTGTTGTGAGTAATTATTATTATAGGATGATGCTTGAAAACACTGCGATGCTTCCGATGATCTAGAATTTTCCAGGGCAGGCTTGACATGTGGTAAAAAATTGCAGTTGTTGTAAAGCGAGTTTGAGTTTTCAAACTGTAAAGTGACATTTGAATGAGGTTTAGGAACTGCAGAAGACACTTCATGTCTGTTGCTTAACATTTGCGAGTCCACATTTAAATTTATGTGATTCAAAAAATTGTCACTTGAAAGAGATAAAGGGATGTCTTGGTTTCTGGAAACAGAGTTAAAAATAGTTGTAGATGGTGAACTGTCACATACTGAATAAGTGGATGAGAAATTGTGAAAAGATGTAACAGGTGGTAAAGGAACCAAAGGTGCATTTTGAATATTGATGTCACAACTTGTAACAGGCATAAAAACATTAGTATCATGGATACTGTGCATGTGCGAAATGCCACTTCGATCAACTTTTTTATCTGTGGTTCTCAACTGAAATCTTCCATTTTTATTGTTCTTATTTTTCTCACTATTGACGCAAGAAGTCTGCAAAAGACTTTCTGCAGAATACGAAAGAGATGTTTTTGGATTTCTACTGCAGGATGAAACAGTGGACACATACTGTCCATCTGACACACTAGTTGTATGCACAGCTGAACTCTGGACGAAATGGGAGTGACAAGTTGTACTAGTAACAGATTCAGAGTAAGATGTTTGATCAGAAATAAGAGATAATGCAGAATATTTTGACTGTGTTACATTAGAGGAAGAGGGCGTACTTTGTGAAGCTGTTTCACTAGTTCCAGTTCTATTCTCAACAATACTAGAATTTTCTTTGAGAAGAGAACATAAAGAATGACTTAGATTATCAGGTTTAGACAAAGGTATCTGGGAACTAAAAGAATTGTTCATATTTTCAGCAGCTCCAAATGATACAGAAGATTTTCCTATATTAGGTAAATTATTTGAAAAATTGTTATGTGATAATGAAGTAGTAGTACAAGGAAAATTCTGAGCATTTGTAGAACTAGAAATGGTAGGATAAAAAGATAAACTATGACAGATAGGAGAGATAAAATTTTCTCTAGAGTTGTACTGGTTACTAGGCTGAGAAACAACTAAATTAGTAGATTGAACTGAACCACCACTTTGAATATGATGAACGGAATGCTGATTCTCAAACTGTGCAGAGGAATTTGTTACTTTGGCGGGTGTAGAATTAAAATGGGGCTCAGAATTATTTGTTTTCATTGCACAATCAGATTGCTTAGTTATGTTATTATCAGAAGCTAAATCAATGTTCAGAATATTATGATTGCCATGAAAGACAGGCAAAATTTCTTTCTTTTTAGAACTTGATTTATTTTGGGACTCAGCTGAGGAATGAGTTTCAGTTACTTTTTGAGAATCACTTTGCGTAGAACATAAAGATACACTATGAGCAAACGAGACAGAAGTAACATGAACAACAGGAGTTGAAGAAATTTCAGGAATTATAGGGAAAGACATTCTAGGCAGATTCAAATAATCTTCATGAGAACTATTTTGGTAGTTAAAGGAAATGAAATTTTTTTCTGATGAAAATGCAGGTTGATTTTCATGTCCCGTTGCAAATGTATTGCGTGAATCCAAATTAACATTGTGAGATACATCTTTCAAAATATCACCTAACATAGGCGTTAAAGAGAAAATAGTATCTACTGATGGAGTTTTGCAGCTATTCTCAGAAATATGAATTTGGTTATTGTAAGTTCCTACAGAATCTGCAACACTCTGATCGTCAGGAGAAGTTTGAGATGAAGAAGAAACTTGCTTTTCAAGAAATGTTAAGTTCGAATGAATAATTGAAATATTTTTTTCACTTGCTTTTTCATTTTGATTGGACACCTCGTAAGCAGAGGTATTAATCATTTTATCAGAAACTGGCGTTTCTTTTAGTTTTTTATAAGGTGGTTCTGAATCATTATTAGATTTTTGTTTTCTTACTTTACAAAATTTACCATGTTTGGAATTTAATTCTTGAGAATTTTTAACAGCATTTTGGATAGAACTAGAGATATCTGAATGTAGTATATTATTATCAGAAATATTTTTTTTATTTTTTTCAACAGATGCATCTGGAATATTATGATCTTCTCTACCCCGATTATATTGCATTTTAAAATTGCTAACAATCTTTTCTGATGTAGTAACAGTTTCATTTATATTAGAAACATCATCAGAATAGCATTCATTTCTTTTGGATGCTTGAGAATTTTCCAAAATATCATTGCAAAATATTGTTTCAGTTGCTCTGGCTAAAATATCTGATGTATTTGATGCATAACTGAAACCAGGTTCTGTTTTAGAACAATTAGGCGAATCATTTTTTGAAAATGAGTTGATTATATCAACTGTGTGAAGGTGAATTTTGTTATTTGTAGAACTACTAGAACCTTCAGAATTAGGATTGTTTTTATCATTCAGATTTAATTTAGATTCCCTGTAAGTTGGCTTGCTTTTTCTTTTAGCAGCTAAAAATTCTTTAGTGCTATCATTTTCAGTAGAATTATCAATTTTGTGATTTTCAATATTATTTGGAGTGTTATTAACACCAGAATTTTCTGAAAAATGTAAACTTATTTCTGATGATCTTTTATTAGAATCATTTACTGAAGATAGTGTAGCCATGGAATCGGATAAAACAGAAAAAGCTTGGAAATCACCTTGGGAATAATGTAATAAGCATTGATTTAAATTTTGATGAGTTGTTTCATTAGATATATTTAGACTTTGAGGTAAAAGAACACCACTAGAATTTTCATTTCCTGTATGGCAAACTAAAACTTGGGAATTGAGACTGACAATTTGATTATTTGAAAATAATGAAGGCAGCAATGAATGATTAACAGATGATGAATTCACTGAATATGGCACATTTTCATTCAATGAATTTACAGATCTAGTTAAATCTGAACATGCATTAGCATGGCTTTGGTTATTTTGAGCAACATCAGCAGCCTTTACAGAAATTTCTTTAGATGAAACAGTAGAAGCTTCAGAGTTCTGTTCTGAAATCACATTAGAGTCTGCAATAGAAGATGTATTAATAACAGAATTAGAATCACCTGTGTTATTAAAACTAGGATGTGTATTACTTTCAACTACAGGCGATGTGACATTGGCAGGTAAATTAGTTAAAACTTCAGTATTTGAAAAATTATGATTATCAGATATAGATGTTTTAGAATCACTTAACTTTTTATTTTCTGAATTTGTTTCAGAACTATGGGTGTTAGAAGATATTTGAACAGACGATTCAAAAACACTTTCTTTGGCTACACTGAAAACAATTTCAGATTCAGGAATATTAGGAAATGAAACATTTTCTAAAGAGTTATTAATGCCTTCTACATTTTTAGCAGAGGCTTTTGTAGTTTCTGAAACAGATACAATATTATGTTCATGGGGGAAATGATCATTTTCAGATTTTTTACTATTTCCAGGAAGATTTTTATCTGCCAAACACTTTCCCATTAAAACAGTTAATGAGAAATTAGATTTTACCGAAGACAGGTCTGGAGAACTTTGAAGAGCTGTAATATCAGAATTAAGATTTTCAGCTTCCTTAATTCGATTAAATCCATTTCCCTTATTAGGTTCTTGTTGTTCAGAAGATGTATCCATTGGTGTACAAAAACTATCAGCAGGTTCATTTGGTTTACTTTCACTTAAAGTCACAGACTTACATATTATTTTATCAGTCACTTTTTTATTTGATGTTTTGTTTCTAGAATTCTGTGTCTGATTAGCAATAGCTATTATTTTATTAGCTGACAGGACTTGTAAAGAAGGAGGAACATTTGAACACAATGAACGACTATCTCGCTTAATTTTTTTCTTACTCACATCATCCATAGAAATTTGTGAAGTTTTAGATTCTACAGATGCATTTGAAGGCAAAGATGTTACAATAGGCATGTTCTTACTAGTTTCTAAGGCATTTTCAACAGATTTAGGTTCATTGCTAATAGCTTTAGATGATTCAGTATTACATGAATTATCACTAGCATTTGTAGAATCTTGAACAAATTTACTGGTCGATGAAATAGGTAATTTTTGAACTAAAGGCACAGTTAAATCTTCACTCTGAGAAACAGCAGTCACTAATGGAGAAATTACATTATGCGTTAAACTTACATTACCAGAATTATTACTCAGTAACGTGGGTTGTGATGGTAAAACAATTCGAGCATTAGCTGATAAACTTGATGAAATAGGAACTATTGGATTTGGATTTAGAGTCAATAATGCACTGCCCAAGTTAGTTTTTTCAACCTGCCGTCCAGTATTTTCAACAAGACTAGGGCATATTATTGTAGGAGGCAACCCTACATTTCTTGCTACAGATGGCACATTAAGAACTTGTTGAGGCACAAGTATGGGTAAAGTACTAGGACATATAATAGATATTGTATTAGATAATTTTTCAGATGCAAAACTTTGAAGAATATTACCACCAGTAGGAATAATAATGGTAGGTACATTTTTATTACACACATTTGTAAAAGATGAACCAAGTGTCGTGGACATTACTGGAAACTGTGATAAAACTGTAGTAACTCCACCAGCTTGAGCTGACGCCGAGTTTCTTGTGGAATCATTCCAGTCAATAACAGGAAAAATATTTTCCCGAGACACATTACATGGCTGCTGGGCTGTTTCTGTAGCTAATGGAGTTGTCACAGAATTATTGCTTTGAAGAGAATTAGTAACAGCAGATGAATTAAATCCAGAAGTAATTGTAGAAACAGGTACAATTTTTACTGGCTTTGAGGTGGTCACAGTATTTTTAGGTTTACTTTTATTATTTTTACCTTTAGACACTTTTGGACTTTCACAGGTTAAAGTGGTGCTGGAATTTACTGAAACTGAATCAGGAATGTTGTTTATACACATACTATTGCCAACCTGAACAGCACAATCTACATATGCACGAGTGTCCGACTCGGAATTTTTGACAGTCAATACACCATTCTTATGCACAAATTTATTACTATACTTACATTGTTTTTTTAGAACAACTGAACGTATATTGGGCATATCAGACTGTTCTAATAATCTTGCATAAAGAGTATTTTGTTCTGATAGCATGTGAAGGTCTCTTTTAAGTTTTCTAATTTCTTCAGCTGAAAAATAAGAAGAAACAAATTAGAAAATTGAAATTTATTCAGTTATAAGAAATTTTGTCAGTTATTTTTGAAAACTCATATAAGCAGGGTTGCTACTGACACAGGAGAATGAAATTCACTGACTTTTCCAGCTGCATTTTAATAAAATTCCTAGTGTAATGCACACTGGACAGACTAGGGGTAAAATAAATATTGTATCACTGGAAGATTTTCTAAATACAGATCGCAGATTTTCTTTATTCGTTTGCAGATTATTTTTCTATCGAACCTTTATTTTGCTTTATATTATGTCTAGCTCTTTATTACTTAATACAAAAACTTAAGATGATTATTAGTAAAATTAATAAAATGCATAATAACAAAGGTAAGTCATTAATTAATGCTTCAATTCTAAAATATTTTACCTGCAGATTATTTTCTGCCCCTGAAGTATTTGTTGCAGACACTTGGAGAATTTTTTGCTAGTAGGCAGTAGACAAATTAATATCCTTACCTTTAATTCCCAACAAGAAATTATATACAGTACAGAACCAGTTATCCAGAATGTTTGGGGTCAGATGTATTCTTTATAACTGGTTTTTCCGGTTAACTGATTGGGCATTAAAGCAGCATCCATTTGATAAGTACTGTAGAATATATCTGGTTGTGGCATTATTTCTGATTTTAAATTATTAGATTACACGGATTAAAAATCAGATGCAAGAAAGATTAAAAGTTAACCAGAGTTTGGAAAGAGGTAATTTATGGGAATCCCTTGGGAACAAAAATTCTTCTGTTTCCACTGCATAAAAATTAAAATATCTAGAATACAACTAAATGTTTCTATTTCAAATACTAGATATTGACATCAAATTATACAATTGTTTCAAGCAATGCATATGTCAAACTGGCAGTGTATGACACTTTTTTCTGCAAAGATTCTGAAATCAGTCTATTAGAAATATCATTCCGGATAACTGGTTCCATACTGTGCATAAATTAACAATGCCTTTGAGATTTTGATTGGAAATACCATTTGTCCCTTTGTCATTTTTTGTGAGATATATATGACAACTGCACATTTTGGTACATTCCACTTAATGAAACATCCTTTTTTTTTCATTTTCTGCTGGAGTATTTTTAAGGTTTTCTAATCTAAGCAGTGCTCTTTCAACATGCACTTTAGTTTGGCTTAGCAAAAACTCTGATTTCTGAAAAATTAGGGAGAGTTGTTGCGCCGGTATGGTGTATTTTCTTCCATTGCAAATAATCGCACTATTAAAAATAAATATTTTTGCACATGGAATTTTTTTGGTTAAAGGAAAAAAAAAAAAATAAAATGAATAAGTAGGTTAAAAAGTGAGTCGCCAAGAGGAATTCTTTAGCCGCCTGGGATTTGTCGGACCCTGCTTATGATCATTACAAATTTTCAAATAAAGTTTTCGGGAAAATTTAAACTTGCTTTACAATATTCTTGTACCACCATTCATTTAAGCAAAAGTATCACAAAATCATTAAGTGCAGATAAACTTTATTTTTAACAGCAGTAAGAGGAGGATAGGAAGCAGTGGGAAGATGGAGGTTTCACGATGAACAATTATTTATTGTTACTTCAAAGCAATAAAAATACTGCAGAAAAAATAAAACAAAATGTGTGCTAATTAGTTTTGAAATTTGTAAACTATGTGCTGTGCTGATGGCGGTGGAGAGTGGAAATTTTGAAAAGGGGGTAATTTAGATGAATAATAATAATAATAATAAGATGGAATCTGGGAAAAAGTGAAAGATTGATCACTCTTACTTGCAATAAATTTTTATCAAATTTCCTAATTTTTCCAGGTTCTCCAGCTAGTGGAGCAACCTTGAGTAAAAAGAAGTAATAAAGTAAGATATTTTCAGCATTAAAATTAAATTAACAAACTATCTGATTAACAAATGAAGAGCACAATTTGGGAAATATAGTCTGAAATTGAATTTTGCATGACGATAGTTTTCTATTGATAAGTTAATAATATACATTAATTTTAAAGGCTATTATACCTTACTGATAAAAAGTGACCATGTAGCAATAGAATAGCATGGGCAATGTTGGCAAGTTTCTTCTAAAGTGGAAAAAATAGGTCAGAAGAAACAGGTTAGCGGTGATGGTAGATTCAACTCCTGCATCCCCCCCCCCCCCCCCATCCACCAGAAAATATCTAGTACATTTCTTTGCATATCTTCAGAAAATTCACAAAATATATTTTTTAATTATTTACAAAAGAAAGAGAAACTGAAATTAAAGCATGGTATTTTTAGGTTTAATTCTTTAATCAATCATAAAAATTTAAACTTTTATGATAATGTTTAAATGTGTTTTAAAATTCTGGATTTTTAACATATGATGTAATTAAAATATTTCTAGTGAGCATATTTTTTCTTCATAATACAAAACTGAATTTCCTACTCTCAATTGTGAAAGTTTTCTATTAATTTAATCTTTTAAAATATATGCATAAATAATTTTATCATTAGTTGACAATTTTCAAGATTTTTTACCTTTAAAATACTATGTAACATAATAAATCAGGTCTGTGTACATATTTTACTTTAAAAAGCTACCAGCAAGTCCACTTGATTAAATAAATCATGTTGCTCTGAACGAGATTTTCATTATCCCAACCATAAAGACAAATTTTCTTAAAAAAAAAAAAAAAAAATCTAATACTTAAAAATAACTTTAATTTTTATGGATAAATGAAATATCTTAATTTCAGTTTCTCTTTCTTTTTATAATTAATGAATAAAAATAATATGTAAATTTTCTGGTCATGTGTTGCATATCTTCTGAGGTGTTTGAACTAAATAACTGGAATTGGATATCGTGTTTTTACCTATCAAGCCATACATTTATTATTATTATTATTACAATGTTTTATGTAACTGAATTTGTTTTTTGTATGTAAAGATGAATTTTGTAATCAATTTTTCACTCGCTTTTTGATATGCTACAATTATAAAAATTTTGCACACACATGCCTTTTCAATGAAATACAACATTTTACTAGTTTTAGAACTTAATTATAAATTAATTTTAAGGCATTTTCCCATTAGCCAGCCACAGGTGATAAATCAGCAAAATAAATTCTGTATGGTACGTATACAAGTAAAAAAAAAAAAAAAAAAAAAAAAAAAAAAAAAAAAAAAAAAGGGACTTAGTTATGTGCCAAAATATACCAACTGACTGTGAAACTGCAACAGCAACGAAATATTTTAAACAATAAAAAGTAGAAAATATACATAAAAAATAAAGAGTAGTATTTATTAAGGAAAAAAAAATCATGTTTTTATCAATTAACAGTTTCATATTAATTAACTTATGATTATACATTGAGAAATCAATTTAAAATTCCTGACTATATAGTTTGAATAAGGCTTTTTTCCTTTTCTGTTGCCATATCTTAAAAAAAAAAAAAATGAGAAACAGATCAAAAATTTGAATTTTTTCTAATAAACTCACTAGTTTGTGCTTTCTACCAAATGTAAAAAAAAAAAGAGTGAATTTTCCATACTTAAGGTCCATGCCAAATTAACATATTGGAATGGAATTTTTTTGGAAAAAGATGAATTATATCAATGGAATTTTGACATGATTTTAAAGATAAACGCTGAATGTTTAGGAAAAAAAAGTTTTAAAAACCATTTTTACTTTTATAGTTACAGTCGAACCTCTACATGCCGAACTTCCACATATCGAAATTTTCTATATATGGAACTTTTAGCAAATCTCCATGTTCATTACATAGAAAAACTGTTTCTGTATATCGCAAAAAACTCTAAACATCGAAATTTTTTTCAAGACATATTGAGAGATTTTATTCCACTTTAGACCTGTTGTCTCACTCAAAATGAAGGTCAGGGGATAAAGGAAGTTTATTGAAGGTCACTACAAAAACCACATTCCAGCTGGGAATGGGGGGTGGACAAACTGGTTGTTGTTCCCCCCACTCATTTTCGAATTTCGGTTGCGACCTGTCCTGTAGTGAAACACGAACCCCATTATTCTTTCAGCCAGAACTTGAATCCAGCATGTTTTCACTCTTTCATCGTCAAAAGGATGTCTTTTTCGGTGGTGATCGCTTTATTGGCAACTTTCAGATTTCATTTTGGGTCAACTCATGATCCGGCGAGAGATACCGAGGAGCTTTTGCTAGGAGAAAAGCCGGTTTGGCGTGCATCTCTGCCCTCCGTCATGCTTCAAGAAAAGGTTACAAAATCTGGGTCTCTGTGGTGAAACCAGTTTCTAGCATTCCCTTTTGTCTGATGGTTGGGCCCTCACTCCTAAGTCTGTTTAGTTTCAGTGAAAATTTAAGTAGTGTTTTATAAATTCGTTTTGAACTTTTACTTTTTCTCTCGATCACAATGTCAAAAAGAAAATCCCTTAGTGTTGTGGATAAAGTTGAATTGCTGAAGGATGTAGATAGCGGAATGCACAAAAAAGACATTTCTTCTAAATTTGGTATCCCCGCAAGCACATTGTCGACTATTATAAAAAATCAGAATGCCGTAATGAAATCCTATGAATGTATTGAACCTAACAGAAAACGTTTGAAAAACATGCACTTATGATACAGTGGACGAGGCCGTTTTAAAGTGGAAAAAAAGTGTTCAAGACCAAAACTTGCCAATCTCTGGTCCTCTCATAAGAGAGAAGGCATTGGAGTATGCTAAATATTTTGGATGTGATGAATTTCAAACAAGTTCCGGGGGGCTTGACAAATTTAAGAAAAGGCATGGCATTAAGCAAAAGGTTATTTCTGGAGAAAGTAAAAGTGTATCTGAAGCAGTCTGTGATGACTGGAAAAGCAACAATTTGAAAAAAATTCTAAAAGATTATCAGCCTGATGATATTTTTAATGCTGATGAAATGAAACTCTTTTATAAGTGTTTACCCAACAAAACTCTGACTTTCAAAGACGATGACTGTCATGGAGGCAAGAACAGTAAAGACAGAATAACAGTACTGGTAGGCGTTAACATTATCTAGGCAAAGAAAACCTTCGGTTATTGGTAGTAGGTAAAAGTAAGAACCCTAGAGTATTCAAAAATGTAACATCTTTAGAGGTTGACTATTGTTCCAATAGAAACTCATGGATGACAGGTGAAATTTTTGAAAAGAGGATTTTGAAATTGGATAGAAAAATAGTGATCAAAATAGAAAAATTGCTTTACTTGTAGACAATTGCCCAGCTCACCCTAATGTGTCTTTAAAATTATCAAATGTCGATTTGCTTTTTCTCCCCCCGAACACCACTTCAAAATTGCAACCAATGGACCAGGGTGTAGTAAAAACCTGAAACTTCATTACAGCAAACGCATTCTCCGACGACTTATCTGGACATTTGAAAATGAAAAACCTTTACATAAGGTGACTGATCTGAGGATATGTGTGACAGAATTTGCCAAAGTTTGGGAAAATGACATTTCTGAATCTACAATAAAAAACTGTTTTGCAAAATCTAGGTTCAGTGTATTACCGGAAATCGTAGAAGAGGACGTGTTCCCGCAAATTCAAGAGTCTTGGGAAAATTTGCGTTCCCCAGGTCATATTACAGACGGTATTCTTCTTAACGAATTTCTGACAGTCAATGATTAGTTAATTATTGCTGATTATCTTACAGACGAAGACATATTGAATTCGTTTCATGAATCTGAAACAGAAATCGAAGAGCCAGAGGAAGTAAATGAATCTGAAAACATTTCCAAGGCATCGAAAAAAGAAATGCGAGAGGTGTTTGAAACAATATGTCGTGGACTTCAATTCACGGAAAATGTTCCTCATAAAGTTTTTAGTGGACTGAATAAATGCGAACATTTCTTTGATGAACTTTCCGCAAAAGTGGCTATTCAGCAAGATATTTGTAGTTTTTTTAACAGAATGTAACTGTGAGCATTGTAACTACTGTCTGGATTATTGTTTTTATAAAAGGTATGTAGTACTCAATAAACCTTTCATACTAATTCATTTTTTTCCTTATTAACTTTCATTTAATGCAATTCACAATAGAAATGCAGTTCCGTATACAAAAATTAGCTTTAATTTTAATGTTTTAGGAGTAATTATTATAAAACTCAGATCGCTTCTATATATCAAAATTTCTATATATCGAATTTTTTCTGGAAATTTGCTACTTTGATGTACGGGTTGGGTTGATTTTTGACGGCTGAATATCAACTCGAGGGATATAGGCCCGAGATGGAGTGCCCTCCGTGGGGGTCTTTCTAAGGGAACCTAACCCGTATTTATGCATGAAAATCCAAGGTTTCGAAGAAAACCACGAAAACTCTGAAACGGTTAGGCCGACGGGCACGATTGGGTTCGAACCCAGCACCTCCCGTCCAGTGGTGTAGTCCTGGAAAAAAAAGTGGGGGGACGCTCATAGTTTCGAATATTAGGGTCTGTATTACCCATAAGGCAAACTTGCTTTTAAATCTTGCTTTCTCATTTTTCAATTGCAGAGAAAAGTAATTGAAAAATTAAATTTAAATTTAAAAATTAAAAATGCAAATTTAATTGAAATTAATTTAATCAAAGTTTGTTTGTGTGTTGGGTGACAAAAGGTTTGCTGTAGAATTTAAAAAAATGTAAAACCTTATTTCATGTCTCAAATTTTTTGGAATAGAATTCGTAATTCAGTAACACTAATTCAAGCAATGAAATTTTTATCAGAATATTTTGCATTATTTATTTTGGAAATAGTTATAGGATAAATGTTTTCCACTGAGAACATTGAAAGTTATTACATTTTTACTTCATGGTCACGTATAGTGTAAGGAAAGTATTGTATAATCAGGGCAAGAAAAAATAAGACTATGAAATTTTGATATATCTTTTTACCTTCTGAAGTCCCCTGAATTCGTTTTGCCCATTTTTACAACAATTTTCTATGTATGTGCGTATGCTGGTATTTCCTTTCAGAATCCGCTTTTTACTTTTGAAAAATATTAAAAATCAATACCTCATTTCATAAAATTGTTAATTTATTGGTGTACTCATTTTCTAAAACAGATAATAAGTTTGGAAAGTCTGCGTCCTCCCACATCTCTAGCTTCCCCCTTGAAAATATAAAGTAAGGGGATGCTCGAGATAAAATAAAAAAGTGAGGGGACGCCGTCCCCCTGTGTCCCCCCTTGACTACACCATTGCTCCCGTCTACCAGCTTCGAGAGCAGAACCTCTCAGCTACTGGTGGGGCACTTTGATGTACGGAGGTTCAACTGTATTATTATTGTGTATACCAATAAATTGTTACATAAATTTTAACACTCGAATGGCCTAGAAGTACCTTTAAAATGTACACACATACAGAAGAATTATATAACCCCTTTGTTTGAGCTTACAACTTCCCATTGCCTATTGTTATTTACTTACTAGCTGACCTGCCTGGTGTTGCCTCGGGCTCGGGATAACAGCTTTATATCTAAAATCAGTGTTGAATACAGATATTTTCCTTTAGGTGGAATTTCTGCAGCTCTAGAAAGGTGTGAAGGGGGAGGGAAATTGCTGTATGAATTCCAAATAAACTTAATTAAAAAGAGAACAAAATTTACTATATCAGGGTAAAACATTAAATTTTGATTGTTTTTATGAGTAGCTCAAAATCTCTAGCAAATTTGGAAAATCAAGAGGAAATACACAAATTTTTTTATTCAACAAAACTCTAATTAAAAAAATACGAAATCTAGGGTTCTGGTGCATTCAGGACCTGTCTTCATCTATCCAGAATGCAATTTGGAGACTTCTACATGCATTAGATTTCTTTAGCCATCGCCAACACCAACACACACACATAGAGACAAACATCTTTCTTTTATTGATATAAGTTGTTGGTTAGTACATGTATTTTAGTTAGAATAGTTTTTCACAGCAGAGTTAATAATAAAAGGTTGTTACAACTCTTCATTTCTATCCCGGTTAACTTCAAACAACATTATTATCACCATTATTTATGTTTGATACAATAACTAGATGGAACCCGTCAAAACTTGATGGAAAAGACCTACTATAACAATATCAGTAAAATAAACTTCTTTATTGTTTAAGAGGGGGAGAGGCGGGAAAGAGTATGAAATAGTGTTTCAAAAATTTTATTTTTAAAGTTTTTTTTCCAGTGAAATACAGTTCTATTTTTGACATAAACTTTAAACAAACAATCATAAACAACTGTGTAATGAAATCAATTTGACCATTGAATCAATTACCGTCATATTCACCACTGCAAGAAAGAAGATTTCATGGACTTATGATGAAGTATCATGCAAATAGGAAGTATATTCCTACGTCATTATTATATTCAGTATATAAAGAACATAGTAAATAAAGCACATATATCTCCACTTGTGATAATTCAACCAAGCAAGCTCCTATGTACAAGTGCATTGCACCTGCCGAAAGGCCACAGATTTGTACATGTATGTTGCGCATGCTCAGAAGTAAAATTTTAATTGAAAATTCCTGCTAATTAATAAAAGTTTTGAACAATTGGATGCATGATAACATGATAGAAATGATTTGTTATTTTTTCTCTTGATGAAGTATGTTTATGTTCATGCATTTGAGTTTATAACTAGAACTACCACTTAATAATATATTTGCCTTCACATTTACTACCAGTTTTATGTAATTTCTCAAGCAAAATCCAAGGCTGGATCATTTCAGAATTAATAAATTCTACATTTAACCAACTTCAAACAGTAGGTGTTATACAATCCATTTTTACAGGCAGTTTTATGCACACAGAAATTTTTTTAACAAATATCCCAGTTTTTATAATTCTTTTTCTTACTTTCTTTCTTTTGAAAAGATTAATTTTGATGATGGTCCCATATAAATTTCATGGAAATGCAAAATTGGTATGCTTATCTGCCAGTTTTTGTCTATGCATGCTCTAACTTTAGTAAAAATTGCCCAATCACTATGGAATTTGAATAAAATGTTAAGATACATGGTATTAAACAAGTTGGAAATTTTCCAACTCAGTGAAAATGTGTCAGGACCGTGAATTGAGCCAAAAACCTTTTGGCTTAAATTACCTATGCTCTCCCAACTGAGCTATCTAGAACGACAACCAGCAGACATAATTCACTCAAACAACATTTTGGCAATAGCGCCTGGTCTGCCATGACGACAGTTCAACAGAATGAGCAGCAAATAGTGGAACTCCATTAAATGGTCATAAATACACTTTTATTATTTTAATACAATGATATTGATTATAGTAAAGGTACAAAAGCTGTAATTTTCCCAAAAGAGTGAAAAAGTGTCTAGGCCGGGAATCAAACCCAAAACCTTTGGTTTAAATTGTCAATGCCCTTCCGAATAAGCTACCTGGAGCAACACAATTGGAATAATTTTAAATTGCCAATGCCCTTCTGATTGAGCTACCTGGAGCGACAGAATTCGGAAATTTCCAACTTGTATGATATTTTTACCATTCATTATAATTGTGTTAAAATAATAAAAGTGTATATATAGCATCACTTTTATATTTTAAAAATAGTCATCTATTGTACGTAGTTTTTTACAGAAACACATCAAAATATTTAATATAAGAATGTCTACTACACATCAAACTTTAGCTATGCTTGCAGCAATATGATTTAAAGTGAATGTGGATAACAAAGTATTGTCACAAAAAAACTGTTGTGCTAAACAATTTCATTGGAATAAGCCAACAGGTATATTATTGTACATGAATGTTTTTGTACAACTGTAAGGGAAAAGTTTCAGAAAATATTCTGAAGCATTATAAAGTATTTTAAATAAATTAAACAAAATAATTAAAAATGATTTTTTTATTTTTCAAATTTAGACTTCAGAAGACAAAACTTTAGAAGATTCTTTAAAACAGCTAAGTATCTTAAATAATCGAACAAATTTTAAACTGAATTGAAAAACTTAATTCTGTAAAATAATTTTACAATGTATTAAAATTTTACAGTGATATAGCTAAGATTTTGAAATCCTGGGCCCCTGGATATCAAGACACTTCTAAAAAAGTGAGTCCCCCCCCCCTTTTTTTTATACAAAAGTAGGTTTCCCTTTTAGAAATAACACATTCAATGTATTTAATAGAAAATATGCCTCTTTTGCACTCTTTAAAGGGAAAAATTATGCATCCTGAAGAATCCATCACAAGTTTTTCTTATGCATCTCTTCTCCAGTTTTTTGCTTAAATGATGCGCTATAGTGCATTCCTGGCATTACTGAAAATAGTGAATGAAATTAACATTGTTTTATCTTAATTTCAAGACAAGTAACCCTTTAATTTTGGCATGGAATGTAGCTCATTTTAAATTTAACGAATAAGTTACTTTTGATCTAGAAATTACAAATGAAGAGATTGAAAAAAAGTTTAATGTCAAACATAGCAGTATGATAACTCATTATCAGTGAGTTGATATGCATAAATTTTAAAGTATATCATTTAGACAATATTAAGAAGACACTGATGATGCTCAATCGCTAGTCAGTCAGATGATAAATTTACAGGGTTCTCAGCAAACATGTCTGGCAATTTTCCTGATTTTCCATGACTATTCATGACAAAATATCAAAAAATTTCATGACCAAACGCACATACACAAAATCTGTTTTGATATAGTAATTAAATTTTTAAAAGATATACTACTTAGTAAAATTAATTTAAAAATAATATATTTCAAAAGCTTTAGATACATTTTCATAAAATTAACACAAAATTTAATAACAAGCAGCATTAAAAACAGAAATCTGTTTCATAATAATATTAACTGTTATAAAAAGTAGAAAAAAACTTTACTTAATAAATAACTTACCAAAATCTTTTTCCTGGAATACACAAATAAATAACTTACCAAAAACTTTTCAATGGAACACACAAATAAAAGCAAATGCATTATAATCACAAAGTAAAAAAAAAAAAAAAGAAAAGGATAATGATTAAAATAGCTTAAACTTTTACATAAAATAAATCTTTATTTTTGACAAAAACTTTTAAACCTCTGAATATTAATATTTTTTACAATGCTTTTTTTTTCAGTGAATTTAGTTCATTTTCAATTCTTTTCTAATTCAACAGCTTTTGTAATTTTTTTTTCCTGTTTTGTAATTCCTTTCATTGGCAACTTTTCTCATTTACTACCTTTTTTTCTATTTTGCTAATCTAATTTGTATTGTTTATGGCTACTTCGCACAAAAGAAAGAAGTTTTTGGTTAATACAGTACACTCCCTCTAATCCGCACAGGTTGGGACCAAGGGTTTTGCGGATTATAGGTCATTTCTTTGTTTACATTGTAATATTTGGAATTTATCAACAAATATAGTAACCACATTGTAAATAAATAACACATAAATAAAAGAAACTGCTTACATATATATATAAACTGTATCCAGTATTAGAAATGCATTTAAATATATAATGCACAATTAATAGAAACATTTCTACTTATTTTTAGATCTCAAGCATTGCAGTGATAATGGTTTGCTTTATAGCTTTTAATTTATACTCTGCAATTTAATCTTGAAGCCTTTTACAAGAGACAGGATTTCTTGATAAATAACAAAAGTTTGTTTTTCTAAAAGATTAAGACATTTATCCAAAAGAGCTAAGGCCTCTTTGAAAGTAATTTTACCTTTTATATAGCCAACAAATGCATTCAGAATATAGCAGTCTAATAGTTATTTATAAGATACACAGAATATTTCTTTCTAACTAATGCAGAAAAAAAAATTTAGTGCATTTAAAATTAATTAAAATTGCTAATAAATTCATCAGATTAGTCAACATTTATTACAGTCAAAATGTGAGTGATCTTGCTTAAAAAAAGACTAACTCTTTGTTTACATCTGAAATATAGTGCGGATTACAGGCGTTTGCGGATTAGAGGGAGTGGACTGTATCTATAGTATGAACAGCTTCTGATTCTACGACATAAACATTTCTCTGATTAACTACAGGGTTAACCACAGCAAAACATGTCTTGCATTTTCCCTGACCAAATCTCAAAAAATTCCATGACTAAACAGGCATACAACGAAATTCGGTATTTATTTCTGTAATCCTTTAACAAAATTTGCATTTTTTTTGTTGTTGTTGTCATTTGGCAAATTTCATGATTCCCCCCCCCCCCCCCTGAAAACATTTGACGAATTTCACGGTATTTTTCCTTTTTTTTTGTCAGAATTTTCCATGACTTTTTAGAAAATATTTGTAAATTCCCTGCCTTTTTCTATATATTTTAAAATTTCCATGACTTTTCCTAACCACATTGAAATTTCCCGACTTTCCAGATTTTCCATGTCACTGAGCACCCTGTAATAATTACTTATTTGTGGCCTCGCTAGTTTTCTGGCACTCCTTACTCTATCAAGCGAATAATGTGAGTGAAGAGCTTCAAAGTGTTACCAGGGATGTTGCTACAGAGCTTTTTTTTTTAATTCCAAAAGTTTTGTAAATAGTAAAGGCCACACAGGGTAAAAGTTTTGATGAACGTTTGATTGATGCTCCTAAACTTGTCAAAGACCTAGATGTTGAGCCTATAATTCAAGATTTGTAATAAGTACTTACACAAAAAGAAAATTATTTGATTATAAAGCTGCAGATGAAAATTTGACAAATCCAAAAACAGCCTTTTTAAGGCAATGTTTAGTAAAGTGGTAGATAATGCAGTAGTGTATCAAAATTTATTTGGATTCTTCTGAAACTTTCAAGATTTGTTCAAAGAAAATATACAGCAGATCTGAAAGTGGGATTAAGATAGTAGAGCTGGACCAAAAAAGGATAACAAAACTGTCCGATATAGATGGATATATTGCTCACCCGCAAGAAAAGTGACACATCTCGACAAAAGTAAATTTCACAGGAGAGGCAAAAGAAAATTTGCCTGATTTTACTGTAACATGAAATTATATCACTTAGGTCTACAAAAAAGAGCAAAAACGTGCATAAAAACATAAAACCCTTAAGAATGAAGACGTAGGATGAGGTTTGGATGGTTGGGTAATTTTACCTCCCCACACAATCCACCCTTCTTCTGTGGTCACAAATGGAAATATAGCATAAAAAAGTGATTTTCCGTATAACTACACTTATGCAAAGTTTTGTGTAGCAAGACGTACCTGGGAGATTCTCAAAAGGTGGGATCATTAAATGTTAACAATATGTTATTTTTAAAATTTTCAAATTTAAGGCCAATTTTTCTTTAATAGTATAGTATTTTGTCTATAAATATAATATATTAATATTTTTAATAGTATGTCTACAAAATTATACACAAACATTAAAAGACAGCAACTATTCTGGAAAATTAATTATTAAAGCCTTTAATTAGCAGTTGTGTACGTTACAAATTTTGGACATTTTTTCGCACGTACGCTACAGAGTTTGGACGTAGCGCTTAGTATTTAAAAAATTCTTAAGACTAAGAATGTAGTAAATGTGTCCTATAATTGTATGTGTATACATATATATATGTATAATTAACCTTTTGTTATCCAGTAATAATAATAATAAAATAAAATGCTTTGTCGCGTACGTTACTTTCAGATATAACAAAATACAAAAAAATTCTTTATAGAAAAGTCCTTCTATCTTCAAAAAAGCAATAAATCAGCCTCCCATCTCTTAACGAAATTATCAAAAAATCATCCGTTTCCCTTATGCATTCGTTGTTTACCATTAGAACCACCTGGAAAAAAGTTAAAACTCTTTCTTGGTGGTACATTGGAGCAGTTAACGTTATGAATGTCCGAAATTGGCCTCTTTAGCATAAAATAACATAATTTTAAGATATTTATACAAAGCTTTTACAATAAATTATGTCATTTTCTGTCTCTGAATAGAATTAAAAACTCAGTGTAAAAAAAAAATAAAGTCAATGATAATTAAAGTTATGTTTGAAAGGCTTAAAGCAGTGATGGAACAGCACAGACCTCATTTTGGAGCAGAAAAAAGCCATTTTGGAGCAGCAAAAACGCTCATTTTGGAGCAGCAAAAAGCCACTTTGGAGCAGAAAATAACTATTTTAGAGCAGCAAAAAGGCTCATTTTGGAGCAGAAAATAACTATTTTGGAGCATCAAAACATCATTTTGGTATCCGTTGACGAAATTCACGTTTTTTCTGCAATTCTTTGACGAAAGTCGCGTTTTTTCTGTGATTCTTTGACGAAAGCCTCGTTTTTTTCTACAATTCTTTCACAAAATTCGCATTCTTTCGCAATCCTTTGATGAAATTCGCATTTTTTCGGACCTTTTGTTGAAATCAGCGAGTTTTTCGAAATCTTTTGACGAAATTTGCGGTTTTTTGCGACCTTTTGAGGAAATTTGTGGTTTTTCCTGCGATCTTTTAATGAAATTCACATTTTTTCACAATCTTTTGACCCCGTTTTGTTAGTTTTTTGACGAAATTAGCGATCCTTTGACAAAATTCACGTTTTTTTCGCGATCCTTTGACAAAATTCGCGCGTTTTTTGCGATCTTTTGACGAAATTCGCGTGTTTTTTGCGACCTTTTGATGAAATTTGCGTTTTTTTTAGCGATATTTTAACGAAAGTAGCGTTTTTTCACGATCTTTTGACAGTGTTTTGTTCGCTCTTTGACGAAGTTAGCTATCCTTTGGCAAAATTCACGTTTTTTTTTTTTTTTTCGTAATGCTTTGACGAAATTCGCGTGTTTTTCGCGATCTTTTGACGAAATTTGCGTTTTATTCGCCCTTTTTTGATGAAATTTGCGGGATTTTTTCCCGCGTTATTTTAACGAAAAAGCGTTTTTTCACGATCTTTTGACCCCGTTTTGTTCGTTTTTTGACGAAATTAGCAATCGTTTGAGAAAATTCACGTTTTTTCTCGCAATCCTTTGACAAAATTCGCTTGTTTTTCGCGATCTTTTGACGAAATTGGCGTGTTTTTTGCGACCTTTTAATGAAAGTAGCATTTTTTCGCGATCTTTTGACCGTGTTTTGATGAAGTTAGCGTTCTTTTGACAAAATTCACGTTTTTTTCGCGATCCTTTGACGAAATTCGCATGTTATACGCGATCTTTTGACGAAATTCGCGTGTTTTTCGCGATCTTTTGACGAAATTCGCGTGTTTTTCGCGATCTTTTGACGAAAATTTCGTGTTTTTCACGATCTTTTGTCAAAATTTGAGGCCTTTTGATGAAATTTGCGGTTTTTTTCTCTATTTTTTAAATAAATTAGCATTTTTTCGTGATCTTTTGACCGTGTTTTGTTCGTTTTTTGACGAAATTAGCGATCTTTAGAAAAAATTCGCGTGTTTTTCGCGATCTTTCGACAAAATTTGCGTTTTATTCGCGTTCTTTTAACGAAATCACGTTTTTTCCGGGATCTTTTGACCACGTTTTGTTCGTTTTTTGACGAAATTAGCGGCCCTTTGTTAAAATTAACTTTTTTTTCGTGATCATTTGAGAAACATCGCGTGTTTTTCGCGATCTTTTGACCAAATTCGCATGTTTTTCGCAATCTTTTGGCGAAATTCGGGTGGAAAATGATCGATTTGGCTCAAGAATTATTATTGAATTGGCGCAGTTGGGCGCAATTTTGTTGAAAAATGGTCGTTTTGGCGCAGAAATGCGCAGCATTATCGATTTGGCGCAATTGGAGCAATTGGCGCAGCTGTTCCATCACTGCTTAAAGTTATGACGTGTGTCCAGTGCCCACCTTTTGAGAATCGCCCACCTATGAGAGACCTGTTCGTGGAATAAAACGCAAAATGAATTTTTGCGAGATGTGTCACTTTTCTTGCGGGTGAGCGATATGCTTTGTGAAGAAATGGAAGAACTAAAGTCAATGGGCTCACTCAACCCATTAGTCAGCATGCTGGCTAAAAAATTAGGATCTCGGGTCGATATTTGTGGGTTCAAAAAAAGCACGGTCTCAGAAGGGCCAGCATACAATATTTTGAGGGTTTTCCTTGTACGATAATTCGGGACACTTTCTTTTCAAAAGTCCTCTCTGAAGACATTCCTTCTATATTGCTAATTCTGACTAATGTTGAGCAAAATCCTCTCCCTAATATCACCAAATATTTAAAATATAGTAGGGTCATTCTCCCAAAACAGGCAACTTTTCAATATTAAAACATTTAAAAAAAAAATGATGTTATAAATGTATGGTATATATTTTTTGTTATTATTTAGGCTTTATATAATAAGAAAAAAATACCAGCATCGCAAAAAAATGGTTATTGCGCGAAAGAAAAAATGTTTAAAAAATTCTAATGCCAGGACAATGATGCCCATACCAGGACAATGACGGAAACTAAGTAAAAAAATCGAAAAAACATTTCATATAGACATATTTAGTTGAATATATATTTATTCTTGATTACATATGATCAATATTAAATAAAGGAATCAGAAAAATGGAATTAGAGTGAAAAAACAAATATTTTATGCTAGCTTAAATAAACTAAGGGAAACCATTAAATTTAAATTGCGATGCTCGATTGCCACACGGTTCTGGAGGTTCAATCTTTCTTGTTATGTCAGTTTTGTTGTATGAAAAAATATCCTGCTTTCTGGGCCATTTTTAAGTGTTCTCTGTAACATGCAGGATAGAACTTTCCATCGTACTGTACAACAGCCAGGCTTGAAATCGTCCAAAAAATCAGAATTGTTGCTGGAACTTTTCGGTGTATCATAATTACTAGAAAGTTGTTTATTAAGTCTGTATTTACAAAATGTTGAATAATTGACTTTATAATACATTTTCAGTTAAATACTTTCTATGCAGTGATTTTAGTGACTCATTTAACTATTGTTTTTTTATTTATTCTTTTTGTGTGGGGGTACTATCTGTTTTTGAATTTATCAGGTGGTAATATCGTGTTGTGCATTTTTGATAAGACATTTTTGCTACTTTAAGTTCGTGTTCTAGTTTCTTGATGTGTAAGCCTTTGATCTATCTCTTCTGACTCTTATCCTTCCATTTGACTTTCTTCCATCATTGTTTGCTGTAGCATTTGAAGGACCAGGTGTAGAAGCAATTATTAAATTTGTACTATCATTCTTTTCGATATTACTTGATGGTGTTTTAGCTACAAGTTCTTTTTCTATCTTTTTTTGTTCTGGCGATAGAGCGTATAGAATTCTCTCAATTTTTTTACTGTGTTTTTTTTTCTCTTGATGACATTTTATTTACTGGTTTAAGAGTTCCCTTCTTTTTTTGATTTTCATACTTGAGTTGAGAAGGTGATCTGGATCCTTTTTAATTTTCTCCTGGTGTTTCTTTTCAGCTAGCCTATATTTTGACAAGCAAATCTCAAATGTTTGTTTCTTGGTTCTTTCCATTTTTAGAACTTGCAAATAATTATACTTTATTACAATTAATTACGTAATAAATACAATTAAGAAACTGCTAACAGAATCGCAAGTGACAATTCCTCTTTTAGACGGGTTACCTTTCCTTATACGTGTACTGCATATTTTTCAACATAACCATGAAAATTTTCTGTTTAAGGTAGGTGTTTGTTATACATAGGCTTTTACTGTACATTATATCAATCAAACTGAATACTATATCCAACGGGGAGGATCTTAAAAGTTAGTCTTGCCTTCTTAAAAAATCCAATGAAAGGAACAATATTTAAGTATAAATATACCAATCAATTGAGTTCTGCCAACAATAAAATTCAATTACTTAAAAAAAATTATGCTAATTAAAATATATTACATAAAAAATACTGAAGACTAAAACATTAGTTAAACATTTGAATCTTAATTTGTTTGTTGATGAAAGATAATGTTGTTAATAAATACATTCATTTATGATAAATTCTTGAAAGCCAACTTAGACCATAATTAAAGTTAAGTTTTCAAAAATGCACGAGTTCTGCCAACAAAATAATTTAATTACTTAATAATAAATGGTGATTAAAGTATATTCCATAAAAAATACTGCGGACTAAAAGCTAATTAAGTACTTGGATATTAACAGAAGTTGTTTGTTGATGGAATATACAATGTAATAGTAAATACAATAATTTGTGATAAATTTTTGAAATCCAATAAAATTAAAATTAAATTTTCAAGTTCAATTACAATATTATTAGGATTTTATAGTTTTAACTTGTATCTGTATACATATATTAATTTCAAATAAATAACAAGCATCATTATGCTGGTTTGCTGTCATTGTCCTGTTCTTTATTTTCCAGGACAATGATGGCCATGATAATGATGAAATTGATGTAATTCGAAAATGGCACATTCTGCCTAAAAATTTTAAAGTTAATGTATATATTTTCTAAAAGATAACTTTATTATGTATTTTATAATGTAATATAAATACCTTTCTACCTCACCTAGTACTTTCTGTAGATGCCAGGAAAATGATTCAAATTAAACATAACTCTGAAGGCAAAGAGCTTCAAAATTCACCAAAAAAGAAAATGGTGCCAATTGAGAATAATTACTTACACAGCTTACTAAAAAAATAAATGTTCTTGCAATAGCTACAAAAAATAGATCCTTGCTGCCATCTGTAGGGAAAATATTGAGTGTAATGCAATCTGCCAGGACAATGATATTTATTTCAGTTACACACATTTTAATAATTTTTTTAATTATGAAAATCAATAAAATTATTTGAAAATATATCCCATTGTATAGAATACTTTATTATGAATCTATTGAATGAATTGTTTGTGGAAAATTAGTTTTATTATTGATTTATTTAACATTTGAAACAGCATAGACGGCTCTAGTTACAAGCCAGGATAATGATTTTTGAACAATTTATATATTTTTAAATAAATTTATTATTTTTTTTTCAAATTTGTAAGATAACTGTAGGTTAACTCAAAACATTAAAAAGTTATTAAAATATTTTTAATTATTTTTGCATTTATTTTTTAAATGATATAAGATAGTTACATGTATTTTTCCTGTTTTGGGAGAATCACCAAGTAGTGTCTCGAAAATCCGAGGTAATTAAGGCTGACACCACCTTGGATTACTGAAAACTCCGATTTTCCGAAAAAGTGAAAAAATTCTTACCAATTACAAATTTACCCAATTAGGATGGCAACGAATGTACATACCTTTATTCCTTTTGTAATGATATACAGGATACTGTACAAAAAAAAAAAAAAAAAAAAAAAAAAAAAAATCAACTTCTCTTTTTAGATACAATATAACTTTACAATATACAATAACCAACACTTAAAATGAATAACGTTAGCAGGGGTAACTTCATTTTTCTGTTCTACATATTTTAAAGCCAGTTCTAAAGATGCAGAATCTTCACTATGAGAGAGTATTTTTCAAATGGCAGGGAGTCATTTCTTACTACAATAGTCGACTGAGTTATTTCCAACATTTCATCACTGTTTAGCCA
Organism: Maratus speciosus; assembly: GCA_963932465.1. Taxonomy (NCBI): domain Eukaryota; kingdom Metazoa; phylum Arthropoda; class Arachnida; order Araneae; family Salticidae; genus Maratus; species Maratus speciosus. The sequence goes on along the minus strand of OZ010799.1, from coordinate 344,822,201 downwards.
TTTTTTAACGTCATCTGCATTACAACTTTCACAGCCAGGCACTCACTTTACCAAATCTTTCAAAACAATGTTTTCATCATCGTCATCATTAAAATTCTCAGTGGATGTTACCACTTTAGGTAAAAATTTCAACCACAATTTATTCAATGTTGTAGATTGAATTTCTTCCCAAGAGTCAGCTAGCCAGTAAACAATATCTCTCATGCATCCTTTCGGGCGAAGAAAAAAAAAAAAATAGAAATTTTTATTTTTGACTCCTCGAATTAAGCGGAACCTCGAACTTCTAAGACTTAGATTTTCCAGACTCTACTGTACTATGCAAATGCTTGAGTTCTTTGCTTCAGTGATATATCACCACATTTCAATTTTTTTTTTTTTCTATACGAATTTTCTTCTCATTTTAAGTGTCTGTGGTATTTGGAGAAAGGAGTTTTCCTAGTATCTTACTTGAAATCACAAATTCAGCAAGAATGTTTGAAAAGCTTTGCAATTATGTCCATTGATTCTTCAATTAGCAAAAGTTTAAACTTCGACAAAATTCTTAAAAAAATTTCAGAGAAAAAGAGAGAAAAAAAAAAAAACTTTCTCATAATAAAAGGCGGAGGCTAATCAAAAATCATAGGTTAAAGGCTTTCTAATACAATGGGTTATTTTTTATTTATATTTTTGAACGTTAAGGCATTTTTAGAAGTCTATTAATTTTTACTAAGCAAAAAAAAATATATATATTTTTAATAAACCACTTTACAATCACTAAAACAAGTGGTATTAAAACTATGTAACTTTTCAGAGGTGGTATAACAATTTTACTAGCAATTTGAAGGCTTAAATGTATGTAATTTTATATTAAGATGCAGCTTACATCTGTTTGGTCTATTAGCCTGCACAGAATTTTTAAGTGCTCATTTTGATTGCTTTCCATTCTACCTGAGAGGAACAGTCTAAGATTTTTAAATAATTTTATGATTATACTACGTATATTGGTACACATAGAAATGTTTAATTTTGAGTACCACTATTTCCATTTCCAAATTGTAATCTTCGCAAAGCTATTTAATTAAATAAGATGAAGATTATAATTTTAAAATAATGGTTTAAAAAAAATAAGCTTCTCTATGTACCCTGGACCTGTAGATGACCAAAACCATTCCCAATCGGGCTCCACCTGTCCTAAGGTCAGTCCTGAATAAAAGTGTATTAATTGCTTTTCAGATAAGCACAACAAAATCAAATAATATTTTTGCACCCTCCCTGCGAGAAAGTTCTGAAATGTTGTCCCAGCATTTCTATTGAGATCGACAGACTATATAAAGTTACATGTAAATTTCCAACTGGGCGAAAAATGTCCGGACCAGGATTCGAACCAGGGATCTCCTGGCTGATGCTGCCAGTGCTCTGCCATCTGAGCTATCCCAGACGAATCTGGTGGAACTTTCTCACCCAGCTAACCTTAATGATTACACAGTTCAACAGCTCAACAGAATAAATCTCAGGTAATGGAACTCCAGAAAACGCTGGATACGAAATTACACTATATTAATTTTAACACAATTATTCTAATTGGTAAATAAATCATATTGCATGTAAATTTCCAACTGGGCGAAAAATGTCCGGACCAGGATTCGAACCAGAGATCTCCTGGCTGAAGCCGCCAGTGCTCTGTCATCTGAGCTATCCCGGACGAATCTGATGAAACTTTTTCACCCAGCTAACCTTAATGATTATAGCATCTGGTCTGAAACATGGTTCAGCTCAACAGAATAAATCTCAGGTAATGGAACTCCAAAAAACGCTGGATACGAAATTACACTATATTAATTTTAACACAATTATTCTAATTGGTAAATGAATCATATTACATGTAAATTTCCAACTGGGCGAAAAATGTCCGAACCAGGGATCTCCTGGCTGATGCTGCCAGTGCTCTGCCATCTGAGCTATCCCGGATGAATCTGGTGGAACTTTTTCACCCAGCTAACCTTAATGATTATAGCATCTGGTCTGAAACATGATTCAACTCAACAGAATAAATCTCTGGTAATGGAACTCCAGAAAATGCTGGAAGCATGTAATATGTCATATGAAGCATGTAATATGACTCGAGGGTTTTCCCGTAGAAGGAGAAAGAGAAAAGGGATGTTCAATTTCCTCATAGGGGAAAAACATAGGAAAGGGAAAGAGAAACAGGATAAATCATTTTCTTATAGGGAAAAAGCCTGATAGTGACACTGCCTTTTTGTAACGTTTGTCATTTTTTTTTCCGGAAAATAGCATGAGACCCCACTTATTTTTCGTTTCCATGTTTTTGTACACAGGTTCAATTACTACCTGATATATTTTGTTTTATTCAACTGTGATGCTGTTTTGAGATAGGATTAATTCAAAAGTTGCAGATTTTGAAACTTTCGAATATTTAACAGATTATATCTGCTAACAGCATCAATATCCCGGTAAAGTTCTATATTACTTAACTTGTCCTAATAGTAAACTTTCATATTCTATAAGAAAAATTTTGGGGTACTATTGCTTAAGTATGATAATAAGTGCAGAAAACAGACAAAAACGTCATTTTGATTGCATTTTGTGGCAACATAACAATAAAAATTAACAATGCCCCATGGAACCAAGTAAATTTTACTAAGCATGTAGTGTTATACTAACAGCTTATGACAAAAGAATTTTGGGATGTAGTTGCTTTCCAGAGATATAACAATCCAAACATACTGGCATTTCAATTTTCATGAAAAAAGGGATTCCTGATCTTGAACTTTGACATTTTCTACAGGAAACAAGAATTTTTTTCAGGGCTTCAAAATTGCACAATATTCATTAAATATGATCTACTTCAACATAAAAAAAAATCAAGCCAATTAAAAAATACAACTATCAAAATATCACTTTTTTGTCTGAATTTCAAAATAATGGCTCTTAAGAATTTACTTAAAAAAAAAAAAAAAAAAATCTATGTTAAATATATGCATGCCAAATGAATCCTTACTCCAGAAATACATTTCTAAAAATGCATCACTGAAATTACCTTAAAATGAACTGATAAATAATTTTTAAATAAATAAAAAGAAAATTGTTAAAAAGTTAAAATTTTTAGATCACCAATTGAATTGTTAAATTGTATCAATCAACCTACCAAACAAAGCACAACCAATAAAAAAATCCCTGCCGGCCCGGCCTACAGGCAGAGGTAGATTTCGAAGTTAAGTATACTAATTTCACCAACAAAAACTAAATCATTATTAGATACAAATCCACTTTAACAGTTTTATCTGTCTGCTTTTGATGAGTTTTTATTTCCTTTTTATAAAATAGCTGGTTTTATCAGAATCATGTTAAGGCGATATTAAAAAAATATTTTTCCATACTCAACAACTCGAAATTTTCTGGCACATTTTCAGATTAATTTTTAATTAAAAAAAAATATGAAACATGCCTGACGTGATTTTTGAAAAGCGACCTGTGTTTTTATTTTTCTTTCAATTAATTAAAACTTGATTAATAAACAATTATTTTCTCAGTAGGGCAAGATTTTTCGTTTCTAACACAATCGCTTCGGGAAATTCTGTTCAAAATGCCCACTTTGACATCATTTCTTGAAATATATTCTGCCTCTATCAAAAAATCGATCATTACTGTACCTTATATAGTTTTTGAATAAGAGAATCTAGCAATTGGATGCGTTTGAGAGCAAAAATGAACTTAAAAATGAGTAAGAAAATAGACAGTTTGGATTTGAATGCACCCATAATAAGATGATTTTTTTCTTCAACCGCTATGTATTTTTAATTTGTTTTTGCTGTAAGAATTGGTCCTATCCAAAACTTGTCTATATAGATGTTGTAGACAATATTAAGAAGATATATGATAAATTCATGGGGATTTTATATCTTTTGAATTGAAGGAGTTATGGATTTTTTACTTCTTCAAACCCCCTTTTTGTTTTCGTTTTAAATTTTTTTTTTTTGCGGTACGAATTGGTCCTATCAAAAACTTGTGAATATAAAAGTTGTAGATAATATTAAGGAGATTTATAATATAATTAATTGGAATTGATATCTTGAGAATTGACGAAGTTATGAATTTTTTTCTCCCAAAAACCCTATTTTTTGCGCCCCTGGAACCCATTTTTAACTTTATCAAAAATCTGTGATACATAAATTTTTGGCCCTATTTTTAGAAGTAATAAAAACTTTAAACTGATTTGATATGTACAAAAATTAAGAAGTTATGGGGTGTTTTCGGTTTTCACAAAACCCCTCCCCATTTCCATCCCCTTAGTCCGATTTTGCCCATTAACGAGCTTGATCGAGATTTTATGCCCTTTGATTTTATGTATCAGTTTGGAAGAGATTGGTGCAGAATTACGAAAGTTATCGTGTCCAGAAGAAAGTGATATATATAGATAGATAGATAAAGTTTTTTACTGAGGGTGGTTTTGGGTTCTAGGAGTCATGATCGGTGTAGATCTGCAAAAGTTTTTCAGAAATTCCAACATAGGAACGATCCCAATAGGTAGTATTTCATACGAAATCTACCTAACAAACACAAAGCGCACAATCACGTGATCAAATCGCCCATAAAAAAATTTCTGAGTAGTTTGGGTGGGGTTGGTTGTCAAATTTTAAATGCTGAATGGGCTAAAGCAGATGAAGTAGATCACGTGATGTTTTTCCGAATATTTTGGATTTCATCCGAGTGAACATAGGCATGTATTTCTGTTACGAAAACAATTTCTTGGAAGGATAAAGAAATATAATCGTTGGTTTTAACTGTTTTGAACCTTAAAAATAATAAAATAATTAAATTATTTTAAAATTCCTTTCTTCGATAAGACCTACTCCATGGTAAAAACTTCTGAGCGTGTGCACGGCGTGAACTGCACTTCTGAACAGACCCCATGAGAATGACCAAATTTGCATTTAAAAAGGTGGAATTCCTCCTTTAGGGGGAACTCTTTCATGCCTGATTAAGGTACTCAATTACTATTTTTCTCTTTAATATACATAGTAATATACTTGTTGAGACGGAATCACGAGAAACCAATGAAACATTCCATTTTAGACAGATTTTTCGTCTTAGCAGATGAAATTGAATTGTAAAGGGTGTCTACAAATTAGTTGGGCAATTTCGTAAGTTAAGAACTTCCAAAATATTAAATGAAATTAGCTAGTTGAAAGCCAGACTAGTTGTAATATTGCCGAAGTTTATTCATAGATGGCATTAGGTGTCATAACTGACAATATCACTTAGTGAGCAGAGGTGTTATTCAATGGTCACCATGATCACAAGATCTTTCACTGCTTGATTTCGGTGTATGTGGTTTTGTAAAGGATCAAGTGTACAAACTGCCACTTCCTGCACTCATCATTCCTGAATTAAAATCAAGAATCTGCACTGCAATTAATTTTATTGATGGAAACATGCTGACAAATCTGTGGCAAGAAATAATTTACCGATGAGACATTTGCAGAGTTACGAAAGGAAGTCACATCAAACATTTGTGATAATGGTAAACTTTAACTATATTTCTATCTTACAATAATATGTACTTTAATTTTTTGTACCTGTCAATTCCATTCAATAAATCATTCTTTTTGCCCAACTAATTTGTAGACATCCTGTATTATTTTCATGGAAATTTACCTTGGAATATTTCCATTCAAGGTAGAATTCCACTTTCACAGGACGAATTTATTTATTATTATATTGTGATTGTTTACATTTTTTATGCAAATTTCCATTACAGAAAGGTTTCATACAAAATTCTATTACAGATCTAGATAACAGTAACAAATTCTTGCAAGGACCTCATGTACGGTATACAATTAGATTTGCTGCAGTCTTATGACCATATATAGTACAGAACCATTTATCTGAAATGCTTGGGGTCAGATGTATTTCAGATAACTGGTTTTTCCGGTTAACTGGTTGCGCATTAAAGCAGCATCCATTTGATAAGTTTTGTGGAATATGTGTGGTTGTGGCATTATTTCTGATTTTAAATTATTAGATTACTTGGATTAAAAATCAATGCAAGAAAGATCAAAAGTTAACCAAAGTTTAAAAGCAGGTAATTTATGGGAATCCCTTAGGAACAAAAATTCTTCTGTTTCTTCAGCATAAAAATTAAAACATCTAAAATACAACTAAATATGTTTTGATTTCAAATACTAGATGTTGTCATCAAATTATACAATTGTTTCAAGCAAAGCCTATGTCAAACTGGCAGTGTATGACACCTTTTCTGCAAAGATTCTGAAATCGGTCTATCAGAAATATCATTCCGGATAACTGGTTTTCTGGTTATCTGCTTTCCAGATAAATGGTTCCAAACTGTATTTCATATGTAGTATTTTAAACACCCAGCTTTATACTTTATGAATATTTCCACATTTTATCCCACTGCTACAGTGAGATAATATTTTTGCATGTTTTGAGTTATGTTCATTGTTTCTGTATGTTTGGCTATGGTATTGCCTTCTTGATGAAAGTTACATTTAAAAATATATGTGACAAATTTATTACTATTTGACAAGCTAAAAATATGCTCATAAAAAGTGGGATATTAAATCACTGCAGGTATATAAATAGATTTTATTTTTATTTTAAGGAATAGGGGAGGGGATTTGGGGCAGGGTTAGAAATTAGCGGTCGTTAGTCGCCAAATGCAACTAAATTATTGCATTTGACGACTAGACAATTATACCTAGTTGTCAAATTTGACGACTAGCTTTTTCCCACTTTAATTTTTGTTTAAAAAACGCTCTCATTCTTTAGCGCAAGGTTTTTTTTTTTTTTTTTTTTTTACATAGTTGTTTTGTCACGTCTGAAATAGCCTGTTTCTTTCTTTGTTATTCTTTTTTTTCCTTCTTTTTCAAACACATGCTACTGTCCATTCTTTTATGGAAAACGGGTGTTCTTCACGTGCGTGCATTGGGGGGGGGGGGGGGGGGTTAATAGGATTTGTCAATCACCTCCTAGCTGACTTCTTTTTAACCAATAACTGATAAAACTGACCAGAGAGGCACCTGTCTCTAAAAAGCTTGCGCACTTAGTTCAAAAGCCTGGTTTAAAACTGCTATGCACCTGTCAATCACCTCTAAGCTAACTTGATTTTAACCAATAACTAATAAAACTTACCTTAAAAACCACACCCTTAAAATTATTGCACTACTTGTTTGAAAGCATGGTTTAAAATTGATATTTGAGTTCAGTAAAGCTTCTAGATGACACGAGTGTTTAAAAATGGCAAAACGCGATATAACTTCGTTTTTTTCCTTACCATTTCCAAATAAACGTTTAAAAATCGAAAATAAAGAACCGCTAGATTCTAACAATGAGAATTCTAAATTAATTCGCAAAGAAGTCAGCAATTCAACATTCCTAAAATGGAAAAAAGAGCACCCATGGCTCATTCAAGAAGAAAATTTGATGCTATGTACCCTATGTAAAGAATATGCTAAACCGGAAGAGACAAACTTTGTTAATGGATGTCCAGCATTGAGATATGAAACGGTAAGTAATTTCATTCTAAGAATAATTTGTTCTGTTATTATTTTTCTTTTATAAAATAATATTCACTGTCACTCATCTCTCCACTGAGTAAATTGCAAAATTGGGAACTATCAATTACTTGAACCTATTACTTAGCTTTATCGCCGATAATGCGAATTGAAATTAATTTCAAATTTCACTCACAATATTATCTACTTTGCATATTTTTTTTCCTAAGTTGATTATTCAGAAATACTATCAAAATGCGGCATTTTGAACCTAATTTCCGACGTCGCAATTCGGGAAAGTCGAAAAGTGTCATCATGTGACACGAATCGCGATAAATAATTTATTTCCCCAAAACGAAAAACTCATCAGAACCACCTATCAGAAATAAATTGTTACTTTACGCGATATGTTCGTAAATATTTAAAATAAAATGCCCTAAAAAAATTTTAAATATTTTAAAATAAATAAAAAAATAATTAAATTTGAAAATAATTTCTAAAAGATGTATTTACCAAATATGGAAAACGTTATTCGATTACATTAGTTTCTTGGTAAGAAATCAACTCCCAATTTCATGCATTCTTAAACAAAAACTAATTTAATTTAGAAAGTAACTTTGGATCTTAGAACAGCCGTGCACAAGTAGCCTCATTATAATTTCTTTTTCCCTCTTTAAAGCGAGAGCAACTATTCAAATTCTATTCATATTCAACCTCACATATAAAAAGAACTCTGCAAATGTTTCAGCGGAAAAAAGAAATTATTGCGCTGCAAGCAAACAGAATAAGTATACAAAAGAAAAATAAATAAAAAGCCAGCTCTGCTTGTGCTTTTCCTTACTATTAAAAAAAAAAAAAAAAAAAAAGATATCTTCGTTGTTAATGGAGGGATTTTCTTGAAATTTTCAGCAAGTTGCAAACATAGTAAATTACGCAGTGAAACAAATTTTTATTATAATGTAATAAGTGATTAGAAAATTAGAGCCTCTACAAAAATCACTCACTATAGAACAATTCTAAAGAAGAACCAATGCGGCTTGTTTTGTTTACTTAAACACCGTGAGGTTGGAAACGTTATCAAAATAAGATGATCTGCTTTGGATGGATAACATTTTGTTATGCAGAAAGAAACTGTGTGGAGATTTTTTTTTTTTTTTTTTTTTAATATAGGAACAATATTAATGTTAACACGGTTGTGAAAAGAAATGAGAAAATACGATACAACGTAAAATTGCAACCATGAAATGCAGTTTGGCACCTAGAAAATAAATTGTAGGCGTCATTTGACGCCTTACTTAAAAATCCCAATTTCTAACCCTGATTTGGGGGGGGGGGGGGGGGTGCAATAGAGGGGCCAAGTTTTTATTAAATTTAAATTTTCTTTTTTTAACGGGATTTTTTTTTACAGGAATGAGAATTTTTCACTTTTGATTGTGGGAAATATTTTCCCTTTTTTAAAACAAATCATCTAATTCAATAGATGATGAAAATGTAAAATTTTAACCCCCCCCCCCCCCTGAAAATGTACAGGTTAAAATCTTATTGATTTTTTCTCTTTTTAATATTATTGCAAATTAAAAATAAAGAGTATAAGCAATCAGTAAAATACATAAAGAATCAATCAGCTGAATTTTGCCACCCCCCCCCCCAACACACCCAACACACACACACACACGTGAAATCTCCCCTTTTTTCATTTGTCTCTATACCAAGGAAATTTTAAAAATATCATTGCTATTTTTTAAGTTTTCAACATCTATTTACTATGAATTAATAATAAAATCATTAAATTCATTAATTAGATTACTTTCAAAATTTTCGCCCCCCCCCCCTTTCTTTTGTTTCTCTCTATTACACAGAGAGTAATACCTTTGAAATTCCAATAAAAATGAAGGATCTGCCTTTGTTACTTTATTTTGGTAATATTAAATAAATAATTACCTCACTAATTTTCTAGTATATTTGAAATTTCTGCTTCTCCCCCCCCCCCCCCCTGTCCTCTCCGGAATAAAATTCTATCATCCCTAACAGTTTTAAAATTTTTACAAAAAAAAAAAAAAATCAAAACTATGTTTTAATATAAAACAATTTTACATCTTTTTATTGAAAAATAAAATAAAATCTGTTTTTTAAATAAACCTTCAGAAAAGTGAATTTACACATTTCAAGTAACTGCGACATTTCATCCCAAGGGTCGAGCAAATTTTTCATATATTTTTTAATTTGTTAAAGTATTAAAGTATTCATTAAAATTTAAATGTGCATATAAATTACAGTCGAACCTCTATTTAACGAAGTCGCTAAATCCCGGAAAAAGTTCGTTATATGGAAAATTCGTTAAATAGAGATTCACCTTTTAAAATACTTTAAACTACATAAAATAGATTTTAAATTCATAAACACTAAATATTTTTACTAAAAGTAATTAATCACACTTTTTTATAAGTTATATCGATTTGTTTTATTTATTTTACTCACCATTATCCCTTATCAATTCATTTTTTTCTATGTGTTTAAATCTTTGAAATCTGCAAGGAAAACAAAACATTGTCCGGGAATACACTGTATTTTCTGTTTAAAGTAATTAAAATTAACAAATTTTAATGGACTTTTAATGGAATTAATTAACGAATTTTAATCATCATTCGAAGTTTTGTGAATTCCTGCATCAAGTTCATTTCCATCATCATCATATTCGTCTTCATCGCAATTCATTGCTGTATTGTTTTTATTTTTCACACTGTCAAAAATATCCAATTTGGATAGTGTTTCCGAGATCTCAATTTCAGAATTAAGTGAAATACAATCATCAATCAGCACATCATGGTTAATTTCTTCTTTTTTTCTCATCTGTATCCACAATTTTTTTTTTTAAGTTAAAGGGATTATCGTCTTCGGCTTCTGTACTTACCGAATTGTCACTGCTGACAAAGAAGGCGCCTGGTAAAACCAGTTCAAGGCCATTGAACATCATAAAATGTGTTTAAACAAAGAATAAGTTTGAAATGTCCAAAAATATTTTGAGAAATGGGGAGGAAAAAAAATTAGATCACAAGAAAAAGTTCGTTAAATAGAGAATGCCACTTCGCTATTTGGAGGGTTTTTTTTTACGAAGAAATTCGCAAAATGTTTTTGGTTCCAAGGAAAAGTTCGCAAAATAGAGAACTTCACAAAATAGAGGTTCGTTAAATAGAGGTCCGACTGTAATACAATTAAATTAACATTCATATAATAAACTGAAAAAAATAAACACAATAAAAAAAATTTACAATAGATTAATGTGACGATACGTGAAAATTAAAGTAAAACTTAATAATACTACTTAACCCGTTCGGGACCATGGTTGCATATAATATATGCACCTGAAAAAGAGCATAAAGAATTTGTTTTAGGCACCAGTAAAAATAAAATAAAAATTAGTTAATTTAGTTTAGTTAAAATTTAGTTAAATTAAATATTTAGTTTCTTTAATTAGAGCATTTTTTGATTGATTAAGTAAAGGTAACTCTTTTTAAAAAAGTGGTGCCTACCGAATAAAATTTGCGTAAAAGCCTACGGTCTCGAAGGGGTTAATAATAAAATTTATTTGTAAGCAGGTAAAATATACTTTTCAAATAATCAGGGAATTTAAAACATTAAATGATGTTTCCCAGTTGATTGAATTTCCCAGACATGCATGTTACTAGAATTTAGTATATATATATAAACTGAACTTTAAATATGAATTTTTTAAAATAAGGTCAAGTTTTAATATTATTTTTTATGTAAACGAAAAAGGCAAGGGAAAAATTGTAAAAACAAATAAAAATATATATAAAAATAAAAAAAAATCCCCAACTCTTAACCCCCTTCCCCTCCCTCCACGAATTAAAAAAGGAAATTGACAGTGTTATGTTAATTAGAATGTTGCATTATATAAACACTGACAATTTTGTGTCAGTGCGGAAATTAGATCGACTTTAAACCCAATTACTCATGTTGGGCTAATACTGGCAATATCCAATGTCCAACTTCAAACTGCTAGTTCTCAAAAAGTCGCAATAAATCTCTTGGGATATGATTTTAGAAGGCTCATTCTACATTTTGTACTATAAAAGTCCGAGGAACTCGGAAGGACTTTTTTTATATATCACTTTTTATGTACAAAAATGCCTTAAAACTATGTATTTTTTAAAAAATTCCTCTTTTTTTAATTGTTGAGATTTTTGCAATTGAAAAATCAAATTAAATATGTAATTTAAGGTTGTTTCAGAGAAGTGCAAAGAAAAAAAACGAGAAACTATCTGAAATGGTCTTAGTTAGGGTGTGAATGCAGCGAATTTGCCTGAAATTCACGCAACAGCAGAAAACGCTAAAAACTCCTAACTTCACATAAGCAATGCTGATATGATTATCATGTGAGCTGATAAAAGCAAAATATAACAGAATATAAATCTTCAGATATTTCTAAATACTGTAGAATAGATTTCATTTCGAAATACGAAACTTCGATTTTCTGATTTTTGGCCACATAATCGTGATTTGGGACCACTGTGCGACGTAAATGTGGGGTGACGTAATACTGTAAACTAACTGTTCTTAGTACTGTTCTAAATACTGTAGAATAGATTTCATTTCGAAATACGAAACTTCGATTTTCTGATTTTTGGCCACATAATCGCGATTTGGGACCACTCTGCGACGTAAATGTGGGGTGACGTAAGTCAGGGTACTACTGTAGTATATACACAGTACGGTATACCCTCTGCCTTGAGCGTATACCCTCTGCTTAGAGCATATGTTCTCTGCTTTTTTTACGACTACAGCACTGGTGAAAATACCATTTTATTTACATAGTAATATAAAATTGGAAACTGCCTGCAAATGCTACTATTTTTCTAAAAGTTTTCTGTAAAAAAATCATCTAAATTATAGTCCCTCTTCATGCAAGCACCACATGAGAAAATTCATTTTCTAAATATAAAAAAGTAAAAAAAATGTGGATCACCTATAATGGATTTAAAAATCTTGTCAAAACAGCAATCAATTTGATATTTTATCCCCTAATATTAACATTTCAAGCAAAATGCTTATAAATTGGGTTACAAAAATAACAATTTTATGAAAATCAATTAATTCTCTTGGATTCATACCAGTAAATGAAATTAGAGATGTGATGAATAGCGATTTGGTCGAATAGCTGAATACCAACTTTAATCTTATTCCTTGAATCTTTACATTGTTTCACATGTTTTCAATTTTATTTAAATTCTTGTTGAAAATTCTATCAATTTGGCAGATTCTTTTTTTTTTTAATCCCCTAATGTTAACACTTCAAGCAAAAGGCTTATAAATTAACTTACAAAAATAACAATTTTATGAAACCTTTACAACATACTTATAACTACTTAAAAGGTGACACAAACATATAAAAATACTATTTAACGCAACGCTGAGATCTTTCGAACACACACACACACGTTCATTTTCAAAGGGAAAAGATCTCTGAATAAAAAACAAATTTGAAAAACAAAAACAAAATAATACACATGTGCAAGTGGAGTTCAGTCCATTTCTCTGTAGAGGGGTGAAAAGATCAGTTCATACTATCAGGAGTTCTTGAAATATTTAGGATATTATACCAAATCGTGGGAATATTATAAGAAAGGACATCGTTTCAAACAGAATCACTCCTAAATTACACATTTGATTTTACAGATTTTACAGATTAATTTTAGAATTGGACTTAATCCTGATAATATGAACTGATCTTTTCACCCCTCTGCAGAGAAATGGACTGAACTCTGCTTGTGTATGCATACTATTTTGTTTTTTTAATTTGTTTTCTATCCAGTCAGTTATCTTTTCCCTTTGAAAATGAACGTATGTGTTTCGAAAGACCTCAGGGTTGCATTAAATAATATTTTTATATATTTGTGTCACCTTTTAAGTAGTTATAAGTATGTTGTAAAATTTATTAATAACCAGGTGAAAATTTCCTTCACGACACTAGTTTTTTAATACAGTGTTTTGACTCTATTTATGAAAACCAATTAATTCACTCGAGTTCATATCAGTAAATGAAATTAGGGATGTGATGAATAGTGATTTGGTCAAATAGCCGAACACCAACTTTAATCTTATTCCTTGAATCTCAAAAAAATGCTTTGTTTCACATGTGTTTCCAATTTTATTCAAATTCTTGTTAAAAATTCTATCAATTTGATATTTTTTTTTTTTTTTTTTAAATCCCCTAATGTCCACTTCAAGCAAAAGGCTTATAAATTAGCTTACAAAAATAACAATTTTATGAAAACCAATTAATTCTCTCGAGTTCATATCACTAAATGAAATAAGGGATGTGATAAATAGTGATTTGGCCAAATAGCCTAATACCAACTTTAATTTTATTCCTTGAATCTGAGAAAATACCTTGTTTCACCATGTTTTCAATTGTAATCAAATTCTTAATTTTATAATTTAAGAAATCATTATGAAGGTCAGACAAAAAGTTAAATTTTAAATTTAAATGCACTCATGAATTTAAACATGAAATGTGGAATAAATTTTGCAGTTTATTAAAGTTGTAAAACTTGATTAAATACACAATATTTTAAAATATTTTTATTTAAATATCATTATATGCACTCTTATATAGTATTTAAACAACTTAATAATAGAATCTAAACATATAAATAAAACAAAATGAGGCATGTTCAGCGACATTTTTTAGCAATATACCAGACCTGCCAACCTTTGAAAATGAGAAATAGTAGCACCAAAAGCTCAAATTAATCTAAGGGTTGATTGATTGGTTGGTTGGTTGGTTGCTGTTTTTTATGCTGAAAATCTGGTTATCTCTGGTTGCTTTTGGTTTGGACTAGGGGTTGACCGAATACCGAATAGTCAATTCGGTATTCGGTGATTTGGCATGTAAACCGAATATTCGGCTTCAGCCGAATACTTTTACCCATTCAGCCAAATAATTGTGGATAAGTATTTTGTTAGAAGTACAAGAATTTGCTTTTGCTTAGAAGTAGAATAGGCTAAACAATGAGTTTCAATATTATGTACATGAGTTCAGAGTTCAGCTGCACTACAAAAAACAAGTCAAAGGTCATTTTTAATTTAAAAAAAAAAACTTTTTGCTTCCTAAAATAGTCTATATAGGGGTGAAATCAAAACAACTGCCTACAATAGAGGGAAAAAAAAGTAAGGAAAATAGGCGTCTTTCCCTTATCATTTAATTTTAATTACATTTCTACATTAGTTTTTTTAATTTAAATTTATTTAATGTGTATTTTCTTTAATATACACATCAAATAAGTATATCAGAGTTCATCTCTGTATATCTAAGGTGTATATTAAAGAAAATACACACATCAGTAAGTATACCCCTCTGCCTATCCTATAGCTTTTATAACCATTAAATTAAAATCGCTCTATATTCATCACCACAATGTTAAAATATTAATCAAAATATAAATATGTATCAATAATTTGACAGAAAATAGTTAAATGTACAAATTGATGTGATACCTTTTGTATTTGAGAACATTCTTATTCAGTATGCAATTAGACTTAGACTTAGACAATCAGTAATCAGATTAATGACAACATTGTTTCTTTTTATTTGAATGAACTTTTGTTTTTCTGACAATCCTTATCTTTCATAATAGTCTGTATAGTAGTTTAATACTTTCATAGGTTATTTTGGGTATTGACAAGTGATAAAATAATAAAAAATAAGTGATGGGTTAATGAATTTGTGAGTGGAAAGAAATCATTAAATTTTTTGTGTAATTGGATTTAAGAATAAAAATGTAACTAAATTAAAATATTAAGAATTTAATTTTAATTAAAGTTTATTAAAAAAGCTAATATATGCAAAAATGTATATTGAAAATTTTTAAGTATTCGGTTGCTGAATACCGAATATTCAGTATACACTTTGACCGAAGCTTCGGTATTCGGCAAAATTGCCGCTTCGGTCAATCCCTAGTTTGGACAGCGTTTAGATTCCTGCAGGTTGGGTACAGGATAACCCACTTTTTTATAAGTTAGTTCTGTATATTCTTTCAGATTAAAAATTATATGTATCATATAATTGTATCAATGTCTCAATCTATGTATCAATAATATACATAGATTTTTGTCTGTGTGTGATGTTTCATTAAGTGACACACAGAGCAGGGGTGATTCTGAGTAAAAAAAAATTCACGGAAAATTTTCGGAAAGGTGGTTAGAAGGGATGCATATTTTCCTCAGCCCTTTCATGAAATTTGCATTTTTTCATCGATGCTTTGGTGAAATTCGCCTTTTTTCTACGATCCTTTGACGAAATTCATGTTTTTTCGCGATCTTTTGATGCAATTCATATTTTTTTTGCTATCTTTAGACCAAATTTGCATATTTTCCACGATCTTTTAACAAAATTTGGGTTTTTTTCACGGTCCTTTGAGGAAACTTGGATTTTTCCCCCCCCCAGGTCCTTTGATAAATTTGCATTTTTTTGCGATCCTTTGATGGAATTCAGATTTTTTTCCCCACGATCCTTTGAAGAAATTCATGTTTTGTCTGCGATCCCTTGACGAAATTTCCATTTTTTTACGATCCTTTGGAACAATTTGCATTTTCTCGCGATCCTTTGACGAAATTCATGTTTTTTCCGCAAGTCTTTGACGAGATTTGCGTTTTTTCAGCGGTCCTTTGACAAAATTCGCGGGTTTTTTCGCGATTCTTTGATGAATTTTGTGTCTTTTTCGCGATCCGTTCAACAAATTTGCAGGTTTTTTTGCCGATTCTTTCATGAAATACGTGCTCTTTCACGATCCTTTGACGAAATTGACCTTTTTTCTGTGAACGAATGATGAAATAGATTTTTTTTCACCGTGTGTGTTTTTTTGCAGAAAATCATAATTTTAGACCGATTCTCGTAGCATCGTAGTTTTTAGATCCAAATCGTAGAAACTACGATTTTTTCGTAGCAGTTGGCAGGTCTGATATAAGGACATGTAATATTGCAATATTTTGTATTAAATACATTTTTAAATGTTCCTGTCGGGAATTAACTGCATCATTATTCATTCCATATTGCATCATAAGAACACCTGCTAGATGGATGCGTGGGCGGAAAAAAGCTGATGCAATTCAACAGAGATTGTTTACTTAAAAACTTTCCTTTTTCAACCAAGAAGTTATTTTTTATGTTAGAACTCTAATTTTTCTTGTAGATGTAGATTGGTTGTTGTGATAATTAGCAGCTTTGAAAGTTGTGAAGTTTGTACCAGTAATGCAATATAGGATATTTAAAACAAATATGGATTTTCGTCAATTCAATACAAATACACCTATTTAATATTTCTTACCTTTTAGCTATAGGAATAGTTCTAATCTCGCCTTCCAAAATAGAGAAAAACGGGCGGCAAAACATTTTGCAAGAGGATGTCAAGGATTTATATAGTTTCTACAAGTACAATAGTAATGGTCGGAGGACCGCAATCCTGTCTTTTGGGTTATTTGCGAAGGTAAAAGAATTTAAATTCTTACCTGTATTGTAAATGTATAGATTTTAGTTATTTTAGTTTTAGAAGTCATTTTATATGACTAAATTTTAGTGAGGTAGCTCTTTTCTAGACAGGGCAGTTTGGAGTTGCCACAGTTCCGTAAAAAATCCTGAACAACCACTGCAAATAAATCTTTTTGACAAATTCATAAAGCCCTTTTTATACGTACATGAAATTTGCAACATCAATGAAAATTAAAGTATTTTCGAATTGGACAATGTTTTTCATTTTCCCAAAAGAGTATTTACATCTTGAATTGTAATCAATCATTCCCGAATGAAGCCATTTCCATAACAATTGTGTCTCTAAAGCCGGTTTAAATCACCAATTTGGAGACCATTTTCTAAAATATCCTTAAATTTTATAGGAAATACAGGGTTCCCAGCAAAACATGACTGACAATTTCCCTGACTTTCCATGACCAAATCTCAAAAAATTCCATGACCAAACGTGCATACAACGAAATTTGCTATTTATTTTCGCAATGCTTTGTTAAAATTAGTGATTTTTTTCTGCGATTGCTCTTCGAATTTCTTTTTTTTTCTTTTTTCTTTTTTTCCCCTTTTTTTTGATCGTTTGAGGAATTTTAGGATTTTATCCAGAGACCATTTGATGAATCTCGCTTCATTTTCCCCACAGACTTTTTAGAAAATATTTATAAATTCCTAGCTTTTCCTATATATTTTGAAATTTCCCAGACTACTTTGAAATTCCTTGACTTTCCATGTTGCTGGGAACCCTGAAACAGAAATATTAATAGCTATAATATTTTTTAGTATTCAAATAGCTGTACACTTTGTGCAATTAAGAATGAAAATATCTTTATGAATGTGTCAGAAACTACCAGTTTGAATTAGAGACAAAAACTGCAAAAAATGAAAAAAAAAATTACTATCCTGAATTTATTTGGCAAGATATCAGCAATATTCAGTGAGATATCTTACAATATTTGGCCAACCAAATATTCAGCTAAAGGGCTGAATTCCGAATGGTGGCCAAATATTAGTCACATCCCTAAATGAAATGACTGAAATAAATATTTTATTCAATTTACAAATAGTTTATGCACATTGGCATGTTCATCTGTATTCTATGACTCTGCTTATCTATTAGGCAGTTTTCTGAAGCGATAAATGATACAGACATTCTAGAAATAAAGCTAGAAACATACTGAAAGAGGATTTCCAAAAAGTATCCAAAGATTGTTTTATTGTAAAAGGAAATTAATGAAAAAATATTTTAAACCTCTTTTTCGCCGAAGTTTCAGAACTTTATACAATGTGCAATTCTGCTGAGAGCTTTTTTTTTTTTAAGCCTTAAATGAAAATTGAAGCAATTCAGAAATTTTACTTAAAGTTTTACATAAATTAAATAGTACTATAACTTAAGCAAATTTAAATAAAGCACATTTATAGTGATAATTACTTTTATTGATAATTTTATGTACTACTGTCACCACACATTCTTTCTCCCATGAGACAATTTGATTGCCAGTAAACACAGGAATTCATTCTAAAACTGGGCCTAAACATTAGAACAGGGTTTGTACACATTTCTTTAATAAAAATCAAGGACTTTTAAGTACTTTCAAGGACCAAAACCAAAAAAATTTAATGATCTACATATTAAATAAACTAATAATTATAATATGCATTTTTCAACAAAGAGTTTCCTTTTTATAAATACAAGTTTTAAACATTCAAATGGCCAGGAAGAGGGTAATTTCAGCATGTGGCAGTAGAAATTTAGAAAATTTTAAAATAAATACAGAAGAAGAAAAAACTAGTCAGATGTGCCAATCTCAAAACTTTCTTCTATTTCATACATGTTATTACTTCAAAATTCACTATCAGAGTGCCAAAATTAAATGACAATCTATGCCCATCATGAAGATTCTAAAGATATGAGATTTCATGCACTAGTTTTTGAGATACAACTATTGCTAAAATCGTGTAAATCCTGCAAAATGCAGCATGGCAGTGCCACCTGTTGGGTGATTTGCACCAAAACTTAATCAGCAACAACTTATATCAACTTCTAACTGAATCTGAAGTTTGACGAAAATCCGTGCAGTACTTTTTCAGATACAGCTATTGCAAAAATATTGAACAATCCAGCATAGCAGCACTACCTGTTCGGTAAAACATAATCAGCACCAAAATTTATCAAGGTACACCTGAATCTGAAGTTCGATGAAAATTCATGCATTAGTTCTTAGATAGAGCTATTGCGGAAATCGTAAAAAAATGCAAGTATGCTTTAAGTGGGGGTGGGGGTGGGGGGGGGGGGTAGCCGGGGCAAAGGGAAAATGCCAATTTTGGGTGGGAAGAGAAATCTTCATGATCGATTATTTATTGTGACAATAAAATGACAAATAGGAGATTTTTTTTTTTTTTTTTTTTTTCATTAAACAGTTTTAAAGAGTTTTTAAACTTTGAGTACTATGTGTGTGTGTGTGGGGGGGGGTGGGGGAAGCAATATTTTGAGATGGGTGAAATTCAGATTAAATTTTAATAAAAGGAATTGTCAATGAAATTTAGGGATAATTATTTATTAACTATAAAGTAACAAATAGAGTAAAAAAAGTTTATAAAAATTAAGTTTTAAAGATTTTAAACTTTGGTATTGTGGAGGAATGAGCAAAAGGAGGAAGTGAAATTTGGGAAAAAGGAGAGGCAAAGATGGGGAGGAGGGAGGGGGGGTAAGATTAATTTTTAAATCAGAAATTCAAAGAAATGTAGAAGAGTTTCATCCCTGATTAAGAAATAATACAGGAATAAAATTCAGCACTTTTATGAACATTTTGCAGATTTTGCATGAAAATAAGTACTTTTAAGCACCAAAAATTTCTATTTGAAAAATGTAAGCACTTTTAAGCACTTTCAAGGACTGTACGAATCCTGTAGAATATTATACAATCAACAAGAATAACACAGCACATAATATAATAATAAATTATTAACAAGAATAAAAATACAAATATAATATTCTAGCATAGTTACTATTTACTATATATTTTCTTTAAAAAAATTTAAAATCAAAATAATACCTTGAACTTCAGAACAGTTTTCCGAAAGTAGTTTATCACGTTCAGATACAAGAAGCTTGATATAATCAACAGTCTGTTCTAAAGTACTTATTTTACTCTGAAAGAATAAAAAACAAAAGTATTTATAATAGTACTAATAAGTTTGGTACTTTTATGTTAGCCAGACGCAAATCTCGCCAATAGTAGCTTTTATTTTTTGCATGTGTAAATAATAATCAACACTTTAATGTTGAAATGTTTAAGTTTATGGTATTACCCCAATTTCCTGCTAATAATCCGTGGCAGCATATAGTCTGCAGGTGTCAATTTCATGATATTTTGGGAAAAAACATCATATAATCCGCAGCAGCGTATAATCCACAGGTGAAATTTTCACTTAAAAAACAATTCACAAAATCCACAGGACTAACATTGAGCCATAAGGGAAAAAACATTGAATCTAGTGTAAAATATTTTCTTTTTTAACGTTTGTATTTAATATAGCACTTGATAAATAAATAAATAAAAAATAGAAAATTCAGTACAAAGATATTTGCAATTCTGTGAAGTACACACAAATAAGAATAAATTCGGAAGGATTACATTACTACATAGTATAAAAATGTTAATTAAATAAGTTAATTACATAAAATTAATTACATACCTTTAAATGAAATCTAAGTTCCTTAAACTAGTTTTTTTCATCTTAATTTTATTTTAATATAATTCAGCCTTAATGAGTCTATATGATATGCTTTTAACAACTGCAGTGATGGCGCCATCTACCGAACAACGAAAAAAATTTGAAAATCAAGCAAGCATTATCCCAGAATACACTAATATTATATTTTTCCGATAAAAAATAAATAAAAAACATATGAAATGAAAAGATGTTTTAATTTAATCAAACGTCTTCATTTAAAAATTAATACAGATTTAATAAGTTGCACTGTGTTTAATGTTTATTCAAAAATTATAATAATGAAAATAGAAACTTACCCATTATGTTACATCACAAACTTGCACGGCCAAAATATAAACAAATTTTAATAATTTATTAAATGAAATATAAATTCCTTAAACTAGTTTTTTTTTTTGTCTTATTTTTATTTTAATATGATTCGGTCTTAATGAGTCTATATGCTTTTAACATCTGCAGTGATGGCGGCATCTACCGAACTACGAGAAAAATATTGAAAATCAAGTAACCATTATCCCAGAATACACATATTTTCCGATAAAAAATAAATAAAAAACATATGAAATGAAAAGATGTTCTAATTTAATCAAAGGACTTCATTTAAAAATTAATGTAGATTTAATAAGTTGCACTGTTTTTAATATTTATTCAAAAATTATAATAATGAAAATAGAAACTTAATCATTACGTTACATCACAAACTTGTACGGCAAAAATATAAACAATACTTAATAATTTACTATATAGACGTAAAAAATCAGATATTCTTAATAATAAAATATTTTAATTAAATCCATAAAAATCCGAAAGGGATTATTCTCATCACCCAGTGAATATGAATCAAGTACATCTGTTGATTCTTAAGAAAGATATTTGTAAATTTGCTTAAAAAAATATATTTATTGACATTTAGGAAGGTATCCCGTAAGAAAAAAACTTGCAGATAATCCGCGGCAGTGTATAATCCGAATTACAAGAAAAATAAAGTTTTTTAACGTATAATCCGCGGATTATAGGCAGGAAATTAGGGTATTATTATTTATTTATATTTTTTTGGTATTTTAAATTAAATAGGTGAAAGCCATTCATTTAACGTATGTTTTTTAAATGAAATGCATGAAAGTTTTATATTTTAAATGAAATGCATCTAATACAATGGGAACAATGTTTGACAATTTATCACCTGCATCTGGCTAACACTAAAATATCAAAATATGTTACAGTTAAAGCTTATAAAGAAAATATTGATTTCATTAAATTTTATATATGCAAATTTAACGTTAGGTTTTTTTTTTTTTTTTTTTTTTTTGTATTTTCTGTTTGCCAGGCCTTGCCAATAGCATTTTTTCTCCCTTGCCAGTAGCAGCTTTTATTTCTGTGTGTAAATGAGAAACAACGCTTTGATGTTGAAATAAAATGTTTTTCTTTATGGTTTTATTTATTATTTTATTTGTTTATTGTATTTTAAAATAAATAAGTGAATGTATTCTGAAGCTTTTGAATTTTTGCAAAAGGTTTGGCATGGCTGGAGCAGCAGAAAGACTGTGATACTGTGAACTAATAATATTAAAAAACTCTGTGATGGAGCTTCAAAGCAAAGGCAATTGAAACTGTGAATCGAAACAAAACATTTTTTCAAACCCTTGTGATATATGTAAGAGGTACTTAATTTCAAAATTAAAATCAGGTAATTTACTCATACATGAATAAATTACCTGATTTTGCTATTGCTTTATTTTTGTTAAGCATTTGTTACCATAATAAGAAATATTGCACATATCTCTCCTTAAACTTAAAATTGAAACATTCTCGATTATCTGAAAATTTCAATTTTCTGAGAGAGGATCGGTCTCAATTACTTCAGATAATCGAGGTTCTAATGTACTTCCTTCATGAAAAATCATGGGTTCAGTCATATTATTGAGGATTACATATTAAAACACATATGGAATCATATAAAACTGAAAAATTCCATAATTTTACCTCTACATCTGAACTGAAAGTTTCATTGTTTACATCTGTGATAATGTGTGGATTTTAGGGTTGCGGATTTGAGGGAGTCTACTGTATATATATAGTATAATAAATGATAAATTATAGTCATTTTTTCTATGTAGTAATAAAAAAAATTAAAAATAAAAGTTATTTGGATAATTTTAATTTGGTGAGGCTTGAGTTTTGCAGTTCTTTCAAATCATTTTTATTTTTTTTTATACAAAGATGCCTGAAAACCTAAATTTAATTAAATTTTTATCTTACATGTATAATAGAATCATAACAAATAAGTAGTAATTAAAAATAAACGGCACTGTGCAGCAAAAAACTCATATAAACCAATAAAACCCACTTTTATGTGATGTTTTTAAAAAGAAAACCCACCTGGCATTTTTTTGGGCAGATAGGTGGGCAGACAGCCCTGGTTTTGAACCATGTAAATAATGGCACCCTTCATTATTTGACAAGAGCTGAAGTGCACCACTGCTTACTGAAAGGTCGGGCAGGCCTGTTATATACTAATATGTTGGAGACAAAATAACTTCATACCAAGGAGAAGTTACCTCTCTTTAATTTATATGTAACAAAAAATACCGAAGTATTACTACCAGCTCTTTATGCTTTTATTAGGTCAGTTTATATGCCAGTATTATTTAAATGCAATTACATATACATTGCAAAGAGTGGACTATGCACAAATATGTACTATTATTTAATCAATAGAAATGTAATTAAAATTTTTAAATATTTGTTAGCAATCGTACTTGTTTATCTTCCTTCCGAGGAAGAAGTTCTGCAATTTTAGAAATCCACCCATTGATTTTGTCTTTGCGTCTTCTCTCAACTTCATTATGAACTTGTCTCTTGCGGGAACCATGAGGTCTGTTACCTTTTCCACTAGACAAAAATAGAAATGATAATGTTTTAGAACAGGTATGTCAAACTCTCTTACCACCAAAAGCCAAATTAAGCATGATATACAAAGCCACAGACCACATTTTTTAAAAAGTAGATTTATATTATTACTATTGCACAGAATTAAAATTTGTATACACATAATTCAACTATCTTTAAGAAATATTTATGCAAAACTTCGATATTATTTTATTCACAGTTTATTTTAATAATAATAATAATAAAAACTTGACAATACCATCAAATCTACAAAATTTATCTGAATTTGCAAAGTTGTAGCTATTTAAAAAAAATCATAGTTCATGCTGATCTGTTAATCATTATTTTTCCATACTTTTTGCATTCTGTAAAGTTAAAAATAGCAAAGGTGTTGTAAAAAATGTGCTACCAAACATAGAATTGCACATTGTTGATTCAGTTGATTCCTGAAATTCATGGCTATATATCAATAATACATAAGCTTATAAATTTCTTTAATTAATCTAGAATATTTTTCCCCCATTTCTTAGTGAATTACTTTGATTTGTGGTTAATTGAGTGCAAAAAAAGCAGTTAATTTTAGCTGCATTATCTTCAATAGACTCAAATTAATGTGTTTTGCTATTTTCTGATTGATTATCTTTGCATCCACAATCTCTACGAGCTGGAATTTAAAATTGAGTCAGATCTGTCTACATGCATGTCGTAAGGTAATACAGCAAGTATTAACGGCAGCAAGCGGTAAGTACATTTAGTAGAACCTAGTGGATTAACTAAGATCACCATGAAGATATCACTATAGTAATATTCATAATCTAAAAATTGTAGTTGAACTTTGAAAATTTGCTTAATAAATCAAAAAACCATTTGACAGTCACACATAGTCAGAGGTTCAGACTAGGATTGAAACAGACTAATGATTTCATTTGGTCGAAGATAAGCAGTTATTTATGTTCAAGTCTCTTTAGCTTATTAACAAACAAATAAAATAACTCAACCCATGAGAGGTTCCCAGGCAAAGCGTAAAATTTGCAGAAGTAATAAGACAGTTAATGAGCTACAAATTAAAAGAAAACAAGAATTTTGATTGAAGAAGACATTTGATGATCTGCCAAGATTTTCAAGACAAGTAAATCAACAAAAAATCTGCTTCTGGGATCCAATCACACAAGAGCATTACCCAATTAGAAAAACACAAAATAGAAGGAGAATTGTGAAGCAAATTGAATAAAAACAGAGTAACAAATTTAAAGGAAATCACAATATATATAAAGAAATAAATGAAAAAATTAGAGAATTAAAAAACAGATGTATAATCATATTAATAAAAGTAAAAATACAAAATAAATTCAAATGAAATAGAAAAAATATATATATATGCAATTATAAAAAAAACATATATAAATAAATACCAAAAATTAATATTAATTAATTAATATATATGGGCCATTTTCACCATTTGCTTACATTTCAGAATTTTTTTTGTTTTTTTTCAAACTTAATAATTTCTTTTAAAAATGGAAACAGGTGTTATGGTAAATGTTTAAGGTATATGAAAAAGTAATTGGTCATGCACTTTGGCCTATAATTTAATATGTAAATGCTATTTTAATGTCTACTTGTAAGGCAAATTGTCAAGTCTGTTACCATACAAAATTACTGAAAATACTCAGCTTTAAATTTTATTAAATTTTCTAAAATCAAGTTACTTTGAAGTGACTTATGCCCCTAAATTTCAAAACATGATATTTATCAATAATACTTAAATGAAATTGAAATGAGAGACATTTATAGCCCTAATTTTCAGCCACATAGAAAATTATAAAAGAACTTTTTCTAATAATAACAATATAAATTCATGTAAATTATTGAATTTTAAGAAAATTACAGCTCTATTTCCTAGCTGAATGAAAAATAACAATAGAATGTTGAAAAAGTTATTTTAATATTAAAATATAAAAAAAGTGTGCGGTAACAGACTTGACATTTGGTAACGGATTTGACACTAATCCGTTACCATACGTCAAGTCTATTACAGCACAGCTTTTAATGATAATATTTTCAATTTTATATATAAACTTCTTCATTTAAATAGTATTTTTCTTTCAGCTATGATATAGAGAAATCATTTTATTATTTTATATTCAGATCAATTACTATATTTGAATTTGACTTGAATATCAAACAAATAATTTATCAAGCAATTCCACCAAAATATTAAAATAGAACTAGAAGTAACTGAGAATTAGCATCTGTTTAAATGATTTAATTCAACAAAAAGTTTATATATATATATATATATATATAGCTCTATTAAAAGTGAATGATTATAATATTCTCTTAGTGCATATAAGAAGCTGTGTTGCGCCTGATGCACTGGGTTATTTGTTTTTTAAAAAAATTTTGAAAGCATTATATATATATATATATATATATATATATTGTATTTACTTATACTTGGAATGTGTGCATGATTTATATTCAAGTGCAACATGACTCAAATTTCTGTTTTCATATACAGTACAGAACCATTTATCTGGAATGGTTGTGGTCAGATGTATTCCGGATAACTGGTTTTTCCAGTTTACTGGTTAAGCATTAAAGCAGCATCCATTTGATAAGTTTTCTGGAATATATCTGGTTGTGGAATTAATTCTGATTTTAAATTATTAGATTACTTGGATTAAAAATAAGATGCAAGAAAGATCAAAAGTTAACCAGTTTGAAAGGAGGTAATTTATGAGAATCCCTTGGGAACAAAAATTCTTCTGTTTCCTCTGCATAAAATATAAAACATCTAAAATACAACTAAATATGTTTCCATTTCAAATACTAGATGTTGACATCAAATTATACAATTGTTTCAAGCAATGCATATGTCAAACTGGAAGTGTATGACATTTTTTTCTGCAAAAATTCTGAAATAAATCTATTAGAAATATCATTCCAGATAACTGGTTTTCCGGTTAACTGGTTTCTGGATAAATGGTTCCATACTGTAATATTAAGTGGAACTGGAAACTCATAAAATATTCAGTTTTCTCGCATTGACAAATTTGATTATGGAAAAATTGCTATGATTTGCTCAAAATTAACATAGATGTCTTTATGGATGTGAAGAAATACTCTCCTGTTGCAGTCATTCACATTCAGACCGACGTAATTTTAATTTTATCTTCTTCACCTGCTTTGTTTAGGATGAATATTTTTTTTTTCTATTTCCTCCAATAAATTTTACCAAAACATGAACAATTTCATACAATTTATCAGCAGATATCTCTTCCAGGAACATCCTCAGGCTTTTTATTTACTTCTCTTCTATATAAAATTCACTATCAGTATTGATAAATATTTCCCTCTCTGAGGAATTCGAATAGATCTTACTGAGGTCATAGTACAAAAAGATTAATTTCCTCATCAATATACAGGGTGATTCAAAACTAGAGGAACAAACTTCTAGGAGGGGTGAGGTACATCTAGACAACTCGGAATCACATAGCAATACAGTGTCGGAAATGCAATCCTAACGAGATAGGGAGGTTGTTAGGGCTGAATCATCGCGATCGAAAATTAACATTTAAGGACCATAAGCTTAAAGTAAGTCATGAATTTCAGGATAATGAAGTTGCCCGACGTTTCATAACATAGGCACCTCATGGAATCTCAGATGTTTTGAAATATGCAGGGCAACCGCCAGGCTTCACGGTAGCAACGAAGATGTGCCATTTTAAAACACCCTACTACCTCAAACATGCAAAAATATAGATAAGAACCAGGCACGTAGGCAGAAAACTTCATTATCAGGAAAGTCTTGATTTATTTTAAGCTTTGGGTCTTTAAATGCCAATTGCTATCACAATGATTCAGAGACTAACAACCCCCTGTCTCGTTAGGATTGCATTTCCAACCCTGCATTACTATATGATTCCGATTCGTCTAGGTATACTCCCCACCCCTCCTAGAAGTTTGTTCCTCTAGTTTTGAATCACTCTGTATGTGTATAAGACACCCATATGAAGTGTAGCCTGAGTTCTAGATGCACCACTGTGACTAGTTTGCATGTCTTCACTGAATCTGTATGCATAATTTTCTGGAAAATCAATATGCAAAAATGTTTTATTCAGTTTTTGCACATTAAAGCTGGAAGGGGCTGATATTTTAAAACTGTTTTTTAAAGCATATTAAGGCTGCTTCAAACCAGAGCTGGATAGTATTTACCGTCTGATTGTTTTTACTGGTTACTACCATGTTTTTTACTGTCTTTGGAAAAACATGTTTTTACCGTGGTCTTTACCACCTTTGAAAAACTTATGAGTTTGACTGTTTTTTGTCACTTTTATGAAAATTTATCTTCCAATTTTTCATTTTCCCAGGAGTCAAAGTTTTCCGGGTATTTAATACCACTATTTCCATACAACAATATTCACCCAATTTAGTTTCTGATTAGATAAGTAAAAGAATGTTATATGAAAATAGCAGTTTTTAAGGAATATAAAAAGCTCAATAGACATTCATCCATGTTTACCACCTACAAGAATTCAAAATTTTAATATATTATTGCACATTTATCATTATTAAAACCTAATGGTTATTATAACTATCATTATGAGAATGCACATTACAGTATTTATTTATTATATTTATCTTAATGGAGACTAGTTTACTAATTTTTACTGAAAGGAAATGGAAAATTATAAGAGCACTTTTATCACATTTAAAAGACTTAATCATTTTAATAAAAACCAAATGCTTACAAATATTATCACATAATACAGTTTGTACAAATATCAGTATAGTTTACCAGTCTATGCCCTTGGCGCCTTTTAGCATTTTGTAAAAAGCTTTGTAGCTTTCTGCACACTCTAGTCTATTTCTTAATTTACTGTGGATGGATATGTGAAAAGTTCGAAAAAATTAGCTCTATGGATGAAGAACTATAAGGTATGGAGTGAAGATTCAACATTAAATGTATGAATTCAGGATTCATTTCTTTGTTATTTACTGCTTTCCACCGAACTTTGGCTTTATACATCTTTTGTTTTAAAGAAGTTTCTTGGAAATGGTTGTCCTTCAACTTCATATGCCAACAGGAGTGAAAGAGAATTTGGCATAAAATCTATACGCCATTCCCTTTCCTTTTGTGTTTCACTTAATAGATCTTGATTTTTGTGCATTGGATCTGTCATACATGCTAAAAAGTGAAAGGGTTCTAAAGCCAAATCAATTTGTTTTTTAACAAGATATGGAATTAATTCAGGACAATGCACTAATTTCAGCCATTCAGAAAAAGCATCTGCTCTGACAAATATTTAAGGCTTTTGACACTGGTTGTAGCTGTTGAAACAGATCCTTCACTTGTTTAAATAAATTAGTCATTCACTAATCTTTGAATTCTTATACATCAATATCTTTTACATGATTTTTTCAAATGTTAAGCAGTGCAGGACTATTCTTAATAAATGTGGAGATACATTCTATATGGTTATTCTATCATACTTCGCTTGGCAACTGGTGTTTCACTTATCAGATGATGATTCTGGAAATACTTCTGTATATCAACATGTTTAGTAATGGATATTGGAGCTTTATCTTTTGCCAGTAAGTTCATCCAATGTGCTGTACATCCATAAACAATCATATTAGAGTACAAGTGAAATGGAAACTCTGCTTTGTGAAACCAATACTGGACATCTGTTGTTCTATTTATAGATGGGGAATAGAAAATATGGTAAAATTTTTATGATTAAAGTACTATATCAGTGGCTTTAGAGAATTAATTCTTTATTTCACATCAGTTACATGAAAATACAGCTTCAATCAATAGTATTTAATACAGTTTAATGACATTAGAGTTTATTGTATCCTTAGGTTTTTAACCAGTTTTACCAGTAAAAAGCCAACCCTGCTTCAAACTTTTCAATTAACATAGAGTTATTAATATGAACGAGGACTGAAATTTGCACAAGCAACATTAAGCTTGCTTTTCATGCCAATACTTTTTTTTATACCTCCTCATATTTTATCAATAAATCATTGATATAATTTTCTTTGCAAAGAATTTTTTTCTATAAAAAATAGAATACTGTTAATAATTTGCATACAAAATAAATATGAATATTTTAATATGAAAATTAAGTTATTTTGTCCATTGGTTTACCATAAGTGATTGAAAATATTTTAAATTTACCTTTCTTTGTTTGTTTTCAGCTTGTTTATATTTTTCTGGGTTTTATTTCAGTTTTTCCCTACAGTAGCACCTTTGCATTTCTGCAGCTGTTAAAGCCATTCTTGGTGCAAAAAACCTTTTATAAACCATAGTTCGCAAACAATGTCAAGTCTGTTACCGTGAGTCAATTCCATTACCAGTCGCATGGTAACAGACTTGACAAGTAACGGATTTGACATTCAAATCAAACCATTAGAAATGAGCTAGGCTGTATAATTTCTAACTTAGATAACAATACACATGCCTTCTAAAATTATTTAGTGAACAATATTTAAATACAAAAGTGTAAAAAGTTTTATTTTAGTATTAAAAATTATGGTAACAGACTTGACCATGAAAAAAAATACCAACTTTGAAGAAAGCTGGTTCTTGCCACTATTGCAATGTTTTTCAATTAAAGAATAAAAAATGACAAGTAGTAGTTGCTTGAATAGTTTAACAATGCCACTGAATATGTACTGCCAACTTTTGGAAGAATTAGAAACCTATTTTGACTAAAATAATTATAAGGTAACAGACTTGACCTAAAGTGAGGGACAAAATATTTCTGTTGATTTGCTAAAGAAAAAAACTTTGGTAATTAATTTTATTCACTAATATAGCACACTAATAGTTCATATTTAAAATAATTAAAGCTTTTTATTTAAAAAATCTAAATTAGAGTAAAGGAATAAAAGTTAATTACATAAAACTTGGAATAGGACAAGCATTTTTGCTTAGAATCACAATTTTAAAGATTTATATCTCAAAAATTTTTATTGATTTTTTTTATTTTTAATGCTAGAAATTTTTAATATAGTCTTCTTTATATAATGCATAGCTTAATTTAAACTTTAAATATTTTATATTTGAATTTTCTACTTTTTTCTCTTGGACAGCATATGTAAGCGAATTTTGAAGATGGCCCATATATATTACTGGTTTCATATGTTCATTTCTAAATCATCTTTAGAACTTTATCAATAATTTCTTCATATATTTGTGATTTCAAATTTATTATATATATATATATATATATATACAGTAGAGCCCCGATTATCCGCGAGTGGATTATCCACAGTGCGGATTATCCGCGAAGTGATTTTTTTTTTTTTTTTTTTAATTTCAAGCCAACAATAAGGAAAATACAATAAGCCCTACTAATAAATATAAACAGATTAATTCGTGTATTCGAAAGTAATAGAAGAATATTACTAGTTTCGGTTGCCACGTTTAAAATACAGCAGAACCCCGCTAATCCGAACTAATTGGGACCGGTGCGTGTTTGGATTAAAAAAAATTCGAATTACCCGAAATTCTGATAAAAATAGAAAAGAAAAAGGTGTTTGCTAAAAGAAAATGTAAGTTATAAGTACGCAGTAATACAATAAACATCGTCTAAACCAGCATCCTAATGCATGCTGAATAATCCGACAAGACTTAAAAAAAAAAGTATTGCTTGTTTAATTACTCTTTATGTTTATAATAATCTAATGGAACTTTGAAATAAAAAATTGCGTAACAACTCTTTACAAACGGTACAAAATCGCGAATTTATAAATAGCTCATTCACTACGTCAACAAGTGGGGTGAAGAAAACATTTCTGTAGATCATTTGAGAAATCAAGCTGTTGAAAAGAAAAATAAATTTTTATGATCTGATCTTTTTGCATTAAAAAAAAAATAATAATTTTATAGTGACTGGCAAAACAAACTGATGTTCGAGATTTTTTAAGGTGGCTTCTATGAGTAGGCCTACAGTGCATGTTTTTATTTTATATTCGTGTACATATGTTATACTTTTACATTATTGATTTTTTTTTTCTATTCAAGCTGTTTAAAGAATAAAAAACATGCTTTACTGCCATTGTTTGTTTAATTCTAACTTCAGTTTTTTTCTTAACTTCAGATTTTCAGTTTTTTTTTGGATTATCCGCGATTTTTGTTATCCGCGGTGCCCTTGCCACCCAATTCCACGGGTAATCGGGGCTCTACTGTATATATGATTGAACTGAACAAGTTTTTCAAAGCTGCAGAGAGCATAATTAGTTTTTTCATTAACAATAACCTCACAATTGAGATAGCTAACTTTTTGTTATGTCTTACTTCAACTACTAAATTTTGTACCAATTTTTTAAGAATTTACCCATTCTTAATTCTAAATTTATCCATTCAACCACAGGAAATATTGAACTCAATCTTCAAAATTAAACCTTCACTTAAAAAAAATTCCCTTAAGGCTAATGTTAGACGAACGTCTATTTACACGCTTTTTGTTTCAACTTGAAAAAGAAACACCTTCGGTAGCAGGGGTTTCTTTTTCTTGTTGAAACAAAAAGCGTGCAATCAGATGTTCGTCTGACATTAGCCTTATGGTTGATATCAAATTCATAATAAAAAAATTCTCATATGATAATTGAAACATACGTTTATGTCAATGAAGGATAGTTATTTGTTTAATCAATAATTTATATGATTAATTTAATAGACTTAAATTTCATAATCCACAGTTAATTACAAGGATCAAGAATAACAAGAATAGTCGAGAATTAATGATATTAAGAATAATGATTTAATTTCATCAATTAAAAATTTTACTAAAAAAGAACTCAATAAGACAAAATATGAGTACTCATTTGAATTTTGAAAAAAGGTGTGTTGTGTTCAGGCTTCTTTTATTTAAAGCAATTCTCTTATTATTAATTCCAACCCAAGTATGAAGCCTACTGTTAATTAATTACACTGTTATGAAATTTTTTCTCATAAATTTTATAAGTTAGAATTGAGATAAGATAGTTGAAAATACAAATTATCAAATTGAAAATTAATCACAAATCCCTTCAGTAATCCAACAATGTTCCAAATAATCAACATAATTCCTCAAGTAATCAGTTTGATGAGCACCTCAAGCAATTATTTTCCCTCCATTTATTTATTTATTCAGATGGTAGTAGTTTTTTAATTCAAGCAAAACGACAGAAACTGTTAAGCGTTATATCAAAATAAGTATTTGATATTATTAAATTCGTAGTTGAAAAATTTTCAATTTAGCAAACAGTTATTGAATTCCAAACAGCAGAATTTGCCTAAATATAAATTAACCGATTCTGTCATAATAAATTTCTAAGTTCCCTAACCAATGCAAACATTCTCCAGAATGGCCAAAAACCAGATGAGAAATATCTCTTAGAATTGCAGTATGAGGGTGTATTAATGAAAGGCTGATACTATTTTAAGATATGCAAAAAACTAAGCGAATGGCACTTCTTGAAAATGTCTGTATTCCCTGGAAGGTAGTAATGCATTCAAACTCTGAATTAATGACAGGCTTATTAATATTTATTTGAATTATTGTATAAAAATACATTTATTAGCAGAACAGTTATCATCTTGTTGAACAGTACAAATATTTTTATAAGGTACATTATTTTAAAATGGACATAATTAACAGTTAATTAATCCTATTATATGACATTAAGGTATGTTTAACACAAATAAAACTTACATTAATATTTTTCTGCCCATTGTGAAGTTAAATTTTAATCATTCAAGTACTTATCCTATAAGGGCTATTTTAACAATTTTATTTAACGTAATTTTACTAAAATGTTTATTAACATTATTATTTTCATAATGAATTATATAATCAAATGACTTTCATTGAGATAGGAATTTAAGAATAATGACCTGGAGCTACTGAGTTAGAGGTTAGGCACAAGTTTGGATTTGCCCCCGAGGCCTGTACTCGGCCTGGCAAAATGAAGGCAAACTTTCAAACAGGCTGGCAGAATAAAGACAAATTTTGTAACAGGCCGCGCAGAGCTGATGAAAAAAACAAGTAATATAAAAATTTTGTTTTTAAAGTTAATTCCTATTTAGGTCATCAAAGAAAAAATTAATATAATCCCTTAAGCTAATATTAGTTTTTGTTGCATTAAAATATCTCAATTTGTTGATTTTCTATAAGCAAGTAGGTTTACAATGGAACTCTATGGGAATTTGGCGAAATATTAGAGATATCGCCAAGTTGGCGTAACTTTTGGCGACTCATTTTGGCCACCAAATCTGGTGATATATCGCCAAGTTGGCGGTATTGGGAGACAGAACAGGGTGATAGGATGAATAATGAGTATTTAATAACGATTGAAAATTTGAACAAGATATATAAATAAATAAATAAATAAATATAGGGAGAGTGTGAACTAATAGTAGGAATTGAATAAAGAGGCTGGGCAGATAAAAAAATTAAACGGGCCGACCGGTCAAATGGAACTAGCTACAAGGATCAAACTAAGCTGATGAAATCTGAAAAAATTTTAATGTGCGTGAGCCAATGCTAGATTGATAACAACAGTAAAAGAAATATAACATATCCAGCATAGAGACCGGCATCAAACATTGAATCTGAGCTCAGGCTTAATTTTTTCACCACACTCAGACCAGACCGTAATCAGGCTAACATTTTATTTTGCATATGCCTGGGCTGGAAATGGGCTTAAACTATGCCAGAACGTGTGGGGCAAGCAATTTCTTTTTTAAAATAGTAATAGAGATAATGAACTTCTCTTAATGGAATCTTTGGAAGTATACTTCAATAAATTATAGAGAAATACTTTCAAAAATCTATTTTCTTTTTATTATGCTGCTCCAAAAGTTATGAAGTAACTAACTATATTTTTCTTTTATTCTAAATTACATTGATTTTTTTTAAATTCTTTATTTGAATATAATAGTGTAAGAGCCTAAATGATCATTAGTGTTGCTATTCTGTATTCTATGACTTGCAAACATACAGTAATCTAAAATATACTGAACACATTATAATCTAAAATATACCAAACATAGGGTCTTGTATATCGTAGAGTCTTGAAAATCTGAGTTTCTAAAATCTGCAATCTTCTAAAATAGGGTGTCAATGATTTTAATCAGTTGATTTAAATCAGAAATTAAATCGTGATTTTAATCAACTGATTTAAAAAAAAAAAAAATGATTAAAATCAAAAATTTTCTAAATGTTTAAAATGACATAAAAAAGTATTAAAATCTAAGATGAACATAATTTGGAAAGTTTCTACAGGTATTTTGGTTTATGAATACACAAAAAAAGCTTTAAATAGTTGTTTTTAAGCTTAATTCCTGACTGTAGTATAAAGTTTAAATACAGTAAGTTTATAAAAAGCCTAGTTTTTATCTAACATAAAATGAATTTAATTTTTAAATGATATTTAAATCTAATATAACTTGCAATGTCATAATTTCCTTTTAGTAATCAAATTATTCATTCTTTTATATAAAATAAGCATAGCAATTATAATAAATTTCTACAAGGATAAAATAGCCAGGATCTTATTTTCTCATTCTACTTTTGCAATAATAACTTTATAGTACATACTGGAGATGAAGAATTAAAGAATGATATCGACTGACCCACTATTGTAAAAAAAAATGTGTAAGAGAAAAAGAACCAATTGGTATAAAATGTTAAGCAGAGAAGAGAGCTTCTTCAGTAAAAGCTAAATTTTTTTTTTTTTTTTTTAAATTTTTGAACTTATATACATCAAACAAAAATTGTTAGGGATTAAAAAGGTGGAAATACTATTTAAAACACTGAATGCTGAAGATACCCATTGAGTGCTAATAATGCTGCTGTTTAATATTGTGAGAATTTCAGATATAACTGGCTACTCCTTATATTTACTCTGTATGTGTGTATGAATGGGTTAAATCATCTTCATATTTTTGGGGGGTTAGCATATGCATACATGTGTGTAAGTTTAGATTTAGGCGATTTTTTAGGGCGCCACAACCTGCCCTTTTTGAAATTGGCAAAATGCACCCTGCCATTAAAAAAAATAATGAAATTCACCTGTAGTTGTAGACAGAGATTTCTTGTAAAAAACTTCCAAATTTCACAGTATTTCTAAATCTATGTGCCCAAGACGTTGAAAAAATGATAGAACTTTATTTATTTAGAAAAAAAATTAAAGCATTGTTATTTAACTATATTTTCCCATTTGTAATTTATAAAATTCTTAAAATTAATGACACTTTATTTATCATACTAAGAAACTATGTATTTTTTTCTTACATAATTACTAAACACATTACTAATATTTCCTCATGAAATAGTACCCTTTTTTGGAACTAGCATCCTGCCCTTTTTCTTTCTAGAATGAGTACTAAATTATTAATTATCATTTTAGTAATTAAAGCATAAAAATGTACATTATGTTCTTAATTACAGAGTTAATTGTTTAATAAGTTTAATAAGTGTAAATATCACCAGTATTTAATATAATTTTACATAATTATTACAAGATAATGTAAGTATATAACATTATTGTATGCTACTAACTAACAAAACTACTAACTTGCAGTTTTTATAATTTATATAATTACTAACTAATAATTATAATTTTATTAATTAAAGTGTAAAAACACAGATTATGTTAGCAATTAGAGGTTTAACTGTTTTGGTGACATAAAACACTTCGTAGCTATTCAGTATTTGAATGCTGGGAAAAAAAATCATGATTTTTTTTTTACACCCTATTCTGAAATCTGAGTGCATTTCAAAACATAAACACTGAAATTTGCAGTTAAGTATTCTTTATAATCTTTATTCCAAATACCAGTGAACAGAAATAAAATTATTTTTTACATAAATTTAGGAGAAATTAGTAATGCCACAGGACATTATACAAGTAAAACACTTTTATTTCACAGAAACTTACACACAACAAAATGTAAAACAATAGAAATCAACGAGAAATGTAAACAAGCCTGGAAAACTTTTACTAGTGGCACCATCTATCGACCACTATAGAAAGTGGAGAATTAATTTATTTTAATTTCATGCAAGGGAGGTTGGCAACACTGATTTCCTTATTGTTTTGCATCTGCTTTCATCCATTGTGTCTTGCAATCATCACAATCACAAACGTTCGATGTACTATTTGTTGGTGCTATTTTTCTATATGAATTAGATGCAAGATTTATTTTATTTGTGATTGTAATAAAAAATGTTGTCAGGTAACAAATGTACTAGTAATACAAAAAAAGCACAAACATGTTGCACTTTCTGTCATGAAAAATGGACAATTAAAAGAAATGGATAAATGGTATTATACAATGTTCTAAGATAGCATGAACATTAGCAGCAAGTTTGATTTTTTTCTGACATTATCTTGTCGTGACAAATTTGAATTAAGAAATTCGCAGCAAATTTCCCACAAGGTATACCATCCCCCCACTTGCACGAGTAGTTTGTTTGAAACTGATGGCAAGACTGTCTTTAATTCATGAAAGTGGCGAAGGCAAAATATTCCTCTGTTGAGAGAATATACAATCAGCATATACGCAAGAATTGCAGAAATTTTATTTGGTTGGTACCACTTTTCCTAAATGCTATACTTATCAAATACCAAAAAAGGCTCGTATTGAAAAGTACAAATATTACCTTAACTTGTTTATGGTGATAAAAATGATGCATGCACCTTCTGATGGTGTGTTCGCATCAATAGACCTGATCAGGTCTATGGACTCCTCCGAAGGGGTTAAACTTATAGTGTAACAGTTATAAACAGATAATGGGGCATGGAAAGATTACTACTTTGCAGTATTTTTGATTACTTGCAGGGCTTGAATTTCAGGGCGGGATGGCGGGATTCATGCCCAAAATTTTGAAATTCCGCCCAAAGAATATCGTTGGTGGGAGGGTCCTGTCCAAAAAAATTCCACCATTTTCCTGAAAATTTTGCATTTTGAAATTACAATCAACTCCCGCGAATGCCTTACGAATTTCCCGATATTTTCACGCGACCAATTGGCACATTTTGCAATTTTTTTTTACTGCTAAAAAACGTGAAAACATGAAGTCACGGAAAAACGCGAATTTCGTGAGATCGCGAGAAAAAAAAACTCGAAATTCATCAAAGGATCGCAAAAAAACGCAAATTACATCAAAGGATAGCAAAAGAATTGTAAATTTAGGCAAAGGAACACGGAAAAAACGCGAGTTTCGGCACATTATCGCGGTAAAATGCAAATTTCGTCAAAATATCGTGGAAAAACACGAATTTAGTCAAAGGGCCGCTGAAGAAAACCGTGAATTTCATCAAAGAATTGCAAAAAAAACGCGAATTTTTGTCAAAGGATCATGAAAAAAACACACGCTTCGTCAAAAGATTGCTGGAAAATGCCAGTTTTTGATAAGGGATCGCAGAAAAATGCAAATTTTGACAAAGGATCGCGAATAAAACTCACATTTCGTCAAAGGATCGCAAAAAACGCAAATTTCATCAAAAGATCACAAAAAAAAAAAAAACGCAAATTTCGTCAAAGAATTGCGAAAAAATACGAACTTCGTCAAAAGATAGCGAAAACAACGCGAATTTTGTCAAAAGATTTTGTCATGTGTGTATTAATACAGACATGACAAAATAATTAATGTAAATCTTTAAATAGCACATAAAATAACAGTGGGTTTTAGATTTTTTTCTCCCTCCCAAATAGCTCAACTCCCCTCCATTTATAAATGTTGGTAGGGAGACTCTCCTCCTAGGAAAAATTGAATTTCAAGCCCTGACTTGTTTTCCGTTAATTTGCAATACATTTTATACAGCATTAATTTAACTTGCATAACAAGTTAGCTGCAAGTTCAAAGTGTGGTGACTTCGGCATTTGCATTATCAAGCTGCAGTCCTGTTATGAACTTTCAGTCTTGTCATGCTGAGCTTGCTGCAACTTTGCAGGTTTTCAAAGCAAGACTGCTGCAATTTTTATGCTAATTAAAAATGCTATTTGGGTTATATTGCCGACAATTTTGGTATTTCAGTTCGAACTGTTTATGATATAAAAAAGAATAAAGAAAGATTGTTGGAATTTTATGCCAATACTGACTCAAATAAAGGAATAAAAAATAGAAAATCACTTCATGAAGCTTGATCGACAAATCTTGATACCATACTTTATGAATGGTTCAAACAACGGCATGGTGAAGGTGTGCCAATCACTGAACCCATTTTGCATAAAAAAGCGAAGGAAATACACCATGATTTAAAAATAAAAGAATCATGTGATTTTTCAGTATGATGTCTGGAAATTTTTTTTAAACGCCATGGAATACAGTATATTAAAGCAGGTGGTGAGAAAAACTCTGCAGATAATGAATCTACTGAAGAATTTGTTGAAAAATTGACGGAATTTATTTCCAAAAAAAATGTAAATCCTGAAAAAATATACAACAGGGACAGAACTGGAGTTTTCTGCAGGCGTCTAACCAGGGGAACATGAGTATATTCAGATTAGAATGCACCAACTGAACTGAAAGACATGAAAGAATGAGTCATTGTTCTCCTTTGTACAAATGCAACCAGGACAGACAAGTGCAAATTACTTGTAACTGTAAGAGGTACAAGTGCTACCTCCCCCCCCCCCCTCCATACTGCATTGAAAGAGTAAAAACTTTGCCTCATATATATAAAAATAATAAAAGAGCTTGGATAACAAATGAACTGACAATAGATTGATTTTAAAATCATTTTGCTAAGGAAGCACGGCAGCATTGCACAAAAATGGGGCTGTCAAAAAATTGTAAAATTCTTACACTGATGGATAACTGCACTCCTCATCATGAATTAAATGGTATTCCATACAATATTATTACGATGCTTTTGTCCCCCAACACTACATCATTAATTCAACCTAAGGATTAGGGCAGAGTTTCCCCCAGACAGTTTCAGGAGGGTGCTGCACCCTGCCTGCCCTTAGGTTTACAGAATAGCACCCCTCTTGCCCCCCATTTAAAAAATTAGCTCCCTTGTTGCCCCCACCTGAAAAAAGTGCTTTTACTCCTTTTTTTATTAAAAAATTTACTTGCATAGTAAAATTGACTCATTGCTGTCTTTAAAATAGTGTTATGTCTATTAAATATTAAAAAGTACAGTTTTAAAAATCAAAAGAATGCCTTTAAAAATTTCAAGAAATGCCCTTAAGAATCCAAAACATGCCCTTCGGAATCCAAAAGTGCCCTTTACCCACAAGCAGCACCCTGCCCTTTTTTAAACCTGGGGGAAACTCTGTAGGGCATTATTCATAGTGTAAAATGCCACTACAATTACAAATCAAAAATTTTAAAGCAGCTTATTAATGTTGATTCATTATTTGAACACAATAGAAAAGTGCAGAAAAATATTCAGCATAAAAGACTGTATTTATTTAATTGATGAAGCTTGGGCTTCTACTACAAAAGATACTTTAATTAATGAACGACATAACAATATGGCAGCTTTTTATTTATCGAAAATGAGAAAGATACAGATTTTTTATGTTTTAAGTTAACCACACCACAAGCTAAAACATATGAACAGCTGAATTATGCAAAAAAATTTAACTCAGGTTCACAAGAGCTTTTTAAAGAAGAAGAAATTGTTGAATGGATGAAAAATAAACATGAAGTTTTGGCAAATCATGTTGCAGACGAAGAAATTATTTCTTTAATAATAAACTTGCCTGAAGACAGTGAAATGAGTCTGACAGTAACTGTGAGAAAAGAAAGTTTGCAGAAGGTTTGGTTTTAGGTGAAATTTTTTGAGCAGTAAGAGTTGTACAGACCAACAGGAAATAATGACTGTTTACAGAATTCAAGAGAAAATGAAAGTTCTCAAGCAAAGGACTATACAAGAAAATTTAAAAAAATTGTAATAAAAAATAATTTAAGGTATTAAAAGATAATGTATAGGTAAATAAAAGGATTCAAGTTTTGATTTGCTTAAATTGAATTATTACATGCTCTTCTTGTAAATCTAAATGGATACAGGTAAGTTGAAAAAAAATAAATCATTCAATCCAGAATCTGCAAAACTCTAAAATCTGTAAAACTAAAAAATCTGCAAAATTCTAAAATTCACACAGCTTCTGGTTCCAAGCTGTATGGATTTTTGAGACTCTACTGTAGTAACTAATTAAAATTTTTCATAAATATGGATGCAACAGTCTTTAAAAAGAATCTAAAATTGTATGTTTAATTAAATTTAAAAAATCAAGAAACCTGACTGCGTAAAAAGCGAACTAATTAATTATTTCTCATCAATGTGAAACTATTTTTTATGTTACTTACTTATTTTTTTTTTATTTACTTGTATTGATGACTTTTAAGTTGTGTTTAATTGTTAGTTCCTATCTGTAAACACTGTTTTGATGAGGCCTATAGATGTCTATGAAGGTTAGAGTTGCAGTAAAGCTAGAGATCCTACCTACACAACTTCCAGGTTGTGTAATATTTAAATGGAGCTTCTGACTGTAAAATAGTCAATGGAATATCGTCTTCATTTTGAAAGACCTATCCAATAATATGCCATTCAATAGGGTGCATAAAACTTTTTATTTCGTCTCTACCACCATTTTGTATTTTACGGCCGCCATTTTGAATTTATAAAAACAAAACCTAGCCTATAACCATCAGACGGTTAAGGTAAATCGATAGAGACCTCATTCATTAAAATCCATCCAGCCATTGTTTCGAGGGTATAAAAAAATCCACATACCCAGATACGCGTGAAACACATAACCCTTCTTGGCAGTCAGGTAAAAAAAAATCTGCATTTTTTGTAGAAATTGAACTTGATTGGGCTGGGACTAATTTAATTGATTTTTGCACAGTCTGGGCCATGAGCTGCAAAATTATAAACGAGCCAGGCGTAACTTTTGGTTTTCACACTGGGCTGGATTGGGCCAGGTCCAGAAATTTTCGCCTATGCACATCCCTACTACTGGTATATAAAATAAAAATGTTCAAGATAATGAGTGTCATTGAGTGTTATTGACAGGTTTAAAGGTAACATTAAAGTTAAAAAGTTTTAAAACTTAAGCTAATTTGAAACAAAAAGGATGACAAAAAAGCAGAACAATCAAATTATCAGGTCTGGTTTTGACAGATTTAGAAAGAGTAGATTTCCTAGAGGGTCAATTGAATTTATTAATTATTAGTAACAAAAGGGTTGAAATCTCTTTTGACAGCAATGGATTTTAAGTAATTACGTTCATCATCAAGGGAAGCAGAATATGAACAAAGTTTGAGGGCATGGTTTACATAAGTGCAAAAGATACCAATTTTCTGGTTGGTTGCGTGATTTGAAAGATCATAAGGTGGATTAGAGACAGAAAAAGGTTTTCTATAAAAACAGGTTTTGAAAAAAGAATCTGGTAACTAAAACATCAAGGAAGGAAGTTTACTACAATTTTCTAACTCATAACTATAAACTGAATATGTAGGTTGATAAAATTGACAGTTTGATTTGAAGAATGGTAGAAATATCAAAAGGATTATCAACTAAGACAAAAGTATCGTCAACATAACATACCCAACATTTAAAATGTAACAGATCCTATAATTTTTCTTCAAAATGATGCATATAAATATCACAAAAAATTGGAGATAAAGGATTTCCCAAACCAAAGCCTAAATAAATTTTAAGCTCGTATAAAATTTATACATCACACTTTAAGAGGGCTGGTCACTCAGATTCGGAATTCTCCTCCATAATGTTAAGTCTATGGGCATTTGATGCATTCGTATATTTAAAATATCTCCTATGGAAATTAATTTTTTTAACTTCTATTTTTTGTGTACGCTTCCTAAAAGATGTCTCTTTCTTTCTTAAGTTCTCAAAATATTTCTAAAGTATAAACTTAATTTTATATGAAGTGTTAAAATCTTACAGTTCACTCGCTTTTAACACATAAAATATTAAATTCAGCATAAATTTTAGAAATATTTTGAAAACTAAGAAAAAAAGAGACATCCTTTTAGAAGAGTACACAGAAAAAAGATGTCAAAAACATGAATTTCCTGAGAAGATATTTTAAATATACGAATGCATCAAAAGTCCATAGACTTAACATTACGGAGGAGAATTCTGAAGCTGAGTGATCAGCCCCCTTAAGGACTTTATATGCATATGGGTTAATATCACAAAATACAGAAATTGCAGTCCGCACAGTAAAATTTCTATTTAATGTTGTACAATGCAATTTTTTTTTTTTTTTTTTTTTGCATTCTAATAAAAAATATTCTTAGAAGTATTTTCAAGAGATATTATATTCATAATAACACAAAAATAAAGCAATTAAAAGATTTAAAATTTCAGATTGTCATTTTCCTGGCATGTCACATGATGTGTGCAAAGTAAAAGGCTTTCTGCTATCATGTATAAATATCTTTTTCTAGTTTTTTACTTTCTTCTATCTTTACAAGAAGAAAGTATTGGTTTCATGAAAATTTTCGAATTCCAGTTTTCGACGGATTTACACGTTTTATGAGTCAGAGATTCCAAAAAACATGTTTTTACAAAATGTCTGTCTGTGAGTCTGTCTGTCTGTCTGTCTGTCCGTCCGTCCGTCTGTCTGTCTGTATGTGACACAAATTTTGTGGGCGCTCTATCTCAAGAACTAATGCACGAAATTTCACAAAACTTCATATTTAGTTAGACCTTGATATAAACTGGAACTGATTAGTTTTTGGTGAAAATCGCCCAACAGGTGGCGCTGCTGTGCTGCATTTTTCACGATTTCCACAAGAGGTGTATCTCAAGAACTATTGCACGGATTTTTATAAAACTTCAGATTCAGTTAGTCCAGGATATAGTTTGGTGCTGATTACTTTTTTGTGAAAATCACCCAACAGGTGGCACTGGTATGCTGCATTGTTCATGATTATCGCAATAGCTCTAACTCAAGAAAAAATGCACGAATTTTCCACAAACTTCAGATTCAGTTAGTCCCTGATATAAATTATTGCTGCTTAATTTTTGGTGCAAATCGCCTAACAGGTGGCGCTGCTGTGCTGCATTTTTCACGATTTCCACAAGAGGTGTATCTCAAGAACTATTGCACGGATTTTCATCAAACTTCAGATTTAGTTAGTACTTGACATGAATTGATGTATAAATTAGTGCTGTTTAATTTTTGGTGTAAATCGCTCAACAGGTGACGCTGCTGTGCTGCATTTTTCACGATTTCCACAAGAGGTGTATCTCAAGAACTATTGCACGGATTTTCATCAAACTTCAGATTTAGTTAGTCCTTGATATGAATTGATGTATAAATTAGTGCTGTTTAATTTTTGGTGTAAATCTCTCAACAGGTGGCACTGCTATGCTGTATTTTTTGCGATTTCCGCAATAGCTTTATCTCAAGAACTAATGCTTGGATTTTCAACAAACTTCAGATTCAGGTATACCTTGATATCGTTTAGTGCTGTTTACTTTTGGTGTAAATTGCTCAACAGGTGGCGCTGTTATGCTACATTTTTTTCAGAATTTCCGCTATAGCTCTATCTCAAGAAGTAATGCACGAATTTTCATCCAACTTCAAATTCAGATATACTTTGATATGAATTGGTGCTAAATAGTTGTTATTTCTTGTACTATTTAAATGATTTAATTGACGTGATTTATATAGAAGAAAGTTTTGTGATGGCCACAACATACTAGTTTAATTTCTAATTAATAATTATACCTTATGTAACACATACATGTGGAAGGTAACAAATTCTGTATTTTGCAAATAATTTTCCATAATTAAAATATGATTGTCACTGAAAATGAATGTCATCGTCCTGGCCTGCTCGTTTTAGTTCTTTATGAGGTATAAAGATGGCGCTGCAGAGTAATTCTTCTTGTTCTTGACATAGTTCAAGTCAGAAGTAGTAAAATCATTGCTACCAGCAAGATCTTTTAGATATTTCTTTGAAAATAATGTGTTTAAAGGCTTTGTAAAAATTGAGTAGACTTTTATTATGTCATTTTCCTGGCTTCTATAAATTACAAATAAAACTGAACACTACACTTAATTTGAGGTACTATGGAGGAAACATGTTCCTTTAAACAAAATTAAAATGTTAGATCTAAAAGTAAAAAAA
The DNA here is from genome assembly GCA_963932465.1 of Maratus speciosus. Taxonomy (NCBI): domain Eukaryota; kingdom Metazoa; phylum Arthropoda; class Arachnida; order Araneae; family Salticidae; genus Maratus; species Maratus speciosus. The sequence continues at coordinate 344,777,400 of OZ010799.1, read as the reverse complement.
AAAACAAGAATGTGAAAAATGTTTTAGAATGAAATTGTCAATATCCTGGCATACATATGCCAAGCAAATGACATATAATTATAATTACATAAAAATAAACTTAATCTCATCAAAATTTTACATATAAATTTCTTTATTCAGCTGTTCAACCAACATTTAAAAAAAAATCAGAAGCTTTGAAACAATATAAATTTTCAAAATATTTGTTTTCAAAATCTCACATTTTGTGATATTCACCTATATACACTAAAACCTCTGAATAGCAGGCACCTCAGGATTCCAGAAGCTCTTTTGAAAAGGTTCATGTTTTGAACACCTGTTTGGCCAGTTGGCAAAAAAAAAAAAAAAAAAAAAAAAAAAAAAGAGAGAGAAAGCACTATTGCCAACCGTCATAGATCAGTGTCATCGTCTATGTTTTGATCTGAACTTGAACATGAAATGGCAGCAGATGAAGTAACTTATTTTAAAATTACGATATTAATTAGTATCTAAATTAACAAATTATTTTCAATCTTTTTTTTTTTTTTTGGTTAAAGGAGGGAGAAAAATTAAGAGGATCAATTATTTATTGTTACTTTAAAATAGCAAATAAAATAAATAGAGCAAAAATACAAACAATTGGAGCAGTAATATTTTTAAAGAATTTTGATAATTTTAAACTTTGTCCATTTTTAGAAATAAAAAAAACAACAGGGTAATGACCATTTCAAAGAAGAGTTAAATAACAGATTATTTACATACTGTTTCTCCAAAGTAATAAAAATGATTGAAAAAAAAAAACAAATTTTAAAATTTATGTGCCGGGTCGGGTCAAAAGGTAGGAAAAAGAGAGTAGAGGAGGGGCATATGATTGATCATCCGTTTATTGTAACTTCAAGGTGATAAATGCCGCAGATTTTTTTTCCCCCATGAGATTACATTTTATTAATTAAGTATGAGGAATTAAATTTTATACCTCATATTAAGAACAATGAAATGAATCTGTTATTGGGGTTTAAATTTAAATAAAATAATTTCAACTCAAATAATAATAATTTTTAAAAAATTACGCTGTCTCATAAATATGAAGACAAATTTAAAACTGCTTCATATGCAAATTATTTCTAATACACATACAGAAATAATGCACATGTGCAGAAATACAGTTTAAGTTACCGAAATGAGCAAAGTTATTTGACTTGTTTCAATTGCAAAGATGCTGTGGAACATTGAAATGTGTAAGACGAGGCTATGTTACATGCACCGGCCACTACTGACTACAACACGGTGCCCCCCAAAAGGACCACCGCGGCACCCACTGCAAGGGGGTCCCCACGAGACCGGGCTAGTCATTCTGACCTACACCGATATGTCTCATTAGTAGGGCATCCCAAGCAGGATTGTCCCGCTTTAGTCTCTTCTGGGGCATTGCACAAAACGGGGACCACAGACTAGGGATGTAACGAATATTCGGCCACTATTCGGTATTCAGCCTATTCGGCCCTTTTGCCGAATATTCGGCCGGCCGAATATTGAACAGATATTCGGCCGAATACCTGTGGCCGAATAGTGGGACATTTGACCGAATACCTGTAGCCGAATAGTGGCATATTTGGCCGAATATTTTAAGATATTTGGTTAGATATGTTCCAGAAAATCAAAACGAAATATGATTTTAAATATTTTCGACAAACAATATTAAAAACTTATACCTAAATACATTAATTATTATAAGAAAAAGATCTCATTCTGAAATATGAGGTGGAGGAAGTATTATGAGGGGCTTGTTAATTTTGAGAGAAAAAAAAGAGAAAAGTATATCTTGGTAGCAGAAAAGAATATATAATATTTTAATGGAATGAATAATTATATTTTAAGAAAATAACCTTTTTTTTTTTGACATACAGAGTGTAAATTTACTAAGTTTAAGTTGCATGAAAAAGCATATAAAAAGACAGAGGACACATGCAAGTTCTTACTTTTAGGGGGTGAAAGGATTTTACTAAAATAAAAAAAGTTTCATTTTTACAGAGGTAATGAGTTCTATTTTAGATAGTATATATATATAAATTACTAGAACTATCTATGGATTAAATAAAAAATTATGAATTAAATTATTATTTACATTTTTAAAAGTCATATGTTATCTTTAAAGTATTTTTTAAGACATTTAAAGTATAACAAAAAATACATTCAGCTGTTATGATTTTTGAAAACTCAAACAAAAAATTAATTTCAATTAGTCCTTAATTTAATTTTTTATTTTAAAATTGAAAAAAAAATTAAACAATTAAAATAAAAGTCATTTATATTAAAGTCAGTATTCGGCCGCCGAATATTCGGTATTCGGCCTAAAACTTGGCCGAATATTCGGTATTCGGCTATTCGGCCAAATCACTATTCGTTACATCACTACCACAGACCCACACTCACGTGAGTCAATGACGGCCTCCCGAACTTATCTACCAACGTCCGAACGCCACAAAGCAACCCGGCTCAATATAACTCTAAAGAGAGTCCGGAACAGGTTCGACCTGATGCAGAGCCACCGTCACATCATCGAATCCTAATCGCGGGACACTTCATAGGAAGAGATGAGATATGCAAAATACATTGATTTAAAGTTAATGGCTTAACAGTTTCTCAAATATGTAAAAAAACTGGGAGAAGCAGAGCTGCAGTTTATAAAGTTTTATCAAAAACTTATAATTTAAATTCGAGAAAACGATCTGGTAGAACGAGAAAGACTAGTGAAAGACTCCATCGCAAGATCATGCGACTTGTTTTGTTGCAAAAAATGTCTGACAAGTTTCTCAACGAGTTGATGGTATGGTCTCAAAGGACACAGTATATCGTCTTATAAAATAATGCAAAAATACTGTGTGTCGACATATGTGCAGATTTCCTTTATTGAAAAAAGAACACAAAGAACAGAGGCTACTCAGGGCTAAAGATCATATGCACTGGAAGGACGAATGGATGCAAGTCATTTTTTCAATGGATGCAAGTCATATTTGCTGTCATTAATAAAAATGGATCTATTATTGGACGATAATTCAAAAGTATGTAAAATAACTTTATATTTATGAGACAGCGAATTTGTTTCCATTTATCAATTTTCGAGTTGAAATTATTTAATTCTAATTTAATTTACTGTAAAATGTTTTTTTGGTACATGCTTTTAGTTAAATGCATAAACATATTTTTGAATACTGAATTATTAAAATATTATTTCCAAATATCAGTGTCTTTATATTTATCAGACGCACTGTATTTATATTTCATTCATAAATGCAATACCTAAAAAAAAACCATAGTTTTGTTTAATTTAATAAATCTACATTTAAATTCTTAAATTAGTAAACCTTCAGATTATTTTCAAAATTGTAAAGATGATAAAGAAAAATCTTACATATTTTTTGAGCGTATGCACTAAATTCCATAAAATATAGAAAATTGTGAAAAGCCAAAGAAATTATTGAAAAAAATTCAAAAGGATTTGATTAATGTAAGGCATTGCATAGCAAAAATTTAGCATTCATAATATAACACCAATTATTAGCCTCCGGTACGGTATGCTATTTCTTTCTCCCAGCTTATTTTGTATCCAAAAAATAATGTTACCTTACAGAAGCTAGCCGTAAAACAAAGCATTACGATTAAATACTCTTTAGCAATTTTTTAAACTTCTAAGCATCGCACATTTTCAATTTTTATACCGTCGTATTGGAAAAAAAAGTTCTTTTAAATGCAATTTGTTTAAAAACTGTACCTCCATTTATTTTTGAAAGATTAATTTTTTTGTAGTTTTTGGAGCCATTTGCTTAATATTGGCAATGGAAGTACTCCATTTCTGTAGAAAGTAAAGGAAAAATAGTTTTAAAATAGTAATTATATATTTTTGTTGCCATTTTCTCGTAACAACCGAAAAAAAATGTAATTAAAATACGTGCTATTTTGAAAAAAATATAAACGAATGATTTCTGTTAAAACAATGGAGCTATTATATACTATATTTAATTGTAAGCATCTATGAATCAGCCTTTTTTTTCTTGATTTTCTTGAATGACGGCATCTTTCTGCTGCATTTGTGCATTATTTCGCGATAGTGGTGTGCTATGCATGCTTTACTGTAGATGTTTAAGATTAGATCATAAATGTGGAATCCTTAAGCGGATGCGAATGACGTCATTTTACATAAAATAAAACGTGTGCTTTAAGTCTTAAAATTGAAATATGTTTTGTACTGCAGTAGAGTCCCGCTTAACCGAGTTATTTTCTTCTGATGGACTGGTGGCTTCTATTATTATGAAACAGTCATTATAAATGAAGTGTTAGGTGAAGATGAAAGAGCAGCCGTAAAATAAATTATGGCCATCCCCCCCCCTCCCCTATTCTGATCAGAAAATCATAGTTCTAACTTTTTATGGCTGCTCTTTCATCTTCACCTAACACTTTGTTTATAATGGCTACTTCATAATAATAGAAGCCATCAGTCCATCAGAAGAAAATGAAGTAATAAAAATGCCAGGGGCGACACTAAATTCTGAAAAAGCAAAATTCCTGTTCTCTAGTTCTAAACATTCTTTTGCTCAAAATCGTCTGAATGAATGAAATTTTATATCTTGTATGTTGATACTCTCATATAAAGGCACCATATTCTTGAGTTATGTTTTTAACTCTAATTTCTTTAATATTCTTACATATAAAAGTTTGAAATGACAACATTCTTTATTTTGTTTATTTGGCATTTTAATTTGGCAATAATTTTTTTAAACGGAAAGTGGTCGACAAGATAATAGACAAGTACCGAATAATTAATTGAAATGTTTTCTGCTTTGCCTAAGTGACAAATATGTAAAAAATAGAGATGGGAAATATGCCCACATAATCATTGCATTTACAGGGTTCGTACACATTTCTTTAAATAAAAATCAAGTACTTTTAAGGACTTTCAAGGACCAAAACCAAAAAAATTTAAGGACCTTCAAATTAAATAAACCAATAAATTATAACATGCATTTTTTAATAAAGGGTTTCTTTCATTTTTGTAAAAGTTTTAAATATTCAAATGGACGGGAAGGTGAGGGGGGGGGGGGGATTTCCCCATGTGGCAGTAGAAATTTAGAAAATTTTAAAATAACATACGGCAGAAAAAAAACTAGTCAGATGTGCCAATCCCAAAACTTTCTTCTATCTCATACATGTTAATACTACAAAATTCATTATCAGAGTGCCAAAATTAAATGGTCTATGCCCCTCATAAGGATTCTAAAGATATGAAATTCCATGCATTAGTTCTTGAGATACGACTATTGTTAAAACCGTGCAAATCCTGCAAAATATAGCATAAGAGCGCCACCTGTAGGGTGATTTACACTAAAACCTAATCAGCAACAACTTATGTAAACATCTAACTGAATCTGAAGTTTGATGAAAATCCGTGCATTAGTTCTTGCGATATAGCTATTGCAGAAATCGTGAAAAATGCAGAATAGCAGCGCCATCTGTTGGGAGATTAACACCAAACCATAATCAGCAACTATAACTCTCAAGATATATCTGAATCTGAAGTTTGATGAAAATTCCTGCTTTAGTTCTTGAGATATAGCTATGGTGTAAATCATGAAATATGCAGCATAGCAGCACCACCTGTTGGGCGATTTACATCAAAAACTGAAATCTTGATTGATTATTTATTGTAGCAATAAAATGACAAAACAAAAAAATTTTTAATTAAACAGTTTCGAAGAGTTTTTAAACTTTGAGTACTGTAGGGGAGCAAAGAAAAACGGAGGAAGAAAAATTTTGAGGGTGAAATTCAGATGAAATTTTAATGAAATGTGATGGAATGAATTGTTACTGAAATTTAGGGCAGATTATTTATTCAGTATAAAGTAAGAAATAGAGTAACTGCAGCAAAAATCGAATTTTGGAGCAGTAAAATCTATTTTTGTAGCAGCAAAAATTTATTTTGTAGCAATAAAAACTATTTTTGGAGCAAATTGAAATTCTAATGCTAATAAAGAAATTTGCGTATTTTCGCGATCTTTTTATGAAATTTGCGTATTTCTTGCGACTTGCGATCTTTTGGCGAGATTCGTGTATTTCTCGCGATCTTTTGACAAAATTCGCATTTTTTTTTTGCTATTCTTTGTTGAAATCAGTGTACAGTTCGCTATTTTTTGATGAAATTAGCGTGTTTTTTTTTTTAATCTTTTGACAAAATTTGCGGTTTTTTGTGACCTTTTGATGAAATTTGTGAGGATTTCGAGATATTTTAAAGAAATTTGCGTTTTTCCACAATCTTTTGACCCCATTTTGTTCGTTTTTAAAAGTAATTGGACAAAATTAACAGGGTTTTCTTCGCAATGACAAAATTTGTATATTTTTCGCGATCTTTTGATGAAATTCGCGTGTTTCTCGCGATCTTTAGACGGAATTTGGGTATTTTTGGCAATCTTTTGACAAAATTTGTGTATTTTTCGCGATCTTTTGACAAAATTTGCGTATTTTTCGCGATCTTTTGACAAAATTTGCGTATTTTTCGTGATCTTTTAACGAAATTCGCGTTATTTCACAATCTTTTGACCCCGTTTTGTTCGTTTTTGACGAAGTCAGCTATCCTTTGACAAAAGGCACGTTTTTTTTCGCGATCCTTTGACGAAATTCACGTGTTATTCAAGATATTTTGAAGAAAATCGTGTGTTTTTTGCGACCGTTTGATGAAATTTGCGGGGTTTTTTCGCCACCTTTTAATAAAATTAGTGTTTTTACGATCTTTTGATCGAGTTTTGTTCGTTTTTTGGCGAAATTAGCGATCCCTTGGCAAAATTCGCGTGATTTTCGCGATCTATTAACGAAAGTTGCGATCTTTCGACAAAGCACGTTTTTAGCGACCTTTTGACGAAATTTTCGTGTTTTTCGCGATTTTTTGAGGAAATTTTCGCTTTTTTCGCGATCTTTTGACGAAATTTTCTTGTTTTTCGCGATCTTCCGACAAAATGTGCGTGTTTTTCGCGATTTTTTGACGAAATTTATGTTTTTTTGCAACCTTTTGATGAAATTTGCGGTGTTTTTTCGCCATCTTTTAACACAATTATCGTTTTTACGATCTTTTGACCGCGTTTTGTTCGTTTTTGACGAAATTAGCGATCCTTTGACAAAATTCACGTTTTTTCATAATCATTTGTCAAACTAAACATTGCGTGTTTTTCGAGATCTTTTGACCGCGGTTTTTTGCTATTTTTGACGCAATTAGCGGCCTAAAAAAAGGTTAAAAATGGATTTTTTCTTGTTTCTCGGATCGACGAAATCGTGCTAAATTTCATCTTGGCACTAAGTACGTTTTGGAGCAAAATGGAAAAAAATAGCTGTTTTGTAGCAGCTTGGCGCAGTAAAGCGATTTTGGCTTCGTCTGGCACCATTGGCGCAGTTCTTACATCCCTGAGAGTAGAAAAAGGTTTAAAAAAAATGAAGTTTTTAACTTTGATATTATGAAGGGGGAAGTGAAATTTCAGAAGAAGGGGAGGCAAGGCAGGATTAAGATTTTTTTTAAAATCAGAAATTAAAAGAAATGCAGAAGAGTTTCACCTTTGATTAAGAATATGAGAGTAAAATTAAGCACTTTTAAGGACTTTTTTCAGATTTTGCATGAAAATAAGTACTTTTAAGCACCGAAAATTTCCTTTGAAAAATGTAAGCACTTTTAAGGACTTTCGAGGACCGTACGAACCCTGATTTATTCTAAAGTTTTTTAAATCTTAAAAATAAGGATTTCAATTAATAAATTTGAAGTTTTTGATAAGACTTGGTAATGACATTTAGAATTTTACATTTTTTTTAGATATTGATTTTTCATATTTAAAGTGCATAATGTAGTGAGTGCTTAAATAGAAATGCTCACAAAAGTTCAAACATTCATAGTTGACTTGATTAATTCACATTTTTTAACCAAAGACATAAAATTTCCCATTATCTGAGAATGACTCGTAATATCAAGTTTCACAAATTATAGATTTGCAACAGGAATGTACAGTTATTCATTTTCATCCTAGAGATAAGTTACTTTTTTTTTCACTGAGACCAAAAGGACATAGCATTGTTAATAACATTTTAAAGTTGTTTCAAGAATAATATTTTCATATAACAGGGCTCATACTCTATTTGAATAACAAAATTCCCTGGCTTTTCCAGGTTTTCCAGGCCATATTTCCTACAATTCCCTGACCAAAATTCACGACATTTTTAGAAATACAAATTACAATTCAAGATCTTAATGATTAAACTTACATCTGAAAATTAAAATAACGTATAAAATTTAAACTAAAAATCTATATCATTTGACATTTACAACATATATATATATATATATATAATATATATAAAACAAGCAAAACTAAAATACAGCTCAGATGGATTCAAAGTAACTTTTTATTTACGTAACTGAATTTACATATATTAAACATTTAACCTTTTTTAGACTTCTACTATCATGTCATTTATTTGTGTTGTTTCAGAAGCATTTGTTGTGTAAAAGTTTCAATTTTTTGTCTTTTAACATTTTAACTCCAGCTACAGCTTTCTTTTATCTGTTGTCTTGCTTCATAATTTTTATTCTTTTTCTTATATAATTATGATATCTCATCCTAGCCACCTTAACAAGGCTCAACATTTCTTTCGCTTAAGTACCAACTATTTGGCGACAAATTTGTATAGCTAAAACATCTTTATGTTATAAATGTGAATATAGCAAAAATTCTCCTTTTAAGGAAAAAATCGGAACTCTTTTGCGGACACACCGTGAACTTGGGAGAATGTTGATGCATGATAGTGCATTTAAAAAAATCCCTGACTTTTCCAGGTTTTAGAATTTTTTAAAAATTATCCCTGACTTTTCCATGACTTTTTGAGCACTTGTCATTTTCCCTTACAATTCCCTGTTTTCCAGGTTTTCCAGTCATGTAGGAACCCTGTTTAAAAGCCTCGATTTTCATGTTCTTAAAAATCTGTTTAGAATAGCAAACTTTTTTTTTTATATCTAACCACTGGCAAAAACCTATAAAAGTTTATTTTCATTCTTATAAAATATCATTGTTCAACTATGGCAGAAAGACATGAGTTTTGCTTTTCAATAAACAAAGGACTTCAAACAGAAAGAGAGGATAGATAAGAGATATCTCATGGCTTTTTTATGTTACTAACACTGGCCGTGCAAAGGCTTCAAAATCAGATAGAATATTTCTCTTTATATCACATTAATAACAATTCAGTTTTTAAGGGATTGTAAAACACTGTAAGAAATGTAAACTACATTCTGGTTTCTCAAATAGCGAGAGATTTTTTTTCTTTTTTTCAATTTTTGTATAAATAAAATTTTCACCATGCGCCTAATTTCGAAGACTGGTATAAAAATAAGAGTTCAAGCTGGTTTTAGGCACGGGTTGAGCCCTAGAGCTAAGAATATTTTTTCCCTTCCAGATTACCACAACCGTAATGGAAATTTGAAACATTTTTTCAATGAAAAAATGTTTTGAAACGAAATTGAAAACATTTGTTTCAATGAATTTGCATGTTTAGTTTAAATTTGCCTAAAATTTCCAACTCAACAAAATTCCCTGATATTTCCAGGTTTTCCAGGTCTGTGACCACCCTGTTGATGTTACTCTATTTATCATGAATACAGTAGACTCCCTTAAATCTGCAAATGCCTAAAATCCGTGTATTTTTTCAGATGTAAGGAATGAAATCTACAGTTAAGTTGTAGGAACAAAATTCAAGATGGAACCGAAATCAGCGACTACCGTAATGTTTTTTTGCTAAATTTTTTGTTAATCATTCTCTTTTGGCTATTACAGCTGATTTATCACTAAATAAATTTACATTACTTTTGATTTTGATATAAATTAGCATATCTATATAAAAAATTCCAGGGTTCGAAATGGAAAAATCCACGAACCGGAATGCTATTTTTAAATTATTGTTCGCAGTATTTTTTTAAAAAAATTATAGACAAATTTATTTCTAAACATACAAAGCAGTTTAAGAAAAGCATTCAAGACTGTTATTTATAACAATGAAAAAAGTTACTAAAAAGTTAACTAAAGTTAAAAGTGCTAAGAATGAATAATGACGTACCGATCTTATGATCGCTTTACCACTAGATGGCAGCATACGACTTTTGGAATCGAATTGAATCGATTTCATCGGTAATAATTTAATATTTTCTAAATTTTTATTTCACATAATTATTTTAATAATTACTTACTTTTAAACTAATAAATTATTTTAATATTTTACTTATTTTAATGTTTCACTTTATTGTAAGTCATCATTATAATTTCCCTTGCTTAACTACTAATCAAATTAATGTTTCAAAAATGTAAACAAATCAATGACCAGACATCTGCAAAATTCTAAAATCCGCACAACCTCTGGTCCCAAGCTGTGTAGATTTGAGTGAGTCTACTGTACTATCTATATGAAATAAAGGTTCTGCATAATTTTAAATTATTGCAGTAGGTTTAGTAAACCTTTTAAATTAAGTAATATCACCATGAAGATGTCAGTAGTAGTATTAACTCAAGAATTGCAGTTGGACACTAATTTAATAGAAAAATCCAAAAGACAGTTGCAGTCGATTGAAAATTTAGGGTAGGATCGAAACAGACTAATGATTTCCCTTGGTAAAAAATCAGTGTTATTTACATTCAAGTCTCTTTATTTTACTTCTTTGTAGACAACATAATACAGTCTGAGAAATGTTCCAGCATAAGCATAAAATTTGTCAAATTAATAAGACGGTTAAAAAGTTATGAATTCAAAGATAACAAACATTTTGATTCCAAAGGGCATTTGATAATCTGCCGAGATTTCCAAGACAAGTAAATCGGTGAAAAATCTGCTTCTGGGTTGTGCATTCCATTTTACTGTGGTTGTGCATGGATATAAGGAAAAGTCTAAAAAACAGTGCTGACTGGTTCCCCAGCCAATCAGTCTATATGCAAAGACGTTACCTAACCACATATGAAAAAAAAAAGTGTAATTTGGTATAAAAAAAGGCATGAAATATCTTACAATTAGTAGTACCAGGAAAATAAACTAGGCTTATGAAAGAAAAAGAATATTAAAAATAAAATGATTTTACTTAGGAAAAAAAAAGATACCAGGCTTAGAATAGTGGAAGTTTGAGATGGAGAAAAGTAGAAAAAAGTATTTTAAGGTGGAAATAAGCAATTTAAATGGGGGAAAAAAATAGAAAATTAAAAAAATATTATATGCATGTACCATATTTTCTTATGCTTGCCATTTCTAAGACAGCAATTGGTGCAAGTGTACAGGGCCGAAACTAGCCTTTTTTTGCGCCCGGGGCAAACATGGATTTTGGTGCCCCCCCCCCCCCCCCTTTCTGCAAAGTATATTTACAAAGAGAATTTTGCTAATAACTTTTTATGGCTGCTCTTTCATCTTCACCTAACACTTCATTTATAATGGCTGTTTCATAATAATGGAAGCCATCAGTCCATCAAAAGAAAATGATCCATTCCAAAGGTATAATTCTTCATTTGGCGCCTCTTTGTTCTGGTGCCCGGGGCACGTGCCTCCTCTGCCCCCCCCCCCCCCCTTAGTTTCGGCCCTGCAAGTGTGTTCATGTAAACACTCGAACACACTACATGCATGTCTGAACAACTGAATTAAGCAAAATAATATATGGAGATAAAAAATGCCAAAGACTTGGAGGACAGGCAGGATAAGTTGTTGACAGTGCAAATGTGGCCCACAGGGTACATGTCTGTTTTAATGAAAATCCATAAGTATGACAGGATTTTAATTATCTTAGACATTGATTAATGATTTGTTTTAAAGACTTAATATAATAAGCTTCAATGGGAATTTTGCCAAATTCACCAGTTAGTGCAAATTCTTGCAACTAGTTATTTTTCAATGCAAATTTGTGATATTTTGCTAAATGTAGAACAATTTGATAATAATTTAGCACATGTATGTTCATATACAAGCATATGTCTAAATAATAAATATTACACCATATGTATATATGGGGCATTCTCACAATCTTTTGACTTTCATGTCCTAGGGTGTCCCAGGAGAGGCCAAGAAAAAAAAAAAGTTTGAAAATGCCAAGTCTCACCATTTAAAAATGTTCTTTCTGTCATAATATGATATTACAAAAAAATTCAAGCCATTTCACAAAGGTTTAGAGGTCCCCCAAGCTAATAGAAAATTAGGAATTTATGGAAAATTTTAATTTCTAATTAATATGCAGGATTTCAGAATTTTACCACACTTCTCTTACAATTGATTTAATCCTAAAATTTGTTTAAGAACACTTTATCGTGTTTAACAATGATTTAATTTGATAATATATTTTTATTAAATTTTTTTATAAAAATTTATAAAATTACTATCCGAGGACCATATTTCATTTTTCTGATCATTGCTCTTCTAATGCTCTTCAATCTTTATTAATATAATGGATTTCATTAAATTAATATCATGAACTACAATGTTTCTAATATTAATAATAGATAGCAGCCCCAGCAGGTGTTAAAGGAAAGTTTCATTGATTATTTATAAGTCTTCGATTTTGGATATCGATGAAGCCAATAAATCTTCTGAAGAAACCTCTGAGGAAGAAGTTGTAGTAAAAATACATTTAGATGATAATACAAAGCCCAAAGGAAATAAATCTAAGCTTAGCAGTCTCAGATCCATTATTACTCCAAGATTGCTGGTGTTTTAGATTGAATTAAGAGCAGCATAAAAGATCCACAATGATAATAGCATCTGTAATAAACAAAGAAGGTTGCTCTTCCTCTACCATGATGTCTGACCCACTTGTAAAATTCATAATGCTTTAAAAAAATACTGTTCATCGGGAAAGCCAATATCTTTGCGAAGAAACCGTTGAACAATTAAAAACACAGTTTGAAACATCAAAGTCGGTTGTTCATTGAGGTGGAAAACTGTTAGCCAATTTGTCATCAAAAAGCATAGGAAGTATTGATTATTTAGCGGTACTAGCTTTTTCTTTGCTAGATAAATGTACTAAGCTTCTTGGAGTTTCTAAGTTATTGTCTGGAACTGGCAAAGAAGCAGCTGATGCTGTTTTCGAGCTCTTAAAATCGTGGAAATGTGAATCTTAGCAGCTGATGCTGTTTTCAAGCTCTTAAAATCGTGGAAATGTGAATCTTAAGTAACTGGCATGTGTTTCGATACACCCCATACAAATAGTGGAAGATTCAAAAGAGCATGTACAATTCTTCTGCAAAAAATAAGCAGAAACCTTTTGTGAATAACATGTCGACATCACATGTTTGAGGTTCTACTTTCTGATGTATTTAGTGTGTGTTTCAGACAATCTACTGGGCTTGAAATCTTTTTATTTAAGAGATTCCGAGAAAACTGGTCTAAGCTCAACTGCCATGAACCAAAAAAGCAATCAGTACCCATCATAACAGCATCAGACAGTTTAAAAACTTTTACTTCTAATCAGGTAAAAACTGCTATAAAACTACTTTGGGATGATTACAAAGAAATTTTAAATCTTGCATCATTAATGATTGGATTAAACATTCGATTTAGAATTCGAAAACCAGGTGCTCTTCACCGAACTCGCTGGCTGGCAATTTATTCTTTGGAAAGCAATTTATTCCTTGAAAATGAAGTTATTGTTTAATTGGAATGATCAAGGTATACAACATTTAAATAGTTTGTTGTGTGTGTATAGTTGCTGTCCTGGTTTACTTGCCAACCTGCTGTTGATGTTCTTCCTAATGATGTTTCACTGATTCAAAGGTTGAAAGAATATGATGTCAAACACATAAGCAATATTGGATTAAAAACGATGTTACGTCATTCATGGTATGCGAGTGGAGAACTGCAACACTTAGCTTGTTTTCAGATCTTCTTTCTGGTAAGCAAAAATCAAAGATAGTTTTGAACACGAAAAAGAAAGAAGTTCTAATTCACATCTATTAAAAAAATTTTTCTCAAATTGGATAATTTATGTATTTCTAATAGTTTCTTTGGAATGGTTAAAATTGAAGATTGTTTCCTCAGTGTACCAGTCAAAGATTGGCCCAAAACGCCATCCTATAAAAAAGCTGCATTATTTGCTAAAAACTTGCCTTGTGTAAATGATGTTGCTGAACAAGTTGTTGTATTCATACATGACTTTAGTTATTCAACAAAAAAACAGAAAGAAATTTTGTAAAGAGCAATCGCCAAAATCGTTTTGAAATGTAGTTGATAAAAAATGTCTGAATGTGTAAATAAGCATGTAATAACTTTAAAACATTCTTCTTCGATGGTTTTATTTACCAATTGTAAGATAACTGTTTACTTAAGTTCAATTTTTGTGCATAATTATACAGAAGGTAAAAATGGCTGCAAAATCACTTTTTTTCTTGATTTCAGTTATATCTCTTCCTACCAGAGCAAAAACATAATTTATACAAAATTTGTTTGAAACAATATATAAGAAGCATTCATAAATGAAAAAAAGTCGTATGAACATTAATGATTTTTAATGTAGCTAATAAAAAATGGCTGCATTTCACATTATTTTGGCCATTTTCATGTAAGTTCAATGACCTTGGGGGACCTCTAAATATTTTTTTTTAAATTCTGAAACAATTCAAGGTGTTTTATATTCACAGGAAGACCATTTTTAGAGGGTGAGAGTTCACAATTTTAAAAGTTGATTTTTTTGGGACACCCTTTGTCCCTGAATAATAATTTTTATTTTAATACACTTTTTTGTGTTTTTCTTATTTCATATACTGGGAAACATCCCATTGCATGATTGCATAACAATATTAACGAGATAAATAAGTTTTGGACGATGTTGGGGATCCAATACCAGGAAAACTCCTATACCGTCCCGTGTCCCTGATGCTGATTTTTAAGTTTGGAGCTGTCTGTATAAAATTGTTTCAATAAAAATAATTCGATGTAATTTTTTTCCGAAACTGGGACAATTGTTTTATATAAATATGTAGCAAAAAATTAACCTACATACATTTTTACGGTTGATATTATTTTTTTAACTCTGTCCCTGGGTTTTTCATCCTTACCGTCCCTCTTGCTAAACTTATACAGAAAATCACTTCAGATGCAGCCACAGAATTTTTTTCAAGTTTTTTCTCATGCAGAAGTACGCTAGAGAAAGAATGTCTAAAATTCTTTGACAGGAAATTTACTGCAGAATTTAAATCAGCATTTAAATATCAATTTCAATATTGTGGCTTTATTAGTAGTCTTACCGTCCCCAAGGTTTATTCCTGCACTTTTCGAGGTAAATTAAAACAAAAAATTAATTTAATCCAATGTTAACAACTGTTTCTAAAAATCAATGAACATTGTTTAACATGATTTGCCTAAAATGGGTGGTAATTTTCCTTACCGTCCCTTTTTTAGGTAGCTTTCATTACAAAAAGCTACCTATTGCAGCCGTTCGGAGGAAAGCGTTTTCAAAAAATTTTGGTATATTTTCATCGATCATGACCCCCAGACCCCGAAACCACCCTCCGTTCAAAATTGATATATATATATATATATACATATCTGACATTTGTCATACTGTAACTCTCGAATTTATGAACCGATTTGGATATAATTTGGTATGTACATAGTACATACCAATGTCTCGACCGAGTTCGTTGGCCAGCTTCATCCGCCATTTAAAAATTTTTTAAAAATTTTAAATTTGAAATGTGGTACTAAAAAATTGAAAACGGAAAAATATTTTTTTCTTATGTATTTGATCTTTGTACAAAGATTCCGGAGCAGTTTTTGTTTCGTCTATATCTTAAAAAATGGCTGAGTTATAGCATTTTGAATTTCTAGCGTGGCTGACATTTTGAAACGTCCTGAATTTTGTCACGCGATAAAAGGCGTATTTATGAACCGATTTGGATGTACCTTGGTGTGTACATAGTACATACAAATATCTCGACCGAGTTCGTTGGGCAGCTTCATCCGCTATCTTGTTTCAAAATGGTGGCCATTTAAAAAAATTTAAAATTTAAAAATGAGATACCAAAAAATTGGAAAATGAAAAAGATTTTTTTCATATGTGTTTGACCTTAATACAAAGATTACGGAACAGTTTTTGTTTCGTCTATATCGAAAAAAATGGCTGAGTTACAGCATTTTGAATTTTTATTGTGGCTGACATTTTAAAACGACCTGATTTTTGTCACGCGATAACAGGCGTATTTATGAACCGATTTGGATGTTACTTTTTCTGTACATAGTACATACTAATGTCTCGACCGAGTTCGTTGGCCAGCTTCATTCGCCATTGTGTTTAAAAATGGCAGCCATTTAAATTTTTAAGAAAAATTTAAATTTGAAATGTGGTACCAAAAAATTGAAAATTTATTTTTTTCTTATGTATTTGACCTTGATACAAAGATTCAGGAGCAGTTTTTGTTTCGTCTATATCTTAAAAAATGGCTGAGTTATAGCATTTTGAATTTCTAGCGTGGCTGACATTTTGAAACGTCCTGATATTTGTCACGTGATAACAGGCGTATTTATGAACCGATTTGGATGTATCTTGGTGTGTACATAGTACATACAAATATCTCGACCGAGTTCGTTGGCCAGCTTCATCCGCCATCTTGTTTCAAAATGGCGGCCATTTAAAAAAATTTAAAATTTAAAAATAGATACCAAAAAATTGGAAAATGAAAAAGATTTTTTTCGTATGTGTTTGACCTTAATACAAAGATTACGGAACAGTTTTTGTTTCGTCTATATCTAAAAAAATGGCTGAGTTACAGCATTTTGAATTTTTATTGTGGCTGACATTTTAAAACGACCTGATTTTTGTCACGCGATAACACACGTATTTATGAACCGATTTGGATGCTACTTGGTTTGTACATAGTACATACCAATGTCTCGACCGAGTTCGTTGGTCAGCTTCATTCACCATCTTGTTTCAAAAGAGTTGCCATTTAAAAGAAAATTTAATTTAAAATGTAAAATGAGGTATTAAAAAATTGGAAAATGAAAAAGATTTTTTTTATGTGTTTGGCCTTGATACAAAGATTCCAGAGCAGATTTTGTTTCTGAAAATTTGTTCTTTTGTTTATATCTTAAAAAATGGTTGAATTATAGCACTTCGAATTTCAAGTATGGCTAACATCTTGAAACGATCTTGTATTTGTCACGCGATAACACACGTATTCGCCTATTTCCATGTAAGAAGGCATGCGGATAGTATACATCAACATCTCAGCCAAATATAAGTTACTTTAAATAAAAGCAGCTTGGATAAAGAAGACTAATTTCGCGAAATTCTCATTCATAATGATTTATTATTGATAAAAATTAGTATTGAATCTCCTATATTCGGTTTCCACTAAATTGAGCTTCGTGTGTTTGAATAAAATAAGTTGGCTTTTTAAAAATAAGGAATTTGAAAGCTACCTCTTCCTCCCGGCACTGGCCGGAAGGACTTTTTCTATACCGTCCCCTTTTTTTACCTTACCCTTCTCTACTACCCCTTTAAGATAATGTTATACCAAAGTTTTGTATTAAAAATACTACATTGTTATTATTTATTTCTTATTTGAATGTCCTGTGGGTACTATGCCAATTCATTATAAGTAAAAATTTTGAAGAAAATAAAAAGTTTTAGTGGTAAAATGGTACGGAAAATTAAACTTGCAAAGTTTAATTTTCCATAACATAAGTTTAACATAAACCTCAGTTAAATAAAACAATTTTTGCTGCTGACCATTTTTTCTTTATTTTGAATCATTAAGGCATTCGTCTATCAGATTAAAATGTTATTTTAGCAAGTTTAATTTCACAAGATTTTTTCCCCCAAAAGTCAAAAGATTATGAGAATGCCCCATATACATCACAATAGATAAAATTGCTATACTTTTCTAATTTTTCAATACAACATCATGATAGTATCAGATTTACTGGCCAAAAGACTGAATGCTTTTGTGCTTTATGTATTTAGATAGCAAGCAAGAAGTACATAAATAATACTAATAGCTTTCAATCTAAATTAATCTTCAACTAGATAAATAAAGGTTTTAATTAGATTATTATAATTCACAAAGAAAATAATATTCTATCAGAAAAAGCATACAAAATATACGTTGATAGGTAATACATACATATTAACAGGTATGAGTAATAAAATAAACGGAATTCAAACATAACAAGTTATAAATAAGAACTCTTTAGAGAAAATAAAGCAATGACCACTCACTCATTTTCAGAGCTAGGCTGGCTTGTCTCTGACATTTTCATTCACAACATTCCATTATTTTTTCCATTATTTACAATATATTTTTGAGAATGTCTGTAAAGATTAAAAGAACTATATTTTTTATTTCTTTTAAATCTCACTTCAAATAAATTATACAAGCTCAAAACCAGCAATTGTTCATATTATTCAAGTAACATAAAGGAAAAATACAAAAGATTATGCACTCTTTGTTGCGTAAAAACAGCTAGATATAACCTTTCTGACTTACCTTGCAGGATGGTGCTTATTGAAGAAAGCTATCTATATTAGATGCATTATGAAAAACCATCAGTCATGTGTAGCTACTTTATTTAACATTGTTATAGATAGGGATGTAGTGGAGAGTATACAGACATAGCTGCAAACTTACCGATAATTTTCCTAAAATTATTTCAGCATGACCTAGGTCAAATAAGCAATTTTTACACCAGAAATAAATGTGTAATAAATAAATTTATAAACACCTTGAAACAAGACACATTTCAATAAATAATTTTTTCTTTTTTAATTAAATAGTTGTTTCGAAACGTGTTTATTTACTACAGGAAATATCAGTAGTTTTACAGAAATTATCGGTAAGTTGGCAAGTACGTATGGAGGTATATGCTGTATACCTTCTGGATAATATTGTATACCTTCTGGATAACATTGTATACCCTCTGTAGCTATAGGATATACTCTCTGGTATATACCCTCTGACTGTTTTATGACTACATCACAGGTTATAGAATGCAATTCATGTAGCAGTCTGGCAGTATCAAACATGTTCGGATAAATAGTGCCCAAACTGTAACTTTGTTCTCTTTAAGTGTGAAATTAATTCTACATTACACATTTTTCTTTGAACGATAAATCAAACAAATATTATCTTAAAAAAAAAAAAAACTATTCTCATACTTTAAGAAAATTATAGTTGGATGCGCATATTCACCTTTTCTCTGATTCACAAGTTCAAATGTAATTAAGATAACTATAAAATAATCGTTAATAAATTCAGGGGAGATAATGGAGCTCTGTCAAAAATTGGGAAATCTCCTCTATGAAAAAATCAGGACAGGAGATTCCTATCTGCGGAATTCAGCACTCTGTCTATTTCAAAAATTATATAACTTCAGTTAAGTCAAAACTAAAGTTATTTGTAAGGATGTGCCAAATATCCGGTTCTTGCTGGACAGCCTGCTTATTTGGCACTGAAACTGAATATTAGGTTCAGCTGAATACTTTAATATTCGGTTGCCAGATAGTAACTCATTTTTTTAATTATATTTTTAACATTATCAGAAAAAGTTAATGCAAATTTAATTTTCTCCTTAGAAACATTATCCCATTATAAGCAATGCTAATTGTTAACAAAAAGAAATACTTATATTTTTATAAAAATGAAATTATAGGGTTATATGTAAATGAAAATATAATATTTAAAATATGACAAATAAGCATTTATAATTAAATTTTATTAAAGGCAAGTTATAATAAAGGAACATTAGGTGCTCACTATTGTCAGGCTGTTAGTCTGTTATATTTTTTATTACAAATATTTTCTGCTTCTAACAAGGGAACATCCAGAACTGTCAGTTCTGGATTGTGATGAATATGGTATTGTTCAAAAGCACTTGTCACGAAGATAAAGAAATGTATAGGAACTATATTCCTGAATCTAATAGTTCACGAGATATGGGCAAGGGCGAATCCAGCTCACCATTTAGAGGGGGATCATGGATTTCCCTTTTTTGGGTGGGACGGATCACATTTCTTTATGAGAATTTTTTATATGGAAAGCTATTCCCAAATCCAAACTACTACTTTTCTGATACTTTCGGGAAGTCATTTTCATTCGTAAATATAAAAAATTTGCATTAATATTCGTAAAAATATAAAATTTACCGATTTTATTCAGATACCAAGAAGTTCAAGAGTTTCCCATTTTCTTATAAAGGCAAAGATTCAAGCCAAGTTTTACAAGTTGACAGCCACAGAAATGTCGTCACAAGTCACAAGGGAACAATTGGCTGTCACTTCTGGAAATTCAGTTTAAAAAGTCTAACAATTGTCAACAATTAAATATGGCAAAAATATGCATTAAATTTTAGAGGTAACAAAAACTGTACAAATTGGCAGCTATGTGATTCTATTAGTGTCATGAAAATTGCAGGTGTAGCCTCTTTTTTCTGCACAATTAAATAGTTTTTTTCAATCGAACTTATACCTTTGGAATGGATCATTTTCTTCTAAAAGACTGATGGCTTTTATATTGGATAACTTTTTACGACTGCTCTTTCATCTTCACCTAACACTTCATTTATAATGACTGTTTCATAATAATGAAAGTCATCAGTCCATCAGAAGAAAATAACTCTGTTAAGCAGGACTCTACTGTATATTTCATTTAAAAAAAAATATCTTTAGAATATTTGTGTTGATGTTTAGAGGGGGGGGGGGGTGTCATGACCACCATGACTTCCTCCTCCTTGGATCTGCCATTGGATATATGCCCTTTCCTGTTTTGGAAGAAAAGAAATAAAGAAGTGTAAAACAGCATGAGATTCCTTCAAAAGCTATTGAAGGCAGGAATTTTATCATAATAAATCATGATAGGTTTTTTCTATGTAAGAGCATTAAAAGTATAAATGTTTTCAACACCAGGCACAAACGATGAAGGACATTATTGTTTGACAGTAAAAATGCTGTTTTGATCCACTCTTGTAACTTCCCACTACGGCCCAGCCCATGTCCCGTTCCACCTCATTGGATCACGCGAGGAGCTAGTTTGTGTTACTAACCATATTGTATTCGCAATTTGCATTTATTGGCCACTAATTCGTAAAACAATTTTGAAATCTTTACTAATTCTTTTTTTGTTATTTTGCACTATGAATATTGTATGAATGAGTAGATTTGGCTGTATAGTTTCTATACATTTCTTGATCCTCGTGTCAAAAGCTTTCAAATGATACCACTCTTGTCAAAATCCAGAACTGCCAGATGGGGATGTTCCCTAGTGTAGTGTTCACATTGCTTTTAAAAAGAGCAAGGCGGATTTGCTGCAAAGGGCATTTTTGTCCAGTAAAAGGGTGCTTATATCGAGTAAAGGGGCACATTTTGTTCAGTCAAAGGACACTCTCATTGGATTATCATTTGTCAGTTCTGAGGAGTGGGAATTTTAACCCTAAACATTTAATTAGTATTAAGTCCTAAATTTCCTGAGGGCATCTCGAGGAGAGGTGGGAGGGGAAGAGGCACACTCTGGATTCACCGGCATATATTATCAGGGTAAACTGAAATTGTGCTGTATTTTTAAGAATATCATAAAATAATCTGATTAAAATAACTCAATTTTTTTTAATGTTCTACTTAACATCTACTAAACATGTGCCATTCTGGGACAATTTTGAAATGGAAAATGCATTATGATTTGAAAACCCAATACAATATGCAGCAGTTGCATGTTTTTTTTACATTGATTATTGAACTTACAGCACATGAGTCAATCAAAACAGCAGAACTTTGTTTTCAAAAGTCGGGGAGGGGGTGGTGGAGAGTAAAAGCCAAATATTTTGAAAAAAAAAAAAAAGAGAGAAAAAGAAAACAGAGGAGACAAAGAGAAGCTATTAGGAAACTGGGCAGGGCACAATGTAGAGGTCTGAACGGGCCAGAATTTCCAGGCACGAGCCCGGTTTAAAAATTAAAAGTTCAGCCCGGCCTTACATTTTTATATTTCTCGGCTCAGACCGCACTCCGTGAAAACAGGCCCGGTTCAATTTGTACAAAAAATTCCGTTTTTTCTCGGCATACAATTAAGATTCTTTTAATGAATACTACATACATATTTATGGGAACATTTTACAGCATATTTTAGATTACTATGTGTTCTCAAAACAGAAAACACACAATAGTAAACATTAATGATTACTTACAGCGTTTTAGTCATTGTCTCTACAGACATTTCAAAATTTAAATAAGGATTCATTAAAAAATTAATGTAGTTTAGAATAAAGGGTTAAAAGCAAGATAACTTTTGAAGCTGTATAATAAAAAGTAGATTTGTGAAAATATTTCTCTCATTTTTAAGGCTTTTCTCAAATCCAAAGGAGCTACATTTTGACACGTTTATGAATTCACTTCTTAAACTACTTTCAGTTTATTCACAGTTGCAGAAATTTTCTAAGGGCAAACATGCATTTGTATTACAAAATACTGCTAGATTAGAAAGAGAGAGGTTGAAATTGAAGTGTCAAGAACTTCAAAACCACTGTCCTGTGAAGTGCACATCATTATAAAAAAAGAAACACATGTGGCCCATGAGCTACAGATTGTGCCCAGTGGTGCAGTCACAAAAAAAAACAGAGGTCTTAAAGGCAGAGATTATATACTATAGCTACAGAGTATACAGAATTATTCAGAAGTTATATGGTAGAGTCCTGCATCGGGTCGGGCTACCCGCTTTTACCCCGACCTGACTGCTATATTTTCCCGTTGCAGGTCGGGTTGGCTTTTTTACTCTTGTGGGTCGGGTTTGGGTTGACCAGATTTTTTAAAAGAATGTGGAAAATATTTTTTCACGTTAAAAGCATTTATAAACCGCAGATCAAAGTTTCACAAAAGCAAAATGTTTGCCTGTCTGCTTTGTCTTTAGTCATCCTGTCACCAATCTTTGAAATAACAAACTGCATTACATTTTTATCGTATTTTAAAAATGCAATACGCAGTAAAACGCTAAATGGTCTTTCCTATCTAATGTATCAAATGAATAATTTAATTGTGATGATACACGATGCACTATGTTAGATGGGAAATTTTTCGAAATAATAACTGCTGATAAACTAAAGGCAGATGGTCAATTGTGTAAAACAAGGTGTATCGTTCAATGTGGAACTTTTGAAACCGCAACTAATTTTAAGGCATATTTAAAGATTATATTTTTAGTTTTATACCGTTTAGAGTCCTGCATCGAGATGGGCTCGGGTTGCCCACACCCGGTCCTAGACTTTTTTGTTATGAGTCCCGGTTTTTGGCCCGGGACCGCCGCGTCCCACCCCTTGTAAAACTTAAAAGTTCGACTCTAGCCCGGCACGGCCCGTTTATAATTTTATCGGCTTTGCCTAAATATTTATATCGGGCCTATAAACGTGCTTAATTGTAGTTATTTGCCTGTCCTGGCAGGGCCGTTCAATTTTTTTGCCGGCCTGGCCTGTTGAAAAAACTGTCCTAATTTTTCAGCCTGGACCGTTTGAAATTTTGCCACCCTGACGCAGCCTGCAGGCCAGGACGGTGCAACCTCTATTAAAGATACAATTGTAGATTGTTTTTCACAATGGTATTAAAACATGATTTGCTTTCCTGACATTGCAGGTTCAGGTCGGGTTGTGGGTCGAAATACTGCGGTTTCGGGTTGGGTGCATTTTGAAATACACTGCTCAAAACAATTAAAGGATATTGCAGTTTTAGGTGGATTTTGTATCTGGTAAACTGTTTAGCTGATTGATACATGGTCGACAGACATAGTAGGTTATATGAGAATAAATTACACATGTTTGGCAGAAAAAAATGCATTTTATTG
Source organism: Maratus speciosus (assembly GCA_963932465.1). Classification (NCBI taxonomy): domain Eukaryota; kingdom Metazoa; phylum Arthropoda; class Arachnida; order Araneae; family Salticidae; genus Maratus; species Maratus speciosus. Next base: position 344,753,566 of record OZ010799.1, on the reverse strand, counting down.
CGCATTTGTGTACTAAAGGAAAAAAACACAATTTGTGCATATGAGAAAAAAAGAATAAGAAAAGGTGTTTTCTTCAAAGAAAATCATTTTCAGTAGGGGGTATGGTTTCCACGGGCGGCCAGCAACGTTGAACACCTTTGAGGCATGGACTCAATGAGGCTATTAATGACGAGTTGGGGTATTCTGCCCCACTCTTCCAGAAGAGCTCTTTCCAGTTCTTGGAGAGTTTGTGGGGGTTGTTGGCAGCCAGAAACTCGTCTTCCTAGAGCATCCCAAACGTGCTCGATTGGATTCATGTCTGGAGAACACGCTGGCCATTCCATTCGAACGATTCCTTCCTCGAAAAGGAAATCCTCCACCAGGTTTGCACGATGTGGCCTGCAGTTATCGTCCATTAAAATGAAGTTATCTCCGATTGCTGCAGCGTAAGGGACTACAATAGGTCTGAGGATCTCATCCCTATATCGGCGACCAGTCAGAGCTCCATCTCGAATGATGTAGAGGTCAGTGCGCCCGTGAATGGAGATGCCACCATACACCAACACTCCTCCACTGCCAAATCTGACACTTTCGTGCACGAACGCAGGATTATTCCTACTGCCACGGTCCCTCCAGATGAAAATACGCCTATTATCTGGATGCACAGAAAAACGGGACTCGTCAGAAAACAGAATATTGCTCCATTCATTTCTCCTCCAGTTGACATGCTCGGTTGCCCACTCCCTGCGGTCGCGACGATGCCTTGATGTTAATCTAACACATACCATCGGTCGGCGAGCATACAGACCTACAGCATGGAGCCGGTTTCGGACAGTCTGAGTTGAAATCGTGGTGCCTGTAGCCGAGCGAAGGTGTTGTTGGAGAAGAGTAGCGTTCATGGTTCAGTGTCTCCGAGCTGTTAACGCTAAATACCGATCTTCATTGGGCGTTGTTGCCCGTCTACGACCTTGCCCTGGTCTTCGGCCTGCACATCCACTCTCCAAAAAATGGTTCCAGATCCTGGAAATGACACTTTGTGACACTCCAATGGCTTGCGCTACTTTGGCTTGAGTTTGGCCCCCTTCTAACCTACCAACAATTCTCAAAGCTTCTGAATCTGTCAAATGACTTCGCTGAGACATCGTACTCATCAAAACAAAGCAATCACTGAATGCCGATCATCCTTGTCTTCATTCTCTTTTATCCAGTTAAAAGTCAAATTTCATTCGCTGCTGCTGAAGCGACGTTTTTGACGTCGAACTCAAAATTTGCATACTCCATAGTTTGAAAACCAGAAAAATTTGCATTTGTGATTCTCTTCTTCTATTTTCGGCAAAAAAAATTTCGTTTATATCTTTATTTTATATAAAACTTCAAATATCCTTTAATTGTTTTGAGCAGTGTACTTCGGGTTTGGGTCAAGTTGCTGGAAATTATTTATGCGGGTTCGGGTTGGGTTGCCGAAAATTATTTTTGCAGGTTCAAGTCGGGTTGCGGGTTGACTTAAAATGGAATTTGCAGATTCAGATTGGGTAGAACCTGACCCTCGCAGGACTCTAGTATATGACGTATACCACTGTATACCTTCTACTACTACTACAACCCTGATTGTGCCTCTCTGATTTAAATGCTAATGGTAGGCAGTTTGAATATCTATACTGATTTCAAAATTCAAACACACCTCACACATATGATTTACTTTTATATACATAGTTATGATTTCAGAATTAAACTTTAAATATATATGCACATTGTGTGCCATTCAATATATACACTTTTTTAATAATCAGAAGAAAAATTCAGCAACAGCAATAAATGAAGGACATCCAGAAATACATTCCTAACTGCAGTGTCTAGATTAAAAAAGAGGGGGAGATGCATATGAAAATAATAGACGAATTATTAATTCTCAATTAAATTACTCAATGTGAAAAGGAGAGAGAAAATTTTTTGAGTGCAAGAAATCTTCCTGATTTGATCTAATTTCAAAGATTTTCATGGCCAAATCAAGAACTTTCTTTTTAACAATAAACGGCGGTTTTACCTGGTACATAGAACAAATGGCAAAAATTCTTAAATTAATGGATTCTCTTTTTTAACGTCAAGAGATTCAATCATTGTACAGTTGTTATGTTTCTTAAATACAAACATAGTCTCCTAGTACAAATGGTGTAAAAATGCAGTGCAGGAAAAAAAGTTGAGCTAAGACCACACGCTAATTTTGTTGTTTAGAATAAATTTCCCAAAGAGTTGTATATCTTGAATTTAAACACATAAATGTGATATAATATGTAAGGTTAATTCAACTGTAAATTTAAAAAAGTATTTTTATCTACAGGTGTTAAAATCTTGTAATATTAACCAATGGAAATAAGTTTAGGACAAGTACCTTCTTTGAAATCTAGCATAATGAGATGATGTCATGACTTTAGTATTGTATGTGGGAATCATCTGTGATGATGCTTACAGGGCTGCCACAGGCGATTATTTTTTAATTCTACCTCTCGCCGGTTTTTCAGAATAAAAAACTTTTACATATACTTTGACGACATTTACAAGCGAAATATTCTACAAAATGTATTTTTTTAAAATAGTGATCCAAACAGAATATAAAAAAAGGCGCCTGTGACAGCCCTGTGATAATAGGTTAGTAGTCGCTAGATTTGAAGTTTTGGGATATGCAACTATTGGTTTGAGCACAGAAATTATTGACTGAAGAAGAAAAGGGTAAAATCGCAACTTTTTCGTATTGTGGGCTGAGTGAAAGGCAAATTGCCCTAAAAATAAATAAATTTAAAACTGTTGTGCACAGTTTTCTTTCTGATCTAATGAGCTATGAAATAAATAAAAGAAGTCGACAGTCATCAAAGCTCTCAGCTTCAGTATAAACGGAAAGTTATTAGAATGACTGTTCAAGATTGTGCTTATTCTTCTACTATAAAATCTGTTTTAAAGTGCGCAGTAACATCCAGAACTGTTAGAAATGTGTTAAAAAATACAGAATGCTATGAAATATGCTAAATTTAAAGCCAAGCCTAAACTACAGAAGCACCTCATTGATGCAAGACTAAAATTCACATTGTGTAATGTCTTAAAATGCTTTGATGCGAAAAATTTTTTTTACTGATGGATAAAACAATCAACTTTGATGGACCAGATGGCGTAAGATATGACTGGCATAATTCATGAAGTGAGCTATATCTGCTTTCAAAATGCGTACAAGTTGGTAGCTTAGTGATGATTTGGGCAGGCTTTAATCAATGCAAAAGGAAAAAAAAAAAAAAATTAATAATAAAAGAATTGGTTCATCAGGTTTATGCCAACGGAAAGCAGTTTTATTTGATTGTGGAATTGAAAGCAGCCATTTGGAAACACGGAACCAAATACCCATTTCCACATGCAAAAACCTGGCCAAATCCTTCACAAAGCAACATTTGAAAGTCACCTAGATTAAGGAGAAGCACACAAAGTATTAAAAATTAATGTGCAAATCTTTAACATGTGTAATTTAAATATTAAATATACTGCTCCTAAACTTTTCCCACCAAGTTGTATTATGTAGAAATTAATTTTTATTTATTTTTTAAAACATGTTATAGTAATTTAAAGGGTCAATCCATGTGAAATCATCCAGACCATGTTGCTCAATATTTTTGATTTTTTTTATTCTTTACCAGTTAATTTACTGTGCTTTTAAGAGTCTAAAACAAAGATTAAAAAAATTTTAAACCTTTCAAATTTTTTTTTGGCAGCCATTTTTTGTCATGTCAGATTGGTTTTTCATGAAAATAGTACTTTACGGAAACCCTTATAACTTTTTTATTTCTAAACATATCAAAATGATTTAAAAACCCTTATATTGAGTAAAGAATGAACTAAATTTTGATAATAGGTATTTTTATGATAATGATTAAAAAAATTGCATAAAATGAGATTAAATGTATCATTTTTACAGCGAAAAATTGAATTTTTGACATAAAAATTTTAATGGAAGAAAGAACTTCGGCACCTTTATATATTTTTTTCTGAATATATACCTTATTGAACTATTCTCAGAAGAAATATGAAACAGTTTGATTTATTCCTTCTTTTACTATGATTAGTCAAACTTGGCATCTCAGCGCCAAAATGCTAAGTTTGAAGTGCAATACCTAAAAAAGGACTAGATAAAATTTTATGAAAATTTAGCTGGATAACCTTCTTATAGATGTAAACATGTAGCAAAAATATTATGAGTGATATGCATGTGGTTTTATAAATATGGAGCCTTGAAATTGGCTTGAAAATCCGTTTGTTTACATATATTTCCACACCATGAAGAACTCATAATGCGTAATATATTCTACTCATTTCTTCAAATGCCTCTTTTATAAGTATAAATAACTTTTTTACATAAAAGTAATTAGATTAAAACTTAATTTATGCTCACAGATTTAATATTTCATTTAATTTTAAGCTAGCATTAATTGAAAGTAAGTATTAATTTTATGATTAAGAACAAATTTGCAAATAATATCATGTCTTTACTTGTAAACTTCTATTAAATTCTATGACTGAGAACAAGTTTTCATATCCTGTCCTATTTATTTTTAATGTGCCAGTGTATAATATGTTACAGTTTAAACTGTAACCCAGATAAAGGCAACTGACGAATTTTTAGGGTCTTTAGTAGAAAAGTTACTGGCTTTTAAAACTCACCAATTTACTGATAAAACACAGTCTCAGTACTTCCAGGAGTTAAAAGAAATTAACTTGAAAAAAATGTATTTTTCCAGCAGATTTTGCTGAAAATTACACATTTACGATTCAAGATGCAATCCAGAGTTACCACTGGAATAATCAACAGGCTACAATACACTCATTTGTATACTATTACAAAAATGAGACAAAAGTTTGTTGCAGGAATCTATGCATAATTAGCGATCATTTGGTGCATGATGCAATTGCTTTTCACACTTTTCAGAAACACTTAATTGACGACATCAAAAACATTGTCCCTTCTGTCATTGATAAAGATATTTATTTTACTGATGGTTCAAGCAGCCAGTATAAAAACAAGAAGAATTTTGTGAATGTGTATCATAATTTCAAGGATTTTGGGATAAAATCAGAATGGAATTTCTTCGCCTCTTCCCAAGGAAAAAATGACTGTGATGAGATAGGTGGAATGACAGAGAGAGAGATAACTAGAATTTCCTTACAGCGACCATACACAAACCAAATTTTAACACCAAAAGATATGTTTGAGTGTTGTTCTCAGAACATTTCTGGGGTTACTTATCTATATATTTCAAGAGAAGAAATCGAAGAAAATGAGAAAAAATTATAAAATTGGGTTCCAATTCTGTCAACGGATTCCAGGAACATGTGCATGTCACCAATTTATACCATTAAGTGAAAGTGTTATCAGATACTTTGTAACATCTACATGTGAACAATATAATGATCACAATATTTCAAAAATTTGGAAAAGCTCACTATTATTCAAAGTAAATGAATTGCTTTGCAATCATATTGCGTGCATTTATGATAAAAAGTGATGGGTTGGAAAAATTCTTGAGCTAAGTGAAGAAAACAGTGACCTATTCCTTCACTTTTTTTCACCCATATGGACTGAAAACATCTTTTCAACTGTCCAAAAATGATACAATCTGGGTATCACTAAGTAACGTGCTTCGGAAACTAACTCCAGTCACTGGACACAGCTACAACATTACCGAGACATTTTGCAATGAAATATCTCTGATATTTATTTCTATGTGTGTAAAGTAAATTTAAGTATTATGTATTCTACGTAAGAAAAATATGTGTACCTTAAAAAGCAACATTTGAAGTAATGAGAATAATAAATTATGCATTAAGAGTTCTTCTTCTTGTGAAAAATTGTATAAATAAATGTGATTTTCAAGCGAATTTCGAAGTTCCATATTTCTAAAACTACATAAATATCACTCATAATATTTTTGCCACATATTTACATCTAAAAGAAGGTTATCCTGCTAAATTTTCATAAAATTTTATCCAGTCCTTTTTTATGTATTGAACTTCAAACTTAGCATTTTGGTGCTGAGATGCCAAGTTTGACTAATCATAGTAAAAGAAAGAATAACTCAAACTGTTTCATATTTCTTCTGAGAATGGTTCAATAAGGTACATATTCAGAAAAAATATATATAAAGGTGCCGAAGTTCTTTCTTCCATTAAAATTTTTATGTCAAAAATTCAATTTTTCTTTGTAAAAATGATACATTTAATCTCATTTTATGCAATTTTTTTAATCATTATCATAAAAATACCTATTATCAAAATTTAGTTCATTCTTTACTCAATATAATGGTTTTTAAATCATTTTGATATGTTTAGAAATAAAGTTATAAGGGTTTCCATAAAGCACTATTTTCATGAAAAACCATTTCTGACATGACAAAAAATGGATGCCAAAAAAAATTCAAAAGGTTTAAAAAATTTTTAATCCTTGTTTTAGACTCCTAAAAGTACAGTAAATTAAGTGGTAAAGGATAAAAAAAATCAAAAATATTGAGCAACATTTTTTACTTTTTCTGGATGATTTCACATGGATTGACCCTAAAACAAACAACAAACTTTGCATAACTTTATGTGTATAATTTTATATATGATAATAATTTTTTATTAAAGTAAAAGCTTTGCTGTTTTTGTTGGTGTTCCAACATATTTTTCCAGCACTGTATTGAAATTAGTTGTCCCAACGTATTTTATTACTGGAGATAATTAGCATAAGGGAGTGGATTAAAGAGGCATGAGCTCCCTTACCCATAAACCCTAAAATAAATAATCACACACACTGACCTTAGAAGAAGAAAAGAAATGAGATTTCAATAAAATGTTAACCCTCTGAGCGGTTTGGACATATTTTTCCGTTTCTCAAAAACAACTTTAATCTTTTGTAGACAAAATTATTTTAAACAAAATTGTATTTCCAGATGTGTAATAAATAAAGGGGCATGAAATATATTTTAGAAAAAAACAGGGAAAGGAAATTTGAATTAGGATTATTTTTATAAGCATTTTTATGAAAATGCAGGAAAGTCCTCAAGATGCTCGAAGGTTTAAAGAATCAAATGATAAAATATGAAAGTAATGGAATAAAAGTAATAATTCCTCTGTTATGCATGATCACATAAATTATTTGAAAGCACCAACCAGTGTTCAGGTCAAACAGCTTTCTGCATTAAGAGCTGTATTTTCATATCTACAGAAATTTTAGCTGAAAAATTTGAGGATTTTTCAAAAACTCTTTTAATGGAACTAAGTAAAACAACACAGATTTGCTTTCTTCGTTGTGTCCAGAATCCATAATTATATCAATTATCATTATATTATATTATAAAATATATAATATATTATAAAATATATTATAAAATATAAAATGTTTTTTCTGGGAACCCTGCTTTTCATTGCCTTTCCCCCCCCCCCCTCCCCCCAACATATGCAGTACATTTTTTTTTTTTTTTCTTTAACTTCTTTTTTTGTTGTTGTTGTTTTCTTTGGATCTATTTAATCATAAAATATACCTGCAATTCAGGGGTTAGAAAAGCCAAACAGCCAAAAAAAAAAAAAAAAAAAAAAAAATATTTTGCTTTCTTTCCACATATTTAGAAATCCCTCCCACTACTTGGGAAGAAAGGGCTATAATAGTATATTATATCAATATCAATAATAATAAAAATATCCAGAATACCATATTTTCTGTTACATACGTCAACCCTATTTTTATAATCCTGAAATGGCATATTTTGGGTGTAATCAATGTAATCAATAAGAACTTATTTCACTCACTCACCCAATTTTTTGGAAAAAATATATTTTAAAAAATCCCGAAAAGAAAAGAAAATACGACAATGATTTTTCTGGAAGCGGGTTTCCTCAAGTCTTTCTTTTCCGCATACGTAATTTGCAAGATCAATGGTATGCCAGGATTAAATCATTCTTTGTATTGATACTGTTTGCTTAAAATGTTTCAAAAATCAGTCATTTATACTTTCTTTTGTCCCTCAATAGAAAATATAAATTTTCATTTAAAGCAATTTTTTTCTAAAGAGAAATTACTATCTTATAATAATAATTATAAAAAATAATATCATAAAATCCCGATTTTAAGCCCCCTCCCCTTCACAAACGTTTTGTTGGAAAAAATTGATTTAAAAATCTAAAGGAAAGAATTTTGAAAATTTAACTTTCTGGTGGATTTCCACATTTTTTCAGATAATTTTAATGAAATCCCCCCCCCCCCCCTTAGTATGAAATGACCGCTTTCCTTCTCTGACTCTCCCTCCTCAGCACAGAAAGTTTAAAATTGTGGAAATCTTAATTCTTTTATTCTATTCGTAGCTCGCTAATAACAAAAAGGAAATAATCAATTATTTAAATTACACCTCTTTCTCCAAAAGTTCCTATTTCACCTCTACCCCCACCCAGCAAAGTTTAAAATCCTTAAATTTAAATTGTAAAAAAGCCCTGCCTTTTTTCTTATTTTGTAGTAAGGTGATTGATCTAAAATCTCATACAAGTATCACTCATCTAAAATATTCATCCTTTTTGAAATTTTTTTCTCAATTCTTCCCAAGGGGTGGGAGATAGTTCTAAATTTGTGGAAATGAAAAGAAAGCAAAATATTTTTTTGTTGTTGTTGCTGTTTGGCTGTTCTAACCCCTGAATTACATGTATATTTTATGATTAAATAGATCCAAAAACAACAACAACAACAAAAGAATATATAATTTTTTTAATGTACTGCATATATTGGAGGGGGGGAGGGGGGAAAGGCAATGAAAAGCAGGGTTCCCAGAAAAACTTGTCTGCCAATCTCCCTGACTTTCCATGACCAAATCTAAAAAACTTCCATGATCAAACACATGTATACAACGAAATTCGCTATTTATTTTTGCAATCCTTGATAAAATTAGTGATTTTTTTTACGATCACTCTTTAAATTTCTCGGAATTTTTTGCAGTCATTTGATGAACTTCACGATTTTTCCCTCCTGAGAGCATTTGACGGATTTTGCATCATTTTTCATTTTTTTCGCCTGACTTAAAAAAAAAAAAAAATTTGTAAATTCCCTGACTTTTCCTATATATTTTTAAATTTCCTTGACTACTTTGAAATTCATTGACTTTTCAGATTTTTCATGGCACTGAGAAACCAGAAAAGGAAGGAAAACATTCTTTTGGGGGGAGGGTGTGAAATAATTCTAATGGTTATTTAAATATTTTTACAACAAAATCACAAATTGAGCAGAAAATTTTGTTAAAAATTTAAAGATTTTAAACTGCATGAGACGCAGGGAGGGGGGGGGGGGATCATGATATGAGGATCAGGGGAAACAGGGAGAAAAGCAGAGATTTTGGGAGGAGGGACTAATTTAGCTGATAATTTATTGTAACTATAGTGTATTTGTATAGCATATTGTTACAATAGTGTATTAAGAAATTTAAAATTAAAGAGTTTTATAGGTTAATATTATGCATGTTTGATACTTGAGGCGGGAGGAAGGGGGGCAAATGGGGAATCAGGTTTTTTTTTTTAGATAATTGATTAAATATTGTTGCAGTAAAATAACAAATAAAGAAGTAAAATTGAAAAAAAGGTTTTTAAATTTTGCATAGAGATTTTTTTTTTTTTTTTTTTGGAGAAGGCATTTAATTTTTTTTTTTTTTTTACAAATCGGAAATGTGTCGATATATGAAAGATTCTCACGCCTTTATTTACCTTATTTATTTCCAAATTAATGATAATAACAGTTTTTAAAATATTTTTTTTTTTAAATCTCGATTATAAGCCCCCTTCTCAAATTTAACTCCTTTTTCTTTGAAAAAGGGGGTCTTACAATCGGGATTTTATGGTAATAATTTTTAATTATGGCTTTAAAAAAAAAATTGAAGATGGTAAATTTTGTAGGTTAGTAAGGAAAAGATTGACACGTACATCATAACTATCAAATACAACTACCAACTGTGATAGTCTGATGATCTGATTTTATATCTGGTGTCTTAAGTCAACCCCTCAAGTTTCTTTGCATTCTGGTGGTTTAAAAAGTCGACATTACACCAGGAAATAGGATACTTTCATAAATATAATATTTTCTTTTTTCAAATTTAATTTACAGAAAATGCATAAAATCATTTAAAAATGCAACTGTACTTCTTTGTCATAGAGGCCTCCACAATTAAGACTTTGCCACATTGCAGTAAATTTCAACATTTTTATATTCTATTCGTACAACTATTTACAAAAATTGTTCCTTGTGATAGATTTCTTTTGAAATTGTCATAGAAGTATACAGCAAAGATTATTTTTAAAGATTATTTTTAAGTGCTATAGGTAGAACAACAACAAAAACAAAAAAAACAGTCTCCACTTGCAGCAATTTTCAATAGCAAATAAATTCGTAGTCAAAGGGTTAATCGATTAAATTACTCGAACAATCCACTTCATATTATGACAGAAACGAATTTGATAAAGATGAAATTTTGACCTATAAACTATATTTTTCCTTTAATTATAACATACATGTTTAAAGTTTTGATTTATTAGTAACTGATAAACATATTAATATTCTTAATTTAATAAGCAAATCTTAAAATAGGAAAAAAATTGAGTAAAAACCAATATTTTCTAAAATTTTCTTTTTCCTAAGAACCTATAAAAATATTAACCTTTGATAATTTTTGGAGACTTTAAATCTTTAGTTTTGTCTTGGTATCTGGAGGACGGGGTTTCTGTTCCTTTTCCTCCCAGCCGTGTCACACGACAGGACATACTTATGCATGTGGGCAGGAACATCAGTATTTGTATAATAAAAAGAGAGATTACACAATGAGGAAAGGAAAGCAAATCTGGTGTTATTATATTGCAAATAATCATTAAAATAATAGTGAGCAAGTTCTCAGAGTTATCACCAGTACCGATCTCTTAGCAATTCACATACAGTGAGTGGTGTAGTCATAAAAAAAAACAGAGGGCATACGTTCTAAGCAGAGGGTATACGCTCAAGGTAGAGGGTATACTCTAGTGTATATATACTGTAGCTTTCTTGAGAAACAGAGGGTATACGGTGTTCCTTAAAAAAATCCAGAGGGTATACAGCATCCCAGTAGCAGAAACGCCGCTACACGGCGATATAGTCGCGGACAAAAAAAATCTCTTGGGGACAATTTTTGTCTGCACTAATGAAATCAATTTAAAAATTGTCCGCAACCTTCGGCCATTTTTTTCCCGCGAAAAAGCGCGATTTTCGTCAAAGGATCGCGTGAAAATGTGCGATTTTCGTCATAAAATCGCGAAATAAACGGGAAATTCGACAAAGGATCGCGGACAAACACGAATTTCCTGAAAGGATCACGGACAAACCTCAAATTTCGTGGATAAAACGCCAATTTCGTCAAAGGATCGCGGACAAGACGCGAATTTCGTAAAAAGATAGCGGGAAAATGCGAATTACGTCTAAAGATCCTGAAGAAAAAAGCGCAAATTTCGCCAAAGGATCGCGGAAAAGTGCGAATTTCATAAAAGGATTGTAGAGCAAACGCGAATTTCGTCATAGAAGTGTGGGGAAAATGCAAATCATGTCAAAAGATCGCGAAAAAAACGCAAATTTCGTCAAAAGATCGCGAAAAAAACGCAAATTTCGTCAAAAGATCGAAAAAAACCCGCAAATTTTATCAAAAGATCGCAAAAAATGCAAATCTCATCAAACGATCGCGAAAAAAACGCTAATTTCATCAGCAGGTCGTGTAAAAAACGCAAATTTCATCAAAAGATCGCGAAAAAAACGAAAATTTAGTTAAAAGATCGCGAAAAAAGTGCAAATTTCGTCAAAAGATCACGCAAAAACTGCGAATTCCTTCAAAAAAGCGCAAAAAAATTATGTTAATTTCGTCAAAAAATCGCGGAAAAAAACGCGATTTTAGTCAAAGGATTGCAGAAAAACGCGAATTTCTTCAAAGGATTATGAAAAATGCTACTTTTCTCAAAAGGCCTCGGAAAAAACGTGAATTTTATCAGAAGTCTGCGAAAAAACCAGGAATTTCGCCAAAGGATTGCTGCACAAAAAAAAAAAAAAAATCTAATTTCATAAAAGGGTTGTGAAAAAAACTCAGCGCTTTTCGTGCGTAAAGCCGTGAAATTTCTCTCTTTTTTTTTTTTTCTTTTTTTGCTGAATCTGCAGCATGTCTGAAGGTTGTATGTGGTGTGCGTGATTGTGAAATGGTAAAAAAAAAAACAACTTGAGCACACATTTTCAAGAACGCCACCCTGGTCAAAATATTAATTGGAAATTACCCTGGGCTAAAAATTTGGAAAACATATTTAATTAAAAAAAAATTGCTCAGTTAAACTGATGGCATTGAGCTTACAGGCTATTCACACTAATTGTATATTATACTCTTACTTCAAAGAATATTGCCCCTCAAAAAATAAATGAAGGGATTAGTCCCATTCCCCCCCCCCCTTTATACTTAACCAAATAACCTCCAAATCTAATTAGGAAGCTCTTTAACATAATAAACTGGCTACCAAATTTGAAGCAAATCAGATAATTCTGCATGAAAAAACCATTTCGCTAAACTAAAGGGGGTATTAGCTCTCCCATATCTCCCTTTATGCTGAACCCATGAACCTTCAAATCTAATCAGAAAAGCTCCTTATCAGAATGAACATAGAAAAAAAAAATTAAACTAAATTAGATAATTCTAAATGAAAGCCCATTTATCTCAATTAAGGGGAGGGGACACTTGCCACCCTTTCCCCCTTTTATACTTAACCAATGAACCTTCAAATCAAATGAAGAAAGCCATATCGGAATAAACTGGTATATCAAATTTGAAACAAATCGAATAATTCTGCATGCGAAACCCATTTATCTAAATTAGATGTTGGACCAGCCCAGTCATCCCTCTATACTTAACCAATTAACCTCCAAATCTAATCAAGGCAGCTCCTTAACATATAAACCGGTATACCAAATTTGGAGCAAATTGAATAATTCTAGCCCCCCTATATACATAAGTAATGGATTTCCAAATCTAATCAAGGAATAAACCGGTACACTACATTTGGAGCAAATCGAATAACTCTGCATGAAAAACCATTTATCTAAATTAAGGGGGGGGGGTCTAGCCCCCCCCCCATTTCCTCTCTTTATACTTAACTAATGAACCTCCAAATCTAATCACGGAAGCCCCTTAACATATTAAATCGGTATACCAAATTTGGAGCAAATCGAATAACTCTGCATGAAAATCCCATTAATCTAAATTAAGGGGGGAGCTAGACCCCCTTTCCTCCCTTTATACTTAACTGATGAACCTCCAAATCTAATCAGGTAAGATCCTTAACATAATAAACCGCTATACCACATTTGGAGCAAAATGAATAATTCTACATGAAAAACCCATTTATCTAAATTAAGGGGGGGGGGGGTAGCCCCCTTTATACTTAAGTAATGAGCTCCCAAATCTAATCAGGGAAGCTCCTTAGCATAAAAAAACGGTATTCCAAATTTAGAGCAAATCGAATAATTCTACATGAAAAACCCATTTATCTAAATTAAGGGGGAGATAGCCCACCTTTTCCCCCTTTATACTTAAGTAATGAGCTCCCAAATCTAATCAGGTAAGCTCCTTAACATAATAAACCGCTATACCAAATTTGGAGCAAATCGAATAATTCTACATGAAAAACCCATTTATCTAAATTAAAGAAGGGGGGGCTAGCTAGCCCCCCTGTATACATAAGTAATGGACTTCCAAATCTAATCAAGGAATAAACCGGTACACTAAATTTGGAGCAAATCGAATAACTCTGCATGAAAAACCATTTATCTAAATTAAGGGGGGGGGGGGGTTAGCCCCCCCCTTTCCTTCCTTTATACTTAACTAATGAACCTCCAAATCTAATCACGGAAGCCCCTTAACATATTAAACCGGTATACCAAATTTGGAGCAAATCGAGTAACTCTGCATGAAAATCCCATTAATCTAAATTAAGGGGGGAGTTAGCCCACCTTTCCTCCCTTTATACTTAACTAATGAACCTCCAAATCTAATCAGGTAAGCTCCTTAACATAATAAACTGCTATACCACATTTGGAACAAAACGAATAATTCCACATGAAAAGCCCATTTATCTAAATTAAGGGGGGTTGGGCTAGCCCCCCCTTTATACTTAAGTAATGAGCTCCCAAATCTAATCAGGGAAGCTCCTTAGCATAAAAAACTGGTATTCCAAATTTAGAGCAAATCGAATAATTCTACATGAAAAAACCATTTATCTAAATTAAGGGGGAGATAGCCCCCCCTTTATACTTAAGTAATGAACCTCCAAATCTAATCACGGAAGCCCCTGAACATATGAAACTGGTATACTAAATTTGGAGCAAATCGAATAACTCTGCATGAAAATCCCATTAATCTAAATTAAGGGGGGAGCTAGACCCCCTTTCCTCCCTTTATCCTTAACTGATGAACCTCCAAATCTAATCAGGTAAGATCCTTAACATAATAAACCGCTATACCGCATTTGGAGCAAAATGAATAATTCTACATGAAAAACCCATTTATCTAAATTAAGCGGGTGGTAGCCCCCTTTATACTTAAGTAATGAGCTCCCAAATCTAATCAGGGAAGCTCCTTAGCATAAAAAACCGGTATTCCAAATTTAGAGCAAATCGAATAATTCTACATGAACAACCCATTTATATAAATTAAGGGGGAGATAGCCCACCTTTTCCCCCTTTATACTTAAGTAATGAGCTCCCAAATCTAATCAGGTAAGCTCCTTAAGATAATAAACCGCTATACCAAATTTGGAGCAAATCAAATAATTCTACATGAAAAACCCATTTATCTAAATTAAAGAAGGGGGGGCTAGCTAGCCCCCCTGTATACATAAGTAATGGACTTCCAAATCTAATCAAGGAATAAACCGGTACACTAAATTTGGAGCAAATCGAATAACTCTGCATGAAAAACCATTTATCTAAGGAAAGGGGGGGGTCTAGCCCCCCCCCCTTTCCTCCCTTTATACTTAACTAATGAACCTCCAAATCTAATCACGGAAGCCCCTTAACATATTAAACCAGTATACCAAATTTGGAGCAAATCGAGTAACTCTGCATGAAAATCCCATTAATCTAAATTAAGGGGGGAGTTGGCCCACCTTTCCTCCCTTTATACTTAACTAATGAACCTCCAAATCTAATCAAGGCAGCTCCTTAACATATAAACCGGTATACCAAATTTGGAGCAAATTGAATAATTCTACATGAAAAACCCATTTATCTAAATTAAAGAAGGGGGGCTAGCCCCCCTATATACATAAGTAATGGATTTCCAAATCTAATCAAGGAATAAACCGGTACACTAAATTTGGAGCAAATCGAATAACTGCATGAAAAACCATTTATCTAAATTAAGGGGGGGGTCTAGCCCCCCCATTTCCTCTCTTTATACTTAACTAATGAACCTCCAAATCTAATCACGGAAGCCCTTAACATATTAAATCGGTATACCAAATTTGGAGCAAATCGAATAACTCTGCATGAAAATCCCATTAATCTAAATTAAGGGGGGAGCTAGACTCCCTTTCCTCCCTTTATACTTAACTGATGAACCTCCAAATCTAATCAGGTAAGATCCTTAACATAATAAACCACTATACCACATTTGGAGCAAAATGAATAATTCTACATGAAAAACCCATTTATCTAAATTAAGGGGGGGGGGGGGGGTAGCCCCCTTTATACTTAAGTAAAGAGCTCCCAAATCTAATCAGGGAAGCTCCTTAGCATAAAAAAATGGTATTCCAAATTTAGAGCAAATCGAATAATTCTACATGAAAAACCCATTTATCTAAATTAAGGGGGAGATAGCCCCCCCTTTATACTTAAGTAATGAACCTCCAAATCTAATCACGGAAGCCCCTTAACATATGAAACTGGTATACTAAATTTGGAGCAAATCGAATAACTCTGCGTGAAAATCCCATTAATCTAAATTAAGGGGGGAGCTAGACCCCCTTTCCTCCCTTTATCCTTAACTGATGAACCTCCAAATCTAATCAGGTAAGATCCTTAACATAATAAACCGCTATACCACATTTGGAGCAAAATGAATAATTCTACATGAAAAACCCATTTATCTAAATTAAGCGGGTGGTAGCCCCCTTTATACTTAAGTAATGAGCTCCCAAATCTAATCAGGGAAGCTCCTTAGCATAAAAAACCGGTATTCCAAATTTAGAGCAAATCGAATAATTCTACATGAAAAACCCATTTATATAAATTAAGGGGGAGATAGCCCACCTTTTCCCCCTTTATACTTAAGTAATGAGCTCCCAAATCTAATCAGGTCCAATTTTTAAGATAATAAACCGCTATACCAAATTTGGAGCAAATCGAATAATTCTACATGAAAAACCCATTTATCTAAATTAAAGAAGGGGGGGCTAGCTAGCCCTCTGTATACATAAGTAATGGACTTCCAAATCTAATCAAGGAATAAACCGGTACACTAAATTTGGAGCAAATCGAATAACTCTGCATGAAAATCCCATTAATCTAAATTAAGGGGGGAGCTAGCCCCCCTTTCCTCCCTTTATACTTAACTAATGAACCTCCAAACCTAATCAAATAAGCTCCTTAACATAATAAACCGCTATACCACATTTGGAGCAAAACGAATAATTCTACATGAAAAACCCATTTATCTAAATTAAGGGGGTGGGGGGAGCTCCCCCTTTATACTTAAGTAATGAGCTCCCAAATCTAATCAGGAAAGCTCCTTAGCATAAAAAACCGGCATACCAAATTTGGAACAAATTGAAAATTTCTGCATGAAAAACCCTTTTACCTAAATTAAGGGGGTAGCCCCCTTTATCCTTAACCAATGAACCCCAAAAACTAATCAGGGAAGCACCTTATCAGAATGAACCTGGAAAAAAAAATTGAAGCAAATCGGATATTTCTATCAAAAGTTATCGCGTTACGTATGTACACACAGAACCGGCAGGCACATAAGCTCTCAGGCCTTGATAGCCTGTGAGCTAAGAAGCAGAACATTCCCAACTCCAAGAAAGAACAAATTAGCTCTGAAGTTTTCGAAGGTTTTTAAAAACATCTTTATTGTCTATGTGTGGTTCTGCTTATCCTTCCCATTTTAGAAATCCTACAAGAGGTTAGATGATGAAAAGTTAAAGTTATAAGCAAAATTAATGAGAATGCATCATGCTTACCATGATTTAAATAAAATGATAAAAAATTCCTAGTTTAATGTATTATTTTTTCATTAAAATTACATGCAAAATTTGCAGACAGATTATGAAATTTTAAAAGCTTGTCGCAGACAGCTACAAAACTTTCTGCCACCGGGTACAGCATATACACTCCACTACATCCCTGATACAGTTTATATACCTGCTCAGATGAAGACTCCCTTATCTTATTAATCGTTAATATGATAAGGCGGTCTAGGGCACTGCTTTGCTGTGCACCTGGTGCTGCCTAGGCTTGAGTATAACAATGCCTACAGATTTTATATCAGCTACAAACAACTATTCTTTCCTCAAATGCTCACAACTTCCATGAACATTTTATTGATAAAACGTTTTACACTTTATAAATAAGTATCTTTACACATATAAATGGCTGAATCCTAGAACAAGCAAGACTCTTGGCGATATTGAATTTGGCGAGGCGATAAAACTTTTCTCCTGGTAGTATAATTTTTTTCATATTTTTAGTAATGCCTACTTGAAAATATTTTATTGACGTTATTGATAATGAAATCTGAAGTTGCAACACAACTCTGCATGTTTTGTACAACGAAAAGTTCAGAAGAGACTTTTTTTTAAGAGACTAGAGATTTAAGGGATGATAAAGTATTGTGTATTGGTTTTTAATTGCAAAATTTGAAAATTAAAGTGATGGTGAGGTAAAGTTTAAGATTATTAATATTTCTTCGATTTTTTTGCTGTTTTTAGTTATAAAATTTGAAAAATAAAGTGCTAATGAGGTAATGTTTGAAATTGTTAGCATTTGTTCAATTTTTTTGCCGGAACGATACATTACAGTATACTAATGACTGGAAAAGTTGTGAAATTATGGTGATTAAACATTTCTTAGTGTTAGATTTCAACAAAGTTAAGATCTGTTAAGAATTTTATGTATACTTTGTTGTAAAGTTCTATGCTTTATATTTTTTATTGTATGTCTCTCATACATATGTTTAGTGACTGCTTCATTAGCATGTTTTGTGCATTTTTGAAACTGCTGCACAACTAGGTTGCTGTATCCAGGGGGGGTTTTTTGTTTGTTTGTTTTCATGAACATTTAACGCTCATACATGCATTACTGATTGCTACATTAATGAGTTTTGTACATTTTTGAGATTGCTGCACAACTAGGTTTCTGTATTCAGTGATGTTTTCATGAATGTGCAACATTCATACATGCATCATTGAATGGTGTGTTAACAAGTTTTGTACACTTTTGAGATTGCTGCACAACTAGGTTGCTGTATCCAGGGATGTTTTCTTTTGCATTTCATGAATGTGAAGCATTCATAAATACATTTAACTCCATCTTTAAGGAATATCATGCATTTTTGAGATTGCTATAGAATGTTGAATGAGCCATTATGTAAAAGTTCTGGACAAATCAGAATTTGAATTCTTCAATGTTCACTCTGATTTAGGTAGGCACTTTAAAAGATTGAAATGATGTTTTCTACAAGTTATTGAGAAACCAGAATTTCAATCATTAAATAATTGAAGAATGATTCTGATTTAGAAAGGTTGTTTAGAGATCCCACATTTTTCAATAAATTCATGCTGTAAACTTTTTTTTTTTTTGGCTTTATTTTAATTGTTGCATAAAAATGAGCTTCCCTGTGTTTAATATATCATTTATAAATATTGTATTTCCCATGATTTCAAAATGATAACATAGTAGAAAAGAGCAGTCTGGTGACAGTCGAGGAAATGGACCAATCACATGAGCTTTCAGGTTGCTGTATTTTAGATGGACGTGCGTGAAGCTGTTGCCGAGTGCCAGAAAAGCAGCCAAATCAGGTGTCTTGCTAGTTCTAGGATTCTGCCCATATAAATTTCATTATGAAATAAATAATGAATAATAAATATTTAGCTATTTTGTATGACTTTTTTTATTTCAAGGGCACGAGGCCCTGTGTGACTGCACCTATCACTGTCATACATCCTTTAAGGATGGCTCTGAATATTGAAACAAAGTCTCTCCCTACCCTTAAAAATTTGAATTTTACCAACATTATTGATTAATATACATAATTATCTGATTAAATTACTTGTCAGTTCAATGACAGTTTCAGAAATTTTTCTCAGGGCAAACATGCATTTGTATTACAAAATACTCCTAGAATAAAGGAAGTTGAAAAATAAGTGTCAATCATTTGAAAGCCACTGTCCTGTGAAGTGCACATTATAAAAAAGAACTGCATGTGGCATGAATTGCAGATCGTGCCTCTCTGATTTGAAAGCTGATGGTAGCACTTTGAATATCTATACTGTATCAAAATTCAAACATATCCTCACAAAACATATTCACATAAAATTTACTTTTATATACACAGTTAAGGTTTCAGAATTAAACTGTAAATATATATTCATACTGTGTGTCATTCAATATACTTTTTCAATAACCAGAAAGGAAAATTCTGCAACAGTAATAAATGGCCCATACAGGGTGACAAGAAATAACTTGGACGAAGTTTCAAACCAAAAATCTGTAACTACCACTAAAGTTATTGTCATAGGGTATTGATTCTAGAAAGCTACTCTACAGGTGAAAGTAAGTAACTTGTGATAACCATTATGGTTAACAAAAGATCTGCCATTTTTGAATTACATAAGCAAGGAATGAAACAATCTGAAATTGTTCAACGATTGAAAGTGCCTAAGCAGACGGTTTTCATACACAATCAAAAGTTTAAAGAACTCTGACATGATGGTGACAGACCAGGAAGAGGAAAAAAGCGCACAGTTAACACATCAAGAAACCGGGCAGCTATCAAAAAACGAGATCAATGCCATCCTAGGATTTCAATGTGAAAGGTTGCTAGTGAGATGAAGATCAACAGAGAAACCGCATGTTTGATGGCAAGAGTAGAGCTTGGTCTTCACCCTTACAAAATGAAAGAAACTCAAAAGCTAACAGCAGAGAACAAATGCACAAGACTTCAAAGATGTAAAGAACTGTTAAAGCGGGCTGCAGGTGATCGATGGCAAACATTTGTCTTCACAGATGTGAAACTGTTTTCGATTGAACAAGCTCACAATAGCCATAATGATAGAGTTTAGCCAGCAGAAGCTCCTGGACCTTCTTGCATTGTTGAATGGCGTCAACGACCCGAATCTGTAATGGTTTGAGATGGTTTGTGCTAGTGGGAAAACACCACTTGTTTTTGTTGATCAGGGATAAAGATTAATCAACAAACATTTCGCAAACTCATTTTGGCAGACGTTGTCTTACCTAGGTCACAAAAGCTCTTTCGAAACAAAAGATGGACTTTCCAACAGGATTCCGTACCTGCACACAGAGCTAAAGGCACTCAAGATTGGTGCAAGACACATTTTCCTGACTTCATTGGAGCTCAAGAATGGCTACCGTATTCCCCAGATTTGAACAAAATGAATTACCTATTCTGTTTGGTCCATCTTGGAGACAAGGGTGTGTGCTAAACCTCATAAAACTTTGGCATCCCTAAAGAAATCCTTATGCAAGGAATGGGATAAAATATCAGTAAGTGAGTTGCGGCCCATAGCCGAAAATTTTGTGACACATTTAAAGCTCTGAATTAAGGGTAAAGGTAGCCACTTTGAAAATTTGTAAATATATTAGACAAAATAATGTGTTCATATTTATTTTGAAGTTTGGTCGTAATATTTTCATTAGCATTAAAGTTATAATGTATCATGTGTGTCCAAGTTATTTCTTGTCACCCTGTATAAGCTCATAAAGCGTGAACATAACACTCATACATAAAAATAAATACCAATGCATTAAATAATATATTTTATGGTTATAAGAATATACCACAATGTTTCATAACAAATTCATATTGTTTCTTAACAATTATGCTTCACTAAAATACATTCTTTTAATTTTTTAACACTTCTCTCATGTAACAATTCCAATCACCTGTCACATTTTCTACTATATGTAGCTGTTTCTTACACCATTTTATGGATGCTAAATTCCTCATCCCAACAGTACAATAAACGTCAAAGCAGTACTGAACAGTATTCTCAAACCACTAAACCAATTTCTAACACAGAAGCCTTTTTAACAACTTTTTATGTTGCTTCTCCATATAGCAATGATGTCGCAGACGCGCCATAGTGCATAAATTACACTAAATATTGGAGACAGGATGCAAAAAATAGCTCTTACGCGTCCCGTGGGATATGTAATTTCATCAAAAAATTGCTGGATAAAGAAGAATTTCATCAAAGGATTGCGAAAATTTCAACAAAATATCGTGGGAAAAATGTGATTTTTGTAACAGAGCTGCGAAAAAATAGCATATTTCGTCAAAAGATCGCAAAAAAATAGTGAAAAAAAGCTGAATTTCGTCAAAGGATCTCGGAAAAAAGTGCACATTTCATCAAAATATCGCGGAAAAAAACACGAGTTTCATAAATGGGACGCGAAAAAATAGTGGATTTCGTGAAAGGATTGCAAAATCTTTGTTATTATAGATTCCTTCCACATTAAGTCGTCTATTGTTTTACAACTCAATGCATAATCAGACTTTGCACTAGGCACAAAAAAATTGAAACAAAGGGGGGGGGGGGGGGGGGGAAGTGGTGGAAAGTGTGCAAACCTAGGAAAATGTCCAATTCCAACACAGATGCATGCTGACAAATTAATTCAATGGGAAGTCTAATGAAAGCGCCCATTCATTCAACAAAAAGTACTCCTTTACTTAACGAAAGTATTATTTATTTTCAGTCAAAATATATTTTTCAATAAACCCATCTTGCACCTTTTTAAGAGAAATGTGAACATTAGTGATCTTCTACTCTCAAATAAGCATTATTTTACAATTAAAATTATATCTTGCATTTTTACTTAAAAAAAAGTAAAGAAAATTTCTCTTTTTTTTTTTTAATATCTT
The DNA here is from genome assembly GCA_963932465.1 of Maratus speciosus. Classification (NCBI taxonomy): domain Eukaryota; kingdom Metazoa; phylum Arthropoda; class Arachnida; order Araneae; family Salticidae; genus Maratus; species Maratus speciosus. Next base: position 344,731,397 of record OZ010799.1, on the reverse strand, counting down.
ATTTGAGTGCAAATAATACTGGTTTTAATCCATTATTTAATTATTAAAACAATAATTAATGCATTTCATTTATCTTTTCCAAATAAACAAGTTTCATTTATTCCTTTAAAATACGAATTATTATTGATGGGGACCTGCTTTTGTAAAAAAAGGACACAGACTTTTGGAAATCATGGGTGCCGGGGACCCAGGATTTTTCAAGTCCAGCTTCATTATTAGCAATATATAGTACAGTTTGACATCATGGCTACTTTTGCATAGTTGTTTGTTGGGTAAAGCCCTCGCTTTTGAAAAAATGAGATTGCACTGTCTCAGTACTACGTACATCAAAGATTGCGGTACTTTTCGGTTAGCCGGGCACCAGTGTTATATATACAGTCTGACCTCTATTTTGCGAATTTCTCTATTTTGCAAACTTTTCCTTGGAACCAAGAACATTTTGCGAATTTCTTCGTAAAATAACCTCCTAATAGTGAAGTGCATTCTCTATTTAACGAAGTTTTTCGTGGGATCTTAATTTTTTTTCTCCCTATTTCTCAAAATATTACAAGGCATTTCAAACTTTTTCTTTCTTTTAACACATTATGATGATCAATGACCAGGAGCAGGTCTTACCAGGCACCTAACTTTCCGAGAACACTAAAGTCGCTGTGATTCTTTGCTTTTTATCCAAGAAGTGCAAACTTTCAATACCCCCCTTTAATCCTCAATGGAGCTGCACCGTGTCCCAAAACTAGAGTCTCCCGTTTTCTAGATTGTTGATCAGTCGTGCTGTTAATTTCGGTTCTTGTAGCTCGAAAATGTCAGAGCGAAAGTGCCTGAGCATCAAACAAACAAAAAAAATTCTTGATGAGTCGGATAAAGACGTGAAGAAAAAGAATATTGCTTTAAAATTTGGTGTTCCTCCAAACAGCTTATCAACCATAATAAAAAAACGTGATTTTAATGTAAAATTATTTTTTAAACTGAAAATACAATTTATTTCCAGACAATGTTTTGTTTCATTCCTATTTCCCTTCCAGATTTATTTTTGATGGGTAAAAAAAATAAATAAAACAAATAGATACATATTATAAAAAAAGTGTAATCAATTACTTTTTTAAATTATATTTAGTGTTTATTGACTTAAAATATGTTTTATGTACTAGATTAATTTTAACACAATTATTCTAATTGGTAAACAAATCATATTAGATGTAAATTTCCAACTGGGCGAAAAATGTCCGGACCAGGATTCGAACCCGGGACCTCCTGGCTGAAGCCGCCAGTGCTCTGCCATCTGAGCTATCCCGGACAATTCTGGTCGAACTTTTTCATCCAGCTAACCTTAATGATTACAGCATCTGGTCTGAAACCTGGTTCAGCTCAACAGAATAAATCTCAGGTAATGGAACTCAAGAAATCGCTGGATACGAAATTACACTAGATTAATTTTAACACAATTATTCTAATTGGTAAACAAATCATATTAGATGTAAATTTCCAACTGGGCAAAAAATGTCCGGACCAGGATTCGAACCCGGGACCTCCTGGCTGAAGCCGCCAGTGCTCTGCCATCTGAGCTATCCCGGACAATTCTGGTCGAACTTTTTCACCCAGCTAACCTTAATGATTACAGCATTTTTCGCCCAGTTGGAAATTTACATCTAATATGATTTGTTTACCAATTAGAATAATTGTGTTAAAATTAATCTAGTGTAATTTCGTATCCAGCGATTTCTGGAGTTCCATTACCTGAGATTTATTCTGTTGAGCTGAACCAGGTTTCAGACCAGATGCTGTAATCATTAAGGTTAGCTGGGTGAAAAAGTTCGACCAGAATTGTCCGGGATAGCTCAGATGGCAGAGCACTGGCGGCTTCAGCCAGGAGGTCCCGGGTTCGAATCCTGGTCCGGACATTTTTCGCCCAGTTGGAAATTTACATCTAATATGTTTTATGTAGTTTAAAGTATTTTAAAAGGTGACTCTCTATTTAACCAATTTTCCATATAACGAACTTTTTTTCGGGATTTAGCGACTTCGTTAAATAGAGGTTCGACTGTACATATGTATGTACAGGGTGTTTCACAAAGGACCCCTAACTTTAAAAATCAGTAACTCGGAAACGTTGATAGATAGAAACATGAAACCAGTGGTATGTTTAATAAAAAAATCGTAAGAATCTTACACATAAATCTTAAAATTTAGTTCAAAATAGCCCCGATTGATGGCGCTGAGAGCGTTAAGAATCCTTGGGCGTGTTCAAAATGAACGCGTGCCGCGCGCGCGAGCTCAGGAGACAGGAACATGGAATGGGTCTTTATCGTAGATGGAATAAATTTTCAGTACGTTCAGGAAAGGATCTTGCATTTGATTAATTATTGTGCTAATTATAAAGATAATCTGTTGCAAATGAAGGGTGAGCTAGATAGCTGAATGGACAGAGTATTGAACTCGAGACTAGGGGTTATTGGTTCCAATCCTCCGTGCCCCAAATTCTGTTTATGATTTTTTCAATTTATTGGTTGCTTTATATTTTTCGTAATAAATAAGATATTTTTGATAAAGATAAATTTTTATGTTAATAATACAGAAGCACATGTGAGTTTTTATCGAGACTAGGATGCAGATCATATTTTACAGTGTTAAAATCAACATGGAAAATATAAAAATAAAATGTAATAGATGTACATTATTTTAACTAAAAATATCTGAACACATATTTTCTAGAAAGAGATAAAATATATGAGGTTTGTCGTCTAGTTTTGTAGTGAATAAAGTATGATTAGAATGTTTATAAATTTTAAAAAATATGATCTGCATCCTAGTCTCGATAAAAACTCACATGTGCTTCTGTATTATTAACATAAAAATTTATCTTTATCAAAAATATCTTATTTATTATGAAAAATATAAAGCAACCAATAAATTGAAAAAATCATAAACACAATTTTGGGCATGGAGGATTCGAACCCATAACCCCTATTTTAAGTTCAATGCTCTGTTCTTTTCAGCTATCTAGCTCATCTTTCATTTGCAACAGATTGTCTTTATAATTAGCACAATAATTAATCACATCCAAGATTCTTTCCAGAACGTACTGAACATTTATTCCATTTACAATAAAGACCCACTCCATGTTCCTATCTCCTGAGATCTCGCGTGCGGCACGCGTTCATCCTGAGCATGCCCAAGGATTCTTAATGCTCTCAGCGCCATCTATCGGGGCTATTTTGAACTAAATTTTAAGATTTATGTATACGATTCTTACGATTTTTTTTTTAAACATGCCACTGGTTTCATGTTTCTATCTATCACATTTTCCGAGTTATTGATTTTTAAAGTTAGGAGTCCTTTGTGAAACACCCTGTATATCTATATATACACACACATATATATATATGTATACATATAGCTTCTATATATGTATAAATATACACATATATGTATATATAGATATACATATATATGTATATATAACACTGGCGCCCGGCTAACCGAAAAGTATCAAGATCAGGGTTGGAAAAAAGCCGGCTAAAATTAAAAAAAGCCAGGCCAGTGGCTTTTATTAGTTTTAACCGGCTTTTTTTTGGCTGTAATTGGCTTTTATACAATGAAACATTGTAATTATAAACTGGGTGATTCCGTGGAAGTGTCACACACGCAATGCAGGCTTTACTTTGCATTTATTCAATTATTTATTAAATTTTAATGTTAATTCTGATTTTAAGTGGTACAGTAAATAAGTTATTACCATATTTTTAAATTTAAATGTGTGGCAATAAAACTCACAGAAGTATATCATTTAATTTCATTACTCAAAATGTGCTTTTTTTCTACTTCAGAAAAAAAGCACATTTTGAGTATGAAATTAAAGGATATATTTCTGCGAGTTTTACTTACACACATTTAAACTAAAAAATATGTTAATAACGTATTTACCATACCACCTAAAATCAGAATTAACATTAAAATTTAATAAATAATTGAATAAATGCAAATTAAAACCTGCGTTACGTGTGTGACTCTCCGCATGGAATCGCCCAACTACACATTTTAAAGTGTTTTTAATTAGTTTTAATGACATTTAATTGATTTAGAGTTTTAATAAGTAACCCAATTTCTCAATAATGAGGACATTAATACTGGAATAAAACTTAGATGATTTTGTTAGTGATTTGAAGTCAGAATTGAAAGTATGTTAAATTTTAAAAGGGCCATACCAACTGCCAATTTTTTCGTTTTTACTGCTTTATAAAATTAAAGAGGAAAATGGTTACTTAGTTACATGTTTTATTACTTAATTTTAAGAGCTATTAATATACAAGTCTTATTTTATTTCTAATAAACATTTAAAATTATACATAGTCATTGTAATATATATAAACACCATTTCTCACTATTAAAAAAATTATGAATAGCATATGCATGAATATGCTTAGCAACAAGCTTTTCAAAATTTTATTTAGAGAATTTTTTTTTCTTGTTTAAATGCTCTATTTTTTATACACTTATGTACCACTCTCCTCAAATATTACATCTTTTCTAATTTCTCTTTTAACATTTATAACTTAATCTTCCATATGGACACATAAGAATGTTTCCATTTTGATGTGCTACATTTTGTCATTAATTAAATATAATCTTTAAAATGTGTAGTATATGTAGAGCTATGTAATATAGAATTTCAAAACACCAGTTTGGAGCCTAACTTATATTCTTTTCAATGTTTATATATATATATATTTTTTCAGACATATTGCCTTTTCAAAGTTATACAGATAAAGACTTATTTATTTGATAAAATCTAATAGAAATCTATATATATTTTTTTAATAGAAAATATTTATAAGTTGTTAAAAATTAATTGATCTAAATTTAAAACAAATTTACTGTAAACCAACTTTAAAAAATAAAAACCGGCTTTTTTAAAGTGGTTAAAACCAAAAAAAGCCGGCAACCCTGACCAAGATTGCTTCCACATTTATAAAAAAATAAATACAGATGACTAAAAAGAAAAGAATGCAATAACGCAAGTTTAAAAAATATATATACACCACATAAAATAATACACCACAGTGTGTGCATTTAAAATTCTGGATATATGACCATATGAGTGTGTCTTAGCACTAGGCACATATTTTTCTCTACAATTTTTTATTTGCTCCAGCTAGAAAGATAGCACAGTAGAACCTTAATTATCCGAAGTAATTGGGACTGACTATCTTTCGGAAAATCGAAATTTTCAGATAATCGAGAATGCTTCAATTTTAAGTTTAAGGAGAGATGTATGCAATATTTCTTATTATGGTAACAAGTGCTTAACAAAAATAAAGCAATAGCAAAATAGAAACAAGGATAAATTACCTGAATTTTAATTTTGAAATTAAGTACCTTTTACATATATCACAAGGGTTTGAAAAAATGTTTCATTTGTCGCAGTTTTGATTGTGTTTGCTTTGAAGCTCTATCACAGTGTTTTTTTAATATTAGTTCACCAATATCACAGCCTTCCTGCTGCTCCAGTCATGTGAAACCTTTTGCAAAACATTCAAAAGCTTCAAAATTGCTACTTTGTTCCACTCTGCAGCTTACGGGAGTTCAAACTAAATTCAAAGGAACTCTAAGAAAGGGGATCGAAAATAGTTATATGTATTCGTAATTTGGAAAGGATCACTTGCACACAAGGAATATGATAGTTAAAAGAAAGGGTTTCAAAATGGATTTTGCGCACAAGGAATGTGACAGTAAAAAGGCTTTAAAAATGGATTTTGGTTAACCGAGTTTCGGATAAAAAAGGTTCTGCTGTACTTCTAAGATTTTATAGAACAAATTAGATGAATAAAATTAACATTATTTGAATAGATTAAAAAAGGCCCATACTTATCAAAATCCCAGCTCACTAGACTGAAGTTCATAAGAATTCAAAAACACACTTTAGAGCTGTCCAATATCAATTTTTAAAAAGTTATATATTAAAGTGGTGGAAAAATAAAAAGGAGTATTAACAAAGTAAATCTTCCTTTAAATATCCGAGGGGGTAGGAAACACAACGAAACACATTGCTCAGTAATATGGAAGTTCTTCCATTTAATATTTACAATCTGTAAGCATCGCTGCTTATAGTATTAATAGTACAATTCTATTAACGTTTATTGAAAATCGTCATTTAAAAACAACGAAGAGAATTCATTTCCAGAATATGCACTTAATTTTGTTAGGAAATTTGTTACTATTTTATTTATGTACTTAGGATAAACATAAAGAAAATAACAAGATATGCCTATCCTAATAATATGAATACAATAGCGATGGTTTAAAATTACAAATACCATATCTAAATCATAAATAACCTATTATCGAAACGGAGTTATTGTTTTTCTCATAAAGCGAAAAAAGTTTAATTAACTACTCATCATTAAAGTCAAGAATCACATATGTCTACAGTCTACAATACATTTGCAGACGAAAACTTAAAAACAATCACATCGTTAGTTAATATCACAGTTGTGATATTTTCTTCACAGCTATTTTATCACTTATGTGCGAAAATTTAAGAAGTGAATGATCATTATCATAAACGTTATCTGATTGGAGGAAAGACGTCCATGGAGGAAAGACGAAGGAAAGAGGTTTTATCTGCAGACTTATCACAAGAAATCAGCCTGTGTTTTTCTTCTAAAGCAATCAATTAGCAATTACTTGAGTTGTTGTAGAAAATTTCACATTTCACAGAGAGACAAAAAAAATTTAGGCATATAGGATAGCAATAGATAGAAATCCACGTAAATTTTCATAAAATGTTCCCTTTTCTAGTTTGACCAATACATTGAGAGCATTTGACTACATGCTGACTACATATTTTTAAAATGACATCAGCTGGATCTCGATCTCGACCTAAATTTAAAGCAGTGTAGTTTTGGTGTTTATTTGGCGGTCGAGCCAGGCTACTTTCTGTTTCTTGAAATGTGTGCCATAAAAAAATAAAAAGTAAAACTATTAATTATGTAATTAGAAATGTTCATTTCTTTCGTAAACTTTTGATCTTTTATGTATACTTAATTTTATGGGTTAGTATGAAAATGCTTATGATGATTTCTGACTTGAAATTCTGTACACTGCTTGTTGTGAAAAATGAAAGTTTTTGATCTGGATTTTATATTTGTATTTTCTATTTAACAAATGCGTCATTGTATGGTATATTATATTGTAATACCAGAAATTTAAACGATCTGAGCTAATAATAGTTATGCAATATAATCGGAGTTGGATGACGTCATAAGAAAGCAATATAGCTAAGCATAAGCATTAAAATATAAATTTCTCCTCTCATTTCTTTGAGATTAAAAAACTAATTACTTAGAATCTAATTTTTCTATTTTTTTACTTGTGAATTCAACTTAGAAATAATTGGTTAGAAATATTTTCTTCATAAATGATTGTAATTCTGGATTTTCAAGTAAGCTGTTTGAATTGCGAAGAAAATTATAGATAATATTTTTTAGATAGTAGAAATAAAATTGTTCATTGTATTGTAATTGTACAAGGTAATATAAACTAAGTATTCGTTTTAAAGTTAGTGTTCTCCAATATAACTTGAAAGCTGTAAGTTTGCTAACGTATAAGATCTATCCTTTGATAATTTCAAGGAGAATAGTCAAGGGTGTTGGATAATTTTGTTTAAAATTTATTCAAGGTGCGGTGGGTCCTGTAATCTAAAGATAGGTGACTACATTATGCCTAGGATTTCAATTTATATCTACTTACAGCAGCAGGTACAAAATAATGAAACATGCTTTTTGTGACCACAAAAAATGTATGTAGGGTAGATGCTCCAGTTGTGGCCACTGTACCAGTTGTGGCCACATTGGATAAGTTTGTCCAATATTTAAGCTGTGAATTGATGCAGACAAATAATATGCATTTTTACACCTTAAGCAAACACCCTTTTATCATTTACAATCTCATTTGTTTATTTTTTGATAAAATGTGACCTACAAAAAAAATGTGTGAAACTGTAGTGTGTACTCACATGTATTGAGATTTTTGCTTAGCTGTAAGTTTTCCAAATCTTTCAATATGAGGCACTTATTGGGTTCTGTTTGTCCTGAAACAAATTACTATTAGGTTTTATGAGGTAAGCTTCCTCTCTAATGCAATTTCACATTTAAATTAATTATTTTAACAGTTTAATGGGGGGTGGCCAAAACTGGTGCTTTAAATTTGCTATATGTACCAGTTGTGGCCATGGTAGTTGGAAGTGGCAAAAAGGTACAACATATGTTCCACTTTTGGCCACATGATTCCTTATAGTGAGAATTTTAGCCATTAAATAAATTTTAAGAACATCAGGATAAAACAAAATCAATTTAGTTTTGTTTTATATAGTAATGGCTTCAATAATAAAAAAAAAAGCAAGGCTAATAGGAGGGTTGTTCTCTACAATACTTGCAAATTTGGCCAGCAGTCTGACTTGAATGATGCATATGTAAATTTTCATAAAAATTAGATAAATGGTAAGAAATCAGTCAATTATTGAAAATTTTAATAGCAACAGAAATTGTTTTAAAAATTTGACTTAACAAAAAAAATAAAATAAAAATTTGTGGAAAAAATAAAATAAAAAATGTGAGGGAATGACAAGTGAGGGAATGATGAAATAAGACATTTTTACTAGTTGTAGAGGAAAAATGCAAAATTATGAAGAAATCCAAACTGTTTCCTTTAAGAGAAACACTTAATATATAATGTATGATAAAATTAAAATTTTTGATATTTACAAAAAAATTAATATTCTGTGTGAGGGAATGACTGCTAATAAAAACGCTTCCGGATATACTGACTAAAAAAAAATTCTGTAAAATTAACAAAATCTTATACCACCAATTTATGTTGCTGGACTGACAAGTGCTCAAAATAGCTTCTTCTCTGTGAAGGATGCTAGACTGCTACTGCTCATTAGTGGTAGATATTTGAGATAATAGCAATGTGTGAGGGAATGATGGTCTAACATGGGGAAACATATAATTGATTGAGTAGACTATATAATAATAGTAAAAATTAATATTTTTATTATTTTTTGTAATGTATCAAATAAGAACTTTATTTTGCTTAGGGTATTTTTAATTATTTTTATTTCTGGATGGAAAGAAATAGGCAATAAAACATGGTAGTACAGGTGGGGGAAAGGTGAGGGAATGATGTTTGCATGATATATATTATATTTTTAAATACTAAATTTATTTATTTTTAAATTTTACTTTCTGCCCCTAATAAACTATGTTTAGATCTTCTAATAAAAATAAAAATATAATGAAATTAAGAGCATTTATATGGCTGGGAAGCACTTTTTGCACTATTGCAGAGAATAACCCAGGAGTTCTATCAGAGATTTTGTTGGTACAGATGTCATATTCGCCCCATATTGGCACGATTTTTTTCTGTCGCCAATATCATATAGGCAACGGGTACTTAACTTGCGCTAAAGGGCTTGATGTGGTAACCCGGATTATGTTGTTTATGCTGTTGATGTTTTCGCCAAATTGGCAACCGAAAAAAATCGCGCCAATATGGGGCGAATATGACATCTGTTCCATTTTGTTTTCTCTGTCCAATAGATAATTTACTTTAGAAAGGACACTGTGCTAGTAACTAAAGAATGATATATTGCTAAAGAAAATATAGTATATTGTGTTTAGTATTGATAAAACCAAAGGGGAGGGGCGATATGTCCTATATGATAAATAAATTAAAACATAAATTTTGAAAGATTTTATAAATTATAAAGTTCAATAAAATTACAGCATGATTTCATGTATTTTTCCTAAAGAAATGAAGAAGTTCCATAATTTTTGCCAGATTTCGGGCAAACGGATTTAGAAATACTAAATATTGCAAAAATCTTAACTAGAGATATCTAAATACAAGCAAGAATATATTTCCCATTATTTAAAAAGAACAGCGTTCATTTTACCTAGTTTAAAAAACACAGAATTCTGTGCTCTTAAAAAATGGCCTAGAGGGAACACTGTTCTAGGATAAGAAGTAAAATTAAGGCCATTCAAAATGTATAATGCCAGCACTACAAGCTAGCAAAGTTTTTGGAGCACCAGAAATATATTGGTGACGATTCACGTGTTTTAATCAATCCACAATCCACTGGATAATTATAAAACTGATTTAAATAGTTAATCTTGATGTCCTACAGGCACTGTTGTCCCTTTTATGAATCAAATTAAATATTTTTTTTTTGTTTTTTTAATTGAAAATTTCAGTTAAAATCAACATAAGTACATTTTACTTGATGTTTTTATCAATTCATAAAAAAAAATTGCAAAATTCTTTTAATATATTAACAAATATATGTGTGGTAAAATAGATGTTGCATAAAAATGCTTTATTTTTACTTATTATCAATTAAAATGTTTGTTAAACTACATGATATTGGAGTGGCCACAACTGGTGCAGGCGTGGCCACAACTGGTACAAATTGATATAAATTATTTAATGAGTTATTACTCACAATCTAAAATATTCTGTAGAAAATCAGTATAATTCATAGAAAGACAATTAAATTTGCTAAATATTGATGTTATTATGATTTAATATGCTTCAATCGGTCAATAACTGTAAAATTTCTATTTCAAATTTTCTCTAAAGGTGGCCACAACTGGAGCATCTACCCTAATCTATTTTTCCCCCATAAGTAAAATTTTCTGATAAATTTGGCATAGGTTAATGAGCATTGAGAGTAATAAGGAGGTATAATACTCCAAAAAAGAAAATCTGGATTATGGCTATAACTCTATTTTTAATTAATGCAAAAATAAATTAAAAGTACCGTTTTAATTTGTATGATAATCATATGCAGGGTTTAAAAAATTAAAAAATATGGATTTTTTAAAAAATGTCTGGGTATAAAAGGGCTTAGATGTGTTATTATCCCGGGGTCTGCCATCTTGGATTTTTTTCTTGCATGAAAACTCCTTTTTCGCCAAGTAGTAATGTCGCCAATGGTTAAATATTGTTGATAGGTTCATATAATATTGCAAAAAAATGGAATATAATGATTATAACTATTAATAAAAAAAATTTTAATTCAAGCCAAGAAAAAAATCCAAGATGGCGGATCCCGGGATAATAACACATCTGTTCCAAACTTTCTTTTGATTTTGTTGTGCATACCTAAGAAGCAATTGATGTAGTTTTGTTCTCATATTGGGTAGATGTGCCAGTAATAGACATGCTCTTAGTGTTTTTCTTAGTGTTTTGAGTGACACAACCATCCCTTATATTAGACTTTATTTTATATTAGACTTTATTATTATATTGTAATAATAGCAAGGTTGTCGGCTTTTAGCCACTTAAAAAAAGCCGGCTTTAATTATTAAAGGTTGGTTTACAGTAAATTTGTGTTAAATATGGATTCATTATTTTTTTATACACTTATAAATATTTTCTACTAAAAGAATTACAAATTTCTATTAAATTTTGTCAAATAAATCTTTATAACTGCTACAAGGCAACAGTAAAGGCATTATATCTAATAAATATATATATATATATACTATTGAAAATAATATAAATTAGACTTTAAACTGGTGTTTTAAAATTCCTATTACATAGTCTCACATATGCTACACATTTTAAAGATTACATTTCATTAAACAATAACAAAATGAGGCCCATCGAGACGGAAAGATTCTTAAGAGTCCGTATGGAGAGAACGAAGGATTATCTTATAAATATTAAAAAAGAAATTAATTAGTAAGGGTATAATGTTTAAGGAGAGTTTGGTACATGAGTATATAAAAATAAATCGAGCAATTAAACAATAGAAACAAAAATACGTTCTCTAAATAAAATTTTGAAAAATTTGTTGCTATTTAAAAGTGTGCATATTCATGCATATGCTGTTCCTTATATCGTTTTTAATAATAAGAAATGTTGTTTTTATTGTGATTATGTATGATTTTAAATGTTAATGAGAAATAAAGACTTGTATGTATATTAATAGCTCTTAATATTCCTTAAGTAATAAATCATGTAATTTAGTAATCATTGTCCTCTTTAATTTTATAAAGCAGTAAAAATGGAATAAAAAAAGGGGAGTTGAATGTAAAAGGACAGTGTAAACCAGATAAAGCAGTTGGTATGACTCTTTTAAAATTTAGCTGACATATTTCCAATTCTCACTTCAAAATTCTAGCAGCTCCATCTAATGGGGAAGTTGCACTCACTCTAAATTATGCCTTCTTTTATGTTTAATTGATGAAGACGATCTTACATTCCTCGAAACTCAACTCAGAATTCTAAAAATTATTTAAAATAACTAGTTATTGCAGTTTAAAACCCCGTTAAAAGCAAAACAAAACCACGTGATCCGAAAACGGGACGGGATTGGTTTGACGTCACTACACATGAAACGCGGATTCTCCGTAGCGGCCTGCATTGTGCATGCAAGCTGTTTTCCATTGCTTTCTGTTTGTTATCTACTATAAACATCTTTAAAGACTTATTTGCACAAAATCAAATTAGAGTCAAAAGATTATTTTAACCCATCCAAATATGACGTACTATTAATTTATACATTTGTATTAATTTTCATTTAGAAAAGTGCTGCAGTTGGTTGGATTCGAAAAATATGAAATTATACCTTCTGGAAATAGTTTTTTCCCCCCTCAAATTTATTTTAAGGGCATAAAAAATGCATTTCATGTGGGTAAAGATACAAGAAGCTAAAGCTAAAAGGCACATTTATTTTTAACTTACTCCTATTTACTTAATAGAATAAAGAAGGATAGTTTTATTAAAAAATAAATTGTAAGTAAAGTAAAATCGCCTTTATCTAGTTCTTGAAATGTAATGTTTCCTTAATTCATTGTAATGCTTTAATAATTCTTTTTGTTATGAATAAAATTTCGTGTTATGCAGGTTATATTACAGATAAAAAATGAACTCGAATTTACTATGAGAAAATGAAATTTTGAGCAATAACGCAGAAAACAAGAAAAAATTATTTGTTACTGACTTATGGAATAAAAATTTTAAATTAGCTACTGTCGGTAATAAGTGCGTATCTATACACCAGAAACAAATTACTACAACATACGTGAGTAAATTTACAAGTATTGCCTTTTATTTAATTTTTTTTATGAGCTTACTTAAAAATAAGTATTAAAGCAAAAACTTTCCGGTTATGTAAAATTCACTGCTTTTTTTTACATTTGGTAGAAAATGTAAGCTCGTCAATTTATTTCGAAAGAAAGTTATAATCTTTGCTCTATTTCTGTTTTAATATATGGAAAGAGGAAAGAAAAGCATTATTTAAACTATCATTTAGAATTTCTAAATTGATTTTTCAACGCATAAACATTGTTCAATTAATATAAAAGTGTTAATTTATTCAAGCATATTTCTTAAATATATTACACTCTTTATTTTTTTACTTATATTTTCTACTTTTTAATGTGTAAAATAATTGCAGCTTCACAACCATTTGACCTTTTTGGGGCGACCGTAGTTTAGAGCATAATAAATCCACTGTTGTTACAACTTCAACGACAAAGAATAGTCGACGATTTATCAACTGTGATGGGCTAACGGGTAAACATGTTAAAATTAATGTATTAATTTATAATTAACTTATAAAAACATTAAAATGTTGTATTGTCACTGGAAGCATACCTTTGGGCATAATTTTTATATTTCTTAATTTATCTGAAAGTGAGTGAAAGATCAAATACAAAATCCTAACCTCACATGCAAAAACCAAGTTAAGTTAAATAAAAAAGTGTAAAAATAATTTAATTACAGTTTTAGGATTATTTGCTTACGAATAACTTTTGAATGCATGTCGTTTTTGTTTGTTTGAGTGGTTTGTTTGAAATGTAGTTTCTCAGAATGTCCTACTTAATATTTATCAGGTTCTAAACATGTTATATCAGTATTTTCCTCAATGCTCTAACTTTCGTAAAAAATATATATATATATAATAATGAAAATGATTTGAATATCTTGTTAAAGAAAGCAGTATTTTCATTTTGAATATGTTGTTCAGGCGAAGGACACTCTTTTCACTTTTGAAAGCAGACATCTCATTATACATAAACTTTTTATAGTGACATATACATAATTTAGCATATATTATCATTAAAGATTAATTCTTTGTTTGGATAATGCGTAAGTATCATAAGGGCAACATTAAGAGATGGTAACACTTTGTTATAATATCACAATGATTTCTAAATTCAATTCACAAATAAGACATGAATTTGCATGATTATTATATTTTTAATTATTTGGAAGGTATGGATTGAGTATTAATTTAGCAATAAAAAATTAACATAAAGCGAAAGAATAAAGAAAGAGTTTATTGATCATGAATAAAAATTCAAACATATTATCATTCTTTCAATCTGAGGCATTCCCCGACTTACGTATTATGCGACATGTGTAGATTCGCAAGTATGTAATAAATCTCAAACATTATAATTGTGAACATACTAGCATGTTTTATAAACGTTTATAATTATTTTATTACTTATTCGTATATTAATTCCGTAATCCACAATATATTTGTTATTTGAAAAGTGTCCTTCGAGTTTGCTTTTATATTTTTTTTTCATTCTACTTTATATCCGAGTAAGCACTGCTGTATTATTCTTCATTTACAAAATATTACTCTGTAAATATTATATATATAATAAATATTGCACTTTCTTACAAAATTATGCTTAAGCAATTTACAAATTCGACTTATATAAAATTCAAGTTACGTAAAAGTTTACAGAACGCATTGCTTACGTAAGTCGGGGGGTGCCTGAATTCCTCTTTTGGCCCTTTTAACTTCCGTTGAAATACTGCTAATTTATAACAAAAATAAAAAATAGAATTCATAAACTAAACAGTGAGTTGTAATCTGCAGTTTTATAAAGCGTAAAATTTTCAATCCGAAGGTCTGATGAAGTTCACAAAACTGAAAGTATTTAAAATAACTACTTGATATTTTTTGCCCATTTGAAACATTTTTGAAGAATTGTTGAATTTTTTTGGGTATATTTATATAAAAATTCTGTAAGGCTATCTTAAAGCTACCTCAGCAAATTGATCTCTTTAAAACATTTAACGAAAGCAGGGCAAATTCTTATTTCAAATATAAAATACAAATATGGAAACCTTTTTATAAGTTGCCCCCCCCCCCCCCCCCTGCAGTAATGAAAGAAATGCTATTTGAACCAGTTTATGAAATTAATTATTGTGGAATATTAATATGAAAAAGAAAAGTATATTTTTCTATAAAATACAATTGTAGTATAAACTTGTACAGATATTTTGTTTCTACATCAAGATCTCGAAATGAAAATCCTTAGAAAAACGAGGGAAAAAAAATCTCACTCGAATTCACAATATTATTTATTCATTTCAACAATTTATAATGCTTTTAGTTTGTTCTACTAATAATTTTTAAGAAAAGAAAGAAATCATTCAGCGTAACGCAAGCTATCCCCATAGAAAAGTACAGGGGAAAATACAGCAAAGATTTGTTTACATGTGCAGTGACGTCAAAACCGCTTTCGTCACGTGACGCGGCTTTTTCCCGCCAAGACAAAAACTGCATTTTTAAAGTTAATTTAATGGATTTTCCGAGTTTCAAAAAAACGTAAAAATGGTATCAAATTGCTCGTACTTTTGTACTCTATAAAATGCAAGTTAAATTGAAAAACGTGCAATTTCCCCATTCCCCCCCCCCCCCCCCCTCCCCAGTATTATGGCTTCATTATTGAGAAATTGGGTTACTTATATTCTAAATCAGTTAAAAATGTCATTAACACTAATTAAAAACACTTTAAAATGTGTAGTCTATAGTTAAAATGCTTCACTGTATAAAAGCCAATTTTGGCCAAAAAAGGCCAATTTTGGCCAAAAAAAGCCGGTTAAAACCAATAAAAGCCACCGGCGTGGCTTTTTTTAAATTTTAGCCGGCTTTCTTGCAACCCTGAATAATAGCATTTTTTTTTTCAATAAAAAGGTCTTAAATTAGAAGATAAATTTGAACTAATGTATCAAATTTAGTCCACTGAAGAGTAGCAATATTTTATATTGTGAAAATGCAGCTGCTTTTTTACTGCAAAAATCATTGTTTACATCTGAGAAGTTGTGCGTTATATGGAGAATTGCGTTATAAAGATCTTCTACTGTATTATTATTTTCATAACTCCCTCTTGCCTGTTTTATAATCTGGGTTATTGTTGACACTTTTAATCAAACCAATCAGGAAGCAGGAAATAATGTTTCGAAGTTCCACTGTTATTCAGTGAAAATCTTAATGAACATGCTAAGATCTGCCTTCATTTAATAAATTTATATTTTTTTGCAAAATTTGCATGTTTTTCGTTTGGTAGTAGGGTGTCAACGATTTAAATCGTGATTTTAATCACCCGATTTTTTAAAAAAAATCATTGATTAAAATCAAAAAAATTTTAAATGTTTCAAATGTCAAAAAAAAGTATTAAATTCTTGATGAATATGATTTGAAACTTTCTACAGGTATTTTGACTTATGAATAAACAAAAAAAGAGCTTTAAATAATTGTTTCTAAGCTTAATTCATGAGTATCGTAAAAAAATAAAAACAGTTGAGTTTGTAAGAAGCATTGTTTTTATCCAACATAAAACAGCTTCATTTAAAAATGATATTTAAATCTAATATAATTTGCAATGCCAGGCCTTTAGTAATCAGTTTATGCATTATATTATATTTAAATAAACACAGCAAATGTAATAAATTTCTGCAAGTAAAGAATAAATAGTCAGTGTTCTTAGTTGCTCCTTCTACTTTTTTAATAATAAATTAATAGCAATCTCGAGTCACAAAGAATGAAAGAGTGACATCAGCTCAACCGCTAAATTGTAAATGAATGCATAAGAGAAAAAGAACTAACTGGTATAAAAATGTTAAGCACAGCAAGAGCTTCTTCGGTATAGGTTGAATAAATGTTCTTTTTTTTTTTTACTTTGTAACTCATATACCGTATTTTCGGGTGTATAGTCCGCGGGTTTTACAAGAAAAAAACATTTGGAATAGCCGCTGTGGCTTATACACGGTGCGGATTATACAAAGATTTTTTTTTTTTTTTTTAAGAAACAGAAATCGTGATTTTTCTGTAATTTTTAAACTTAAAAAATCGTCAAAATTTGTGAAATTTTTTTCACTATGCCACGAAATTTAAAGAATTTAGCCGTGTTTGTAATGTTTTTATACTGTTTAAATGCTATTATTATTTATTTCTGTGTTTGGAAATAGCGATATTATTGGTTTGTTTATGACGGACTCGGAAACTTCCGATTTTGAAGGATTTTTCGATTCCAGTGATTAAAATAAATATTTTTGAGTGAATTACTGTGTGCCTTTTTATACAATAGTTTTATATTACTTATATTAAAATAATAATAACATATTTTCTAGGTGGTAAAATGCCAAGTTCCAGTTGTATATTACTACATCATGTTCTCTCAAAGTTACTGTTGTGATCATTTAGCTATATTATCTGCTGCTGCAATGCAAAAAATTACAGTCTGTTACAAAATTATAAGACCACTTAGAATTTGACCTTTTTTCAACAAAGAAAATATTAGTTTGAATTTAAAAGTAGTTGAATGAAAAGAAATAACTCTATAATGTTTATTTAGCTCAGGGAAAAAAAGTTTGAATATTTTTTTTGTTTCATGCCAAATGATTTTACGCAAACCCGCTGTTTCATAAGTATAAGACCACTCTTTTATTAATAAAGCTGACGATTTTATTTTGAATTTAGAATTTAACTGTAACCTAAACAACCTGTAAAACTTAAAAAGAAGAATAAAATGGAGAAATTCTAAATTGTATCTGATTCTTTGAATTTATTAGTAAAATGCCTCGTCAGAGTGAGCTGTTTGAAATAGAAGTGAGAAGAGTGTGGTTCTACAAAGGAAAAGGAAAGTCTGAACGTGAAATAAATAAGATTCTTAATCATTCTAAAACTGCGATTCATAATGTTTTAAGTAAAAAAGAGTTGTATGGAACGCATAAACGATCTGGTCGTAAAAAGAAGTTATCAGATCGTGATAATAGACGGATTGTCAAACTAGCAACGAAAAAATACCAGTCAACTTGTAAAATAGCACAACAGATAACTAAAAAGGTATCACATGCAACTGTGTGGCGAATTTTGAAATCTAATGCTGGCGTTATTCGTTGAAAATTAAAACGTAAACCACTCCTACTGAAATGTCACAAAGAAGCTCGTCTTAAGGGGGCAGAAAATGTCATGTCCTGGAGAAATATATTGTTTTCAGACGAGAAAAAATTCCATCTTGATGGTCCAGAAGGCAATAATTACTGCTATCATTATTTAAGGCAAAGGTCTCGAGAGTTCTTCAGTGGGCAGATGGGATGTGGTTCCATTATGGTGTGGGACGCATTTTCATATGCAGAAAAATGCGATCTCCAAAGAGTTAAAGGGAAAATGAACTCGGGGAAAATTGCCAACAAATGCTATTTCAAAGTCTGATACCGTTCAGACGACTTTTAGGAGGTGCAAAATGGAAGTTTCAACAAGATAATGCTCCCAGTCATTCATCGAAATCAACAAAAGAGTGGCTTAAAAGAGACAAGATTGATGTTTTACCTTGGCCAAGTCAAAGCCATGATCTAAACCCCATAGAAAACTTGTGGTGTTATTTGTCCCGTCAAGTGTATGAAAATAACAAATAATATCATTCAACATATGAACTGGAAATGGCCATTATGGAGAAATGGGACAACATTCCTGAATCGTTCCTTAAAGAATTAATTAACTCTATGTCAAATCATGTGTTTGAAGTTATTCAAAGAAATGGCGGAGCGACATCTTACTAAATTTGAAAAACTGTTCTTTTCTACAGGTAGAATACTATACAGGCCCGTAGCTAGGTGGGGGCCAGGTCGGGCAGTGCCCGACCTGGAAAAATATTTGCCCATCCTAGCACAATTGACTGGATGCCCTGATCGACACATTAAATTTCCGAACTTTTCTTTTCCTCATTTAAAAAAAAAAAAAAACATTTTTTTAGCATAGACTGTAACTTCACTAACAGACACCCATCCCTAAAACTTCTCAATTCATAGAAAACAATTTAAACAAATAATTCATTTGTGGAGACTTTTTTTTCTTTCCTTCCAAGAGCTTTGGGACAGTTTTCGTTTTGTTGCTTTGTAGAAATTTACTTTACCGCCTCCGGAAACAGTCAAACTACAGACTTTAGAGAATAATATGTTTTAGAGATTATCCTCAAAAGGAAATCCAAAAAAGGAAAAAATATCCTTAAAAAATAAAAATCATTTAATAATAATTAAAATGCTAACAAGAAATATGTAAACAACGCTCCCATAGGATTAACATTAGCTTGAGTGTTAAGAACCTACACTAGCCTCGATAAGAAACAGGATTGCTAATATTGAACCTATGACAGAGTTCTTTTTAAAAATTTCTCACTTCCATATTAATAGTTTCAAATGATTTTTTTTCTTGCTTAGAATAGCTTAGATTGAATTCTAACCGGGTTAGTGTTTACTTTTTTGACACTGGTTGCAGATGTTTTTTTTTATAAAGTTCCTTCCACTTTCACAAATTTGAAAAGAGCGTTCCCATAGCTTTGAGATTAGCTTGCAAGTTTCTTTGTATTTCATATGTATATATACATTTTTGCGTGAAACTACAAACAAAATCTTCATCCCCCCCCCCCTCTTCGTCTATCGTTCTGGCTCCCGGGGTACATGCCCCCCTCTGCATCCCCCTAGTTCCGGTCCTGCGTCAGGCATAGATTATAAAGCACTTTCCAACACCTTCATAATGCAATAATATAACTTCACAAAGTGAAAAAAATGTGTAAATAGACAAACAGTGAAATGTATACATTTGAAAACACGATTTCAGCAATTACCACCTATTATCGAGAAAATATCTGAATTTTTTGTGCTGCCCTATATATGATCTATAGCTTTATCATATATTACATAGTACGTTAGAATTTAGTTCACTTAGGAAACGCATACGTCAACTCAAAATGCCCGTTCATCAATTTCCATCAGATAACGGAAATGTACTTTAAATGTTTTGTGGAGCCCTGGATATGATCTTTAGAATTGATAAATCTAAATCTAATTAATATTTCAAAAAATGTTAAATTTAGAAATTTACAGCACAACTGAAAACGCCCTTCCAGCAATTTGTTCATAGATAATATGGTGACCTAATCATTTTGTGTGTTTCTGCATATAAACTATGAATGCTATGCATGTTTATATATATATATATATATATATATGAGGATTTGAGGTGCACTGTGCAAGATGATTACTATAGAATATGGTGTTAATCATCGGAATATATCATTGTTTATACGCAGGAATTATTTTGGGTATGCGTGTAAACGAACGTTGAATGCTATGAATACCATGTTCTATAGTGTGCTTCCGCGATATAAATTTCAAAGTGTTTGGAATAGTGAAACTTCATTAAAAAACACCACAAATGATTTTTCGCTATAAGCCGTAATGTAATGGAATTCTTTTAAATCTCCCTGCACCGGAACTATAAATGCTACACACTTCACTTTCAATACCGCTCATGCCATAGTAAGTCTCAATAACATATATCAATTTCACGACAACCCTACTATATCTATGCGAGTTAGAAGCCGGACAGGCAGGAAGACAAAAAAAAAAAAAAAAACTATTTCATGAACACTTTTCAAGTTTGTTGGAAAGTGTTGAAAATTCAAAAATTGCGGAGGACGAAGTTTACTACACTGGATATCATTCCAACAAAGAATTTTTCATGAACGTAAATAAACATCTGCAAAACGCGAAAAAACGACAAAAATCACTGAAAATTCAAAAATTTTGTGGTACAAAATTACTAGGGTAAAAGATTGAAACCGTATTCCTTTTACGAATGTCAAAAAATCACCGAAAATCATGGGAAAAGTCTAAAAATATAGTAAATTCAAATTGTGATTTTATAAAAAAATCTTTTTTCTTTTTTTTTTCTTGTTAAATTTAACAATTACACAGAAAAATTCTTTTAATTTCTATGGAGGTACCCAGCTGGTGCGTGAAGGGGGGGGGAACAAACAACAACAACAAAAAGAAAAAAAGCCCATGCAAAGTAAATAGCATTTACTGAATTTTTCATGTGTTTTATAATCTAGCTGTAACAGTGTGAATAAAATTCTTTTCAAACAAAAATGTGAGCTTTTTCCGAATAACGAAGATTAATGATTTTGAATAGTTATAATGATAATGGTAATAAACTGAATACTGAAAAATTCATAAAAAATTTCATGTATTCCATCCATTTTCATAGCTGAAGAAATTAAAAAACTGCTTTATTCTCAAAACACTGACAAAAACGCAAAAAATGGCAAAATTTTTCAGAAACCCACACACATATATATATTTATATATTTAATCTGAAAAAAAGAGAAGAGCTATTCTATTTCTTAGTATATGAATAATAATAAGTAAAGAAAAAATAATGCCTTGCCTCTTCCTTATAGGATCGAAATAACTTCTTGACACTTTCACAAAAAACATTTTTATTTATAAATTTGTAAAATTATAAATAAAAATGATTTTTGTGAAAATGTCAAGAAGTTATTTCGATCCTATAAGGAAGAGGCAAGGCATTATTTTTTTATTATTAATTCCGTATATTTTTCTTTCCATAGAGAGAAGAAATAAAGAAATATATTTAGATTTAATGAATGTTGAAACTAATTTTTGTATTATTTCTTTTATTCCTTTTTTCGCAGGCAATGCAAAAATCGATTTATTTTGAAAAAGCAATAAATATTCCAATCGTATTTTTATTATATTCAGTTTGGAGATTTTAAAATAAACATTTATAATATCCTCCTTTTCTTTTTTTTCTCTTTCAGTCGCCAAAAAAAAAAAAAGATTTAATGCCAAGAAAAGGGAGCATTTATCGAATGGTTTAAACTCATTAGAATTTCAGGTAAGCGGTCATTGGTCAACTAATAAGAAAGGAAGGCATTAGTTTCAAAGGCGGCGGGGTTATGTAAATAGGATTTTACATCTAATGGTTGGATTTAACGCCATCTGGTGGCTTAAAAATCGTGGCCATCACTCTATACAAATGCCTTAACTCCTTTCCTCAAACTGATTAACTGACGTCCGCGAAAATTGGTTTCTTTGTACAACTGTCATACATGTAATTTATTGCTATCAGGTAAGGGAAACCGAAGGTATGGATTTTCAGTTCCAGTTGGCTACCTATTTTATGGCTTGACAGGACAGGTTGTACAAAATATGCAATTATCATGTGTTACAATCATGTGGTTTTGTCATTGTTAACTTCACTAAGTTGCTTTTGAACAATGTTCTTTTAACAGCTTTCTTGACTTGACACTATTACAAATTATAAAAGTTTGTCAAATCAATCAGTGTCCACGGAATTGCAATATCCAGAAAGGGTTTTTCAGAGTAAAAGGGTTTTATGATTACATTGTAAATGTGATCTATGGGGCAACGAAGACGCGTTTCCAGTAGATAATAATCTATAATAAGGACAGTTATTTCTCTGTCAAGTTTTTTTTTTCTTTTTTGGTCTGACCAGATATTTTCTGTTCAGGACAAGATTTGACAAGAAGGATACCTGTATGTCTGAAATTACGCACCTCGATACAGGTGTTTTTTTTTTTTTTTTTTTTTTTAATGCTATTTTTGTGTTTTTTCCCCACAGTCATAAAAGGAATCCATTTTCAATCTATCTTTCTTTTTTTAGCCGAATATAGTAAAGTAGTCTTCTGTGGTTTTTGAATATTTCATGAAGTCTTTTAAGTGATTTTTAACTTTTTTTCGCGTCCCGATGGGATTTTTTGACATTCGTAAAAAGAATCAGGTTTCAGTCTTTTAGCCCAAAATACAAAATTTTGTCCTCTGCAATTTTTTAACTTTTCGCGAACTTTTTATGCGATTTTAAACGCTTTTCCCGTTTTTAAGATCCCTGCGATTAGTAGAGATTTTTTCTCATATATGAAGAAATTTTCGTCCTTTGAATGGAAAATTTCTAGAAATTTTGATCTTTGATTCGCGAATTTTTCGTGTTATGAAGGAAAAAATATTCATGCGTAAAAGCTCGGGTTTCTAATAGGGAAAAGTACAATGCAACACAATTGACGGAACACTATTGGAATTTGATTTGACGAAAATGCATCTTTATATTGAAGTATGTTAGATATTTTTTACGTTAGAGTAGTGACTTTTTATATTTTTGCGAAAAATGGGCAAATGAAAGCATTTTTTTTGTGTATGTGCGTGTGTGTCTTTTATCCCAATAACATCACTAAAGGAAATTAGGTTTAAGTCTTTTAGCTCAATATAGAAAATTTATCCTTTGCAATTTCTGAATTTTTTACGAACATTTTATGTGATTTTTAGCGTATTTTTTAACATTCCACTTTAAATCTTAGGGCTCGATATAGTCAGATTTTGCTATCGACGATTTTTGAATTTTTGTCCAATTTTTTATGCGATTTATACCTCTTTTTCGCGTTTTGCGGAGACTTTTTGACAAGTTTTTCTGAAACCGAAGAATTATCCAGTACATTTTGCTGCTCTCATGACTAAGCTGAAGGTGGAAAAATAACAAATTGGCTCCTGTCGGAACGTGGATGGCGATGCTGGAAGATTTAGCTTTTACCTGGAAAAATTACAATAATTCAAAGATTGTTTGATTCAAGATCAGATTGGGGATATCCCGAACGGGTTTACGCTGCGGAAGGCAGTAGGGCCCCCAAGGGGGAACACCCCAAAATAGGTTCTTTTTTGGAAAAACCAACCAGCAAAGCAAGCGAAGTTCCGTTAGTAGATTAAATAATTACGGAATATAATTTATGTATAATTAACATTAGTAATTTATCGAGAGAAGAGAAAGGAAACTTTAAAAAAGAAACAGATCGAACACAAGGGGAATGGTGGCCAATGCATGGCTCATAGATGCCTGCATATTGGGACATCCAACAAGATTAAAAAGCACATTTTTTTTAACATTTGAATAAAAATAATGAGGCTTAAAAGTTTTGAATCTTGGGTTCCAGCTTTTCCTCACTTTTAATAGGTACCAAAAAAAAAGACATTTTAAAAAGCATTTTACCTGCAAAATTTCTTTCATCTTGGCACCTTTAAAAAGAATGGTGGCTATAGAAAGAAGCGCATATCTGTTTTGGTCAAAAGAAGTAATAGTATTAAGGAAGTTTTGAACCTTATTGGGGCCCCCAACGAGATTGAAAAGTACATTTTTTAAACATTTGAATGAAAAAATGGCGGCTACAAGTTTTGAATCCCGAGTTCCAATTTTTCCTCACTTTCATAGCCCTCTCCCCCACCCCCACCTCCAATAAAAGACAATTTAAAAAAATTTAGATCCTTCAAAATTTCTTTCATCTGGACAGACACATTTAAAAAAAAAAAAAATGTGGCTACAGAAAGGAAGCACATTATCTGTTTTGGTTGAAGGAAGTAATAATATTAAGGAAGTTTTGAAGCTTATTGGGACCCCCAACGAGATTAAAAAACATATTTTTTAAACATTTGAATAAAAAATATGGTGCCTAAAAGTTTTGAATCTTGAGTTCCAACTTTTCTTCATTTTTATAGAGGCCCCCCAAAAACACAATTCAAAAAGAATTTAGAGCCTGCAAAATTTCTTTCATCACCTTAAAAAAGAATGGTGATTATAGAAAGAAAGCACAATTTTTTTGCAAGAAGTAATGGTATTAAGAAAGTTTTGGTAACTTATTGGGGCTCCCAATGAGATTAAAAAGCATATTTTTTAAAGATTTGAGTAAAAAATTTGGCCTAAAAGTTTTGAATCTTGGGTTCCAACTTTTCCTCACTTTTATAGAAGTCCCTAAAAAAGACAACTCAAAAAGAATTCAGAGCCTACAAAATTTCTTTCATCTGGGCACCTTTAAAAAGAATAGTGGCTGTAGAAAGAAAGTGCATATATGTTTAAGGAAGTAATAGTATTAATGGAGTTTTGAACCTTTTGTTTCACCTTTTTCTACCATTTGTAGGGGGCTCTCAAAAAGACTAAAATAGCATTATATTTTTTAAATAGAATTTAGAGCCTTCAAAAGCTCTTCCATCAGGGCACCTTTATAAAGAATAGTGGATATAGAAGAAAAGCGCATATCTGTTTTCTAATTCTGACCAAGATCTTTGACAAAAAATGAATTTGGATAAAACAAATTACAATTTTATTAAAAAATGCATTAAAACTTATAAAAGTTAAAAAACATTATTCGGCTCAAAGGTACAATAACTTACTACTGGGCCACTGACTTCGCTCAGGACCCCCCCCCCCCCCCCCCAAATGGGGGTTCCTACGGCCCTGGTTATGCAAAATATCTTATTTAACGTTAATATATTTTTATGTCTCTGAAGAAACTTTAAAATTTTCATACTGACTTTAGATATCTTACATTTTAAATGAAAAAAAATTCCCTAAAATCGCAGTACATATTTTTGAAGAACTACGAATAAGAGACTAGAAAAAATTGATGAAAAAATCTGCCATCCCTGGGAAAACCTTTACCCTACCTGGAAGCATGGTCTAGCTACGGGCCTGGTCCTATAACTTTGTAACGTTTCTTTTTGACACTTTTTTTTTTTATATTGATGTTTTATTTTTTCCGAATTAATTTCATTTGTGTAAGTTGCTACTTTTTACTAAAAACTTGATGTACTAACAAAATATTCTTTATTTTGATTGAAATATTTCTTTAATTACCTAAATAGCAAAATACGTTGTGGTCTTATACTTTTGAAACAGGCTGTAAACTGAGATAAATGGCATTTAATGTTTGACATGAAAAAACAAATTGTGTGTTGTTTATGATGGCTAATTATCTATGCGAGGGAAATGGGCTCGAAGGGGTGGGGATGCCCTCCATGCGGGTCTTTCTAAGGGAACCTAACCCGTATTTATACAAGAAAATCCAAGTTTAGAAGAAAACAGCGCAAAAGCTCCGAACGATTAGGCCGACGGGCACGATTGGGTTCAAACCCGGGACCTTCCCAGGGGCGGATCCAGAGAATCGTTTTGGGGGGTCGATACCAAGTGACATATAATCAACGTAGTCATACTTTCTGTTGCTCAAATCCTTCCTTGAAGTTAATTATTAAATGAATATGAAATTAATACGATTTAAAAATATTACAGACTCTCGATTATCCGACATCCGATTAACCGAAACACTCGGTTATCCAGCACTCTTATTTTAAAATCCGCCCTCTCCGCAAAATATCGTTTATTGTTACTTATTAGGTCGTAAAATTAACAACGTTATAACAGAATTTATTTATTAAATGTCTTTTTTTTTCTTTTTCTGTTTACTGTTATACTATGGTAATTATTTATCTTATTTTTTGTTCTTTTAGTTATGGTAAACAACGTTAATAACACAACCCTGCGATGATTATCTTTTTAAACTTTTGATAATTGATTTTGATGTAAGACTTTTTGAAAATTTGCGATTTAGGGAAAAGCCTAACGTGATGACATGGTAAAAAATGAAGATCATTTTTGGATTCAGCACTAAAAAATACATAAGAACCAATTATCGAAAGCTGAAAAACATAACCATCACATCCATTTTTTAATATCAGATTTCTGAAAGAGGATAATCTCTGAAAAAGGATCCCCTTCAGAAATCTGACGGGCCTTTAACATACTAGAAAGTCAAAATGTGTCATCTTAAGTGGTGTATATACCTCTTCACTGGCGCGGATCCAAGGAAGGGGGGGAGAGATCCCCCCCCCCCCCTTTGGATAAAAAAATATAAATCCACCGATTATCACGAATTTCGACAAATGGTCGCCGAAAAAAATCAATTTCGTCAATCGTTCGCAAATTAAAAAAACGCGAATTTCGTCAAAGGATCGAGCATAAACCTGAATTTCCTTAAAGAAGCGCGGAAAAAACACGAATTTCGTCAAAGGACCACGAAAAAAAACGCGAATTTCGTCAAAGGATCGCAGAAAAAAACGCAAATTTCGTCAAAGGATCGCAGAAAAAAACGCAAATTTCGTCAAAGGATCGCAGAAAAAAACACAAATTTCGCCAAAGGAACGCAGAAAAAAACGCTAATTTCGCCAAACAATTGTGAAAAAACGCTAATTTCGCGAAAGAATCGCACAAAAAATGCAAATTTCGCGGAAAAAACGCACAAGTAGCACCAGGAGGAGATTTCCCTAGGTGCGCATCCACGATAGGGGGGGGGGGGGTCGATCGGGGCGGTCGCTCCCCCAAGATATAAATCCAATGTTTTTATCGGCAGTTTTCGCGGAACAGACAGACAAGCAAACGAAAATACTTTTCAGGTGTCAATGGTAAACCTCACTGACGTGTCGGCAGTTAGTGAACAAAATAGGATTATATCCTGTCAAAAGGCATATGGCGCCATAATTTTTTACACTAATGGGTTGAGGTGGGGACGATGCCATTTCGTGTACCTTTTGTTGAATCTCTACAACAGAAATCGACAACGTTATGCGGATCCCTTTAAAGTGTTGAAACTTTTTTGTTCTTTCAAAGAAGCTGCAATTCTAATTTCTGTATAACGATATTTTTGAGGAGTGCTTTATTGTTTGAGAAAAGAATGGGATTCATCGCAATTTCCAAAGAATGAAAGAAACAAGAACAAGAAAGGTCCTTTGAAAAATTCAAGCATCTTAATGTTTTCTGAAGAAAACCAATAATGTGTTAAAAATATACAATTATTTCCACCCACATTGGTAAATTTCAAGGGTATTTCATGAATGAAATAAAAAATGATTATGTCCTAATCCTAGTCAGTTAAAAGCTAAAATGATTATGGTGTGTTGATTTCTTAAAAACCAACTAGATAATTTAAATTAAAATAATAAAACTTTGTAAAAAATCACCGTAAAATAAAAGCAAAACATAGGACGCGTTTCGAGCTAAAAATATAACAGCCCGTCATCAGCTACAGTAAACACGTGTCCGTAAGCGGACAAGGTAAAAAATGAACTGAAAGGGAGAGAATGTTGCAAAGAATGCGACAGATGGCGCTAGCTGAAAGGAGAACATACAGAAGAGAAACGTGTTGGCAAAACAATAGAAGAGAAATTGATAGGGAAAAATGGAAATAAAAGAAATAAACAAAATTAAAATAAAATAAAAGAAGTAAATTAAAAAATATAAATAATAATAATAATAAATAAAGAAATATAAAAGAATAAAACAAGAAAAAACCAAAAGATCCCCCACACCTTTTTTTTTTTTTTACAAAATAAAAAGAATAGAAACAAGAGAAGAGGGAAAGAATTACAAAATTAATTTCCACGCTGGAGATAGGAAAGGAGATGATGGGAGATCATTGACAAGATTAGCAGAATTTTTAGAAATAAAATATGCTTCATGAAAATCCAAGTGAGAGGGAGAGGCAGGGGAAGAAATAATTTTGGCCATGGAGAAATTGAAACAATGACTGGAAGACCAACAGTGAGAAGCAATCGAAGATTTAGAGATTTCTTGATTTGCAATATACCTCTGATGCTCACCTAATCTGAATTTTAAAGCTCTCTTTGTTTGACCAATATAACCTAAATTGCAAGAGCAAGGAATAAAATAAACACCCCACCGGTTCTCAGTAGGAATGGGTCTTTTAGAGAAGAGAATTTAATTTTATTCATAGGTTTGAAGATAACTTTAAAATTAAAACGAGAAAGGATTTTAGCAATTTTAAAACTGAGAAGAGAATAAAAGGGCAGAACTATTATAGAGTTAAAATTAGGAGGATTATTTGAATCAGAAAAACGACGTTTAGGCTTATTAAATTTATACAAAGCTTTATCAATCAAAGAGGGATTGTAATCACGAGCAAGGGCAATAGATTTGAGATAATTAATTTCATTATTCAGAGTAGAAGAGTCAGAACAAATGCGTAACGCCCTAAAAACAAACAAAAATATAAAAGGACGCCACTTTTTGTTGAGGAGGATGATTTGAAAAAGCATGAGGAGGAAGAGATACAGCGAAAGGTTTTCTATAAACGGAGGTAGAGAACCGATCTGGGTGTTTCGAAACCAAGACGTCAAGAAAAGGAAGAGAATTGTTCTCTTCGACTTCGAGAGTAAATTGAATACAAGGATCAACAGAATTAACAAGAGAAAGGAGATTAGAAAGATCCAGCTCAGAGGGAATTAAAATGAAAGTATCATCAACATACCTAAACCAGAAAGGAAATTTATATAAACTGAAGAGTTTTTCTTCAATAAAATGCATATAAATTATCACATAAAGGAAGAGACAGTGGATTACCCATGGCCAAACCCTCAGTTTGAGAATAGAAAGAATTATTAAACTGAAAAGCAGTTTGCCTGACACAAGTACTAACTAAATGCAGGATTTCATCAATCTCCATGGAAGAGTAATGAAATTCGCGCAACCTTCTTTCCAAACAATCAATTGCCCCTTGAAAAGGCACGTTAGTGAAAAGGGATTTAACATCTAAGGAAACCATTATATAATTGCAAGGAGAAAGGCGTTTAATTTTATCAACAAAGTCAAAAGAGTTTTTCACAGTGTGAAAGTTAGTGGAAGATAAAGGAGCGAGTAACTTAGAAAGGAACTTGGCAAGTTTATAAGAAGCAGTACCAATATTGGAAACGATAGGGCGAAAGGAAAGAGTAGGTTTATGGACCTTAGGAAGAGCATAGAAACGAGCACAATTAGCGATAGAAGGGGTGACCAAACGTTTGGTGTTATCATTAAGAAAGACAGAATTTTTAATGACATGCTTGATATCAGATAAATGCTTAGTAGAAGGATCCTTCTTTAATTTGGAATATGGACCAGAGTTTAAAATAGATTCAACGTGGGAAATATAATCAGATTTATTGAGAAGAACTGTTTGACCGCCTTTATCAGCCTTACTAATAAGAAGGTTAGGAACGGAATTAAGTTCCTCATGCTTTTTTAAATCATCCTCCTCAACAAAAAGTGGCGTCCTTTTATATTTTTGTTTTTAGGGCATTACGCATTTGTTCTGACTCTTCTACTCTGAATAATGAAATTAATTATCTCAAATCTCTTGCCCTTGCTCGTGGTTATAATCCTTCTTTGATTGATAAAGCTTTGTATAAATTTAATAAACCTAAATGTCCTTTTTCTGATTCAAATAATCCTCCTAATTTTAACTCTATAATAGTTCTGCCCTTTTATTCTCTTCTCTGTTTTAAAATTGCTAAAATCCTTTCTCGTTTTAATTTTAAACTTATCTTCAAACCTATGAATAAAATTAAATTCTCTTCTCTGAAAGATCCTATTCCTACTGAGAACCGGTGGGGTGTTTATTTTATTCCTTGCTCTTGTAATTTAGGTTATATTGGTCAAACAAAGAGAGCTTTAAAATTCAGATTAGGTGAGCATCAGAGGTATATTGCAAATCAAGAAATCTCTAAATCTTCGATTGCTTCTCACTGTTGGTCTCCCAGTCATTGTTTCAATTTCTCCATGGCCAAAATTATTTCTTCCCCTGCCTCTCCCTCTCACTTGGATTTTCATGAAGCATATTTTATTTCTAAAAATTCTGCTAATCTTGTCAATGATCTCCCATCATCTCCTTTCCTATAGATTACTTTTGTAAATCTTTTCCATCTTCTCTTGTTTCTTTTCTTTTTATTTTGTATAAAAAAAAGGATCTTTTGGTTTTTTTCTTGTTTTATTCTTTTATATTTCTTTATTTATTATTATTATTTATATTTTTTAATTCACTTCTTTTATTTTATTTTAATTTTGTTTATTTCTTTTATTTCCATTTTTTCCCTATCAATTTCTCTTCTATTTTTTTGGCAACACTTTTCTCTTCTGTATGTTCCCCTTTCAGCTAGCGCCATCTGTCGCATTCTTTGCAACATTCTCTCCCTTTCAGTTCATTTTTGACCTTGTCCGCTTACGGACACGTGTTTACTGTAGCTGATGGCGAACTGTTATATTTTTAGCTCGAAACACGTCCTATGTTTTGCTTTTATTTTATGGTGATTTTGTACAAAGTTTTATTATTTTAATTGCTTCATATCGCCAGTTTTCGGTGCTGTTTCGCTGTCAACCTTGGTAATTTGTTTTTCTCTTCTTTGCCCCAATCTAACCCCCCCCCCCCCCAGGTGGATGCACGCCTAGGGGAATCTCCTCCCAATGCTAATTGTGCGTTAATTTTGGCGACCCTTTGACGAAATTCGCAATTTTTCGCGATCCTTTGACGAAATTGGCGTTTTTGCGCGATTCTTTGACGAAATTTGCTTTCCTTTTGCGATCCTTTGACCTGCGAACGATTGACGAAATTGATTTTTTTCCGGCGGCCATTTGCCGAAATTCGCGACAATCGGTGGGTTTTTGGGGGGGAGGCGATCCCCCCCCTTGTGGATCCGTGCCTGGACCTTCCGTCTACCAGCTTCTGAGAACAGAACCTCTCGGCCACTGGTGGGGCGTAGAAAAATGAAAATATTTGTTGAATCACCTCTGACAATAATTCTGATATTTTTAAAGGAGAAAAATGTGAATTTTTTTCCTAAAAAATAATAATAATAATAAGTTAAAATTCTGGTTTTATTATTATGGTATTATAAAAAAAAAAAAAAAAAAAAAAAAAAAAAAAAAAAAAAAGTTTAGCACATTAAGATTTTTGAATTGAATTTTCAAGCAATGTGGTGTTTAAGCGCAATTAAATTTTTTTTTTCACTCCGAAAAGTTCAGATCCCGAAGATGAAAAATTTCATATTAATGAGATTTTAAAATAATGTGGGAGAGCAGAAATTTTCAGACCCCGGCGATCGAAATACACTGCTCAAAACAATTAAAGGATATTGCAGTTTTAGGTGGATTTTGTATCTGGTAAACTGTTTAGCTGATTGATACATGGTCGACAGACATAGTAGGTTATATGAGAATAAATTACACATGTTTGGCAGAAAAAAATGCATTTTATTGCGCATTTGTGTACTAAAGGAAAAAAACACAATTTGTGCATATGAGAAAAAAAGAATAAGAAAAGGTGTTTTCTTCAAAGAAAATCATTTTCAGTAGGGGGTATGGTTTCCATGGGCGGCCAGCAACGTTGAACACCTTTGAGGCATGGACTCAATGAGGCTATTAATGACGAGTTTGGGTATTCTGCCCCACTCTTCCAGAAGAGCTCTTTCCAGTTCTTGGAGAGTTTGTGGGGGTTGTTGGCGGCCAGAAACTCGTCTTCCTAGAGCGTCCCAAACGTGCTCGATTGGATTCATGTCTGGAGAACACGCTGGCCATTCCATTCGAACGATTCCTTCCTTGAAAAGGAAATCCTCCACCAGGTTTGCACGATGTGGCCTGCAGTTATCGTCCATTAAAATGAAGTTATCTCCGATTGCTGCAGCGTAAGGGACTACAATAGGTCTGAGGATCTCATCCCTATATCGGCGACCAGTCAGAGCTCCATCTCGAATGATGTAGAGGTCAGTGCGCCCGTCAATGGAGATGCCACCATACACCAACACTCCTCCACCGCCAAATCTGACACTTTCGTGCACGAACGCAGGATTATTCCTACTGCCACGGTCCCTCTAGATGAAAATACGCCTATTATCCGGATGCACAGAAAACAGAATATTGCTCCATTCATTTCTCCTCCAGTTGACATGCTCGGTTGCCCACTCCCTGCGGTCGCGACGATGCCTTGATGTTAATCTAACACATACCATCGGTCGGCGAGCATACAGACCTACAGCATGGAGCCGGTTTCGGACAGTCTGAGTTGAAATCGTGGTGCCTGTAGCCGAGCGAAGGTGTTGTTGGAGAAGAGTAGCGTTCATGGTTCGGTGTCTCCGAGCTGTTAACGCTAAATACCGATCTTCATTGGGCGTTGTTGCCCGTCTTCGGCCTGCACATCCACTCTCCAAAAAACGGTTCCAGATCCTGGAAATGACACTTTGTGACACTCCAATGGCTTGCGCTACTTCGGCTTGAGTTTGGCCCCCTTCTAACCTACCAACAATTCTCAAAGCTTCTGAATCTGTCAAATGACTTCGCTGAGACATCGTACTCATCGAAACAAAGCAATCACTGAATGCCGATCATCCTTGTCTTCATTCTCTTTTATCCAGTTGAAAGTCAAATTTCATTCGCTGCCGCTGAAGCGACGTTTTTGACGTCGAACTCAAAATTTGCATACTCCACAGTTTGAAAACCAGAAAAATTTGCATTTGTGATTCTCTTCTTCTATTTTCGGCAAAAAAAATTTTGTTTATATCTTTATTTTATATAAAACTTCAAATATCCTTTAATTGTTTTGAGCAGTGTATATTGGCCCTTCCTGTGCTAAACTTTTAGCATATATGCTAAAAATTTGGCCCAACCAGCCAAAAAAAATCAATTAAATCAAGTCCGGGCCCGGCGCAACCAGACTCCATTTGTTAAAAAATCAGATTTCTTCTTAATGAACATTATCCTATAAATAAAATTATTTAAGATTAGGCCTGGGCCTTAAATCGATTTAAAGCTTACATCGGAAATCCGATTTAACCATTGGTCTTAAATTGATTTAAGCTAAAATTGGAAATCGCGATTTAGCTAATGTCAAATCGCGATTTAGCCAATGTCTTAAATCGCGATTTAGCCTTTATCTTAAATCACGATTTAGCCATTATCTTAAATCGCGATTTAGCCATTGGCTTTAAATCGATTTAAAACAAAATACTTATTCAGAGCTAACATCGGAAAAACGATTTATCTACTTTGATGTATCTACACTTACATGGCAAGCTTAAATCGATTTAGGAGGATCCGATTTAAGCAAACATCGCAAGCCTCAATGCTTTCCGATTTAAGAAAAACAAAGCAAGCTGGTGTTAAATCGATTTAGGAGGATCCAATAAGCAAATATCGCAAGCTTCCATGCTTTCCGATTTAAGAAAAACAAGGCAAGCTGGTGTTAAATCGATTTAGCAGGATCCAATTTAAAAAAACATCGAGCCTCAATCCTCTCCGATTTAAGAAAACGATAATTTAAGTAAACATTGATATTTATTTATTTATTTTGTAAATAAGATTCAGAGTTTACGAGATTGGAATGTGTATTTTTAAGAAATTAAGAACTTATATAGTGGAAAGTTGAAAAGAAAAAGTAATGTTTAAATCTTAAAATCCAAATTCATCGAATTTCAATTTATATGCTAATGCAATCTTATGATGAAAAATTAAGTTTTCACATATTTGAGTAATATTGCAATACGTATTTTTTATTTTCCAATATTCTGTAATTAATTAAAATGTTATAAAGTAGAATCCTGCATTGTTTCAAAAGATTGTTTTCCTGAAATTCATTCAGCATTTATTTGATTAAAAATAATAATAATAAAGTTTTATATTTAAAATCCAAACTCATCGACTTGCAGTTTATACTTTTATGCATTTTTATGATGAAAATTTCATTTTTTACATGTTTTAGTAATATTTTAACATTTAATTTTTATTTTCTATTATTTTGCAATTAATGAAATTATTTTAAAGTATAGTCATGCATTGTTTTGGCCGTGATCCACATGAAATATTTTTCTTTTACTAATAATATTTTTTCCCTGAAATTGATTGAGTATTTAGGGTTGGAAGAAAAAGAATAAAGTTTCATATTTAAAATCCAAATTCATCGAATTTCAGTTTTTATTTTTATGCATTCTTTTAATGAAACTTTCATTTTTCACATGTTTGGGTAATATTTTAATACATATTCTTTATTTTCTATTATTCTGTAATTAATTAAAATATTTTAAAATAGTCATGCATCAGGTTTGACATCCGATTTCAACGCCAGCCATGCGGATTGAGTATCTTGGGTGGGCTAGGGGAAGCCCCCCCCCCCCCCTGTAAGTAATTTAGATTGTAGCAGGCATAACAGGTCACAAAAAAAAAAATCCTTTTCTTTTATATTACTTTTTAAAGAATGAGTTTATAAAATGTATTAAAATAGGTCACTAATTTTTTAAATGGAAAAAAAAACTAGTGTTTTGGGACATTCAAAGTTCTTTTATGTGTAAAATATACCTCTTTTCAAAATTATTTGAAAAATTAAAAGCTAAGTATACTAAATAATACAGGGGGGGGGGGGGTACATAAAGACCGTATTTTATTACTAAAAATTAAAAAATAGACTTCCAGTAAAGGTCAAAATTAGCACTAGCCACCGGCCACAGGGCCAGTTAATGAAAAAAAGTGGCTAGTGAAAAATTGTCTATCAGCGGCCACCTTCCGGCCACTTTTTTACAAGGAGATAATAAAATTTTCTTGCATTTCATCAAGGATTCTACTTTTTTGGTTCCAGTATATTTATATTAGAACATATTTATTTGGGCTACTCAGCTTTAGATTAATACTTATAGAAATTTTACTGTTTAGCATTTTGAAATAAAAAAGGGGCTGCTAGTTTAAAGAAAGTGGCCACTTTAAAAATTAGCCCTACCGGCCAGTGGCCGCTAATGAAATTTTCCAATTTTGACCTATAGCTTCCAGATTCTAAAATGTAAAATCGGTGTTAAATCGCGATGTTAGATGGATGATAAATCGATTTAAGAAATTTCTACATCGCCCAGTCCTATTTAAGATATATTTTTTACATACTCGTGCAAACATTTTGCGGCTTAAACTAGTATATCCACAAGCTATGAAATATGGAATGGCAACATTATTGATTACTTAGAGAAATTCATTTAAATGATGACTCATTAGAAAAAATAATGCAGTTTAAAATGGAAGAAAAATATTTAAGAAAAAAAATTCTAAAGCTCTATAAAAAATTTTTAAAATATATTTCTCTATAATTTAATAAAATGATTCTAAAGATAGATTTCTAAAGATTTCGTCGAACAAAGGAAAATTTTCACTGTTATTTTTGCAAAAACTTGCCGGTCTAACATTGGCCTCGAGAGAAAAAAAAAAAAAAAAAAAAAAATTAGTAGTTCTCCAGTCCCGGCCCGGAGCGGCAAGAGTCTGTAGATAAAAATTAAGCTTGAGCGCGGTCCGGCCCGACTGTAATAAAAAGATATTAACCTGTAGAATTAAAGTCTGTGCAGATCTCTAATGTGTACATTTTAAGTGAAAATCCTATAAAAATGATTTAAAACAATATTCATAGGTTACATAAAACAAATTAGTGGATATAAATTTTTAAAATGCTTAATATTCCATATTTTCTAAGAAAATATAACTATAAGAAAATATTCTATTTGTGAAAAATGTATTTTTCTAGAAAAAATCCATTTTTTTCCACCCTATCCATAACAAAACAATAACAGGTAAAATCAGATTACAAGATCAAATGTTGGACTCTATTTTGAACTGCAAGGTCTGGATTGTATCCTATCCGAAATTTCTGCTTAAAGTCAACTCGAGACCTGACAAGAACAAATTTTGTCAACCAAAATATTAAAACCCGAATCTAAAATGAAGGAAAATTAATCCATATTTTAATGCATTTACGGAAAAGTAGTCTACAATTGTATTTCTCTTATATCAAGTTATTTCGGCTTTTACCATTTAAACAAATATTCAGCATCATCTTTTGGGGGTAAAAAAGTTAACTTGAACGAATCAAATTTCAACGCGAATTGAATATTTAAACCCAACCCGACCCACGACGGGGGGGGGGGGGGGGGGGACGGACCTGAACTTTAGTTGGGTTCGGGTACTATCCAATTACCCGACCCAATGCAGGATTCAATTCTGTACCAAGTGATTGAAATAAGTATAAAATATAACTTTGAAATGTTCATGCAAGAAATATTTTTTAAATATCTGCAATAACGCCAAATATTCTTAAAAACTACCATAAAATAAAACCGATTCAATTGCATTGTTAAAATATCTTGTATGTAAGAAACAGCACAGTGATGGTAAGTATTTTTTTTTTTTTCTCGGTAATCATTTCGTGTATAAATGCTTTTAAAGCAAAATCTTCTAATTGAAGACAGCTAGCTCTTCTACTTTTGGCAGCTAAAATGTTCCAAACAGAGAGAAAGAAGATTGGGGGGGGGGGGGGGAAGAAAATAGCTTTAGGATCGCACGTGATATCTTTCTTTTCATAGTGGTTAGCATGAATCATGTTATGTTTATAATCCTTATCGCTCCAAGTGCAAAGAAATAATAAAAGTAGGTCATCATGAAATTTCTTGCAGATTGATTGGAATTAAATAAAAAAGATTCGAATTAAATGAAAAGTTTTTTGTTTTGTTTCTGAGAACTTTATTATAAAACACACATAAACAGCTACATTCACTATAAGTCATTTTTAATTTTAATTGTATAAAACTATTGACGTATTTATTAATACTTAACGAAATCGAATAGCGTTTTTCAGTTTTTGATAAGGGAAAAAACATTTAGAAAATGCTGAAAGTTGATTTTTTTAACTGAATTTCCAGATGAGACAGCTCGGGGAAGGTCATCATCAAATGGCAATCGCTTATAACTTAAGATATAATACATTTATTGAAAACGGAAAAACCCATTCAATTTCAAATCACTTTGATAGATATGCCAGCAGATTCCATGCTTTTCCATTTAAAACTGAGTTTAAAATTACCGGATCTTGATGAATTATTGCGCGAGGTTTCCTTTCTTTTTAATCCCCCCCCTAAAAAAAATGTATTCCCGATCTGCAGATTCTTTTAGAAATGATTAAATATTTTTCAGGATTGTTTGGTGGTTTTTTTACCAAATGTTTTTTTTTTTTTTTTAAACATGCTGGTTTTTTTTCATGTGGTTTTTTTTCTCTTTTTCCCTAATGTTTTCTTTTATTTTACAAATTATGTATATTGAAAAATGCAAAATCCAAGTTATGCAAAAGCTACAAGCAAAGTTTTAGAAAAATGATGAATTAATAAATTTGTAAAGGTGACAAACATTTTTAATCAATCAAACTTTTCTTATAAGCTTTAAATCTACATAGCAGACTAATTTTTCTAAAATTATCTGGGAAGAAAAAAAAACAAGTAGTTAGTTATTTTTCTTCTTTTTTTTAAGCCTTTTATTTTTAAAAATAGCCAAAATGGCAGATTTGAGCTAAAAATACTTTTACTACTTAGACTGCTTGATTAGTTAAGATTTACTAAGAATTACATATGCCTCAATGATGACATAATCATAAGTAATTCTCTCCATTGGTTACTTTTTGTTCTGTATGCTAATGAATGATTGGCTGTGAGTTTTCTTTGCTGTATCATGCATGGCTATTGGGCTTAGTAAGCTTTTTGTTTTTCTTGCATTCCTACATTGGGATTGGGGTTTTGCATTATGATTTTATTCTGTTACCAGCAATATTAGCACGGTTTAAATCAATTGGTTAACCAACTGGTTTTTTAGAAAAGATCTAATATAATATTTTCTCATTTTTGTAATTTAAGTGTTTCAAATTATTGGATATAAATAATTTCTACTTTTAATCCCAGCAGTCACCGTGAGACATAGTGAGTCTAGGTTATATTTGTATGCATGTAGAATGAAATATGCGTGTGTTGATGAACATATCTGAAGCTCTAAAGATAAAATTTAAAACATGTGAATCTAGCAAAGATGAAATAGATTAAAAATATTCAATATTTTGAATAAAATATTTTACTTTGAGAAAACACAGATTATTTAAAATTAATAACATAAAATGACCTTTAAGATTTCAGTCAAGCTGCAAAAGAAAATTTTCTTGATTGGGGAGATTATCTTTTAAGGCTGTTCTCAACTGCTATACTCAACAAGCGCAAAATGCTGACACATTTTCAAATTCATTTTTAAAGGAAAAGATAAAATTGGAAGGCCTGACTAGAAGCGATTTGGAATCGAACTGTGTTTTCCATTTTTGATAAATTACCTATTGAGTTATAAGCAATTTTGATCACGTGACAAAGATGTTTTTAAGTTTTTAACCTTCCTTGAGTAGTTATTTTTCTTTCGCACGGAAATTTGATTCAAAATGCCAACTTTGACACTATTTTCTGAAAGATGTATTGCGTTTGCAAAAAAAAACTCTGTGAAACACAGTTCCATTACATAGTTTCTGAACAACAGCATCTGCTAGTTTCATGCATTTCCGAACAAAAATAAATTAAAACTTATGTCATAAAGTTGCCCTTTCGGATTTTAGAACAGCCTTAAGAATAAAAAAGAAACTAAAGATATGAAGTCAAATAAGAGGACACTGAAAAATTGGGTGCTAGCGAAGCACCTGTTTACTTTTAACTAAAATATGCAATAAGATATTCAACTCGCCTATTGCATAATCGAATCCACTATTTAGATCTGACAAAAAAATGGGTAAAAATCGAGATAAGGTTCATACGAGACATAACAGAAAAAAGTCTCATAAAAATGCCTAGAAATATATATTATTAATTTTTAGTTTAGACATATAAAAGTAATATGTATTATAAAATAGCTTAGAAAGATCCTGTGTATTAAGTCTGATGGCTGTTTAAATGTGTTAGTGGATGACAACTTTTATAAATCTACTTTCCATTTTAAGATCAATATTTTCAGTAGTATAAAAAGCTGATAAATAGGTATTTCTGTTTATTTTACTGTTGCCTTTTATTTTTTTTTTAACATGGCAGTTTCTGAGGAGAAGTGTCAAATGACAATACACAATACATCTTGAAACGTGTAAAGACCACTGTTAAATTCAAAGGAATTCCAGGAATTCTTTATAAAAAGCTTTACTTTCAGTAAAAGATAATTTTTCATGTAGTCTAACAGAAAAATCAGATATCTGCAAATATTTCAAAGAAATTATTTTCAATAGCCATGGAAAAATATATTATATTTATGAAACTACACCATATATTTATTTATAGTAAGTAATCAAAAGATTGTTTATTAAGATTTTCAAGGTATCATATTTCACCATGTAGAGCATTTTATTCATATAACATAAGACATAGCTTTTACTAAAAATGTTTTAAATTTTAAATGATTTCAATTTTCTATGCAATTGATTGTAATTATTTAATTTAAATTATTTTTAAATGAAGTTATATTACTTATATATCCAACAATGTTTATTTTTATCAATAAATATGCATGTATATGTAATAGGAAAAATGTTTAAAAAAACCCGGTTTTTTACCTACCCTGGTATTTTTATATCTTATTCAATTGACGAAACGGGATGTGATAACGTTATTTTATTTGTACATAGCGGTAAATATTAAAATTAATGTGTTTATTATCTATTTGTAAATAATTTTAATGTATGGGACTGTGAAAATAAATATCATTTTA
Organism: Maratus speciosus; assembly: GCA_963932465.1. Taxonomy (NCBI): domain Eukaryota; kingdom Metazoa; phylum Arthropoda; class Arachnida; order Araneae; family Salticidae; genus Maratus; species Maratus speciosus. The sequence continues at coordinate 344,691,055 of OZ010799.1, read as the reverse complement.
TCCCATTCGAACACGCTATTTAACATACTTGAGTTTAAGTTGAGATTGCTAACGCCCAATTGTTCTCATGACGCTCTTCAGTGTATAGAAAAGTTTACTCAATTTTAACGGGATTTTTTCTTTTAAATATTATTTATAATGAATTATTAATTTTGAATATCGTACTTATATTATTTATATCAAATTAATAATTTCATATTTCGGTGCTTGTGGTTTCTAAAATTCAGTTTAATTTTTTTGTTGCAAAATCATTCGCGATATACCAAGGTAATAATGCATTTTATCATCTGTGCCATATGCCGGAGTTTAAGCTGCAAATTTTACGCAATTTTATTGTAGTTTTTCGTATTTATATTATTTAAATCATATTAATAATTTCGAATTTTGTATTTAAATTATTTGTTTCTAATTAATAATTTCATTTTTATGATTTCTTAATTCAGCTTATTAATGTGTTTCTGTTTAACACGACATTAGCAGCTGCAATTACCGCGGAAATTTCACATGCGGCGTAAACCCTGGTCGAAATATACATTCGTAGTATAAGAAAAGCATTCAAGACTCTAAATAACAATGGAAAAAGCTACTAAAGTTAAAAGTGCTAAGAACGAATAATAACGTATCGATTTTACGATCGCTTTACCAATAGATGGCAGCATAGGACTTTTGGAATCGAATTGAATCGATTTCATCAGTAATAATTTAATATTTTCTAAATTTTTATTTTACATAATTATTTTAATAATTATTTACTTTTAAACTAATACATTATTTTAATATTTTACTTATTTTAATGTTTCACTTTATTGTAAGCATTCATTATATTTTCCTTTGCTAACTACCAATCAAATTAATGTTTAAAAAATGTAAACAAATTAATGACCAGAAATCCGCAAAATTCTAAAATCCGCACAACCTCAGGTCCCAAGTTGTGCAGATTTGAGGGAGTCTACTGTATTACTTCCATATCTTACTGAAAAGTTCTTTAAAAAAATCAAATAGTACTCTGTACAATTGAAGTATGAGGTATGCTTTTTTGAGGGGTGAGGAGAAAATTAAAGGTGAATGGAAATGACGATTACATAGCTGCCAACTTTTACGCTTTCTTCCTACCACTAAAATTTTATAGTAAATATTGTCCTATTTAATTGTCGAAATCTCATGTTTAGACAAGACAAAAATCTCTATGAAATTTTAGTGATAGCAAAAAAGCATAAAAGTTGGCAGCTATGCGATTATGAATTCTTATCGTTGGACTTTATTTATTTATTTTTTTTATCTTTTTATTATTATCCTAAAAAAGTAATGATATCAATTCAAAAAACCCTTAACGGGTTAAAAGTTTGTGATGCAGCACTTTATCTTATTGCTATAAGAATTTTAAATATGGAACTTAAAAATAATGATATCAAATTTTAAGTGATGCTATCTTATTTATTTCATCTTTTTATTTTTGTTTTATTTATAATTGCATGTGTAAGAATTATGTTAAATTTAAAAGGATGTATAAAAATTTATTCCTTGATGCTTTATCATTCACATCTTTCATGAATTTAAAATATGAGTTTTAAAAGATATGATATCAAAATTTAAGTGACGCCTTGATGTAGTTTTAAACAATTTGTTTTAAATTCAATTTTAATTGTTTTCGGTTTGGCTAAATATATTTACACATCTAACCAAAACTTTTAATTTTCCAATACACAGTTAAAAATATCACTCTCACTGAACCTATACAATGCACTGTAATGTATTTATATGAATAAATTGATTTACCTTTTGTGCCATGCTATCCAAAATCAAAAGTAAAATTTATGCAAATAATTTCTTTGCATCATTGTATCCAAACTAAGTGAAATGTATGCAAATGGATATTATGACGCAAAGAAATTGTTTACATAAATTTTACTTTTGATTTTGGATAGCGTGGCACAAAAGATAAATCAATTTATTCATATAAATACATTACAGTGCATTGTATAGGTTCAGTGAGAGTGATATTTTTAACTGTGTATTGGAAATTTAAAAATTTTGGTTAGATGTGTAAATATAATTAGCCAAACCGAAAACAATTAAAATTGAATTTAAAACAAATTGTTTAAAGCTACATCAAGGCGTCACTTAAATTTTGATATATCTTTTAAAACTCATATTTTGAATTCATGAAAGATGTGAATGATAAAGCATCAAGGAATACATTTTTATACATCCTTTTAAATTTAACATAATTCTTACACATGCAATTATAAATAAAACAAAAATAAAAAGATGAAATAAATAAGACAGCATCACTTAAAATTTGATCTCATTATTTTTAAGTTCCATATTTAAAATTCTTATAGCAATAAGATAAAGTGCTGTGTCACAAACTTTTAACCCATTAAGGGTTTTTTGAATTGATTGTTTTTAAGCTTAATTCATGAGTATTGTAGAAAATTAAAAACAGTTGAGTTTGTAAAAAGCATTGTTTTTATCCAACATAAAACAGTTTCATTTAAAACTGATATTTAAATCTAATATAATTTGCAATGTCAGGCCTTTAGTAATCAATTTATGCATTATTTTATAAAAAATAAACATAGCAAGTGTAATAAATTTCTCTAAGTAAAACAATAAATAGTCAGTGTCCTAGTTTCTCCTTCTACTTTTGTAATAATAAATTAATAGCAATCTTGAGTCAAAGAAGAATGAAAGAGTGGCATCTGCTCAACAGCTAAATTGTAAATGAATGCGTAAGAGAAAAGGACTAATTGGTATAAAAATGTTAGCACAGCAAGAGCTTCTTCAGTATACGTTGAATAAATGTTCTTTTTTTTTTTTTTTTTTTTTTTTTTTTTCCCCTTATATATACTAAATAAAAAAAATAATTAGGGATTAAAAAGGCAGAAAAAAGAACCATTGAAAGCTAATAATACCCACTGAGAGGTAATAGTGCTATTATTTAAATATTTTAAGGATTTCAGATATAACTGACTATCCTTATATTTATTCTGTATGTGTGTATGAATGGGTTTAACTCATTTTCATAATTTTTTTGGTTAGCATGCACATACATGTGTATAAGTTTAGATTTTGGTGATGAACAATAATTTTTTAAGTACAAATGCAAAACGAGCTGCAAGTTATGTTTGTTAGTTTTGTTATTTGTGCTAATAACTAATGAAATTACTTATTAGCAGTTTTTATTAAATTTGTAATTACTTACTGTTTCTTCTAGACCATTTTTTTAAGGTTGCCGCACCCTGCCCCTTTTAAAATTGACAAAATGCACCCTGCCTTAACAAAAAAAAAAAATAGTTAAATTTACCTGTAGTTGTAGCCAGAGATTTTTTGTAGAAAACTTCCCCATTCAACAGTATTTCTAAATTCGTGTGCCCAAGATCTTGCAAAAATAATAGAACTTTAGTTTTTTAGAAAAAACAGGATATTATTAAAACATGTTGTTATTTAATTGTATTTTTCAATTTGTGATTCATAAAATTATTAAAAATTAAGGACGCTTTATTTATCATACTAAAAATTCTTTTTTTTTCTTATATCATTACTAAACACATTACTAATACAGTCAGACCTCGTTATCCCGACACCCGGTTTTCATGTCACTCCGCTTACCACGTCAATTTTTCAAAGTCCTGATTTTCTGTATATGATTTTAATCTAAAATAAACTCTGGGTTTTACGTCGTTGAATAATTTTGAACTCCGGATATTCCAACGATTTAGAAAAATTGTCCATTTTTCATAATCTTATAAGCATTTCATCTTATAAGCATAGAAATTAGGCAGTAAGAAATATTTTATCCAAACTTTTCACAAAAATGTCTATAATACCCATTGAAATAAATGAAAAATTTTACTTCAATCCTTTATTTGAATAAATAAGCTCACGCACATATTAATGACCCACTTAAGCACCAGATAGACATATCAATCTACTCGTGGTCTTTTTGTTCTGGTCAGGTGGCGCTTTCTTGTGGTTACGTGGCATTTTTCATCCACCTAAAACCGAAGCATTGCATTGCATTGAAACAATCAAAAATTATCTAACATCCATTTCTGAAGCAACGAATATTGATTACAATTAATTGTGTAATACTGAAAAAGCAAACTAGGAATAAGCAAACCTTAATTCACCAATTTTTCATGTAGTAACAATAAAAAAATAAGTCATCATAAATCTGATTTTTATTCTTTTCAATTTTGTGTTCAGTTTGTTTCATAATAATGTTTTATTATTCAAAACTACAAGAACAATTATGAATTTAAAATTGTCTTAAATTAATTACAAATATATTTTTCTCTAACTCTGGTTACCGCGACACTCCGCTTATGACGACACTTGTTTCTCGTTATTAGAGTGTCGGGATAATAAGGTTCAACTGTATATTTCCTCATGAAATAGTGCCCTTTTTTTTAAACTAGCATCCTGCCCCTTTTTACCCGACTACGGCAAAGCCAAAGGAGGGTTATGATTTTGACAGGCTATGTATGTATGTATGTATGTATGTATGTATGTATGTATGTATGTATGTATGTTCATCTGTTCCCTCGTAACTTCTAAACCACTAATCAGAATTCGACAAATGACATATCATTAGAAGCGTCTTAATTGTCCGCTGGTTATAGGCTATATAGATTTTCACCAAATTCAATGTGGCGCCTTCTAGCGGACAAAATATACAGAGTAAAAAAATAAAGTTAAGCTAGATATGCCGTGTTTGGTATCATTTTAAAGCGCTTCACTTGTACATTTCGAATATATATATATTACTAGCATTTGCTTGTGACTTTACTTGCATTTATGGGCTAATTGCATATAATTCACATCTTTTCGTTCTTAATTTCTTTGGTACTTAGTAATCAGAATAAGACCACTGCAGTGCCATTAGAAGGGTCTTGATCTTGATATTCTGTTGGTTGTGAGCTATAAAGTTTGTCACCAAATTTACTATTATGCCCTCTAGCGGACAAAAAGTATAAAAGCGCTGTTCTCATACAATTTGACGACGCATCCATAAAAGCCGATATTAACGGACTTGTCAGAATCGAGCCTTGCCTCACTGAATTTGACGGCTTGAGGGGGTCTGGGAAAATTCAGCGTAAAATGCTCCCGCTGATTCTTTCTTGGGGTTGTACTGTACATAAATTACAAGGTTGTACTCTGGATAAAGCAGTTATCGATCTAGGAAAGTCATTGTTTGCTAAAGGACAGGCCTATGTCGCTCTCAGTAGAGTCAAAACCATAGAGGGTTTGTTTATAAGTGCCTTGGATCATAATAAGTTGCTTAAAAATCCACATGACAGTCAATCGTTAGCAGAATTAGATAGATTAAGAAATCTTCCTAGGTCATCTTAATACATGAAACCTTCAATCTACATTACACATTTACACATTACACTAACGACCTCATCCACTAATCGGTCCATTACCCATTTGCTGCCATCGACGGATATGTGCGTCACTACTACCAAATACTGGAAGCGTCATACGTCAAAAAATAAAGTTAAGATAAATATGCCGTGTTTGGTATCATTCAAAAGCGCTTTACTTGTACATTTTGAATATATCTATATATTACTAGCATTTGCTTGTGACTTTACCTGTATTCATGGGGTACTTTTATACTTTTTCAGCGTAGTTTTTTGTCGTAGTTGGGTTTTAGTTTTTTTACTTTATCTTGTTCTTTCTAAAATGAATACTACATTATTATCATTTTAATAATTAAAGCTTAAAAATGTATAATATGTTTCTAATTAGAGAGTTAATTGTTTAATAATTACTAATTTGAAGTAGTGTTAACTATTTAATATTAAATGCAGTTATTAATAATTTTAATAAATGTTAAATATCATTAGTATTTAATAAAGTTTTATGTAATTATTATAATATTAATGTATATAACATTATTACGTGATAGTAACTAATGATACTATTAATTTGCAGTTTTTAAAATTTCTGTAATTGCTAACTAATAATTATAATTTTGTTAATTAAAGTGTAAAAACATAGATTATGTTAGCAATTAGTGTTTTAATTGTTTTGGAAACCTAAAACTCTTGGTAACTATTCAGTATTTGAACGCTGGGGGAAAAAATCATAAAAATCAATTTTTTTGATTAAAAAAAAAAAAAAAAATCATTATTTTTTTTACACCCTAACAGTTAGACAACTCTAACAATCTATAATTCAGGAAAAGAAAGAAAAGAGTAAATAATTTCAACTGCTGTAAAAATAAATGTATGTTCTAAATTTTGTATTAAGTTTTCCACCATACCATTTTCATTAATTGGTTATATTATTTCAATAATTTTGCATATTAATTTTCTTTTTTTAACAAGAGAAGATTGCATTTTTATCTTACTAAGGGTCTTCTTGAGTTTTTTTCGCATGATCCTATTTTTGTGAAATTGTGAACTTTTGTATATACTTGAAAAAATCAAAAAAAATAATCAGAATTTTGTTAATTAGAAATTAATCATTATAAGTTCTTATTTAGACATTGAGAAGATCCTTTGTATGTATCTACAGCTAGATAATAAATTCAGTGGTTATTTCAACTGTTATGCAAGAGGTTTTTTGTAATTCTAAAATCATTACATTTGTGAAGGATTCAATTTGGAGTTTTCTGAAATGACTATTTTTAAGAGAAGTCTTTGTTAAAGGTCAAATGTTTTAAGGTGAAACAATTGTGAAGGATTCTTTAAGGGACCGCTGCACTGAAACTCCCCGATCGCGAAATCCATGTTAGTCTGTGGGAAAACTTTGAAGTGCGATGACTCATTACCTAATATAATTATTAAAATACCGTTTTCACCATCAGAAAGTAGACGTAAGTTGCTGATGATGTGCATTTTTAAAAATTATCTCCGTAAATTTTAAGTACATAAAAATTCCCTATAAACTTTGAAATTTCCATTCGATGAAAGTTTATCTTCTTAAAAATACTAAAAATTATGTAAATAATTTTTAAAGATGCATATCATCGGCATCTGACGTCTACTTTCTGATGGTGAAAACGACATTTTAATAATTATATTAGGTAATGAGTAATCGTGCTTCAAAGTTTTCCCATAGCCTAACCTGGGATTTCGCTATCGGGGAGTTTCAGTGCAGTGGCCCCTTAAAGGACTCGAGTTCTTTCCAAAGAAATTATTGCTTACAGATAAGATTTTCCATGTTAATGTTTTCATATAGGACACTAAACATGAAATGTAGCTATTGCAAAATTTTAACTATATTATTTTATACATGAAATTTCAATTTTTCCAGTTTGGAAGAATTGAAAAATAGCCCTTTTAGAAAAGAAACTGGAAAAAACCATTTTTTTCCCCAAAATTTCCGCCTTTTATCTACGAATTCCCATCTCTAGTTAGCATACACATCTTTGAGTAATTTTAAATTTAGGCTATTAACAGTAAGTATTTTTTTTTAAAGTGGAAATGCAAAACGAGCTGCAAATGATATTTGTTAGTTTTATTTGTTTTACTAACTAATGAAATTACTTTTTTGTTACTTTTGTTATTTGTTTTACTAACTAATGAAATTACTTATTTGCAGTTTTTATTAATTCTGAAAGACTTACTGTTTCCTCTAAATCATTTTTAAAGGCACCACAACACTTCCCCTTTTGAAATTGGCAAAATGCACCCTGCCTTTTAAAAAAATATTAAAATTCACCTGTAGTTGTAGCCAGAGATTTCTTGTAAAAAACTTTCTTGTAAACTTTATTTCTTTAGAAAAAACAGGATGTTATTTAATTGAGTTTTTCAATTTGTAATTCATAAAATTATTAAAAATTAATGCCACTTTATTTATAATACTAAAAAAATTATATACTTTTTTCCCCCTTGTATCGTTACTAAACACATTACTAATGTATTTCCTCATGAAATAGTGCCCTTTTTTGGATCTAGCATCCTCTTTTTCTTTCTAGAATGAATAAGTACAAAATTATTATCATCATTTTAGTAATTAAAGCATAAAAATGTACATTATGTTCCTAATTAGTTTATTGGGTACTACTTGGTTATCCTGTCAACCAATTTCGCCAAATTATATAAATTGCCAAACCACTCGCCAAATTATGCAAATTGACATTTTTATTTTAAATAATGAAAGAACAAATAAATTAGTATAACATTAATAGAAATACAAGTAAAACGTCGAAATAAAAATCACTTGATGACGTAAATGCGTGTAACTTGCTTAAAGTGAAGTGAATGTGACATTTATGATCAGCCATTATGGGCATTTAATCTTATAGTTTAGCGATAGATTTTTGGTCGGCAGGATAACTAAGAAGTACCGTTTATTGTTTAATAATTATTAATTTTAAGTAGTGTTAACAATTTAATATTAAATGCAGTTATTAATAATATTAATAGATGTGAATATCACTAGTATTTAATATAGTTTTACATAATTATTACAAAATATTAATGTATATTTAACGTTATTGTATGGTAATAGCTAATGAAAATACTAATTTTCAGTTTTTATGATTTCTGTAATTACTAACAAATAATTATCATAATTTTATTAATTAAAGTGTAAAAACATAGATTATGTTGGCAATTTGAGTCTTAATTGTTTTGGAAACCTAAAACTAAAACTCTTAGTATCAGGGTTGGCAAGTTTCTGCCAGAGTGGTTAAAACTAGCGGTTATAACCGGTTAAAAGCGGCATGGCAGAAACTAGTTTCTGCCAGTAAGTGGCAAAAACTGGCAGAAACTAAGAAATATTATTAATAAGAACTTTAATGTGCAATGATTCATAATTCACAGATGTATTTGATATGTACACAATTAAGTTAAAAATTAAAATTAATGATTATGAATGTTATTCAAAGTTGTAAAAAAGTTTCAAAATGATCATATAAATATACTTTGTTTATATAATAATAGGTACTAATTTTCTTTCACTTGAAAAATAGAAATTTTCAATGGTAGCCTGATGCAGTAAAAGTTTAACTATTTTATATGGTTGTTTAGAGTTGAATTTTTATTTAAAAGTAAAAAAGAAATTTACAGAAAAATCTGTGATATTTTAACAAATGTATTTTTCAGAGTATTTTTAAATAAATAATGCAATGCAATAACTTAAAGATTATGATTCTTGTGAAAATATATAAGTAAATAATTGAAACACAATAAATAACAGAAAAAAAAATTAATGAAATATCTTGTACAATTATTTTACAATATTGAAAGAACAAAATTGCCACTCAAATATACTATTATTACTTTTTCCACAGAACATTCCATAGCATAGGACAAAATTTTGCTAATCTTCCTGAACACACTGTTTATTAATTTGTTTTGAATGAAAGGAAAGTTTGAAAATATTCTTTCAAAACTATCATTACTTGCTGGCAATGTCATTTTTGAGGATGCAAAATTTGAAAAATCCTCATTTTCACCAGTATTCGTTTTTAAAGACAACCACCACACAGGCAACGGCAAAACATTTTCTAGGGCTTCCTTGGAGAAATATGTTTCTGGGACAGGAGTCGATTTTGCTTCAATGGACATTATATATGGCACAAAATTGGGATTAATATCAGAAAGCAATTTCGTTGCCTTTTCTTTATGCTCATATGTCAATTTTGATCTCATATACTTAGGATGAAGTAAATAAGCTAGCATATGGTAGTCGGTTATTACTGTATTAAATCTGCTTTGAACCTTTGTAGTTGTTTGTTTTGTAACTGCAAAATGTGGTTAGAACATTTTCAGCTAACAGTCTTAATAAAAAAGCTAAAATCTTTAACAACGATTTTATGCACAAATAACATACAGACACGACAAAAAAATCCCATATGATCGTTTTTTGTCATGTCTGTATACGTTATTTGTGCATAAAATCATTATTAAAGATTTTAGCTTTCCTACTAAAATTCGCACAAAGTTTGATCTATGCTTATGTCTTAAATTAAAAAAAAAAACAAAGAAAAGTCAGATTTGTTCCTTTGAATACTGTATTTAAATGAAATGTTTTTTAAATCCATAGAATTAGAAGATCCACATATAACTATAACATTTCTATGAGAAATAATTTATAGTGTTCAGGGATGCCGCGGACGCGCTATAACGCGTAAATTACACGAAAAATCGGAGACGGGACGCAAAAAAATAGCTCTTACGCGTCCCATGGGACGCTTAATTTCGTCAAAAAATCTCGGAAAAAAGCCGATTTTCGTCAACGAATCGCGAAAAAAGCGCAAATCTCATCAAAATATCGTGCAAAAACAGCGATTTTCGTAAAAAGGCCGCAAAATAATAGCGTATTTCGTCAAAGAATCGCGAAAAAAAGCGAATTTCGTCAACAAATCGCGGAAATACGCGCAAATGTCACCAAAATATCGCGGAAATAAGCGGAAATTTCATCAAAATATTGCGAAAAAAACGCGATTTTCGTAAAAGGGCTGCGACAAATTAGCGTATTTCGTTAAAAGATCGCGAAAAAATAGCGAATTTCGACACAAAATCGGGGAAAAAAGCCGAATTTTGTCAAAGGATCGCGGAAAAAAGCCGATTTTCGTCAAAGGATCGCGAAAAATAGCGTATTTCGTCAAAGGATTCCTAAAAAATAACGAATGTCGTCAAAAAATAGCGTAAAAAAGTCGATTTTCGTCAAAGAATCGCGAAAAAAGCACAAATTTCATCAAAATATCGCTGAAAAAAATGCTATTTTCGTAAAAGGCCTCAGACAAAATAGTGTATTTCGTCAAAAGATCGCGAAAAAATAGCGAATTTCGTCAAAAAATCGCGGAATAAAGCCGAATTTTGTCAAAGTATCGCGGGAAAAACACTATTTTCGAGACAGGATCGCGAAAAAATAGCGAATTTCGACAAAAGGATCGCGGAAAAAACGCGAATTTCGTCAAAGTAATGCGGAAAAATCGTGAATTTAGTCAGAGCACCAAAAAAGATGTGCTAACTAAACTTATAGGTAGAAAATTCATAAAATGGGATTTAATTTTTTTTATGAGATTCTTAAAAATACAGCATGATTTCAGTGCGCTTTGATAATGCATTCAGTAGGTAGACCAGTGACACCCCCCCCCCCCCCCCCCCCTCCTTCTTACTGCATTGAAATGTCTCCCGCCTTCAGAACATTTAGGATCTGATGCTTATTAATGATTTAGATGTAAATTTCCCTTCCAAGGAAAATGTCTGATTCCAACACAGATCTATGCTGACAAATAATTCAATGGGAAGTATAATGAAAGCACCCATTCATTTAATAAAAAGTACACCTTTACTTAACATAAATATTCTTTTTTTCAGCAAAAATATCTTTTTCAATAAACCCGTCTTGCTCCTTTTTAAAAGAAATGCGAACATTAGTGATACTTGCTAGTGGAACTTGCTATCTTCTACTCTCAAATAAACATTATTTTACAACTAAAACTATATCTTGCATTTCTACTTTTAAAAAAGTAAAGAAAATTTCTCTTAATATTTTTTTAAATGTTTTATTTGAGTGCAAATAATACTGGTTTTAATTCATTATTTAATTATTATTAAAACAATAATTAATGCATTTCATTTATCTTTTCCAAATAAACAAGTTTCATTTATTCCTTTAAAATATAAATTATTATTGATAGGGACCCGCTTTTGTAAAAAAGGGACCCAGATTTTTGGAAGTCCCGGGGACCCAGGTTTTTTCAAGTACAGCGGCATCACTGGTGTTATTATTAAATTATTACGTTAAATTACAGAAAAGCATTTTGAGCAAGTATTGAATATTTTTCTTTTCTTTTCATTGTTTCATTTAAAATAAGTATTGGATATAGTTTTGTATTTGATTTTTAAACTGAAATTTTATCTGTTACATTACTCATTTTTTCTAATACAAATCTATTTATTTTTTAATTAAAACTACCCACAATATTTCATTTGTTATTTAAACGGAATAAAATGTACTTAAGGAATTTAATACTAGTAAAAAAGTCTCAGATTATGTCACGAAATGTGTTTATGCCAGTTGTTGCCAGTTTCTGCCTGTTAAAACCAGTTATAACCACTTTCTGCCACTGGCATGGCAGAAACCCTTTTTTGCCGGCAAATAGCCAGCCCTGCTTAGTATAGCTATTCAGTATTTGAACACTGGGAGAAAAAATCATAAAAATATTATCCCCTCTGTCCCTAATTAGTTGTCACATTTGGATTGAAAATTTTGTCCCAAATTAGTTGTCACATTTCAAGTAGGTGGAGTCATAAATAACTTCTGATGCAGTTTAGTAGATCAACACCAGTAAAATTATATTTGCAATGAATATAACATGGTAACTAGATGTTGGAAAAAATGTTAACTTGAATGTGAACTAATGGGAATAAGAGGTGACGAAAATTGCAATTATGAATAATAATTTAGAAAGTGTCCAAAAGAAGGAAATAAATAATGAAGAGCATAACGCTGTATTGCAATTTTTATTGCAACATTGGAAAAATGATAAAGTGAGCCATGGTTCTGTAAACGCTGCAGCGGTGAAATTTAATGTTCATCGTAGAACAATATCCCGTTTGTGGAAGCAGGCAAAGACGTCAAAAATAACAGATGAAGTTTACAATGGATGGAGTTTACAATGTAAAGTCACAAAAAAACTGGTAAATGCGGACGAAGAAAAAAAGAGATTTTTCTCAGCAATTGAGCAAAATCAAAGATATCCCAATAAAACGAAGACAATCACTTCGGAGTTTATCCTGTGCTGTTAGCATTCCTAAATCAACATTACACAGGATTCTCAAGGAGGGAAAAGTTTTGAAGCGTATTTTATCCACCATTAAGCCAAGTCTAACAGAAAAAAATAAGCTGGACAGAATTCGATTTTGCTTACAGCATGTTCAAACTAGTGATGCAACGAGTAGTGGTTTGGCCGAATATTCGGCCGCCGAATAATGAACTTATTTTTGCCTAAAAACAAAATATAGTATGCACTATATGCACAATTCTTGTATATTTCACAATTTAAATATATTGTTTTCTTTTAAAAAATTATTTATGTACAAATTTTTAATTTTTGAAAGCATTATTTTACTCTGAAAAAATATTCGCCTATGTTCGGAATAAAAATTGCCTCAATAATGTAATTCAGCCAAAAAAAGAAATTCTTAGCAAAAGTTCCTCATCAGGTACTGTCTAGTTACATTTAATAGATATTATGTGTGTTGTTGTTACATTTTAAAATAATGACAAAATTTTAAAAGTACTAGGAAACATAAGTTTCAGCTTTCAGATGAAATAAAGTAAAAAAAAAAAAAAAAAAAAAATTTAATACCTTAAGAAAAACCACTGATTGAAAGTATGAAAGGAATATCCTCTAAAATATTGGAAAGAGAACATTGTAGACTTTATAAAGCTCACAATTAACAAAATTTTTTTTATCATTATTATTATCATTTTTTTTTTCTTTGCTGTCAGCAGATAGCACTATTAAGAAGTGTATAGTGAATGTTTTCAGATTCAGAGGAAGGAAATATCTGTAACGAAAAGCAAATTACATTCATTGCATTTAACAGCATCTGATGCTCTAACAGACCAAAGATCAATAAATGATTTAATTGTTGCAGGTAAAAAAATCGTTACACATTTTAATCATTTGCCATTAGCATGTTCAAGATTAACTGATATACAAATTAATGAGTTAAAAATTCCTAAGAAGAAATTAGTTCAATGTGTGGCAACACACTGGAATAGCATCTATTATATGTTGGAGAGATTACTGGAACAAAAAAATGCACTTTCACTACATGCAACTAAATTTGGAGAAATAAATAATTTAACAAACCAGTGGGCTATTTTAGAAAAATTGCTCAATCTAATATTACAACCATTTGAAGAAATAACAAAACAAATTGCCTCATCGAGATCATTAATTTCTGAAGTCATCCCAATAGTTACAGCATTAAAATTATATTTATCTAAATCTAGAGATTTTTTTGGTGTAGGTACCATGAAAGACACTCTTCTACAAAATTTGGAGAAGCCTTTTGCATCGATTCAAGACAATGAACAGTATTCCATCGCAACGGTTTTGGACCCCCAGATGTAAAGTGTTCATTTTCAACAAAGATGAAGCAAAGGATGTAGGAGTAAAGTCCAAATTAACTGCTTTAGTAAGACTAATAAAGGCTAGTATGAAATCAGTAACAGAATGTGAACAAAATATTTCCAACATAACCATTCCATCTTCACAAGTTCCAAATTCTTTGTGGGCAAACTTTAATGAAATTGCAAGCCAATCGCAGAGTGAAGCTCTATAAAAAGTTCCTTTCAATGTGAAGAAGTAAAAGAAATTAGTAATTTTTTTTCCCAGCCACTACTAGAAAGACAACAGTGTCATTTGGAGTAGTGGGCGAGAAATTCAGAAGACTTTCCAAACCTTTCACAATTAGCCAAAAAGTACCTTTCTGCACCAAGAAGTACCATATATAGTGAGAGATTATTTTCAGAAGCAGGTAGCATTTACGAAAAAAAAAAAAGAAATAGACTATCACCTGAGAATGCTGAATTATTAATATTTCTGCATCACAATCTACATTTATTGAAAACATTTTAACTGTTTTTTAAGGCAAATATAAACAGTACAATGCTATTCTTGAAAAAAATATGTAAAATGTAAATGCATACTAATTAAAAGAATTTAGTACTTACATTTCTTTCATTATTTAATAAGAAATAGTAACACATTTAAAAAAATCACTTAAATTATATTTAACTTTTAAGCATATTTTACTACAGTACAGGACCCATTATCTGGAATTCCGAAATCCGGAAGGACCCAAAATCTGGAAGAAAAAAAAATTGAAAATTTTCTATAAATTTGTAAATTTTTACTAAAATTTTGAAATTTCTGAAATTTGTCGAAAATTTTACAGATTCTTAATTTTCTTTTTGGTCTATTGTGTTGCAATGTGTAACCACTAAAATATGTTACATCAGTGATGAGGGAACACGGTGCCCCCCACACCCACCCCCCCCAAAAAAAAAAAAAAAATTTTTTTGTCAAATTTTAGTTTAAAATTAATTTATATTACAATTCGTTTAAAAAAAAAAATATTTCATACCCTTCCTCTCACTTTGATAAAATATAATGACTACACAATTATGTTACTTGAATCAGGGGTGATTCTGAATGTAAAAAAAAAAAAAAAAAAAATCTGAAATTCACAGCAAATTTTTTGAAAGTTTACAGAAGATGGGGGGGGGGGTGGTGCTCGGCACTAATTATGCGTTTTTTCCGCGATCCTTTAACAAAATTCGCGCTTTTACGCGATCTTTTGACGAAATTAAGAGAGTGTTTTGCGATCCTTTGAAGAATTTTTTTTTTTTTTTTTTTTTTGCTATCTTTTGACGAAATTTGCGTTTTTTTTCTGCGAGATTTTGACGAAATTTGGGTTTTACTTCCGCAATCCTTAACTAAATTTGAGTGTTTTTCGCGATCCTTTTACGAAATTTCGTTTTTTTTTTTTTCAATCTTTTAGCAAAATTTGCGGTTTTTTTCGCGATCTTTTGACGAAATTGCAGGAGGCGTTTTCGATCCTTTGAAGAAATTTGTTTTTTTCACCTAATATTTTTACGCAATTTGTGGTTTTTTTTTTGCGGTGCTTAGAATTTTTTTTTTTTTTTTTTCGCGATTCTTTGATAAAATTTACGTTTTTCGCCTTTGATGAATTGCGATTTTTTTGACGGAATTCGGGGGGGGACCCGAAATCCGGAAAATTCCAAAATCCGGAAAGCCTTCGGTCCCGAGGATTCCAGATAATAGGTCTGTACTGTAAAAAAAAAAACCTTAAGTATTACAACATATACGACTTAAATATCTTATACATATAATACGTCTATATCTAATCAATCTTACATTTATGTTCTTTATAGGTATCAGAGACCTTTTTAGGAAGCAATTGGGTCCTTTAAAGGACCCTTCACAAAATGTTTAATTTCAAAACAGGACCCTTCACAAAATTATTTATTTCAAAACAGGACCCTTCACAAAACTTTTCACCTTAAAAAAGGACCCTTCACAAAATTCTTTGTCTCAAAATTAGGCTTTTTACAAAATTTTTCCAGCTCTAAACTAAACATTTCACAAATTTAATCATTTAAAAGTGAAATTTGACCTGTCACTTTTATATATATAAAGAAAATACATGTATTTTACATACATATATCGTTTTAAAAACACATAAAAAAGAACCCGAATATAACGATCATTTCAAATTCACAAAATTAGGACTAGATTTTTCACAAATGTAAACAAGCTGTTCACAATTTCACAAAAACAGGACCCTGAGAGAAAAGTCTGGACAGACCCCTGGGTATAATTCAAAATATTGTTGAAAGAAATATTTTTTTATGTAACAAGGGATAAATTCCCATTATGATAAAAAAAAAAATATATATAAAAAAATATAAAAAAAATTGAATTTGCTTGTACAGCTGTATTAAAACAATTTTGAATAGATTAATTTTAAATTTAACAGATAATGTTAGCTCATTACAAATTGAAAAGTTATACTGTGTAAATATAAAAACATTTATTACAGTATTATTCGGCCAAGGCCGAATAATGGACTTGATATTCGGCAGACAGGCCGAATATTCGTTGCATCTCTAGTTCAAACTAATGGATGCTTTTTGGAAATGTTGAATCGTATTCATATCGATGAAAAGTGGTTTTATATTACGAAAACCAGTAGTTCATTTTACATCACCCTAGATGAAACTGAACCTTCGAGGCATTGCAAAAGGTTTATTACCAAAGTAATGTTTATGACAGCGGTGGCAAGACCAAGATGGAACTCGAATACAAACGAAATGTTTCATGGAAAGATTGGAATATGGCCTTTTGTTTATTCAGAAAATACAAAAAGAAACTTGAAAAATCGTGCAAAAAAGTACAAAAGTTGTAGAAATTGTTAACAAAGAAGAAATCTGAAAAATGATTATAGAAAAAGTTTTACCGGCTATACGTGAAAAATTTCCAACTAGTGAAAAATCGAGTCCTATATACATACAACAGGACAATGCGAAACCTCATTTGGCAGTAGATGATCCCAGTATCACAGAAGAATGTTTAAAAGATGGATGGAATTTGCAACTACAATGTCAACTTCCGAATAGTCCGAATTTAAATGTACTTCATCTCGGGTTTTTTAATGCAATACAGTCAATGCAATATCAGATGCCCACAAACAATATTGACAACTTAATTGATGCTGTTGAAACCGTTTTTCAAAATATGGAAGTGGAAAAGCTTGAAAATGTATTTTTAACTTTGCAAAGATGTATGGAAAACATTATGCTGTCAGGTGGAGACAACGGTTACAAAATAACTCGTCTCAAGAAAGAAAAACTTCGTCGTCAAAATCTTCTTCCGCGAAACCTGATATGTGAACCTGAAGCAATATGTGCAAAAAATTCCTTAAAAATCAGTTAAAATTGTATTATTTGCTATTAAAATAATCACAACTTGGTATTTTCTCTTTTTTTTTTTTTTTTTTTTTTTTTTTTTCACAAATATATAGCACTTATTTTGTGACAAAATTTTCAAAGCAAATTTACAGGGTTTACACACTCTTAAGCCACATCCCATTTTGTAAGGATTCTACAACAAATATACCAGACACATATGGTAAGTCAGGCACACGTGGTACTAGACAAACATAGAAAGATAATTTTCTTCCTAGTAAATTCACGATTCATTAACTAGAAGATAGTTTTATGCAAATCATTACAAAATGGGGCGTGGCTTAAGAGTGCGCGAACCCTGGATTTTTTAAAATTATTTTGTACTGATTTAAGGTGGTGAGGAGGGTAAGTAAATGTTGATGATTGATAGCATGGCATCCAGAAATCTCTGAAAAATGTTCAAACAAATTCATAAAATCATCAATATCAATAATCAGTACAAAAGTATTCAAATGTGACAACTAATTTGGGACGGAGGGAGTATTTAAATATTAAAAAAAATCTGATTTAAATTTTTAAAAATCTGATTTTTTTCTTTTATTATTTTTTTAAATCGTTTTTTTTTTACACCCTACTTTTACTTAGCTCAAATTATTTTCGAATATGGGTACAAAATATATGTATTTCCTTAAATCGCAGTTTATTTTGTTGAAAAATTGATAATTCATATAAAAAAAACATTTAATTTCATCTATGAGCTTAAATGTTCAAACAATTTTCATTGTTTACGTTCTAACATGTAGCGCAGATAATAGATGTTTGCAGATTTCACAGAATTGAATGTATGTTAAAATATCAAATTCCTTGATCAGGGACAATTGCCTCTCCCAAATGACACTCATAATTTTGTCTTAATGGGTTATACTACATTAGTGAATGGGTTATTTAGATGGAGTAATTGAAAAAATGTAAATTTTGTCAAAGGCTTGCGGAAAAAACACACATTTCATCAAAGGGTCATGGCAAAGTGAATTTTGTCAAAGTATCGTGGAAAAAACATTAATTTTGTCACAAAAAAAATGGGAATTTCGTGAAATGGTCGCTGAAAAAACACTAATTTCGTTAAAGCACCGTGGAAAAAGTATGTATTTTGTCAAAGGTCACATGAAAAATGCAAATTTTGTCAAAGAACCACTGAAAAAAAGCAAATTTCATGAAAAGATTGTTGGAAGAGCATGAATTTCATCAAAAGATTGCAGAAAAAATGCGAATTTCGTCAAAGGGCAGTGGAAAAAACACAGCGGTCTCTTTAGAAAACAGCACACACACAAAGATCTATGTTTATTATTATAGGCATAGTTTTTAATCTGCAATATACTGAACAAACTTTTGAAAATCGGGTTAACCCGAACCTAACTTGCAGGAATCTACACTCCGCCTAAAATCAACCTGAACCTAAAACATAGTTAACTTGACCTGCAACAAAACTAATTGGTATAAAAATAGTAAATAAAGCCTTTGTGCAACGATATTAAAAAGCAGAAAAACCAACGTTTAAAATGCACAAATAAAATATGAAAAGCAGCAAACAGCTG
Organism: Maratus speciosus; assembly: GCA_963932465.1. Lineage (NCBI taxonomy): Eukaryota > Metazoa > Arthropoda > Arachnida > Araneae > Salticidae > Maratus > Maratus speciosus. Next base: position 344,672,042 of record OZ010799.1, on the reverse strand, counting down.
TTTCGAATCTACTAGCGAGATTCTTCTTCAGTGCAAAAGGAACAGCGTGCTAGAAAAAGCAAGGCTGAGCAAAATCATAGACAGAGACGCGCTGGCTTTTATACCCTATGCGGGTGGCGAAGGCGCCGAAACAACCAATGAGAGAGAAGCAGTGGAAACGACTGGGTGGACAAGTAGCGACATCTACCGGAGAAGTAGAGAAAAGAAACCAAAAAATCTTCTTCTCAAAAAGAGTCTATTAGGCATCTCATTGCCAATACTGTTGATTTCAATTCTAATGTTTATAAACCCAATCTTAAACATCCTGTTAAACAATGTCTGAAAAATTTGCGTTCTGATCCAAACTTAATTATTACTAAGGCCGACAAAGGTGGTCAGATTGTTCTTCTCGACAAATCTGCGTATTTGGAAAAAACCCATAAATTAATTAATGATGGTCCGTATGTGGATATCCGCAAAGACCCTTCCACTAGTGAAATTAACTCTATTAAGTCTGCCATTAAGTCTTCTTCCATTATTCCTGCTAACTTTAAGAAGTCCCTTATTCCGTCTATTGCGCATTGTGCCAGGTTTTATGCTTTACCTAAGGTCCATAAACCTGACATTCCTTTTAGACCTATTGTCTCTAGTATCGGTACAGCTTCTTATAAGCTTGCCAAATATTTAGTTTCTGTTTTTTCCCCACTTTTGAGCAGTAACTGTTTCACTGTTAAGAATTCTTTTGATTTTGTTAAAAAACTTCATAATTTTAAGCCGCAGGGTCACATGATGGTTTCTTTTGATGTTAAATCATTATTTACAAACGTTCCGGTTGAGGGGGCTTTAGATTGCCTCAAGAAAAGGCTTTGTGAATTCCATTTCTCTTATTTTGAAATCGAGGAACTTATACTTCTCACTCGCGCTTGCTTGTCGCAAAATACTTTTGTTTTCAATGGTAATTTCTTCCGTATGATTGACGGTTTGGCTATGGGTAATCCTCTTAGTCCAATTTTATGCGATATTTATATGCACTATTTTGAGGTCAAGCTTTTTGAAATCTTAAAATTTCCGTTCTATGTTCGTTATGTTGATGATGTTTATGTCCTGATTGAAATGAATTCGGATATTAATCATATTCTCTCTATTATGAATTCCATTGATCCCTGCATTCAATTTACCTCTGAAATTGAGACCAATAACTGTCTTTCTTTCCTGGATGTCCTTGTTATTCGTTGTGAAAATGGCTTTCAGACTACCGTCTTTCGTAAACCTTTTGCTGTCAGTCTCCCACCACACAGGTATTCTTCTCATCCCCCTAACCAGAAATTCGCTGCTTTCAATACTTTTGTTTTTCGGGCTACTAATATTTGTTCCACTCCTCAGTTACTTAGTGCTGAACTTAATTACCTCAAAGCTATTGCTGTCGATCGGGGTTATTCCTCTAATATTATCGATTCTATTTATAAGAAATTGATGAAATCCGACCATTCTGAAAAGCATTCTAATTCCAACTCTAATACTTCAGTTGTATTACCATTTTTTCCTAAAATCAGTCAGCAAGTTGCTAAAATCCTTAGAAGGTTTGATTTTAAAGTTATTTTTTCTCCTGTTAATAAAATCCCTTTTTCAAATCTCAAACACCCCGTTGATCGCCTAGATAATTGGGGCATTTACCAGATCTCTTGTCAGTGTGGTCTTTCTTATATCGGTCAGACTAAACGTGCTCTTAGATTTCGTTTAAAAGAGCATGAAGGTTATGTTAAAAATCAGGAGCTCAAACGTTCTTCCATTGCTCAACATTCATGGTCTTCTCAACATAGGTTCGATTTTTCCTCAGCCATCATTATCCAAAAATGTTCTTCTAACCTTGATCTTGATTTTTGGGAAGCTTACCATATCATTAAAAATTCTCACTCTTTAGTCAACGACTTATCTAGTACTCCAGATTTTCCAAGTATTTGGAAAGCGTTAATTTAATTCCCCTTTTTTGGTTTCTTTTCTCTACTTCTCCGGTAGATGTCGCTACTTGTCCACCCAGTCGTTTCCACTGCTTCTCTCTCATTGGTTGTTTCGGCGCCTTCGCCACCCGCATAGGGTATAAAAGCCAGCGCGTCTCTGTCTATGATTTTGCTCAGCCTTGCTTTTTCTAGCACGCTGTTCCTTTTGCACTGAAGAAGAATCTCGCTAGTAGATTCGAAACAGCTGTTTGCTGCTTTTCATATTTTATTTGTGCATTTTAAACGTTGGTTTTTCTGCTTTTTAATATCGTTGCACAAAGGCTTTATTTACTATTTTTATGTATTTGGCGTTAACGGGCCTTTATTCTTCTGTAATTTTTTTTTTTTCCGCAATGTCTCAAATCAATAGGTTTTGTAATTTACGATTAAAAAAGTACAGGTTTTTGGAACACTTACATTTCCTACTTGATTGTAGGCGTAAGAAGGTTATTCCTAAATTCATTTCCATTCGTTGTAATTTATTTTCTTCCAATAGAATTGAGAAGGTCTTATTTCGTTCTAAATTAGCTCTTTTAAGAGCTTTGATTCAAGAGACTCGCCACAAAATTGCTCATATAGAGCGCGAGTTATATTCTTTACATATCAGCCTCGCTAATTCTACTCCTGATTTTCAGTCCATTGACAGAAGGTCATGGAGCAGAGTTCTCACAGCTTCTTCTGTTCATTGTTCGGTTTTAAAGAAGAAATTTAATGCGCTTTGTGGAAGTTCTGTCGCTAATAACTGCAGTAATTTGCCTCTTGTTAACCAAAATGCTGTTGTCAATCTTTCTAGTGTTCCATTAAGTAACAATCAGCTCGATGCTCTCAAATTGAATAACAATTTTTCTGTCTCTGCTATTCCTTCTTTACCTAATCTTATTGCTCCTATTGAAAGAGCCTTTAAGCATAGCGCTCTATCTTCTTCTCAAAAAGAGTCTATTAGGCATCTCATTGCCAATACTGTTGATTTCAATTCTAATGTTTATAAACCCAATCTTAAACATCCTGTTAAACAATGTCTGAAAAATTTGCGTTCTGATCCAAACTTAATTATTACTAAGGCCGACAAAGGTGGTCAGATTGTTCTTCTCGACAAATCTACGTATTTGGAAAAAACCCATAAATTAATTAATGATGGTCCGTATGTGGATATCCGCAAAGACCCTTCCACTAGTGAAATTAACTCTATTAAGTCTGCCATTAAGTCTTCTTCCATTATTCCTGCTAACTTTAAGAAGTCCCTTATTCCGTCTATTGCGCATTGTGCCAGGTTTTATGCTTTACCTAAGGTCCATAAACCTGACATTCCTTTTAGACCTATTGTCTCTAGTATCGGTACAGCTTCTTATAAGCTTGCCAAATATTTAGTTTCTGTTTTTTCCCCACTTTTGAGCAGTAACTGTTTCACTGTTAAGAATTCTTTTGATTTTGTTAAAAAACTTCATAATTTTAAGCCGCAGGGTCACATGATGGTTTCTTTTGATGTTAAATCATTATTTACAAACGTTCCGGTTGAGGGGGCTTTAGATTGCCTCAAGAAAAGGCTTTGTGAATTCCATTTCTCTTATTTTGAAATCGAGGAACTTATACTTCTCACTCGCGCTTGCTTGTCGCAAAATACTTTTGTTTTCAATGGTAATTTCTTCCGTATGATTGACGGTTTGGCTATGGGTAATCCTCTTAGTCCAATTTTATGCGATATTTATATGCACTATTTTGAGGTCAAGCTTTTTGAAATCTTAAAATTTCCGTTCTATGTTCGTTATGTTGATGATGTTTATGTCCTGATTGAAATGAATTCGGATATTAATCATATTCTCTCTATTATGAATTCCATTGATCCCTGCATTCAATTTACCTCTGAAATTGAGACCAATAACTGTCTTTCTTTCCTGGATGTCCTTGTTATTCGTTGTGAAAATGGCTTTCAGACTACCGTCTTTCGTAAACCTTTTGCTGTCAGTCTCCCACCACACAGGTATTCTTCTCATCCCCCTAACCAGAAATTCGCTGCTTTCAATACTTTTGTTTTTCGGGCTACTAATATTTGTTCCACTCCTCAGTTACTTAGTGCTGAACTTAATTACCTCAAAGCTATTGCTGTCGATCGGGGTTATTCCTCTAATATTATCGATTCTATTTATAAGAAATTGATGAAATCCGACCATTCTGAAAAGCATTCTAATTCCAACTCTAATACTTCAGTTGTATTACCATTTTTTCCTAAAATCAGTCAGCAAGTTGCTAAAATCCTTAGAAGGTTTGATTTTAAAGTTATTTTTTCTCCTGTTAATAAAATCCCTTTTTCAAATCTCAAACACCCCGTTGATCGCCTAGATAATTGGGGCATTTACCAGATCTCTTGTCAGTGTGGTCTTTCTTATATCGGTCAGACTAAACGTGCTCTTAGATTTCGTTTAAAAGAGCATGAAGGTTATGTTAAAAATCAGGAGCTCAAACGTTCTTCCATTGCTCAACATTCATGGTCTTCTCAACATAGGTTCGATTTTTCCTCAGCCATCATTATCCAAAAATGTTCTTCTAACCTTGATCTTGATTTTTGGGAAGCTTACCATATCATTAAAAATTCTCACTCTTTAGTCAACGACTTATCTAGTACTCCAGATTTTCCAAGTATTTGGAAAGCGTTAATTTAATTCCCCTTTTTTGGTTTCTTTTCTCTACTTCTCCGGTAGATGTCGCTACTTGTCCACCCAGTCGTTTCCACTGCTTCTCTCTCATTGGTTGTTTCGGCGCCTTCGCCACCCGCATAGGGTATAAAAGCCAGCGCGTCTCTGTCTATGATTTTGCTCAGCCTTGCTTTTTCTAGCACGCTGTTCCTTTTGCACTGAAGAAGAATCTCGCTAGTAGATTCGAAACAGCTGTTTGCTGCTTTTCATATTTTATTTGTGCATTTTAAACGTTGGTTTTTCTGCTTTTTAAAACTAATTGGTGCAAAGAGATTTTCCCCCTCCTCTCTCTCTGCTGTATCCTCCTTTCAATTTTAGGTACATTTCGTAAGAAGTACTACCTATTGCAGTCGTTACTATGGTGCGACTTTTGAAAAATTCCTTCATAACTTTTCATTATATGACCCCAGGAACCCAAAACCACACCCATCTAAAAAGTTTATATATATACTAGGGGGCTCTGCCCCCTGCAAGCTACGCTCGCCAACCCCCATTCAGACAGTGTAGAATCTAAAAGCACGCTGATCTGATCGGTTTTAAAAAGATTAGAGAAGATTGAATTATACTGAAAAAACCTGTAGCAATCTCCCTGTAAACGGGTTTCCATTCAATTCCCTTTGATTGCAAAAATTTAAGTTAGAATCAGCTGCTGTTAAGACATCCAATGGTTGTTTTCGTGTTTGGTTAAAGAAGATCAGTTAAACATTTGAAAAGAAGCTAAAATAAAATGAATTAAGTAAACAGAGTCTTTGTCTCTCGGTATTTTTAACAGCGTTATAAAATGATTGACATAATACAATTACTAAAATTTGCTGCTTTAACCCCTTCAAGGGCGGTGGTTCATGTTTGGACCACTTAATTTTAATTCTTAAATGCCACATTAGCATCAGAATATTGGGATGAAAATTTCCCTTTTATTAAGTAAGTGAACAAAAGCATTTTTGTATTTCGAAATTTGTTTGTAAATTCTGGTGCCATTCACTGATTTCAAGATTTTACGAATAGAAGTGCCTTGTCCGTGAAAGGGTTAAATGCATATTAATGTATTTATTATTTTAAAGTTTCCTTTCCCTTTTAATATTCACGTGTATATACAATTTTGAGGACATAATTTTCAATATTTTCCTGCCTTTAACACGTACTCGTTTAATAGTAATTTTAAAGTTTTTTTTTTTTCTATTTTTAATAGTCACGTGAAAATAAATTTTTAATCGTTAGGAAATATTATTATTTGCGCTGTTTTTAAAATTGAAAACAATCTCTATAATAATAGCCTAAGTCATGTGACTATCATCAACAACTCCAGGCGGATCCCTTCGCTTTTTATATTTCAGGCGGCCATTTTGGTACTTTAATGTTATCCAGCCACAGGCTATAAATATCCAAATATTATTCTATCGCCATCATTTCACTTATATTATAATAGTCCAAGTCATGTAACTGCCATAAACAACGGACTGATTCCTTTGCTTTTTATAAAAAAGGTTTCCATTTTGATTAAAGAATCAAAATTATTTTTTCGAATAAAACTACATAAAAGTTGCCATGATCACAAAGAATTCCTGGTACTTTTATGTAATCTCGCCAATAGCTTTTTTTTAACTCGCCAGTTAGCATTTTTTTATTTTTCGAGTGGTAAATTAAAACGGTGCTACTTGGTTATCCCATCGACCAAAAATCTGTCGCCAAACTATAAGATTAAATGCCAATAATGGTTGATCGTAAATGTCACATTCACTTGACTTTAAGGAAGTTACACATGTTCACACCATCAAGTGATTTTTATTTCGACGTTTTATTTGTATTAGGTAGATTTCGTAAGAAATACTACCTATTGCAGTCGTTACCATGGTGCGACTTTTGAAAAATTCCTTCATAACTTTTCATTACATGACCCCAGGAACCCAAAACCACCCCCACCTAAAAAGTTTATATATATATATATATATGTATGTATGTACTAAATTTTGTCCGCACGATAAAAGTCGCAATTATGCACGGAACGTCTTCAAACTCGCCAACAACTTTAAGATGGCTAATTTCTCGGCGGGGATTGAAAATGAGCAAAATCAGTCCAAGGGATTGGGAATGGGGAAGGTTAAAAATTTTGAATACCGTCTTAACATGATTCTGATAAAACCAGCTTTTACACAACAATGGCAGGAAAAAATAAATATTTTTCGTTATAGCTGTTGCCAACAATTAAAAAAAAGCAATAAAAATTGTCACCACAACAATTGCTTTTGTAATGCAATGTTTTCACGTGAAAAATTAAATTAGATAAACAATTTGACGAATTGAAAACAAATTGAATATTACGTCATAAGTTTTCTAGAGCAAGATTTCTGCATGAAAATTCAAAATGAAATAAATAGTTTGACGAATGGAAAACAAATTGAATATTACGTCATAAGTTTTCTAGAGCAAGATTTCTGCATGAAAATTCAAAATGAAATAAATAGTTTGACGAATTAAAAAAAACAACAAAATATTGCGTCATATAGAAAATATAATGGACCACAGCAGGTGAACATGTAACGTCATGTGAGTTTGAAGAAACGTATTGAAACATGATAAAAACCCGAGTATGGAAATATTAACATGTTTTAACACTTTGAGGTTCTCTGAATTTGATTTAACAATTTTTAAACCTATTCCATATACATGCGTGTGTGTATTTGTGTATATTAGAATTTTCATAAAATGTTTAGCTCCCTAGAGCTCATTCTTAGTGAAGGAACTGGGTTTATGTTTAATCTTGATTTAAGTTTTGTTGGTGAATTTAGTACTTAACTTCGAAATCTACCTCCGCCTGTAGGCCCGAGCCGGCAGGGATTTTTTTTATTTATGTTATACTAATTTATTTGTTCTTTTGCTATTTAAAATAAAAAAAATATGTCAATTTGTATAATTTGACTATTTATATAATTTGGCGAAATTGGCCGACAGAAGAAGTAACAACATTAAAACGTTGCTTTGAAGTGGAAATTAAGTCTCATGATTTGTTGCATTGTCACATACGCACCGGGTTTGGCGTGATTTTTTTTTTTTTACGAGAATTTGGCGAAAACCTCGTTTTCAAATACCTGATACATATGTATTTTTAAATTATTTTCTGTTATTTTTAAAAAGAAATAACAATAAATAAAAAAAAAATAACTATAGAACAAAACAATTTATAACATTTTTTGTTAATAAAAAGAAAATAAATTCAAATAAACTTTTATTAATAAATAAGCAACAATAGCCGGGTTACCATGTCAGGCAAAATAATGCCATTTTGGCGCCAATTGGACCCCGTTGCGTATATGACATCTGTGTCTAATATTTTTCTTTTCGTTTTGTTTAAAAAAAAGAATGAAGTAAAAGCCATTTATTTTAAAGGTTTCAATTTTAAATGAAAGTTTTGTATTAAATAAAATGATAATGAAATACAAATTGAATTCTGAATAAAAGTAACATGATGCATTTCTTAGCATACATTTAAGGGAGGCCAAACTTGTCGCCAAATTAATTTAAAATAACCTTTTCTAAAATATGACAAAAAATATCTGTTATGATTAAAATTTGAGTTGCCATCATTAGAAAAAAAGTATTTAAAATTAGAAAAAATTAATATTTCGAAAACTAATTCTAATTTTAAAATTCTAATACCAGTTTTGAGATCTGTGGATCAATACGGATTTTTGGTGTTAATTTCATCGCAAAGTATTCCATATTTTAGGAGAAATCGCCGTGAAACCTAATCAGTTGTTTAATCAGTCGTTTCATAGAATCGTTACATAAATTCGTTTCAATTCGATTCATTAGGATTTTATATATATAGGGTAGATATATATATATATGTATGTATGTATGTATGTATGTATGTACTAAATTTTGTCTGCATGATAAAAGTCGCAATTATGCACGGATCGTCTTCAAATTCGCCAACAACTTTGAGATGGCTAATATCTCGGCGGGGATTGAAAATGAACAAAATCGGCCCAAGGGAATGGAGATGGGGAGGGTTAAAAATTTTGAATACCGTCTTAACAAGATTCTGATAGAACCATCTCTTACACAACAATGACAGGAAAAAATAAATATTTTTCATTATAGCAGTTGCCAGTTGCCAACAATAATAATAATAATAAAAAACAATAAAATTCTCACCACAACAATTGCTTTTCTATTGCAAGTTTTTTCACGTGAAAAAATAAATAAATAGTTTGATGAATTGAAAATAAATTGAATATTACGTCATAAGTTTTCTAGAGCAAGATTTCAGAATGAAAACTCAAAATGAAATAAATAGTTTGACGAATTAAAAAATATATATATATTATGTCATATTGGAAATATAATGTACCTCAGCAGGTGAATATGTAACGTCATGTGAGTTTGAAGTAGTATTAGTATTGTTGTAGTATTAAAACATTATAAAAACCAGACTATGGAAATATTAACACATTTTAACACTTTGAGGTTTTCTGAATTTGTTTTAGCCATTTTTAAACCTATTCCATATACATGCGTGTGTGTACTTGTGTATATTAGAATTTTCACAAAATGTTTAGCTCCCTCGAGCTCATTCTTAGTGAAGGAACTGGGTTTATCTCTAATGTTGATTTAAGTTTTGTTGGTGAATTTAGTACTTAACTTCGAAATCTACCTCCGCCTGTAGGCCCGAGCCGGCAGGGATTTTTTTTTTACTCAATCGCCCCTGGGCCCTGGACTGCATGAATATCAGCTATGGATAGCAATTGCTGAAAATTAATTTTTATGGCTTTTTTTTTAAATGTTTATTTAGATACCTCATTTCATTGTGTGAACAAAACTGAATTTTCTTAACAATATTCTGATAGTATTGAAAAGTGTATGATATTCTATGCCATGACGATGCACAATTTTACTACATTCTTGTATTTGTAGAAAATTGAAAGTTTTTTTTCTTCCTCCTAATTAGTCAGCCATTGTTTGGTTCAAAAGTTTTCCATGCAGATGTGGTGAAGCCACGATGTGTGAAAATGTTCAGCCACACAGGAAAATTACATAAGGATCAACCACTTCTGAGTTCTTCAGTTTCTCAAGTATTTTTTCCCATTGGCGGAGTTAACTTTAGTAGTGTTGAGAAACATATTATTGCACAAATATATTTTAACATATTTCTTAATCATTTTAACCAGTAATAAAAACAATGCACCACACTCTGCTGGTTTGAGGTATTATATATGTTTCATTTGTGTATTTATAATTGAAAATCATTGTTCATACAGGATTTTTTAAATTTATTATGCATTGTTATGGTTTGCTTTGAGAAAAATGTATGAGTTTCTCTTAGTATGGAGTGCAGAGTTTCTCCTAGGCAGTTTCAAAAGGATGCTGCACCCTGCCTGCCTTTTGTTTAAAAAAATTAGCACCTTTCTTCCACCCCAGTCAAAAAAAAAATTGTCCTTGCTTTTTGTATTAAAAAAATTTCTTTGCTTGCATAGTAAAAACTGACTCATTGCTGTGCTTTGAAAAGAATTCCCTGACCTTTAAAAATTAAGTGTTCTTAAGAATCTAAAAAGTTTGTTATTTCACCAGCAACACCCTACCCTTTTTTAAGCTTGCAGGAAACTGTATAGTATAGTGTGTACCCAAAAACATTGATCCATACTTTAATTTTTTACCTGTCTCAGATTTGTAGGGAATGTAAATCTCTTAAAGTGTTCAAAATAAGATTATGTAAATGAAATATTGCTCACGTTAATTTTCAAAAAGTTACACTATAATTTTTATATCCCTTCCCCTGATAAAATTAATCAATTAGAAAAATTTCCCTTTTGCTCTAACAAGGTCATTACAAAGAAAAAACTGCATGCCTGTACGATAAAGGTATATTTGTTATTACTTTTTTGCACTATCTCATCAATAAAAATAGGTACCCTTCACAAATTGGTGGTAGTGTCCGTTAGATAAAAATTTTTTTGTTAACAAGTGTGAAAAAAATGGCATCACAAATGTACATCTAAATAAAGCATTACACAGGCAGAGATCATGTAAAGAGACAAATATAATTTTAAATCTTAGAAACCTAATTTAAAAGAAGTACAGTAAAACCTCCCTAGAGTGTTGCTCCGTTCCAATAAAAACTGGTTGCTCCGAGAGGTGGTCTCTTAATGGAGGTCATGTTTAAATCTAGATTTTAATTGTTGAAAAAAAGGTAACAATTAACGTTATTAAAATTTATTTTCGCATTAGGAAAAAATATAAAAATTTAAGTATCAAAATAAAAGTTAATTACTGCAGAGTTTAAATAATGAATACATTGACGTTTGCTTTCATTTTACGGTTTTATCTTTTATAACATTTATTTCCAAGTCCTTTCAAAGTTCAGTAAATAAATGTAATTTTTTTGAACGGAAACAAATGATGACGATTTCATTAATTTATCTATTTCTTTTGAGAGTTTCTTGACAGAATAGGGCAGGAGAGTTAATTGACTGTCATTCTTAATTTGTCATAAGAGTTGAATTCATTGCCTAAAAAGGCACAAAGGGGTTTTTACCTGAATTAAAATAAATCCAAACTTTGTTTAGAAATCTGATAAATAATGTGTCCTCCAGAATTATTTTCCTAATAAAACTTTCTTCGAGCGACCAGGAAAAAACTAAATTTGCTTCATTTTCTTCAAAGAAATGGGTCGCTCTTGGAGGGAGTTGAACTGGGATGGTCTCTGAATGGAGGTAAAATTAGTATTAAGCCTATGGGAATAAATTTTGTTCCATTAAAAAATGGTTTTAGCTATTCTAAAAATGCTGCTGTAATTTTTTTTAGAGTTCATCACCTCTAATATTAATGCAAGTTGTTTAAAGCCAACTACATATCTATTCTAGCCCATCATTCTTGCAACATATCGCAGATTTACATTTTTAATGAGAAATATGTCCCCATTCAAATATTCAATTTTTAAGTAAGAATAAATCATTCAATTTTAAAGGTAGGCCCTATGCAGTTTTTTATAACGTTTTTATTGCAGCAAAAGACAAAAAAATATAATTACTCAAAATTGATGGGTGAAATCATATAAAAATTAAAAAAGGTGCAACTTTTGTAAAACTAATAGGAAGGCTCTTTCATTAATATAATCTTAGTTCTTTTTCATTTTTACATTGCGTTCTAATATAACTTGCCTACTAATTTCCAACAGCTCAAAAAATACAATGCATTTCAATCTTTTTAAGGATATCTGTATATCTAGATAGATTTTAGTGTACAGCTATATTATTAAATTTTATGATGCCTGTTTTTATGTTGTTTTTTTCTCTTTTAGTATGAATTTATGTGATCTGTATTTTCTTTGATTATACTATACTTTTATAATTTTTTTCAGGGTCTTTGGAGAGTCTGAAGACAGTTTACAAATAGACTTAAAATATCTAATGTAAGATTTCGATAGGTAAACTTAAAAGTCCTTTCTCCATAAATATTTAACTTTTCTTAAGACTTAACTTTTAGTAAAAATATGGATCATTTTTATAGTGATCTTGAAGAAGGTGAAATACTTGATGATTCACCTCCTTCTCCTGACTTAAATAGGAGAAAAGAGTTACCTCAACGTTACACTGTTAAAGGTAATAAAACCCCCTTACATAAACATAAAAGAGGTTGTAGGCATTCCAGTCACCATCATACTAAAAGGCTTCCAAATAAGAATAAAAAACCTGTTAGGAAAAAAAACAACCCTAAATGGCATCACAAACCCCCTTACACTAATGAAAAGTATAAAATTGTTAGCAGGTATGATAGCTCAAACACTTCAAAACGTGCACTTCCAAAATGTTTTTCCGAAAATTCTTTAATAGCTGAGATGAATGGGTCCCTCAAAAGTATTTCCCCTCTTAAAAAGCTGCGTACAAATTTTAGTAATTCTAAGTCACAAAATGTTCCTTTTCCGAAACAAAATTTTAAGACTTCAAAAAATGATTTTGCCACTTCTGAAATATCAAGTACCAAAATGCTACAAAATGTTGCTGATAATTCTGTGGCAAGCAATGCGAGTACGAATTCTGAATATGTAGTTGAAAGAACTGATTCAATCGAAGATTTAAGTAAAAATTCTGATGATGCATCAAGTGTCATTGAATTGGGTATTTGTGATTCAAAACCTGAACCTCCCTTAATAGACTTAAGTAGAAGTCCTGAGGATACATCAAGTACTATTGAACTGATTGATGTAAAAATTGTAGATAATGCTATTTCTAATAAGTCTATGCCAATTAAAGAAGAAGAAAGTGAAGATGAAGAAGAATTGAGAAGAATAGCTTTAGCAACATGTGCCAAAAGAAAGGCACTCAGGGAATCTACGAATACGATTCAAAATGTAGATTATACTTGCAATGCACCTGTACCTGATCTAACACGTGTTAATGATGTGCCAATTTCTCACCAGAAAATTAATAATCCTCCTACAATGGATAATTATGAAGTTGTGGATATGGAAGTAGATGAAGATATGCAGGATTCATTGGAAAATCAACAAACTTCATTAACAAATCAGCAAACTTCATTGACAAATCAGCAACCAAAATCTGCTGAAAATTTATTTGTCATTGATAGAAATCCTTCCAGTGACTTCCTGAAAAATAAGAATTCATTCTCGGAAACACAGGCAGCAAGTAATAGTGATGATGATGACTTTGAAGTCAATCTTTTAAGAGCACAATTATTAACTAATATGAATCGGAAGAAATTTCTTCAGGAACATTCTGATCCCAAATCAAATGTTGCTGTTCATAAAAAGCCAGTCACAAAGATGCCTGTAGTACCACAGAAGGTTAATAATTATCAGAAACTAAATTTAATGTTTTCTCATAAACGTTTGAAATCTGCTAAACATTTTTTGAGAAGAAGGTCTGTAAATAAATTGATAAACATTAATAATAATAATAATAATAATGAAATTAAAAAAGCACCTCCTTTACCTGTACAAACAAGCAAACCACCTGAAAGGCTGATTATTACTGTAAATGGAGAGTCATCAGATGAATCTGATAATTCTGATGAAGAAACCAATACTGTTCCTGAAAATCCAGTTGATAGCATCGTAGCCTTAATTTCAGACTGTAGGCAGAAATCTGAATCTAGTGTGGAAACTAAAAAAGAAGAAATTGTACCCAAAGCTGTTTCATGCCTTTCTAAGGCTCAGCAAGAAGAATATAATTCATTAATGAAAATTCTAGCTAAGAAAAAAAAATCTTCTCCTGCTCAAGAAACTGTTTCCACTAAAAATGGCTCTGTTCATTCTCCATTAGAGGATTTGAAAAAGTTGGAAGGGAAATTGGTAACATTACAGAATGCACATAAAGCCAAAAAGGATTCGATTGCACTTGTATCAGAAGAAGTTAATTCAAAAAGACATCACTATATGAAAGCCAAGTTAACTGCACAGCATCTAAAGGAACAGTGGGTTGCTGCTGAAAAAGTAAGAAAAGCCAAATTACTTGACTGGTCAAAGACTTGTGATAACTTTAAGTTGATGAAGAAATCTGTATCAGACTTAGAAAAGAAAATAAATGAAGTGCAAAATTTGTGTTCTAAATTAGGCTCAGCTGTGCAAGGACAGTCTTATAAGTTACCTTTGTTGTTATCGGGTAATGAACAATCATGATGTTTTTTTAATTTAGAAAAATAAATTTTTAATGTGCCTTACAAAAAAAATAGTGAAGATGAGCTTTATGTCATTTTGGTTTGTTTCTAAGATGTAAAAATAAGTTAATGCATTCTTTCCGTAATTTTGCTGTTCCTCATTTGGCCATCAGATTGAGGAAAAGCATTTCTAATTTTTATTATTTATCTGGCTATATATACCTCATACCCCTCCCCTTGCCCCTTCTTTTTTTTCTATAAAAATATGAAATAAGGTGAGGTCATATTGCCATTTACTTTGTTCTGTAAATTATTTGTACAGTCTTTCAAATGTATATTTCGTTATATATATATATATATATATATTATTGTATACATAAAACGTTTTTCAATAAATATTGTTTTGTACTTAATGATGGCATTTCTGTTTTCTGTGCGTATGCATTGTCTACAAAGTCTATTAAAACTTTTTTGGTACAACAGCTTCTCTGAATATTGCATACACATTTTATAAAGCAAAAAAATTAAGGGGGCCCTCATTTTGTTGAATTTTGTATCATTGTATAAAGGGTCCCAGGGGGTGGGGTGTCTTAACCTTTAAAATTTTCAATACCGACATCCAGGGTTCTTGCTGGCTTTTGACGAATAAAAAATTAAAAATAGTAGCCAAATTTAAAAAAATTTAGTACAGTACAGAACCATTTATCCAGAATGCTTGGGGTCAGATGTATTCTGGATAACTGGTTTTTCTGGTTAACTGGTTGTCCATGAAAGCAGCATCCATTTGATAAGTTTTGTGGAATATGTGTGGCTGTGGATGTGGAATTATTTCTAATATTAAATTATTAGATTACTTGGATTAAAAATCAATGCAAGAAAGATCAAAAGTTAACCAGAGTTTAAAAGAAGGTAATTTATGGGAATCCCTTAGGAACAAAAATTCTCCTGTTTCCTCTGCATAAAAATTAAAACATCTAAAATACAACTAAATATGTTTTCGTTTCAAATATTAGATGTTGTCATCAAATTATACAATTGTTTCAAGCAAAGCCTATGTCAAACTCACAGTGTGTGGCACCTTTTTCTGCAAAGATTCTGAAATCAGTCTATCAGAAATATCATTCCGGATAACTGGTTTTCTGGTTATCTGCTTTCCAGATAAATGGCTCCATACTGTAATATATAGATTCGGCATGAAACACTGAAAAATCTATCCTCAACCCATTATTGTATCCTTCCTTTTCCAATATGTTCTAAAATAACCCAATTTTATTGTTTATAAAATAGATGGGTGGGGCTAGTAGAGCTTGGGTACGCCTCCTCATCTAGTTGAACCTTGCTTATAAATCAGAATGTCTGCTGCAGAAACTATTAAAGATAAGTACAGTTGTGGAAAAAAAAAAGTAAACACCCCCTACTAACTCCTCAACAAATTATCGTAGACGAAAGTTGCTGGTACCGAACGATTGGAAATAAAGTCTACTTTTAAATGACGTATATAAAATTTGCTTAGGGGGCCATCTACATATTAAAACGAATCTAAACTTCATTTTTTTCAGTGGCAATACCCAATTTTAATGAGATATTTCAAATCTTTGGTTCAAACTATGCCCAGACACCAGATTTCAAGTCATTTGAATGATAAGTTTTTGAATTATAAACATTCAAAATTGAGTGCTTCTAATGTTAAATTACATTTTCATATTTTTATTTATAACTTCTGAAATTATGATCCTAATGTTCTAATTTTTTGTGTAGCAATAATACTAATATACCCAAACATAAATACGTTGAATTTGTAATTTTTATAATTTTCTCATATGAATTATGAAATTTTCAAAAAAATTATGAATTGTAACTTACAATTTTTTTGATGGATTTAGATTTATTAAGTCCTGCTTTATGAAAATCCAAAATTTCACATTTTTCTACCAAGTAGTTTTCAAATTATCCTTAAAAAACGGCAAGATGATGTTTTAAGGGGCCATGTATGATAGAAGTGACTAAATATTTTGAAATTTCTTACGCTATCCTGTAATCTAGCAGGCTTAATTGACTGCTTAAAGTGCCTTGATCAAGAAGGGAGCTTTCTCGGTCAACAATCGAATACCGAACTTCAATTTGGATACAGCCCTTAAAATACGCTCATTTTAAAATAATTCTCAGATTTAAAATAATTTCTCGGAAACGTATGGTACGAATTGCGTAAAAATTTGTTTTTAGACTAATTGAAGGGTGTAGAGTTCATTTATGCTGTCAGAATTGTGTACTGCTATTGAAAAAAACAAAGTTATGGTTCGTTTTAATATGTAGATGTCCTCCTAAGCAAATTTTATATACATCACTTTAAAGTAGACTTTATTTCCAATCGTTCGGTACCAGTAGCTTTCTTCTACGATAATTTGTTGAGGAGTTAGTAGGGGGTGTTTATTTATTTTTTTTCCATGACTGTACATTCTAAATGTCCGTCTCCTAAATGTGTAAATGTTTCAGACATTCTTTTAGCTGTCTAATTAAATTTAATTATCTATCTGATTTACCGTCGTAAAACTAACAATTGCTATGAGATTTCGGCTCTAACTGAAAGAAAAAATTAACCGGTCAATGATACTTTGCATTACAACTAATAAATAGTATGGTAAATGGCTAATTTCAACTCTGCATTACAGCAAAACTCTTCTCCATTTGCCGTTTGATGCGAATAATTTTGTTTCTTTTTACCATCGCGACACTGGCACATATTGACTGACAATAGAGAAATACTTATCGCGTAGTCCTTACTATGTCTTTGGCTGTACCTAAACTGAATTGGTGTTGCATCACTATCTCTATAAATAGAGTAATCTAAAAAGCACGGTGTGATTGAGCATGAAAAGCGACATCAATCGTTCAATAACACAGATAAGAGACTCGATTTTATTGGTCCACACACAAAGAGCAGATAACGAGCACTTGGAATTTGGCGAGTCTGATTGTTCGTTTACTCACCAAATAATAAAGCATTTTGTAGCGATTTGGCGTAATGGCAAGTGGCAGCGAGAACCCTGCGACGTCTAATTTTGATATCCTATTTGGATTCTTCAAGTAAATTTTGCCTTAGGATACAGGGACGAAACTAAGGGGGGGGGGGGCACGTGCCCCGGGTGCCAGATGAAGGATTATACCTTTGGAATAGATCATTTTCTTTTGATAGGCTGACGGTTTCCATTATTATGAAGCAGCCATTATAAATGAAGTGTTAGGTGAAGATGAAAGAGCAGTCGTAAAAAGTTAGAACTGATTTTCTGGTCAGAATGGGAGAAAAAAATTTATGGCCATTTTTTTTCTTCCATTCTGACCAGAAAATCAGAGTTCTAACTTTTTACGACTGCTCTTTCATCTTCACCTAACACTTCATTTATAATGGCTGCTTCATAATAATGGAAGCTGTCAGTCCATCAGAAGAAAATAACTCGGTTAAGTGGGACTCGGATAATCAGGACTCTACTGTAGATTGCATTTTAAAAGTGATCTTTAGACTATTTTTGTTGGTGTTCAGAGGGAAGTCATGACCCCCGTGACCTCCTACTTGGATCTGCCATTGTAGATTACGTAGTTTAGTATTACAGTATGGAACCATTTATCCGGAATGATATTTCTGATAGACTGATTTCAGAATTTTTGCAGAAAAAGGTGTCTTACACTGCCAGTTTGACATAGGCTGTGCTTGAAACAATTGTATAATTTGATGACAACATCTAGTATTTGAAAAGAAAACATACTTAGTTGTATTTTAGATATTTTAACTTTTATGCAGAAGAATTTTTGTTCCTAAGAGATTCCCATAAATTACCTTTTAAACTCTGATTAACTTTTGATCTTTCTTGCATTGATTTTTAATCCAAGTAATCTAATAATTTAAAGTCAGAAATAATGCCACAACCACACATATTCCACAAAACTTATCAAATGGATGCTGCTTTAATGCACAACCAGTTATCCGGAATGCATCTGACCCCAAGCATTCCGGATAAATGGTTCTGTACTGTACATATTTTAAAATAAGTTGGGTATTAGAAAATTAGTAAAATTCTCTTTGTAAATATACTTTGCGGAAGAGGGGGGGGGGGGTGTGCCAAAATCCATGTTTGCCCTAAAAGGCCCTAAAAAGGCTAGTTTCGGCCCTGTTAAGATACCAAACGGGAATAATTCGTTCAAGTAGTTTAGGAATTATGCAGGTTTAAAGTTTAGAACACCTAATGTTAAATTCATTTTTAACTGTTGTAAAAGATTTCAATGCCAGTAGCTTTTTAAAATAATTTAAAAACAATCGGCAGGGCTGTAATTTTGAATTTATTTATTTAAAGTTTAGACAATCGATTTCTGTTTTTAAAAAAATCTTAGTTCATGTTTTTAAAAATCAGTTAAAAAGTATATATAGTTTTCAAAAATATAAATTGTATCCAAAGAACTTTTTAACAGAAATCACCTTCTAGAAGCTTCAAATATGATAATCCAAAATTACAGCTCATTTCCTTGCATGTTTTTTGAATTATCTTAAAAAGTTATCCCCATTTTCAATATGATTTGTAATGGTTACAAATTAATTTAACATTAGAAGTTCCAAAGTTTAAACCTACATAATTTCTAAACTAGTTGACCACACTTCTCATTTAGTATCCAAGATAAAAATTAAATGAAAGTAGGGGAGAGTTGGGAGGAGTGGGACAGATTTCACAATTTATTTTTTAATTCACTACTTATGTTTTACCAAGAGTATAGCTTATGAAAATCTAATAGTATGTTACTTAAGCTATGTTTAAAAAATACAAACGCTGTGAAATACAAACAACTGGCTTTTATTTGCACGTTTTAAAATGTTAACATTTTTGTCCCATACCTCCCTCATATGAGGGAGGTATGGGACGCACATGAGGGAGGAATAGGACACTGTTTGATAAAAATTAAATTAACACATATTGTATTTTGATAAGTCAACACTGAAAGCAAAGTAGGACTGGGCTCGGCTGGTACCACAAACTATTTGTGGTTGAGGCAATTTCATTATGATATCCCTTTTCTCTACTTCACTGAAGTCATTTTCTTGTGGGAAGTGAAATTTTTCTTTTTCATCATTTTTGAATATGATAAACTCCTTATCACTGTCTATATCCTCAACTCTGCCAATATAATAAACAACTGTCTTCTTCGTCAAAATTTTAACAATTACAAAGTCATTTATCCTAATTTTGGATCATCAGTTAACCAATCAAATTCTTCAGCAATTTCATTATCATTGTGAGTAATCAAATCAAAAGTCTTCATCTGTAGAGTCATGCAACAAAAATTTCCCATCAATGGAATCATCAGATAATTCATTCGCTTTTTTCTGTTTCTTCCTTTTCACCTGAAGAGTTTTCTTTTTACACAATCTCTTCTGCTTTTTATCAGCGGCTATTTTTTCAATTTCTTCTTTTTCTGGTGTGTCAGTGATGATGTTTTATCTTTCCTTTTTTCTGTCTTTTTTTATAGTTTTTGTGGAAATGATTTGGGATAAGGGTGCATATCGGAAGGACTCAAAGGTGTTTGAGAACATGTCCCATTCCTCCCTCTGCTGAATATTTTTTAAAAAGGCTTATCATATATATCATGCTACATTTATGCTTTATTTGGCTGCTAGTTTACAAACACTATATCTTTAAGTTTATTATACAATTATAATATTTTTATTTTAAATATAATATAATTGAAAAAAATCATTGAAAGAATAAGAATTTGTACTTACTTCTGAGGTATGAAAATAAAATTTTCCCTTTTAAATACAAACAATAATACAGCTGGTGTAACAATTAGAATCAAACATGAAGCTATAGATGCTTTATCTAGTGGACAAACTAGAACTTAATTCTAACAGTTATTTTGGACATAAATGCTGCTGTCCCACTCCTTCCACTGTCCCATTCCTCCCAACTCTCCCCTATCAGACATTTTAGTGTGTGTGTGTGTGGGGGGGGGGGTAACTGTTTATTTATTCGTTATTGCAGCAAATATGGATATTTTTAAAAGCAAAATTTAATTTTTAAAAAAAATCTTTGTACTAGAGTGGGAGCAGAATCAGATTTATTTATTTATTTTTTTTTTTTTTTGGGGGGGGGGGGGGATTTAGAACATTTTTAAAAAGTGAAAATGTGATGAAGCGTGAAAGGTTCTCAGATTAAATGGAAGAGTAGAAAGAAAAACATTCCTTCTATTTGAAATTAATGTCTATTTTGAGTTTTTGAAAATTACATTAAACTGTCTCGTAATGAAGCATTTAACACAGGGTGTCATACTCATCAGGGGATAATGCAAAAAATTCCCCAAACCTGGCTACTCTGGGAAATTAAAGTTAATTGCTGCTATTTGCATGCTGTGTGATATCATAGTGAAATAAAACTGAGATGCGTCTTCTATAGTTAATTTTTTTTTAAGTGGCAGCTGACCTTCATAGTCACCGTCACTAGTTTCCATGGAAATCTCAGATAACACGTTTTTCCCACTCATTTCAATCTTGACTATAAAAGTGCCGAAACAACCTTAAAATGTGAATAAAGTAACCAACTGGAGAATTCAGAACCCATTATCGGAGAAATACCCTGAAGGCCAACTGCCAGTCTTAGCGAAAAACTCTATAACATCGTGAGCTATAGGATTAATCGCTCCTTGCAGTTTAACTATAACATATGTTCAGGTGTGAGGAAATACATCATTTTACTCGCCACTGCCAAGTGAATTTTTAGGTAGTCTTCAAAAAGTGCAAACTATAGCAATATACCGAAAACTTTACTTCTTTTTTACTAGATAGTTATATTTTGCAACTTTCCATATTACAGTCGAACTTGCTTATAACGAACCTGGATTTAACGAGGAAATCAGAAATAATTGGTTGGTACAATGTTAAGCCTACGGGCATAGGCGTAGAGTTATATGGGCCCGTGGGGCTCGGGCCCCTCCAATAATTTTTTCCGATGGGCTATATTATATTACACCAACTGACATAGAAAAAAAATCTCAGATTTTGAAATTTCATATAATTTACAAAAGTTTCTAGCGTATAATGTTTTCGATTGATAATTGTTCTTTTTATAAATTCGCTGTTTACTTTTATTCTTTTTAAACAAGTAAAAGAACTCGAAAATTTTAGCGTGGCGTATGAGGGAAAAACTAAGCACTCTCCATGGTGGGTTTTTCTTCCTTTTTTGGACACTGGGCAGGGCACACTTTCTGGGAAGAATTTCTGATTCGGCGTCATAGGACAATAAATTGGACAACAAATGGTGTCCGATATGACCTGATTAGAGCACAGATAAGATGGTTCGCCGTTTCCTGAACCTACAAAGAAAGTGGCTCCAATTTACGAGCAGCTTTGAAGGACTCGGGAGGGAGGGGGTAGAGGAGTTAAATTTTGTCGCAAATGATATTAGGCAAAAGAATCACCAGCGTCTCCAAAGCGTAGAATGTAAAGGGAGAAATTCTTTGTCTCTAAATGATGCATAAAGCTCATATTTATTAAAATAGGCCAAATCTATCAAGCGGTTTCTCTGTAGTAAATGACGATTCACCAGGATCTGGTAACATTAAACAGTACATATTCAGTTGTTCTTATTCGGGCCGAGCAAGAAACCCTTTCTCGGGCCCATTTTCTTTCATTAATATCAGGCTGAGTAGGGACCGGGTCCAAAATTTTTTTTGTAAACCCGGGCCAGGCCATTTTTTTCCGTGCCGTTTCGGACTGACATTTGATTCGGTTTTTGTGATATTTTCAAACTTTTCGATGTTCATGTAAAAGTATGTATCTGTACATGCGCATTCATGGCAAACACAGCAGGACCGCTTTTTCGTGCACAACCCTGTAGTATTTATATTATACATTTATACACTAAGTAGCTGACATGCCCGGCGCCGTCGTCCGGTCCGTCGAAAAATAGTACGAAACACGAAAAAACTCAAAAAATCGTAATAAAAATTCCTGAAAAATTAAAAAAAAAGGTGCACAAATTCGAAATAAATTTAAATGAAAAGAAAACAAAATTTACTATTTGGGCTAGAAGATAACCGGATTCCTTTTACTAATTTGGAAAAATTGTAGCAAATCGCGAAGATACTCGAAAAATCGCTAAAAATTCAAAAACCGTATATGACAAAATTTTGTTATTATGGGCTAAAAGATTAAAAAAGGATTCCTTTTACGAATGTAAAATGCGGAATGCGAAAAATCTCTAAACAATGCATAAAAATTCGCAAAAATTTCAAAAATCGCTGTACGAATTTCAAATAAACTTTATTGAAATTATAACAAAATTTATTATATTGGGCTGAAAGTTTGAGATCCAATTCCCTTTACGAATGTCAAAAGGTAGAATCGGAACGCTAAACATCGCATTAAAAATCGATAAAAATCAAAAATCGCAGAGGAAAAAAATTACTACAGCGTGTAACAAGTTTAAAACGAATTTCTTTTATAAATGTAATGCGTAAAAACGCTAAAAATCGTGTTGAAATGCGGAAATTTTTTTATCATGAGAAATCGCGGAAAGGAGAAAATTTTCTATATATGGCTGAAAGTTTGAAACCGAAAAAATATTAAAAAATATTATGAAAGTCAAAAAATCGCTACGAAATACGGAAAAATAAAAGAAAAGAAAAAAAAAGAGCATTAAAAATTTAAAAATCGCCGAGAACACAATAAAAACATTAACTAGAATTCTTTCACGAATGTCAAAAAATCTCCACGGAATGCATAAAATCACAATAACAATCAAAACTCTAATAATAAGCTCGACGCAGCAGAGATCGTTTGGTATCTTCAGAGGCACGGGCCCTCCTTCCATGCTTTTCGGTATCTTTAATTTGTGTAATTTCCTTTTTAAATTTGTCCGGTTTCAATTTTTGAATTTTTTTTTCAACCTGGCTCCCGCTAGAGAGTCTGAATAAGAGGAGAAGGCTAAAGGACTGCAGACGGAACGCGCGCGCCGCTCTCCGCGAATTCTGCGGCGGTATAGTATAAATATAGTAATAATATAGTGCAATAGCGTAGGATAAATACAAAGTGAACAAAGTCTACTACATTAGGCTAAAAGTTTAAAACCGAATTCCTTTTACCAATGTAAAAAAAGTCGCTGAAAATTGCATTAAAAAGCGCTAAAAATTCCAAAAGTCGGAAAGGTCGAAAATTACTATAAAATGCTCTAAAACATTTTAACCAGAATTCTTTCACGAGTGTCAAAACTCGTTGCGAAAAATCCCAAAAACTCGCATTAAAAATTCAAAAATTTCGGAGGCTAAAATTTACTGTATAATGCTAAAAATTTGAAACCGAATTCCTTTTATCAATAAAAAAAAAAAAAAAAAACGCTGCGAAACACGAAATAACGCTAAAAGTCGCATGCAAATATTTGCGAAAAACTGAAAAATCGCTGTACGATTTACTATATTATACGCTAAAAGATTGAAATCGGATTTATTTTAATATTTAAAAAAAAAAAAAAAAAGCGCCTCGAACCGTGAAAAAAACGTTAAAAATTATATTGAAAAGGTCTAATCAAAAAGTCCGAAATCGGGCTTTGGGGTGCATAACTAAATACATAGCGGTACCTCTATACCGAATTTTGTAGCTCTGCGTGCAGCGGTTTTTTCAGAACATAGCAGACAGACAGAGAAACTTCTTTCCTTATTATTATAGACTAGCTGACCCGCCCGGCGTTGTCCGGGCCCTTGATAATAACCTTGAATAAAGCACAAATCTTATACCTTTAATTCGATTTTGTCCGAATTTATATTTTAAATGAAAAAATCTCCAAAAAGTATTGACTTTTAATTGTAAAAGCACTCATAAGAAGTCATTTTCTGTTTTTCAATGTACGGTCGTTTTCAAAATTTTTTTTAAAATACTAGTTTCTTTTGGTCCGAACTCTTTAAAATTTTTATTGTTATAAATATAAGCATTTCTCAGCCCGTGTAAAAACTTCGTGAAAAAAAAATTGATATCTACTTCTAAAATAAATATATTTTCTTCTCCCTTTTTACTTTCTTCTATCTTTGCAAGAAGAAAGTATTGGATTAAAGAAAATTTTCGAATTCCGGTTTTCGACATATTTACACTTTTTAGCGGTCTCAGATTCCGAAAAACATGTTTTTACAAAATGTCTATCTGTGAATCTGTCTGTATGTGACACAAATTTTTTGGGCGCTTTATCACAAGACTAATGCACGGAATTTAATAACTTTAGGTTCAATTAGTCCCCGATATAAATGGGTGCTGAATAGTTGTTGGTGCAAACCGTCCTATATCTCAAGAACTAATGCACAGAGTTTCATAAAACATCAGATTCTGTTAGTCCTTTATTATGTTTGGTGCTGATTAGTTTTTGGTGTAAATTGCTCAATAGGTGGCGCTGCTATGATGCCTTATTCACGATTTTCGCAATAGCTATATCTCAAGAACTAATGATCAGATTTTCATCAAACTGCAGATTCAATTATATCTTGATATTATTTCGTGCTGTTTATTCGTGTTATTTCGTATTTTCATCAAACTTCAAATTAGGTTAGTCCGTGATATAAAATGGTGCTGATTACGTTTTGGTGTAAATTGGCCAACAGGTGACGCTGCGATACAGAATTTTTCGTGATTTTCGCAATGTCTCTATCTTAAAAACTAATGCACAAATTTTCATCAAATTTCAAATTTAGTTAGACGTTATATGTTGTTCTTTATTACGTTTCGGTGTAAATCGCGCAATAGGTGGCGCTGCTATGCTCCGTTTTTCACGATTTCCGCAATTGTTCTATCTCAAAAACTAATACACGAAATTTAATCAGACTTCATATTCTGTTACACTTTCACATAAATAGATCTTTTTTATAGGCTTAGGTGTATACAGCGCGACAGGTATGTTTTTATGCTCTTTAAGCAGAAATTTTTTCTTGCAGACATCTAAGAGGGTGGATGCCAAAATTCAGTTGTCTGTTTCAAAGATGCGATGCTTATATCTCCTTTTAAAAGGCACACAATTCAATGAACATCTTTAGAATCCTTATCATGGAGATGATCATAGATTGTCATTTAATTTTGGCATCGTGATAACGAATTTTGAAGTATTAACATGTATGAGATAGAAGAATGTTTTGGGATTGCCACATCCGATTGGTTTTTCTTGTTTTTGCGTCGGGTTCTTTAACATAACAACAACAAAAAATAGTTCTCGTCGTCCGAACTGTCCGAAATTCTAATATATTATAAATATAACTGTACTCGAGTACTCTATAAAATGTCATGAAAAATATGCTTATTTAATAGTGAAAACGTGTGCCGAAGCCAAGCGACACCGTGCCGAAACCGTTTTTTAGCTTTTTCGTCGAAATTTCTTAAGATTATTTTTTTAAATACTTCTACTCGTTCGAACATTACGAAATTTTTGTAGTACAGTAAACTCTGTCTAAGGCGGAATCTGTCGGGACTGAGAAAAATTTCCGTGGTAGACAATATTCCGGCTTATGCAAAAGAGCGTGATTTATTGGAATGAAGCATACGTCAGTCGAATACCGTTTTATGTTTTCGATAAAAAGATTGGATCTTGTGTTATAATGAATTAATTGCTCGCGATCTTTCATTCGATCTTTCATTCATTATCCTGACTCGAAAATCTGTCGAAAACTGAAATTCTGGAAGATCCTTTGTCTTTATAAATAAATAAGAAACGCTATTCAATTTCTTAGTAACGCTGTAATACTTACAAATTTGAAGTTTACACACACACACACAAAAAATAATAATAACAGCGGGAATGAGATAGAAAGCCACCACTTTGAATTTGAGTACAACCTTAAAGCATAATATAGTTTAGACAATACATATTTTCATAAATGTGCACTCAACTAGTAATAATAACTTTTAAATGCATATTTATATAGAAAAAAATGGCATAAGCAAGAATTCCTTAAAATTTAAACAGTTTCTGTTTTTTTTAATTAACTTTTTTAAAGTATTACGGAATTTAATTTTTATGCTCGAGATTGAGTATTTGACGTATATATATCAGTTTTAAAGTTTCATAAACGAAATGCCTTTCATTTTTAAAATATCCTATTTTCCGCCTTATGCAAAATTTTGGTTTCGGTGGAACCTTAAAACCCTTTCCGTTTCCGCGTTAGGCAGATTCCGGCTTATACAGCAAGAATTAATGTTATTTTCTATGGCTTCGCCGGGACTTTCAAAATTTTCCGCGGTAGGCAGATTTCCGGCTTACACAGAGTTCGCCTTAGACAGAATTTACTGTATATGTAAAATCCAATCTGTCGAAATGCTGTAAAAAGATAGGGGAAAAAAGCTCGTCACGGTGAGGCGCGAAGTAACCTGAGGTCGCGAATTTGTTTGAAGAAGTCTTTTAGAAAACCGATTGCACCGGCGACGAGAAGAAGATCTTAGCTTTAAATACGTATTTTTGTGAATCGATACCTCTAAAATTGAGCTCTGAGTAAGCATTGGCGAAAGGAGAAAAAGTCGACTGAGAAATCTCCTTTTAAAATTTCTTTTTAAAGAGTTAAGAACTATATTCTTTTTTAACTGAGTGCGGCGTTTGAGATCCAAAAGTACGAACTATAAGAATATGTTGTCCATTTTTCCGTATTTTAAACTGCTCGGCTTATGGGCATTAAAAAAAAAAAAAAAAAAAAAAAAAATGCATTTAGTTCTTCCTTCCTTTCCGCTCGAAAAGCAGGTTCTGATTATGCACGAGCGCGCCTCCGCCAATTTAAAAAACTTTTTTTATGAGTTTTTAATCAATTTCTCGGCCAGTTATCAAAAAATTAAAAATGTGAGCCTCAGGGGCATCCATACCTGCATTGAACTATTCTTATATAAATTTTCAGACCTCTGAGGGCAGTAGATTTTCCTAGCCATCGGGAATAACACACACAAACAGCGATCTTGTCTTTTATTATTAGATATATAGATATTTATGATATATGTAGAGTAAAACCTGTCAAAACGGAGCCTGTCTATGGTATAATCCTGTCTTAAATGGAAACTATTCATGTTCCAGAAAGATTGCCATACAATTTTACTTAATTTGCCAGAAACCTGTCTTAAACGGAATATTGTTTCGGTCGCTTACGATTGCTTTTACAAAGGTTTTACTGTATGGATATAAGGTTAGCCTGTGTAAACGGAACCTGTCTATAACGAAATATTGTCTAATGTAAAACATTTCATGATCCCATAGGAAGGAACACTTTGAATTTTTACCAGCTTAGGTAGACGAAAACCTGTGTAAAACGAAAACTTTCAGCGATTATTTGTAATTTTGTCGTAGCAGGTTTTACTATTTTTGTTTAATTCTCTGTTCCGGGGAATGTACCCCCCCCCCCTTGTCTCCGCCACTGGCTGAGCCCCTTCAATAATTTTGAAAACTCTACGCCTATGCCTACGGGATCAGACCCCAGCATACTCAACAGCTTTTGAATGCACAGAAAAGCGTTAAACTTTTTTCGAAGCCAGGGATGCAAATGACGATGTTTTTCAGGCCATGAGTCTTCTTCGAAGAACAATAACACAAGATAATAAGGCAGTTCAAAGCAAATTAACTAACTTCTTTTCTACTGTACAGAAATCAAATAAAAATAAAAAATATGTATAATAAAGTAAGTATGCATAAATTTTTATAATTTTTTACGAACCCAATTTTTATGAGCAAATATTACAGTCCCTTCACGCTCGCTATAAGCGAGTTCGACTGTACTGTGATGTAAACATGGTATACTAAGTTCTATTCTATATTAAACTTTCCTCTCTTGTATGTATTTCTTAATTTTATAGAAAAAATTTATGAAAATGCATTGAAGTAACAGTAATCAACTGTTTTTGCAGTTGTGTAAATTTTGTCGGAACAATTTTCAACTGTGTGTTGCATTTTGCTGGCTGGTAAGATTTTCTAAAAATTCCCCACTCTTGCATATGTTATATTTAATCTATGCTCCTTCTTAAGTCTGTCAACATCCATTCAGCCACTAGACACACACTTTCTAACATCGTGAGGTTTGAAAACTGTTCAAAAGGAACTTTTAATGCGTTAAGCGTCATGTCAGTCACCGGTGGCTGACACTGAACTTTCCGTTTAAAATGCGCCATTCACCGATGACTGACGGTCTAAAATATGATATAAAAATAAATATATATGTATATTGTTTTAAGTAATTACTGAAAATTCATTTTAAATTTACGCACCTTTTATTAATTACAGGATTATACTTTCTTAAAAATTACTTAAAACATTGTAAATGTTTCAGCTTCAGTGTCAGTCACCGTGGCACTCAACGTGTTAGAAAAAAAAAAATAAAGGACATTTTTAAATTAATATTTGCCGTTGCAGCCTCCATATTACTCATAATGTCTTTCAAAGAGATAATAAAATCACAAAAATGAAATTAAATTCTTGCAGCAATCTGCCAAGTTTTTAAGAACAGCCCCACAAGGCATGTAGACTTCATCACTGTTATATACAAATTGGTGTTTTTAAAGTTCTGTTCATATTGTGTACAGAGTTTCCCCCCTGACAGTTTCAGGAGGGTGCTGCACCCTGCCTGCCCTTGGGTTTACAAGATAGCACCCATCTTGCCCCTCATTTAAAAAATTAGCTCCCTTGTTGCCCCCATCTGAAAAAAGTGCCTTTACTCCTTTGTTTATTAAAAAATTTACTTGCATAGTAAAAATTGACTCATTGCTGTCTTTAAAATAGTGTTCTGTCTATTAAATATTAAAAAGTAGTTTTAAAAATCAAAAGAATGCCTTTAAAAATTTCAAGAAATGCCCCTAAGAATCCAAAACATGCCTTTGGAATCCAAAAGTGCCTTTTTCTCACAAGCAGTGCCCTGCCCTTTTTTAAACCTGCGGGAAACTCTGTTGTGTATATAGATGATGTATAAACTTTATTCTTGAGGTTACCTTGTTTTTATTTTATGTTTATTTTGAAGAGAGTGAGGATTTCATGATACTGATTTTAAAAATGTCGTTAATTTTTGACATTGAAAAATAATGCATCCCAGAAAATACATCTGGGATATTTTTCTTGGAAGACGAGTATGAATCCTGTAACAGTATTTGACGGAAAAAGTTGAAAAAAAGATTCTTACATCTAAATATAATATCAGAATTAGATTTAAAAATAGTTGACATTTATCGTTGTAGAAAGTATAAACACAGAATGCTCCTAGGCCTTTTTGTCCTAAATCATAATTGGCCCCACCAGTGGCCGAGAGGTTCTGCTCTCGAAGCTGGTAGATGGGAGGTGCTTGGTTCAAACCCAATCGTGCCCGTCGGCCTAATCGTTCGGAGTTTCCTTGGTTTTCTTCGATCCATGGATTTCCATGTGTAAATACGGGTTAGGTTCCCTTAGGAAGACCCCCACGAAGGGCATTCCCCCCCCCCCCCCCGCCCCCCTGGGCCTATATCTCTCGAGAAGATAATTGGCCATCAAAAATCAGCCCGAGCCTAAATTTATTTCAAATGTAGGCATTTTTCTTTTATGATTTAAAAATCAAGGCAGCTATTTATTTACTTTATAATTTTTAATTCTATATAATTTCAAATTTCACAACCTGGGGGTGAAAAG
Source organism: Maratus speciosus (assembly GCA_963932465.1). Taxonomy (NCBI): domain Eukaryota; kingdom Metazoa; phylum Arthropoda; class Arachnida; order Araneae; family Salticidae; genus Maratus; species Maratus speciosus. The sequence continues at coordinate 344,642,138 of OZ010799.1, read as the reverse complement.
AACACATGTGAAAAAGATAAAACTTGCAGTTGCACACAGCTTATAAATGAAGAGCTTGGTGAAAGATGAAAAAAAAATATAAATAAAACTTGCATTTGTACGCAGCTGTTTGTTTAATTTTATTGATATATTTAATTATTAGTAACATATATATATATATATAACAAATCAATAGTAGCATATTAGTAAAATATGTTTAATATAATAACAGGTTTTACTAAATTCTCTCAGGAAAATTTATTAACATTTTAATTTTCAAATATGAAGGATAATAAATAATGCCTCATATATTTAAGAGACACAGGTACACGTTTGTGGCATTGAATCTTTCTGATAGATGGCTCTGATTGTAATAGGGCAGGGGCGGCGAACCTTTTCACATCCATGTGCAAAATTTTTGCAAAAATATATTTTACTTTATTATGACGTGCCACCAATAAAAAATTTTAATAGATAATAATGAATCAAAATTACTTAAATTTTTGTTTTTAGCATTAAAATAATATGGATAATATTTGATGTTATACTTTAGAAATTTGTTTCAAAAATATTATTTATGTTGTCTCCTCTTAGATGCCAAATAATTTATATCAGCTTTAGTTATTTTTTAGAAAATGCAAGTTGAATTGGACTGATTTGACAAGATGTTTTTATTGAATGTTTCATATTATTTATTTCTGCAAAGAATGTCTCGCAGAAAAAATTGTCAAAATAGCAAGCACCAAAATCTATAGCTTTTATCGTTTCGAATTGAATTTCAAGTTGTTGTAATTTTACCATCGGTATTTTTGCTTATAATGCCTTTTAATCTTTTGTGATAATCTCCTAATTCTCTCTTACTCTTAAATTTTTGTGAGCCAATATTGATCTAGATTGGGATACATTAAGTTATATTTCAGTTTCTCCAATCTGTATGACAATAACAACCAACAAAACTAATCAAATTCAGATAAACAGTGACAACATCTAGATTAATTAATGCATTTTGGGGATTCTATTGTATTTTGATGTAGAACCTGAATCTATGCCATGCCCAAAATAATCTGCAGCATGCCTCTTATGGCACACGTGCCATAGGTTTGCTGTCCCTGCAATAGGGTGTCAAAAGTTATCAAGTTAAAATATGTGTACGCACATATTTTAGTGGTTACACATTGAAACACAATGGATTGAAAAAAAAATAGAAATCCTGTAAAAATTTCAGAAATTCTAAAATTTTAGTAAAAATTTACTAATTTAGAAAATTTTCGAATTTTTTTTTTTTTTTTCGGATTTTGGAATTCCGGATAATGGGTCCTACTGTATATATATCCATTTTTTCTTATTATTTTAATGTGACTCATCATGCATGTATTTTGTGTATCTATGTCTATGATGTATACAGGGTGTCCCAGAAGTATTGGGACAAACTTTAAGGGGAGGTAGGAGACATCACAAGGACTGAGATTTGCATAGCAACCCAGGGTCGGAAACGCTTTCCTGGCGCGGTAGTGACGACACAAAACACAAGAAAGACAGGATACGACCAAGAGGAGAAAACATGTTTATTATCCTTAGTACATCAAGACTAAGAAGAAAGAACATTAACAACGATCGTCATCAAAGTAGGTGTTCGAAATTACGACCCCGGGCCGTGATGCATGGAAGCGCATCTCCGGCGTATGGAAGATCTAATGTTCTCGAAAATACTGGGAGTGTCATGGACTTCCCCTGCAGCTGCCACGAATCGTGCAACAAGTTCCTTAAGACTTTCCAGCATTATCCCGGCATTTTTGCAGTACTAAGAATAATAAACATGTTTTCTCTCCCTGTTCGTGTCCTTTCTTTCTTGTGTTTTGTGTCATCACTACCGCGACAGGAAAGCGTTTCCGACCCTGGGTTGCTATGCAAATCTGAATCCTTGTGATGTCCCCTACCTCCCCTTAAAGTTTGCCCCATTATTTCTGGGACACCCTGTATATGACTAGATGATGAAGCTGTTGGTGCATCATCAGCAAGCATTTTGCCATCCGAAGAATATTCTACAGTCGTAACACAATCGTCCGATGGAAAGCATATGAAAAAAAAAATTCCAAAGTTTTAGTTGTCGAAAACTCAAAAGAATTTGTAAAAGTGCTAAAAGATATTTTTAGATTTTTTTTCTAATTTGATTTTATTTTACAAGAATACAATATTTTTTCTAAAGATAAATATAACATTTTTTGCTTTATTATTCATCAATGCCATGCAATATCTTCTGCATTGCATCAAAATTAACCTGTCTAGCACCCATGCATCCCTAGTAAATATTTGTTTTTATGTATCATACTTATTTAAACGATAAAAATCTAAGTAAAAATTCTGTTCAACATAATCCCGATGGTACTCAAAAGTACCACTTTGAAAAGTGCTTCGTAAACAGGGCCCGACTAATACAGGGGCATGCGGGGCAGCTGCCCCGGCCCCCCCAAGGGCAGATATAAGTTTTACTTAAAGGAGAGCCAAATGATTAAAAATATCCAAAAGTGACCAGATTCTAATTTAAAGTGTTTTTCATTTTGTGATATTTAATTTCTTCCTTACTGATTTCATAATTTTTTTAAATACATAATTTTAATTAAAATATTACAGTAATATCGCACATTTGCTATCTGTTGCTTTCTGTTTTCATATTATGAAACTTTATACCAAAGTACTTTAAGTAGCATCATGGGGAATGCAGTAACAACATAACAAGTATTGAAATTTGTTGCTATTATTATTAAATGCATGCCACCACTTGCCTTTCTATAGGATGGAATCGCCCAAATGCATGTTCATTGAATACAAAGATTAAGTTAAATAGAGAAGTAATAACACAAACAGCCAATAATGCCCGAGAGAACTGTATTTACATTTTAACGGCTCACATTTATCCTTATATTCCTATAACAATATATATATATATATATATGCTATAGTTTCTTAAAGTTATCTTTCTTGTACTATACTGTATGCAGAAGTGAATAGTACTTGGTATGAAATTTTAGTCTACATACAACAGGTATGAAGTTTAGTTTTAGTCATTTCAACATAATTCACGAAAAATTTCAAAAGATCGAAGGGGGCCCACCGAATAATGTTTGCCCAGGGCCCCCCCCCCCCCCCACTGTCTAAGTCGGGCCCTGTTCGTAAAGTAAACAAACCAGTGATGGAACAGTTGCTCCAATTGCGCCGAATCGAAAATATTGCGCTAAAACGATCATTTTTAAACAAAATTGTTCCGAATTTTCCGAAAATGTAAGGCATTTAGCTCCGAAAATTAAAAAAAAAATCGGTCATCAATCAGAAAATTAGGACATAAAAAATATCGCGAATTTCGACAAATGGTCGCCGAAAAAATCAGTTTTGTCAAAAGATCGCGAAAAAAAAACACATTTCGTCTAAAAAATAAAGAAAAAAAACACAAATTTCGTTAAAAAGAAACGCCAATTTAGTCAAGAAATCGCGAAAAAACCGTAAACTTCGTCAAAAGATCGCGGTAAAAACCAAAAAATCGCGAAAAAAAAAACATATTTCGTCAAGAAACCGCGAAAAAAACGCCAATTTGTTCAAAAGATCTCGAAAAAACAAATTTCGTATAAGGATCGCTAAAAAAACCACAAATTTCGTCAAAAAATCGTGAAAAAAAATGCACATTTTGTTTAAAGATCGCGAAAACTCAAATTTCGAAAAAAGATCGTGAAAAAACCGTAAACTTCGTCAAAAGGTCGTGGAAAAAACCACAAATTTGATCAAAAAATCGAGAAAATCCACAAATTTGGTCAAAAGATCGCGAAAAAACGCAAATTTCGTATAAGGATCGCGAAAAAACGCAAATTTCGTATAAGGATCGCGAAAAACACCACAAATTTCGTCAAAAAGTCGAGAAAAACCCACAAATTTCGTCAAAAAATTGCGAAAAAACACGCATTTTGTTTAAAGATCGCGAAAAAACGGACGAATTTCGCCAAAAACCCACAAATTTCGTCAAAAAAAACCTCGCGAATTTCCTTAAAAAATCGTGAAAAAACGCGAAATTCTGTCAATAAATCGCGCAAATAAGACTAATTTCACCAGAGGATCGCAAAAGGAAATTCAATATTTGTAAAAAGATCGCGGTATAAACGCAAATTTCGTCTAAGAATAGCAATGCGAATTTCGTCAAAGGAACGTGAAAAAAAACGCGAACTTTAGTCAATGAATCGTGCAAATGAGGCGAAATTCGTCAAAGGATCGCAAAAACAATGCAAATTTCGTCAAAAGATCGCGGAAAAACACAAATTTCGACAAAAAATCGTGAAAAAAAACCTTGCAAAGAATTTGCTGTGAGCTTCAGAATATTTTTTTTACCCATAATTACCCCTACCTCCTATGTCTTGTTCTATAGGTTCACCGAGAACATCCAAGAGAGAAGGCGAGTATTTATTCACTCCGGTAAGGCTTGGGGGATTTCAAAGAACACAGTCGAATAAAAAGAACTTTACTTCGAATCATTCATATTTCACATCAATTTAATAAATCATCAGAACGATTTTTACTCATTGGAAGTAAATCAGCACTCAAATAATTTAAAGCTCGAAGAATTGAATATTAATATATTTATTATTATTACCAGGCAATCCTGGTTCAGATCTCATATAGCGGAGATCGCTCGCTTCAGAATTTAAATTACATCTACCCAATAAACAAACTGAAAAATAGTAAAGTAAAAAATAGGGTTACCATAATTCTTGGCTATGATTAATTTTCGCCAAGTCAAACAGAAAGAAAGGGGGGTTTTAACACTGCCCCCGGATGAACAATTACTATTGTTCATCATTCAAACTAAATTTTTATCAAAGATTTCTAATTACATTAATAAGACAATTAAAAGTTAGAGCATACTTACAATAAAGAGACATACAATTAATTCTATTTTCACAGAAACAACTACTGAAACTAAAATATACAAAATAATCAATTAGAAAAAGTTTAAAAATGAAAATATAAACAAAATGTTCTTAAAAGTGAAATGTTCAATGTTAGTCCATAATGTCAAGTTCCAATTTATGTAGCAGTTGAACTGGTCTCTTTATTACACTAGATTCAGTTTGTATTGCACAAGATCTTACTTTCGAATCTCTTCCTAAAAAGAGCTCTGTAATTCTGCCGCATTTCCACATGTGCCTTGGAGTTTTATCTTCATTAATTAATACAACGTCACCAATTTCAAATTTAGTCGGAGCTTTGACAGGAACTGAAAAATTGGCAGAACGCAGTTCTAGCAAATATTCCTGCCTCCACCGTTTCCAGAAATGTTTTAAAACTTGATCTCGATATTTCAATATTTTTGTTAACGTTATTCTATTCGATTTAGGTTCAGTAACACAGTGAAAATCTGGTAGAGAATTTATTCGCTTGCCGATCAGGAAATGTGAAGGAGTAAGTGGAAGCGGTTCACTGTTTTCTTCATAAACGTAAGTTAAAAGGCGACCATTAATCATTGCTTCGATTTCAGTTAAAGTGGTTTGTATTTCTTCATATGAGAGACAAGATCTTCCGAGAACTTTCTTCAAAGGAGTTTTCACCGAACGTACCATGCGTTCCCAAAAACCGCCCCACCAACTGGCTCTTGGAATAATGAATTTCCATATGATTCTATTTTTATTAAAATATCGTAAAACTTCCTCTTTCGATATTCGGCTCCAAACTTCTCTAAGAAAATTATCCGTTTTGATAAATGTTTTCGCATTATCACTGTAGATCGTTCGACAAATTCCTCTACGAGAGATAAATCTTTTAAATGATAAAAGGAAAGTTTCTGTCGTTAAATTGGTACATAATTTGAGGTGCACAGCTCTAGTGACTGCGCACGTGAAAAGAACTATATAGGCTTTTTCTTGGCCTGTCTTTGCTTTGACATAAATAGGTCCTGCAAAATCTACAGCACAGGTATAGAAGGGTGGTGATTCAGTAATACGATCTTTAGGTAATGGTGCAATTTCTTGCTTCCCAGGAGAAGCTTTAAATTTTGTGCAAATAAGACAGTTTTTCAGTACAGATTTTATCATTTTTCGTCCTCTAATTATAAAATAATTTTCTCGTAAATGAGCTAAAGTTGTTGCAATTCCATAATGGAAAACCTTTTCATGGGCACTTCGAATCAACAATTTGGTGTAAGCACTCCCATATGGAAGTATAAAAGGGTGCTTTTCCCTTTGAGATAATTCTGAAAATTGTAATCTTCCAGATAAAATTAACAAATCATTCTCATCCAATTTTGGATTCAGACTTTACAAGGTTGAATCTTTATCGATAGGCTTTCCCTTTTTTAGTAACTCAATTTCACGATTGAAGACAAATAACTGGATTTGTTTTAACCAATAAAATTCTGCCTTTTCAATTTCTTGAGCTGTGAGCTCACCTGAAATTTTAGGTTTCGATTTATTGATATTATTTATAAATCTTAGATCCAGGCTGTGATATTAAGTAATTTGGAAAGAGAACTAAAATTTTCTAATTTTAACAAAGACTCTGGAGGTACAACACCTACTGTACAAGATAATTGAGCAGAACTCAAATTTGTTGATTTTCTTTCGTTCAAAATATTTTCATTAAAAGTTATCTTTTCAGGTTTCGGCCAACTGTCCTTTGGTAATGACAACCATTCAGGACCGTAATACCATAATTTATTTTCTATGAGGTTAAGTAAATTTTCGCCTCGAGTAAGAAGATCACTAGAATTATCCTTACCCGGGATATATTTCCATATTCTAGGATCAGTTAAAGATTGTATTTCTACAACCCTATTAGCCACAAAGGGCTTCCAATCCATGGCTGATCCCTTGATCCAATGTAACGTAATTGTGGAATCTGACCAGATATGAATTTCCAAATTTTGAAAATTAAATGCACTTTTCAGATATTTAGACATCCTTGCAGCTATTAATGCCCCCATTAATTCAAGCCGAGGAATTGTCAAACATTTAATCGGGGTGACTCGACATTTTGCCCAAATAAGACTAGTCATAATTTTATTATCACTTGTGGTACATCGAAAACAAGCTACGGCCCCATAAGCCTTAGGACTAGCATCTGAAAATATATGAATTTCGATTGGGTCCGAAAAGTCTAAACCCTGTGGAAAATATTTGCGGGGTACCTCAAATGTATGTAAATGTTCGATTTCTGCACACCAGTTTTCCCATTCAATTTTTAAATCATTAGGGAATTTTTCATCCCATTCCAAACCCCTTTTCCATGTTTCCTGTAGCAAACTTTTCATACGAACAGAAAATGGTGCAATGAATCCAATAGGATCAAAGAATTTTAACATGGCTTTAAGAACAACGCGTTTCGATGGATTAAATTTCCAATCATCAGGAAAGAATTGAACGTCAAAACGTAAAATATCCCAATTAGTATCCCATAATAATCCCAAAATTTTTAGAGAATTATTCAAATTTTCTTCTGAGTCACATAATTTATTTTCCTTCCATAATTTTCTAAGTTTGACAGAATTAGTATTGAATTTTCGTAAATTCATGCTAGCTTCTTTAAAAATATGCGAAGCTGTTGAAGATAGATAATAAGCGTCTTCATCAGATTTTGACCCGTAATCAAATCATCTACATAAAAAGAAGAGTCCAAAATCTTAACAACTTCAGGATGATCAACATATTTACGTATATGGGATTTAATCGTTGCAGCCAAAAGAAAGGGACTGCAAGTTACCCCAAAGCAGCTCGTGTAAATGTCAAAAATTTTAAATCATCCTTTTCGTCACCAAACCACAAAAATTTTAAATAATCCCGATCTTCTTCTGTTACCCCAATTTGCAAAAACGCTTTCTCTAAGTCAGCGCTAAATGCAACATTAAATTTTCTGAAATTAAATATTACATTAAGTATGTTTGGGTTAAGATTCGGACCTGGATATAAGCAGTCATTTAGAGAATTTAAATGTTTTTCTTTAGAAGAAGCATCGGAAACCATTCTTGCCTTAAACCTTAGTAGTTAATTTATCATCTCTTAAAACCGGTCTGTGCGGCATAAAATAACCACTTTCAGTTATTTTATCAGGACATTTTTCTACAATTCCAGCAGTCAATTGTTCTAATACAATATCTTTATAATTTTTACGTAAGTCATTATCCTTCTCGAGTTTACGATTTAATTCCTCAAAGCGACTTCTAGCTATTCTAAAATTATTCCCGACTCTATCTTTCTCATCCTTCCACAATAAACCCGTTTCATATCTATTATTTACGAATTTTAAGTTATTCTCAAATTTATTCACAATTTCCTTACCTGCATCAGAAATATTATCATTTGATTGCGTAATACCCAAAGATTCGATTTCCCATAAAAAATTCAAATCTTCCCCAACTGGAGTTGAAACACACAGATTTAAAACAGAAGCGTTTTCCATTTTTTTTTCTATTTTCATCTTCATAAAAACCACAAAGCGAATATCCATATAAACTATCACATAAAAAGAGAGATTTAGTTTTTTTTTTATTTCTCTATCGTAACAGATTTGATAAAAAATAATCCGCCCCAATAAAAACATTTACATTAGAATGGGATGATGCAACAGCATTTGTTAATTTAAAAGGTGCCAGTTTATTTTTTATCTGTCTGGAGAGAAGGGGGGAAAAATCCTAACGTTTGAAATTACATCTGTGACTAAAGCCTCGATAAATATGAAACGCGATTTGTTTTCAACATGGGATAATTTTAATTGCACAACATCAAATGTTTTTATTTGTGGTTTAACAGCTGCAAAAGAATAAATTTGAAGTTTTTCTTGACGAATAATTCGGGGATTTAATTTTGATACTAATTGCTCTGTGACGAATGACCTTTGACTCCCCAAATCATATAAGCATAATGCAAGCTCGGAGTTTTTTTCAGATCCCACATTTACGCAAGATGTTTGAAGTATAACCTCCTTAAAGGAATTTTCGTTTTGAGTTTTACAATGAGAAATCGAACTAATAACTGTGTCAGCTGATTCGATTTCTTTGGGAATTGCTGGTTGAGATTTTTTTAAACAAATCGAATAATGATGAAAATTTCCATTACAAAATTTGCATGGTTCTAAATTAGATTTACATTTAGCCGCGACGTGGAATTTTTTGAAACAAGTGAAACAACGTCCTTGCATACGTAATTTATCCCGTTTTTGAGGAATAGTACAAACTTTACACAATTTTGAATCGTGATCATTATCACAAAATAAACAAACATTTTTTAGATTGGTAGTCAATGCAGAGGCTGAAGGAATGTCACGTTTATAGTTGCTAAAATGTTTATAACTGTTATTGTATTTATTCTTTTCTTTTTTAGCGCTAAAACTATTTTCAGAGCTCTGGAGTGCCATAGTAGATTCTCGCGATTGTACTTCGTTTTTAATGAAAGAAAGAAGCTCTTCGACTTCCATTTTTTTACCATCGGTTCTTTTACGATTAAAATCTAACGCCATTTCAGCAGGTATCAACTTTAATAAAATAGGGCATAGGAGATGACCATAACTTCCTGCTGTAACTCCGAGAGAATTTAAATTTCTAATTTGTATTTCACAACTGTCATACAGTTCCCGAAGTTCTCTAACATTAGAAGCATTCTTTACCTGTTTTAAATTTAATAATTTACTCATATGGGCATTGATGACACGGTCGTCACGACCGTAGCGAGCCCTTAATAAATCAACTGAAGCTTTAAAGTTTTCTTCCGAAAGCGAAAATTCTGCAACAGCATTATATGCACTACCTCCAAGCAGAGATTTCAAATAGACAAATTTATCAATAGGAGTTAAATTGGAATTATTTTCAATTGCATTAGAATATTGCCCCCAAAATTCTAACCAGGAACTGCTGTCACCAAAAAATTTATTTATAGTGAGCTTCGGCAATTTCATAGATCTCTCTATATTTCCGTTTTGAGAACCGGATTCATTTTTCATAAAATTTTGAAAAGTATTATTCTGATTTTGGGAGTTATGTTCATTTAAGAACTTCGGTATTTTATAACGAGATTCAATTATTTTCTCACTATAGTTTCGGAACTTTCTATTTCTTTCTCAAAATCGTCATCGGCAATAATATCCCGGATATCAGAGTTTAATTTTTTTAATAATTCATATTTGTCATTTAACTGGTCCTTACAAATGTTTAATAAATCCAGTTTATTTTCTAATGTAATAGAATCATCTTCAAGAGTTGTGCTTATTTTTGTACACAATTTTGTCGTTTGTGTACGTAAGCCAGATCTTTTCTTTTTTAAAGTTTCAATGTTCGACATATTTATTTTTCATTGAATCAACAATAAAAAAATAGCTTACCTCAAGCTTTCAGAATCAGAAAAAAATAATATTCAATCGTCAGTCCAGACATCCTGACGCGGTTCGCCAACATGAGGGATTTCAAAGAACACAGTCGAATAAAAAGAACTTTACTTCGAATCATTCATATTTCACATCAATTTAATAAATCATCAGAACGATTTTTACTCATTGGAAGTAAATCAGCACTCAAATAATTTAAAGCTCGAAGAATTGAATATTAATATATTTATTATTATTATCAGGCAATCCTGGTTCAGATCTCATATAGCGGAGATCGCTCGCTTCAGAATTTAAATTACATCTACCTAATAAACAAACTGAAAAATAGTAAAGTAAAAAATAGGGTTACCATAATTCTTGGCTATGATTAATTTTCGCCTAGTCAAACAGAAAGAAAGGGGGGTTTTAACAAGGCTCAATGATGCAGGAACTCAGAATTCTGATTAATACAGTTTCAGAAAGCCGTCAAAACGGTTTGTAATATGAAGCTTGTTATTGCTCAAATTTAAATGCCCTCATTCGGCCCAAACAATACAAGCACATGGAACAAGAGCTGAAATCATTGGAATGATGGGAATATTGTTTGGCGGTGTACCGGACTAGCACAAAAATACTGTTATTACATATACTTGTAATGTTGAAAATATCACAATTGCCCATAAAATTTTCCTAAAGTTTCGGGGAAAAATTCCTAAAATTTTGAAAAATCCTAGTGCTAGTACTAGGTGTTAATCACAAGTTTCGTGAAAGAATTGTGGAAAAAATGCTAATTTTCTCGAAGAATCGCAGAAATATGCGCATTCTGTTGAAGAATCGCGGAAAAAATGCGCATTTCCTCAAAGAATCGCAGAAAAAAGCAAATTTCGTCAAAAAATCGCAGAAAAAACGCAGATTTCGTCAAAGAATACCAAAATGACATTTTGATGCTCCAAAAAAGTTATTTGCTGCTCCAAAATAGTAATTTTCTACTCCAAATTGGCTTTTTGTTGCTCCAAGATAGTTATTTTCTGCTCAAAAGTGGCTTTTTGCTGCTCCAAAATACTTATTTTCTGCTCAAAAATGAGCGTTTTTGCTGCTCCAAAATGGCGTTTTGCTACTCCAAAATGAGGTTCATGCTGTTCCATCACTGACAAACTGAAAATTAAATTTTTTTAGTATGACATATTGTCAATTGATCTATTTAAAACGGGGGGTGGGGGGAGGGAATATGATAGCCTTATCTTTTAAAATTTAAGATGTTTCCAAGCAAAAGTTAGGGATATCATGTCAAACAAGAAAATGGTAGCAAAATAGACACTTGCACGTTCCAAAATAGCTTCGTTAACAATTTTCAGCTAACTGGAACTGCTACAGCTATCTAGTGATAGTCAAGGACGTATTTACTATTGTTTCCTAAGGCTAATGTCAGACAGACGTCTTTTTGCACGCTTTTTTCCTTACGTATTGTTCCTACACAATGCCGCTAGCATTGTGTAGGGATAATACGTAAGGAAAAAAGCGTGCAAAAAGACGTTCGTCTGACATTAGCCTAAAAAGTACCATTGCGAACGCATTCAATCAGTGTGTTTTAATTGGGATAGAAAACTGGTACTTTAAAGTACCGTTGGGCCAAAAAGGTAAAAAAAAAAATAAAGAAAGAATCTACTTCATGATTTATAATTGTTTCTCATTATAAGCTATTACAGTTTAAAAACTATATTAAATTTGATATTGGAACACACACACTAATTCATTTGCTTACAGAAAAACTTCTGTGTGATATGTTATAGGGTAAACATGCCAATGATGAATGCCCTTTAGGATTTTTTTTTGTAATTAATACATATGCATTCCTGTTTTTCTAATATATTAATCTGTCAATAATATTCAACCAAGCTCATAGTCATGTTTTCCATGATGAATCAAATTCCAGCAATGGACACCTACAGAAAAAAAAAAAAAAAAAAAGTAATAGATAATTGTATTTAGAATCGGAATTTAATGAAATAAAATACAGTAGAAGACCACTAATCTGAAAAGCTTGATTCAAAGAGCGGTGTGCATTTTGAGAGCTTGTGAAGAATAAGTCATATCTATTTAATCTTAGTTTACATTTTTTTTAATTAATATTTTCAACAAATTTAGATAATAAAAATAAATAAATTACACACTTAAACATCCAAATAATATAAGAATTATTTTATTATTAATAATAATTATTATTTTTAATTTTAACATTGCATTAATAGTTGTCTGTTTTAAGACATTTGACTTATGTTGATGAATTCTATCTTGTAGTCTCTAATTACTCATAAGTTTCTGCTGAATCACAAAACTTTGTTGCTCTCAAAAGCCTAGTGCAAAAGTTACTTTTTATTGTTATGCAATTACAAGTTGGCACTCATATGATTTTTTTAAAATTCAATTGTCTTTCGAGAATAATATCGCTTACCCGCAAGAAAAGTGACACATCTCACAAAAATTCATTTTGTGTTTTATTCCACTTATAGGTCTGTCATAGGTGCCTCTTGCTACACAAACAGTTTCAAAAGTGTAGTTATACGAAAATCAGTTTTTTTATGCTACTTGTCCATTTGTGACCGCAGAAGAGGAGTGGATCGTGTGGGGAGGTAAAATTACCCAAGCTTCTAAACATCATCCTACGTCTTCATTCTTTTGGGTTTTACGCTTTTATGCATGTTTGAGTTTGAGTTCTCGAGATCTTTGCTACAGCGAAGGGCCGGCACTATCTCTAAAAAAAGATGAGGAATATAAAGTAGGCAGTATAACATTCATGGGAAAAGGGAATAACAAAGAGTTTGTAAGTAGTAAGTTCAAGTGAATGATGCTAAACAAAGAAATCAGTCAGTGAAACAAGGCAGGTAAAAACATGGGTGGAAGCAGGTAGAGAGTTAGGTGCAGTGGAGGGTGAATTTGGATAAAGCTTGTGTATTGCGGCAAGAGTTCATAGCCAAGTTGATAAGGTTGTTATATGAGATGTCTGGAGGGGCTTTAAGAGTAGTAAACAACTCTTGTCTTGGGAGATGATACTTATCGCAGCTAAGGAGCTTATGATGGGGAGTGTCGGTCTCATGACAATAAGTACAAAGAGAACTAGGACTTAAATTCAATTTGTGAAGAGTTTGATTACAAGGAATCATCCTAGTTCTTCATCTAGCAATGGTGACATCACCGTGCCTGTCTGGAATCCATTTTCTGTGAGATTGAATGCTGATGTCTAAGGTGTTATAGCGCGAAGAATAGTCACTGTTAAGCCAATCATAGTCAGCTTCAATTCTGGAGTTGATTTTGAAACGATGTTTCAGGTCTTCAGAGCTAATAGAGTTGTCTTGGAGGGTGAAAGGACCATGTTTGGCACAATAATCTGCATTTTCATTAGGTGAGATACCGCGGTGTGCAGGACACCAGATGAGGAGAAGAGATTTGGTTTTAGAGATTACGTCTGAAATTTTGTCGTTGATGGAGTGAATGGTGTGTTGAGATTTGATGTTAATGTGTTTAAGAGCTGTGAGGACGGACAGACTGTCAGAGAGAATGACATAGTGTAGCTGCTAATGTATTAAGAGCAAGGGAGATTGCTAGGGCTTCAGCAGTGAAGATGGAGTTGTGAGTGTGTGAGAGACAAGCGATGCTGGACTTGTAAAAGATGACAGCAGCAAAGGAGGTTTTGATCTCATCTTTAGAAGCATCAGTCGCAATAATAGAATGGAAGGGGAAGTGCTCATGCTTGTATGCAATCCAGAGGTCCCTAACAGCATGATCGGGAAGATTGGAATCTTGAAAGGGAAGACCCTCAGTGATGATGTCTTTGAAAGAGATTCCGGACCAGTAGGCCCCGATGATTTGAGAAGGGACAAAATTAAATTCATGTGTCAAATCATCAAGGCAGTGATTAATGAGGGGGTATATATTACCAGTGGCAGAAGAACTGTGAAAAATGGTGCTGTACAGAGGAGAGTGACGGTGGGAAGCAACATGACGGATTAAGAAGCGGTAAGAAAGGGATTTGATGCGGATGCGGATGGAAGGCTGATTGGTTTCTCTATGAAGGACAGGGATGGGAGTCCACTTGGGAAGACCGGAAGCAAGACGAAGGGCAGCATTGTAAATGGTTTCCAGCATTTTATGAGAAGTGGCAGGAAGATACATATAGAGAAAGCAGGAGTAGTCGATGAGGCTTCTAACAAGTGAATTCACGATTTTGATGAGATGAAAGCTGCTGGAACCTCTACTGATGCGAGAGACAGCTTTAATAAGGTTAAGACGTTTAAAGGCTTTGTGTTTAATGTAGCAAATTTGCTTGTTAAGAGAAAGAGATTTGGTGAAGTAGACGCCAAGAAATTTTAAATCATTTTGCCAGCTGAGTTCAAAGCCTTGGATTTTAATGGGCTCAACTTCTTGACGATGTCTAAAGAAATTAATACAGGAACATTTATCAGGAGCAAGACTTAACTTCCAAAAGTTCAACCAGGTGGTGATACGGTTGATATTTTCTTGGAGCGAAGGGGGTCAACACCCACCACATAGATGACGATGTCGTCAGCGTAGATGAGTATTTTAATGCCAGGGTCTAGGAGATCAAAGATGTCAAAAATGTATAGCATAAAGAGGAGCGGAGAGAGTACACTACCTTGTGGAAGACCGATGTTAGAAGAAGTTTCAGGAGTGACAAAGCCTTTCCAGCGGATTTTGATGCTACGACCAGACAGCCAGTTAGCGATCCAGAGCCCGACCTTGCCACCGATGCCAACGCTGGCCAACTTGTAGATGAGGCCGTCGATCCAGACTGAGTCGAAAGCAGATTTAATATCCAGGTTGACCAGGAAAATATATTTGTTTTCAGCACGAGCAGTGTGAATGTCATTGTAGAGGGTAGCGATGGTGGACTGGCAATCTCTGTTTGGAAGAAAGCCACCATGGTTGATATTAAGGAAGTTTTGCTTGTTGATCCAAGGAATTAATCTATTTAGGAGGATGCGTTCAAAGATTTTGCAGCAGACAGAGGTAAGGGCAATGGGACGGTAGGAAGAAACAAGTTGATGGTTCTTGCCAGGCTTCAGGATGGGGATGATGATAGCAGATTTCCAGTTGTTAGGAATAATGCTGGTGTTAAAGATATTGTTGAATTCTTGAATAATTTTATTTTTATTAGTAATGGGGAGACTCTTGAGGATGTGGATGGAGATGTTATCTTCACCAGGAGAGGTGGCTTTGCTACTACTATTGATGGCAGCGTTGAATTCTTCAACTGAAATTGGAGCATTCATGATAGCATCCTGGCTGCTAAGGTCAAAAGGAAGGTTTTCATGGTAGATCTCGGAATTATCAAAGTAATTAAGGAAGAGATGGGCTTGATGGTGGATGCTGGGAATATTGGAGTTGTTGTGGAAGAGGATATTGTTAGAGGACGTGTGCTGCTTATTGCCGATTTTTTTAATGATACTGTAAATGCCTTTATTACTGGCGCAGTTTTGATAGATATGGTCCCAGTAGTTCCTGATGGAGGCTTTGATTTCTCTTTTGAGCTTGCTAGCGAATTTTTTGTGCTCAAGCCAGAATTCTTTAGAGCAGTGAGACTTGGCAAGGCGAAGGAATTTTCTCTTCTGACCTAAGAGCCAACTACATTTACTGTTCCACCAGGGGTGGGGGGGGGGTATTTTTACAGTGGCAGACATAAGTGTGAGTGTGCATTGAAATACTGGAAGTGCAGGTTGAGGCCAGGACAGAAAAATCAATGCTGTCCCTATTGTCAAGAACCCTATTGATGTTGGTGATGACCTTGTCCCATTTGCAAATACGTTTGATTTCGTGATTTTGCTGAAGGTTAAAAGGTCCTAAAAAGTGAGCAATAATGGGGCAGTGGTCGGAGTCGAACATGTCTGGATGGATGGAGTACTCCAAATGAGCTGCCAGGTCAGGAGACACTAGAAAAACGTCCAGAAGAGAAGGAGCACTGTTGGGCTGGAAACGGGTGGGAGACTGTGTGTTTAAGAGGAGAAGATTGTTGAGGGAGAACCATTCGATGAAAAAGTTGACATGGTTGAGTCCATTTGGGCCACTTTTCAGGATGTTTAGGTTCAGATCGCCAGCAATGATGTACGGAGGGGTGATTTGAGAGATGATGTCTGACATCAGCTGGTGATAGAAGGAGCCATGAGGTGAGTATATATTGATAATGGTGATCCATTTATTTTTGAGGCAGACCTTAACAGCAAGAACCTCCAGAGGAAGAGAGGGGGACGATAAAGGCAGGAAGAGAAGTGTTAACAGCAGTGAGAAGGCCACCGCCGCGATTGTCACGGTCGGAACGGAAAATGCATTTGCCAGGAATAGAAAGAGATCTGTCGGCACAGAGAAAGGTTTCCTGGATGCAGAGAATGGAAGAGTGAGAAAAGAAACTGTTGCCCAACCAGTGGGATTTGGCCGAGATACTGCGGGCATTCCAGCTAACAAGGAAGGAATCGCACATGGGAGGAAGGAAGAGGAAAGCAGATAGAAGGGTGGGGAGAAGCAAGAGGGCAAAAGCACAGGTAAGGCAAGAAAAAAAAGAAGAAAGAGAGGGAAGAGGTTACCTACTCCGTATAGGTCTTTTATTGATGTTAGTGTTTGTACTTTTGGATTTTTGGGTGGTGATTTTGCTTTGAAGTTCTGAATCGGTGGTAGTCTTGGAGGTTGGGTCTTCATCAGAAGAGTCGACTTGGTCGGTTTTGGGATCTGCTTCTTTTATGTCATTTTTTTTCATTGGTGTTGTTATTGGCTGAGAGTGTGGTATTTGGTTCAAGGATTTTGGTGGTGAGTTGATTGATGGTATTAAAAATTTTTTCGCTGATGGTTTCAGCAATTTGGTTGAGATTGTTGGTAAGGGTAAGTAGGAGGGACTTGGATAGGTCAGCAATGCGGGCAGAGAATTCCTTGTTAAGAGCTTCAAGGTCATTTTTGGAGGCATAACCTTTAGTAGCCCCCTCTTGAGTAGCAAGAGCATAGGATTTATTGGTGATGGACTTCTCGTTTTCGTGGAATCTTCTTCTTGCTTCTCCCAAAGTTAGGTGGTGATGACATTTAAAATTTAGTATTTGTTGCTCCTTTTTATAAGCAGGGCAGTTTATATCATCAGCTTGGTGTGGGGCATGGCAGTTAGTGCATTTTATAGTTGGGCTGGAGCAGTTGACGGAGTCATGATCTTCACCGCACTTCATGCAAGCGCGTACTTGCTTGCAGCTTTTGGTGGAGTGGGTGAATTTACAGCAATTGGTGCATCGTCTAGGCCTGTCAATGAACATAGAGATACTGTAATGCTGGTACCAGAGATTCACGGAATGAGGGAGAGAGGTGCCAGGTAAGACAGTGACAGTGGGAGAGGGGATTTTATTATTGTATTTCAGGAAGCGTCTTACTTCGTAGGCATGGATGTTGTTTTCTTCAAGCTCCTCTTTGATATCTTTTGAAGTCGTTGAATGGTGGATGTTGAAAAGTAAGAATTTTGTGGAAATGGATTCCACTGACAGTTTGGCTTTGACTGGAATGTCCAAGATTTGGTTGATTTTTAGCAGTCTGTCCGCCGTGTTGTAGTCACGAGTGACGATAAGTATGCTACCGTTTCTGGTAATTTTCAAGAGATCAATGGAGAGCGGTCCATTGGCTTTGGTAAGAAGATCGGCTTTCAGAGCTTTAGGATGTGAACTGGGAATTTTGCCGTTATCACCTTCGAGAAAAATGGAAATTTCGTTGATATCATCGGGTTTAGCCCGCTGAAGTATCTCAGATTGAGGAGCATCTGAGAGGTAATGAAATCCGTCGGCCATCGCGGACGGCTAGAACTCGTGGCGCATGCGAGGCTTAGCGAGGAGAAAATGTGCGAGTGCAGTAAAAATAAAGGGCTGGAAATAAGGAAACAGTTCAGAAACACACTAGGTCTACGAGAGAAGGTAGCAGGATGTCAGGAGAAAATGAAAGCAGAGAAAAAAAAATATGCTAAACACAAGAGAAAAAAATTTTAAATGACGCGAAGCGAAACCTACAAAACACCTAGGACGCCATTTTTCCTCGAACAATTCGTTGTGTTATCAAAACTCACAAAATATATACAGTTGGTCGGTTTGTCGGTTGACTGACCTTATGCATGTTTTCAGTGCTGTAGTTGGGCGGGAACGCCGTTCCCAGAAATATTTGGATTGTTATTGTAAAAAAAAAAAAAAAAAATCGCGTACCAGCACAAACTTTTTTTTTCAAGGCGAAACGATAATTATTGTTATTTATTATAACGATAATTATGTTTATTGATACTGGAGATAAGCCTAGAGAACTAAATCCTCTTCTCTACAATTGGGAAAACTACCCATTCCCATTTCAACGTCTGAATGCGAAAGTATATTCAGCTGTATGAATAACATCATGATGTATGCAAGAAATTCACTCCTTATTGAAAAATCTAGTGCTCTTATATTCATAAATCGTTTAGGACCTTTCTTAAAAGAATTTTGTCCTGAACCATATCTGAAATCTTGGTTGCGATCAGGAAGAAGATTAGCAAACGAGACAGCTTTTTGTAAATAAAAGATCACAGAAAACATTTTTCATTATCGTTCTTTATGAAAACTTCCGGGATATATGTGCTAGTAAGTAATAACATATGGATTTATTTTGTTATTTCAATTAAATTTTGATTCAAGGTGGAAAATGTTACTTGAGATTGATTAAATATTACTTTTTGATGAATGCTATACAAATATAATACTATAAAAATTGGAATATAACAATTATAACTGTTAATTTAAAAAAATCCACTTTTGGCTTTTTGCTTAACAAAAATCTGGTAGCATCAACATCTACTCTATGAAAAGGTGCTTTCCCACAAATATTTTTTTCCAACTACAGCACTGCATGTTTTTGTTCCTGCATGGAGAGCTAAGTGATATAATTTCATGTTACAGAACAATCATGCAAATCCCCCCCCCCCCTTTTGCCTCTCCTGTGAAATTTACTTTTGTCGAGATGTGTCACTTTTCTTGCAGGTGAGCGATATAATCATTGTGGTGTATCAATTTTTTAAGATAAATGAAAAAGTTTAAATGATTTATTTACAATTGATAATAATGTTTAGAAACTAGTTGGATGTGCCAATCCCAAAACTTTCTTCTATCTTAGACATCTTAATACTTCAAAAACTTGTTACACATGTTAATTAATACTTCAATATTATTAGTTCAATACTATACAAACTTTGATTTTCATCTTAAATTTCTGCTTCAGTCAATTAAAAGGACTAAAAACGAGTTAATCTATATCATGATATTTGTTAAAATTAATAGTTTTTCCTTATTCTGTTGTTATCAGTTGTTTGCGAATAGCCGGTTTAGCAGGAAGCGAGTTCCCGCCGCTGCACGAGCCGCCGATGGACAACAGAACTACGAAAAATCAAGAAAAGTATACAAAAATCGCTATCTATCACAGAACCCCTTTACCGCGCAATATTTCCAAATTCAAGGAGGACCTGTTGGCCAAAGTCAAAAACATGCACAAAAAATTTCGATCAATTGTATGCATAATTTTATACACTTTTCGATGGTACAATAAAGAAAATGGCACAAACATCGCTATTACGGCGCCCCCTTCCGGCAGATTTTTTTTCAAATTCAGGGAGGACTTGCTTGCCATAGCCAGAAGCATACACAAAAAATTTGGTTCAATTTATGCATAACTTCATACACTTTTCGATGGTACAATAATGACAATGGCACAGAGATCGCAATTATAGCGCCCCCTTCCGGCGGAATTTTTCCAAATTCTCGGAGGACCTTCGTGCCATGACCAAAAACAAACTCAAAAAATTTGGTTCAATTTTATGCGCAACTTCATACACTTTTCGATGGTTCAATATTGAAAATCGCACAAAAATCGGTAATACAGCGCCCCGCTTGCCGTAGCCAAAAACTTAAAATAAAAATTTGGTTCAATTCTATGCATAACTTCATACACTTTTTGATGGTACGATAGCGACGGACACACGGACAGAGACAGACATTTTCTATAAACATGTTTTTTTGGGATCTCTGACCCCTAAAACGTGTAAATCCGTCGAAAAAAAATTTTGATTACAATACTTTCTTCTATTGAAGATAGAAGAAAGTAAAAAATTATGGATTGTTCCAAGCAGATGTTTGGTGTCGCCCAGGGGCGTAGCTACAAAAAAATTTTCGGGGGGGGGGGGAGAACTCAAAAATTTCCCAACTTATAATTCAAAAATCTCCCAACATGAAACAAATTGCTCTATTTTCACACTAAAATGATATGTTCAATGTGTGTTTAATAATAATGTTACTTATACACCCCCCCCCCTCCCTCAAAAAAATCTTTTTAATGAAAAATGTCGAAACTAAAAACATAAAAATTTTAATTATTGGTTCATTTAATGAAAGTTTTTGTCTTCAATTGTGTACGAGTCATAATCGTACTTCATATGAAAATAGTCTCCTATTTTTAGATTTTTGAGAAAAGAACAAAGTTTTGGAGGAAGTGTATTACAGACACTGTTGATGGACAACAATAGAGGAATTCAGGTCTGGTAGATGTATGTTTTCGTAGCACAAAGAAACATAATGAGAAATTGAGTCTTGCTGCTTTTTGTATTTCTTTTTTGAAAGTTTAACTGTTTGACTATTACAAAACTCAGAAAGGTAGTCAGCAAAACAATAAAAATTTCCTTTGTTCGTTTTGTTTTTTATTTAAAAAAAAGAAAAAGTGTTTCAAAAATCTATAATTTCCCAATTTTAAGCTCAAATTTCCCAAGTTCACATATATTGGGGGGGGGGGGAGCCTCCCCCCATAAACCCCCATCGCGACGCCTCTGGTGTCGCCATCTGTTTATGAAAATAAGTAGTAGTAAAGTTTATATTTCAGGATCAAACTGTTGCATAAACCTTAATAATGTCTTTAAAATGTTTGCTAATAATGATTTTATGGCGGGGGTGGGGTTAAAATCATTAGTAAGTGCTCAAAACAAGATCAAAGAATACAGTAAGTTTTGCTTACACAAGAATTCGGAAATTTTGAAAATAAAGAACAAATGTTAGAAATAATGATAATAACATCATAGAAATAGCAAAATACTACCAATTCAAGACTATTTTCATAATTACTTTTTTAAACAAGTTGGAAATTGCTCGTTAAACGTGGCAAATAAGGTGCGCTCGTACTATAACTATTTTTATAATACTTTTTTGCACCGCATATTGTACTGAATGCATATTTTAGTGCACTTCATAAGTGCGTGTCAATTTCATTCTTTTCGAAAAGCTAACATCATTAAAATGCACTTGAAATAATTTTTTTCCCATTGGCCTTAATGTAACGGAAAAATTTTGACTGTCCTTGTAATTAAACTATACATCCGATTTTCATAAAATTTGAAATGAGTCGACGAAATTTTGCAACAATTATATATTTAAATTTTCAGGCCATTCGAAACGCTGTAACATCAATTAAAATGCACTTGCAATAATTTTTTTTTCATTGGCCGTAATGTAAAGGAAAAATTTTGACTGTCCCTGTAATTAAACTATGCATCCGATTTTCATAAAATTTGAAATGAGTCGACGAAATTTTGAAACAATTATATATTTAAAATTTCAGATCATTCGGAAGGCTGTAACATCATTGAAATGCACTTTCAATATTTTTTCCCCATTGGCCGTAATGTAACGGAAAACTTTTGATTGTTCCTGTAATTAAACTATACATCCGATTTTCTTGAAATTCGAAATGGCTCGACAAAATTTTGCAGCTATAATATATTTAAAATTTCAGACATAGGTGCTACGTATTTAAATAATTACGAACGCACCTAAAAAAGATGGATATTATAGAATTATTTAATGAATATGTGTGGTTATGCCAGCTATTGGGGAAAATAACTAATAGGTGTTTTATTAACATCAACAGTGTAGTGTCAGTTTAATAATCCATGTTCCGATATAATAAATGTAACATTTTTAATTTTATAATGGCGATTTAAGGAGAACAAAAGATAAATAATTAAACATATTGTCTAAGTAAGCATTTTCATTCACTTAAAACGCATATTTTTTCACTATAGCTCAAATGGTATTTTTCAAATACTGCTTTGGTAAAAAATAAAATAATTATATTTAAATGTAGCATTGTAACAAAATGACTGCCTTCCCTTATTTTTATAGTATATAGATGGCGCTGTTGCCACTGTCGGCAAAATATCCTGAGATATTTTGCCAAACATGAAGTGAAGTGAAGGTATGTAATTATGTTCGTTCGGGTCACGGAGTAAAAGAGATGGAGGGGCCGAAAACACAAGTTACATTTTGGTAAATAATGAGGGCGCTACAATCCGCATGTTGGCCATTCTTTTAGCTGAATACCATATGATTGTATGTTTAAGAGCCGTACGTTAGAATTAAAAAATATTTTATGTTATTCGCTTATTTTTTATTATTGATATTACAAAGCATAAATTAAGATGGGGTATAAGTGCTTTGTTCCTAGATTGAAAACAGATTATACCAGTGACATAAAAAAAAAGAAGGGAAAATAAAATTGAGCTTGTTCTGTGAGAGATTTTTTAGGCTTTAATATAAAGCTATTTGCCTGTAATTATGTTTAAATTGAGAAATTTTTATCTTAAATCGATCTTAGTGTATATGTTTTTTAAATGTTATGCTTAATGAACACTAAAAATTGCTGTGGGTAATTGATATGTACCTATCTGTCAAATACCATTTAAATTGAGATTAAACCATTTAAACTGCAGAATTTTGTCCTGTCAAATTCTATGAAAATGGAATCAGAACTTCAAAAGAAATTGATAAAAGTTTCCTTCATTCTATTAAATCCTATCATACGTAATTAATTCAATGATACCCCATGATAGGTAATTATTCTAGGTTGTCATGGTGATTATTCTAATAAATCCTATCATACGTAATTAATTCAATGATACCCTATGATAGGTAATGATTCTAGGTTGCCATGGTGATTATTCTATTAAATCCTATCACACGTAGTCAATTTAATGATATCCCATCATAAGTAATGATTCTAGGTTGCCATTTTGATTATTCTATTAAATACTATCACACATAATTAATTCAATGATATTCCATGATAGGTAATGATTCTAGGTTGCCATGGTGATTATTCTATTAAATCCTGTCACACGTAATTAATTCAAAGATATCCCATGATAGGTAATGATTTTAGGTTGCCATGATGATTGCGTTCTATTTAAGATGGAGTCCTATTTTTCGTATTACTGAATTTTATGTATATTGTATTCATGCATTTTTGCATAAGAGTGAGTCTAAAGGTTTTTTAAAATTTGATATTTTGTATGCTCTGACTTGAAAACATATAGTAATCTAAAATATACTGTTACATTTTTCCATAAATATTTATGAAGTATTCTGGAAAATAATCTTAATTGTATGTAAGAAAAATCGGAATTTTTTTGTAGAAATTGAGTCTGGTCTGATTTTTTTTTTTTTTTTTTTTTTTTTTGCAAGGAACGGGCCGGGCCTGTTTTCACTGATTTTTGCATGGGGCGGGCCAGAGCGTGAACTGCGAAAATACAAACGGACCAGGCCGGGCCGAACTTTTAGTTTTTCCTACCGCCCGGTCCGGGCCAAGCCTAATTATTTCTCTTTCGGTGCGGGTCGCGCCCGGGTCTGGAAATTCCGGTCCTCTAACCCCCCCACCCCCACCCTCTTCCTCCTTATAAGTAAGATTATATTAAAATCAAACCTTACGACTTTTGAAAAAATTAATTCCTGAACAATGACCTATAATTTACACGTTTTCTTTCCCAAATAATTAAGATAAAAATTTGTTTTAATTCTACATTTATTAATTGCATAGATATCAAAAGTTATGAATTATTAAATTATTCAAAGGTTATAAAATATACGCGAGATTAAAATTTACTCAAAAATATTGAATAATACTTTTAATTTTTAAAAGTTGTAAGTCTATTTATTACTTCGTGGCAGAATAATGCGTGATATTCAATGTTTATAAATGGCCTGCCTTCACTTTTTTTTGTCAGAATGATCTCTGATTTTAAGTGTCTTAAGAAGCAATCAAAAAGCCAAGTGCCTTTAAAAAAATATGTATCTTATGAAGAAAACTGTAATTAATCAGATCTCTACTTGTACGACTTTCTTAAAATTCAAATTTTCTAGTAAAAATTTTTAAAAAATCAGTGCTTTTCCCATTGAAAAGCATTGTACTCAGAGTAAAGATAAGAAGTAGAGGCCGAATCCCATTGTTATTTCGGTCAGAACTTGAGGCACACATGTTTCCCGCTTTCATCGCCAAAAGGTTGTCTTTTATGGCGGTGATCACCTTATTGGCAACTGCCGGATTTGATTTATGCGAGAGAAACGCCGATGCAAGAAAGTTTCAGCGGGAACCAGAGGAGAAAAACCGGTTTGACGCGTTTTCTCTGCCCACCATCACGTGACGGTGGGTAGCGATACCGGCGTCAAGAAAGGGTTGCTATTTCTGAGTCCAGTTATATGAGAAGTCTATGGCATTGTAGAACAATCCACCGATAGCTTACATTCTACGGAGTCGCCACCTAACGGGGGAAAAACTGCATAGCAAAATTTTAACATTAGTTTCGCCTCCACCTCTTTTACTCCGTGGTTCGGGTTTAAGTAGAGTTTCGGCGTATGTTCGAAATGTATCTCATCTAGAGATGTTTTTATGGAAATATGTATGTTTCAAAGCTATTTTGCGCTTTTCGCGAATCTGTATATAGTTTGTGTGTTATCCTTATTACTTTCTTCTATCTTTACAAGAAGAAAGTATTGGATTCATGAAAATTTTCGAATTCCAGTTTTCGACGGATTTACACGTTTTAGAGGTCAGAGAATCCGAAAAACATGTTTTTAGAAAATGTCTGTTTGTGAGTCTGTCTGTGTGTCTGTGTGTGACACAAATTTTGTGGGTGCTCTATCTCAAGAACTAATGCACAGAATTTAATAAAAATTCATATTCAGTTAGTCCCTGATACAAATTGATGCTGATTAGTTTTTGGTGAAAATCGCTCAACAGGTGGCGCTGCTATGCTGCATTTTTTATGATTTCCGAAATGGCTCTATCTCAAGAATTAATGCACGGATTTTCATGAAACTTCAGATTCAGTTAGTCCTTGATATAACTTGATACTGATTACGTGTTGGTGCAAATCGCTCAACAGGTGGCGCTGCTACGCTACATTTTGTACGATTTCCGCAATGGCAACGATTTCCGTGCATCTCAAGAACTAATGCACGGATTTTCATTAAACTTCAGATTTAGTTAGTCCTTGATATGACTTGATGCGGATTACGTGTTGGTGTAAATCTCTCAACAGGTGGCGCTGTTGTGCTGCATTTTGCACGATTCCTGCAATAGCTCTATCTCAAAAACTAATGCACGAATTTTCGTCTAACTTCAGATTTAGTTAGATGTTAACACAAGTTGTTGCTAATTAGGTTTTGGTGTCAATCGTCTAATAGGTGGCGCTGCTATGCTGGCATTTTCATGATTTTCGCAATAACTCTATCTCAAAAACTAATGCACGGATTTTCCCCAAACTTCAGATTCAGTTAGACTTTGACGTAAGTGGTTGCTTGGTAGTTTTGTTTAACATAGATTTTGGTGTAAAGCACCGAATAGGTGGGGCTGCTAGGCTGAATTTTGCTGTATTTACACGATTTCGTAGATAGCCATATCTCAAGAACTAATGCCCGGAATTTCATATCTATAGAATCCTCATGATGGGCATAGATTGCCGTTTAATTTTGGTAGTGTGATAGCTAATTTTCAAGTATTAACATGCATGAGATAGAAGAAAGTTTTGGGATTGGTATATCCGACTAGTTAAAAATGTGATTGTTTAAGTGTCGGAAGAGTTTATCCAAACCCACATCGACACAAAATGACGCCCAACGTGAAAAAATCTCCTTCGTCAAAAACGAAATAAAAAGGAACCGCTATACCAGGTTCAAAATATTGTCATCCGGACAATAATGACAGTGGATAATTGTGTATTTGTCATCCTGACAAAGTAAGTTTGAGAAATCATTCTCAATTCTGTGAATGTGCAAGCTTAATTTCAAGAAAGTGCTTTTGTTCTATAGTGTATTGCCGCCCTGCCAGTGAATAAAAAGAATCACCTAGATTCTTAATTGTGAGAAATCGTCATTTGAAGAATAGTTTAAAAAAGAACCACTTCGGTTCTAATGTGTGCATTCTTTTTTGATAATAAATCAAGTAATTAGTGCTATCCTTATGGAATAATTATTTGTGGGGTATGCTTCAAGCTTCAAAGTTCTCAAGGTGAAAGTGTGCTGTTTAAAATCATAAAAATATCTGAGTTTGTTACATAATTGCTGTTTGTGATCATCGAATATTCGTTACTCAATTCTAAAATGTTTTCGGAATAACTTTCAGTGTTCAGCTATCGCCGATATTCTGTGTGTTTAAAAGAAATCTGAAACTGTCACGTGACCACCGAAGAATGATTATCTAAAGATAAATTTTGTTTTCTTACCGGTAAAAAGTTGAATTTTTTTTTCTGTTTATTGCTGGCCAGCTGGTGGTTTATTTATTTTTAAATGCTGTTTTATGTATGTTTTTTTTTTGTTGTTGTTGTTGTTCTTTAAGAGTATTATGAAAGATTAATTTTCTGAAAGGGAAAGAGTTATATAATTTCTTTTGGTAATTTTTTTTATTTCTCAATTCAATATTATTTGAGTAAGTGAATTTTATGATTATTTCTTTTAACCCTTTGAGCTCTGCCGGGTGAATTTTCACCCACATAAAATCAAAATCTTTTAATTTCCTTCAAAATTTCTCGATTTTAAAAGCAAAAATAAGGTTTTGCAGATTTTACTTACCTTCTTCAAACCTAGATGGCAGCACTACTCTCTGCAAACATCTAGTAGGTTTTTAATGCAATCTTAAAAATACTCCAATTTTGAAGGGTTAGAAATTTTGTATTTTTCAAGCATTATAAAGAAATATTTTTCAAAGGAGATAACTTTTTTTTCTCTTGGACACATCAAACATTTAATAATTACATGCAAATTACGAAACTGAAAATTTAAATAATTGCAGGGGATAGAAATAAGTAAAGGTAGAATTTTCTACCATCAGAGCTCAAAGGACTTGAAAAATGTGATTTGTCACTAGGTGGCAGCACTGCAAATTACATACTAGATAGTGTTTCTGAACTCAAATTTAGATGCTTATAATTTAATTCCAAGGAATCTAAATTTGTGTTTAATTCAGCAGATTGACGAGTTTATTGTGTTTTAAATATTTCTAAACAAAAATTAAATATTTTTAACACCTGTTTCATCTATAAATTTGACATATTTTTTGTTTAGTTTGTATTTTTATATTATGATTTTAAAATTTAGAATTTTCTCATTTAATAATTTTTTTAAATATTTTAATAGTCTTAGAATTTGTCTAAACAATGTAACTGCTTGAAATATGTTGAAATTTTAGCAATTATAGTAGTTTTAGAATAATTTTGCGGTGTCATTTCTTGTATTTGCGTGTTGAAATGAATGCCCTAGAGCTCTGATGGTGGAAAAACTTCCCACGTCCCCCAGCATAAAGGGGGTATTTAAAAAAAATTTTAATCACACAGTTCAATTTCAGACAGTTCCCTAATCACATTTTAAGTGTTTTTCTAGTATATATTTAAAATTTTAATAACCCGGAGCTCAAATGGTTAACTGTGCACAGCGTAGTATATTAGAAAAGAAAAGTGATTTCAGTAGTCGTCAATAATTATTTAGAATGTTTATTTTAAAGAAGTAAGTAAGTACTTTATTTTGATATTTTTGTTGCTTTCATATTTATTTGTGAATGAAAAATTTTTTCGCATCAAATTATCCATGGTATTTCATATACTTAAAATTTTATGATTTAAATATTTCTGACAGTTTTATACGGTAAGTTATATTGGTAAAAAAAAAAAGTTGCATATTAACTGATTATAATATTTTTTGCATTAATATTTACATGAGCTCATGTTTAATTAGAGATAATTTTAGTATGGTATTAAATTAATTTTTGTATGTTTCATCAATTGTTTATGAAAGTTTATGCGTATTTACCTGTAAGGGGAAGGTAGTTATTTTGTTATTTGATTATTTAATGGGTCAAGTATTGCATATAATTTTGTAATTTAAGCATAAATTTAACTGATTTGAGGAAAAATGGCGTTTCTTTCTAAAGGGAAAAAAATCGATTTATATAATTTGGCTACCGAATTAGAGCTTCAGGTAGATGCAGATGATAAAATAGTAGTCTTGCGTGAAAAAATTATGAAGTGCGCCCTTTTTAAAGACGATGAACAATTTGTAAAAGAGGCATTTATTGCTATCGTGGAAGATAGAAAAAAACAAGAGAGCATAGAAGAACAAAATAGGAAAAAACAAGAGAACATAGAAGAACAAAGGGTTGAGGACAAACGTATCGCAGAGGAAAGAGCTTATGAGTTAGAAAAACTTAAGCTGCAAGCTCAAAACCATACCGCGACAACTGTTCTACAAAATCAAATGGACCAGATGCGTATGGATATTAAAAACATCTTACCACCATTTAATCCGGAAAAAGATAATATGTCGTTGTTGTTGACAATGTTTGAACGTCAAATGAAAATGTTAAATGTCTCCAAAGATTTTTGGGTCTCACAATTAATCGCCGTTCTTCCGAACGACATTGCTAAACTTATAGCAAGAGAGCCTGAAGAAATGTTAAAAAACTATACACATATTCGCGACATATTGTTAAAAAGATTTAAATTAACAGCGGAGAAGTTTAGGGATTATTTAGCCGACATCAAAAAAGAGAGAATTCTACTTGGAAAGATTTTTACCTTGAAATTAGAAATTATTTTGAAGGTTGGTTATCCGAATTAGAAGTTAATTCATTTGAAAAGGTCTCAGAACTAATAATCGCTGATCAGATTAAAAAAAAGTGCCCACCGGAATATAAAAATCATTATTTAGATGGTTGGGACAAACTAAATGACCCTGTCGTGTTGGCCGAAAAGCTAGACATACACGAAAATATTAGACCCCCTTTTCAAAAATCAGCAAGTAATTCAAAATCGCGTGAAACACAGAAACATATTTTGTCAAAAAATTCAAATGGTCAGGAATTCTGGAAAAATCAGGTAACCAAAAATGAAGGTAGCGAACATTTTGGAAATTACAAAAATACTTCTCCTACCTCAAAATAGACGAATTCACGCTTTGTAAACGATGATAAGCGCCCAGTTATAAGCTGCTATGGCTGTGGGAAACAAGGTTTTGTCAAAGCAAAATGTCCTAATTGTTCCCCATCTACGCAAGTAAAATCAGCAAATGTTAGTTCCCTACATCTCCAGTCTTGTTATATTAATACACAGGCAACACCTATGTTGTATATTAAGCTAAATGGTATTACAGGGGTAGCTTGCGCAGATACCGGAGCTACACATTCCATTGCTGGGGAAATGTTGTTCAAGCTTCTCCGTGACCAAGGAATTTCGTTCGAAGAGACCAGTGTAAACATAACGCTCGCTGACGGCATACGAAAAGAAACTAACGTTCTTCAAGCAACAATCACTGTTGAAATAGAAGGTCGTAGAACTAATACAACGACTTTTGCGTTACCCGGAGCCACCGGAAATAGAACATTGTTAGGCATAGATTTTTTGAATAAAATGGGGATTGTGTTGGATATGAAAAGCCAAAGTTGGTATTTCCAGAACAATCCAAAATATAAAATTCCTTTTGTTGATGATCCTTTCAAAACGACGTCTGAAATCTCAACACCAAATGTCAAAGCTAACACAGTTATGTTAAGAGAAAATGAAGGTCAAAACCTATCTGCAATACAACGAAAGAGACTTAATGACTTGCTTTAAAAATTTTCCAATACCTTTCAACCAGGGGGAGAAGCAACACCCGTCGTCGAACATCACATAAACACTAGAGAACATCGTCCAATATCATTACCACCTTACAGGTTATCACCAGCTAAGAAAGAGTTGTTGAAAACAGAAATTGATGATCTTCTTGCCAAAGGAATTATTGAGCAATGCGAATCTCCATATTCTGCACCAATCGTGCTCATTCCTAAGCCAAATGGCAGTGTACGTCTATGTGTAGACTACAGGAAGCTCAATGAGGTGACTATACCGGATACCTATCCACTTCCTCGTATGGACGATCTTCTACATCAGGCAAAGCCTGCCCAGTTCATGACCACTCTGGATCTAAATGCTGGCTACCATCAGGTGAGTGTCTATGGGCCTGATCGTGATAAACCTGCTTTTGTATGTCCTCTCGGAACATACCGCTTTCGAAGAATGCCTTTTGGACTCCGTAACGCTCCTGTAACGTTTCAGAGGACGATGGATAACTTTCGCAACGGACTCCCAGATGTAAATATTCTCTCTTACCTTGATGACCTCATTATTTTATCATCAAGTTTTGAACAACATCTCTCTGACCTTGAAGCTGTTTTTCAAAGATTAGACAAATGGAAACTTTCTGCAAATCGAGAAAAATGCAACTTTGCATGTACCAGAGTAAAGTACTTAGGACACTGGATCACTCCAAATGGCCTAGAAGTTGATCCTGGGAAAATTGATGCTATTGTGAGGATCCCGCCTCCCAAGAATATAAAACAACTGCAATCGTTTCTGCAGACATGTTCATGGTATCGCCGTTTTATACAAGATTTTGCAGAAATATCCAGACCACTTAGTAACCTCATTAAGAAGAATGTTGAATGGCATTGGGGTGCCGATGAAGAAAATGCATTTCAAACCTTGAAGCAATGCCTGGTTTCAGCACCAATATTGAAACAGGCTGATGAAACAAAACCCTTCATCATTCGAACCGATGCAAGCAATTATGCTCTTGGAGCAGTACTTCTCCAGGGTAAAGTTGCGGAAGAGCATCCGATTGAGTACGCCAGTAGATTAGTGACTCCTGCAGAACGCAACTATCACACCACGGAACGGGAAGCTCTTGCTGTTGTCTGGGCTCTTAATAAATTCAGAGGATACATTGACGGAACAGAAGTTACTGTGGCATCCGACCACCAGCCTCTCCGATGACTCATGAGCTTAAAGTCCCCTTCTGGAAGACTTGCCAAATGGGCTTTACAGTTGCAAGAATTTAATGTGAAAATAGAATACATTCCAGGTAAAGCGAACGTCATAGCTGACATGCTTTCTCGTCCTGCGTGTGATCATATCAGTAAAGAAGATTGTGATATTTGCACCATAATGATTGATATCCCTGCAGGCGCGGATCCACGGGGGGGGCGATCGCCCCCCCCCCCAAAAAGTATAAATCCACAGCTTATCGCGAATTCCAAAAAATGGTCGGCGAAAAAAAAATCAATTTCGTCATTCGTTCCCAGAAAAAATCACAAAATTCGTCAAAGCATTGCGCAAAAAGTGCTAATTTCGTCAAAAAATCGCGCATTTCGTCAAAGAACCGCGAAAAAAACGCAAATTTTGTCAAAAGATCGCAGAGAAAACGTAAATTTCGTCAAAAAATCGCGGAAAAAAACTCAAATTTCGTCAAGAGATCTCGAAAAAAATGCGAATTTCGTGAAAGGATCGCGAAAAAATACGCGAATTTCGCCAACGAATCGCTGAAAAAAAACGCGAATTTAGTCAAAGAGACGCGGAAAAATGCATATTTAGCGCCAGGAGGAGATTCCCCCAGGCACGGATCCAGGAGGCGATCGGGGCGGTCCCCACCCCCCCCCCCCAAGATATAAATCCAATGCATTTAACGGCAGTTTTCGCGGAACAGGCTTGAAGTTCGGCTCAAATGCTGATTTTTGAACTTTTTTAGCAAAAGTTTAAAAAATGTGAAATTTAAGTTTTTTTATCGAAGGCAAACGAAAATTAATCACTTTTCGGGTATCAATGGTAAACCTCACTGTCGTTTCGCCAATTAATGAACAAAAAAGGATTATGTCCTGTCAAAAGGCATATGGCGCCATAATTTTTGACACTATGGGTTGAGGTGGGGGTCAATGCCACTTCGTGTACCTTTTGTTGAATTTCTACAACAGAAAATTGATACCGTTATGCGGATCCCTTTAAAGTGTGGAAACTTTTTCATCTTTTCAAAGAAGCTGCACTTCTAATTTCTGTATAATATTTTTGCAGAGAACTCTTTTGTTTAAGAAAAGAATGGGATTCGTAGCAATTTTCAAAGAAAGAAAGAAATAAGAAAAAGAAAGGACCTTTTAAAACTTCAAGCATCTTAATATTTTCTGAAAAAAAGACACTAATGTTTTTAAAAAAATGTACTGCTATTGCCACCCACATTGGTGAATTTCAAGGGGCATTTGATGAATGAACAAAAAAGGATTATGTCTTAGTCAGTTAAAAGCTAAAATGTATATGGTGTGTTAATTTTTTTAAAGCCAACTTGGTAAACCAGTTCTTCCTTTATGTATTTACTTAATGAAAGGCCTTCTATGTGATTTGAATAGAAAATGCCACTCTACTGTTACCCACCATTCATTGTTTGGTTTACCGTTTTCCGCTGTCTTTCTACCTGTTGTAGAGAAGCTATGGAAACAGATCTAGGTCTCAGTAACAAATGTTAACCTTGATGGACTAATAATGAGTATATTATGAAGAAGTATACGCACCGCTTAGATGACACATTTTGACTTTTAAAGGATGTTAAGACCCCTTGAGATTTTTATTTAGTTTCTTTTTTGAATAAACCGGTAAGATAAATAATTACCAGAGTAAAAATGAAAAGAATAAAAATAAGACATTTAATAAATAAATTCTATGGTAACATTTTTAATTTTTCGGCACAATTAGTAACAATAACTCATATTTTGAGGAGAGGAGGCTTATATAACAGGGTGGGCCGAAAAAAACTTTTTTTCGATTGTCGATGTTGGGTAGTGCGGAAAAGTTGCCACTTGTGGCGCTAAGTTCACACAAAAAATTTGAGATTTTTCGGACAATTCCTTCATTTGCCGCAAATGGCTTGAAGTTCGGCTCAAATGCTGATTTTTGAACTTTTTTAGCAAAAGTTTAAAAAATGTGAAATTTAAGTTTTTTTAGCTGAATTTTCTTGAAATGTCCTGTTTAGTGTACGAAATGTTTAAATAAGCTCTATATATGTATTATTTAATAGTTATGTGCATTTTGAATTAGGTGAATTTTATAGCTTTTTCGAGTATAAGTGAGCAAAAATTGTAGGAATTGTGACAACAGGGAATAAGGATCTCGTCATCTGTAAAGACTTGGTCAGGAGGCAGAAAAAGAAACTTGGAAAGAAGATACAGGAGGGGAAAGATCTTAGAAGAAGAAAAATTACAAGCATGTTTTTTGATAGTAGAAAAAATAAAACGATCTTCATAAAAAAGGGGACTAGCAGCACCGTTGACAGAAAAACGAAACAAATATTACCATGTTGTCTGAACGTGGTTTGGAATATTTGGGTCACTTGACACCTCCTTCTGACCACTGCGGAGAAATAGCAAAATCATTATATAATTTTCTAAGCCAGAATAAAGCTTGCTTTGGAAAAAATCAAGAAGAGAACTGCAACATTTGATATGTATTCTTCATACGAACGAGCTCCCACTCTTACAGCGACATCAACTGTCTAAACTAGATGGGAGAACCACTTGGCCTAAGAACTTTATCAACTGAAACGGGGCTAGATTAATAGTGTACTCAAATCTCCAGCTTTTTTCATTTTTGATGTCCATGAAACAGGAATAGGCTCGTAGAAATGAACAAGTACATTTTCGCACGCCATTAGGGATTATGTGCTTCGTATTTCTGTCGACGGTGCCGCTTGTTCCCTTTTTTCTGTAAAGATCGTGTTATTATTTCTACTATTAAAAAAAATATGGTTATAATTTTTCAAGATATTCCTCCTCCTGTATCTTCTTTTCAAGTTTCTTTTTTTCTGTCTCCTGACCAAGTCTTTATCGATGACGAGAGTTTGATTCCTGGTTGTCACAATTCCTGTATCCTGAACCACACATGAAGCTCTTAACGCAATTTACCTATATGATATACCAATTCTAAATCTGGTGAACGCTGTGTGAGAAAGTGATATGCGTTTGGGAGTGTCTGCTTTTGAAGACCCTGGTTCAAATTCTGATTCAGAAGAACTGCCTGCTTCAAAGTTTCCACTTTTTTAATCTTCTGACAAATAGTTGTATTTTAGGGCAGAAAAATAATTAAAATTCCATCTCGCAGTTACTCCCATCTCCAATTTCCCCCCTCATCCTCGTGATGGCTGATTGCGTTTTCATTGGTTTCTACTCCTTATCTCCTCTCCTTCCAGAATTGCTGTCATGACATGCTGTGGTCCGGCATTCAAATATGTGACTCTGAACGCATCGAAAAACCGAAGGAAGAGCGAGGAACATAATAAAGACAAAAGAGAAAAATCGACGAACGAACCAAACAATACTTACAATTTTTGCTCAGTTATACGCAAAAAGGCTATAAAAATCGCCTAATTCAAAATACACATAACTAATAAATAATAGATAGTCAGAGCTTATTTAATCATTTCGTACACTAAACATGTCATTTCAAGTAAATTCAGCGAAAACAAATTTAATTTACCATTTTAAAAATTTTTGCTAAAAATGTTCAAAAATCAGCATTTGAGCAACATTTCAAGCCATTTGCGGGAAATGAAGTAATTGTCCGGAAAATCTCAATTTTATGTCTAAACTTAGTGCCACCAGTCGCAACTTTTCCCATCATCGAAAATCGAAAAAAGTTTTTTTTGACCCTATTATATAATAAAAGGGTTGGTTAACCGAGTGAGTCGGTTAATTGAACATCGGATAATCGAATGTCTATAGTAATTTTAAATAGGATTAATTATTTCATATAATAATTAACTGCAAGGAATGATTTAACCAATAGAAACTATGACTGTATTGATTATATATCATCCATCCGGTATCGCCCCCCCCCCCAAAACGAGTCTCTGGATCCGCCCCTGCCGTGGATGCGCGCATAGGGGAATCTCCTCCTGGTGCTACTTGTGCATTTTTTCCGCGGACCTATGACGAAATTTGCGTATTTTTTTCGCGATTCTTTGACGAAATTTGCATTTTTTGTGGGATTCTTTCGCGAAATTCGCGTTTTCTCTGCGATCCTTTGACGAAATTTGCTTTTTTTTCTGCGAGCCTTTGACGAAATTCGCGGGTTTTTTTTCGTTGTCCTTTACGAAATTCACGTTTTTTTGTGGTCCTTTGATGAAATGTCCGATTTTTTGGCGAAATTCACGTTTTTTCCGCGCTTCTTTAATGAAATTCACGTTTATGCTCGATCCTTTGACGAAATTCGCGTTTTTTTGCGCGATCCTTTGACGAAATTCGCGTTTTTTGCGCGATTTTTTGACTTGCGAACGATTGACGAAATTGATTTCTTTCGGCGACCATTTGTCGAATTTCGCGATAATCGGTGGATTTATATTTTTTTATCCGAAGGGGGGAGGGGGCGATCTCCCCCCCTTTCCTTGGATCCGCGCCAGTGAAGAGGTATACACACCACTTAGATGACACATTTTGACTTTCTAGGATGTTAAAGGCCCGTCAGATTTCTGACGGGGATCCTTTTTCAGAGATTATCCTCTTTCAGAAATCTGATATTAAAAAATGGATGTGGTGGTTATGTTTTTCAGCTTTTGATAATTGGTTCTTAAGAATTTTTTAGTGCTGAATCCAAAAGTGATTTTCATTTTTTACCATGTCATCACGTTAGGATTTTCCATAAATCGCAAATTTTTAAAATGTCTTACATCAAAATCAATTATCAAAAGTTAAAAAAGATAATCATCGCAGGCTTGTGTTATTAACGTTGTTCACCATAACTAAAAGAACAAAAAATAAGATAAATAATTACCATAGTATAAGAGTAAACAGAAAAAGATTAAAAAAAAAGACATTTAATAAATAAATTTTGTTATAACGTTTTTAATTTTACGACCTAATAAGTAACAATAAACGATATTTTGAGGAGAGGGCGGATTATAAAATAAGAGTGCTGGATAACCGAGTGTTTCGGTTAATCGGATGTCGGATAATCGAGAGTCTGTAATATTTTTTAATCGCATTAATTTCATATTCATTTAATAATTAACTGCAAGGAAGGATTTGAGCAACAGAAATTTTAACTACGTTGATTATATGTCACTCGTTATCGCCCCCCTCCTCCAAAACGATTCTCTGGATCCGCCCCTGTATCCCTGCTAAAATGCCTAGTGATCTACGGGCTGAACAAATGAAAGATGAAGAATTAAAGAAAATTATTAAAAGTTTCGAAGATGAAGAAAAAACTGTAGACTACACTAAATGGACTGAACGTGGTTATATTATGAACCAAGGAGTTTTATACAGGTATTCCCCAACTTCGGAATCTGAAGAAGCACAACTAGTAGTCCCCTCACATGAAAGGGAGAAAATTTTAAAAGTACACCATGACTCACCTACGGCTGGTCACTACGGGGCTGAAGCGCTGAAGGTACATTTAATAGAATATCTAAAAGATATTTTTGGACCGGAATGCGTTCATACACTGCAGATTACGTCAAACATTGTGCTGAATGTAATAGGTATAAACCCTCTAATCAAAAACCATCCGGTTTATTACAAACACCAGTGTATTCACAACGATTTGAAGTTCTATCAATTCATCTTTTTGGCCCTTTACCAAAAAGTAAGAATGATAAAAGATGGATATTCATAGTAGAAGACTGTGCAACAAGATGGGTTGAACTATTTGCCCTTACAGAAGCTACTGCCGCACAGTGTGCCACTACGTTGCTCGAAGAAGTTATTCTTAGATATGGTCTACCCAGACGTATAATATGTGATAACGGACCATAATTTGTTAGTAGTGTGATGCAACAACTTTGTTTTCTTTTAGGTATCAAACAAAACCCAACTCCCATATATCATCCTCAGGCAAACCCTGTGGAGAGAAAAAAATAGAGATCTCAAGCCGAGATTGGCTATATTAGTAGAAAATGACCACTGTTCATGGGAAGAGAAACTTCCAACAATACGTTTTGCAATGAATACTGCTAAGTGTGACACCACTGGAGAAACAGCAGCATTTTTACAATTTAGAAGAGAATTAAGAACGACAGACGATGTTACACGACATTCGTGCTGTAATTCACAATGACAACTTTGTACCTGAAATTACAACATACCTCAAGAAATTTGCAAACTTCACCAAAGAAATTAAGGACAAAGTTGAAGCTAAGCAAGATCAAAGAAAGAAATACGTTGACCGTAAAAGAAAACCAGGACATTGTTTTGCTCCAGGAGACAAGGTTTGGGTTGACTTACATCCAGTAAGTAAAGCCTCTAGCAATAAAACTGCAAAGTTCATGCCTAAACGTGATGGACCATACATTATTTTAACTCAAAAATCGCCCACCACATTTGTTGCAGCAAGCATGGACAATCCAAATGAACCTCTTGCTACATGTCATACTTCAGCTTTAAAACTGTGTAATGACTCTGACATTGTGCCTGTTGCACCAATTAGGAAACGCGGCAGACCACCTAAAAAAGTTACTGGTTCCTCACCGGGACGTCCGCGGAACCAGAGGGGGAGGTTGTAACAAAATGACTGCCTTCCCTTATTTTTATAGCATATAGATGGCGCTGTTGCCACTGTCGGCAAAATATCCTGAGATATTGAAGTGAAGGTATGTAATTATGTTCGTTCGGGTTTAAGTAGAGTTTCGGCGTATGTTCGAAATGTATCTCATCTAGAGATGTTTTTATGGAAATATGTATGTTTCAAAGTTATTTTGCGCTTTTCGCGAATCTGTATATAGTTTGTGTGTTATCCTTATTAAAAATGTGATTGTTTAAGTGTCGGAAGAGTTTATCCAAACCCACATCGACACAGCATCATTTTAAACTACAAAGAAGAATGTTATATTATATGTCATGGGGAAAAAAAGAGAAGGAAAACTATCAAAGTTGATGAAAAATTTCAAAATTTTGTCTTCAATAAAGCATTTTTCAGAAATTTAATTTGTTTATACTCATAAATTTAGTGCAGATTAGCAGTATTCTACTGTGGTAATTATCAAATGAATTCAACAATTATTCAATCTATACTAATAAAAGAACAAATCGCTCTGTGTGTGTGCGATGGCTTGCGAAAATTACTGCACGTAGAAGTCTGAAAATTTAGATGTGAATAGTCCAAAACAGGTCCTGATGCACCTGTGACTCAGATTTTTAATTTTTTAAGGGTCAAGGCCCCTGGGCCCCTTTAAGTTTTTATGCACTAAATTATTAATAACTTGCTTCCTTTTCATCCCCTCTTCTTCATTTTTGGGTACCTATCTCCATTTAGTGATTATCGCCTTTCTACTTTTCAGTTAAGACCCTGGCCTGATACAGGGCCCCTTGAAGTTTTTGTGCAAATAAATTGTTAAAAACTTGTTTCCTTTTAATCCGATCTTCATTTTTGGTATCCTTTTTACATTTAGTTATTCTCATGTTTCTACATTCCAGTTAAGACCCTGGGGTGCGTAAGGCCGGTCCAGGGCCCCTTGGACTTTTTATGCACCAATCATTTTTAATCCCTATTTTTCTCCTCTTCTCAGTGCATAATCTTAAAGTTGAGTCTTAGACTCTTCTTCCCAGACCAATACCCTCATATTTTTATTGGGGCCCTAGGGGCCCTTTTTTAAACATTTACTCTTTTTTTGTGCATTTCTTTAAAATATTATTTTAACGAATAATTCATATTATTCTTTATGATTAATTTCAACTAATTGGAGATCTAAAGAGCTAAGTACTAAGACATTTTAACATGTTTTCATGTTAGGGTCCTATTTTTAGCTATCAGTTGGCCCCTTTTGGGCCCCCTATTATAGCTCCCTTAAAAATGGTCCGATTCAAAAGCTTTTTTTTTCTAACAACTTCTTAGGTCCTCCAACTACTACATGAGCGCAAAAAAAAAAAAAAAAAAAAAAAAAAAAAAAAAAAAAAAAGTCTTCAGCTACCACCAATTTTGAATATTAATCGCCTTCTTGGGGCCCTTAGTGCAGCTTCTTTAAAAATGATCCGAATTGCTTGCAATTTTCTTTAACATATTTGCAGCAGCGTCCTCCGATTACTTTAAAAGCTTCTAAAAATATCTTTATGCTCAACTACATGCCAGATATGTCCCTGGCCCCTTTGGGGCCCAGTGCAGGGCCCCCTGAAGTTTTTGCACCATAAATTGCCCCCTCTTAATCCGATCTTCAGTTTTGGAACACTTTTCCATTTAGTTATTTTCACGTTTCTACATTCCAATTAAGACCCTGGGGTCCTTTGAACTTTCTGTGCGCCATGCATTTTTCACTCCCTAATTTTCTCATCTCCTCAGTGCATAATTTTAAAGTTGAGTCTTGGACTTTTCTTCCAGGACCAATACCCTCATTTTTATTGGGACCTTAGGGCCTTTTTTGAAGCATTTCCCCTATTTTTTGTGTATTTCTTTAAAATATTATTCTAACGAAAAATCCATACCTTATGCATAGTTTTGACTAATTATAGATCTAAATCGTTAAGTACTAAAACATTGTAACATGTTTCCATGTTAGGGCCTTGTTTTTAACTATCCGTTGGCACCTATTGGGCCCTGTACTATAGCTCCCTTAAAAATGGTCCGATTCAGAAGCTTGAATGAATGAACATTGACTACATGAACGGCAAAAAAAAAAAAAAAAAAAAAAAAAAAAATCAGACTTCAGCTACCACTAATTTTGAGTATTAATCGCCTTCTTGGGGGCCCTTAATGCAGCTTCTTTAAAAATGATCGGAATTGCTTCCAATTTTGTTTAACATATTCCTAGCATCCTCTGACTACTTTAAAAACTACTAAAAAGTATCTTTATACGCAACTACATGCCACTTAAGTCCCTGGCCCCTTGGGCCCCGGTGCAGGGCCCCTTAAAGGTTTTGCACCATAAATTGTAAATAAATTGCCTCCTCTTAATCCGATTTTCATTTTTGGAACACTTTTTCCATTTACATAGCTGCCAACATCTTACACTTTTTTGTTACCACAAAAAATTTATAGGAAATTTTACCTTTATAAATCGCCGTAATTGACCGATTAACTAAGGAAAAGATTTCTATTAAATTTTTGCGGTACAAAAAAGCGGAAGAGTTGGCAGCTATGAGTTATTCTCCCGTTTCTTTATTCCAGTTAAAATTCTTTGGCATCCTAGGGTTCCATTGGGTTCCGATCCGGAGCCACTTGAACTTTTAGTGCGGCATGCATTTTTCACCATCTTATTTTCTCGCATTATCAATGCAAAATTTTAAAATTGAGTCTTGCACTCTTCTCCCCGGACCAACACCCTCTTATTTTTACTCGATCCCAGGGCCCTGTTTTAAGCATTTCCCCCTACTTTTTGCTCATTTCTTTAAAATTTTATTCTAATGATTAATTCATACCGTACGTTTAATTTTGACTGAATTGCAGATCTAAAGTGCTAGACCTTTTAACAAGTTTTCGTTTTCATGTTAAGTCCTTGCTCTTTACTATCAGTCGGCCCTCTTTGGACCCTTTGTTATAGATCCCTTAAAAACGGTCCGTCTCACTAGCTTTTTTTTTCTTTTTTTTAACAACTTCTTAAGTCCTTCTGCTACTACATTAATGACAAAAAAATTTCTTAGACTTCAGCTACCACCAATTTTGAATATTAATCTCCTTCTTGAGCCCTTTATTGCAGCTTCTTTAAAAACTATCCGATTCTATTACATTTTTCTTTAATATAGTTTCAGCGTCCTCCAGCTACTTTAAGACTACTAAGAAATTTTGTTATACCCAACTACATTCCAGTTAAGACGCTGGCCCCCAGCGCCCGGTCTTTCTCTATACCTCAGCTACCACTTTTTTCTAACATTAATCTCCTTTTTCAGCATCAACTTACGTTTACTCACTACAGCCGTAAATTAAAAATCGCGTTAATTTAAAGGTAACTTTAGATAATGGATTTCATCAGTTTATTAAATATCGTGTTAATGTTAAAAGTAATTCATGAAATTTAGAAGGGGAGAGGTCATCTTCCATTGCTTGGGGTCGCATTCTTTCCTCCGATTCTAAAGACCTAATTTCAACAGGATTTCATTCATTCAACATAGATTACAATTCAGCTACTTTCTGTATTATAAAATTTTATCTTAGACTTAGACTGTCAGTTACCAACAGTTTTTAACATTAGTGATGTATTCCTTTTTTGGATTGTATGGGCTTGATTACTACGAGGTTTGGCTCGCTCAACTTGGTTTTCGATTGCCTCTGGCACGTGCGGAGCACTTCTGGTACATGCTGCCTAAGGAAGCGGGACCCGCAGGTTACAGGTTCGTTCAGAAAGAAGTTTGTTGAGATCCCGCGACAAAAGTTCAAACCTCTTGATAATATTTATATTGCATTGTTAAACTACTTATGTGATTTTAATTACTGTTTTTTTTTTGTTTTTTTTTTTACCCTTTTATAAGTGTGTTGCGGCCGCCGAAAGTCGAAAACTCATGTTTGCGGACCGCGAGAAAAAAAAGATTGAGCACGGCTGCATGTGAATGATATTTTCGAAATTTCGTATATGGAATGATTATTGTTAAAGACGATTATTTTATGACATTATTATTAGTTTTAGATTTATTTATTTTGTTGTTTTGCATTTTGAAAGCAGAGGGTGTGTGTGTGGGGGGGGGGGGGGGGAGAAGCTACTGTTTTGAAATGTTATCATTTATTTATTCATTTCCAAGGAATGTTACGTTACCAGAAAATAAGTGCATTTTGTTGCTTGTTTATTTCAAATTCGGAAAAGCTTATCCCATTTTCAGAAACCATTCAGCGTGATTCATGCCATACATATTTAAAATACCAATTCTTTTCATCTGAAAAGGGAACCATATAAAAATTATTTCTCTTTAAATTGCTCGCAATTCGCAGAAAAAACTATTGAGTTCACATCTGTGTGCGGGGAATAACCAGCCTGTGAAACTTATGTAATTTTGCGAGAAACAATTTCTTTTCCCTTAATCTCCTTTTTCTTTTAACTTTTAGGAATTGATTTTTATTTATTATTTCCATATTTTTTCGAAAATCCCCTATCGCATCACTTTTTCTTAATTATATCGGAGTTCTGACGTCTGAATACACTCTCTCAAAAGTAATTACTTATTATTACTATTAATTATTATTATTACGAGCATTAAGGATGATAAATTAATATTTTCGGTTTAATTATGCGACAAAAGTTAAAAATAGGAGAAAATAATATGAATTAGGAGGAATGTATAGATTTTGTGTGTAGATTTCTATTTAAATTTTTCAACAAATGTTTTAAGGGGACCTTTATTTGAACAGAAATGAACCCAAAAATCGAAAGTTATTTTTGTGCATAATATTCTTCTCCAGTTTGTTCTGAACCTTTTGCGAAAAACCGCATGAAGATGCGATTATTTTTCACAAAGTTACAAGCGTTTGAATTTCGTATTCAAACAGTTTCTCGGCCCTTTAATATACAGTGTGTGTAAAAACTATAAGGACAGCAAAAATTTTGATAAATTGAAAATGCGACAAGTGAAATGGTTAATTTAATGTTGATCATAAAGTGGAAATACTAATACTAATATAAAAGTCAACAGAACGTATCTGTGTCCTTTTTATTGCGAAAAAATCATAATTATGCAAAAAAAAAACGCTATTTTTGACTGTGTAAAAACTTTAAGGATACCTGTATTTTTTTTTATAGAAATAGTAAATATAATTATTATTAAGGATCGACTGAAACAGGTTTTTAATGCCTAAACCGAAACCGAATTTTGAAGATCTTCCTATTTTCGGCCGAAAATGAAAACGAATATATCCAAAAACTTTTTAAAAGTAATTAAATTGTATGTATTATAGTAATTAATAAATACATAAATATATTATTAATTAATTACACGTACTTATTAAATATGCATAATAATTAATTAATTATGCGTATTTATGAAATATACATAATTATTAATTAATTATACGTGTGTCCCAAGTCTCCGTGCCTTAGATTCAAAACTTTTTTTTTCATATAAAATAAAACGTAATTAATTCATCAACGACACAGAAAGATTTTCTAATTATACGAATTTCATTTAATAAAAAAATAGTTTAGTTTTATGTATACACACCTC
The DNA here is from genome assembly GCA_963932465.1 of Maratus speciosus. Classification (NCBI taxonomy): domain Eukaryota; kingdom Metazoa; phylum Arthropoda; class Arachnida; order Araneae; family Salticidae; genus Maratus; species Maratus speciosus. The sequence continues at coordinate 344,598,557 of OZ010799.1, read as the reverse complement.
GATTTATCTTTTATAATGATTTCTGTAAATGATCATCTGTTATACTTGAACTTTCTCAAAGAGTATTCGAAACTTTTCTGCGGTTTCAAACTGAAAATTTTCTATTACTGTTATGTCTGCAGCTTCTAATGAACACGTTAGAAAGTTTAGTTATATATACATTGCTTGCTTTATAATTTGCACTCAAGTCTTGAGTCAGTCATGACTGATAATTACAAACAACGAAGTTCGTAGCAATAAAGAGTCTCATTTGAAGCGGCCCACAAAGCTCAAATCGATGCGAAATGTTAAAAATTTCCGACGGAAGAAACGATATTTTCGGAATACTGATGTTTTCGGTTGAGTTTCAGTCCAAAATATGAGTTTCGTTTTCGGCGAAACTCAGATTTTGGATCTAAGGCACAGAGAGACAATTTGGGTCACACGTATAATTAATTAATAATTATGTATATTTCCATAAATACGCATAATTCATTAATTATTATGCATATTTAATAAATACGTATAATTAATAATATATTTATGTATTTATTAATTACTATAATATGTACAATTTAATTACTTTTAAAAAGTTTTTGGACATATTCGTTTTCGTTTTCGGCCGAAAATAGGAAGATCTCCAAAATTCGGTTTCGGTTTAGGCATTAAAAACCTGTTTCAGTCGATCCTTAATAATAATTATATATACCATTTCTATAAAAAAAAAAATACAGGTGTCCTTAAAGTTTTTACACAGTCAAAAATAGCGTTTTTTTGCATAATTATGATTTTTTCGCAATAAAAAGGACACAGATACATTCTGTTGACTTTTATATTAGTATTTCTACTTTATGATCAACATTAAATTACCATTTCACTTGTCGCATTTTCAATTTATCAAAATTTTTACAATTTTTTGCTGTCTTTATAGTTTTTACACATACTGTACACTGGTGTGCAAAACTTAAGCAACAAGCATAAAATGCTAATTTTTAAACATCTAAGTACTCAAAAGTAAATGATATAAGCATGAGGTGTAGCAAATAAGTTTTATATCTACAACCAGCGGCGTATCTACGTTTTTTGCGCCCGGGGTAGGAAGAAATTTTGCGCCCTCCCCCTTCCTAAATAAAAAGATAACCACATTATTTTTCCACAAGACGGAAAAAAGTATTTTTGGCTTGTACCGGGAGGAAAAGGTAGTTTCACTCTTCCTTGTTTTTAAGAATTCAGCTCAAACACACGAAACTAAAATGAGTGCAACCCGATTATAAAAGATTTCTAATTTTCATCAATGCTGAATTTGAATGGGAACTTCAAAAACTTAGTGGAACGTTCACGGATATGACTGTTGTTTTAAGTGTATGGGATTAGCAACAATGAAAATAAATTTACAAAAAAAAAAAACCACATTTGCTAAAACTCATAAATTATGCCCGATTATGGAAAAAAAAAATTCTGTTTCAAAATGGTAGCCACCTTAGAATTTCAAATTGCTCTACTCATCTATTTTTTAAGATAAAAATTAAACTAAAAAATGTTCTTGAATCCTTCTATCAAGATCTAACGATTATGCAAGAAATAAACTTGCATTTATAATTTTTTCTATATAAGTATTTTTTTAGTTTGAAATCTTTAACCCTTAAATGCCTGGTGTTGCTTTTGGGCAACATACCCAATTTAGGCTCTAAAATACTATTAGAATACTATTGACGCTATAATGCCTAATGTTGCCAATAAAATACATTCTGAAAATATTATTAAATCGATTTTCAACATGTAGATGGCAACACTTATGCTGTTTAAGAATAAAGATAGATTTATATTTTCAATTGTTGCTACTTGTTCTTTTTGTTTTGTTTGGAAGCTTGCGAAATACCTTATTTTGACCTGCAATGATCAAGTAAAATTTATTTCTTATTATAGTTCCTACAATTATTGTGTGTTTAATATTATAGAATTTTATCAAGGGAAATTATTTTTTCAATTAAACACCGGTATTGCCGATTAGTAACAAACTGTTTTTTATCCGTAAACTATACTTAAAACAAAATATAATTTTAAAGTATTTTTCCCATAATTTATTTTAAAAATGAAAGCCGAAAAACATTATTACAATGATTTTTGAAAAATCAGGCATTTAAGGGTTAAGGGCCCGCCATTTTGAAACAAGTGGCGATCAAGATGTCCAACAAATTTGGTCGAGATCTTAATAAATCCTTAACATTTGCTCAATCACATCCAAATGGGTTTATAAATACGAACGCAATCGCATGACAGTTATCCTATTTATATAGCGAGATATTTCCTAAATAATAAGATGAAAGGGATAAGAATTAAAATCCTTTTAAAATTCAAAATTTAAATTAAATTTCAAAAATATAAATTAAAATTCTTAAATTCGTTTTCCTAACTTTAAATCTTATATTCTAAAATCCGTTTTACCCCTTGTAACTTTGTTTCCCAGCATTATTTATTACGTTCATCATCAAAATCAGAGAGTAACTTAAGATAGAAAATGCTGACATTTAAACATTTCCCTTCCTTTGTGGTTAAAGCCTTGTACGTCACAGATCCTGGAAATTGTGCGGGTCTTGACCACAGATCAATCAAGAATTAACCCATTAAACTAAATGTTCCTCTGAATTTATACTTTCGCCCCCTGCTGGAAAATATTACAAGCCCCGACATACAGTCGTTCCCGTTTAAACGAATATCGACGGTTCAATTAATAATATCCGATTAAGCGGGGTATTTGATTAGACGAGGATTCATAACTGTAATATTTAATGCGTAATAAAAAGGCAAAATAACCATCTAAGGTATATTTGATTAACATCATAATAAATTGTTAATAGATTAACTTATAAACTAAAATAAATACAAACACTAATATGAAGTAAATATGTATAAGTGTGTGAGAAAGTAGCCCAAAAACTTAAAAGATAAAAATCATGTGACTAATCAACCGGGTGCGTTGTGGTTAGGCCTCACCAGTGGCCGAGAGGTTCTGCCCTCGAAGCTGGTAGACGGGAGGTGCTGCATTCGATCCCAATCGCGCCCGTCGGCCTAATCGTTCGGAGTTTTCGTGGTTTTCTTCTAACCTTGGTTTTCCAAGCGTAAATACGGGTTAGGTTCCCTTAGAAAGACTCCCACGGAGGGCACTACCCCCTTAGGGCCTATATCCCTCGCGATAATAATTAGCCGTCAAAAACACAATCAACCGTTGTGGTTAGTGTATTAACCCAAAACTCGGGGATTAATTCCGCACAGGCCAACCAGGCCCTTGGGCCTATGGTTGAAAGAAGAGGGAGCAAAAAGGTGTTGGGCCTTGGGCCCCCTGCAATTTAAATCGGGCTCTACCTAAAATGTAAAGTCTGGTTATGTGAATTTGAAACCTGTCGAACCAGACTAGGTGACTGAAAAAAAAAAAGTTTTTCTTTGTATGAAATAGATAATTCGGGTCACTTTCCTCCGTCTCTGAAGTTGTTTAAAATTTGTGTCGCTAATAATAATAAAAATTTACAAATAATAATAAATTGCTTTTCAAATGTTAAAAAGTTTCATTTCGCTAATAACAATAAAAAATGTGTAAATAATAAAATTGTCTTCTTTGGGTTCCTTTGCTAAAGTAAAAAAAAAAAAAAATGATAATAATAAATTGCAGAAGAGGACTTTTCCCCATCACTGCCTATTAATCACTTACTCAGACTTTAGGTAATATAGGTACAGATTATACATTTCATCATTTTTATAGTTACACATACAAATCCCGCAATTAAGGGGGCCCAAGGCCACGGGCTAGTTAGCCTATGCGGACCCTGTACACATATTAGTCCTAAATGACTGTTTTCATTCTGAACTCTTGAAAAAAAAAATAATAATTGAATAATCTTTGAAAATTCTTCTGTTGTTTAAAAGTAAATTCAACCTATATGAGATTATTTAAAATATAAGTTAAAAAGGTGAAATGAGTAAACACTTCCTACTTAAAAAAATTACTTCTGTGCATATCGATAGAAATAAGTTTAAACGATTTTTTTTATTATTATCTCTAAAGCAGTGAAAATAATTACTGAGGTATATTTTATATAAGAATACGTGTAGTATTTAACATTATTCTTACATCATCCTAGAAAATGGCTTATCCTCTATTATAAATATAGGAATTATGATTTAATTATGATTAAATGGGGATGTGTGTAGTTAATTTTTGTATTTCGATTAGTGTAACTATATTAAATAGTATGCACGTGTATTAAAAATGATATAGGTAGTCGCATAGAATATTTGTCTCTAAAACATAGCATAAATTTAGGTCGATGCATGTTTGGAAAAAAAGTATTCTTGAATAAAATATGTACAGAAAGTACCGTCTAAATATTTCCATGACTGTAAATTATTTAAAAAGTATTATACCTAATAGTGATTTCATCTCAAAAACTGGGTAAAGGGTTTTAAAACATTATGGGTAAACATTATGTTTTAAAAAAAATGAATATGTAGATTTTCAGAATAGTACATTAGACTTTGTTATTAAATGCTTTTAATCTAAATTTAGGTAATAAAACTCCTATCTATCCTATATTTATAAAAGTATAAGAATTTGTTAATTAAGATTTATTGTAATTGAGACAACTTTACTAATTGCTATTCGAAAAATATCCGCTTATCTCTCTTATCTATTGAAAGTGACCGTTCTATGCAGGGCTTTTGATCTCACCGCTCTTTTGAATACGCCGGCTGAGATAACATACCTGTACGTGCATATTCCGACAAAAAGCGAGTGATGGGATAAGCTTATTTACAGTAAGATTTCTAACATGGCTGGTCAGACGAGAAGACATTATGGTCATTTCTTTTTATATTTCGATGTAATATTAAAAATATACAACTAAAACTAGGTAATAATATGTATTTATTCTTTTCCATTGAAATTAAATTTCCCTTGGGTATAATTGAAACTGCGTATACTTAAAAACAATATGTTTTTGTTAGGGAATAGCAGGTTCGAAACGCATTATCTAATATTCATCTGTGAGCATATTATTCCTATTTAAATATACTAATATTTATTTTTCCAACATAGTATTAGAAATATTAATTTTCGCGATATGAAAATCCCATACATTGTTTTAGCAGAATAGTGAAGTAAAATAAATCATGTGAAATATTTTTACAAAATAATATTGTGTTAGGTAAAGGATTTGTCTAAATTACTTTGTTTTCGAACTCCAAAAATTTCTTAGATTTGAATTTTATTAAAAATAATCCTAGTTCAAAAATCTATGAAGAAAGCATAAAAGATTAATGTTACAATTGACCTATAATCTATAAAATCATTTACTTAGATTGTTTTCAAATTTAACTGTTTCAATGGACATATTGTTTTGAAAATGCAGTAGGCTATATCATGTTTTCAATGAGGAAGCCTAGGCGAAACACCTTAAAGAAAATAATGAATCAAAGCTATATTTAATCTCAATAATAATTCAAAATTAGTCTAAAAATTGCGAAACAGCACCGAAAACTGGCGATATGAAGCAATTAAAATAATAAAACTTTGTAAAAAATCACCATAAAATTAAAACAAAACACAGGACGCGTTTCGAGCTAAAAACATAACAGCTCGTCATCAGCTAAGCATACACGTGTCCGTAAACGAACAAGTTCAAAAATGAACTGAAGAAAAAGAATGTTGCGAAGAATGCGACAGATGGCGCTACCTGATAGAGGGATATGCAAAAGGGAATGTGTTGAAAAAAGATAGAAGAGAAAATGAAATGGAAAAAATGGAAATAAAAGAAAAAATAAAAATAAAAGAAGTAAATTAAAAATATAAATAAAAATAATAAATAAAGAACTATAAAAGAACAAGAAAAAAATCCAAATTATTATTATTATTATTATTTTTTTTTTTTTTTTTTTTAACAAAATAAAAAGAAAAGAAACAAGAGAAAAGGGAAAAGAATTACAAAATTAATTTCCACGCTGGAGATAGGAAAGGAGATGATGGGAGATCATTGACAAGATTAGCAGAATTTTTAGAAATAAAATATGCTTCATGAAAATCCAAGTGAGAGGGAGAGGCAGGGGAAGAAATAATTTAATAATAAGCAGTTTGCCTGTTAGTTAGTATTTGTGTCAGGCAAACTGCTTTTCAGTTTAACAATTCTTTCTATTCTCAAACTGAGGGTCTGGCCATGGGTAATCCATTGTCTCCTCTTTTATGTGATATTTATATGCATTTTGTTGAAGAAAAACTCTTCAGTTTATATAAATTTCCTTTCTGGTTTAGGTATGTTGATGACACTTTCATTTTAATCCCATCTGACCTTGATCTTTCTAATCTCCTTTCTCTTGTTAATTCTGTTGATCCTTGTATTCAATTTACTCTCGAAGTCGAAGAGAACAATTCTCTTCCTTTCCTTGACGTCTTGGTTTCAAAACTCCCAGATCGGTTCTCTACCTCCGTTTATAGAAAACCTTTCGCTGTCTCCCTTCCTCCTCATGCCCTTTCAAATCATCCTCCTCAACAAAAAGTGGCGTCCTTTTATACTTTTGTTTTTAGGGCGTTACGCATTTGTTCTGACTCTTCTGCTCTGAATAATGAAATTAATTATCTGAAATCTCTTGCCCTTGCTCGTGGTTATAATCCCTCTTTAATTGATAAAGCTTTGTATAAATTTAATAAGCCTAAACTTCCTTTTTCTGATTCAAATAATCCTCCTAATTTTAATTCTATAATAGTTCTGCCCTTTTATTCTCTTCTGTGTTTCAAAATTGCTAAAATACTTTCTCGTTTTAACTTTAAAGTTATCTTCAAACCTATGAATAAAATTAAATTCTCTTCTCTAAAAGATCCTGTTCCTACTGAGAACCGGTGGGGTGTTTATTTCATTCCTTGCTCTTGCAATTTAGGTTATATTGGTCAAACAAAGAGAGCTTTAAAATTCAGATTAGGCGAGCATCAGAGATATATTGCAAATCAAGAAATCTCTAAATCTTCGATTGCTTCTCACTGTTGGTCTTCCAGTCATTGTTTCAATTTCTCCATGGCCAAAATTATTTCTTCCCCTGCCTCTCCCTCTCACTTGGATTTTCATGAAGCATATTTTATTTCTAAAAACTCTGCTAATCTTGTCAATGATCTCCCATCATCTCCTTTCCTATCTCCAGCGTGGAAATTAATTTTGTAATTCTTTTCCCTTTTCTCTTGTTTCTTTTCTTTTTATTTTGTAAAAAAAAAAAAAAATAATAATAATAATAATAATAATAATTTGGATTTTTTTCTTGTTCTTTTATAGTTCTTTATTTATTATTTTTATTTATATTTTTAATTTACTTCTTTTATTTTTATTTTTTCTTTTATTTCCATTTTTTCCATTTCATTTTCTCTTCTATCTTTTTTCAACACATTTCCCTTTTGCATATCCCTCTATCAGGTAGCGCCATCTGTCGCATTCTTCGCAACATTCTTTTTCTTCAGTTCATTTTTGAACTTGTTCGTTTACGGACACGTGTATGCTTAGCTGATGACGAGCTGTTATGTTTTTAGCTCGAAACGCTTCCTGTGTTTTGTTTTAATTTTATGGTGATTTTTTACAAAGTTTTATTATTTTAATTAGTCTAAAAATTATTCAAAAAGGTATTATCCAAAAATAATACAGTCGCAGTCTAAAAAATTAGTCGCTTAGTCGCACACACACACAAAAAAAAAATAAATAAATAAATAAAATAAAAATAAATAAATAATATGTTGAATACAGAATATCTTTTACTAAAATTGCTTTCAAAGGCAAAATAATAAACGCAGTTTAGAAATGATTAGGATATGCATTCTCCAAATAATTAATAAACAGGTTGTCTGAAAATTAATCGTATATGCATTCTCTAAATAAATACTATATATGCATTCTTAAAATTTATCATTTCTCTAGAAATAATTTGTATGCCGTATAAAAACGAATCGTATATGCATTTTTCTAATACAGTTCACTCGAACTTTTAAAACAAAAATTCGATTTTTAATTAAAATGTATCTAAATCTTGCTTTAAATTGTGATTTATATATTCTTCGCTGCTCAGGGAAAAAAAAAAAAAAAAAAAAAAAAAAGCTCGCTCATCCTGTATCGCTATTTAAATTCTAATTGCTAAAGGCGGCGAAAAAAATCTTGTATGCGAAATTATTTTTGCAAGGTAGAATAAAATAGTTTTGTACTGCCAATAATATGTATACACTTTTGAAATTTATGTGAATTCTTTTGCACTGTCCTGTATATGTAGGAATTATTGCGTTAGACTCATATTATAAAATTTGAAACGTATCTTTCGCGTTGTTGAAAACTAATAAGAGATTTCATCTACAGCATTCAAAATTTACTAACACATTTCGTTAAAAGCTTAACAATAATTTATTCAACTTAATAAAATTCACCAGTATATTATATTCACCAATTTTGAATAATATTGAACATTTATATAATTAAATTCAAAAGTTTCGTCAACAACAACAAAATATACTCGACATTAAAATTTTATTGAGTTCAATTAATATATTTCGCCAATAACGTTAAAATTTTCACGAATAACAATAAAATATATTCAATATAAAAAAAAATTATCTAATTTAATTCATATATTTCACCAACAACATAAAAAAATATATAATTAATAAATGTATTTCGCCAAAAAATTAGATCTCCCGTGACATCATTAGCCAAATTTGCTAATAGACTCATTAACATAATAGAAGCATAATAGAAGAAGGGCTTATATTTTAATTAAACCGGGCATTAATTTAAAAAATATATATAAAACACCCACTATGAGGGGAGGGAGGGTTAAAAGCTTTGATACATGGCAAAAGAAAACCTATCTTTGAACAACCCTGTATATCTATAATATAATTTCGATAAACATCTCAGAAATATTTCATGAGTTTAAAAATATTTGTAGTATTCATACCTTATAGAAAATTCGAATAATTATTTGCAATATATGTAACTCTAGTTTTTAAAATGAAATCTCAATAGTTTATTATACAAGTAGGGGAAAAAAAGGGGGGGGGAGTCACGTGATCACAAATATCCAATTTTAGTCGAAACTATTTATTTAATCGCATTGAATGAAAAAAAATAATTAACATAATTTATTAATGAGCAGGGGTCTGTACAGACTTTTCTCACAGGGTCCTGTTTTTGTGAAATTGTGAAGTTTTTCTTATTTTTGTGAAAATTCTAGTCATAATTTTGTGAATTTTAAATTATCGATGTCTTCATGTCCTATCCTTCATGTATAAAAAGCTAAATAATATGCTCTTTGGTGAGTTCAACTGCTTACTTCCAGGCCAGATTTTATTTTTAAATGACTAAATTTGTGAAAAAATTCTGTGAAAGGTCTATTTAAGAGACAAATAATTTTGTGAAGCGTCCTGTTTTGGGATAAAATGTTTTGTGGAGGGTCCTTTTTTGGGATAAATAATTTTGTGAAGGGTCCTGATTTAAGATAAATTATTTTGTGAAGGGTCCTGTTTTGGGATAAATAATTTTGTGAAGGGTCCTATTTTAAGATAAATTATTTTGTGAAGGGTCCTTTAAAGGACCTAAAATTTTCCTAAACATATACCTGATGAGTAATTAACAATTAAAGTTAGGTGGGGTGAAACATTACCAAAGCCTAAATTTACTAAAGAAAATTCTAAAATTTTCAAATTCGGTATAATATTCCATTAGTAAATAATAATAATAAAAAATCCCTATTAAAAATTTTCTAAAGTTCCAAAATGAAATATTTAAAAATTAATTCTTCATGTATAATTGAAAATTCCACCTCAACCTATAGCGTGCCCCTAAAAATTCCTTAATTAAGCCCTTCTCTAAAACAGCAAGCTCTCCGCAGGTGGAGGAGCAATAGGAGCCCTTTACTCGCACCAGGAGCAGGAGGTGGGAGCAGGCGGAGCAGCCCTTTACTCGCTCCAGGAGGAGCAGGTGTAGGAACAGCAGGTGGAGGAATAAGCCCTCCTTACATTTTACGAGGGATCAAACTTCAACTTTTAACTATTTTTAAATAAATTTTAATTGCTTCAGTTTTAGTCCGCTAGAGAGCAGCATAAAATAATAGTTGTACTTAATTAAAATCTTTTAAAAAATTCTTATCGACCTATCGTCTAACTGCAGAAATTCAAAATTCTATATCTTTCGAAAAAATTTACATTCAAAATTTTCTTAAGTTCCAAAATTAAATATTTTAAATTTAATTCTTCATGTATAATTGATAATTATACCGCATACAATAGTTCGCTAAAAATTTTGAATCTAAAAAGAAATATTTTGTAATTAAGTAAAAATAAAATTCCTTCTCCAAAAATTAATTTTTTTTAAATTAATTCTTTATTAAAATGTATATTAAAACCTCTTACTATAGTTCGAAAAGAAAAATTCATTCTCCAAAATTACCCCTCGTACTATAGTTCATTAAAATTTCACTCTCCAAAAAAAAAATCTAAATTTTTAAACTCCAATCTCTTGTTAGAGATCAAAATTCCTTTTTAACCCCTCCTCTTAGAGCACACATTCTCCGCAGGCGGAGCAGGAGGAGGAGCAGGCGGTGGTGGAGCAAGAGGAGGAGCAGGCGGCGGAGATCGAATTGATCTTGAAATCATTCTTGAAATCGTATTTCTTTCGAATAAACACTGAACAAGAGTGCACATGAATGAGTTCTAGGCAAAATGTATAAGGTTTTCGGTAACATCCGGCCGTTGTGACGACAGACTTTAACCGACATGTGGTTAAATCCTTAAATTTTCTCGTCGCAGACTAAGGAATAAAATTTTAATTTGGATTAAACTCGTAAAAATTTGACGTTTGGAATCAGGAATTTTGGAAAATATCGGGACTTTCCACATAAATCGGGACACCTGGCAACACTACTCGTAAGTATCAAAACTCAACCGCAAATCCATCCAAATCCGAACCCAACCACAACGAAAAATGTTATCCTGAATCCGAGCCTTGGGTCGGGTCGTGTGTAGATAAAATCGGGCAGCCTGAATCGATGCCGGATTCTAATTTGAGATATAATTCTGGGCACTTTTTTGAAGAATCAGCTTAAACAAAACCGACGCATAAGAATCAAAACTCATCCCGAAACCGAAAAAAGTTATAGCCAAGCCAATCGGACTTCCAAAGAAAAAAAATTAGTGGCAAGCTTATTCGTGGGTCGCGTATTTAACCTATTCCCGACTCGACACGACTCGGCCCGATACAGGACTCTACACTCAAGTCAAAAACTTTCCCCGACGACGATTAAATTTGACCAATTTGACCTTCGTCCAATAAACAGTCTTTTTCGGAGGGTTTTTGACCGCAGAGGCGTGGCTGTTGCCATTCGTGATTGTTTTTTTCTACCACCGACTATTTATATATTTATATTTTCTTGCGCGATAGTTACACGAAATTTTGTATCTTATTTTACGATCGCTTGACGAAATTCCCCTCGATTGTTTGACTAAATTTCCGTGATTTTTTGTGTAATCTTTTGACAAAATTCGCGATTTTTTTCGCAATCCTTTTACAAAATTCGAGATTTTAGCTTGTACAATCATTTGACGAAATCTGCATTTCTTTTCGCGATCTCTATTGAAATTAGCAATATTTTCCACTGTCGTTTGGAGAAAATATCGATTTTTTCCGGGACGATTTGGGGATTTGTTTTTCAACATTTTCAAAATTCGAGATTTTTTTTCTGTGACCCATTGGCGAATTGATTTTGCGGAATTCGAAAGAAAAAAAATTGCGGAATAATCACATGTCCGCGAAAGAAGGAGACAAGACGCGAGAAGGAGACAAAATCATGTGGGATTTCCCCATTTTCTGTGAGATTTGTGCAATTCTGCACGTTCCCTATTCCTCAAAGAAAAATTTACTTGTCCTTCGCCAGAAACTCTTGAAATGACGGCCCATAGTGAAATCTGAAAAAAAAAAAAGAAGTCGAAAGGGACTAGAAGATAGTTCCATTTTAGAAAAGTCTCTGTCTTAGCAAGTATAATTGTATGTTTTTTCATCGAAATTTGATTTTTTTCCCCTTTGAGAAAGAATTCTGTTATAAACAGTCTTCGTTTCCACAAGTTTTACTGTAATACATTTCTTTTCAGTCAGAGCTATGAGTGGATGGTTTAACAGTCTTTGAGGATACCTGTAAAAATGGACCTATAATTAGAGTTGCAAAGAGTGAAAAAAACCGGGTTTATTCCCGGGAATAAACCGGGTTTTTTGGGAGGGAAATTTTGAAAATTCCCGGGAATTTTCAGAGAATTTTAAGCATGGAATTTTTTTATTTATTATTTTTTATTTTTTAAATTATTTCAATTTTTGTCAATGTAAGCACTAAGCAATATATTTTTTTAGAAAATAAAAATTTAGCAAATAAAACCAATAAAATAGCTATAGAAAAATAGCACAGTTTACATGAAAACTAATGAAATAGATTTATAGCTGCAGCAATATTAAATAAGAGTTATTAAAATATCATAAGTAATTTAATATTTTAACAGTTGATAAGTAGAAAGTGAGAGAGCTAAATGACGGATTCATCTTGCCTGATATGAAAATAAGCAATTTGCCAAATTATCCAATGTAAACCAAAAATTAAAAAAAGCAATTTAACAAATTACAACGACCATTTGGAAAATGATTTTTTCGGAGACTAAAATTTAAGACATAAAAAATCGCACGGAGTTGATCATACATTACGTACGCCATGAATTAAACATTAATAGTGTTATGACACGTAAAAATTGCAAGCGCAAAAATCGCCTGCAACTCGTACGTATTATCCAAGCATTTCATTGGCTGTTCGGGAAAAGGCTTTTCCATCGTAAGATTTCCAAGAAATCTGATGACACATTTTAAATGAAATTTCATTCTTAAACTTCTAAACAACCGACAATATTACTTTTTACACCATCGGATAGAGAAAAAAATGTACTTTTAAATGCAATTTGTTTGAAAGCTGTATCTCAATTTGTTTCTGAGTTATTAATTTTTTTTTTGTAGTTTTTATTACTTTTTTGTCATAGTGGCAACAGAAGGTATCCGTCGTTGTTGAAAGTAATGGGAAATACAGATTACTGTATAGACCAATCAGGAAACGAATAAAATGCGGATTAAACCAATAAAAACCTTCAGATATGCTTTTGATTTCCTACCCTGACAGAGAACAATAACCATTTACCCAAATGGTTAAAAATAAACAAAGGTGAGAGAAATCAATGAAGCAATACAATATAATTAACAAGAAAACAAATATGCCAGAATAGTAGATATAACCGCTAAAAGAAATTAAATAATTTAAATTTTTAAAGAAACATTTCAATCATCACTAATTTTCAACCGCTATTAATGTATGTGTAGCGGGCTGGTAAACAATATCATGTGGGCAAAATGTAAACAGCAGCGATAAAGTCGCCAGAAATTGAGTGGTAAATTTTGATTGGCCAGAAAAAGTGTCCGTCGTATCATTTTTATCAAGACGCATCCCATTGTTATTTCGTGGCAGAAGTTGAATGCAAAGGTTGAATAGGGTGGAGCGTAGAATAAAAATTTTTGAATTCAAAATTGGCCCGGTGTGCGAAAGTTGCTTATTATGTAAAAAAAATTTTCGCCCCCTGAATTGATATCTTCATGCGCCCCAAGGGGCGCGAAATATTTGAATTTTAGATAAATTACGCTAATTTTGCTGCATTTTAATAGCTATTAAAAAAATTAATTTGTTATTGGCCCATTGGGGATACAATGCTATTATAATAGCATTTTTTTTAAAAAGCCCACCCAGGTTTTTTTGGGCGGGTAGGTGGGCAGACAGCCCTGATGAAAACTATTCCAAAATACTGATAATAAAATGGTATTATTTTCATTCCTTTAAAATTTTGGTTTTTATTTACACATGAGTACATATAGTAATTAATTTATTATTATATGTTATAAAAAATAGTTTAGAAATCCTGTATAACAGTTTAAATAATATTTTCCCCTGTTACTATATTTTAAAAGATAAGTAGAACAAATATTATATATATTTTAAATAAATTCACATATTCATGCTATTTATCAAGTAATACATCAAAGCAGTGATTTTTCAATAGTTGGGGTCTTTGTAAAATTAATGCATTGTAACAGATTTTTTTTTTTTTTTTTTTTTTTTTTAAGACATAAATTGTAGTCGTGAAATTAGGTGTGATTCTAAAGATAAACATTGAATGCTTATAAAAGTGTACTTTTTTAGAAACTATTTTTACTTTTATTATTTTCATAAAGAATTTTAGTTTTGAAAATTCACTTTAATTTGAAAATGCCTTTTTGAATATTATGTTCAAATTTTGTAAGAGGAAAACAAAACTGAAGTGAAATTTTAAAATTGTAAGTTTTCAGTTTGTAAGTTAAGTAGTTGGTTTGCAATTTTGTTTTCTGATTTATAAAACCATTAAACGATAAAGTTGTGAGTACTGTGTGATTTTAGTACTAACTATTAGATACAGTAGACTTCTTTAAATCCGCACATCATCGAATATGTAAACAATAGAACTTTCAGTTCAGATGTAGGGACAAAATTACAGACTTTTTTATTTTTATATAATTCCATGTGTATTTTAATATGTAACTCTTGTTAATGTGACTGAACTCTTCCTTGTTCATGAAGGAAATAGTATAAATTTATTTCTGAAAAATTCTAGATATTGCTGATATCACTGGTAATTGCAATCTTCTTACCAAATATATTTATGTATTAATCAAGCTTTTTTGGTTATTAAGTCTGGCTAAACCTGAATTTAATTAGTAGGGTACCTTTGTGAGGCAAGTTTGGTTGAATAATTCAAGAAAAATGTATTATAATCTTTATTATGTATATTTAATTATGCATTATTATTTACTTGATGTTTACTTTTAATAATATAATTATTTTTTAAATTATCTTAATTTAAATAATTTCGATTGCATTAATACATTCAAATTACTGTTTAAAAAATATAAACAAAGAAAGCAATGACCAAAAATCCGCTCAAATTCTGGTCCCAAGCTGTGCAGATTTGAGGGAGTCTATTGTATTAATATAATAAAGTAAAAATATTTCATTTTCGAGCTGAAATTTTGGTGAATAAATTCAAATCTCCCATTTAAAATTTGTTTGTGGAAAAAAAAAAAAAAAAAAAAAAAAAGCTATAGCAAATTATAAATTGTTATAGCAAAAATGTACTTGGTCTGATTGTGATTTTGTTCATTGTACTTTTCTAGCTAGTGTGCAAATGAAGTTTGAAGGAACAGAAACCACTACTATCTCTAGCTGCATTGGAAAGGTGCTTGCAGAATTTGACAACAGGGATAGAAACACTTTTCAAATGAGAAGAAGATGACTAACAAGAAATAAATGATTTGTCGAAAAAATTTTTGTTAAATAATAAATATGATTAATAATAGTTTGTAAATAAAAAAACATTTAATCCTTTTTTGTGATTAATAAATTTTATTTGTTATACATGGTAAGTTTTTATTTAAATTCTAAGAATTGACTTCTAATTTTTGTATTATCATTTTTAAAACTAGTATCCAATGTTTAAGATATTTCAATAAAATGCAATTTATAAAATAAATTTACAAACTTTTAAAATCACCTTGTAAATTTTATCTTAGAGAAAAACAGTTGATAAAAATTGACTCATATAAAATCTATCTAAAATTAGAATTTTTAACAAAATATAAATTATGATGATATTTAAATTCTAAGTTTTTAGATTTCTAATTATTTCAAATGCCTTACTTATGTGCAATTGAGAGAATCTATCAATTTGAATTTCTAAAATGTATTTTATATCTTCACCCCCCCCCCCCCCCCTCCCTGACTCAAAAGAGAAAACATATAAAGAAAATTAGCTATTTTGTCCTTTGTATAATTTCTGATATTTTCAAAGTATTTTTTATCTATTAATTTTTTTGAGGGCTGGGGAAATGACCTGAAATATATTTTAAAAAAATTTCTACCTTCTATCAGTCACAATTTCTTTCTGCTTACATAAACTTAAGTAGGTATTGTAAATTCTGAAATGGAATTTAGATAGCCTTAATGTCATGTTAGTCTACTTTTTGTAGGGATGTATAATTTTTAGAAAGATTCAAGTGTTGGGGGAAAAAAAAAAACATTTTTCTGTAAAAATTGATTTTTTTTTCTTTTTACAAATAAGAGCTTTTTTGTTGCTAAATTTTCTTTGAAAATATAAAATAATATAAATTTTTTGAATATACGTATGTACATTAAAAATAGAAAGATTTTATTTTTACTTCATATGAATACATTACAAATAGAAATAATAAACTTACTATTAAAAATTTTAGTTCCAGAATAGATTTTCTCGCTTAGTTTGACATTGTTTGTAACATATTTTTTTAAATGGTCATTTCAGTTGCACTTTCAATTTTACACTGCCATTAAAACTTATAATATAAATATTTGCCTCAGTATTTGCTGGCAATTGTGTTTATTTAATAAAAAAATCCCATCGAAGTGTTTATCCCCCAGTAGTATAGTCAGACTCTCATTCAGAATGAAGAGAGTATAAAGATAAAATATAAAGTAATGTTTTACTAATTTTTAATGTAGGAGTAACTAAAATAAAGTTGGTTAAATAAATAAAAAAAAAAAAACAGGTGGATTACTTTTTTCAACCAAATTTTGCTTGCATTTTTCGGTTAGCCGGGCACCAGTGTTATATTTATATACATATATATGTACACATGCACACACATATATGTACAGATATGTGTATGTAAATATAACACTGGTGCCCGGCTAACCAAAAAGTACCAATTTTGTTTTTCAGGTGTGGTGGAGAGAGGGGGTAACATTTCATTTATACAGTAGAAGATCTTTATAATCCTATATAATGCACACCTTTTGAGATGTAAGCAATGAATTTTGTACTTAAGAAGCACCTGTAATCCGTATTGCAAAAATATTGCACCTTTTAGAGGATTAAATTTCAAACATTATTTCATCTTTATCTCCTTAATTCAGATTTTTTTAAATTGAAAATATTGTTGTTATTAAATGTAAAAATTTTGGGATTAAGCAATGTGTTGATTTTGTCCCAGCATGTTTCGACAATTTTTATAGGCAATTTAACAATATGTGAAATAATCAATATTATGCAAAAATTTTTTAACCTGCACAACTTTTGGTCCTAAGGAATGCAATATAAATATCTACTACGATTGTTTTGTATATTGCCATATTTACAAGGTAAGTTTTAATGTTGTGTGAAATGACCTATGTAACGCAAAATGTTGCGTGTTTTGGTTTGCATTATAAAGATCTTCTACTGCATATAAATACTATGTTAACGTTTATTGTAAAGACATAAAAAAAAATCATTTCAGCTACGTTATTTTTATTATTATTTTTTTTTTTTATAATGGTTGAGTGTTTATTGATTATGTGAAAATAAAATATGGAAATCTGCTTATGATAAATTGATTTTTTTAAATATTCAATTTTTCAACCTCACTATAACCACAAATTGGTATTACGGACATAATTTTACATATGAATTTTTAATGAGGAAAGTAGCATTTACTTATGAGTTTTTCAAAAAAGTTAATGTTTCAATGTAGAACGTTGAACATTGGTAAGAAAAAAAAAGAGAAACCACCAGAATGTAGAGTGAACATAAGAAAGAGAGTATTCATCTTCCAACACTATAGAATCGGTAATTCTCTGATTCAGGATGATGGCCATACAGATAAAATATAAATTTTCTTCTGAGTTAATTGGGTTGGAATAATTGATAAAAGTTAAGTTTGAAAAAACAACAAAGGTAGAATTTTGCATATGTAACTTAAGAGGACACAGTACCTTTTAAACTATTTTTTAGTTTTCAATAGTATTGTAATATCTGTGGTGGCATTATGTTTAATACTATAATGCAAATATATATATATATATATATATATATATATATATTTTTTTTTTTTTTTTTTTTTTTTTTTTTTTACAGAAATGCCTATTTAACTAAAATTAAAATTTTTTGAATAATTTTTAACTTTTTAAAAATCTCTACTACTTTTTTAAATATGAATATTTTTTGCTTCAGAAATTTCTGTAATTTCAATGATGAGTTTGTTGAATTTCCTTGATTTTTAGAAAATGATTTATATTAAATGTAATATCCCATACATCTAAAAATCTATGGCACAGTTTTATGTAGTATAATCTAAGGAATGTGGGGAAAAAAATTTGAAACGAAAAATATTGATATTTAAAAAATCAGTTGGGATTTAAAAAATTTTTTTTTTCATTTAAATTTTAGTTAAATAGAAATAAGCAAGATTTTTCTTTTTTTTAAATTATATGAAATTTAATTTGCTTTATAGTATTAAATATAATGTCACTACAGATATTACGGTATTATTCAAAATTGAAAAAGTATAAAGGGTACTGTGTCCCCTTAACATAGTTTTTGACTAACTTTTACTAGTTTTTTTATTCCTTGCAAAGTTTATACATCAATACAGTTAAACAAATTTGAACATCTATATTTATGGTAAAGGCAGAAAAGAATAAATCATTTCAGTTAAATATTTTTTTTTATTTTAATATGTTGAATATTTTTATTGATTATATGGAAAAAAATGATCAAAATTGCTTATATGGTAATAAAAGTTATTTTATTCAAATAATACAATATAACACTTTTCAACTTTACCATTTCCATAAATTGGTATTATAGATATAATTTTGCATATGACACTTATAATGAGAGAAGTATAATTAATTTTACACAATATTTTTACGTACAATACTGAACATGAAAAGAAAAAATTTAAAAAACATCAGAATGTATAAAATATTTGAATAAATTATTTTATTAATGGTATTTGAATTTTCGTAAAAAGCTACCTTTTAATAAAAGAAAAAAAAAATTCCATAAAATTTTTGGGTTATTTCAGAGCAATCACTTTCAACATAATCATGAAAAATTTCCCTTTTAAATATTTTTTACATTATCATGGCAGTGAACTTAGCTATGATTTTCCATATAAACAATATATAAATATATATTTCTATCATAGCAAAAAAAAAAAAAAAAAAAAAAAAATATTTGAAATAGTTAAAAAATATATATTTATATGCATATGTTTTCAAACCTGGATTCATCAATATAAAATGGCAAACTTTTTTTCACTAATATAAAGAGATATTTATTACCAATACTATGTCAAGACAGGTAATCAATATCTCTCTATATTGAAAAAAAGAAAGCTTTGCTATTTTATAGTGTCGAATCCAGTTTTAACCAATATCGGCCGGTCCGGCGCTCCCCGATATTGGCCGGTCCGGCGCTCACCGATATTGGCCGGTCCGGCGCTCACCGATATTGGCCGGTCCGGCGTCCGCCGATATCGGCCGGTATTGGGTCCCGATATTGGCCGGTCCGGCGTTCGCCGATATCGGCCGGTATTGGGTCCCGATATCGACCGGTATTGGGTCCCGATATCGGTCGGTATTGGGTGCCGATATAGGCCAATATTGGAAAAAAAGTTTGCCATGCAATATCGGCCAATATCGGTATACCGATATTGGCCGATATTGCGAAATCGCTGTTCCCGATATTGCTGTGCTACCTGGGTATGTCCCCTTACCATATGCAAAAAGTTTCAAAACCCTTGAACATCATCTTCATGCGCCCCAAGGGGCGCGAAATCCCCGAATTTCAGCTAAATTACGCTAAATTTCCTGAATTTCAATAGCTATTAAAAAAAATTAATTTGTTATAGTACAGTAGGGAACTCGTATTTAGACGCATAAAAGTAGAAAACAATGAGAGCTAGCAGAGGCGACCGCTACAAAACAGGAATAAAAGGAAGTTTAGGGTTCCAAAAATAGATTTTGCAGCAGCAGATTATGTCAATTTAATTGATGGGAATCAAAGATTAGAGAGAGATGTGAAAAAGCGAATGGAGACTCCAATTACCAGGAGATTGGGGTCAGAAAAAATTGAAAGATTAAAGAATGGTGCACTAGCTGCGGGCACTGAAATTCTTTTAAACCTGTTGAAATTGCCATGTCACACACAAGTAACTGAGAGAACTGAGCCCTTTGAATCTGTATCTAGATATGAAAGAAGGGAAGGATAAATTGGGACTCAAATTGATTCATGTTCTAGAAAGAAGACTTTTAATGCAAAATGCGATTACAAAGTACAAACTGAAAGTATTTAAAAACTCTTATTACTCTTACCTATTATAATTATCATTTGTTTATTAAAACAGAGGAGTTAAATGTAAACATGGAAAAGGAACATTATATCATATTGTGGTCGAAATTAATAAAAATGTCAAACATTTATGTACATATTGATTTTTATTATTTAATAATAGCTTCAAGTAAACCTGTAATAAGTCAAATTTTGTCAGATTTCATAATATTTTAACCCTGCTAGGGCGCATGAAGATGATGTTCAAGGGATTTGAAACTTTTTACATATGGTAAGGGGACATAATAGCATTGTAACCACAATGGGCCAATAACAAATTATTTTTTTTAAATAGTTATTAAAATTCATGAAAATTAGCGTAATTTAGCTAAAATTCGGAGATTTTGCGCCCCTTAGGACGCATGAAGATGATGTTCAAGGGATTTGAAACTTTTTACATATGGTAAGGGGACATAATAGCATTGTATCCACAATGGGCCAATAATAGCAAATTATTTTTTTTAATAGCTATTAAAATTCCAGAAAATTAGCGTAATTTAGCTAAAATTTGGGAATTTCGCAGCCCTTGGGGCGCATGAAGATATCAATTCCGGGGTCGGAATTTTTTTTTACATAATACGCAATACAATTCGCAACTTTTGCACACCGGGCCGATTTTGAATTCAAAAATTTTGATTCTATGCTCCACCCTAATGTTGAATCCAACATGTTTTCGCTTTCATCGCCAAAAGGGTGTCGTATTTTGGCAATGATCCCTTTATTGGCAACTTTCGGATTTCATTTTCGTAATAAAATAAACGAAAATATAGAAGCGAAAATGAAACTACAAGCTGTCGCGCTATTAACTATCCTAGGATGTTATTTGTGCCAAATCTGCACACGACCGAAAAATACAAGGTAAAACAAAAGTGCGGTCAACTCAAGAGAAACGCCGACGCAATAAAATTTCGGCGGGAATCCAGAGGGAAACTCCCAGGAGATTTGGCAAGAGAAAAACTGGTTTGGCGCGCTTCCTCTGCCCACCATCACGTGACCGTGGTGGACAGTATTGTAACAGTGTTGCCAACCTGCGGGTAATTACCCGAATTGCGGGTATTTTTGGGGGTATTTTCGAACGCAGTATTTGAGGGTATATATTTTTTTTAACTTGACGTACAAGTTTTGGCTTTTTTAGTACTTTACTCTTGTGCAGTTTGTATTTTCTCACTGGCAGCCAGAGTTTCGTATCGTTCGTAAACGTGTTTCAGTCAGTCAGCGGATGATAAATGAAGATGAAAGAGAGGAAAAGGGAATGGCTTTTAGAGGGGAAGGAGTCTTTGTCAGCGTCAGGGAAACTTTGAGGGGTAATGCGCGATGATTTTTTCTCACATTCTTTGTAAGTAATTAAATGCGGATTTGCTAATGATTAACAAACGCTGGTGTGCTCTACAAGGGGAAAATCATTTACCACCCACATATGGTAATACTTTTATTAAACTCAGACTGGAATGCATTATGATCTTTAAAAGATTTTCCGCTCGGGCTGGGGAGGAGTGGTAAACGATTAATTTTCTGATCTAAGAAGATCGAAGACCTTCTAATCGAAAGGTTTTTTTTTTCTTCTTCTTTTTTGTTTCTTCTCTTCTTGGAAAATTTACTTTCCGTTTCGAACTAGAATTGAAGAAAAGACAATGTACATCCATGCTTATCCGATTTCATCATACAGTTTTTAAGAATTAACCAATATAACAGCAAGTATTTATTCAAATGATAAAAAAAAAATAATAAAATCTAAAACATAAATGTTTAATGAAATTAGTAATTCATTTCAGATTTTTCCTAGAGATCTGCACCGGCCGAGCCTTGGCCCGAAACCTGAGCTCGGGCCTAATTCCATTCACGGCACTCGGGCCGAGCCTGGTCTTTGCTCTTTCGGACCTGGCCGGGCCCGAGCCTTACTTTTATCTGAAGACTCGGATCGGGTTGGGCCGGGCCGGACAAACTCATTCTCTCAGTTCAGAGCCAGGAGCTTGCTTCTTCCTAGATTTCCACGTGCCGACATTTTCACTCCCGGTCTTAACCCAGCCCTATGAAAGTCATTGTCTTGACGTCCGTGTAAAAATATATAAAATCTAACCCGGTCCAAAGATTTGTGCAAAAAATGCATATATTTTTAAATCGCAATTATTCTGCAATTAAACGTCAAAACTTATTTTAGTGCTCGCGATTATATGTTTCTAGATGTTTAAACATATACGTAGTGAAGCGCTAATACCATATTATATTAATTCAAAATCGAAACCCGGTATAACATGTTTCAAACGTATTAAATGTATAACCGCGAGCACTAATTTATTCTTTTTAAAGAATTGTAGATTTCTTGGCAATAAAATTAAAATACGCTAAAATCTGTAGAAAACAACCTGCCTTTGACGGAATCGTGTCTTAAACAAAAAAATTTTTGATTCAAGCAAAATGAATATAATAATACACGAGAAAAGAATATAATACTTTTACACGTGCTAAAAAGTAAACTTGTCTGTAACGCACTATTTTCTTATTGTGTGATTCCGTTTTAGAAGTTTTTACTGTATAATGTATATTTCAGATTTTTAAGTCACCGATACTTGGAATATGGACTAACAATATTAATGATAAAACATTTACATACAAACAAAAGATTTATTTTAAATATATATATATTGCAGTCTAAGGCACTTCTTTTAAAATGTAAATTATAACTGTGAAAAAAAAAAAAAAAAAAAAAAAAGGTAAAATAAGCATTTTTCGTTAGAACACCACGTTCGAAATTTTTTAGACATATCAATGTAAAAATCTATGTCTCATAAAAATTCAGTCGGGCCGGGCTGGGCTCGGATCAAACTTTTAAATTGGGTCGGGCCGGATTGAACGTTTTCTCTATGTATCGGACCGGGCCCGGAGGTAGAAATTTTGGCCTGTGCAGACCTCTAATCCCCCCCCCCCCCCATAAATGATCCAGTTATAAATATTTCAAGATCCTTCTTGAAGTATTCGATCTTTAAATTGATCCTTTGAGCTTGAAATCTTTTGTTAACAAAGGATGGCTTGTTTTGATGGCTGGCCAGACCAAAAGTTAAATCGCTGCCACTGGATACTTCTAAAAACGGTAATTTGCATAATAATCTTTCTGCAGAATTAAACAGTCCACTCCTCTGAATACAAAGCCTATCTTTAAATTTGGAAATGTTATGTTTTTAATTTCATAAATGGAGAATTTTGTAAAAGAACTAGTAACTGTAAGGAAGAAAAGAAAATTGTAAAAATCATAAAAGTAATATGAAAGAAATTTATAGTGATTATAGATATTAAAAATTTATATTTTAATAATATGCATGTAATAATCTGTTTATAATGTATGTATTTCATGAAAAAATGATATGCCCTTAGCCCTTGTTATTATCCCCTTACCCTATGAATTAGTTGCGTTTTACCATGGAAGAAGGAATACTATTTCCAACTTCTTTGGGTTTTACATCACTAGATGGCGCTTCTAAACTCAAAGCTTGAGGGTATTTTGCGGGTATTTTTTTCACAGTCGGAGTCGGAGGGTAAATAGCAAATTCTCTACTGGCAACACTGATTGTAAGTGAGTGTGCGCTTTCACTTTCACGGTTTTCACGTAGTTAATGTCATTGTCATTGCTAACTAGTGTTAATTTACAGTCCTTTAATCATATTCCCGTTAGTTTAAGGTAAGAATGCTTATTAAAATAATTATTTCACTTTTTATCGTGTATTTATAATATGTGTTTTTTAATTTAATTTTTTTATCCAGCCATCACATGCTGTTGTTTACTAATTTTCTCAATGTACTTTTTGTTTTACTTTACTGTTTAACTTATTATTTTATTATCTCACAATTGTAATTTTGATTGAAGTTTTTATCTAAAATTTATGTTATCTGTTACTAATATTCTTCTGCGTTTTCCTGTAATGTAGTAGACTCATTAGATCCCTTTATTTTTACCTACTAACTTAAAACATATGGTAGATGTACCCGTAATGGACACCCTCTAAAGGTTTTAGGTTTATAAAAAAATAAATAAATAATTTGCTTTTGTTATTTTTTTCATAACTCCCCCTTGCATGTTTTATAATCTGGGTTGTTCTTGACGCCCTTAATCAATCAGAAAGCCGATAAGTCTCGGAAGTTCCACTGTTATTCAATGAAGATGGTGAAAATCTTAATTAACATGCTAAGAGCTGGTTTCACTAAATAAATTTATGTATTCTTAATTTCCTTTCAAAATTTGCATGTTTTTGTTTTTGTAGTAATACAAAACTTTGAATTTTATATAGGGGAGAGTGGGGTGGAATGGGACAATAGGTTTTTCTCTTTATATATCATTCTAAGGGTTGTTCTCTACAATACTTGCAAATTTGGCCAAGCAGTCCGATTTGAATGATGCATATGTAAATTTTCATAAAAATTAGATAAATGGTAAAAAATCAGTCAATTATTGAAGATTTTAATAGCAACAGAAATTGTTTTAAAAATTTTACTTAACAAAAAAAAAATAAAATAAAAATTTGTGGAAAAAATAAAATAAAAAATGTGAGGGAATGACAAGTGAGGGAATGATGAAATAAGACATTTTTACTAGTTGTAGGGGAAAATGCAAAATTATGAAGAAATCCAAACTGTTTCCTTGAAGAGAAACACTTAATATATAATGTATGATAAAATTAAAATTTTTGACATTTACAAAAGAATGAATATTCTGTGTGAGGGAATGACTGCTAATAAAAACGCTTCCGGATATACTGACTAAAAAAAAATTCTGAAAAATTAACAAAATCTTACACCATCAATTTATGTTGCTGGACTGACAAGTGCTCAAAATAGCTTCTTCTCTGTGAAGGATGCTAGACTGCTACTGCTCATTAGTGGTAGATATTTGAGATAACAGCAATGTGTGAGGGAATGATGGTCTAACATGGGGAAACATATAATTGAGTAGACTATATAATAATAGTAAAAATTAATATTTTTATTATTTTTTGTAATGTACCAAATAAGAACTTTATTTTGCTTAGGGTATTTTTAATTATTTTTATTTCTGGATGGAAAGAAATAGGCAATAAAATAGGGTAGTACAGGTGGGGGAAAGGTGAGGGAATGATGTTTGCATGATATATATTATATTTTTAAATACTAAATTTACTTATTTTTAAATTTTACTTTCTGCCCCTAATAAACTATGTTTAGATCTTCTAATAAAAATAAAAATAAATAAAAATGTAATGAAATCAGGGTTCGTTGATATATATCAATGGATATATATCTTGATATATATCATGATATATATCCGATATTTATTTTCAAAATATCAAGGTTTTTGATATTTTCGATATTTTCATTTTCATACATTTGATATTTATTTTTTAAATGCCGTATTTCTGGATATTTCATATATGTGATATTTATTTTCAAAATATTTTCAGTCAAAAGAAGTGTAAATGAATTCTTCAACTCTTACTAAAAATTAGCCCATCTGTAAATAAAAACTAAAAAGAATAGCTCACAAAATATTCCCTACACTCCAAAATCTAGTTTTGGATTGTACCTGCAGCTTTCTCATTACCATCATAAGAAATCTGTCTTTCAACAATACCTCCCTAGCCTGTCTCAATTCTTTTTGTAGACTGCACCTGTTAGAATGGGATAAAGGGGTTAATTGGTGATTGGATATTAGTAAAAAAATCTCAATTTTATAAGGTTTATGTTTGAAAGTGAATATTTAAATGTTGAACCAAAAATTTGGTGGGATAATATTAAATTAGAACAGCCCATAAATGATGATTTAACTTATCAGTTGTTTACAGCTTCTCCGTCAGTAGAGGCGTTAGAATCTTTTCTAGTTTTGGTTTACTGCAGTCTAAATAAATAGCACAGTACATTAGGGAATGAAAAAGCAGACAAACTTACATTCATGTTCAAATTCTTCAATAGAAAAAATAAACAGATTCTGAAATACAAAATAGTTTATTTTTATTTATTTTTTAAATTGAATCTTGAATGAGTGATGAGTGTTTTGATGAGTGAAAAAGCAACTTTTACAGAAAATTGTTTGTGTTTTCATTTATTTGATCATAAATTGTAAAAAAAAAAAAAAAAAAAAAAGTCATTTAGAATATTGCTTTATTATGTTTTCATGCTAAATGTAATATGTTTTAGATTCTAATTTATATTAAGTCTAAAAATATTTATAATCAACAGTAAGCTGACAGTTTTGAAAATATCAGATATATATCGAAAATATCGGATATATATCAAAATATCGGATATTTTTGATATTTTCGAAAATATCATGATATTTACGAACCCTGAATGAAATTAATAACATTTATATGGCTGGGAAGCACTTTTTGCACTATTGCAGAGAATAACCCCTAAACATTTCATCAGTCACGTTAGATGAAGCAATGGTACCCCAATCTTCAGTTCAAAAAAGTAGCTGACCTGGATAAGCTTGCGATTCTTTAAAGAAAAAGATTATTTCATTTAAAAATTAATTTGCTTCATACTTTTTATACTTTCTGTATATTAATGACTTGTTTATGCATAGATGTAATAGTTTCTCTATTTATGGAACATCATACTGTATATTATTCATAATTTAAACTATGCCTAAAACATGGTTCGTACGCTTTGGAAAAAATAGAAAAAGTGCTGGAAAAAAAGGGGTTCATTTTCAAGGAATGAGAAGTGCTGGAAAAAAAGTATTTATTTTCAAGGAATGAAACGTGCTGGAAAATATTGCGAACTTAGACAAATGGTCGCCGAAAAATATCAATTTGAGTGATCGTTTGCATGAAAAAAATCGGTAATTTCGCCAAAGAATTGCTGAAAAATGCAAATTTTGTCAAAAGGTCACGAAAAAAACGCATATTCCGTCAAAGAATAGAGAAATAATGCAAATTTCGGCAAAAGATCCCGAATAAAGAGCAAATTTCGTCAGAGGATCACGGACAAAAAGCAAATTGCATTAAAAGATCGGGTAAATACGCGTGTTTCATCAAAGGAACGCAAAAAAACGAAAATTCTGTCAAAGGATCGCGTAAAAAACGCAAATTTCGTCAATGAATCGCGAAAAATCCACAAATTTCATCATAAATTCATAAAAAACCGAAAATTTCATCAAAAGATTGCGAAAAAACGGAAAATTTCAACGAAAGATCGCAAAAAAACGGAAAATTTCGACGAAAGATCGCGAAAAAAATGGCAAATTTCCACGGAAGATTGCGAGAAAACGGCAAATTTCCACGGAAGATTGCGAGAAAACGGCAAATTTCCACGGAAGATCGCGAGAAAACAGCAAATTTCGACGAAAGATCGCGAGAAAATGGAAAATTTCGACGAAAGATCGCGAGAAAATGGAAAATTTCGACGAAAGATCGCGAGAAAACGGAAAATTTCGACGAAAGATCGCGAGAAAACGGAAAATTTCGACGAAAGATCACGAGAAAACGGAAAATTTCGACGAAAGATCGCGAAAAAGTGGCAAATTGCGGCGAAAGATCGCGAAAAACAGCAAATTTCGTCGAAAGATCGCGAAAAAACGGCAAATTTCGTCAAAGGGCTTCGAAAAAAACCGCATAGTTAGTGCCAGGAGTGGATTCCCTCGCCCCCTCTGCTGTAACTTTTCAAAAAATTTTAAGTGCATTTCAGAATTTTTTTTTTACTCAGACTCTCCCTTGAAAAATCGCCGGGAAAAAATACCACAAAATTCGTCCAATGGTCAAGATAAAAAATGCAAATTGCGTCAAATTGTAAAAAAAAAATCTCAAATTTCGTCAGTTTGGTGCCAGTTTCACCTAATGTCGCCCCCCCCCCCCCCTCATAATATAGCCAATCAGTCATTGAAAAAAAAATTTTTTTAATTTGTTTATCAGTTGCAAGAAAACATTGTCAAATTTGTCAATCGGTCATTCATAAAAATCACGAAGAGTGTCAACCAGGAAAAACGTCACAGAATTATATCAATTATAAATTTTTCGCTGTGTAACTAATAAAATTTTTATTCCAACTCTTTTTTTTTAAATCTTTTGTTTATAAAAAGTAAAAGTAAATTATCTAACCTTTATTCCAATTATTTTTGTATTGATAAGTGCAAATGCTGTAAGGTTTGAGAATTCAGAGAAAAATATTTATTAAAAATATTAAAGTTTAACTTGTAAAAAATTATGCACAACTTCAGAAATGCTAGTATTTGACCCATGATGAGTTTTCGGAATTCCTAAAATTTAACTAGTTTATTCCTGTCTTCTTCTCTTGTAGTGATACCCAACCTTTTATTTATTTTGCACTTAAAGAAAAAAAAATCAAGCTCTGTTTTCTTATCTTTTTATTATATGTGAAATTTCTTTCCATTGTACCTTACTAAGTTAAAACACATTATTCTTTAAAAATTCTCTAATAATATAATGCCGTGAAAATGCCTTTTATAAAAATTAAAAGATCCAATAAGATTTCTTTGAAATAGATAATCAATGGGGTGGCTATTTTCCTTATGTGTTATTCTATGCCATTTTTATGCATGTTTCTAAACAGTCCTTGAATAGTACTGGAATAGTGTTTGAAAAGTGCTTGAATTTTATTTGTTCTTGAGTGTATGAACCATGTAAAAGCAGCATTTTTGTTTATACAATAAGTTTAACATAAAAGAAGGTAGAGAGAGGAATGGGACGTCTAATTCCTTTTTTTTTTTTTTTTTTTTTATTAAAGTTGTTCTCAACTGCTCGTCAACTAGCACAAAACGTTTTTACACATTCACTAACTCATATTTATAAATGTACAGATACAAAATTGACAGAGCTGACTAGGGAAGCGATTTGGAATCGAACTGTTTTTTCCATTTTTTGATCAATAGATTATGTATAGAGTTATAAGCGAAATGGGTCACGTGACAAGGCTTTTTTCTCCCTTCCTGACTCTTTTTCTTCTCTTGTCTAGGAATTCTGTTCAAAACGTCAAGTTTGACAGCATTTTCTAAAAGATCTGTTGCATTTACAATAAAACAGAAAGAACAGTTCGATTACACATTTTCTGAATAACACCTGCTAGTTTTATGCATTTCCGAACAAAAATCAATAAACTTATGTCAGAAAGTTGTCCCTTTGGATTTGAGAACAGCCTTAAGATTAATGTAAATTGCTAATATGCAACTATTTTAGAAGGTAGTATATTAATAACATTATAAATAGTGCTATAGGCAGTGACCCAGAGCCGAACAATTTTTGATGCTCCAGCTCCGCTCCTAGAGAAAATACTGTGGCCTCGGCTCCAACTTCGCACTTTTGAGTTGCAGATTTTAATTTACACGTTTAATTTTTTGCTCACAAATACTTTCTACCTTCATTAAAGATCTGACAAAATGCATTTTTCTTCTCATCAAACTTGAAATGCTTGTTCAGAAAATATGACATCTTTTAGCTTTTGCTTTTAAAATAGAAAGTTTGGTGGAATATTAAACACAAAAATCTTAAATTTCTTCTACACTTTTCAAACAGCCAAAATTGTACAACTACACATGTAAACAACAGGCGGCCATATTTGTTTTCAAATAGTGTTGTTACTTAGTTCAAGTAGAAGTAAAGTAGTGTTACCATGTTTTGAGAAGGTTTCCTTCTCTAATATAATAAAAACCCAAAAAATGATATAATTAAAATACTGAATAATGATGTAATTAAAATATTTTAAGCGAAATTAAAATCAGGGTTGGGTTTTTGACGTCAAAAACCGGTTTTTGACATGACAAGCGTCAAAAACTGGTTTAAACTGTCGAGAACTGTCATAAACTGGTTTAAACCGTCGAAAACTACATGTAACACGCTAAAACATTTTAACAATAGATAAACATTAAATAAGTCAATGATTTATGTGATCTTTTATTGAAATTTAATAATTTAAAAAATATATCATTTGCAACAAAATACTTTTTTTTTTTTTTTTTGATTTTTCAACCAGAAGAAAATAATTTTGTACAATTAAATAATCCGGATCAATTTTACCCCGCAGCATGATGCAGCACACCACTTGTTTAGCACATTTATTTACACCCAAAAGATTTTTGAGTTTTTCTTTTAGATGACCGAGCCAATTTTGTTCAGTTTTAAAATCGAAAACATTTTTATATATTGAAAGAAAGCATGTTTTAAAAAGATTTTGACTTTAAGCTTTTTTTTTTTATTATTACTTCTAGGGATTGACCGAAGCAGCAATTTTGCCGAATACCGAAGCTTCGGTCAAAGTGTACACCGAATATTCGGTATTCGGCAACCGAATACTTAAAATTTTTTAACATACATTTTTTCATATATTAGCTTTTTTAGTAAACTTTAATTAAAATTAAATTCTTAGTAATTTAATTCAGTTACATTTTTATTCTTAAATCTAATTACACCAAAAAAATTTTATGACTACTTTCCACTCACAAATTCATTAACACATCACTTATTTTTTATTATTTTATCACTAGTCAATACCCAAAATAACCTATGAAAGTATTAAACTATACAGGCTATTATTATGGGTAAGGATTGTTAGAAAAACTAAAGTTCATTCAAATAAAAAGAAACAATGTTGCCATTAAGCTGATTTACTGATTGTCTAATTATAAACGTATTGAATAGGAATGTTCCCAAATACAAAATGTATATCAATTTATACATTTAACTATTTTCTGTCAAATTTTTGATACATATTTATATTTTGATTAATGGTTTAACATAGTGGTGATGAAGATTAGGGATTGACCGAAGCAGCAATCTTGCCGAATACTGAAGCTTCGGTCGAAGTGTAAACCGGTGTATTCGGTATTCGGCAACTGAATACTTGAAACTTTTTAATACGCATTTTTGCATTATATTAGCTTTTTTAATAAGCTTCACTTGAAATTAAATTCTCAATAATTTTATTCAGTTACATTTTTATTCTTAAATCTAATTACACAAAAAAATTTAATGACTTCTTTCCACTCACAAATTCATTAACCCATCACTTATTTTTTAGTATTTTATCACTAGTCAATACCCAAAAATAACCTATGAAAGTATTAAACTATACAGGGTATTATTCAGGGTTGGCAGGTTTTTGACACGTGTCAGTTTTTGATGGTTTAAACTGCGGTTTAAACCGTCATGTCAAAAACCTCAAATACTTACAGTAGTCTGTAAAATTTCACATTAAATGTCACACATTAGATGTAATATTTAAAATTCACTATTACTGTAATTGTATAATTAGTATATAGTATTAGTAATAATTACAGGGTTGGCAGGTTTTTGACATGTGTCAGTTTATGTCTGGTTTAAACCGTCATGTCAAAAACCTCAAATACTAAATTGATCTGTAAAAATTCAAATTAAATGTCACACATGACAACATTACATGTAATATTTTAAATTCACTCTTACTGTGTATCAGTAATTAGTACATAGTAAAGTATTATTGTTAAGTACAACTTTTTAACAGGGTAAAATTTTTATTTAAATTTTTTTTTGTAAAATTGTGTTTTTCTAAAAAGTAGACATTAAGCTCACCTGAGCTACACATTTTTTCTCTTACTTAAAATCGTTTTAATTAGTGCAGATTTTTTTTGTATATATAACAAGATAATGTGCATCAATGTTATTCTAGTCTAGGCAATAACCATTCCATTCAAAATTGAAATTGGATTATTAATTTTAAACATTTACAAAATAAGAGAAGCAATTTAAAAAAAAAAAAAAAAAAAAAAGCTTAGAGTCAAAATCTTTTTAGAACATGCTTTCTTTCAATATATAAAAATGTTTTTGATTTTAAAACTGAACAAAATTGGCTCGGTCATCTAAAAGAGAATTCCTTTAAGCCCATATTGAAAAAGTGCATAATAGAAGGGATCAAATCATGAAATCATACCATTCTTTGGCTTATACTTTGCATCCCAATCATCAGGGGCTAGGGTTGATTGCTGTATCAGTTGATTCAGCTCGCGCTCGAGCTACAGAGAGAATTTATGGATGCTTACCCATACTGATTGTGTATGAAACTAAAGAATTTCCTTGAATTGAAGAAAGAATCCCCTTTCCTGTCTTCTTATTTTAGTGCTATAGGGAGGACTCCATTGTTTGGTGGAAAGGTATCATTAAATGCAACAGCTTTTTGAGCCTGCTTCAAAACTTGCTCATCTAGCAATGCTTTTGCTATCAAGTCCTACTAGCTCAGCATCAATTAAGAGACAGACTATTTTCTAACGCTTCATACACTCTAAACTCAAAAATCTTTTGGGTGTAAATAAATGTGCTAAACATGTGGTGTGCTGCAGCATGCTGTGGGGTAAAATTGATCCGGATTATTTAATTGTACAAAATTTTCTTCTGGTTGAAAAATCCAAAAAAAAAAAAAAAATATTTTATTGCAAATAATATATTTTTTAAATTATTAAATTTCAATAAAAGATCACATAAATTATTTAATGTTTACCTATTGTTAAAATGTTTTAGCGTGTTACATGTATTTGTCAGTTTTCGACGGTTTAAACCAGTTTATGACAGTTTAAACAAGTTTTTGACACTTGTCAACCACTTTTTGACGTCAAAAACCCAACCCTGGTATTATTAAGGATAAGGATTGTCAAAAAAACAAAAGTTCATTTAAATACAAAGAAACAATGTTGTCATTAAGCTGATTTACTGATTATCTAAGTCTAATTATAAACATATTAAATAGGTATGTTTTCAAAATACAAAAGGTATCGTATCAATTTTTACATTTAACTATTTTCTGTGAAATTATTAATAGAATATTTGTATTTTGATTAATATTTTAACATTGTGGTGATGAAGAAAAGAAATTTGAGCGATTTTGATATAGTGGTTATAAAAGCTATAGGATAGGCATATGGGTATACTTATTTGATGTGTGTATTTTCTTTAATATACACTTTAGATATACAGATATGAACTCTGATATACTTATTTGATGTGTACATTAAAGAAAATACACATTAAATAAATTTAAATTAAAAAAAAAAACTAATGTAAAATTAAATAAAATTAAATGATAAGGGAAAGATGCGCATCTTTGTTACTTTTTTTTTTCTCTGTTGTAGACAGTTGTTCTGATTTCACACCTACGTAGACTATTTTAGGACAAAAAAAGTTTTTTTTTTAAAATTAAAAATGGCCTCTGACTTGCTTTTTGTAGTGCAGCTGAACTCTGAACTCATGCACATAATATTGAAACTCATTGTTTAGCCTATTCTACTGCTAAGTAAAAGAGAATTCTACTTCTAAGAAAATACTTATCTGCAATTATTCGGCCGAATACTTAAAAGTATTCGGCCGAAGCCGAATATTCGGTTTACATGCCGAACCACCGAATACCGAATCAACTATTCGGTATTCGGTCAATCTCTAATTACTTCTCTTATTTTGTAAATGTTTAAAATTAATAATCCAATTTCAATTTTGAATGGAATGGTTATTGCCTAGACTAGAATAACATTGATGCACATTATCTTGTTATATATACAAAAAAATCTACACTTTTCTAAGTTTTTTTTTTCCCCATAAAAAAAGCTAGCTAATGCTTTAAGCTCTCAAAAGTAAGCGAAATTAAAACGATTTTAAGTAAGAGAAAAAATGTACAGCTCAGGTGAGCTTAATGTCTACTTTTTAGAAAAAAAAAAAAAAACTAAATAAAATTTTACCCTGTTAAAAAGTTGTACTTAACAATAATACTTTACTACGTACTAATTACTGATATACAGTAAGAGTGAATTTAAAATATTACATGTAATGTTGATGTTGTTATGTGTGACATTTAATTTGAATTTTTACAGATCAATTTAGTATTTGAGGTTTCTGACATGACGGTTTAAACTATGGTTTAAACCCGACATAAACTGACACATATGTCAAAAACCTGCTAACCCTGTAATTATTACTAATACTATATACTAATTATACAATTATAGTAATAGTGAATTTTAAATATTACATCTAATGTGTGACATTTAATGTGAAATTTTACAGATCACTGTAAGTATTTGAGGTTTTTGACAAGGGGTTTTTGACATGACGGTTTAAACTGTCAAAAACTGACATGTGTCAAAAACCTGCCAACCCTGCTAGAAATTTAAAAGACTGAAAAAAAAAAAAAAAGATTTAAAAGAATATTAAAAACTAAAGGAGCCCTGGAGCTGGGGAAAATTTAGAGCTCCAGCTCCAGGGAAAACACAGCTCCGGAGTGCTCCAGCTCCGGATCCCGTGCTATATTCTTTACTTCAAAATGTAAATAAATTGAACTGATGATTTTTTAATCTCATCTGTGACTGACGAGTGACAATCCTGAATTTTCCTTCCAGTGATGAGGGTACTGTAATTTGATATTGTAGCACACACTATCAACCTACAATTTTTGTTAGACTGTACTATATGTATATATAGCCGACACTAGACTATTTGTTCCTTACCATACACCCCAGTAGCAGAAAGGTCGAGACGAGAGACGGATTTTCTTTTCTCTTTTGCAGATTCTTTTTCATCGGACCTTTATTTTGCTTCGTATTATATTTAGCTCTTTATTACTTTATACAACACGTTAAGCTTATTAATAAAAATTTATAAAATGCCTAAAAACGCTACACGTAAGTGATTGTTTAATTAACACTTCAGTTGTAAAAATATTTTACCTGCCTCTATAACCTCCCACCGTAACGCCTCTGATTTGGGGATACATGATCCCTAGAAAAGGGGCATCAAGTATCCCCATTTTGTGTTTAGAACATAAATGTATACAGTAAACTCTCTGTAAGGTGGACTTTGCGTAAGACGACAGTCTGTCTAACTCGGAAAGATTTTCAAGTCCCTGCGAATCCATAGACATAGAGTAAAATTTGTCTAAGGCAGAATATTGTCTACTATCTGGAACATTTTCTCGGTCCCGATCAATTTCGCCTTAGACAGAGTTTACTGTACTTTAGGTGGTAAATAAACAAAAGAAATTTGCTAAAGAAATTATATTGAGAATAGTAAAGTTTATGCTTTAAAATGATTTACAATTCAATTTATCAAATTTCTAACAATAGAAAATAAAAACAAAACTTTAAAAACCTTTAAAAAAGTTGAACTTGCAACAATTTAAATATTTCCTTTTCATGTTGTAACAAAATGGCTGTAAATGATTTTATGCTGCCAGATTATCTGAAATAATGCATCTTAAAATGTGTTGCTAGTTTTCAAAACTCTACATATTGATTTTAGTATACTTTTTGATCAGGGATCAAGTATCCCCAGTCTCCCCTACTTATTTAATTGCAACTGCTATCATCTTATTTTTGACTTTGCTTTGTGCTCCGTTTGTTTTCGGATGAATTTTTTTTTTTATTCGATTAATCAGTCATTAAAGTTTTTTGCTAAAAAGTTGGAATAAAATGATGGAAACGAGATCTAAAAACAATGTGTATCTTGTTGATAATTAATTACGGTAATGACAGGTAACAATTTGCCTACGATAGGCATGACATTGAAATTTTTCCTTTATCGCCATAATGACTTGAAAGTTAGTGCGAGAAATATTTATGATCACAAAAGCAGAAATAACAATTTGAAAGCCGGATTCCTATGTGTGATCCCCCCCAGCACTATCAGAAAAAATTAGGGGAATTATTTGAAGAAGGGAGACTGTTAAAGGAGAACAAAGGACATAAAATGCCTAATCAGAAAGCTAAACAGCATGCATAATCTTCAAAATTCGATAACTTGTTTGATTTTGCTCAAGCTTGATGTATTCAACATAATCAAAATGGCTGAAGATAGAGATTTCTTGCTAGCACAGTGAAAAGAGAGCAGACGAAGATCAATGAGTGTGTTCAAGCTGCATGCGCGCGAGCTCAGGAACATGGAGTGGGTAAATATCATGGATGGAATAACACGTAGTATGTTCAGGAACAGATCATGGATTTGACTAATTATGGTGCTAATTATAAAGATATTTTGTTGCAAAAGGAACGTGTTCTAGATGGCTGAATGGATAAGGCAGTGAACTCGAGACTAGGGGTTCTGGGTTCGAATCCCTCCGGTCCCACATTATAATCATAATTTTTTTTTGTTTTGTTTATTGGTTGTTTTATATTTTTCATAATGAATAAGATATTTTTGATGAAGATATATTTTTTATTTTTATTATACAGAGGCAGGTGTATTTTTATTATAATAATAAAATATTTATTTAAATGTGAGAAAATGAGGTATTTCGAGATGAAAGTTTTACGCCTTTTAAATATTTAAAGTTTCGTTTCTAAGTGATTGTATATGTATAATGATATAAAAATTAAGCAAATCCAAAAGAAAAAATAATATATATTGTGCACGTAAAATATCCTTTTGCACGTAGGATAATTCCTTGATTTTCTTTTTTTTTTTTTAATACTTTACGAGTGAATTTTTATCGAGACTAGGCTGGAAATCATATTTTACTTTGAACATTATAAAAATAAAATGTAATAGTTGTAGATTATTTTAACTAAAAATATCTGTAGATATATTTTTTAAAGAGATAAAATATATAGGTCTGCTGTCTAGTTTTGTAGTGAATAAAGTATGATTAGAATGTTTATAAATTTTCTACTGAAAGTACAAGTAAGTATTTTGCTTATACTAACAGAATTTTGAATGCCATTTATTTCTCATGTTTTATGATGTATTTTGGTCTGTTATCCACACGGTATTAAAATATGCAATCATAAAATAAGAAATATATACAGTAGACTCCCTCAAATCCGCAAAGCTTGGGACCAGAGGTTGTGCAGATTTTAGAATTTTGTGGATTTCTGGTCATTGATTTGTTTACATTTTTGAAACATTAATTTGATTGGTAGTTAAAAAAGGGAAATTATAATGAATGCTTACAATAAAGTGAAGCATTAAAATAAGTAAAATATTAAAATAATTTATTAGTTTTAAAGTAAGTAATTATTAAAATAATTATGTAAAATAAAAATTTCGAAAAATATTAAATTATTAGGGATGAAATCGATTCGATTCTTAAAAGTCCTATGCTGCCATCTAGTGATAGCAAGGAGAATAGTGTTAATGCTGTTATCAGTATATATAGCTTATTGCGCTCACTGTAACTTTTTTTCATTGTTATTTATAGTCTTGAATGCTTTTCTTATACTGCTTTGTATGTTTAGAAATAAATTTGTCTATAATTAAAAAAAAAAAAAAAATTCCGCGAACAATAATTTTAAAATAGCATTCTGGTTCGTGGATTTTTCCATTTCGAGCCCTGGAATTTTTATATATATATATGCTAATTTATATCAAAAGTAATGTAAATTTATTTAGTAATAAATCGGCTGTAATAGCCGAAAGATTAACAAAAAAATTAGTAAAAAAAACATTGCGGTAGTCGCTGATTTCGGCGCCATCTTGAATTTTGTTCCTGCAACTTAACTGTAAATTTCATTGTTTACATCTGAAAAAATACGCGGATTTTAGGCGTTCGCGGATTTTAGGGTCGCGGATTTAAGGGAGTCTACTGTATATTAAAACCTTCTCTGAAAAACTGTCTAACAGTGCAAATTCCATTGAAATCCATCCAGTATAGTAGATTACAAACAAATCTCATATGTTGATATCACAATCTTGGTTTACTAACAGCATTCTATTTATCACAGAAGTTATAAATCAACTGATAAATCATTTTTAAATAAATAAAAAGAAAATTGTTAAAACGTTAAAATTTTTAGATCACCAGTTGAATTCTTAAATTGTATCAATCAACCTACCAAACAAAGCACAACCAATAACACATAAGCAGAAAACGCACAATCACGTGATCAAATCGCCCACACAATTTTTTTGAGCAGCTTGCGCGGAGTTTGTGTGCGGTTGGTTAACTAATTTTAAATGCTAAATGGGCTAAAGTAGATAAAGAAGCTCACGTGATGTTTTTCCCGACTATTTTAGATTTTATCTGAGTGAACATAGGCATGTAGTCCTGTTACGAAAACCATGTTTTGGAAGGATAAAGAAATATAGTCGTTGGTTTTACCTTTTTTGAACTATTAAAAATAATGAAATAATTGAATTATGTTAAAATTCCTTTCTTCGATAAGACCTACTCCATGACAAATTTCTGAGCGCGCGCGCAGCGCGAAATGCACTTCTGAACACACTCAATGATTGCTGTTGAGATAAATCTCTTGCAGAAGGAATTGATTGCTGGTAAAAAGAATCTTCTGGAAAAAAGATTTGGGGGAAAAAAAAAAAAACAGTTCACAAGAGAAATAAAAAGCAGTAGCAGTAATTGAGTCTTCTACATATAGCTAAAATGAAATGGATGGAAATAAAACTGAAGAATGCAATCATGAAATAAAACTGTTTGAAGGTGTAGCATCAGATCCAAAGCTAAGAGAAGGCGTATGGATACAGTAGACATCTGCAAATGCCTAAAATCCACACATCATAACATATGTAAACAATGAAACTTTCAGTTCAGATGTAGGGTCAAAATTAACTTTTTTAAATTTTCATATAATTTTGGGCATATTTTAAACGTAATTCTCATTAATATGACTGAACTCGTGCATTTTCGTGCAGGAAGTATAAATTTATTTCTGAAAAAATTCAAGATATTGCTAATATCTTTAGTAATCACAATCTTTTTTATTTATGTATTAATCAAACTTTTTTGGTTATTAACCACTTCACCGGCGACAGGTATGGGGAAACAGTGCTTTAGCCCCCGATTTATCTCGGGGCAGCCGGTGAAGTGGTTAAGTCACCTGAAAAATAGTAAAACTTCCTTATTTTATGATTTTGATGTGAATTAGTAGGATACTTTTATGAGGCAAATTGCATTGAAAAATTCAAGTAAAATGTATTTTTATGGTGCCTATTTAATTATACATTATTTACTTGATATTTACTTATTTAATCATTTTTAAATTGATCTTAATTTTTATTACTTAATTATTTTAATATCCGACTATATTGTAAGCATTCATTATCATTTTGTTTGCATTATTGCATTCCAATTACTGTTTTAAAAATGTAAAAGCAATGACCAGAAATCTGCAAAATTCTAAAATCCGCACAACCTCTGGTCCCAAGCTGTGCGAATTTGAGGGAGTCTACTGTATTAAATATTATATCTCAAGAATTAGTAACAGCTCTTGACAGGACAGAAATATAAGATGGAAAAGCAGTATTTGTAGTTTCTAAAACTGCAAAGAGTTTGTGGTTTGATATTTCTGAAGCCAGCCTGAACAAGGGTACGATTCGCCGAAAAAGAATTATTAGTAGAATTAAACAATCGCAAAAATTAAAAGAATGGCTACAAATGAATTTTCTCCTCATTGTCCATTGGGATGAGAAATTTTTACTAGAATTAACCAGTAAAGAGAAAATGGACTTTCAATTATAATTTCTGGAAAAAGAGTATCTTAGACGCTCTCAGTTGTTCAAAGAATCTTTAAAGCTGTTCAAAGAAATGAATTTACCACAAAGATTCTTTCAAGTAGCTCTGAACATTGAAATACTGATTCTGATTATAGAATTGCATTAGAAATGGTGCTATCAGAGTTCATTCTAGGCATTTTTCGCGGGGCGGGCCGCCCTGCCTGCCCTTCTTTACAAAATTTGACTCCTCAATGCCCTCACTGTCTGAAAGCCCCGCCCCACGAGCCCTATCACTCGTAAAATCGACCAAGGGAAAAATAGTGCCCTTTAAGTTAATTTCATTGCTTATTTCAAGCAAACTCTAAACTATTTGTAAACATTATACAGGGTGATTCAGCTCGTCGGTGACAAACTTTAAGGATCGATAGAGCACACCTAGACGAACATTTTTGAATAGGGAATGTAGGGTCCCTGACGCGATGGTAAGGCGCTAGGCGCTTTCGAAAATTTGGGTGCCGAAATTCGAAACGTCATAAAAACTAGGGAAATGGTTAGATTTTCTTGCTTGTTGCGTCGAAATGATTCTGTTTGTTTAGACTTTCTTCAGTACCAATTTGATAAGCGTATCTCTTAA
Organism: Maratus speciosus; assembly: GCA_963932465.1. Classification (NCBI taxonomy): domain Eukaryota; kingdom Metazoa; phylum Arthropoda; class Arachnida; order Araneae; family Salticidae; genus Maratus; species Maratus speciosus. The sequence continues at coordinate 344,558,269 of OZ010799.1, read as the reverse complement.
AACATGGATAGCTGCAGACTTTGGAGAGCTAGACAACAACTTTAAGCCCGTTATTTTGATAATTTAACACATGCTTGCCAAAGTTTATACTCTAACTTAAAGTTTGAACCCAAAAGTAAAGCCCTGCAAAAAGCGTAAGAGCCGGAATAAAATGTCAAAGTACAGGGTGGTCGAAACTCGAAGGCTCCTAGGAGATAAACAAACAGATTTCTTGACTTATGGCATGCATTTTCATGATTCTGTTTGCTGGGGCTCTCTGAAACTCAGTTGAACGGTACAAAAAGAAACATCGATAGGGGGCGCTTTGGGCAAAAAACATAATTCGTTGACATTTCGCACGCTAACTGGAAACGGGGCGCTACGATCAGTTAGAAACAAAACAAGAGAGTAATTTACTTATCATAAGAAGCTATTAGAACTGCAGTTTGTTTGTTTTTTTTAACAAACATAGCTGGTTTCAATCATGCACAATGCGCGCAATAAAATTTACATAAGGTGCTTTTTGCTGATTTATGCAAAAGATATCGTACCATATCGATATGCAAAAGATACGTAATGCGTAGACGACAACGCGAGATGACGTAGTTGTATGCGCAGACACGTCTTTTGAACGTGCGGTACCTACTTAAGCTTCGGGTTACTTGTCTGCAGATCGGTAGTAGGATGGAACGGTACACAAACTCTGAATTGGCTGACATGCATTTGGCGTATGGCGCTGCTGGTTGTAATGGACGAGCCGCTCAGCGGTTGTACGCCGAGCGTTACCCCAACAGGCAAATCCCCTGCCATGCCTTCTTCGCTCGAGTACACCAGAGGTTGTCCACAACGGGATCTTTCGACGGAGGCAGGCCTGAACGGGAGCGATCAGTGAGCACCCCCGACAACGAAGAGTGATGTCATTAAATTAACGACAAGAATTTAAGTTAGCAAAGTTTAAGTAATACACAATGAAAGCAAAAGCTAAATGTCCCATTTGTGTTTTAAATAGTTATGAAAAAGATAAGATGTATGGTGGCGAAATGAAAACAAATTAAGTTTAAAAACAAACTAAACGTTTATTAAATAAAATATAAAACAATATGATTAAATATATTTCCAACAGTAAACAAATATTTAAATTCTATTAAGTACATTCTGTTATCAAATTATACATATCTAGAAAAACATATTTAACAATAAATGGAAAACTGACCTCGTGACACATAACGAAATAATCGCTTGAGTGACTGTCCTCCCCAAACATTCCATGTTGTTTAGATATATCCATGAACTGCCGACAAACTAAATTATCACGATTCATATATATATATATATCGATGCTGAATAACACCAAGAAAACATTTCTTTAACGATGAAATTGCATTGCTGAAGAATATCACAAAACACTTAAAGTTGATGTATTAAACCATCCATAAATGAATTCACTCCGAGCTTCACTCTAACGATCGCCATTCGTGACTCACAGCTTGCCATTTACTTGTTGACGAGAAAAACAGAGTCCGTACATTAAAACTGGAGTCGAAGTTGAAAACTATCGAACTCCCATTAGTAACCTCATAAATGGCTGACACAAGTTAAAGCAAGAGCAAGTTAAGTAATAATTCATTAAAAACCACCAGAACTTCTAAATGAACGTCCTCAGCCATCGAAACTCCAGAGAGATAAAACACTGTTAAAAAAGAGGAGGTGAAGAGAAAAGAAAATGGATCTGTATTTATATCAGCCGAGCGTTCAAATAAGATCTCATTACGCAATTCAAGGAGCAGCAGCAGACGAAACCATGACGAAAGATCGCACAGCCGATGTGCCGTAAACTCAAACGGACGACGCCATCTGGCGGCGAACGTGGAACTATTATCGTGGCGGTCATTCGAATGAGATGCGTGCTCTTGAATGCATGAAAGCTGACAGCTAGAAAGTGAAAGTACGGCCGGCAAAGAAAGTAAATAAACTAAAGAACTTTACAAACAGGATAACTGAATTGGATAAAAGGTAAGTAAAGAAATGATTGACTTTATATTATTAATAAAAGATATTTAAAGAATGTTAAGATATTTAAATAAAGAAATATATGAAATGTAGAGGAGATATCTCTGGACAGTGTCAAGATAGGAATAAGGTGTTTTACACTTGTCAAAGAGGCTGTGCTTAACCTGGTTGAGGACAACCCAGGTCTTAGCACGAGAGATATCGCCAGACATGTTGGCATTTCGCAAGCAACTGCGTGGCGCATCTTACGTTCCCGGAATCTGCACCCCTACCACATCCAGCGGGTGCAGTTGCTCAGAGAGCAGGATTTTGGCCCTCGAGTGGAATTCTCAAGATGGTACTTGGCGATGAGATCCAGGGATCCCCGTTTTGTAAACAGCATTTTGTTTACGGACGAGTCCACCTTCAGCCGGGAGGGAATGTGGAACGCCCACAACAGTCATGTGTGGTGTGATGAAAATCCACATGAAACCAGAAGCCGAGCAGCCCAGGAGCGTTTCTCAGTAAATGTGTGGGCCGGCATTCTGGGGGATTGCCTCATTGGCCCTTATTTGTTACCTGAACGGCTGACAGGTGGAAATTACCTGATTTTCCTGGATCAAGTGCTGCCGCAGCTTCTGGATGAGGCGCACGTACCCGAAGGTTCGCGTCGCCAGATGTGGTTCCAGCACGATGGAGCTCCGGCCCATTACACGAATGACGTGCGTCTCCATCTTAAACGCAAGGTATGGCCAGCGGTGGATCGGGCGTGGGGGTCCAGTTCACTGGCCTGCCCGATCACCAGACCTCACCTGCTTGGATTTCTTCCTTTGGGGTTACCTGAAGGCCGAGGTATACCATACACCTGTCAGCAGTGCTGAAGAACTTGTGGCGCGCATTGTGGCAGCTGCAGGGCAGATCAGAGATACTCCTGGCATTGTTGGAAACACACACTCCTCAATGCGACGGAGGTGCGAAGCCTGCATCATGGCCCAAGGTCGAAATTTCGAGCATCTTCTGTAGTGTTATTTTTTGTAAATAAATTTCCAGTATCATTGATGTTTTTGGTCTAAATTTATTCAGAAGTGTTGAGCAGAGGTAGAAAATGTGTTTTCATTATTACTAACTGATCGTAGCGCCCCGTTTCCAGTTAGCGTCCGAAATGTCAACGAATTATGTTTTTTGCCCAAAGCGCCCCCTATCGATGTTTCTTTTTGTACCGTTCAACTGAGTTTCAGAGAGCCCCAGCAAACAGAATCATGAAAATGCATGCCATAAGTCAAGAAATCTGTTTGTTTATCTCTTAGGAGCCTTCGAGTTTCGACCACCCTGTACTTTGACATTTTATTCCGGCTCTTACGCTTTTTGCAGGGCTCTACTTTTGGGTTCAAACTTTAAGTTAGAGTATAAACTTTGGCGAGCATGTGTTAAATTATCAAAATAACGGGCTTAAAGTTGTTGTCTAGCTCTCCAAAGTCTGCAGCGCCCCCTATCCATGTTTTAAGAGATACGCTTATCAAATTGGTACTGAAGAAAGTCTAAACAAACAGAATCATTTCGACGCAACAAGCAAGAAAATCTAACCATTTCCCTAGTTTTTATGACGTTTCGAATTTCGGCACCCAAATTTTCGAAAGCGCCTAGCGCCTTACCATCGCGTCAGGGACCCTACATTCCCTATTCAAAAATGTTCGTCTAGGTGTGCTCTATCGATCCTTAAAGTTTGTCACCGACGAGCTGAATCACCCTGTATAATGTCCTAGCCCTATTTTCCTCCTGATCTGTTCCTTTTCACTCCCTCCCTCCCCCCTCACATCCTCATACAGACACCAATTATTTTCAGTAAAATTCCAGCACCGACGCAGTCTCTATAACCCCGTTTCTCGGCTATTGTGAAAACTCAGCCGAAATAAGAAAGAAAAAAAAAACTGAAAGATTCTTTGATTAAATTGGCATTTTTTCTCAATTCTCTGACGAAATTGTTTTATTTTTTATTTTCGGCGAACATTTCTCAATATTTGCGATATAGTTTATGTCCAAATTTTCGGATTTATGACCGATTCTTTTTAATTTTCGGAAATGACTGCCTTAATTTTTCGGAAAAGAATCACCCCTGCACTGCAAAGTGTCATGGATGGGGTAAAGGGTTAGTAGCTAAGACTTTTTAGGGGGTGGTGTCAGGGTGAAAGAGTTATTAGTTATTTATTATTACATTAATGTGCCCTTTTTTTTCTTCAAAGTGCCCTTTTATGCCAAAGTGCACCCTGCCTGCCTTTGATCCTAGAATGAACTCTGGCGCTATCTATCTATTAAAGTGCTAAATGATCACGCTGAAGCAGGTATTGCTTTGATCATAGAATATACTGGAAACCTTACATGAAAGAAACTCAGTTTCAGCTATTCGTGAAAGTTGTGGAAGAGCACTGAAAATCTTATTTTTACTGCAGAAAAATGCATTTAACAAATTAAAGTAATTATTGATACTATCATACTTTAAACTTTTAAATGCTTAAAATTATGCTTTTGTGTTATATAAAATATGAAATTAATTTACTATCATAATAAAAATTATCATTTTGGCCTACCTTTCTTATGTCAATATCACCATGTTTTTATGTGTAATCGCAAACTTCAGCCATCTTGAGCTACCTCAAAATATATTTCTTTTTCATTCAAACTTTCTTATTTTGTTTTTTACTGTATTGGAACAAATTTTGAGGGTGAGACAGAAGAAACATAAAAACAATTAAAATTGGTCCTATAAGGACCAGCCTAAACAGCCCCATAGCAGTCAAATAAATACTATTTTAACTGTATGTAGAGAAGTAACCTTATTCTTAAATCCAAGTTTTTGTGAATTAAGAATTTTTTAAATATTATTTTTGTACTTTAAATAAAAGGCTCTAAAAAATATATTTTATTATTTTTTTCCATGATTTCAATTTGTGATAACTACTTCCAAAAAAAGGCCACCAACATAAAATGGGAAAACCTTGTTTTGGATCCCTTGATGATTTTTTCACTGAAGACCAGAAACGAACAAATCCACAAGAATCTCGGTTGTTATCTATTCAGCGATGTGTTAAATACCTTCAACATGCTTGTCTGTGTACAAATGGAAATTGTAGACTGCCTAGTTGTCAGAGGATGAAGAGAGTTGTTCAGCATGCTAAGAGCTGCAAGCAGAAGAAAAATGGAGGATGTCCAATTTGCAAACAATTAATTGCATTATGCTGTTACCATGGAAAGCACTGTCAGGTAACCTTATTTATTTCTCACTTATATGGCCATGTAGGATTTCTGATTACAGTACACTCTCTCTAATCTGCACACATTAGTGCCAAGGGTTTTGCGGATTATAAAATTTTGCTGATTATAGGCCATTTCTTTGTTTACATTCTAATATTTTGAATTTATCAACAAATTGCTCACCTGCAAGAAAAGTGACACATCTCGCAAATGTTCATTTTGTGTTTTATTCCGCTAATGCGCCTGCCATAGGTACGTCTTTCTACACAAAAAGTTTCATAAGTGAAGTTATACATGGAAAATCACTTTATTACACTATGTCCATTTGTGACTACAGGTGGATTGTATGGGGAGGTAAAATTATCCAATCCGCCAACCATCATCCTACGTCTTCATTCTTAATGGTTTTATGCTCCTATTTACTCCTGCATGCAGAACTAAGGGCTATAATTTCATGATAAAGTAAAATCATGCAAATTTTCTTTTGCCTCTCCTGTGAAATTTATTTTTGTCAAGATGTGTCACTTTTCTTGCAGGTGAGCGAAATATAGATCGCATAATATTTTCCTTCATTTTAGTGTTATTTATTCACATACTAGAAAACACGAATTCTGCTTTTTCAGAATTTAGTGTCGCCCCCGATGAAAATAAAAAAATATAGTACAAAACATATTTCAATTTTAAGACTTGCTGCACATGCTTTTATTTTATGTAAAATGACGTCATTCGCATCCACTTAAGAATTCCACATTTACGATCCACTCTTAAACATTTACAGTAAAGTATGCATAGGACGTCACTATCGTGAAATAATACACAAATGCAGCAAAAAGATGCCATCATTAAAGAAACTTGACAAAAAAAAAAAAAAAAAAAGCTGTCTAATGATTCATAGGCCTTCATTTGTTTGTAACATTAATATAGATACTTAAAATTAAATATAGTTTATAATAGCTCCATGTTTTAACAGAAATAATTCGTTTATATTTTTTCAAAATAGAACGTATTTTTGTTGTTGTTGTGAAAAAATGGCAACAAAAATATATGATTAATATTTTACAACTATTTTTCCTTTACTTTCTACAGAAATGCAGTACTTCCATTGCCAATATTAAACAAATGGCTCCAAAAACTACAAAAAAATTATTTAAAAAATAAATGGAGATAGTTTTCAAACAAATTGCATTTAAAAGTACTTTTTCCCCCCCATACAACGGTATAAAAATTAAAAATGTTCGATGTTTAGAAGTTTAAAAAATTGCTATAGAGTATTTAATCGTACTGCTTTGTTTTACGGCTGGCTTCTGTAAGGTAACGTTATTTTTTGGAGACAACACAAAATAAGCTGGGAGAAAGAAATAGCATACCGTACCGGGGGTTAATAAAACTATATTCAATATTAAAAATACATTTAAATGATATAATAATACAAAATTAATAAACATTTCTACATATTTTTAAATCCATCAAACATTGCAGTGATAGTGGTTTGCTTCATAGCTTTTAATATATGTTCTGCCATTTAATCTTGAAGCCTTTTAAGAGTCAGGATTTATTGATCAGTAACAAATGTTTGTTTTTTCTAAAACTAAGATATTTATTTTAAGAGATAATCCCTCTTCGAAAACAGTTTTATCAATATAGGCAACAAATGCATTCATAATATATTATCAATCTAATAGTTATTTACAACGTACACAGAACATTTCCTTCTAATGAATGCAGAAATGCATTAAAGTTTCTTAAACAATTCATCAGATCTGTCAACTTTTATTACAGTCAAAGTGTAGATTATCTTGCTTAAAAAAAGATTTTAACTGTCTGTTTACATTTGAAATATAATGCAGATTATAGAGATATGGCAGATTATAGATTATTTGTGGATTTTAGAGTCGCATATTAGAGGGAGTAGACTGTATTGTTGACCTTTTACTCATATTTCTTCTTGTGTATCACACATAAGTTTTTAAAATTCAATGAAAATTTTACTTTATCATTTTTCCCCTATATATTTTTAGACTTCAAAGAAAAGAAATTCCACATTTTGACAATTTTTTTAAAAACGTATAATAACTTTTGAATGAATGTTTTGTTTATGCTTATTTAATTGGCGATTCCATGTAAATTTTATTATGTTCTAAATATGGGATATTTATCTGTCTGCATCACTCCCTGGACTCGTAACTTTCATAAAAATAAGTTAATCCCTAAGTTTGAGTATATTACTAAGCTTAATAGCAGTATTTTTCATGTAGAAGTACTTTTCAGTAGGGGGAACTTGGGATATTTGGCTCCAAGGCCTTTGTCTCGGAATTAGAAAAGTTTCGTAAGTTGGAAGTGGCATTACTTCTTTTTTTTCAGTTAGCTGAGCATATGGTGAAAATAACAATTGAATGATTGCATAATAGGGTGGAACTAAAAAACGAAGTTTCGAATTTTATATTCTAATAGTGATTATTTTTTTCCTTTTTAACTCCATAAAAAGAAAATATTTTTCTTTTAATTTTAAAATGATATTTTCCGGTTCCTCAAAGCACCTGATTTTCCATAAAAAACGAAAAAAAGCCAATAATTGCATGAAAAGTTTTTTAAGCTTATTGTTAAATTTATATTTTGCAAAATTAAATTAAGTGTTAATGTCCTGTAATAAAGAGAATAATTTAGTTTGAGTGCCTTAGAAAAGTTAGCCCCACTTTATTTGACTTTTGTAGAAGCCAGCGTCGTGGGCGTCAGCTTTCATTGTCTCTGATTTATTTGGCTGCGACACATAACAAGTTAGTCCGATTTAACTGGTGTTAACAGTTTCTTTAATTATTTTTCAATAAACATTCGATGTCAAAAGTGACAGTCTGTTAACGTACCTAAATCTAGATAATTGTTGAAGTGTCCTGTATTTCATGAACCAAAACAATTAACATTAGACTGTCATCTTTGACGAACATATGAAGAAGTTGTGAAACATTTTTGGGTTCAATTTAACTTAAAATCTGACAGCTGGAATCTGGTACACACTATTTCCAAAATATCTAAAGCTGTTGATGATACAATTAAAAGTGTATTGCTGAGACCTTCAATTCCAACGGTTTCTGATACACAAATCATAAAAAATGATTAGAGACTAGGGCGAGAAATGTCAAAATTTGAAGAAAAATATTAAGATTAGAAAGAATAATCCCACACCCAATATAAAATTGCAAAATGTTAGGTAATCCTGTAAAAAACATTTCTTTGTGTAAAAGCACTAAATATTATCGTGTATCAGAACAAGAACGTCACTTTCTCAAACACCAAAGAGAGATGAGGTGATGACAATAGGATCAATAGATATAAAAACTACAAAAAATGTGTAGCAAGCCTGGAAATGGAAATATCAAGGAAAAAAGTTATTTTAAAACAAAAAAAATGATGTTTTGATTGAATGATCGTCAAGTGTAAAAAACAGTTCGGAAGGAAATAGTTCAATCGGTTGTTTTTCTAAACCTGAATTTGATAATCAACACGGTGAAAGAACCGGAGTATTAGACAGAACTGCAAATATTATTGCAAATGGCATCTTAGAAGATATGGGTATTTCTGATGATAGTAAAGAAAAGGTAACTGAAAGAAGGACTTGAAGATGACAAAGAGAAAAGAAAAGGAAGAATTTGAAAGAGCAGGAAAGACGAAATGAGTTAATTTTACAAGGTTAGTATTTTTATGGCAGAAAGGATAACGCTATGATAACTGAAGCAGAGGGAAAAAAGTATAAAGAATCATTAAAGACGAACATCTGGTCTCAGTTCAAAAACCAGGATAAAAATATATTGGTCTTATTTCATTGATATCTTCTTCTTATATTAATATAGCCACTGCAATTTTGGTGTATTTTCAAAATAATAATACAGACACAGGGCCGAAACTAGCCTTTTTGCACCCGGGGCAAACATGGATTTTGGCACCCTCCCCCCCCCTCTTCCATACAGTATATTTACAAAGAGAATTTTACTAATTTTATAATAGACGACTTATTTTAAAATTTAAAATTTGTAATACTGAACTATGTAATCTACAATAGCGGATCCAAGGGCGAGGTCTGTCTGAACATCAAAAATATTCTAAAGATTTTTAAAATGACATATTGAGTAGAGTCCCGCCTAACCGAGTTTCCGCTTTCACCGAGTTATTTTCTTCTGATGGACTGATGGCTTCCATTATTATGAAACAGCCATTATAAATGAAGTGTTCAGTGAAGATGAAAGAGCAGCCGGAAAAAGTTAGAACTCTGATTTTCTGGTCCGAATGGGAAAAAAAAATGGCCATAATTTTTTTTTTGCAAAAAAAAAAAAAAATTTATGGTTATTTTTTCCCCCTATTCGGACCAGAAAATCAGAGTTCTAACTTTTTACAGTTGCTCTTTCATCTTCACCGAACACTTCATTTATAATGGCTGTTTCATAATAATGGAAGCCATCAGTCCATCAGAAGAAAATGATCCTTTCCAAAAGGTATAATGCTTCATTTGGCGCCCCTTCGTTCTGGCGCCCGGGGCACATGCCCCCTCTGCCCCCCCTTAGTTTCGGCCCTGTACAGACATTTCAAGTTCAAGAGTTATTAGGTGAAACAGAAACGCCTTTAATGCAGGATGCAAATCTGGAGTTGTTAAAACATCAGAAGCAATACCCTAAAAACTTTATAATGGATAATTTGATTATTACATGCAAATGAACTTTTTTCTTAGATACTTATTTCAACATCTTGCTGAAAAACTACGGGTACAAAAGGATTTTCTGGACCAGTAGGAAAGCGACTTGAAAAAATGTGAACATATTGAAATTATAGACTATAAAAACATTGATCCTATCTTGACGGTCTGATCGGATGAAGAACTTAAAAAAGGTACAAACAGGGGATACACCTGAATTTTAGATTTTCCTTGTCATACTCTAACGGTGGAAACGTGTGTCGAAATTGTCCCGCGAGCTGCGTCAACAGTCTTTAAATATTAAGCAAAAGACGGCTTAATCTTGGGAAAGTTGAATTCCCACAATGTAATGACAAAGTTTGCCTAAAAAGACAGTAGGTTGAATATCCAATTTAATTAATTCATAACAAAGGGAGGTAAGAAGGGTGGAAGTCGATATTTAACCACCTCCTCGTGGTGACTTCTGGATAGTATTTGCTAAATAAAAGTAGATATGAGCTAACAGCTACGTTGTTTACTTTCAGTTACTTTATACTGAAATTTCAAAACTTTGACCTCCTTGAGGAACCGGAAAACAACTTAATTTAAAAAAACCTTTTCAGCCAAAAGTTTAGACATCCAAAAAGGAAAAAAAGTTTTCACTATTACACATTAAAATAAAAAAGTTTTTTTTTACCCTATACTTAAGTTCCACCTTACTGTATAGCCACAGAGTTTAGTTTAGTTCTTAGTAAATTTGAAAAAATCATTATATATAGGTTCTTGCTTATGTTTTTAACAAGATTGTTTATTTACATATTAAAAAAAAGTATGTAATAGATACTTAGTTAACTTCAACTCTTTTGTGACAGGCTAAGTTCTTTTTAAAAATAATTAATTTGTGAAAGTCTGGCAACAGAAAAGTTTAGGGGAAGGCCTATTTTGAAGACAAAGAATTTTGTGAAGGGCCTTATTTTAAGATGAAAATTTACGTGAAGGGTCCTGTCTAAATATTTAAAAAATTGCGAACGGCCCTTTAAAGGACCGAAAATTTTCCTAAACAAATCCCTGTCATTTCTAAACTAAGCAGTCATTCCTACAGTCCAATAAGTACAATTGATTGTTGAAATTGTCAATGGCTGGGGAGATAACATTGACAATTGACAGTTTTAGGCTTTCACTTATGTGAATATTTTTCATCTGGCAACTATTTTGTCAATCATTAGATTAGTATAGTGTGAATCAAAAATTGGAACAATAATGTCATTTACTAATACTAGGTACGGTTAGAGAGCTTTGGGATTTGTTGATACATAAGAAAAATGATTCTCGGAAAAAATGTTCCAATGTGACTTTATTTTACAGAAAAAAATACTTTTGGAAAAGGTGTAATGGCAATATGCAAATAGTGTACTGATAAAATGATGGGGATTATGGCAAGAATGTAAAACAGAAAGAAACTTGCAGTCTATGTGATAAAGATAACATTCGTGAATCTGAATCAGCAATGGAATACACATATACATTTAAAAATTCTTAGTTACATTTATTATGTGTTTATATGTTATATACAGGGTGATTCATAAAAGATGGGCAGAACTTTAAGGGGTTATAGTACACTTAAAGACAAATAATATTAAATAGGAGACTAAGGGTCCCAGACGTATTCCCAAGGAGATAGGGGGCATTAAAGTTTAGGGTCCGAAATTTCAAATGATTATAAAACATGGAAAAATTGGTCGATTCGTTTGCGGTTTTTGCAAAAAATTTTCTTTATGCCAGTATTTTCTTGAAATAAAATTTTAAAGTTCAATTTCAAAAAATGCCGATAGGGGGCGCTTTAGACTTTGGAGTAACAAACAACTATTTTTTAACGTTATTTTTTGTATTTCTTTAAATGATTTCGAAAGCTTAGACTTAAACTTAAATTTTGATCTAAAAATCTGAGTCCTAACGAGTAGTTAAGTAGCGTAAACTGAAATTTGAAACCCTTCTCCCCCCAGAACAAAAATCAGTTATTCCCGATCTTTGTGTCGTAGATTAGGCTCTAACTACTGCCGCGTTTTGCTAAAATTATTCTTTATGTCAGTATTTTCTTGAAAATAAATTTTAAAGAAAATTTTCAAAAAATTCCGATAGAGGGCGCTTTAGACTTTGGAGTAACGAACAACTATTTTATACCGTTATTTTTTGTGTCTCATTAAATGCTTTCTAAAGCTTAGACTTAAATTTTCAGCCCAAAATCTGAATCGTTAGACGTGGTTAAGTTTCTGGGGAGAGGGGTTTGAAATTTCTACTCCTGGGCACAGTTCAGTTTACCATGTCCACACATTGTGTGCTGTGATACGAGGTAAAAAGACACAAATTAGGATTATGTTACCAAAGCATATTTATTAACATGTAATTACAATAAATGTTCAAAATTGTGACCACCAGAGGTTATGCACGCAGAACAACGGCGAAGAATGGAACGGCGAACATTCGCGAAAACATCAGGCTTTTCGAGCACTTCCCCTACAGCGGCGGAAAGTCTGGCTACCAGTTCCTCGGGGGATTCAATGGGTGTCTCATACATAAGAGCCTTCAATCATCCCCAAAAAAAGAAATCAAGGGGTGAAAGATCTGGCGAGCGAGCAGGCCAAGCAACAGGACCACCTCGACCAATCCATCTGTTCGGAAATGTGATGTCCAGATAGTTGCGGACGTCTCGTACGTAATGGGCTGGCGCTCCATCGTGCTGGAACCACATGACCCGCCGGATGCGTGGAGGAACAACGTTTAACAGGTCTGGCAGCACATGTTGCAGAAATGTGAGGTATGTTTTACCGTTGAGGCGTTCAGGAAGAAGGTACGGTCCGATTAGGTGGTCTCCGAGGATTCCTGCCCAAACATTGATGGAAAAGCGTCTCTGATGAGCATGTGGATACGTAGCATGTGGATTGACATCCGCCCATACATGTGCATTGTGTGTGTTAAATGTACCTTCACGTGTGAAGGTACATTCATCGGTGAAAAGCACAGTTCGTCCAAAATGTGGATTTAGCGCGTTCTGCTGCAGAAACCAGCGGGCGAATTCAATACGATTTGGATAATCCCCTGGAGACAGTTTCTGGACTCGTTGCACATGAAACGGAAGCAAATGTTCATCCTTCAGTACGCTCCAAGTCATGGACTGTGAGGTATCCACCTGCCTAGCCACTGTTCGTGTACTTGTACTTGGCTGCGCCGCTACTACATCCAGAATGGCTTCTGCAACAACTACTGATTCGTCCTTTTTTGCACGACTTGCATTCGACCGGGAAGCGAGAAATGATCCCGTCTCACACAACTGTCTGTGCAAGCGCTCGAAAGTTTTGCGGTTAGGCAACCGCCTGTTGGGAAATCACTCTCCGTACATTCGTTGTGCCTCTGCACCATTTTCATCTGCCGCTCCGTAAATTAAATGCATCTCAGCCTTTTCCTTATTCGTGAAGGGCACCATCTTCCGATTCATTACTACAGCGACTTACACTTGACTCACCGTTCAGTGGTTTTTATGCCTGAATCGTGTCGAAATTTTGCATACGTGTTCTTCTTCTTCCCCATTTGACATTTGCATACTTTCTGTTTCCTTCTTCACCCGGTGACTAGCGTCAGGAATGGAGCTTTAACGTTTGCATGAGCGACGTTTCCAACTGTGCCAGTGCCTTTATGAGTGAATTCCGACTATGCAGTCCTTGACGAAAGTTGTATTTTTGCCTCGTATCACAGCACAGAATCGTTGGGCATGGTTAAGTAGTGCAAACTGAACTATGTTCAGAAGTTGAAATTTGAACCCCCTCCCCTCGCTACTGAACCACGCTCAGCGATTCAGATTTTGAGCTGAAAATTTAAGTTTAAGTCTAAGCTTTAGAAAGCATTTAATGAGACACAAAAAATAACGGTATAAATTAGTTGTTCGTTACTCCAAAGTCTAAAGCACCCTCTATCGGAATTTTTTGAAAATTTTCTTTAAAATTTATTTTCAAGAAAATACTGACATAAAGAATAATTTTAGCAAAACGCGGCAGTAGTTAGAGCCTAATCTACGACACAAAGATCGGGAATAACTGATTTTTGTTCTGGGGGGAGAAGGGTTTCAAATTTCAAATTTCAGTTTACGCTACTTAACTACTCGTTAGGACTCAGATTTTTAGATCAAAATTTAAGTTTAAGTCTAAGCTTTCGAAATCATTTAAAGAAATACAAAAAATAACGTTAAAAAATAGTTGTTTGTTACTCCAAAGTCTAAAGCGCCCCCTATTGGCATTTTTTGAAATTGAACTTTAAAATTTTATTTCAAGAAAATACTGGCATAAAGAAATTTTTTTGCAAAAACCGCAAACGAATCGACCAATTTTTCCATGTTTTATAATCATTTGAAATTTCGGACCCTAAACTTTAATGCCACCTATCTCCTTGGGAATACGTCTGGGACCCTTAGTCTCCTATTTAATATTATTTGTCTTTAAGTGTACTATAACCCCTTAAAGTTCTGCCCATCTTTTATGAATCACCCTGTATATATTATTGGAGACATTAATGAAAAATAAATAACTTTAACTAGAAATTTATACACAGAACATGCATAGATATTAGATATATTTTAGCAATTTAAATTTAATAGTAGAATAATAAAAGTTTAAGTTTTAAGTGAATCTTTTAAATTTGTTTGCAACAATTTTTAATTTTTATTTAAAATATCTTGAATTCTTATCTAGGAAATGTAATGAAATTAATAGAAATGTGTAAATCTATAAAGAAAAAATAAATACATGCACGTACATAAATAAGTACACAAATAATATCAATTAAAAAAATCTAATTTTAATAAAAAAAATCAATTTAAATCAAATAAATCTGATTTAATTATTTTATTTTTTTAATCGTGATTTTTAAGAACCCTGACTTTAATGAAGTATTACACAATATTTATTAGTATTATTCTGAAGTATTAATTATAAAAAGTACTAAAATATGAATATTCAAAACTTTCAATTTGGGTCAAGTATCCCAATGTGGATACTTTACCCACTTATTAGGGATACTTGACCACGTCATAGATTTGGGAGTATGATTTAAAATTAAAAACAAAACACTTTTACATAAGAACAAAATTAACATTAACGTTAATACTTTTGTCAAACAAAATTAATACTTTTAATTTTTATTACACAGGCCTGGCCTAACATTAATATGCCCAATTTAAATTTTCTATTGGAGAAAGTTCAAAATATTAGCAATCTGAAAGTTCATTCTGCACCTAAATATGTTCCAGAATAAGAAAATGACAGTTTAACTCTAAATGTAAAGTCATATTTAAACACAAAACTTGTAATTCTATCATTTGTATCGAAAACTCAGGTGGATGAAGAATAGCTTCGATTTGGTCAGGATCAACTTATGATATACCACTCATTCATTTCAGGCCATTTAAATTGCGTACCATCCACTCTTCTTGCAAACTGAATAGCAAACCTGTCAGAATTAATTTCAAGAACATTTCCACCAAATCTTCTTATATTCCATTTCCCACGATATTTGACAAGAACCCAGTCATTTACTTATAATTAGGGATGCAATGGCTATCAATTCGGCTGGATGCCGGATAATCGGCTGCAATTTAAGCCAGATATCCGACCACAGTATGTTCACTTTTCTACCCCTTCGTCCCAAATCAGATTAAACATTTTTTTTAAGTTGGTATTACTTTTAGTTAAACAATTAAAAACTTATTATTTTATAGAAAACATAAATATGAAATGTTTAATAATGATAATTAAATTCATTATTATTAGTTATTTAATTAAATAGTAATAAATAACAATAATAGTAAAATAACAAGAAAAAAAATAAAAATCAAGTAGGGTAGATGTAACAGTAATAGATACCCTTCAATGTTTTCCGTTTATTAAAAAAACTAGTGGATCATACCCGGGCTTCCCGGGTTAAAGAACATAGGTCAAAACATTTTTTTTTATTGAAAACTAATAATTTTTTTATATGCAATAAATTTTATAGATTTCCCACTTACAAAAAAAAAAAAAAAAAAAGCATTTTTCATATAGAAAATACGAATTATGCAATCAAATAAATTTTTGAAATTTATCAAAAGCGATATTTTCTTATTAGCCGCGTGCTAAGAGTCATTTGAGCAAGATTTTGCTACTTATGGCATCCTTTTATATTTTGTTAATTTCAGAGCTTATACATTAAATTTTGGGGTACTTCTTAGTTATCCCGTCGACCAAATTACTGTCGCCAAATTGTAAGATTAAATGCCAATAATGGTTGCCATTAATTAATTAATTGCAAGATTAAATGCCAATAATGGCCAATAAAACCATTAATTCGACGTTTTATTTGTATTTTTATTAATGTTTTACTAATTTATTTGTTCTTTCGTTATTTAAAATAAAAATTATGTCAATGTGTATAATTTGGCGAGTGGTTTGGCGATTTATATAATTTGGCGAAATTGGTCGACGGGATAACTAAGAAGTACCAATTTTTGTTTTAATTATATTATTTTATTTATTTATTCATAGGGAAGTTTTTTAATGGATATTATCCGTAAGAAAAGGATGAACTCTTTATTTTGTTTTAACAGCAAACTGATTAATCTTTCGTAATCGAACTCCGCGCGATATAGATAAATTAAAAAATATTTCATGCTTTAAAATTGTTTTTAAAACCATAGACAATCAGTAAACTGAGATGAACTTTGCAAAGAAATTCCATTTGAAAAAAAAAAAATCCTATTTGGTGATCTAAAAATTTAAATTGTACAATTACAAAAATGTTAGATTTGTGTTTTTACAATATTATTCTTTTATTTGTTTATAAAAGTATTAATTTCGTTAATTTGTCTTTCACAAATATGTTAGATTGGTTGGTTTTTTTAATATTATTTTGTTTGTATATAAAGGAAGTATTAATTTCGTTATGCAAAAATAGTCAGAAACAAATGCTGAAAAATGTTTGATGCTTTATGTGCAAAATATTATTATTATGCATTGAATCCGGCACGTAATGAGATAAGCTTAAAAAAAAAAAAAAATCATGCTTAAAAATTATTTTAGAAAATATATGCATCAGTCAATTAAGATACAGTTTTTAAAGAAATTGCATTTGAAAGTAAATTTTTCCCTATGCGGCGAAAATTGAAAATGTACGATGGTCAGAAGATTTAAAAAATCGCAATAGCGAAAATTTCAAGACCGAAATTTGATCTTGAAGTGTTACCATTCGCAAAATGATGTCAGCGTTACGCACAGATACGTTTGTTCTTTATAATATAGATACTTAATCATTAAAATATTATAAAGATCAGTTATTAGGATGTGCTTATCAATTAAGGCTCTTATGAAACTCTTATATCTTCGTTTATAGAAAAGTATGCATATGACGTCATTATCACGGAATAACATACAATATTCTTGACATAGCCCATATTTTAATTTCAACTTTTTTTTTAGGGTATGATCCATGTCAATTCAGGCAGCCAAAGAAAAAATCTTACCTTCATAGTCTCAGAAGTTTTTGAATTGAACATATGTTAAAATTCAATAAAAAATAAGATACTTGTATATTTTGGTTTTGCCCCAAAAAATTCCTGGCCCGAGATACAGGCAGCCAAAGATGGCATCCCGGGCACCATTTCCAATTCACCATTTTCGATAAAAATTTTAAAGTGCTCTATCTCTAGAATGGCGCAAGATATTTTGTTGCGTTTTTTTTTTTATTTTAAAGATAATATTCTTCTGTTTAAAATGATATACCCAATTTTGAAAAATGTATTCAACTTTTCTTGTGGCAACCTTTTGAAAAAAAAAAATTTTTTTCAAAAAAAATTTTTTTTTCAAAAATGCCAATCCTAAAAATTTTGATTTTTTTGCTGTTGATCAATACCATTGGGAACTATCTTCACTGTAAAGGAGAACTTCCACTTTTGAGTTTAACAAATTTTAGAAACATTTAAAAAATTCAGAGAATTTTACAGGAACTGTATTTATACAGTTTCAGTAAAAGTCACTGAATTTTCGCTTATTTGTATCATATTTGTAAGGATAAGACTACTATGTATCCTAAACAAGTTAGAAATTGCAATATCAAATGTGGCAAATGAAGTGCGTGCATAGTATTAACTAGTTTTATAAATATTCAGATCTTGGTGCAATAAGTGTTACACTCTTGGACTAAAAGGCATGAATACAAAATTTACTATAATACCATATATTGAATTCAGTAATACGGAAGTAATATGAATCCATCTTAAAAGGACTTAATCGCCATGGCAACCTAGAATCATTGCCTATCATGGTATATCATTGAATCAATTATGTATTATAGGATTTTTAAATAGAATGAAGAAAACTTTTATTAATGTCTTTTATCTTTTAATTTGATTTTCATAGCATTTGAAGTGATACATACTTTATTGCAGAGGTTTACAAAAAATTACTTCCTGTGTCATAGAAAGTGCATAGTGTTTACAGGGACACACAAAAGATTTCGGATACTTTACCTTATTGGAAATACTGCACATTAGCGAAGATTGCTAGAGGTGCATTTTTAGTTGCGATATGAGATTTTAAGTTTAATTAAATATTTCGATATTACGTTGTGTGTATAAAGGCTGTAGATCATATACAGGGCTACACAAAAGAAATCGTAAGGGTATTGCTGGAAGTTCATTGTTAGTTGTGTTTGAGTTTTTAAGTTTAACTAAATTTTTCCATATTACGTTGTGTGCATAAATGCTGTAGATCATATACAGGGCTACACAAAAGAAATCTTAAGGATTTACTGAGTATGAATGAAAGTAGCTTAAAGGTGATTTTTAAATGAGTTATGCATTTTTACACTGAACTACATTTAGTATACTAAGATATGTTTGGAGAATATAGATAAAATGATATACAGGTCCATGCAAAGAATTAGATACATGGCTGTCTATGAATGATAATCTCTGGAAGTGTGATTTCACTGGTTTTAAGGATGTTTTAATGTTAATTAAATATTAGCTAAATAGTGGCATGTATATAAAGATAGTAGGTAAAATACAGGGTTGTATGAAAGTATTCAAGTATGCTTCCGTCTATTGACATAAATTTCTAAAAGTCAAATTCCGACCTATTTATGTGTTTTTAACAATTTCCAACATAGTTGAAAGTCTTTATGGATTCGATTTGTCTGCCCATCTGTCTGAACTCTAACTTGTATTAATATAATTTGTATTGCTGTGTAATTGATATATGTTATTGAGATTGTTTTACTATGTTCGGTATTGAAAATAAAGTATGTATCACTTCAAATGCTATGAAAATCAAATTAAAATATAAGACATTAATAAAAGTTTTCTTCATTCTATTTAAAAATCCTATAATACATAATTGATTCAATGATATACCATGATAGGCAATGATTCTAGGTTGCCATGGCGATTAAGTCCTTTTAAGATGAATTCATATTACTTCCGTATTACTGAATTTAATATGTAGAATCATAATAAATTTTGTATTCATGCCCTTTTTGCCCAAGAGTGTAACTTATTGCATCAAGATCTGAATATTTATAAAACTAGTTATAGTACGCACGCACCTCATTTGCCACATTTGATATTGCAATTTCTAACTTGTTTAGGATATATAGTAGGCTTATCATTACAAATATGATACAAATAAGCAAAAATTCAGTGACTTTTACTGGAACTGTATATATACAGTTCCTGTAAAATTCTCTGAATTTTTTAAATGTTTCTAAAATTTGTTAAACTCAAAAGTGGAAGTTCTCCTTTACAGTGAAGATAGTTCCCAATGGTATTGATCAACAGCAAAAAAATCAATTTTTAGGATTGGCATTTTCAAAAAAAATTTTTTTTTTTTTTTTTTTAAATTTTTTTTTCAAAAGGTTGCCACAAGAAAAGTTGAATACATTTTTCAAAATTGGGTATATCATTTTAAACAGAAGAATATTATCTTTAAAATAAAATAAACCGCAACAAAATATCTTGCACCGTTCTAGAGATAGAGCACTTTAAAATTTTTATTGAAAATCGCGAATGAGAAAGGATGCCGGGGATGTCATCTTTGGCAGCCTGTATCTCGGGCCAGGAATTTTTTTGGGCAAAATGAAAATATACAAGTATCTTACTTTTTCTTAAATTTTAACATATGTTCAATTCAAAAACTTCTGAGACTATGAAGGTAACCCCCCCTGCCTGAGTTGATATGGATTCAGCCTTAGGTTTTATTAGAAAATGGCAACGAAAATATACAGCATCTCCCATTTTCGACTATTTTTCGTTTACTTTCAATGACTTTCAATAGAAATGGGGTACTTTTGTTGCCACTATAAGAAAAATGATATTAAAAACTACAAAAAAATTAATATCTCAAAAATAAATTGAGATACAGCTTTCAAACAAATTTCATTTAAAAGAGCATTTTTTTCCTCATACGACAGTGTAAAAATTTAAAATGTGCAATGTTTAGAAGTTTAAAAATTCGCAGCAGAGAAAATTTCAAAACCAAAATTTTATTTCAAATTTCAAAGTGTTGCCATTCGCAAAATGACGTATGCGTTACGCACAGATATGTTTGTCCTTTATAATATAGATAATCAATATAAATTTAGCTTTTATTATTTTTTTCATAACTCCCCCTTGCATGTTTTATAATCTCAGTGTTATTGTTTAGACTTTTAATCAAACCAAACAGAAAGCTCAAGCAGAAGGTAATGTTTGAAGTTCCACTGTTATTCAAGGAAAATCTTAATGAACATGCTAAGAGACATTTAATAAATTTATCTATTATTTTCTTGCAAAATTTGCATGTTTTTGTTCTGATAGTAATTAGTAATAGAAAACGTTTAATTTTATATACTAATTTGGGTACTTACAAAATTTCATTTATTTTTAAGGTTTTAAATGCTGTGTCCGTCCATTACTGGAATGCTTAATTAGTCCATTTCCAGTAATGGACACCCTCACGTAGATTTTGCTAAAAATGCAATGTCAGTAAGGTTCATAGTACATACAGTATGGGACCTGTTATCCGGAAACCCCGTATCCAGAATGCTCTGAAATGCAAAATGACAACTGAAAAATAATTTTTCCTTTCAAAAACGTAAAAACCTGCAATATTTTTAATGGTGTGAATGAGCATGAAGTTGAAGACTTTAAAATTTAAAAAGAGAAAGAAATTATTACAGATCTGCTGGACTAAGCTACAGAACTTTCATGTTCAGAAACTCAATTGTAGGGTCAAAAACCAGTAGAAGATTGTCTAATTGCAGATGATGATATACTCCTGTAAGTAATCAGATGACTGGCAGTGAGATTTGTGACATAATGCCAAGGAATATTTCTAATGGAAGTGAAGATGATGGCAAGCAGAATGAGGTGGAAAAAAGATTTCAAATGAGCTATTAATGTTTTTCAATTGAACAACTGAATTGTGGAATGCAACAAACAAGCTACTCCCACAAACAGCAAATCATGGCAGTATACAGAAGCAGTTAGTGCAAAAGTCACACTATAAGCAACCAA
Organism: Maratus speciosus; assembly: GCA_963932465.1. Lineage (NCBI taxonomy): Eukaryota > Metazoa > Arthropoda > Arachnida > Araneae > Salticidae > Maratus > Maratus speciosus. The sequence continues at coordinate 344,536,823 of OZ010799.1, read as the reverse complement.
TCTTTATAAAAATGTTCTAAAAAACCAAATCAAAGGATTCTGCTCTCTTTTTATATGCTAATTTGAATTGTAATTTAGAAGGTTTTTTTTATTTTGTGTAAATAAGTTATTAAATTAACTATTTTATAATTATGTATTTTCATATATTATTCGTATTTTATACATTTCATACCGTTATTTTATACTATTCTTAACATTTATAATAAAGTGTTCTGAATTACTTAAAAACCCCTTATCCAGAATATCTCAGGTCCCAAGCATTCTGGATAATGGATCCTGTACTGTAAAATCTTTTGACTTAACTGAATACCTAATTAAATTTAATTTTTAAATTGCATTTACCAGAATGTAATAACAACAAAATTTTTATAAATAGCTGCTTTTTGTGAAGGGGCCCTAAATAAGCCCAAAATTTTGCCTGGATCGACCTTTCATAGCTGTTAAAGGCTATTGAAGCAAAATACGTTTGAAATAAATATTCATAAAAATTAAATTTAGTTTAACCTTCCACCGGGCGCATTGTAAAAAATACAACATTAGCTTTCTTTTTTCCTTAAAACAAAATTCCAGCAGTAGAGGGCATTAATAACTATTTGTATTCGTCTACTGGATATCACTGCCCACTTCCTGAAAGTTATTTGCATTTCAGATTGCGCAATTATCTGCACCTGTCATTTTAATCTGTGGACATTTGCTGTGTTGTATTTTATACAACACGCGCCTGCTTGTGAAATTCTCTCTCGGCAGAATCTTTCTGAATGAAATTCTTTCTAAGTTGTTTTAATGGGATTTGAGTTAAAATAATGTCTAAATGAAAACTGTTTTTTAAAAGATAACAAAGAAATGGTGGATTATCTAACGAAAATTTTGAATGAAGACAGTGATAGCAATAATATTTATACTGCAGTTTCCTGAATGTGACGAGGATTTGAGTGATGAAAATTTACAAGAAGAAAATCCCAGTAGTGACTCTGAAATAAATGCATTAGATGATGAGATTAATGGAAATAGTGATGAAAATTTTTATACGGGAAAAGATAAAATCACAAAATGGAAAAAAGAGGAAATCGTGAAAACCTCTAAAACTAAGAACAAAAATATTATAAAGAAAATGCCAGGACCAACTGCATACGCAAAAGGAACTGCTTCTGAAATTGGTACTTTTCTAAAATTTATTGATCTGAACATGGTTTATGAAATAATTGGAATTGAAGCTAAGGAGATATCAGATATCTAGAAGTGAGTTTATGGCTTTGATGGGACAGCTTTATTTTATAGGCACGATGAAATGCCAACATGCCAATGTTCAGAAGCTCTGGGTTGCTGATGGAGCTGGTATAGAAAAACTGAGAACAGCTATGAGTTATAAGCAATTGATTACAATACAGTGAAACCTCTTACAACGGTAACCTCTGAATACCTGTCATGTTTTAGTGTTACCGAATCTCTTTCATAGAAATAACATTACACTAAACCTCTCAACAACTAATTCCGAACAATGGCCACCCTGCAGCATTTTTATTTTGAAATGTTCCTTATTCTCATATTTTTATATAGTTGTCAGCTTTTTTTATGTTTGTTTGTTTGTTAATTTTGCCTGCAATTTTATAGAGTTGAAATTTAATGACAGATTTCTCCAAATCCGGAATCCGAAAATACAGAAATAGTTATAGATGATAGTGAGTTAAATGATATTTTAAATAGCAATGGAGTTGCAATGAACATTAAATCCAGCGAGTACATGAATGCAGATAAAGATTTGGCAGTTACTACTTTTAATACGATAGAAGAACTGATAGAAAGCAAGGCCAATGAGAATGAGAGTGATGACGAAAATGAAACAGAAGATATATATGGGATTATCGCAAAATTGTAGTGTAAAATCATATTCTGATATTCTTTTTTGCTTCAGAGAAATTAATTTTGTGCTCACTCAAAAATAATTATGCATATAGAGAAAGAGATATGCTTTAAAAAAAAAAAAAAAAAAAAAAAAGATAGGGATTTCATTAGTATAAAATAATAGTACGTATTTTTTAACTGAAAAACTAAATTTTTGACAATTATTTTGATTTTAATGTAATGTAATTTTGACCTTTTAAAATGTGGAACCTCTGAATAACGGCAACCTCCGAAGTACAGTCACTTTATCGTGCTCCCAGTGGTGGCTGCTATTCAGAGGTTTTACTGTATGTCTAAAGAAGGAGGTGACATCTGCGGTAAAATGTGTGCGGCTTATTTTATATCTCGAATAACAAGAAGGTGGACTCTTGTCCTATTTTATATTATGATGAATGTTGCAGGGATAAATTCACTTGTATTATTTCCACTGAGTAATGCTGATGAAGAAACAAGCCGAAGAATTACTTTTTTGAGAACAATTTCAAAATCCCTTATGAAAGAGCATCTCATATCCAGAGCTCAAATTCCGTCTTTACCTCGAGATGTGTTGGCTTTCCTTGATCTATATCGTTCAGCAGAAAATTAGGAAAAATAAACTTCAAATAAGTTTATTTCTCCACAAAAGAGAGGTTCCTGTTTCATGTGCGGCCGAAAAAATAAATTCTTCCTTTGCAATGAAGTGCAACAAATGCGTAAGGTTTACATGTAAATAGCATTCAAAAAAGCAAATCTTATACCTGCCATGTGAAGCGAATAATGTAAGTGAAATGCATGACTAATTCTGCAAGTCCAAAATTATTTCATTATGGTTTAGTAATTCACTATTAGTTTTTATGCTTTGTGATTGTAGTAGTATATGGCTTTTTATGCTTTTAAATTTCTGCTTTAATATATTACAGTAGAAGATCTTTATAACGCAAACCTAAAAACACAAGGTTGTGCGTTATATAGAATTTTGTGTTATATAGATCACATCATTAAATTTACCTAGTAAATATGGCCAAATATGTCTGAAACATTTCAAAATACATTAGAATATCTTTATACTGCATTCCTTGTAACCAAGAGCTTTCCAAATTATAAATTTTTGCATAATATAGGTCAGACATTGTTAAATTTACTTTATAAATATGATCCAAATATAACTGGCCAAACCACCCCTTATAAACATTTTCAAAAATGTTTATTGTAATAATAGCATTTTTTTCATTAAAAAGTTCTTAAATTAGGAGATAAAGTTGAACTAATGTATCAAATTTAGTCCTCTAGAGAGTAGCAATATTTTTACAATGTGGAAATGCAGGTGCTTTCAGTGGCGTAGCTACATATTCAGCACCCTGGAGCAAGCAAAGTTTGTGTGCCCTCTTATCTCTCAAAAAAGTTCTGGGTAATTTTTTTTGGAAGTTACATATATATATAACTAGCTGACCCGCCCGGCGTTGCCCGGTCCCATTATAATAAAGTAAACAAAAATCAAGTTTGTATGATTTTATATATTCATAAGTAATTCAAATGAACATAGTTTTAGAGATGACCCACTGTCTTCGGCAGCGTCTAGTGTGTTCCAGACAAACCTCTTTCAGAACGAAACTGTGGCCTGGGTCCCCGTTACCAAAGGCAGGGTATGCCAGGAGTATTCCGTACGCGGCGGAGACGATCGAAAATTGAATGAGTAAACCCCGTAGTAATCGAGCCCATAGAACTCGAGATAAGAATGCGAATCCTGGCGGTGGAACTATAATCTTTAAAACAATCGTAAGCTAAGTTGAATGGAACAGTTTCCGTTGAAACAGGGCCCATAACAGCCGAGAAAAGAATGCGTCGTTAATGTTCGAAAATGGTGGTAACAGAAGTCTAAGATAAACTTTCACAATGCAGATAGTAGCTGAATAGTAAGCTAAGCTTAATTATCCATTTACCGTTGAAATCGGACATATTGAACCCGAGAAAAGAATGTACCATTAATGTTCGAAAATATTAGTAAATGAAGTCTAAGACAAATTTTCATAATACAGAGCTGAATCGTAAGTAGCTGAATCGTAATCTAGGTTGAATTAACCAATTCTCGTTGAAATCGGCCCCCTAGAATTCGAGGAAAGAATGCACCCCGAAGCATTGGAAGGTGCTTGTTGCTCCCGCCCCCTGTAAATTTAACGAATTACCTTTAACATAAACACAATATTTATTTTACTGAAGAAATCCCATCCCTCTAAAGTTAACCGCTTACCTTTAACAGTAGCGCGAATTTTAATTCACGGCTGTAGTGAGTAAACGTAAGTTGATGCCGTAAAATAAGGTTAATATTCAAAAAAGGTGGTACCTGGAGTCAAAGAAATTTTTTAGTGGTTTCTAAAGTAGCCAGAGGACCCTAGAACTATGCTAAAGGAAATTGCAAGACTATCGCATAATTTTTAATGAAACTGCACCAAGGACCCTAAGAAGGCGATTAATACTCAAAATTGGTGGTAGCTGAAGTTTGAGTAATTTTTTTGTTATTCATGTAGTAGCTGGGGGACCAAAGAAATAGTTAGGGAAAAAATCCTAGTGAATCGGACCATTTTTATAGGGGATCAAAAGGAGCTTATTGATAATTGAGAGCAAGGCCTAAGATGAAAACACGATAAAAGGTCCTCGTACTTAGCGCTTTAGATTTTCAATTAGTCGAAATTAAGTATAGGGTATACGTATTAATCATTAGAAAAAAATTTCAAAGAAATGCTTAAAAAAAGAGCTTTAGAATCCCAATAAAAATATGAAGGTGTTGGCTCGGGGAGAGAAGTCCAAGACTCAATTTTTAAGTTATGCAATGAGAATGTAACAGAATTAAAGGGTGAAAAATGCATGGCGAACAAAAAGTTACCCTAGGGGGCCAGTGTCTGAACTGAAATGTAGAAATTTAAAAAAAGCCAAATGGAAAAAGAGCCCCAAAAAACGAAGGACGGATTAAAAGGGGCGATTTATTAACAATTTAGGGCACAAAAACTTCAAGTGGCCTTGTAACAAGCCCTAAGTGCCCAGGGTCTCAACTGGAATGTAACTGGGCAAGGGCCCCAATAAGGCGATTAATTTTAAAATTTGGTGGTAGCTAAAGTCTAAAAAATTTTTATGTTGTTCTCGTAGTAGCTGGATTTCCTATCATGTTGTTACAAAAAAAAGTTAGTGAATCAGACCATTTTTAAGGGAGATATAATAGGAGGTCCAAAAGGGGCCAACTGATAGTTGAGAGCAGGGCCCTAAAATAGAAACATGTTAAAAGGTACTAGTACTTAGCGCTGTAGATCTCAATAAGTCGAAATTAAGTATAGGGTATTTATTATTCATTCGAATAAAATCTTAAAGAAGCGCGAAAAAAAAGGGGAAATTCTTAAAAAAGGACACTAAGTGCCCAATAAAAATATGAGGGTGCTGGCTCAGGGAGAGGAGTCCGTCTCAATTTTAAAGTTATGCATTGAAAGGTTGACAATATTAGGGTGTGAAAAATGCATGGCGCAGAAAAGTTTCAAGGGGTCCAGTGTCTTAACTGGACTGTAGAAACGGAGAATAATTAAAAGGAAAATGGCCCCCAAAACGAAGAAGATCGGATAAAAAGGGGCAAGTTCTGAGCAATTCAGGGCACACGAACTGAAAGGTGCTAAGGGGGCGCCGGTCATAAAAAATTAAAAATCTGAGCTCCAGATGTATCAGGACCTGTCTTTGGACTACCCTCATCCAAATTTTCAGACTTCTACGTGCAGTATATTTCACTAGCCACCACACACAGAGCGAAAATTCTTTTTATTATTATAGACTACCTGACCTACTCGGTGTTGCCGGGGCCCGTGATAATATTCTTAAAAGAACCTGAATTTTTTATGATTTTATTTCTTAAGGCTGTTCTTAAATCCAAAGGGGCAATTTTATGACATGCATTTTAATTAATTTTTGCTCGAGAACTGGCATGTGTTGTTATTCAGAAACTTTGTAATCGAAAGACGTTTTCAGGATTTCTTGTAAACACAATAGATCTTACTGAAAACATTGTCAAAGATGGCGTTTTCAACGGAATTTCCCGACGAAAGCAGAAAAAATAGTGAACGAAGGGAAAAAAAAGTCTTGCCATATATCTTTAACACGATTTTGTCTGAAATACGAACTCGATGATTGCGTGAAAAATCGGTTTAAAAATTAAAAAAAAAACAGTCCTGTTCTAACGTATATACAAAATAGCTGACCGCCGTTCTATTTATCACATTTATAGACACTATTGAAACAAACCCGTTTTCATATTAAAATGTAATTTTTAACAAAAAAGAATGTTTGAATTACATTTTCTTCGCCGAAAATATTCTTGATAAACACTTTTGCACATCAAGCATATATCAAAATCAATATAATACACACACACACATATACATATATATATATATATATATATATATATATATATATATGGGAAATTACAATCACAGCATTGTACGAATACACGAAGCCTACACATTTTAAACAAATACTTGATAAATGATTTTACAAAAAACTAAATAAAATAAAATACGTATATATATATTTAAAGAGAGGCCGCGCTGTTTGGTATACCAGACAGGCTGAGAATTCTTGGGGCAGAGCATGTCGCTATTGGTCACAAAGAAAATTACAGAACGTACACATTAGGTTTTAAAAGATTTAAATGGTCCTCTGAAGCAAAGAAACTTTCAAGAAAAAAAATCAGTTTTTCTGCCTTGCAAAGAGAAATAAAAATCATTAATAAAAAATGATTCAAAAAAGTGATTTAAAAAAAATTGTTAAATGATTTAAGAAAATTATTGACCATTGAAGGGTTTTTGTCGTTTGTTTTGTATAAACTAAACATGCATTAATACAGATTACAAAACAATAACAAGAGCTGGATTTAAACATATTCCGCATCTGCGCACGGCGACAAAATTTAGACGGGAGGTGGGGGGGTAAGGGAAAGCAGCAACTTAAATTTTGTGAGTATTGTTTTTTAGATTTTGAAAATATTGCAAATATGTAATGCGTATAGCAAATTTTAAAACTATTAGCTTCACCTAAGGGAGGGAGCAGCTTTTCCTGGTTTAGGGCGCACAGACTTGCAGGTCGGTTGCCCGGCGGGCCAGTCAGCCTTATTTAATCCTAAAATTATGGGATTAAATAAGGTTTAATGCAAAAAAATACTGTTACCAAAAAGTGTTGTAATTTTGCATAGGCTATAATCAGGCCCTAAGGAGCACTGAATTGGTTACTTAACTTTTTCTCTCTTTTTGAAGCTTATCGATTCTGCATTTGAGATTTGCAATATTTTCAAAATCTAAAAAACAATACTCACAAAATTTAAGTTGCTGCTTTCCCTTACCCCCTCCCGTCTAAATTTTGTCGCCGTGCGCAGATGTGGAATATGTTTAAATCCAGCTCTTATTATTGTTTTGTAATCTGTATTAATGCATGTTTAGTTTCCACAAAACAAACAAATAAAACCCTTCAAAATTTTCGTTTTCTTGAATTTTGTCTGTAAAATGGTCAATATTTTTCTTCAACTTGTCAGGCTATTTTTTTTCCAAATCGTAAAATAATTATCGTAAATTACTACTGTTAAATCGTACATATAGGTTTCTCAGCGGTGAATTCTTTGGCTACCATTATTTCCGCATAGTAATCATTATGATACATTTCTAAAACATTTTTAATAGAAATGTACCAGAAAGATTATTTTTTTGAAATAGTGGTAGCCAGTAAAGTGACCGATGAGAGCCCTGTTAAATAAGTTTTGATTACTTTAAGATCTGAAAATCTTCAACGGTCGTCTCCAGAAAAGTTAAAGAAAATAATCAGGAATGGTGAAACGCTGTTGGAGAAGTTATTTGAGGCTGCAATATGGTATGAATTAAAATTAAAACTTCCTGAATAGAAGTCATTTTTTTCAACTGTGTATGAAAACATATTTTAAATCGAAATAGTTGAGATTAAACACAAGGTAAAATATCATAGGAATACGCTGATTGTAACAAGATTCATCTATAATGTCTGATTAATAATGAAAAAAAAAGTACAAATATTTTAAGAAATCTTTATTTCCCTTTTTCTAATTTTGCGCCCTTAGGATTAGTGCGCCTGGAGCAGTCTGCTCCAACTGCTCCACGGTAGCTACGCCCCTGGGTGCTTTTGAACTGCAAAATTTATTGTTTACATCTGAGAAGTTGTGCATTATATGGAGAATTGCGTTATAAAGATCTTCTACTGTATAACAAAATAAAGTGTATTGCGGAATACTTTCACAAATTGTGATCAGAGATAACTTATGATATTTGTATGTTAAATTAATTGTAAAATTATAATAAAGTAGCAATAATTGATGTGATGAAAATTTGCGCACCCGGCGAAAGGTTAAAAAAATAATAAAATTATCTAATATTATTAAAAAATATATCTAATATTATTCTAATATTATTAAAAATAATATTAGTTATTCATTTATTAAAACCATGTTTTTCATCATTGGGAACATTTATTTCAAGAAAAGATGTTAAAGATGTATGATGTGTATGATAATTATAACATCCGGCTACTGCCAAATATCCGACATGTTGGCCGGATATCCGTTGCACCACTACTTACAGTATGTGTAAAAACTTTAAGGACAGCAAAAAATTGTAAAAATTTTGATAAATTGAAAATGCGACAAGTGAAATGGTAATATAATGTTGATCATAAAGTGGAAATACTAATATAAAAATCAACAGAATGTATCTGTGTCCTTTTTATTGAGAAAAAAATGATAATTATGCAAAAAAAAACACTATTTTTGACTGTGTAAAAACTATAAGGACACCAGTATTTTTTTTACAGAAATGTTATATAAAATTATTATTAAGGATCGATCGAAACATGTTTTTAAAGATGAAACCGAATTTCGGCAATACTGTTGATTGATACATTAGTATTTCCACTTTATGATCAACATTAAATTACCATTTCACTTGTCGTATTTTCAATTTATCAAAATTTTTACAATTTTTTGCTGTCCTTAAAGTTTTTACATACACTGTATAATATTTATATTATTTACTTTTATAATATTTATATTTATAATATTTAATATTATATTTTAATTCATAAATAAAACATGATAAATGCATTTGAATAGTACTATTCCTAATTTTGGGTCAAGTATCCCTAGTTACATATTTACTACATGCTGGACAGATAATTACACTTGTTTATTTCCTATTTAATTTACATCCAAAATTGTTAATTGGTCCAAATCATCCAAGCAACCTCATAGTAAATTGGTATATAATTTTATATACCTTAGATAAATTCAAATAACATAAGTGATCGTAATTACATAATTCTAGTAGAAGAGCAACGTGAAGCATTAATAAAATTAAATTATAATCCACGTAAAAATGTAATTATTAAATTTAATTACGAATAAAATTAAGAGTTTGCGTTGTGAATTATTTAGACGAACTCTTCCACTTATGAATTAAACTAAAATTTAAGCTGTAAAAATAAGTTGACACACCTTAAACATTATCAATTAAAAAAATTACAGAAACTTTTTAAAACTGGATTAAATATTTTATTTACATTGAACACAACTATATACAGAAACACATAATATTAATTCAAAAAAAGAAAAGCAACACTTTTGTTTGCTGCTCATTATTTCATGTATATTTAATCTTTTAAAAAAATAAAGACAATGTTTTCATTTACTCATATTATTATATATTTTTCTTTTTGCAAAAAAAAATAATTCTCTTTCATTTTTACTATTGGTCATTATTGGTTTTGTTGGATCTCAGATTGCTCTCTACCATAAAATATCATAAAAGGATATTTATAATTTCTCATATAATTTAAAGTGGTAAAAGAAAAATATTAAGGTAATACCTTATATCTTATACGGGATGGTGGCCTTTATTCATCAAATTCAGAGTTGTCGCGTTGCTAAGGATCATATCCATATGTCATCTGGAATCAACTTATCATCAGAGCGGCGATATCGGGATGGCAGGATGCATACCTACGGACCTCAGTAGAACAATCCACTTTATTTCAACATCAGGAAGACGTCCTCAATTAGGCTTGCTTAGGCTCACTCCGATATGTCCATCTCGCCTGGGCATTACTAGGGCTTTCTGGATTCATTGCACGGGCTTTCAGGAGAGCTCCTGCGTCCTCGACATCTTTTTTCAGACTCTCTTTTTCAAACCTTTTTCTTCTGGCACACCAACTCTTGCAGTGGGTGGAACTATTTGTCTAGTCCACCCTTATTGGATGTGAGAAGATTTTGCATTATCCTTCGATAGGCCTATTAGCTAACAGTCTGCAAATGGCCCCTTACATATACTTTAATATTATTATATGCCTTAAAGTTTGGGTGGTCTGAAAAGCCATAAATTTATCCCAACACTTTTATTAAGGCCATAAATTTATTCTAACATTTTTATTATTTTACGATTTTTAATTATACACCACTTTCCACTGGCTTGTCATAAAACGACACCATGGCGTCTGGCTATTGTTGTTATCTGAGATCCGAACTATATTCAACATTATACATTCATTTTACAATACAACAATTTTTAAAAATATATATTGAACTTACACTCCTATTTTACTTAAATATATAAACATTATAATTTTACACTCATAATTATATTTTATAAAAAAATATTTATACAAACAGAAATAACAAATTACGCAATTTTACTTTGATTTAACCAACATGGTGCGGGAACATATTGTTATATGTTGCCCAGCACTACATAACCCTAAAATGCAGCCATTTGCTAATAAGTAAATTAATACTATTATACATGTCATTTTAGCTAAAAACATGAACCAAACAAATGACCAATTAAAAAAGTCTCACCTTTAAACAAAAAGAAAATCGGAGTTTACAGCACAAAAAAAATTACTTTTTGAGCATGAAAATGTATATTTTATTTTTTAAACTTATGCAATAGGGTGGAACTTAAGTATAGGGTAAAAAAAAAAAAACTTTTTTATTTTAATGTGTAATAGTGAAAACTTTTTTCCTTTTTGGATGTCTAAACTTTTGGCTGAAAAGGTTTTTTTAAATTAAGTTGTTTTCCGGTTCCTCAAGGAGGTCAAAGTTTTGAAATTTCAGTATAAAGTAACTGAAAGTAAACAACGTAGCTGTTAGCTCATATCTACTTTTATTTAGCAAATACTATCCAGAAGTCACCACGAGGAGGTGGTTAAATATCGACTTCCACCCTTCTTACCTCCCTTTGTTATGAATTAATTAAATTGGATATTCAACCTACTGTCTTTTTAGGCAAACTTTGTCATTACATTGTGGGAATTCAACTTTCCCAAGATTAAGCCGTCTTTTGCTTAATATTTAAAGACTGTTGACGCAGCTCACGGGACAATTTCGACACACGTTTCCACCGTATGACAAGGAAAATCTAAAATTCAGGTGTATCCCCTGTTTGTACTTTTTTTAAGTTCTTCATCCGATCAGACCGTCAAGATAGGATCAATGTTTTTATAGTCTATAATTTCAATATGTTCACATTTTTTCAAGTCGCTTTCCTACTGGTCCAGAAAATCCTTTTGTACCCGTAGTTTTTCAGCAAGATGTTGAAATAAGTATCTAAGAAAAAAGTTCATTTGCATGTAATAATCAAATTATCCATTATAAAGTTTTTAGGGTATTGCTTCCGATGTTTTAACAACTCCAGATTTGCATCCTGCATTAAAGGCGTTTCTGTTTCACCTAATAACTCTCGAACTTGAAATGTCTGTACAGGGCCGAAACAAAGGGGGGGCAGAGGGGGCATGTGCCCCGGGCGCCAGAACGAAGGGGCGCCAAATGAAGCATTATACCTTTTGCAAAGGATCATTTTCTTCTGATGGACTGATGGCTTCCATTATTATGAAACAGCCATTATAAATGAAGTGTTCGGTGAAGATGAAAGAGCAACTGTAAAAAGTTAGAACTCTGATTTTCTGGTCCGAATGGGGGGAAAAAATAACCATAATTTTTTTTTTTTTTTTTTTTTTTTTTGCAAAAAAAAATTATGGCCATTTTTTTTTTCCCATTCGGACCAGAAAATCAGAGTTCTAACTTTTTCCGGCTGCTCTTTCATCTTCACTGAACACTTCATTTATAATGGCTGTTTCATAATAATGGAAGCCATCAGTCCATCAGAAGAAAATAACTCGGTGAAAGCGGAAACTCGGTTAGGCGGGACTCTACTCAATATGTCATTTTAAAAATCTTTAGAATATTTTTGATCAGACAGACCTCGCCCTTGGATCCGCTATTGTAGATTACATAGTTCAGTATTACAAATTTTATGATTACATATTTTAAATTTTAAAATAAGTCGTCTATTATAAAATTAGTAAAATTCTCTTTGTAAATATACTGTATGGAAGAGGGGGGGAGGGCGCCAAAATCCATGTTTGCCCCGGGTGCAAAAAGGCTAGTTTCAGCCCTGTGTCTGTATTATTATTTTGAAAATACACCAAAATTGCAGTGGCTATATTAATATAAGAAGAAGATATCAATGAAATAAGACCAATATATTTTTATCCTGGTTTTTGAACTGAGACCAGATGTTCGTCTTTAATGATTCTTTATACTTTTTTCCCTCTGCTTCAGTTATCATAGCGTTATCCTTTCTGCCATAAAAATACTAACCTTGTAAAATTAACTCATTTCGTCTTTCCTGCTCTTTCAAATTCTTCCTTTTCTTTTCTCTTTGTCATCTTCAAGTCCTTCTTTCAGTTACCTTTTCTTTACTATCATCAGAAATACCCATATCTTCTAAGATGCCATTTGCAATAATATTTGCAGTTCTGTCTAATACTCCGGTTCTTTCACAGTGTTGATTATCAAATTCAGGTTTAGAAAAACAACCGATTGAACTATTTCCTTCCGAACTGTTTTTTACACTTGACGATCATTCAATCAAAACATCATTTTTTTTGTTTTAAAATAACTTTTTTCCTTGATATTTCCATTTCCAGGCTTGCTACACATTTTTTGTAGTTTTTATATCTATTGATCCTATTGTCATCACCTCATCTCTCTTTGGTCTTTGAGAAAGTGACGTTCTTGTTCTGATACACGATAATATTTAGTGCTTTTACACAAAGAAATGTTTTTTACAGGATTACCTAACATTTTGCAATTTTATATTGGGTGTGGGATTATTCTTTCTAATCTTAATATTTTTCTTCAAATTTTGACATTTCTCGCCCTAGTCTCTAATCATTTTTTATGATTTGTGTATCAGAAACCGTTGGAATTGAAGGTCTCAGCAATACACTTTTAATTGTATCATCAACAGCTTTAGATATTTTAGAAATAGTGTGTACCAGATTCCAGCTGTCAGATTTTAAGTTAAATTGAACCCAAAAATAATGTTTCATAACTTCTTCATATGTTCGTCAAAGATGACAAAGATGTTAATTGTTTTGGTTCACGAAATATAGGACACTTCAACAATTATCTAGATTTAGGTACGTTAACAGACTGTCACTTTTGACACCGAATGTTTATCGAAAAATAATTAAAGAAACTGTTAACACCAGTTAAATCGGACTAACTTGTTATGTGTCGCAGCCAAATAAATCAGAGACAATGAAAGCTGGCGCCCACGACGCTGGCTTCTACAAAAGTCAAATAAAGTGGGGCTAACTTTTCTAAGGCACTCAAACTAAATTATTCTCTTTATTACAGGACATTAACACTTAATTAATTTAATTTTGCAAAATATAAATTTAACAATAAGCTTAAAAAACTTTTCATGCAATTATTGGCTTTTTTTCGTTTTTTATGGAAAATCAGGTGCTTTGAGGAACCGGAAAATATCATTTTAAAATTAAAAGAAAAATATTTTCTTTTTATGGAGTTAAAGGAAAAAAATAATCACTATTAGAATATAAAATTCGAAACTTCGTTTTTCAGTTCCACCCTACTATACAGTCAATGAAGGATCTGGGCTGACAGTGCCCATGTCTGTTTTCTTGACCCGGGCCCCGAGGTGCTATGCAGCATGCGTCCCGGCCAGGTGGTCAGCCTAACGCGAGACCCCCGGTATTTAGTTCCCAACAGGGTATGAAAAAATCGTGATTTTGTTTTAAAAATCAAAAAAATCAGATTTTTTTAAATTTAAATCAGATTTTTTTGATTAAAATTAACTAACGACATTATTTTAAACTTTGAAGGTTATAACATGTCATTTTCAATTATTTTATAAACACAATTTAGATACACTTGAAAATAGTATTTAAAAAAATTTTATGTATATAAATCTTTATACTTGATTTATAATTTTTTGTGTAATGATTAATTACATCACTTACTTTAAGAGCTGTCAATAAGATAGTAACACCATTCAAAGTACCATCCATTGTCTTAATGCACCACTTCCCAAAACAAATCCCATCATTACATATTATTTTAAATATATGTTATTAGTACAATATATAAAAAGATTAATTCTCGTAACAAATGCAAGACTAAACCCAGAATAAGCATCCAATAAAGTACAAGTGCATTCTTTGCTCAATTTAACTGATATATATTTTCACATGTTTAAAGCTCAAAATAAAATTAAAAATACTAATTTTATAGCTGGTCATATTACAAACTGGTGTTAACTAAAATAATAATAATCTAAGTTCTGTTAAACTCTTATAATACAAATTCATAAAATACTGACATTTTTAAAGAAAAAAATGGACAAGTTATCAAGGCAGGGTCGTACTGGCCCACCGGGCAACAAGGCAAATGCCCGGTGCGCCCATCGTCACTTTTTTCTTTTTCTTTTTCTTTTTTTTTTTTTTTTTATCTTTTTTTTAAGCACGCATTTTGAAAGGCATAAAATTTTCAAAGATTTTCATTTGGAAAATTAAAAAGTAATGCTTTTTATTTTTTAAAGTATAGCATAAGCAAACTATGTGCGATCAAAGACAGTTAGATAAACCAATTTCGAGATAACATAAGTTATCGACAATCAGATATGCCGTTGTTACACATTGTATCCAGGACCAGACTTTGTTTCAAAGCCTGTACTAATGATAAATTCTAAGAAAAATAATATTAAGTACTCGCTTATTTAGATGTACGCCTAAATAATTTCTGTTCTAGGAATGCTTCTAATAAGTGTCTAATGAGTCTGCGTCTAATACGTTTGCATATTTTCTGCGTCTAAGTATTTAGCGCCCCTGGTGTTGTGAGGTATTTTTGTATTTCTGCCTTTTGTGCAAGTATAAACGACGAAACACTGTATAAGAAACATATTCTCATTTTAAATGGATTCATTCACAGAGACTTTGATAGTCATGGCGCCCTGGTCCAGATTTTATTCAGTACCCCGAAGAATGTTAGGGATTAGCACTAATACCAATTCCCCAACATCTTATACTTGTAACACTGATTAAAAATTATGTTGATAAAGCAGAGCTCAACAGTGAAAGTAGATCGGAGGATGGATTTCTAAAAATATGCAAATGAGAAAAATTATGAAGTACGTTGAATGAAGAAATGTTAAAAAGTGGATGAAGTAAATTGACAGGTGAGATAAAGCTCCAGGCTTAAACTTCTTTTATTAAGATCCAAAGTTCACAGTAAAATATCTTGATAAAAACAGTCTTTAAAAATAAACCAAATATTGATGAATAAACAATGAATCACTTTAAATCAAAACAGCCATTTTAAACACTTTAACTCAGAAGCCATGAAGAACAGAAAAGCTTAAATATCGTAACTTTAAAAGATGATTTTAAAAACAGAACGAAAATAAAAATAAGCCGCATGATTTTAAATGTTTACCACAAGATCAAATACAGCATCCCGAGAATGCTTAAAGCAATTCTCGTATCGAGAGCATTGGTAGATAAAAACAAGTAAGCAACATTTCCTTCCAAATAACCCCTTTAAATACCGCAGCTGGAACGGCACGTGTCGACACGCCCACTCTCCAGAATGATCTACGAGATGGTGATTTGCCGGTGACGAACTACGTCAACTAATTCATTCATAAATCCGTTCCCGCCATCTGTCGGGAGAAAAATACACCACGTCATACGCTCTCGTAAATTCTACTATGTCGCGTGGAAAACGTAAACATCTGAAGTTGTAAAAATAAAGATACGGCGTTATCAATGAACTGTAACTAAAGAAACGTAAAGCTGAATAAATAACTAAAGGATTAAAAGAATGAACGCAAGATAAAAGGTGAGTTTAATTTCAAAATACTTTTAAATACAGAATACTTTATACTTATACTATTTAAATGAAATGATCTTAATAAAAATAAAGATTTATAAATAACGAACTGTAAATTATACTACCAGGGTTAATGTACTATTGAATATAATTAGAGACATTGAGAACTGGGAAATGAGCTTGTTAATATTTCCTAACAAGTGCCCCCCCTCTCAATGTCTCAATCGAAAACGAAAAATAAAAGATCTAAAAATCTTCACTGACCATGGAACACCTTCTTTCTATAAAAATGGTTAAAAACAACGAACAAAACTAAAAGAAAAATATTAATCCTAACACTTAACATGAGAAATGCCTGATAATGGCTAACAACTAACAAGAATTAAGCATTAATAAACTCCCAATGCTTTAAATTTAACAACTAACATTAAAAACCGAGAAATGCCCAACAAAAATTTCCAAACGAAATCCCACAAATTAACCATCAAAAACTTTAAAGTCAAAAGCCAAAAGATCCAGCATAAAAACTCGCCTAAATCCATTCATGGCCTCTTTACAAAAATTCAAAATTTAAATTTCTAACAATATAAACACAATTCAAACATTTAACAAATTGAAAAAATATCACAATGAAAAATCAACATACGTACCAACTTACAAAAGTAACGTTTCAATTTGAAACTATACATACTAGCCAACTCCGTCATCTTGACCACAGCTAAATATGCAAATTTATACAAAACTTAAATAACTTTTATTTAACAAGAACAAAGATAGAAAAAAAACTAGAGTAGCTTCATCAGTCTCTCCCAGTAGCTTTCAAAATCCAGTAAAAATGACAAACTTAAGCAATAACTTGGCATCTGATTAATAAGACATAACAATAAATAGCTGTACACTTATCCATCTACAGACAACATCTTACAGCAATATCCATTTTCTCTACCTACATTCGCACAAATATTCACATTGAAGATATCAGATGCCTGCAAACAAAAAGATCTATTAGAAACAACATAATCAATACAAAAATAGTCCATTATCATAAGATATATTCCTGTAACAAAACTTCTATATAAATATAACAGTACTAAATCCAACTTAAGACTTAACAAAGGTATAACAACTTTAAAAACATAAAACCTCAAAAAAAAAAACTATTGCTACAAAGGAGAGAAACTGGATTTCCTAAACAAAAATTCATATTCTTAATTTCTATTACTTTAACTTTAATTTAATATATATTTAAACTTCAAACAGATTAATCAGAAACTTTAAACTATTAAATAGATATATCCAAATATTTTAAAGTTAAGTTACATATACCTCTCAACCAACTGATAAACGGGGACTAGTGACATTCTCATATATAAAAACTAGGGACTCACAAAATCAAAAATACAATGCCCGCAGCAGATCCGCCAGTGGCGGTTACCTCTCACACAAACTACCTCAGAAAGTTCTCTGGCATTTGTCTCCCAAGGGACCACCCACCCGAAACGGTACTGTGGGCTGCTCGAACCCCCAAGAATAGAATGGTAAGAGGCACCATTTCCACCATTGGATGGGAATTAAATGCTTAACAGCTAGATGAGAAAAAAAAGGTAATGGAAAACAATTGTGATCAAGAGACTTCATAAAAAGCTAGATAAAAACTTGCTAAACATCGTTTGCTTAAACCATGTAAATGGCTATGGCCACTCACCACGTACACAGGATTACAAACTTTATACATCTTAATACACGTAAATCTTATACTGAAGAAAAATGGTGGTACGCAGTATGATTTCTAAAAACTTCAAACAGAAATCTAAAAACAATCTGAAAAACTATTTAAACATTAAAAACCTGTATCAAATACAGTTCTAACAAAAATTAACAAATCGTGTTTGGTCTGAGGCTTCGTAAAGACATCACTGAGGTTTGACTTACTAGGAATATATTCTAAATCAAAAGCTTCACTGTAAATTAAATCCCTAATAAAAAATAACTTGACATCTATATGACGAGATTTATAGTTTTCTATAGGTGATTTTACGAAATTAATGGCCGCCTGGTTATCTGCATAAAGCCTCGACTTGATACCTAAATCGCGTATGATTGCTCTATCCCGACACTCTTGCAGGATCCGGTCAAACCAAACCAGGTTTTTGGAGGCCTCAGTCATGGCGACAAATTCCGACTCCATTGTGGATAAACTGACGCACCTTTCTTTAAAGGTACGCCAGTCCACGGGGGAACTGCCAACCATGACTATTTGCCCACCAACCGATGTTCGGTCATCCCGATTCGCCGCAAAATCAGCGTCAGAAAAGGCAACCAACTTCTCCTCGTTACACCGTAACCGGAGATGGTAGTGTCGAGTATACTTTAAATAACCAGGGGTCTGTCCACACTTTTCTCACAGGGTCCTGTTTTTGTGAAATTGTGAAGTTTTTCTTATTTTTGTGAAAATTCTAGTCATAATTTTGTGAATTTTAAATTATCGATGTCTTCATGTTCTATCCTTCATATAAAAAAAGCTAAGTAATATGCTCTTTGGTGAGTTCAACTGTTTACTTACAGACCAGATTTTATTTTTAAATGACTAAATTTGTGAAAAATTCAATTTGAAAGTGAAAATATTCTGTGAAAGGTCTATTTAAGAGACAAATAATTTTGTGAAGGGTCCTGTTTTGGGATAAAATGTTTTGTGAAGGGTCCTGTTTGGGGATAAAAAATTTTGTGAAGGGTCCTGTTTTAAGATAAATTATTTTGTGAAGGGTCCTTTAAAGGACCTAAAATTTTCCTAAACATATCCCTGATAACCAAGCACCCGTAATAACCCGTCCCAATGTGAAATACCCGGATTAGACTGAAACTGACTATATATATTAACCGCATAACTAATATCTGGCCTGGTTCTACTGGCAATGAATGATAAACAACCCAGTAAGCTTCTGTAAGGAAAACGAGCCATGTACCCCTTTTCGGAATCAGAAGAAGGACAATTAACCTTAGATAATATAACACCCTTACTAATAGGGAGAGATGAAATAGGAATTCGAAAATTCTTAAATTTATCACACACCTCATCGATATAACTAGACTGGTGTATATATAACGAATTCCCCTTTTCAACAAATTCAACCCCTAAAAGTTTACGTGTTCTTCCTAAAAGCTTGATGTCAAAATTCTTTCCAAGCAAATCCAGGATTATGTCAATCTTCTTCTTAAATTTTCCAAAAACTACGAAGTCATCAACGTATAGTAGCAGAACTATATCAGAATCAAAAAGGTAAGTACAGTTACATGACTCAAATTTCCTAAAACCAATCTTTAATAAAACTTTATGGATTTCATAATACCACTCCCGGCCACTTTGATGCAGCCCATACAGCGCTCGATCCAGTTTGCAATACATATGCTCTTTACCGGGGATAACGAAACCGGGCGGTTGTGACATAAAAACAGACTCCCGTAGTGGGGCGTATAGGTAGGCGCTTGTTACGTCACACTGAACGTGTGACCATCCGCAACACGATACTAAGAGGGAAAAGAAAAATCGAATCACTCCAAAGTTTACAACAGGGCTGAAGGACTCCTCATACGATTCGCCCTTCACTTGTTTAAATCCCTGGGCCACCAAACGGGCCTTAAAACGAGCGATTCGTCCTCTTTCGTCCCTCTTGACCGTGTATACCCACCGACAGCCCACTGGGGTCACGTTTCCTGGCAAATTCTCCAAATGCCAAACCGACCGTTCGTTCATAACCCCGATTTCCTTTCGCATTGCATCAAACCACATCGCACGCTGCGGAGATTTCTGTGCCTGCTTAAAAGAGTTTGGAATTATTATATTGTCTAGTCATGCAGATATATTTGAAGATTCAGGATTATCAGAGTTCTCGTCATCAGATTCAGAATGTATAGGGACTAAACCAGCATACGTATTTGAGCCACTGAAATCAAAAAGATTTGGATCATACTTAATACCATTTACATTACAATACCTCTCAACTTCTGCAGGTGATCTTAATCTATTAGTTTTACCTTCCTCAAAATAGTAAATATCTGTTCTGTCCCTGGAAGATCGCTCTACGGGTTTACGTAACCACCTAACTTCTCGCTTGGAGGAAATAGGGGTCTTAACGTCTTCAGCTTCGGAATCGGACTCGGAATCCGCAACCCCCTCCCCACTAACCCGGGAATCCGGTGGTATGCCGGGAGGATTCAAGGGTCCCCAAGAATCTACTCCTCCAGCATCTTCACCCTGATTATCACCGGAGTCAATGGAGAAAGGATCACAAGATCCCGGGCCCATCACGAATCCACTGCCTCCAGGAACATCCTCAGGAATCTCTCTAAATGTAACACTAATAGTTTCAACAATTCGATCATTTTCAGGTATCCAGATCCGGTAACCCTTGGTATTAAAAGCATAACCCACAAGATAGCCCTTTTTTGCTTTTGGATCTAACTTTGAACTACGTTTCTGGTGAGGAATTCCCACATAAGCAGTTGTCCCAAAAGGTTTAAGATGCCTCACAGATGGTTTTCGGCCCCCATACAATTCAAAAGGAGTCTTCGTTAAAGACTTAGGACAGACCCGATTCCAGGTATAACAAAAATATTTTAAGGCCTCTGGCCAAAACCTGGGATTCAATTTACATTCAGCCAAAATAGTACGGACTCCATTGACAGCCGTCTGCATAAACCTCTCAATGACCCCATTCTGTTGGGGGAAAAAATGGATTTGTCAACTCGTGATGTATTCCCTTTTCATCAAAATATATTTCAAAATTATCATTGACGAACTCACCCCCGTTATCAGACTTAAAATTCTTCACTTTTCTACCCAAGAAATTTTCTGCACGAGTAATATGAGATTTGACAATATCAAAAACATCCGATTTTAATCTCATTGGGTATACTGAAACTCTACGGGAGTAGTCGTCCATAATTGAAAGAAAATACCTTTCCCCATTTCTCCCAACAGTTCTACAAGGTCCCCAGACATCCGCAAATAAAAGTTCTAAGGGATGTTCAGAACGAATGCTGCCAATGGGTTTAAATGAAGGTCTTATAAACTTATTCAACTTACAGACTTCACAATGAAAATCGTTATCTTTCAGATCAACCAATCCCCGGACCCCATTTTCTTTACATGTATGAATCAAAACAGAGGGACTAATATGCCCACATCGGCGGTGCCATAATTGCATTTTACTTATACGTTTAGCATTACTCGCAGAATTAGATTCAAAAGACACATTTTTCAAAGGTTTAGGAGCCCTAGGGAAAAGCTGATAAAACCCATTTTTCAAAAATGCATTGAATAAAATGATGTCTCCCCTCATGATGTCAATTACGCCTCCACCACCCAGAAATGTTAAGCCTCTCTTATCCAACTGAGGGCCAGAGATTAGATTACGTCTTAGTTGGCTCGAGTACATCACCTCCGTAAAGGTGAACACTCTTTGTCCAAAGCGTAATTTTACCTCTCCCTTACCCTCAATCGGAAAAGATATATCCTTAACAGCCACATTCATTTGTTCATCTGAAATATTACAAAATTTAACAAATAAATTACGATTAGAACAGAAATGATGTGAAGCACCCGAATCAAAGATCCAGGTGTCAACATCCGATGCATTACATAAACTGGCTTGAGATACAACATAAGTTGACTTACGTGAGCTGTCAGGAAAGTCCTCTATATCTGCTCCATGCTTTCTGGGCTGTTGTCTGGATACATGATTCTTTCCAAAATTACGGGATCTTCTGTAAGGCCTGGGCGATGGAGATCTGGGATACTGTCTGGAATCACGAGAAAAACTCCGGCCAGCAGTGGAATCAGTCGATGAGTCACGATAATCACGTCGGTGAGATCCTCTACCTCTGGGCACAGTCGGAGAAAAATCAGAACTCCTGGATTTTGGTGATGATTCTGCATAAGTTGGATGGCTCTGTCGATCAGGATTATAACGAGAGTTCAGATACTTGCGACACTTGCTTCGAACATGACCAGAAACCCCACAATGCCAACATTTCTTATAAAAACGAGGTTTCTTCTTATATTTTACACTATTAGCTGATGGCACGTACTTAGAACTATCTTGATCACGAACAGTCAATCTGGTCTCTTCAGACACTAATTCTAAAACTATCTTTTCAAACTTAAACTCGTCTTCGGACCACCTCAAGATACTCTGCACAATACCATCATATTTCCGTGGTAAATACCGTATTAATTGAAAACTCAAATAAATCTCGTTAAACACTTTATCTTGTTCTTTAATTATACTCATAAGCCTCCTTAATCTAGTTGCAAAGATACTTATCGACTCGCTCTCCTTCTTTCTGCATTCTATCAATTCACTAAATGACTTCATCAAAAATGACCTGGAGTCGGGATGGAAATGTAACCTAATTTTGTTCCAGGCTTGAACAGCATTTGTACATTCAGCAATTACACGCTTAAATTCTCCCTCAATATTCAAAAATATTGCCGAAAGAGCTTGCCTTGAACGCTGTTTAAAAATGCTTGCATCTGATTCAGTTACTGTACTACTCAGGACCAGCTCCTCTTTACCAGATTCTATAATGTCCCACAGTCCTTTGTCAATTAGGACATATTTCATGTCAATACTCCATCCAGCATAATTCGTGGAGTTCAGCTTTTCGATTGTGTTACCGGCCATTTTTCATCAACTCAAAAAAAAAAACAAATAAAGATGAATGATAAAACTAGAATTTAAAAATATAAAACTTTCTTCATAATCCTCCTCAAAAAAAAAAAAATTTTTTTTTTTTTTTCAGACACGTACTAAATCTTCGGCCCCCCCCTCTTTTTAATCACGCTGCGTCATTCTTTTTAACTTAAATATTTCTCATAGACCTCTATAAAGGGTAAAGGGCCAACTGAAGATTATCAAATTCAATCCTCTCCATTAATCCATATCCTCAAATCTGGACTTATCTGCCCATAACCAAAAACTGTTAGGGATTAGCACTAATACCAATTCCCCAACATCTTATACTTGTAACACTGATTAAAAATCATGTTGATAAAGCAGAGCTCAACAGTGAAAGTAGATCGGAGGATGGATTTCTAAAAATATGCAAATGAGAAAAATTATGAAGTACATTGAATGAAGAAATGTTAAAAAGTGGATGAAGTAAATTGACAGGTGAGATAAAGCTCCAGGCTTAAACTTCTTTTATTAAGATCCAAAGTTCACAGTAAAATATCTTGATAAAAACAGTCTTTAAAAATAAACCAAATATTGATGAATAAACAATGAATCACTTTAAATCAAAACAGCCATTTTAAACACTTTAACTCAGAAGCCATGAAGAACAGAAAAGCTTAAATATCGTAACTTTAAAAGATGATTTTAAAAACAGAATGAAAATAAAAATAAGCCGCATGATTTTAAATGTTTACCACAAGATCAAATACAGCATCCCGAGAATGCTTAAAGCAATTCTCGTATCGAGAGCATTGGTAGATAAAAACAAGTAAGCAACATTTCCTTCCAAATAACCCCTTTAAATACCGCAGCTGGAACGGCACGTGTCGACACGCCCACTCTCCAGAATGATCTACGAGATGGTGATTTGCCGGTGACGAACTACGTCAACTAATTCATTCATAAATCCGTTCCCGCCATCTGTCGGGAGAAAAATACACCACGTCATACGCTCTCGTAAATTCTACTATGTCGCGTGGAAAACGTAAACATCTGAAGTTGTAAAAATAAAGATACGGCGTTATCAATGAACTGTAACTAAAGAAACGTAAAGCTGAATAAATAACTAAAGGATTAAAAGAATGAACGCAAGATAAAAGGTGAGTTTAATTTCAAAATACTTTTAAATACAGAATACTTTATACTTATACTATTTAAATGAAATGATCTTAATAAAAATAAAGATTTATAAATAACGAACTGTAAATTATACTACCAGGGTTAATGTACTATTGAATATAATTAGAGACATTGAGAACTGGGAAATGAGCTTGTTAATATTTCCTAACAAAGAATAGTAACTTCTACATAAATTAATATTGGTATTAATGATGTATTTAGTATATTTTCTGTCAAATATTCAGCGCCCTGGGTGGCTGCCCGGTAGTTTGGTATTTCTGTTTTTTGTGAAAGAACAACAACAAAAAAAATGCCAATTTAAGACAGGGGCTGCCCGGTAGTTTGGTATTTCTGTTTTTTGTGAAAGAACAAAAAAAAAAAAAAAATGCCAATTTAAGACAGGGGATTTTCATTTTAATTTCATTTGGTCCCTTTGTCAGAGGCGGCTTTGGTCAATTTTTTTTAGCGCCTCTGTAAAAATAAGTTTAAAAAAACTAATATCGTGTTTACGTAATAATGGCGCCCTTGGTCTTTTTCAGCGCCTCTGTAAAAATAAATTTCAAAAAACTAATATCGTGTTTTTGTAATCATGGCGTCCTTGGTCAAATATTTTTCAGCGCCTCTGTAAAAATGCCTTTCAAAAAGCTATTATCGCGTTTTTGTACTCATGGCGCCCTTGGGCAGATTTTTTTTTTCAGCGCCTCTCTGTAAAAATAACGTTCAAAAAACTAATATCGTGTTTTCGTAATCAATGTGCTCTTGGTGAGATTTTTTCAGCACCTCTGTAAAAATAATTTTGAAAAACTATTATCGTGTTTTTTTAATCATGGCGCCCTTAGAGAGATTTTTTTCAGCGCATCTGTAAAAATAAGTTTTAAAAAACTAATATCGTGTTTTTGTAATCATGGCGCCCTTGGTCAGATATTTTTCAGCGCCTCTGTAAAAATCCCTTTCAAAAAACTATCATCGTGTTTTTGTAATCATGGCGCCCTTGGACAGATTTTTTTAGCGCCTCTGTAAAAATAAGTTAAAAAAAACTAATACCGTGTTTTTGTAATCATTGCGCCCTTGGTCACTTGGCCAGATTTTTTACAGCGCCTCTGCAAAAATAACTTGAAAAAAAGTAGTATCGTGTTTTTGTAATAGCAAACCCCCCTTCCCCCCCCCCACACACACACGCACACTCCCCACAAATACACACACAAATTGATGCCCTTAGTTCTACTAAAGTGGAGCATTCCATAATTTCTCAATGATAATATAAGTGTTAGACCGCCAAGGGCGCCAAGACTAATTCTTCACAAGATTTTGCAATGGAAACTTATGTAAATTTTGCTTTTAAAAGAAGAAAATGTTAATTTTTCATATCTATTTAAAAATTCGATAATATTTTTAGCATCCGAAAAAGCCAATATGTAAAAACGTTATTTTTTTTTAAACCGGATCTGCTTAACCTCTTTAAACTTCAAACACCACCCGAATATATAAATTGAAAAATACATATGTAATTAAAATAAATAGATAAACCACTAAAATTGTAAAAGTCCTTTTACAAAAGAATGGATAAATATAAGTAAAGAGAAGTGCAGATGTATTTGGGTTCAGTTTTCAATGCTGTTAGTCATTAACGTGGGAATTCCTAAGAAGACAAATTACCATTTCGGCGGGATTTCAAATCGGTTCTATAGATACCCAGTGGTTTCTGTAGTAATACCAGGTGTGACACTTTTTTTTTAAATTATTATACCGTATTCTTGAGCTCTCTATCTTTCTGGAGAAAATAGAAATCGGTGGATGTGGAGGTATTTTCCCATGAAATACTAATTAACACACGACACATGCGCGACACGACGTGCTGTTGGTGTTTTTTGCGTGTGAGTTGCGACGACCATTGTAGTTTAAAATTGGCTTATCTGAAATTAAAATAAACAGTAATTTTTAATTAAATATGACTTATTTTAGTGACTAGACGAGACAAAAGGTGGAAATTATGAAAAGCTCTCTCTCTCTTTTTTTTTTCTTTAATGCTGATTATTTGAAGAGGGTATTCAACTTTTATCGTAGAAAAATGCTGATTTTTGATGATTGACAAAAAAAAAAAAAAAAATCCTTAATGCACTGCATAATTATATAAGAAACTAGGGGGCTCTGCCCCCTACGAGCTACGCTCGCCAACCCCCGTTCAGGCACACCAAAATCCAAAAAGCACGCTAATTTGATCGGCTTTAAAAATATTGAATTTTAAAAAAACAAAAGAAAAAAAACAGTAGTGATTTTTCTGTAAATGGGTTTCTATTCGTTAATTAAAAAAACAGTTAAACATTTGAAAATAAGCTAATGTAAAATGAATTAAGTAAACAGTGTCCTTGTCTCCCGGTATTTTTTAACAGCGATATAAGATAGTTCTTTTAAATAATTCATTTTAAATGTATCGTTTTAAATCTGACGTAATTTACACCAAAGTTTTATTTCTCTTATTAATATTCAGGTGAAAATACTTTAGTTGTTAGAAGGAAATATTTGCGCTGTCTTTGAATTCACGATAATAGTTGAAAAGATTATCTCAAAATATCTCGCGCAAATATATTTTTTAATTTAAATGTTTTTACCATATTTTTTGGCCATTTTAAATAATGTAATTTCTCCCCTTTACAAGTTTTAGCGCATAATTTTTTTTATTTAACATTTTGTTTCTCTTTTAAAATTCAAGTGTGAATATGGTTCTTAGGACATAATTTTCCTGCTTTTAACATGTGATCATTTAATTCTAATTTTAAAGTTTTTTATTCTGTTTACAATAGTCACGTGTAAATAAATTTTTAATTTGAAGTAAACATTATTGTTTCGCTGTTTATACAATTGGCAACAGTTTAAATTAATAACATTTTCTAAAATATATAAAAAATATCTCTCGAAAAGCTGAAAATTTGAATTTAAAATAGAAATAAAACCTCATAAAATGAGTCAAATAAAAAAAATAAATTCAATCTGCACACCGGGAACTTATAACGTATAAAATGATCTAAAAATGATTAAATTCTCATGTAGTTTTTGCTCCAATAAAACTTTTTTAATGGAACGATTTTTTCCAACTTTGGCATTAAATATCTCTTAAAATAATTCTTTGATTTGAAAACTGTCTGCATCAGCGTGTTTATCAAACATTTCTCTGTAATACCACTGATTTTCATATTTTTGTTTGCAACAGTTTTTTTTAATATTAACGAAAAAAGGCCATGCTTAAGCATTCAAATTGGATGCCGATCTACCGGGAATATCTACGCAGATTTTCATTGGTCCATTTCCAATTCGAAACTTTTTTTTATATATAGAAGGAAAAAGCTGACAAAAATAGAAGTGAAAAACAATTCAGTATTATTAAAGTAATCGTGCTGTGGTCATCTATTAAAAATGCAATTTTGAGAAAAAAAACTAGTTTCAATTTTATGTTATAATTATAATAGAATGCTTATTGTATTTTTTTTATTTTTTTTTTACTTACATAGAATTGTCTATTCCATATTCTGACCACATAAAGAAGTCTCAATTCTGTTGATAAAGCCGCTAAAATAAAAACTCGATTTTCCGAAATTTATAAGTTATGATTATAAATGTATATGTAAATCCTTAAAGCGGTTCTCAAAAAAAAATTTTTTTTAACGTTCAATAATGCGAAAATTTCTGCTGATTTACAAACATAAAAATAGTGTTCGAAAGAAACTGAATTTCGGTTACATTCCTAGTATCGACTGAAAACGTAAGCGAAATTGTTTTAAAAATAAATTCAAAGTAAGTAACATAAACATACATATACGCATGTTATCTGAATAATGTTTTGCGTAGAAACGGCAGTACATAATTAACAAAATAATTTGATTGAAATAAAATTAATTAAATATAAGGTGCTATAAACATAAAAAATATATTAAAAAATAATTTAATTTAAAAATAACGAATTTAATCAATATTAGTAATACCTTCTAGATTTATCTCCTTGTATGTGAATATATAGTATGTACGGCTCTTTGGATGGGAGTGCCGTTTGGGGGAGGCTAGGGAGGGGCAGTTATAGTAATACCGAATATACGGCAGTATTTTCGCCGAAACTAGGATTTTGGGCTGAAAACGAAAATGAAACCGAATATTCGGTGAAACTCCACATAAAAGAATGAGACTTGCAGGCTTGGTTATTGAAGTGATTTGCAATACAATAGATTCTGTTCTTTAAATTAATTACATCTTGAGTTAAAATTGATTGTTGTCTCATGACAACAGTTTTCTTTCTCTTCCTCCACTGTCGCGTCCGGAAATTCGGTTCAAAACGCCACATTCGGCAGCCTTTTCTGAAAGATCTTTTGTTTTTCTCAAAAAATATAAAAGACAGTTCGATTTAAAAGTTTCTGGTGGGCAATAAAAAATAATTGGTATTTTCAGCCAGCAGCCACAATGAAATTTAATGAAAACCTTTAAAACAAAACTATCATGCAATAAAATTCAAGTAATACTACTTTTCAAAATAATTACATTCAGCGTAATACTTTTAAAGAATGTATTACTTTTCCAAAGATTTTCTGCCCCCCCACCCCCACCCCCACCCTGCGTACACACATGAATCGCGGTAAAAAAGAACAAGATCTTTGAAAAACAGAAACAACTCCATTATTGGACACAGCCTTTGTAAGTTTGCTGATTTGAAAGCAGGGCCGAAATTAAGAAGAGCAGAGGGGGCATGTGTCCCGGGCGCCAAATGAAGATTTTGTTTGTCGATTTTTCTCGCATCTGTGTTTTGCACAGTATTGTTAAAATCATTCTGTCTGGCGTATGACAAAACATAGAAGAATCTAAAGATGATATGGCATAAGGATCCTGTATAAAGCGGATTTTTTTTCGATTCCGTTTCCGAGATTTTAATCAATATTCGACAAAGCCAAGGACGGATTCAGCTCATCATTTAGAGGGGGTCATGGATTTCCTTTTTTGGGGTGGGGGGCGATCACATCCTCGTTATGAGAATTTTTTATATTGAAAGCTATTCCCAAATCCAAACTAACTACTTTTCTGATACTTTCGCGAAGTCATTTTCATTCGTAAATACAAAAAATTTGCATTAATATTCGTAAAAATATAAAATTTGCCCATTTTGTTCAGATACCAGGAAATTAGTTTGCCATTTTCTTATAAAGGCAAAGATTCATTCAGAAAATGTTGTCAAAGATAGCACTTTTAGCCAAGTTTTACGAGTTGAAGCCAGAGGAATGTCGTCGCAAGGGAACAATCGGCTGTCACTTCCGAAATTTCAGTTTAAAAAGTCTAACAATTGTCAACGATTAAATATGGCAAAAATTTGTGTTAAATTTTAGAGGTAACTAAACCGTACACATTGGCAGCTATGGGATTCTATTAGTGTCATAAAAATTGCAGGTGTAGCCTCTTCTTTTTGCTCAAAGTATTAAATAGTTTTTTTCAATCGAAAAAAAACTTTGGAATGGAACTTTGGAACTTTGGAATGGATCATTTTCTTCTGAACTGATGGACTGGTGCCATCCATTATTTTGAAACAACCGTTATAAATGAAGTGTTAGGTGAAGATGAAAGAGCTGTCGTAAAAAGTTAGAACTCTGATTTTCTGGTCAGAAAAGGAAAAAAAAAATGGTCATAATTTTTTTTTTTTTTTTTTCTGGCAGGATGAAAAAAAATGGCCATAATTTTGTTTCTGATAAGAATGGAAAAAAAAAAATGGCCATAATTAAAAAAAAAAAATCATGATATCTTTTGAATGCTGAAAAAATAAAGAAATAAAACATATTTAAAAAATAATTCACGTAAAATAGACGTCACTCTTGAACTAAACAAAAATAACTTTCCTGAAATTTTATACACCATAATTAGTATTTGTATTCTAGAGATTGTATTATATAAAATATTATTGAATTGTATTAAATAATGTTTTGCACTTTTGAGTTTTGACCCAACGAAATTGTTTTTGTTTGTTTTATTTTAATATTTTATTTTCCATTTGGAGATAATCGTATGGAGATTTTTATTCAAATATTCGGGGTAAAGTTTGAATTAACTCATTAGATAAGGTGAGCGAAATTCGAAAACAGAGATAGCTTTCTTAGAAAAGTGTGGAGGAAAAAAATACCTCTAAATTGGCAACACTGGTCTAACATCAGATTTTTTTTTTTAACTGCAATGCCTTGCGGGGAACTATTTTTGTGCATATTACATTTCTATAGTGTAAAATACTAATTTGGGTGACATAATTATTTTAGGAATAAAGTTTTCGCTATAGCAATATACTCGTATATATTTTTAAAGTGATTTTTTATACATAATTTATATAGTATGTGTATGTATGTATATATAAGCACTTGCGCCCTTTTGTAAGGCAATCGGCGCCCTTTTTATCCATTTTGCCACCGCCCTCTCAGTTATGCCAGTACGACCCTGTATCAAGGTAACCAATTATATTTATTTACTTTCTTTAAATCAGGAAATGTAATCATGAAATTTTTAATAAAAAACTAAGTTCTTTTAAAATACAAATTCTTTTGGACAAGGTATCAAGGTAACTAAGGCAAATTTAATGTTTTGTAGAGAAAAAGTAATTTTCCTGCTTTTTCCTGACCCAACTTGTTTCTAAGCGTAGAGTGCACTAAACCATAAGCAGAAAATATTCTTTCTACAGAAGCAGAAGTAGCTACCGCAGAAAGTAGTTGCTTTATCGCATTTTGGTCATCTACACAAACAGTTGTTTTGAAATGCACCCTCCACCATTCCAAAGGTGACATTTGGGATGTGATGTTTTCCTCGAAAAGTAAAGGATAAAAAGGATCTGCCTTAGCTAAAAATTTCATAATTAAAGGCATAAAGGAAGTTGAATATTTTTCATTTGCAAATTCAAACGCCTTTTTTTTTCCCAGTTCAGTTAGCTTGCTTCCACAAAATCGTGGATCTATTAAGTATGCAAGAAAATGAGGTGCACCAAGTGCTTGATCATATCGGGTTGAGAAACACTTAAAATTTTTTTTTCAAGCTTTTGCTCAATGAATTTTTCTTCAAGTTTTTTCCAAATATCAACAGAACCAGCAATGGAACAATTATCTTTCTGTACAGAATCTAAGGAAATGGCAATGGGTTCAAGTCTGTTTATCAAGTCTTCTGCATTTCTTTTTATAGAGAAGTTTAACACTTTATTACTGACAACTTTATAAATTTTTTCTCTGTGTTCCTCGCATATTTTCATGAATGTTGACCAGTTGATAGACAGTCAAACATTGTATTCCAGCGAACATCCTGTGGCATTACTAATTTTTGGCCACCTTCTTCTTGTTTATATTTAGCAGCTGCAAAGTGATTATTTCTGAAGTATTTAACCACATAAACAATATGTTCTTTCACATCAGGAATTTGCAAATCACTGGCTAATAAATTTAAAAGATGTGCAGAGCAGCCATAAGTAAGAATATCATAATTTTCATCCTTTTCAAACTCTTCACACATACTTTTAACGTTAGTTGCATTATCAGTTACGAGACTCCTGATAAAACAATTAAATTCTGACTGATATTTGGATATTGTTTCTTGAGCAATTTTAACCAGATATTCTTTTATGTGAGGATGACCTGATGTGTCAATCGAATCTACCAGATATAAATTCCCATCACAAGTACTGACAGTTGCACAAATGATTGGCTCATTGTGGACATTTGACCACCCATCTAAGCTCATACTGACTGTTTGTCCTTCAAGAACTTTAAAGCTTTTCTGTCTCTTCTTTATAAATTTCTTCTAAAAGAACACCTCCAACTTCTTTACAGGTTCAGGGCTTGAAATTCAATTTTTCATAGGAGGGGAGTCTCCCTACCAACATTTATAAATGGAGGGGAGTTGACCTATTAGGACGGGAGAAAAAAAAAATCTAAAACCCACTGTTATTTCACGTGCTTTTTAAAGATTTACATTAATTATTTTGTCATGTCTACATTAATACAGGCATGACAAAATACCATTGAAGCAATTTAAATCAACTCAGAATAATGATGCAAGATTTTTAAGTAAGAAAGCAGGGGTGATTCTGAGTTAAAAAAAAAAAAAATTCTGAAACTGACAGCAAATTTTCTGGAAGATTACAACAGAGGGGATGAAGGGAGAGGAGGGGGGGAATTACTCCCAGCACTAGCTTTATGTGTTTTTTCGTGCCCCTTTGACGAAATTTGCGTTTTTTGCGATCTTTTGACGAATTTGCCGTTATTTCGCGATCTTTTGACGAATTTTGCCGTTTTTCCGCTATCCTTTGACGAAATGTGCGTTTTTTCGCGATCCTTTGACAAAATGCGCGTTTTTCCGCGATCCTTTGACCAAATGCACGTTTTTCCGCGATCCTTTGACGAAATGCACGTTTTTCCGCGATCCTTTGACGAAATGCGCGTTTTCCCGCGATCCTTTGACGAAATGTGCGTTTTTTCGCGATCCTTTGACGAAATGTGCGTTTTTTCGCGATCCTTTGACGAAATGCGCGTTTTTTCGCGATCCTTTGACGAAATGCGCGTTTTTTCGCGATCCTTTGACGAAATGCGCGTTTTTTCGCGATCCTTTGACGAAATGCGCGTTTTTTCGCGATCCTTTGACGAAATGCGCGTTTTTTCGCGATTCTTTGACGAGATTCGCGTTTTTTTTTTTTTTCCGTGATTCTTTGATGATATTCGCGTTTTTTTTTTTCGCGATTCTTTGATGAAATTCGCGGTTTTTTTTTTTTTTCAGCGGCTGTTTGACTAAACACTAAATTCGTGTTTTTTCCGCGATCCTTTGCCGAAACTCGCATTTTCCCGCGTTACTTTGCTTAAATTTATGGGATTTTTGCTATCCTTTGATTAATTTGCGTTTTTTTTTTTTTTTTGTGTGATCCTTTGATGAATTTAGTTTTTTTCCCCCGCGATCTGATGAAATTCACGTTTTTCCACGATTCTTTGACAAAATTTGTGTTTTATTTGCAATCCTTTGCGACGAAATTAGCGATTTATTCCTCGATCGATTGACGAAATTGATTTTTTCGGCGATCATTTGTCGAAATTCGCGATATTTTTCTGTTGAACTGATGACCGATTTTTCATAATTTTCGGGAAATTCGTAACAGAATCACCCCTGAATTCGCCAATCGGTCGCGGACATTTGTCAACCGATCTCGAGAAAAAAATAATGAAATTTGCCTATCGGTCGCATGGAAAATTCGTGAATTTCATCGATCTTTCGCGGTAAAAAAAAAAAAAAAAAAAAAAAAAAAAACCTCAAAATGTGTCAATCAGTCGCGCGAAAATATCAAGAAATTTGCAAGGCGTTCGCGGGAGTTGATCGTAATTTCAAAATGCAAAGTTTTCAGGAAAACGGTGAGATTTTTTGGACGGGAGTCTCCCGCCCACAATATTACTTTGGACGGGACTTCAAAATTTTGGGCGTGAATCCCGCCATCCCACCCTGAAATTCAAGCCCTGAGGTTGGTGGGGTATAACCAGGACGTAGCATAGCAATCATGTTTTTAAATTCTTTATGCTCCACACTGCGGAAAGAAGAATTGGTTGCATAAACGAATCTAGCTACCTGTTTATCAATTATGTTCTTTTGATTACTTGATGTTTTACATACATAGCTATCAATTTTTTTTTTTTTTTTTTTGCTTGTAGTTTGCATTTCATTTTCAGAGGCTTTTCTTTTTTGTTGTTTAGCAGTGTCCACAGTATCTATATATATATTTCTCTTACATAGCGCTAAAAAAGGGCTATATTTGTAGCTTGCTATTTGGCAACAGCAAAAGCGACATTTCTCAGTGGTAGTTACGGTCACCAGACCTGCCAACTGCTACGAAAAAATCGTAGTTGCTACGATTTGGACCTATAAACTACGATGCTACGAAAATCGGTCTTAAACTACGATTTTTTGCAAAAAAACACAAACGCATCTTTTGTTTCTAGCTGCGATTTTTATTCCGCGCAGCATATTTTTCAGGAGTGATTCTGTTCCGAAGTTTCCAAAATTTCAAAGTATTCATTTCCGAAAGTTTTAAAAAATTGGTCATTATTCCGAAAATTCGGACATTAAAAAATGCTCATGGGGGAAAAAAATCTGGGCTGCAAAACAAACTTCTTAACATAAAACCTTCTTTATGTATATTAACCACGAGTGAATCGTGTTTCTGTAAATACTTATACAGGAAGTCCCTTCGTTAGAAGCAGGGGAGCCATTTTAAGAATTTCTGGAAGGTGGTCCTTTTGAGAAGCAAAGTTTGAAATAGTGAGCAAAATTGCACGATTTGCACAGGGAAAAGGAAAGTCCTGCATAATTTAAAATGTTGTGCAGTATTTCCCCCCTGCAAATTCTTGCGAGTACATTTTGAAATTTCTTGGAAGTCCTCGAATTTTTTTCTTTTATGGAATTTCCCCAAATTAATTCGTGAGACCGCGGAAAAAAATGAGAATTTCTTCAAATGATCGTGTAAAAATATCGGGTATTTTGTCAAAGATCTCAGAAACAAATAGTGATTAACTTCAATTGGTCGCTGAATAAAATCGCTAATTTCGTTAAGAGTTCAGAAAGAAATTGCGAATTTCGTCAAAAGATTGCGCAGAAAATCACGAATTTCGATAAACTATCGAGGCGAAAGTATTGCAAATTTCGTCAAAAGGTCACGGAAACGAGTAGTGAATTTTGTTAGTTGGTCGCGAAAATATATCGAAAATTTTGCCGATCGGTTGCGATAAACTATCGCGAATTTCGACAAATGACCGTGTAAAAAAATCAATTTCGTCAATTGGTCGCAGGAGAAAATAATTTTCGTCAAAGGATCGTTGTAAAAACATGAATTTTGTCAAAATATCGCAGAAAGAAAACGCGAATTTTATCAAAAGATCAGTAAGAAAATGCAAATTTCATCGAAAGATCAGTAAGAAAATGCAAATTTATCCAAAAGATCGCGGAAAGAAAACACTAATTTCGTCAAAGGATCGCAGTAAAAAAATGCGAATTTCGCCAAAAGTTCGCAGTAAAAAGTGCGGATTTCAAGAAAGAATCGTGATAGAAAAATGTGAATTACGATTGTGAGAAAAAAAATTGTGAATATCCTGAAATGATCGCGGGAAAAAAATTGCAAATTTCGTCAAAATTTACTGCACTGGGCTAAAAAACTAGAACCAGGCTCCTTTTACAAATGTAAAAAAAAAAAAAAAAACCGCTTTGAAACGAGAATAAACTCTAAAAATCGTATACAAATTTTCAGAGAAAAAAATTTACTATATTGAGTTCAAAGAACGAAACCTTAATTCCTTTTATGAATGTCAAAAGATGGCTGCGAAAAACCAACCAACCAACCTCCAGATTAATTTTAATTTTGGGTGCTACGATTTCTCATTTTCAAAGGTTGGCAGGTCTGGGTCACATGTCCCAACCCATTCAGCAAATCAAAATCCAGACAGGATCTCTCTTTTAATGCAAACCATTTGAGCAATACATGAATGCTATTGATCCGTTTTACGGTGACGTAGCTTTTTGATCCAAGGTTGTATTTAGACACAGGCGAAACGTTTTGTTTATATTTCGATAGCGTTATGCATAGCATGTTTTACAGCGTCTTATTATAGTTTTAAATTAATTTAAGCGGTGATTTTCAATACTATAGGCAAAATGAAAGGAGAAGGACCCCATCTGACACTAACATGCCATTTAAATTTAAACGGCGTCCATTTCCTGTTCGCTTAGCTTTCTCAATGATGATCAACAAGTCACAGCTCCAAACTTTTGATAAATGCATTTTTATTTATATTTTCAACAAAATTTTCAATTACTTTTTTATGAATTAAAATATTTGTAAATTTCATATGTTGTAATGATTTATGATAGATTATTTTTTTTAAGCCAAAAAAAAAGCCCCCCCAAAAAATCTATTTACCTATTTTATCACTTTCAATCTTGAAATTACCAGCATC
The DNA here is from genome assembly GCA_963932465.1 of Maratus speciosus. Lineage (NCBI taxonomy): Eukaryota > Metazoa > Arthropoda > Arachnida > Araneae > Salticidae > Maratus > Maratus speciosus. The sequence goes on along the minus strand of OZ010799.1, from coordinate 344,500,875 downwards.
ATCAGTAGGATTTTCACATATCTCTTGATGTTTTTTCAGTCTTGCAACTAATCCCATCATTTCTTTCCCACGTGTTTTGCATTTAGCTTTCAGACCTTTGCCTGAAACTGTTGATATCTCTCAGAAATAAAGCCATATGGGATCCTTTTTCCTACCAGCCATTTTGTAAAAAAAAAAAAAATCCAATTTGTCCTATACTACAGGGTGTCCGAGAAAGATCCGTACAACTTCAAAAATTTATTGAAAAAGAAACAGTAGGGTAACAGCGAAACTAATTAGGACATTAGATAGAATAACTCAAAGTTTTTTTCTGCAGTATGTTTCTGACCATAGATGGCACTACATGTCATGCAAAGAAATATTAAAGCATTTTAGTTATTTCAATGACGGATCGCGTGAAGAAAGCTCAATGTGTTGCGTGGTTTATCGAAACAAAATCCGATACGCAAACACAACGGAATTATCGAACGACGTATGGGGAATCGCCACCATCTCGGTCAAGCATTCGTGAGTGGTATCACAAATTTATGACAACGGGTAGTGTGGAACATAAAAAAGGATATGGTCACCCTAGAACTAGCAAAGAAAGTGTGGAACGAATACGTGAAACATTTCGTAGGAGCCCTACAAAATCAGTTCGACAAGCATCCCGGGAGCTACAAATGCCAAGATCCACTGTACACGATGTGCTTCATAAACGATTGCGACTTACAGCCTACAAAGTTCAGATTCTGCATGCGTTACAACCAGGTGATTATGCGAAGCGTTATGGATTTGCAGTTGACATGCTGCATCGTTTGGATGCCGATGAACTTTTTCTGAAACGAATACTGTTTTCCGATGAATCAACGTTTCATGTGTCCGGAATGGTCAATAAACATAACGTTCAATTTTGGGGCTCCGAACAACCACATGCCGTACGTGAACTCCAACGGAGCAGTGAAAAGGTGAACGTGTGGTGCGGATAGCTTCACGATCGCATCCTTGGACCTTTTTTTTTCTCAGAAACGACTGTGACCTCAAGTACCTACTTAGATATGCTTGAGATTTATGCATTCCCACAACTGCAAGACCTTCAACCGAATGTCCTTTTCCAACAAGACGGTGCGCCTCCTCATTGGGGATTGACAGTTCGTGAGTCGCTGAATAATTCTTTTCCACAGCGTTGGATTGGCAGGGATGGTCTCATTGCATGGCCATCCCGGTCTCCTGACACGACTGGATTTTTTTTCTTTTGGGGTTATGTTAAAGATACTGTATACCCCCCCCCCCCCCAACCTTCTACACCTCGGGCACCAGAACAGAAAGTGTAGGGGGTGCCAAATGAAGATTTTTTTTGTCTTTACACACAAAAATATATATGAATTTATATTGAATTTGCATAAAAATGTCTTACAGCCGCAAAATCCAAAAGTAAAACTGAACCAAATGCATTGAAATTTACAAATATATAAAAAAGATTCATCTATAATAGAAGACTGCAAATGAATTGGAACAAAGAGCTTTTCTTTTAGGCATTATTCTTTCTCCAATTCCAAGTGTACCGAAAGGCGAAGGGGGCGCCAAATGAAGATTTTGTTTGACTCTGACTTTTCTGATGAAAAGATTCCATGAAGACTGTTAAATTTTTTTCTCTCTCTCCCTGAGCAGTGTTGAGCTTTCATTTTTCCCGTCTTGATATGAGCGAGAACGGGTGGCTGCCCGAGACAGGTTCGGCTAGGTGGGGAGGCCTACCAATTGTCTTTAACTCAACAAGCCCGACCCAGGCTGCCCGGGACAATAAAAACTAACGGGAGAAGGAGTCAGGGCTGAAACTAAGGGGGGATAAGAGGGGGCATGTGCCCTGGGTGCCACGTGAAGGGGGCGCCAGAGGAAAATTTGTTTTACCGTTTCATACAATATATATATGTGCGTGTGAAATTTGTGTAAAAAAATATTTTTTAGCTGAAAAATCAAAAAGAAAACCTGAGTAAAGCACATGAAAATTGTCGTATAGATAAAAAGATTCGCCTACAATATACAAGACAGCAAATAAATAACTCCATTCTTTTTCTTATAATTATTTTTTACATGCGTATCCCCATATCTGGCCTTAGATGGGGCGAGGTCGGGTGACTGACTGGGACAATAAAAACCAAGCAGTCGAAAATTCACAAAATGAAAAGTAAAAATTTAATAATTTTGCTGTTGTTTTGAGTCATACATAAATTTGAAAATTAAATTTGAAAAGTTGAGGAAAGTATGTATCAATATCATATCAATCTATAAATAAGAAGAGTGATATAAGCATAGCTGCCAACTCTTCCGATTTTTTCAGAATTCTTCCGAAAAATCAGCATGTTTTCCGATTTTACGCGCGTAATGCGTTTTCTTCCGCTTTTCGTCATTTTCTTCCGATTTTCGGCCTTTTCTTACACTTTTTACGCGAGTTTTGTCAAAGGATTGCGGGAAAACCCGAAATTTTGCCGAAGGTTCGCGGGAAAGACGCAAATTTTGTCGAAAGATCGCGTAAAAAACGAGAATTTCCCCAAAAGAGCGCGTAAAAACATGAATTCCGTGAAAAGATCGCGAAAAAACGCGATTTTCATCAAAAGATCGGGTAAAAAAAGCGCCGTCAAAAGATGACGTAAAAACACTATTTCCGTGAAAAGATCGCGTGAAAACGCGAATTCCGTTAAAGGATCGCGGAAAAAACGGGCGTTTCGTGAAAAGATCGCGGAAAAATCCCAAATTTCACCGATGGATCGCGGAAAAAACCCAAATTTCACCGATGGATCGCGGAAAAAACCCAAATTTAACCGAACGATCGCGGGAAAGACGCGAATTTCGTCAAAAGATTGCGTAAACGACGCGTAGGGGTGATTTTGGTCCGAATTTTCCGAAAATTTAAGGCATTCATTTTCGAAAATTTAAAAAAGTCGGCCACCAATTCGAAAATTCGGACATAAAAATATTGCGAATTTCGACATCTTCGCCGAAAAAAATTAATTTTGTCAATCGTTTGCAGAAAAATCGCCAATTTCGTCAAAGGATCGCGAAAAAACGGCAAATTTAGTCAAAAGATCGCGAAAAAACGGCAAATTTCGTCAAAAGATCGTGAAAAAACGGCAAATTTCGCCAAAAGATCGCGAAAAAACGGCAAATTTCGTCAAAAGATCGCGAAAAAAACACAAATATCGGCTAAAGATCGCGAATTTCATCAAAGGACCGCGGAAAAAAATGCATAGCTAGTGTTGGAAGTGGATTCCGCCCACCCCCTCCCCCCTGCTGTAACTTTTCAGAAAATTTGCTGTGAATTTCAGATATTTTTTTTTTCTTTCTCAGAATCACCCTCAAAAAAAGAAAAAAAAAAATTAGGAGTCAGAAGTTTTAAGTGTCTTTTAATGTGAAAAGTAGCATATCTATTTAAAAAAAAAAAAAAATGTAATTTTTAATATGTTCAAGTTATTCTTTTTTGTCATAATATATATTGTGTAATTGCAAATTAGTGAATATTTTATTAGTTTCTCTTTGAAATTTATTTATAAGGATTCAGCTGTTTTTTAAACCCTACTGAAAGTGTTATAAAACTTTAAAAACTTCTGATTTCTTCTGATTTTTCGCCAAAATCTTCTGATTTCTTCTGATTTTTTGCCTAAAATCTTCTGAGTTTTACCGAAATTTAGTTGGCAAGTATGGATATAAGTGATAATTCCACAAAGCTGGTCTTAATCCTGGTTTTTTAGTTCCTAAAACAATGGGACTCATATCACTATGACATTAAAGTATCTCACTTGTAATAATTTGTAATGCTACAACAGTAAAATCTAGAAATATGAAATATTTCTATAATGGAATATTATCTTAAATGAAAACAACTGCATGGTTCCAACAGAAATAATACCAACTATCTGCTAAGACGGAAACCTGTATAAAGCGGAATTATTTCAGTTTCCTTTCGATTTTTTTCACAGGTTTTGTTTTAATGAATAAATATTTGACAAAGCTGGTTATATATTTCAATATTATTACGTATTTCACTGCTACACATTTTAAATTTTAAAATAAGTCCTCTAATGGAAACTTTCGTAAATTTCTCTTTGTAAATTTACTTTGCGGAGGAAGGAGGGGGGCGCCAAAATCCATGTTTGCTCGGGTGAAAATATAGCTAGTTTCGGTCCTGGAAGGAGTGCACAAAGTAAAATGCTTTAATAAAAACTTTTAAAAGAAGAAAAAATGAGTATAGCATTTGCAGGGGTACAATAAAAAGATCTCCCACAGGGCGCCATGGCTAATAAAGTCGCCTCTGCCTTTATCCTCCAAATGATTTTTTCACTTCTTTTTGCCTTCTTGCCCTTGAACTTCCTCAGTCAGTCGACAAAAGAAAAGACTAATTTCGACAAAAGGTCGTAAAAAAATATCGCGAAATTCGTCAAAAAATCTCTGAAACAAATACCGAATATCATTTTCGTCAATCGGTCATAGAAAAATTCACGAAATTTGACAAGGGATCGTGTAAAGAAAATCGTGACTTCCATAAAACGATCGTCGGAAAAAATGCGAATTTTGGTAATTCGTCGTTGAAAAAAATCGCGAATCTCCTCAAAGGACCGTGGAAAAATATCTTTAATTTTATCAAACGTTGCGGAAACAAATAGCGATTTTCGTTATTCGGTCACAAAAAAATCATCGCATATTTCGTGAAAAGAATGCACAAAATATTACGAAATACGTCTAATGATCAAGAGAAAAAAATTGCAAATTTCGTCAAATGGTCGCGGACAAAAAGACGACAGGGGTGATTCTGAGTAAAAAAAAAAGAAATCTGAAATTCACAGCAAATTTTCTCAAAGGTTACAGCAGAGGAGAGAAAGGGGCAGTGATGCCGCGGACGCGCTATAGCGCGTAAATTACGCGAAAAATCGGAGACGGGACGCAAAAAAATAGCTTTTACGCGTCCCATGGGACGCGTAATTTCGTCAAAAAATCGCGGAAAATGCCGATTTTCGTCAAAGCATCGCAAAAAATAGTGCAAAATGTCGCAGAAAAAACACGATTTTCGTAAAATTGCCGCGAAAAAATGGCGTATTTCGTCAAAGGATCGTGAAAAAATAGCGAATTTCGTCAAAAAATCGCGGAAAAAAATCGATTTTCGTCAAAGGATCGCAAAAATAGCGCAAACTTCATCAAAATATCGCAGAAAAGCGCAATTTTCGTAAAATTGAAACGAAAAAATAGCGTATTTCGTCAAAGGATCGCGGAAAAATAGCGAATTTCGTCGAAAAATCGCGAAAAAAGCCGATTTTTGTCAAAGGATCATGAAAAAAGTGCAAATTTCATCAAAATATCGCGAAAAAAAACGTGATTTTCGTAAAACGGCCGCGAAAAAATAGCGTATTTCGTCAAAGAATCGCGAAAAAATATCGTATTTCATCAAAGAATCGCGAAAAAATAGCGTATTCCGTCAAAAAATCGCGGAAAAAATATTTTTATCAAAGGATCGCGACAAAAAGCGCAAATTTCATCAAAATATCGAGGAAAACGCGATTTTCGTAAAAGGGCCGCGAAAAAATCGCGGAATAAAGCCGAATTTCGTCAAAGGATCTCGAAAAAAGATAACATTTCGTTAAAGTATCGCAGAAAAAACACTATTTTCGTAACATGTTCGCGAAAAAATAGCGAATTCCGTCAAAGGATCGCGGAAAAAACGCGAATTTAGTCAAAGCATCCAAAGCACCAAAAAAGATGTACAAAGCAAACTTATAGGTAGAACATTCATAAAATGGGATTTAATTTCTTTTTTTATGTGATTCTTAAAAATACAGCATGATTTCAGTGTACTTTGATAATGTTTTCAGGGGGGTGGACCACTGACCCCACCCCCTTACTGCATTGAAATGTCTCCCACCTTTTGAAGATTTATGATAAGTATTATTTTTTTCATCAAAAATATCTTTTTCAATAAACCCATCTTGCCCCTTTTTAACCCTCCGAGCGTCTTGCAAAAGGGTAAAATTGTAATGTTGTTTTCTTTGCATTTTGTTTTAAATGCTAAGAAAATATGATTCTTTCAATATTATAAAAAAAACTCAATTACAAATATGAATGTAATCCTTGAGAGTATTAATCATTCTTCAATGTATTTAAAATTCATTAAATCTATAGAATTATATTATCTTTAATATTGCTTGTATTGCTGTGAAACCTGGAGCTTAGTGAACGGAATATTACACCCCAAACACTTAGAGGGATATAAGAAATGCGAACATCAGTGATACTTGTTAGTGGAACTTGATATCTTCTACTCTCAAATAAGCATTATTTTACAATTAAAATTGTATCTTGCATTTTTACTTTTTAAAAAGTAAAGAAAATTTCTCTTACTATTTTTTTTAAATATCTTATTTGAGTGCAAATAATACTGGTTTTAATTCATTATTTAATTATTATTAAAACAATAATTAATGCATTTATTTTATCTTTTCCAAAAAAACAAGTTTCATCTATCCTTTAAAATATGAATTATTACTGATGGGGACCCGCTTTTGTGAAAAAGGGACCCAGATTTTTGGAAATCCCGGGTCCTGGGGACCCAGGATTTTTCAAGTACAGCGACATCACTGAAGGGGGGAAATCTCCCGGCCCCAATTATGCGTTTTTTCGGCTGTCCTTTAGCGAAATTCGCATTTTTCCGCGATCCTTTGACAAAATTCGTGCTTTTCCGCGATCTTTTGATAAAAATTGCGTTTTTTTTTTTTTTTTTGCGATCCCTTGGTGAAATGTGTGTTTTTCGCGATTCCCAGACGAAGTTTGCATTATCTCGTGATCCCTTGTAGAAATTAGTGTTTTTTCCCGCGATTCTTTGGCGAAATTCGTTTTTTCTGCAATCCTTTGAAGAAATTGGCAGCTATTCTTGTGTGAACGATTGTCGAAATTGATTTTTTCGGCGATCATTTGCCGAAATTCACGATATTTTTTATGCCCGAATTTTAGGATTGATGACCGATTTTTATAAATTTATCGGAACCGAATGCCTTAAATTTTCGGAAAATTCACAACAGAATCACCCCTGAAAAGACGCAAATTTGGTCAAATAATCGCGTAAAAATCGAGAATTTAAACAAATAATCAAGAATTTCGTACGTCGGTTTTGAAAAGAAAATCACGAATTTCGATAAACTATCGCGGAAAAGAATCGCGAATTTCGTCAAATGATATCTGAAACAAACAGCGAGTATCATGAATTGGTCGCAGAAAAATATATATCGCAAATTTCGACAAGTGGTGGTGAAGAAAAAATTTCCCCAGTTTGTCGCAGAAAAATTCGCGACCTTTGGCAAAGTATCGCGGGGAAAAAATCGTAAATCCCGTGAAACGATCGCCGGAAACAAAAACACGAAATTTGGCAAAGGATCACGGAAAAAAATTGAGTTCCGTGATACGATCGCCCCAAAAATATTGAGAAATTTGCAATAGGTCATAGGAAAAATTGCGAAATATCCTTCAACGACTGTAGCAAAAGATAGCGAAAAGAAATAACTATTATCATTAATCGATTGGGGAAAAAATCGGGAATTTTGCAATTCGTCACGGAAAAATTGCGAATCTCCTCAAACAACTGTAAAAAATATCTTGAATTTTACCAAAGGTCACGGAAACATGGCGATTTTCGTCATGCAGTCGCGGATAAATCATCGCAAATTTTGTTAAAAAATTGCGAATTTCGTCTAACAATCATAAAAAAAATCGCAAATTTCGTATAATGGTCATGGGCAAAAAACGAAAATTTGGTTAAAAAAAAAAAAAAAATTTATAACTCGGTCATGAAAAGAAAATCACGAATTTTGACAAACGATCTGGAAAAGAATCGGGAATTTCGTCAAAAGATCTCTGAAACAAATAGTAGCTACCATCAATCGTTCAGGGAAAAAATATATCGCGAATTTGGACAAGTGGTGGCGGAAAAAAAATCGATTTCGTTAAAACGTAGAAAAATTTGCGACATTTGGCAAAGGATCGTGGAAAAAATCGTAAAATCTCCTTCAATGATTATATAAAAAGATTTCGGAAAAAAATACGTATTTTCGTTAATAGACTGGAGGGAGGAGGGGGCGAAATCGAAAATTTTGGAATTCGTCGCGGAAAAAATCACGAATCTCTTCAAACAACCGTTGAAAATGTGTGTTTGGGAAGATTACTTTACAGGTGCTTTGAAGAAAAAGATCAAATATTTTCAGTAAAAATAGTCACTGAAATCTGGAAAAAGTCGCCTTTTTTCTTGAAATAGCCGCTTTTTAATGGTTTTCGGCCTAAAATAGTCGCCATAGCCACCAGTTGCTGAAAATAGTCGCTTTTAGTAGCAAGCGGTGGCCATGCAATTGCATGTTAAGAAAAATCGAAATTTTTTGAGAAATTGTGTCGAGCCGAACCGGGATTGATTTAATTGATTTTTTCACGGGCCGGGCTTGTTTTCATTGATTTTTGTACGAGCCGGGCCTGGTCTTAAACTGTGAAAATATAAACGGGCCGGGCCCGGGTGGAACTTTTAATTTTCTCGCCGGGCTGGGCCTGGGCCTTGGAATTGCGGTCCGTGCAGACCTCTAATGTGCCTTCCAGGGGCGTGCAAAGAGCAGGCTAAAGGAGCGGTCCCCCCCGCCCCAGCACGAAATTTACGCTGCAAACCACGGTTTTGTTTATTTATTCATTTTTCGGGGAATTTCTTCTTCTCTCTTGATCATTTTATCCCCTGTCGCTAAACATCATGAACTCTCTAAGAAATAAGTGCAATTTTTTTTTGTTATTTAGTTGTTCTGAATTCCTAAATTAAAATTAAACCTTTTTAAAGTTCCAAAATAAACGCGAAATATTTATTCGATAGAATTTATTTATGTTTCTGCACTTTATCAATTTTATTATACCTATCACAAAAGAAAGATTTTTTTGGGGGTGGGGGGCAAAATTGAAAATTCGCTCGGGGCTCCGTTTTTACTTCGCACAACCTTGGTGCCCCCCCTAAAATTTCTGGTCACACTACGCCTATGCTGGCAATAGTCAAAATATATTAAACGAGTGAAAGGGTCCTATTGCTAAGAAATAATACATTAACAGAAGTGACAAGTTCTTTAGCATTTCAACAATTGAGTACCAAACTTCAATTTGGATACAGCCCCTAAAATAGGCTAATTTTAAAATTTCTCTGAAACTAATCTTACAAATTGCATAAAAAATTTTGTTTTTAGGCTAATTGAAGGGCGTAGAATTTATTTATTGTTTGAAACTTGGGAATTGTTATTGTAAAAAAACAAAGCTTGGGTTCGTTTTGATATGTAGATGGCCCCCTAAGCAAATTTTATGTGCAGTGAAATACGTTTAACATGAAACGAAGGGGACCGAAAAAAAATTTCGTGTTAAAAGAATTTCGCATTTAAGGTATCTGTAAAAAAAGAACAAAGCTTACAAATATTTTCGACATCGTCAAATTTTATTTCGATTTTCTGTTTAATTACTAGTAAGTTGCATCCATTAGGATAAAAAGCAAGTAAAAAAATATCTTTTTTTTGGGGGGGGGGGGGGGGGGGAAGTCAGATTTTTTTTTTTTAAGTGTCTTTTTCAGCATTCTGAGATCTAGCTTACTTGAACCAAATAAGCAAAGCTGTCTCTAAATCTTCGCGCTTAGCAGTTCTCATACGTTTTCTCTCTGTCTTAAACATACTACGCTCAAACCTTAACATAATTGGATCCTTGTTTTTTATTACGTATAAAGTAGAATTGGCAATGCCAAACTCTTTGCAGATTTCTGTTTTGTCCTTCCTTTTTCATCAGCTGCATTAACCCTTAAATGCCGGGTGTTGCTTTTCGGCAGCATACCCAATTTAGGCTTATAAATACTATTAGAATAATATTGAAGCTATAATGCCTAATGTTGCCAATAAAATACATTCTTAAAATATTAAATCGATTTTCAATATTTAGATGGCAACACTTGTACTGTTTAAGAATAAAGATAGATTTATTTTTTCAATTGTTGATAAATGTTCTTTTTGTTTTGTTTGGAAGCTTGCGAAATACCCTATTTTGTTCTGCAGTGAGCAAATAAAATTTATTTCTTATCATAGTTCTCAAAATTCTTGTGTGTTTTAATATTATAGAATTTTATCAAGGAAAATTATTTTTTCAATTAAACACCAGTATTGCCGATTAGTAACAAACAGTTTTTTAGTCGTAAACCATACTTAAAACAAAATGATTTTTTTCATTATTTTTTCCATGATTTATTTCAAAAAAGAAAGCTGAAAAACATTTTTTAAATGATTTTTGAAAACTCAGGCATTTAAGGGTTAAGCAGCTTCATCTTCATTTGAAACGAAATAGCAGTTTGTTTTTGCACCGATTTCTCAGCCATTGCGCTCAAAACACAAGCTAATTTACAAAAAACATGAATTAACTGATTTTCACCCAAAATTCAGTGGTTTTAACACAATTCACCAATTTTAACTCAAACTAACTAGCTCGAAAGTGAATTTTTTTCATGTTAAACAATTTTTGTTTCATGTTAAAAGAAAAAAAAATGCATTAAATTGCCTTGTATGCTGTCCGGACTGCACTATATCGCAAAACTATATCATTTCATGTTAAGTGTTTTTGTGTTAAACGTATTTCACTGTATATCATTTAAAAGTAGACATTATTTCCAATCATTTGGTGCCATTAACTTTCTTCTATAATAATTTGTTGCAGAGTTAGTAGGGGGTGTTTACTTTTTTTTCCCCCACGACTGTACAGATTTAATCTTTAATAGTACAGATCTGCAAACTATTTCTTAAATTGTTGTACATTAATCCACAGTAGGCTGGGCCGAAATTTTTTTTTTTTTTTTTTTTTTTTTTTTTTTTTTTTTTTTTATTCGCTATACTGCGGAAAACTTGGCTTTAGAGCTTAGTAAAATGCTAAAACAAATTAGGTACTTTTCGGTTACCCGGGCGCCAGTGTTATATATGCATATGCATGTATATTTACATACCGTATTTTATGGAAGAAACACTGCACTCCTCAAATTGGCCTGAATAAGCTTAAAAATATCGTAATCGCCACATCCGTTGGAACGCTACTTTTGTCGACAGCGTCACATCGACCTAACTTTAATCAAAGTTTTCTGAGCAGTGTAGGATGTCTCGTTTTTAATATCTTAAGATATCTGAAGTTTTATTTAAAATATTTAAATCCGATTTTAAATATTTTTATGAGTTTTTAAATTAAGGAAACTCAGTTGGTATTTAAAAAAATTGTAAACGCCACGGCGTTTCTTCCATAAAATACGGTATATGTATGTATATAAATATGTAAATATAACACTGGCGCCCGGCTAACTGAGAAGTACCACAAATTAAATAAATTTTTACGTTTGGCAGTAGCACATCGCTCTTGAATATTTGAAATTTATTGCCTCTTAAATTTCAATGAATTCCGACATTCATTGAATCATTCGGCATTTGTTTCAAACTTTAGATGATGAAACGACCGGGACAAAATCATTTAGTGGTCTAATTGGCATACAGCTCAGGAAATGTGGGAAACTTCCAGTGGTAAATTTTCAGTGTTGAGTGTGAAATTACAGAAATTGACCGACAAATTTTAAGTAAAGTTCTGAAGTACCTTCTGGACATTGCTTGTGCTATAAAAGCAGGCAGCTGTCCTGAAGATTTATATGTTCGTGAGCCTGGCAGACTTTCCCATTCAAGGTGGTTAACAACGGCGAACAGAATTCTCCGGTTGTATTTAAGCATTGAAAATCCAACAGACGAACACAAGATTTTAGTTTCTTTTCTCCTAAAGTCATATGTACCTGCAGGGATGCAGAATGTCTGATCCGGCGATCTAGGATCGGGGGAAATTTTAACCACATGGGGAAATTTTGTAGAAACATATACAATATCGCATAAGCATTTTAATTTTAACAACGAATTCCATAATTTTCTGAGATAGAAAATTTTCACTATAAATAAAAAGATCCGTATAGCGACCTTCAGACAATCGATCTCAGAATAATATGTACCGTATATCAAAGTTGATTCGGCTCCGAATTTTCTGAAAATTTAAGGCATTTGGGTTCCGAAAAAAAAAAAAAAAAATCGGTCATCTATCTGAAAATTCGGACATAAAAATACCTCGAATTTTGTCCAAGAATTACGGAAAAAACGCGAAATTCGTTACCAAATCGCAAAATAACAGCAAATTTTGTCAAAAGATCTAAAAAGAACCTCAAATTTCGTCAAAAGATCGCGAAATGAACGCAAATTTTGTCAAAAGATCGTTAAATAAACGCACATTTTGTCAAAAAAACGTTAAATAAACGCACATGTTGTCAAAAGTTCGCGAAAGAACCGCAAGTTTTGGCAAACGATCGCGAAATTAACGCAAATTTTGTCAAAAGATCGTGAAATAAACGCATATTTCGTCAAAAGATCGCGAAAAATATCACAAATTTCGTGAGCAGATCGCAAAACAACCGCAAATTTCATCAAAAGATCGCGAAATGAACATACATTTTCTCAAACAATCGTGAAATCAACGCACATTTCATCAAAAAATCGCGAAAAAACCCCAAATTTCGTCAAAAATTCACGAAAGAACCGCAACTTTTGTCAAAAGATCGCGAAATAACTGCGAATTTCGTCAAAAGATCGCGAAACAACCGCGAATTTCGTCAAAAGATCGCGAAACAACCGCGAATTTCGTCAAAAGATCGCGAAACAACCGCGAATTTCATCAAAAGGGGTTAAATAACCGCGATTTTCGTCAAAACATGGCGAAATAACAGCGGATTTCGTCAAATGAACGCGGAAAAAAACGGCAAAATTCTTCAAAAGTTCGCGAAAGAACCACAAATTTCGTCAAAGGATCGCGAAACAACCGCGCATTTCATCAAAAGGGTTGAAATAACTGCAAATTTCGTTAAAAGATCGCAAATTTCGTCAAAAAATCCTGAAAGAACCGCAAATTTCCTCGAACGATTGCAAAACAATCGCGAATTTCCTCAAAATCGGGCGAAATGTCCGCGAATTTCGTAAAAAGGAAGGCGAAATAACCGCAAAACTTGTCTAAAGATCGCTAGAAAACGCAAAATTCGTCAAAAGATCGCGAAAAATGCGAACTTCGTCAATGGGTAGAGAAAAAAACATAGTAAGTGCTGGAAATGGATCCCCCTCCCCCAATTCTGTTGCAACCTTTCAGAAAATTTGCTGTGAATTTCAGAATTTTTTTATTTATTTTTTTTTTTTCCACTCAGAATCACCCTTGCCATATATACTCTCACATAAATTGAGAAATATTGAAAAAATAATTTTTCTGTACCTTACGGTAATACAGCATTTACCTATAACAAACCGTAAAATTTTGGGGAAATTTTCATGTAGATTGGGGGAAATGTTGGGAGTAGAAACATTTTCTGCACCCCTGTGTACCTGTATGGTTTAGTATAAAAGTAAATACTTCACAAATAGACTTGAACATGCATTGGAAGTTATAAAATCGCCCAAATTCCTCCCTAAAAACTTGCTGAAGATCATTGAGCCAGTGATTGAGAGAAACCCATTTTTTGCCAATCTAGAAAACTTGCTTTTGAGTATGATAGTAGATAAAAGGGATCATATACAAGAGTTATGTTTCAGAAGAATTATAAAGTCTAGAAACTTAGCTTCTAAAAGAAAGTCAATCAGATGTTTTCAGACACCCAAAATCAATTTTCTAGCTACAGACTACATCTAAATGATTCACTGGAACTGTACTACACTTTCACCGCCACCATTGCTTTGAAGAGTAACCGATGAAGAGATTTGGTTTAAGGTCCAATCAGGTGTAACAGCGGCCCAGTGAAACTTTGACCAATTCCCATGTCGCACCCAAGCAGTAGAACGGTGCGTAAAGGTGGTAACCGAGCCGTAACAGAAAGTCTTCAGGTCCCATTCCAGAGATTGTTTTATAAGAACGACACTTTTCTCGAGATCTCCAATGCCTAGTTTTTCAAGCAAATCTTATTTCAAACTGCCAAAAGGCAGTAAAGACAAGTAAAGTACTATATTTTATTACAAAGTGAAATTACACTCAGGAATAGTACAATCAGAAAGTAGTTTTTGTTTAAATGAAAATTTGTCATAAAACAAATGCTTCTTTTTAAACACAATACGCTGCCAATTTATTGCGAAATGTATATATTTTTTCCATTTATTTATAATTCCTATACTCTGTTATACTAAAATATGTCTATAGCTGCTTGTTATAGAAGTTATTTGATTTATTTCCATTTTTTAGAAGAATGATCATAATCGTGTTTTTTCTCAAATTTTAGGCCCAATGTGCTACCGTCAAACGTAAAAATTTATTTATTTTGTTTTTGCATTTTACTAAGCTACACTAGACACAAGTTTTTCGCAGTATAGCAAATCAAAAAGAAATTTTTTTTTTTTTCGGCCCACCCTAATCCACAGTTCAGAAACTTTGATTTTTTTATTTGTTAATTCTAACATTTTATTATGAAATTTTATATTTTGAGTAGTTTTATTTAAACATTTTGTTATCTTTGTACTGTTTGTTTTATTATTATTATTATTATTCTTTAAATATGATGAAATCGTAATAACTTATTAATATTGTTTTATGTTTCTGAATTGTTTCCCCTCCCCTTTTTTTATGTAAAATTTTATTTAGTTATGTAAAATATTGTACTAATCTATACAATATTTTTATACTCTTTTTGTATTATTTGAAACTGATTTTTATTTTATTTTTTTAGGAAGCTGAATGTACCGTTCCTTTCTGTCTCAATATCAGACGAAAGATTTTGGAAGGAAATACTGCTAATATGCAAAGTCCTAGAAACTCAAATTCATCTAGCCAGGCATCAACTGGCGCTCAACCACATGCATCTTCATCAGGACCACCTGTTGGTGCACTACAAGCTCTTCAGCAAGTACAAGCTTCTGCTGCAAGACAAGCTATGCCTCACATGTTTGCTTCATATTATGGGAATGAGAATCCTGTAGTTAATCCTGCTGCTTCTAATACAGGATTAATGGCCCCAAACCAGCAAATTCAAGCCCAAATGCAAAATCCAATGTCACAGATGATGTCTGGGTGGGAAAACTCTGGATATCCTCAAAACCAGCAACCTCATCAAAATTCTCAGCTAAATTATTTGCCTAACTCCATTGGGGATTCAGCAATGGAACCACCTTATGTAATGCCAAATCCAGGTCCATCAATACCTGGTATGCAGAGGCCGACCCAAGCTTGGCAGCAGCTACTCCAAACTTTGAAGTCTCCAGCATCAGCTCAGCAACAACAGCAAGTACTGGCTATACTCAAAGCTAATCCACAACTGATGGCTGCTTTTATAAAGCAGCGAACAGAACAACAGCAGCAACAACTTCAGCAGCAGCAGCAGCAGCAGCAACAACAACAACTTCTTCAGCAGCAGCAACTCCAACAACAACAGCAACAACTTCAACAGCAGCAGCAACATCAATTTCAGCAGCTATATTCATCACCTTATCCTCCACAACCAGATAGTGGCGTAAGATTTTCCTTTGGACCACCTCCTGATGCAGTGCAAACTGTTCAACAAGAGCAAGCTGCTGCAGCAAGACAAACTGTGCCAGTGGTTGATACAGAATACGGAAACTCTCCATCATCAGCTCAGCAACAATACCAAGTATTGGCTATCATGAAAGATAATCCACAATTAATGGCTGATATTATAAAACAGCACAGCAACTTCAGCAGCATAGAAAATGTTGATTAATAAAGATAATAATGATTGCACCTCCCTCTCAGAATGTGTGGTACAAGCAACAACAGTGACATTTACATGCTATGCAAAGAAAGCAGCATCAGCCTAATCAGTTAGCTCATTATCAGATATATTCTTAGTTTCCTTGTATGCCGGTTAATTTGAATTTTGGACATCAACAAGCATTTAAAGGAGATATTTCTCTGTTTCAGTTTTAACAGCAATCTAAGTAGTTAATGCAGCCTTAAATAATAAATAGCTTCACCAACTTCTCCCCGTCCCCAACAAAGTATCTTGGGCAATCCTGAGGGCCCTATTCCATCACCTCAAGAACTTATGCAGTAACTACGTTCTCCCCTGCTTACTGCTGCTCAGTTGGGTCAGGTGGTATGTTCTCCGCAACCTATTGCATCGTTAAGAACTCAGAGCGAAATTCCAGATTCAGCCATCCAATTGTTCTGACATCGCTCCACCTCATTACCCTGCACAGACTTCACATCAACATTCAAACTTAACAGTTGAGACTTGTGGACTATCAGGACCTGATGATGAAAATGACTACTAATAATAACATGGTGCTATCTCATTCAGATATTCTGAGAACTTTTTACCTATTTTCCAGCATTTATTATTTTTTTTTTTATATACACTCATTTCTTGTTTCTTTTTATTCTCTATTTTTTGAAAGAACTAAAGACATCTTTTATTAGACTTTTATATCCAGTTTAAAGAGATGTTACTAGAAGAGAATTCTTTAAAATAAAAAATATATTATCTTCTGTTTTTGTTTCATTTTTTACTAAATGATTATAACTTATGTTAAGATTTGTACAGGCAGAGAGGACATTTACATTGCACATCTGTGGTGCAACTGCATCTCTGCTGTTATAAAATATACATGTATTAACCCTTTATGTAGTGAATTATGAATTCATGAAAATTTTATCTTCTAAAGCATTTTTCGTAAATTTGTGAAACTACATTAGAAGATTTTGATAATCATTTAATAAATTTTAGAAGGATTAATTAAATTTCAATTTATAGGGATTTTGTGCAATATTTATAACCCCACTCAAATCTTTTTATTTTAAATGTTTTTCTTAGTATTTTGTAGAATTAGGAAATGTACAACTATATGTTCTTACAATAAAAATATTTCCAAACTGAAAAATCCCCCCCCCCCCTCCTTTCCCAACACCAAGAAAGCTGAAAAGATGCAAAGGCAAAAGAAATCATCCTTCTAAAAATATTTTTGTTTTGTGTAACCCATAATGCTTTTGGAACAAGATAAAGTAATGCACATATAATGCATTCTAATCTATATTACTACAGTAGACTCCCTTAAATCCGCGACCCTAGAATCCACGAACGCCTAAAATCCGCATATTTTTTCAGATGTAAACAATGAAATTTACAGTTAAGTTGCAGGAACAAAATTCAAGATGGCACTGAAAGCAGTGACTACAGCACTGTTTTTTTTTACTAAATTTTTTGTTAATCATTTTCTTTTGGCTGTTACAGATGATTTATAACTAAATAAATTTACATTACTTCTGATTTTGATATAAATTAGCATATCTAAATCAAAAATTCCAGGGTTCGAAATGGAAAAATCCACGAACCGGAATGCTATTTTAAAATTATTGTTCGCAGATTATTATTTTTTTTTTTATTATAGACAAATTTATTTCTAAACATAAAAAGCAATATAAGAAAAGCATTCAAGACTGTATATAAGAATGAAAAAATCGTAATGTTAAGAACGATTAATGACGTATCGATCTTGCGATCGCTTTACCACTAGAGGGCAGCATAGGACTTTTGCAATCGAATTGAATCGATTTCATCGGTAATAATTTAATATTTTTCTAAATTTTTATTTTACATAATTATTTTAATAATTAGTTACTTTTAAACTAATAAATTATTTTAATATTTTACTTATACTATAATTTCCCTTGCTTAACTACCAATCGAATTAATGTTTCAAAAATGTAAACAAATCAATGACAAGAAATCCGCAAAATTCTAATATCCGCACAACCACTGGTCCCAAGCTGTGCGGATTTGAGGGAGTCTACTGTACTAATAGATGTATTAAATGAATTTTATAACAAGTTATTTTAATGGTACTTATAAGTACCGCCAGTAGATAAAGGGTTAACAGGTGTCAATCAGGGGCGTAGCTACAGATTTTTTGGGGGGGAGGAGGGTATTAAAAAATTTCCCAACTTATAATTCAAGAATTTCCCAACTTGAAACTAATTGCTCTATTTTCCAACTGAAATGATATATGCAATGTCTGTTTAATGATAACGATGCTTATCTGTAAAAAAATAATCTTTCCAAAAAAACAAATACTGAAACTAAAAACATAAAAATTATAACTATTGGTTCATTTAATGAAAGATTTTGTCTTCAGTTGTGTACGAGTCATAATCGTACTTCATATTAAAATAACTTCATGATATTTTGAGATTTTGGAGGAAATAGATTAGAGACACTGTTGGTGTACAACAATAGAGAAATTCAGGTCTGGTAGATGTAGGATACTTTCGAAACACAATGACAAATTGAGTCTTGCTGCTTTTTGTATTTCTTTTGATAAATTAACTAGTTTACTATTACAAAACTCAGAAAAGTAGCCAGCAAAACAATAAAAAATTCTTTTTTTTTACTGTTATTTTAAAAAAATAAAAAGTGTTTAAAAAATCTGGAATTTCCCAACTCGAAGCTCAAATTTCCCAAGTTCACATATGTTATGGGGGAGCCCCCCCCCCATAACCCCCCATCGCGACGCCTCAGGGGTCAATCTAAGCAAAATTTGGGGACATTTAGGGTTCCTTCACAAAAATCCATTTAATAAAACCGGCCCCTTCACAAAATTAATAAATCTAGCTTCTTCTCAAATTTTTTTTTCATAACATTAAGGAGCTTGTTTAAAAAATTTCCATTCCATAAAAGCATACTCTTTATTAATTATTTTTAATTTTGTTAGGTTTTTAAATGTGTAATTTGCAAAACTAACAAGTTCACCAGAAAGAAAAACTAGCAGAAGGACTTGAAACTTTCACTTTTCATAAAATGGGAACAAGAAAAAAAACTTGGATTGATGCCCGATTAATCATGATTAAAGTATTCAAATAACTATTGTGCTTGATTTATATGGCATATAGTTGTATGTGATGAATGGTTTATTAGCTGCATGTATTATAATTTTTTTCATATTTTGAGATTTTTTTCCAGTAAAAAAAAAAAGGGGGAGTACTTTTCCATTATAGCAACACCATTGTTTCCAAACAAAATAGTTGGCACAAAATTAATTTTATGTGAAACAAAACACTTGAAAATACAGTGAAACCTCCCTGTGTGACCACCTCCCTTAACGACCTTTTTTTTTCATGGAACGAAATTTATTCCCATAAGCTCATTACTAATTTTACTTCCATTCAGAGACCATCCCAGTTGAATTCCCTCCATGAGCGACCCATTTCTTTAAAGAAAATGAAACAAATTCCATTTTATCCTGGCTGTTTGAAGAAGGCTTTTTTAGAAAAATAATTCTGGAGAGAGCATTATTGATCAAACTTCTAAACTAAGTTTATAATTTTTCTTTATTCCTGTTACTTTTAAGTGTTAAAACTTTTGTGCCTTTTTAGGCAATGAATTTAACTCTGATGACAAATTAAGAATGACAGTCAGTAAACTCCCCTGCACTATTCTGTCGGGAAACTCTCAAAGAAATAAATAAATTAATGAAATCGTCATTATTTGTTCCCATCCAAAAA
The DNA here is from genome assembly GCA_963932465.1 of Maratus speciosus. Classification (NCBI taxonomy): domain Eukaryota; kingdom Metazoa; phylum Arthropoda; class Arachnida; order Araneae; family Salticidae; genus Maratus; species Maratus speciosus. The sequence continues at coordinate 344,481,324 of OZ010799.1, read as the reverse complement.
AGTTGCATTTTTTTTCTGGACTTTGAAATGAAAGTTATAAAAGATAAAACCATAAAATCAAAGCAAATGTCAATGTATTCATTTTTTAAACCATGCAATAATTAACTTATGTTATTAACTTTTATTTTGATACTTAAATTTTCATATTTTTTCCTAATGTGAAAAATAATTTTAGTAACATTGTTACCTTTTTTTTTCCAACAATTAAAATCTAGATTTAAACATGACCTCCATTAAGAGACCACCTCTCGGAGCGAGCCATTTTTATTGGCACGGAACGTGAGGGAGATTTTACTGTGTATATATATATATATATATAATGTTAGTATGAAAGTGAGCAGGTAAAAAATATAACATTTGAAAATTAGAATTTTACAAACTGTTATTAAATAAATACGAATATATACTCAACCCTTTCAGGGGCAAGGCATTTCTGTTCCAAAAATGTTCAAATAATTCACACCACAATTTACGAAAAAATTTATTTGAAAATAATCAAAAGCTTTTCTTCATGTACATCATGAAATTGAAATTATACCAAAAAATTACCGGTGTGATTTAGTAGTTAGGGCATTAAAATTAAGCATTTGCAGATTGCAAACGGCACCCCTGAAAGAATTAAAAGAAGAAAAGTATTGGAGGGTATCTACAGAATCATGGAAAAATCAGGGAGGTTTATCAATCTGGAAAAGTCGAATTTTGTAAAAATACTCTAAAATCAGGGAAATTTGTCTGTATGAGAAAATATTTGCATTTTCTCCTTGCCAATAAGACTGATTTGTCTATTTTATATACCATATCTTTTGACATGCCGGTTAGTTTTTCCCAATATTAATTTTTAAAAAGATGCACATGTATGAGTTTTTTATGTTTAACACACATTAAGGTGATCAGATGTCTTCATTTTCTGCAGATAGTGCTTATATTGAGACAATTTACCCATTTTTAAAACTTTTAAATGATGCATTTTAGCATAACCTGGCCAGGTGACCAGCTTAATCCAATTAGCTATTCCATCAGATGTAGATGCGTCATAGAATTGAACATTTTTCAGAAAATGAGGAAATTTTCTCATCACCCTATATCAGGGTTGGCGAACCTTTTTGAGTCGCGTTCCAAAAATTTTTAAATTATTGTGTACCAACATTCTAACGTGCCAGAAACATTTTGACCAATAATATAGCCATATTGCATTGAATTCCGTATTAGTGATCTATAAATGAGTTTTTCTTTTATTGTATTTTTCTGAATCTGATCATTTTTAGTTCAGGTAGAGGCAGATTGAATAGATACATAATTATTTACAGTAACAGTTAAAGTTTAATTTTTAAAATTAAAACCCAAAGTAACTTAAAGCCCTAAACCTAAATAAAATAAAAACTAATCTGAAGTAGAAGCGTGTCAATTAGGTATATTACTGTATGCAAACTATCTCTTAAAATTCAATTTTTAAAAATAAAACCTTTCAAATAATTTGATAGAGAAGTAAAATGATTTAGAAAACACTATATGTTGAATGGTTTAGCGAAAAAATGACGCTACAAGGCACTTTCTTTTAAATTTATACTACCTTAATTCATTCAACAGTAACGGATTATTTTTAAGTAAATTATATAGCAACACAAAACTATACTTTTTGTTAAAAAATATATAAAATGGATTGTTCTTTATAAACTGAATATGATCTATAAGTTCTTTCATGCGCCAGAGTTTTCTTACGTGCCCAGTTCGGCACATGTACCATAGGTTCGCTATCCCTGCCCTATATCCATTAACCATTATATGAAGTTGTTGGACTAAATTTTGAGTTTGGATTGGATTTATAAAACTGTCAACCAATACTTTATGAATATTAGGCAAATTTTATATTTTTCTTTTGTTCTCTCCCCCAAATGAGATATTTGTAAGCTGGTTAAGTGAAATTACGAGGTTATGCGAGTGTTATACGAGGAAGCAGCATTGAAGCATACATGAAAAAATATTGTTATGTGTATTGTTAATAATGGAAATCGGGGAAGTGTGATAAAGATAGTCAGGGAACTTTGTTTACAATTTCTGTAGACACGGACGGGCTCCGAGTCTCCTCTCCCACTCAAGGGGTCGGTTTCGGACCACCCTTAGGGGCTGCCACGTAGAGGTCAGGTAACAGAAATAATTTCGGGGCATTCCACATCAAATCAGACAGTAAAATATCAATATGTAACCCACCATCACAGATTTTAATGAAACTGTGTGTGTTTGTTCTTATTATTAAGATATGATCACCATTAAATTTTCTTGCTCCTTGGTGAAATAGTTTCTGAGAAAAAAATTGTCAAAATTTTGAAAAACTGCCGTCAGTTGGCATTCTTGACTGCTCGGTTTTCAAATGTAGCACGTCATATATATAATCATATTTCAATATCTACGCTACAAATCATCATCAAATAATTTATGCATAATATTTAGGGTACACAGATTATGAAAAAAATATATTGTTACGCTTATAACATTTTAAGTGTGCCTAAAAAAATGTTTAAACTTTGAAGTCGTGAATTTTTTATGAAAAATAATGCATTAACAAAAAAAGCATAATCAACAAAAGGCGGTATTTTTATTAAATTTATTTTTTGTGGGAGATATACTTAAAGGTGTCCTTTACTTGATTGTGAAATAAAAATAGTGGGATTTTGGGTGTTTTTAGTAGTATTTTCTAATTTAAAATATTTTGAGGTGCATTTCAAATCAAATCAAGTAGAGTCATTCCATGTCAGTTCCCCTAAGCCATTTAATCACTGTCACAAATTTCAATGAAACTGGGTTTGTTTATAGCTCATTTAAGACGTAATCACCTTTAATTTTCTTGATCCTAAGTAAAATATTTTTTAAGATAAAAAAATATCAAAATTTCGAAAAATTGTTTTAAATTTTTTTAATAACAGTTCTATATTCAAAGACTGCATTAAAAAAAAAGTCATTTCAATATAAAATCACTAAATAGGTTTCAAATAATGTATATGTGACAAATAATGTAGGCAGATTATTATTTCTTGTTTTTTGTCATGTTTAAACACTAAGAGTGTCTTTTATCTTGTGAATTTTTAAAATCAAGAATTTTGTCAAAATAATGTGTTAATCAAAAATTTATTATTAACCGAAGGCAGGGTGTTATTGCTTTTTTTAATTGTACGTAAAAATATCTATTAAATGGTTATAAAATAAAAATAGTGAAAATATGAGAAAAAATTATCAAAGTTTTGGAAAATTGCCATGAGTTGCCATTAATGATTGTTCGATGTTTAAAGGCCTCATTTTATATATAAAATCATATTTCAATAACTAATAAAGAAATCGTCTTCAAATAATTTAAGCAAGGTAAATAAAGTATGTAGATTATGAAAAAAATATTGCTGTAATGTTAAAAAATATTTAAATGTGTCTAAAAATTGTAAAATCTTTGAAATCAAAAATATTTTACAAAAAATAATGAAATTATTAAAAAAGCTTTATCAATCAGAGGCGGAGTTTCTATGACTAATTTTTTTTTTTTTTTTAAGTTGTACATAATAATACATTATAACTGGATCTGAAATAAAAATAGTGGGATTTTGGTTGGTTTTAGTAGTATTTAAATCATATTTAAAATTATCAATATTTTCAAATGTAATATCTATCCAATGTATCATCCCTGGAAATATTTTTATTTAAATACATTTATTTTATTTTTCAAATTATCTTTTATGTTCATTTCTTAAGGGAAAAAATAAACAATATTGTTTTACAGTAAAACTTCTTGGGCGAAGAGCAATTATCCCTTTCCAAAAAAGAGAAAAATCACTAGCTCTTCACCGCCCAATAGAAATTTTCAAAATGACACTCCCAATCTTTAAACTCATATTTGGCTACTAATATTGAAAATTTAGCATTGAGCTGCATAAAATTGAGAAAAAAATACCAAATTTCACTCTTTTGAAGAAAATTTTGACATATTGTGCTTTAAATATATGCAAAAAATGCATAATCCATATTACATTTGTATCTTTCAAATAACTATATCTAAAAAATTATTTAAAGCTTAATGAGTTGCACTTTTTTAACTTTATTCAGTTTCTAATTATATGTAATTTGATTTATTTCATCACAATATTGCTGAAAGATGGATTTTCAACATATATATGTCTGTATATATATGTGTGTGTATATATATCCCTATTCTCAAACAAATTATTTAAAAATTATTCATTTATGTTTAATAAAGCATATATATCGTTTATACACTTATAGAAAATACATATGGTAAATTTTATGATATGCCAATAATATCTAAAAGTAAAGAACTTATCTAATAATATGTAACGAAAAATTTAACATCTGGTGTAACGACAACAAAATTTTATAATTCTTTTACTTAATTTGGATGAATGAAAAATCGTACATGTTTATATTTTATTGAAGTACAGGTGAAAATGTCACAAAGACATTCCTATCTCAACAACAACTGAGTATGTCACATTCACACTACAGCTGATTTTTTCTTTTTGATCTTTCGGGTTTGATTTCAGATGGTAATGAATTAATTAGTTTTGTTAGAAGTGTCATTGCAGTCAGCATATTAGGTTCACTATTTTATTTTATAATTTATTTTGATTGACTCGATGAACAACAGCATTTAAAGCGGACCATTTCATGAATTTTCAATTAAAAGCTGATTTATAAATTCATTATGTTGTTTAGTTATTATTATCGTCTTAAGATAATAAGTTTCTAAATGTAGATAATAAGTTTCTAAGATTTTTAAATGTAGTTTATTTATTATTTGAACTGTTGAAAGTATTTTTCAATAAGTGTGGGCTGTTGATTTTAAGTCGGCTGTTGAGCAGTGTAGTGTTGGTAAAGGAACTGGTACTATTTAATTTAATTTTTATTGCTGTAAATAATATTTGTTATTTTATTATTGTATGCATTATATTTAAGCAAGAGTAGCAATACACGATATTGTAGTCATTATAGTTCATCTTAGCATGAAAAGCTTCAATATTTATGATTAAACATTCACATTTTATGAAAATTTTGTTAAAATTGCTCATATTTTCACTATTTTTATTTTATAACTATTGAAAAGATATTTTTACGTACAATTAAAAAAAGTAATAACAGCCTGCCTTCGGTTAATTATAAATTTTTTATTAACACATTATTTTTCACAAAATTCTTGATTTTAAAAATTCACAAGATTAAACACTCTCTTAGTGTTTAAACATGACAAACAACAATAAATAATAATCTGCCTACATTATTTGTCACATATACGTTATTTGAAACTTATTTAGTGATTTTATATTGAAATGACTTTTTATGCAGTCTTTGAATATAGATCTGTCATTAAAAACATTTTGAAAAAATATTTCAAAATTTAGATTTTTTTTATCTTAAAAAATATTTTACTTAGGATCAAGGAAATTAAAGGTGATTACGTCTTAAAATGAGCTATAAACATACCCAGTTTCATTGAAATTTGTGACAGTGAATTAAATGTCTTAGGCGAACTGACATGGAATGACTCTGCTTGATTTGATTTGAAATACGCCTCAAAATATTTTTAAATAGGAAATACTACTAAAAACACCCAAAATCCCACTATTTTTATTTCAGAATCAGGTAAAGGACACCTTTAAGTATATCCCCCACAAAAAATAAATTTAATAAAAATACCGCCTTTTGTTGATAATGCTTTTTAGTTAAGGCATTATTTTTCATAAAAAAATCATGATTTCAAAGTTTAAACATTTTTTTTAGACACACTTAAAATATTATAAGTGTAACAGTCTTTTTTTTTTCATAAACTGCGTACCCTATATATTATGCATAAATTATTTGAAGATGATTTGTAGAGTAGATATTGAAATATGATCATTTTTATGTCATGCTACATTTGAAAACCGATCAGTCAAGAATGCCAATTGATGGCAGTTTTTCAAAATTTTGACAATTTTTTTCTCAGAAACTGTTTGACCAAGGAGTAAAAAAAAATACTGGTGATCATATCTTAATAATAGGAACAAACACACGCAATTTCATCAAAATCTGTGATGGTGGGTTACATGCCTGCCTGAACTGACATGGAATGACCCTTTCCTTACCTCATTTTTCTTGTAAAATATTATTAAATAGAGAAATAGAGGCTCTTCCAGGAATATGTATAATATATTAATAACAATCACAACATAACAAACTGAAAAATTTTCAGCCAAGTACTGGTAAGTGTCTATAAAGATATATTATATCTATAATCACCAAGAGACCGTGGTAGTGTCAGTAGGATAGCACATTGTCATTAAAAGTTTTCAGAAAGTACGCTGCTTAAAGGACTTAATTTATCCAAAGCAAAGTTCAAAAGCTGTACAAGATGTTATAGTTCATTACAAAATAACAGATTGAAATGTCCATAGCCATGTCTGGATAAATAATCTGTGTAGATATATTAAGTCTAATATCACTGGGAAGCCAAAGGTAAATGTCAGCAGATTAACACATATACTATAATAGTCAGGGTTGTAATTTTAACCGGTCAAAATTAATTTTGACCAGGACACTGGATAAAAGTGGTTTTAACCGTCCAAAATTGGACAAAAATGGTCAGAAATGGTCAAAACTGTTAAAAATGCTCTTAATTTTAATAATTAATTTTTCTTTGCAATTAAAAGTAACTTAATAATTAATAAAAGTAACAGTGCAGTTAAAAAAATAATACACTGACAAGTTAATGAGGCTCATATGTAAAACATGCTTATCCAATACAATGAGAAAGCTAGATCCATAATTGTCCTATCAATCATTGTTAATTGCATATCAACAGGGAAAAAAATCATTCTTCCTTTCAGCTGTTGATACAGGGGCGTCTAAAAATCTGCCTAGTACTGTTTAAAACTAGCAGCTGATGCTAAAGAAAAGGTAGAAAACAAGTTTGCTTGTAAAGTAAGAAGTTTTGTAAGTGACAATGAAAACAAGATGAAATGCATGAGAGAAGATTTTCAAAATGTATATAGAGACGAACTGTTTATTTCTTATGGATGTGCTGCACATTACTTGAATCTTGTAGGACAGGATATTACAAACACAAGCAAAGTTAGTTCAATAATGAAGCATGTTATTGAAGTCCAGAAATACTTCTGAAACAACCACCAACCTTCAGGTTAACTATCTGAATATAAAGCATCTGTTAAATCCCAACTTCCAGGGGAAACACGGTGGAACAGTCAAATTAAATGCTTGACAACTTTTATTAAAAACAGAGATTCCAACATGAAAATTGCAGATGAGCACGAAGATGATATTGATGATAATATTGTTAAAATCATTAACAATGTAGGCATATACAAAGAAGTGAAACATTTACAATTAATCAACTTAAACCTATTTCCCTTGCTTTAGATAAACTTAAAAAAGACGATGCTACTAAATCTGATGCATGCAACAAATGGTTAAGATTGCTAAAAGAGAAAGATCTTGAAACTTATTCTAAAGTGATACAGTCTCGATTTAATGAAAATGTTACCCTAGTTCATTTTCGGGCTCACTTGCTGAATCCTGTCTACATGGATAAAAGTATTGATGAAGAAAAGCAAGAAACAGCAAGGTAGTGGTAACACGATAATATTGATCCTACCTTTTTGCCTCTTGTGATTGCATTTCAAGCAGAATCCATACCATATCCAAAATCCTATTTTTCTGAAAGTGTAAAAGATACAATTGGACCTGATGTCTGGTGGGCATCAATGAAGAAGGTTAAAGGCATTGATATAAAATTTGTTGAATTCACATTTTATCTAATGAACTGTTGTGCTAGCTCGTCATCAATAGTAAGATTGTTTTCTAAATTTGGAATAATCCGAAATAAATTATGAAACTGTCTAAGTTTAGAGACAACCACAAAACTTGGTACTTGTAACTGTTTTTTAAATTCAACACAAATTACATAAAAACATAAAAGAGCTTGTGTAAAATAATAATTAAAACATTTGTGTTGTATCTTGGTTGTTATGTTATTTATGTTATGACTTTTTTAATTTGGTATTTGCTGATGTTATGTTACTTATATTATGACATTTTTAACAAATGTTAACTTAGTTTTAACATATGCTAGTAAAACATATTTGATTAGTAGTAAATAAATTGAATAGTGAATTTCAGTGGTCAAAATGGTCAAAATTGATTTTGACCAGGACGGTTTAAACCGATACAACCCTGATAATAGTTCTAGAGAGCATACTATCCAAAACATCAGGGACACCAAATAACCACAAAATCTAGAAAAGTTCATAAAACTGTATAAAAATTTATGAGACATTATTATAAAATTCTATGAGACACCAGTTGACTCTGATGAGGACCTCATTGCAAGACGTTCAGTCGTTGCTGCAGATGTTCGTGGGACGCATGGAATCTGCAAAAAGGTACACCAATCACGTGCTAAATGGTGCCAGTGGTACATTTGAGCGCTTACTGTAATTGTTATGTCAGTAAAAAGCTCGTTTTCATTTCCGACCCCACATTGCTATACCAAAATTGATTCTCTATGTGTTCTTTACCTTCCCTTACAATTTGTCCCGTTATCGTAGAAACACCCTGTATACTTAAATTTCAGCATTCTCAAAGTGAGGCATATTTAACAATATTAAGTACTTTAGCTAATTTTAAAAATATACTTAAAAATAAAAATGTATTAATTTTTTCCCAGACGTGCACAAAAGATCAAAATAAATATTTGCTCACTCCCAACAAAAAAAAAACTTTCCAACCCTCCTGGCTTCCCTAAGAAATTTTATGAAATGGCACCCCTGTTTGGAAATTTTATCTCCGGCGTTCAAGTTGGTTCTCTGTGCCTTTAAGAGGCCACTTCAGTCTACTGAAAAGATCCGCTCAGTAATGCTAATCCTGTGCAAGAAATTTATAAAGACATCTCGTTTGCATTTCGGTGTTTTTAAACAATTCTTTTTGCATTGGCTAGCTGAGGTCGATCTGCACTGTAAAAATGAATCCAGCAAAATAACAGAAAATTTCTGGCAGCAAAAGCTGCCAGAAAAGTTCTGTATGTATCAGAAATATCTGTACGTACAATTTTTTTCTGTATGTACAGGAATTTCTGGAACATACAAAAACTTTCTGGCAACTTTTGCTGCCAGAATTTTGAGCACGTACAGAATTTTTTTTTGTTCGCACAAGAAACATCTGTACATACAGAAAAGCATTGTTTGTCGATCTTTTTCTGTACGTACAGATATTTTCTGGCAGCTTTTACTGCCAGGATTTTTCCGTAAGTACAAGAAAAGTCTGTGGACAGGCACTGGATGAATTTTTCTGTACAAGCTACAGAAATAACCATTACTAAACAGATGTTTCATTCCAATTGTTGATAAGAAAAAATTAAATATTAATTCTGAGGTAGTAAATTGAAATCGGATTTCATCCATTAAGTAAAATATCAGATTAAGTAAATTTTCTAGTATATATATATATATATATAAAAGCAAGAATTTGGCAAGTATGAATCACATTCAATATCGCTTATCAAAGGGCGTTTTTTACTTTTTCAACCTCAGCTATCCTATGAAGAAAAAAAAAATCGGTTAAAAATATTCAAATTTAAAACAAGAAATTCGAAAACAACCTGCCCATAGGTTTAACATTACGAAGCAGGTGTTTTCAAGTGAGTGAAGAGTCCCCTTAAGAGAATTGGCGGCATCAGCCAAGACATCCCTGGTTCGAATCCTGGCCCGGACTTTTTTTCACCCACTTGGAAATTTACAGCTGTTATGATTTGTTTACCAATTGTATAATTGTGTTAAATATTAATCTAATAAAATCTCCAATGTTTCACGAGCTGACGTGAAACTGTTAATGCAAAATTAGTCATATTACAGTGAAAGTAATCTTACAGCAAAATTAATCTGAATATTTTTTATGGCAATTCTTCATAAAATCTGATCTGGTGTCTGTTAAGAATAGGGTTCGTAAATATGATATTTTCGAAAATATCCGATATTGTGATTTTATATCCGATATTTTCACAATACAGTAAACTCCTGACTGTCCGGCCTAATGTGGCGGAAGGGTAGGCCGGATAACAAAAAAGCCGGATAGGACGGAGTTCTATAAAAAATTTACTTTATTCCTGCCCTCCCCCCCCCTCTATTATATTAAAACGTATGTTACACATTTTAAGATAAATTATATATATATATAGTACATATAGCTTCAAAATAAGTAAAACATTAAAGAAAAACGTAAGCCTAATTCGTAAAAAAATCAGTAAATCTTATTTTACTGTTTATTAATAAATGATTTCACAAATATGAAGAGTTATGCATAAGATAAAAGAGACAAAACTTAGTTTTTCAAAAAGTCCTTGCTAGATGACTGCTTCTCTCTGTTAGCCCTCTTCCGCGACCCTCTTCGTTTATCACCCATTTCGTTAATCTTCAATAAATAAACACGAAGCACACCAAAAGACTATGCGAAAGTAACCAGAATAAGAGGAAAGTAAGTTCCACACTTGTTAACATCCGTTGCACAACTGACGAAACAGGCCTTAACCCCCCCCCCCCCCTCTGTTCTCTTCCGGCCTGTCTCTGCTGTTCCAATCTGCCATCCCTTCTTGCTCCTTACTGCCGTGAGTTAGCACTTTCCTACGGACGGGAACTTGCCTGTCTGGGCCGCTTGCAATATTCCTCATTTATTAAGCCGGATAGTCGGGAGTTTACTGTAGTCAACTCACTTCTGACAATAAATATTTTCAAGCATAATATAAATTAGAAAATAAAATACTGACCATAAAAACTTAAACAATATTCTAAAAAGGCTTGTATCAAGAAATCAAAAAGTTATAAAACAGAATTTTAAATACAAAATAGTTTTTTTTTTTTTTTTTTTTTTCATTGAAGAATTTCACTGGGGAGCAATTTTTAACACCTTTTCTGTTGACTTCGATTTTTCAACTGTTCTTAAGTCAAAAAAGCATTCTGATTTCAAAACTGTCATTAGTTTACTTCTATCACGTCAAGTTTTTTTCTCTACAGCTTATATTAATGTGACCACTTTACACTGAATCGGGCGTGAGTCATATAGGAAGCTTTAGGGAAGTCACACACTAAAGCGACACATAAGACATGTCGCTTGAATTCGCTAGAAAAACTGGTTTAAAACAGGTTTGAAACAACTTCGTTCTTTGTTTCGAGGTTTTTGCACTTCATGTTGCGCTTCATGTCGCTCTGTCGTCTCAGTGTGGGATATTCCTTAGTTTTCCACTAACGGCTGAAGTAAACATTCTCCGACTGGGGAAGGGTGAATGCAACGTGGATATACCAAGTATCCCTGTTTTTTTTTGTATGTGGGACAGCAGACCTCGTGAGAAGCATCTGTTCCAATAGAATTGGCCTCCAAGATCGGACTTCAAACCTGGTGATCCAAACATTTTGCATCAGCCATTTGTTAACAGAAAGAACGCCATATTTCCACCTCTGCACCTTATATAAAACTGGGTCTAATGAAGTAGTTCGTGAAACTTTTTCAACTGAAGGAGACTGTTTCAAGTATCTCATTTCAAAATTTCCAAACCTGTCTTTTGAAAAGATAAAGGCGGGTGTATTTGACGGTCCACAGATTCGGCAGCTCATTAGATATATGAACATTTCATCGGAACAATGAGAGAGCTCCAAAAGAATGCTTGTTTGGCATTCAAAAACATTTTCAAAGAAATTCTTGGAAATATGCGAGTAGAAAATTGTACCGAAATTGTCCAGCAACTTTTAGAGAGCTGTTGGTTGCAACATGAACACCAAACTTCATTTTCTGCATAGCTATCTTGATGACTTTCCGGAAAATCATGGTGCAGTCAGTGGTGAGCAGGGTGAGGAATTCCACGAAGATTTGAAGCTCATGAAAGAACAGTATCAAGGTAGATGGGATGAACCATGAACGCATGATGGCTGACTATTGTTGGAGCATCAAGCGAGATTATCCACAAATTGAACACTCCAGGAAAAGCTACAAGCGAAAAATTTTACTTTAATATGTACTTTTTTCGTTTTATAAAAGGATTTTACTACTTGTATGAACACAATGTAGCTTATAGTAAGTATATACAGCCGTTGTATGAATAATATATTTGGTAATTTTTTCTTTTGTGCCCACATTAACCCTCCGAGCGTCTTGAGGGCTTTCCTGCATTTTCATAAAAATGCTTATAATACCAATATTAATTAAAATTTTCTTTCCCTGTTTGTTTTTATAATACACTTCATGCCCCTTTATTTGATATACGTTTTAAAACACAATTCTGTTAAGAAAAAAAAAATCTGCAACAGATTTAAGTTGTTTTGGGGAAACAGAAAAATACGTCCAAACCACTCAGAGGATTAAGTACGATTTTTGGGGCATCCTGTAGCTTAAAAAGTTGACATGATCAGGCGCGGATCCACGGGGGGGGGGAAAAAATATATAAATCCTCCGATTATCGCGAATTTCGACAAATGGTCGCCGAAAAAAAATCAATTTCGTCAATCGTTCGCAGGTCAAAGGGTCGCAAAAGAAACGCGAATTTCGTCAAAAAACGCCAATTTCGTCAAAGGATCGAGAAAAAGCGCGAATTTCGTCAAAGGATCGCGAAAAAACACAAATTTCGTCGAAGAAGTGCGGAAGAAATGCGAATTTAGTCAAAAAATCGTGCATTTCGTCATAGGATCACGAAAAACAAACGCAAATTTTGTCAAAGAATGCAGAAAAAAACGCGAATTTCAACAAAGGATCGCAGAAAAAAACGCGAAAGAATTGCGGAAAAAAAGCTAATTTCATGAAAGAATCGTGCAAAAAACCCCTAATTTCGCCAACAGATCTCTAAAAAAATGCGAACTTCTTCAAAGAATCGCGAAAAAAAATACGCGAATTTCGTCAAAGAATCACTGAAAAAACCCGAATTTAGTCAAAGGGCCGCGGGAAAAACGCCCAATTAGCACAGGGAGGAGATTCCCCTAGGCGCGCATCCACGAGGGGGGTGGGGTCGATCGGGGCAAAGAAGGGAAGAACAAATTTACCAAGTTGGTTTTTAAGAAATCAACACACCATACGCATTTTAGCTTTTAACTGACTAGGATTAGGACATAATCCTTTTTTGTTCATTCATCAAATACCTTTGAAATTTACCAATGTGGGTGGCAATAACAGTACATTTTTTACACATTAGCGGCTTCCTTCAGAAAACATTAAGATGCTTGAATTTTTCAAAGGACCTTTCTTTTTCGTGTTTCATTCTTTCTTTGGAAATTGCTATGAATCCCATTCTTTTCTCAAACAGTAAAGCACTCCTCAAAAATATCGTTATACAGAAATTAGAATTGCCGTTTCTTTGAAAGAACAAAAAAAAAACGTTAAAAGTTTTAAAACGTTTTAAATTATCAACACTTTAAAGGGATCCGCATAACGTTGTCAATTTCTGTTGTAGAGATTCAACAAAAGGTACACGAAGTGGCATCGTCTCCCACCTCAACCCATAGTGTCAAAAAATATGGCGCCATATGCCTTTTGACTGGACATAATCCTATTTTGTTCAATAATTACCGAAACGTCAGTGAGGTTTACCAATGACACCCGAAAAGTGTGGTTTTCGTTTGCTTGTCTGTCTGTTCTGCGAAAACTACCGTTAAAAGCGTTGGATTTATATCTTGGGGTGGGGGGGGGGCGGAGGTGAATCTCCTCCTTGTGCTAATTGTGCGTTTTTTCCGCGGCCCTTTGACGAAATTCGCGTATTTTTTGCGATTCTTTGACGAAATTTGCGTTTTTTTCGAGATCTGTTGACGAAATTTGCATTTCTTGCGTGATTCTTTTGCGAAACTAGCGTTTTTTCTGCAATTGTTTGGCGAAATTAGCGTTTTTTTCTGCGGTCCTTTGGCGAAATTCACGTTTTTTTCTGCTAATCTTTGACGAAATTCGCGTTTTTATGCGATCCTTTGACGAAATTCGCGTTTTTTATGCGATCCTTTGATAAATTTTGCGTTTTTTGCGCGATCCTTTGACGAAATTCGCGTTTTCTGCACGATCCTTTGACCTGCGAACGATTGACGAAATTGATTTTTTTCGACGACCATTTATCGAAATTCGCGATAATCGGTGGATTTATATTTTTTTATCCAAGGGGGGGAGGGGGCGATCCGCGCCTGTGAAGAGTTATGCACGCCACTTAGATGGCGTATTTTAACTTTCAAGGATGTTAAGACCCCTTCAAATTTCTGAAGAGGATACTTTTTCAGAGATTATCCTCTTTTAGAAATCTGATATTAAAAAATGGATGTGATGGTTATGCTTTTCAGCTTTCGATAATTGGTTCTTATGTATTTTTTAGTGCTGAATCCAAAAATGACCTTCATTTTTACTTTCTTCTATCTTTACAAGAAGAAAGTATTGGATTCATGAAAATTTTCGAATTCCGGTTTTCGACGGATTTACACGTTTTAGGGGTCAGAGATTCCAAAAAACATGTTTTTACAAAATGTCTGTCTGTGACTCTGTGAGTCTGTCTGTCTGTCTGTCTGTCTGTCTGTCTGTGTGTATGTGACACAAATTTTGTGGGCGCTCTATCTCAAGAACTAATGCACGGAATTTAATAAAAATTGATATTCAGTTAGTGCCTAATACAAATTGATGCTGATTAGTTTTTGGTGTAAATCGCTCAACAGGTGGCGCTGCAATGCTGCATTTTTCACGATTTTCGCAATAGCTCTATCTCAAGAACTAATGCACGGATTTTGATCAAACTTCAGATTTTGTTAGTCCTTGATATGAATTGATGATGATTACGTTTTGGTGTAAATCGCCCAACAGGTGGCGCTGTTATGATGAATTTTGCAGGATTTACACGATTTCCCCAATAGCTCTATCTTAAGAACTAACGCACGGATTTTCATCAAACTTCAGATTAAGTTAGTCCTTGACATGACTTGCTACTGATTAGGTGTTGGTGTAAATCGCCCAACAGGTGGCGCTTCTCTGCTGCCTTTTCCACGATTCCCTCAATAGCTCTATCAATAGAACTAATGGACCAATTTTCATCTAACTTCAGATTTAGTTGTATGTTGACACAAGTTGTTGTTAAATAGGTTTTGGTGTTAATCACCCAATAGGTGGCGCTGCTATGCAGAAATTTTCACGATTTTCGCTATTGCTCTATCTCAAAAACTAATGTACGGATTTTCTCCAAACTTCAGATTCAGTCAGACGTTGACATAAATTGTTGCTGATTAGGATTTGGTATAAATCACCCAATAGGTGGCGCTGCTAGGCAGCATTTTGCTGAATTTAGACGATTTCAGCGATAGTGATATCTCAAGAACTAATGCACGGAATTTTATATCGTTAGAATCCTCATGAGATGCATAGATTGCCATTTAATTTTGGCAGTGTGATAGCGAATTTTGAAGTATTAACATGTATGAGATAGAAGAAAGTTTTGGGATTGGTACATCCGACTAGTTTACCATGCCATTAATGTAAGGATTTTTGACAAATCGCAAATTTTTAAATAGTCGAAATATTGCGAAAATTTGCTACTATAAAATAGACATAACTTTTTTTCATAGTAATTTATTCCTTTTTTTTTTTTTTTTTTTTTTTTCTTATACTATGGATTTTTACAGTTAAACATGTAAAATATTGTGTATTTAAAATCCTTATAATTTTATTCCATGCGTGGAAGTTTCTTTGAACCACTCATGCTCCGCTTCGCGCTTTTCTTTTAATCTTCTCTATGGGTTTCATCTCGGTATCCTCTTTTATTTTGGCGGTTGATGAAGCTGGGGAATTTGTCGCAGATGTATTTTAAACATTTATCTTCTTTTGTTAAGGCTTTGACAAATTGCTTTGAGAGATTTTCGCTATTTTTTACTCTCGTCTATCTTTACAAGAAGAAAGTATTGGATTCATGAAAATTTTCGAATTCCGGTTTTCGACGGATTTACACGTTTTAGAGGTCAGAGAACCCTAAAAACATGTTTTTACAAAATGCCTGTCTGTCTGTGTGTGACACAAATTTTGTGGGCGCTCTATCTCAAAAACTAAAGCACGGAATTTAATAAAAATTCATATTCAGCTAGTCCCTGATACAAATTGATGCTGATTAGTTTTTGGTGCAAATCGCTCAACAGGTGGTGCTGCTATGCTGCATTTTTTACGATTTCCGAAATGGCTCTATCTCAAGAACTAATGCACGGATTTTCATCAAACTTCAGATTCAGTTAGTCCTTGATATGAGTTGATGCTGATTACGTGTTGATGCAAATCGCTCAACAGGTTGCGCTGCTATGTTGCATTTTTTACGATTTTCGCAATGGCTCTATCTCAAGAACTAATGCATGGATTTTCATCAAACTTCATATTCAGTTAGTCCTTGATATGACTTGATGCTGATTATGTGTTGGTGTAAATCACTCAACAGGTGGCGCTGCTGTGCTGCATTTTGCACTATTCACGCAATAGCTCTATCTCAAAAACTAATGCACGAATTTTCATCTAACTTTAGATTTAGTTAGATGTTAACACAAGTTATTGCTGATTAGGTTTTGGTGTTAATCGTCCAATAGGTGGTGCTACTATTCTGGAATTTTAATTTTTTTTCGCAATAACTCTATCTTAAAAACTAATCCGCGGATTTTCCCCCAAACTTCAGATTGAGTTAGACTTTGACGTAAGTGGTTGCTTGGTGGTGTTGGTTTAACATAGGTTTTGGTGTAAAGCACCCAATAGGTGGCGCTGATAGGCTGAATTTTGCTAGATTTACACGATTTTAGAGATAGCCATATCTTAAGAACTAATGCACGGAATTTCATATCTATAGAATCCTCAAGATGGGTATAAATTGCTGTTTAATTTTGGCAGTGTGATACCGAATTTCCAAGTATTAACATGCATGAGATAGAAGAAAGTTTTGGGATTGGTAGATCCGACTAGTCACTTTTTAACTTTGAAATTTAAAGTTTGCGAAAATCGTGATGTGATGGTTAAAAATGTAGGTCGTTTTCGGATTCAGTGCTAAAAAATACATCAAAATCAATTACCAAAAGTTAAAAAACACAACTCATTGCAGGCTTGTGTTATTAACGTTGTTCACGTTCACTATAACTAAAAGAACAAAAAATAAGATAAATAACTACCATAGTACAAGAGTAAAAAGAAAAAGAAAAAAAAATAAGACATTTAATAAATAAATTCTGTTATAACGTTTTTAATTTTACGACCTAATAAGTAACAATAAACCATATTTTGAGGAGAGGTCGGGATTATATAATAAGAGTGTTGGATAACCGAGTGTTTCGGTTAATCGGACGTCGGATAATCGAGAGAATGTAATATTTTCAAATCGCATTAATTATTTCTTATTCATTTAATATTTAACTGCAAGGAATGATTTGAGCAACAGAAATTATGACTGCGTTGATTATATGTCACTCGGTATCGCCCCCCCCCCCCCCCCAAAAAAAAAAAAAACGATTCTCTGGATCCGCCCCTGGACATGATAGAAACAAACTGGGGTCATTTTTGGATTTAGATGCCAATAATTAGCCAAAAACATGTGCCAGATCTAAGTCAACAAAATGTGTGTTTCCCCAGTGTTTTAATATAAATGTAAGCTTGTCATTTTTTATTCCATAACAGTTTATATTCAACTAAACCAAAAGAAGCTGTGTATAACTGATTATCTAAATTAGACAGGTTATTTTTTAAAGGCTGTTCTTAATTAATTGTCTCACCTAATTATTAGTTCTACATTTGAAAATAAAAGCTTCACACATAAAACTTGAAAAAGATATTTGTTTTCTTTGGCTTAAAAGGTCACTACCAGAGACAGAGACAAAAGTTCTTTATCTACAGAATGACACCGTCAATAACAGTTGAACATTTCATTTACACTTGTTTTAACTACAAATTATCTTGCTCAGTGACATTTTGAAAATAAATATAAAATATCTTGAATATTTTGAAAGCAAATATCAAGTTTAAGAGAATATCAAAAATTTTTATATTTAAAAAATAAATATCGGATATATATCCATTGATATATATCAACGAACCCTGGTTAAGAATAACAATTTATAGGCTAGAGACACTGATAAAAAAAATTGATAGTATTCATATAATTGAGTTGACCATAGTATCGATTAAAAATATCGACATCGCCCATCACTAGTTTATACCACATAGAATGCTAAAGTTTAGTTCTCATAGGAATCGTACAGCACAGTTGAAAATTTCCCTTCTGCCATTTCCGTCAATAAACGGAAATGTACTCGAGATCTGTTGTGGTGCCCTGTATTATGATCTATAGAACTTATGCATACCAAGTAATAGGCAAAAAAAATGGTTGCATTTAAAAACACGTTCCGCAAATGTAAACGCACTTGCGGCAATTATTGTTAACAGGCCGTACTTAATGCACTGATATAATCAGTTTCAATACGTTTGAAATAGTGTAACATCATTAAAATAAACCGCAAATGATTTTTTCCCCGTAGATCGTAATATAACGGAATTCGTTCGAGTGTCTCTGTATAGAAACTGTAAGTGCTATGCTACACATCGTATTCTACAGTAAGCCTCTTGTAGCGTAGCTCAGTGATATATATCAATTCCAATATATTTAAAATAGTGTAACATCATTAAAATAAACCGCAAATGATTTTCCCCCGTAGATCGTAATATAACGGAATTCGTTCGAGTGTCTCTGTATAGAAACTGTAAGTGCTATGCTACACATCGTATCCTACAGTAGGCCTCTTGTGGCGTAGCTAAGTGATATATACCAATTCCAATATATTTAAAATAGTGTAACATCATTAAAATAAACCGCAAATGATTTTTCCCCGTAGATCGTAATATAACGGAATTCGTTCGAGTGTCTCTGTATAGAAACTGTAAATGCTATGCTACACATCGAAATCTACAGTAAGCCTCAGCCTCTTGTAGCGTAGCTCAGTGATATATATCAATTCCAATATATTTAAAATAGTGTAACATCATTAAAATAAACCGCAAATGATTTTTACCCGTAGATCGTAATATAACGGAATTCGTTCGAGTGTCTCTGTATAGAAACTGTAAGTGCTATGCTACACATCGAAATCTACAGTAAGCCTCTTGTAGCGTAGCTCAGTGATATATACCAATTCCAATATATTTAAAATAGTGTAACATCATTAAAATAAACCGCAAATGATTTTCCCCCGTAGATCGTAATATAACAGAATTCGTTCGAGTGTCTCTGTATAGAAACTGTAAGTGCTATGCTACACATCGTATTCTACGGTAAGCCTCTTGTAGCGTACCTCAGTGATATATATCAATTCCAAAATATTTAAAATAGTGTAACATCATTAAAATAAACCGCAAATGATTTTTACCCGTAGAGCGTCTCTGTATTGAAACTGTAAGTGTTATGCTACACATCGTATTCTACAGTAAGCCTCTTGTAGCATAGCTCAGTGATATATGTATCAATTCCAATATATTTAAAATAGTGTAACATCATTAAAATAAACCGCAAATGATTTTTTCCCCGTAGATCGTAATATAACGGAATTCGTTCGAGTGTCTCTGTATAGAAACTGTAAGTGCTATGCTACACATCGTATTCTACAGTAAGCCTGTTGTAGCGTAGCTCAGTGATGTATGTATCAATTCCAATATATTTAAAATAGTGTAACATCATTAAAATAAACCGCAAATTATTTTCACCTAGAGACCGTAATGTAGCGAAATTATTTTGATTGCTCCTGTAAAGAAACTACAGACACTTCATTTTCAATACCGAATATGCCAAAAGTAAATCTCAATAACATATATCAATGGCATGGCCATCCGAGTATATTTACACGAGTTACTCAGGCAGGCAAACAGAATTCATAAACATTTTTCAACTATGTTGGAAAGTATTAAAAAAAAGTTTCAAACAATAATGATTTAAAAATTTAAAAATGTAAGCTATTTCTTAAAATATATTTTACACTAGAAAGGTAGCCCGTCAAAAATGACGGAAATTTAGATATAAAGATATATACAACTCATGTGCAAGAATATGTGTTTTCTCGCTTGTTCCGCAGTGATAGGTGAAAATAATATATTTAAAGAACGAAACACATTTCTGAAAAACTGTGTACAGTAGAAGACCACTAATCTGCACAGTTTGGTTCCAAGTATTATGCAGATTTGAGGCTTTTTGCGGTCATGTCTATTCAATCTTTGTGTACATTTTTTTAAATTCATATATTGGACAATTTAGATTGTTACGCCTTAAAAATAAATAAATTTTACACTTGAAGTAAGGAAAAAACTATTAAATTATCGTATACGATTTCATGAAATGGTATTACATTTTATTATATGTGTGTGCTTCACGATCTTGGTTACGACGTTGGCGAAATTTTCTGCAACTTGTCATAATTCTAATAGTGTGGCCGCTATAACAAAAAAGTAACCAGTTTTTAGCAAAATTTCTGATATAAAGTAGTTTTCAAAAACTTGTGTAAAATTGCAGGCTGTTCTCATCTTATGTCAGTCCTAAGAATAATATTTCTAACATTGAAGATTTTCCATGTATATATGAAATTTAGAAAAGCTTCTCCAAAAGAAAGGTCCTGAAATGACATTGTAATTCCTCTAACTTCAAAGTTTAATCGGGCCCTGATGTTGTTTACTGAAACCTAATAAATACAGTTATTTTGAATATTACAACAGAATTAAACAGTTAAACTTATTTAACTTAAACCCGCTGTTACTTCCCGATGTTATTTTTTACTATTAAGAAAAAAAAATTATTTAAATTTTTCAAATCATGCATTTATAATTTTTTTCCGTCTTTAATAACTAAATAATGAAAAAACATGCTTTTGTTCTGAGCTCATAAATATGACAATAAAATAATGTAACTAAGAGACATTGCAAAATTAAATCTTTGTGATTTCAAACCATAAACAAACGATACCGCCACCATTTTACCTACTATGATGTCATTAGAATATTGTCCATTGATTGTTGGAGAACTTACTTTGTGAATGATTACCTCAATGATTTAAATTTTTTTTTAAGTTTCACGATGAATGAATCACTTGTGTTTGTTTAGGTTTATGGAATGAGTAAACTGTGAACCTAATTTCAACTAAAGTTATCCAAGGATATATGTATTTTTAATTGAAATTAAAAACAATGTTTTGATCTCGAAATAAAAAGTTTTAGTATGTATAATTGGTTATTTCTGTTAATTATTTATTTAGGTATTTTTCCATTATAGCGCATTTTAAAAAAAAGCTTGGCGCAATTCGGGCATCAGAAAGTGAGATATGTTGCCAAAATATATAAACAGCTATGAAAACAAATCTAATGAACTTTTATTTTTGTTTACATATGAACTTATATACATAAAAAAATCGTTTCTAAATATATATTTTTTTTATATACAAATTACGGCACGGATTTCAGATATGAACCGGGATACCTAACTGGTGCCAAAATGGTGTTATTTTGCCTGCTATGGTAACCCGGCTATTGTTTTTTATTTATTAATAAATTGTTTATTTACTTTTATTTTCTGTTTTTAATTATGTAAACTGTTTTGTTCTATAGCTATTATTCAAACTTTTATTTATTTATAGTTATTTCCTTTTCAAAATGATAGCAAATAATTTAAAAATATGTAAGTAACTGGTATTCGAAAGCGAGATTTCTGCCAAATTGGCGTCAGAGAAAAATCACGCCAACCCCGATGCGTATATGACATCTGTGCAAAAATTACGGCACAGATGTCATATTCGCCCCATATTGGCACGATTTTTTTTCTAACGCCAATGTCATATACACACCGACACCGGGTAGTTAACTCTCTCCAAAGTGTCGTTATTTTGCTTGATATGGTAACCAGGATGTTGTTGTTTATGCTGTTGATGTTTTCGCCAAATTGGCGTCGGAAAAAAATCGCGCCAATATGGGGCGAATATGACATCTGTGCCAAAATTACTTTTGTTTATTATAAAATATGGGTAAATAGCTTTTTTTACATTAAATAAAGGTACTTGTTAGTTATCCCGTCGACCAAATTACTATCGCCAAATTGTAAGATTAAATGCCAATAATGGTTGACATTAAACATGATCATGTGTTTCTTACGTAATCAAGTGATTTTTAATTCGACGTTATAGTTGTATTTTTATTAATGTTTTGCTAATTTAATTGATATTTCGTTGTTTAAAATAAAAATTATGTCAATTTGTATAATTTGGCGAAACTGGTCGATGGGATAGCTAACAACTACCTAAATAAATTGCATACATATGGAAAAAATTGCTTGTGAGTATGAAGCAGTAAATAGGTTGTCAGAAAATACGTTGGCAAACTTCTTTCTCGCCAAGCAACTTTTCTCCGAAGTTGTACATAAGCAATGATTGCTAGAAATGCATTTTTAATTATGATATGCGCTTTCATGTTTCACTACATTTATGCATACTATACTGTATATATAAATGCTACAGTTCATATCCAGGGCTACACAAAAGAATTCGTAAGGGTTACTGAGTATGAGAGTAAATTGCTTAAAGGTGGTTTTTAAAGGAGTTATGCGTTTTTACGCTGAACTGCATTTAGTTTACTAAGAAATGTTTGTAGAATATAGATAAAATGATATACAGGGTCACGCAAAGAATTGGATACATAACCGTCTATGGATGATAATATCTGGAAATGTGATTTCAGTAGTTTTAAGAGTAGGTTAAATTAAATTTTGGCTAAATAGTGGCATGTAATAACGATACTGTTGGCTATGGACGGTAACTGCTGAAATCAATTTTTTAATTTTTTTTATGCGTCTTCTAAAATGTTTACTTAGTTATCTTATTTCCCCAAATAACGAAGTTTTGTTAAAGCATTCAGGATGTGTTGGAAAGTGTTTCATATTCTATGCTTAACGCATGATTTTCTTTCTTCTTTAGTCTTATTTTGCATTTATTTTATTTTTAATTTTTTAGTCTTATACTGCTTTATAGAAACTTAGGCACAGTTGTCATATACGCCAATTTGGCGAAAACATCAACAGCATAAACAACAACATCCGGGTTACCATATCAAGCAAAATAACGATAGTTTGCCGCCAGTTAAGTACCCGTTGTGTATATGACATTGGCGTCAGAAACAAATCGCGCCAATATGGGGCGTATATGACATCTGTGCCGAAACTTTAATATTTAATTTTTAAACTCTTCGCTCCACACCCCTTACATATAGTACAAACTATAACACAGATAGCGCAAAATAATAGACAGTTTGGTACTTTTTCTACTGTGGGAGCTTTGGCGTTTTTTTAAAAAAGCTTGGTGTAATTTGGGAATCAGAAAGTAAGATTTGGGTTCGTTTCCGTTATACGGATACCACTGTCGCCAAGCGTAATAGATGGCGCAAAATGAAAATCACGTGAATTGAAGCATTTGAAAAATAAAAGAAAAAACATTGTCGATACTAAAGTGAGCATTTAAAAAATATAACATTTGAAAATTCCAGACATTTACGAACTATTTCATTAAATCACAATTATATACTTAAAATAAGTGAACAAATAACTGTTATAAAATAAAACAATAAAATAAAACTCATATTAAACTGCTGGCATAAAATTACAAATATCTTTTAGCATTTTGAAATAATTGGCGCATTAGCATACATTTTGGCATAATGACCGTGTAACGGAAAAATATCGAGATTTGTTGTCAAATCATATAAACAGCTATCAAAACAAACTTGATGAGCGTTTTTGTTTGTTTTATATGTTTATTTTATATGTATATTATTGATGTTTTTATGTACAAATCACATCTGTTTCTTTATGAAATTAGAGAAACGTCTTTTTTATATTAAATAAATCGTATAAATAGAGAAAAAATGCGTGTGTATATAAATTGAAACAGTGGATAGGTTCCCGGAAAATATGTTGCCAAATTTCCTTTTTCGCCAAGGCATCTATACTGGAAAAGTACCTAAAGCACATTAAAATCGCGCAGTTAGGAGCTCACACAGTACAGCGTCGTCTATTGGCGGTTATTTTATTAGTAGCATCGGGAGGAAAATGTAAAGATGTACTTTAAATTCTCACTCATAGATTTTGAAAAATATCTTAAAAGAGCGGAGTTTAAATTAAATTTCGGTGACCTCCTTTATGAAAGATTAATGGTTTTAAATGGGAATTTCGCCAAATTAGCCAGCTATCACCAAGTTGGCTAACATTTGGCGCTACTGTGGTAACCCTGCATTAGTTTTTTTCAACAGTTACTAATTTCAATGAGGCGGTCCTACCGGAATCGTGAGGGACACACAGAGACTTGGATTTTATATAAATAGATTTAAATAATGAAAAAAATCCGGATATTGGACAACTTTAAAAACCAGCTATAGCAGGGTTTTTTTTTTTTTTTTTTAGTTAACTGCCTTTCACACTTTTTCCAGGCTTAGGACTGGCAATTATAGCAGTGCACATATTATCATAACAAATAGCGTGTTTAGAAGTTGTTGTTTTTTTTAAACTTTTTAATTTTATTTTCTAAGAAATTGGTATAAAGTTATAGAAATTATTACATGTATCTATACATTACAAAAAATTCATTGTGAAAGGAAAAGAAATTCTTGATAGTCTTCTGCTAGAGAAAAAAAAATATATGTGTGTGCGTGTGGGACTTCTTAAGTTCTAGAAATAGTTGATTTTATGCATTGCTCTTTTTGCATTTGTTAGCGATTTTATTATTTCAGGATTATGAAATTGTTATTTAACAGTTAACTTTTGTGACATCTAGCCGAATTTACCCTACCGCACCTAAAGAAGTTTGACTTAAAAAATATTGGAGAAGGCGGGGGGGAAAAAGTATAGTCGTTGATCGATCCGGTTAATTGGACAATCCGGTTAATCGATCCGGATAATCGGCGCTCTTCTGTAATAGGAAATATTTGAAAGGGCGCCTTGTTGTACTAGTGTAACTTCACTAAAATACACCGCAAGCAATTTTTCTCTATAGTTCATAATATAACGGTATTCTTTTGAGCACCTCTGTGAACTAAATATAAGTGTTACACATACCATATTCGATAGTAAGCATCTTATAAGTGAACTTCCGTGATGTAGATCAATTTCAGTACGTTTGAAATAGTATAGCATCATTAAAATACACTGTAAAGGATTTTTCTCCATAGACCATAATGTAACGGCACTCCTTTAAGTTGCCCTGTAAACGAACTATAAATACTACACGCTTCATTTTCAATACCAAACATTCCGTGTTAAGTCTCAATAACGTATATCAATTACTTGGAGATCCGAATGTACACTGGTGTCCAAAATTAAGGACCAATCACAAAATGCTAATTTTCAAGTACGCGAATACTAGAAAGGAAATAATATAATTCGAATAATTACTATCTCCACAGCACAGCTAGTCCGTATAATATCTCATTCATGTCACACATGGGGCACAAGTGTCACAGTCACTACGATGAAGCAAACAAATAGAAAATTCCATACGTCTCATTATGAGTCTCAAATGATCACTATATGTGACTCCACTGAGACGTCACTGTGATTGCTGCTTTGCGACGAGTCACCACGTGACTTTACAATGTAGTTACATTGTGACTCTCATGTGACTGTCATCTGCAGACTCAATTTCAAAATCATCGTGAACGCTGCATTGTGATAAGTTACCAAATAATGTCACATTAAAGTCACATGATGACTTTCATGTGACAGAGAGACTACTGTGAAGTCACCATTGTGCTCTTTTTTATGAAAAGTCACCATGTGATTATAATGTGATATTATTTGGTGACTTATCACAATGCAGCGTTCACGATGACTTTGAAATTGAGTCTAAAAATGACAGCCACATGAGAGTTACAATGTAACTACATTGTAAAGTCACGTGGTGACTCGTCACGAAGCAGCAGTCACATTGACGTCTCAGTGGAGTCGCATATAGTGATCATTTGAGACTCATAATGAGACGTGTGGAATTTCCTATGTTTTGTTTCACCGTAGTGACTGTGACACTTGTAACCATGTGTGACATGAATGAGATGCTATATGGACTAGCTGTGCTGTAGAGATAGTAATTATGTGAATTACTAGGGGGCTCTGCCCTCTACGAGCTACGCTCGTCAACCCCCGTTCAGACACCGCAGATTCTAACAGCACGATAATTTAATCGGCTTTAAAAGGATTTCGGAAGATTGAATTATAATTTGAATCTGAGAATTATAATCTGACGTAATTTTCACCAAACTTTTCTTTTTCTTTTTAATATTCACGTAAAAATACTTTTGTTAGAAATTAAATATTATGATCATCTTAAAATATCAAATAAATGTCTCGAGCAATTTTTAAATTTAAACTGTTTTGCAATATTATTTTTTGTTCATTTTATATAATAAGTGTAATGTGACGTAAATTCTCCTATTTAAGACTTCTAACGTATGACTATGAATTTATTATTTTACAATATTCTGTCTCTTTTAAAATTCACGTGTAATGACGTAATTTTCAATGAGTTCCTGCTTTTTATAATTTCTGTTTATAATAGTCACGTGTAAAATAAATTTTTAATTTGAAGTAAACATTATTGTTTGCGCTGTTTATACAACTGCAACAGTTTAAATTAATAACATTTTCTAAAATTTGTAAAAAATATCTCTCGAAATGCTTAAAATTTGAATTTAAAATTGAAATAAAACCTCAAAAAATAAGTCAAATAAGAAAAATAAATACAATCTGCACACCGGGAACTTATAACGTATAAAATGATCTAAAAATGATCTAAAAATGATTAAATTCTCATGTATAGTTTTTGCTCCAATAAAACTTTTTTAATGGAACGATTTTGTCCAACTTTAGCATTAAATATCTCTTAAAATAATTCTTCGATTTTAAAACTGTCTGCATCAGCGTGTTTATCAAACATTTCTCTATAATACCACCGATTTTCATATTTTTGTATGCAACAGTTTTTTTAATATTAGCGATGAAAGGCCATGCTTAAGCATTCAAATTGGATGTGGATCTACCCGGAATATCTACGCAGACTTTTCATTGGTCCATTTCCAAATCAAAACTTTTTTTTATATATAGAAGGATATTATTTCCTTTTGAGTATTCGCTTACTTAAAAATTAGCATTTTGTGACTGGTCCTTAATTTTGGACACCAGTGTATTTACGTGAGTTAGAGCACGCCCAAACAGATGGCAGACAGACAGACAAACTGGATTCATAAACACTTTTCAACTATGTTAGAAATAAAAACAAACCTCATTTTCGGCGAAACAGAGACTTATAAAAAGCAAAAAAAAAAAAAAAAAAAAAAAAAAAAAAAAAAAAAAAAATGACGAACAATTCAAACATTGCTGTACGAATTTCAAATAAACTTTATTGAAAATAGGGCAAAATTTACTATATTGGGCTGAAAGATTAAATTTGAATTGGTTTTCTGAGTGGATTAAAATCACTGACAAACTTGGAAAACCGTGAAGATACACAAATTTTACCAAAAAAAAAAAAAAAAAAAAAAAAAAAAAAAAATCCAAAATCTGAGCATTAACGCTGCTAGTCACTCGCTTTCTGAATTCTGCCCGGTAATGTTAAGTCTATGAACGTTTGATGCATTTTTAAATTCAAAATATCAGCTCAGGAAATTGATATTTTTAACTTCTTTTTTCTGTGTTCTTTTCTTAAGGGGGTTGGTCACTCAGCTTCCCATTTCCCCTCACTAATGTAAAGGCTGTGGGCATTGGATGCATTCGTATATTTAAAATATCTCCTCGGGAAATGAATACTTTTAACTTCCATTTTTTTGTGTACACTTCCTAAAAGAGGTCTCTTTTTTTGTTAGTTCTCACAATATTTCGAAAGTATTATAGACTTAATTTTATAGGAAGTGTTAAAATCTTACTCACAGTTCGCCCGATTTTAATACACAAAATATTAAATTCAGCATAGATTTTAGAAATATTTTGGAAACTAAGAAAACTAGTATGTTGTGGCCCTCACAAAACTTTCTTCTATATAAATCACGTCAATTAAATCATTTAAATAGTACAAGAAATAATAACGATTTAGCACCAGTTCATATCAAAGTACCAGAATTTGAAATTGGATGAAAATACGTGCCTTAGTTCTTGAGATAGAGCTATAGCGGAAATTCTGAAAAATGTAGCATAGCAGCGCCACCTGTTGAGCGAATTACACCAAAAATAAGCTGCACTAAATGATATCAAGGTATGCCTGAATCTGAAGTTTGGTGAAAATCCAAGCATTAGTTTTTGAGATAAAGCTATAGCGGAAATCGCAAAAAATACAGCATAGCAGCGCTACCTGTTCAGCGATTTACACCAAAAATTAAGCAGCACTAATTTATACGTCAATTCATGTCAAGGACTAACTAAATCTGAAGTTTGATGGAAATCCGTGCAATAGTTCTTGAGATACAGCTCTTGCGGGAATCGTGAAAAATGCAGCACAGCAGCGCCACCTGTTGGGAGATTTACACCAAAAATTAAAGAGCACTAATTTATATAAGGGACTAACTGAATCTGAAGTTTGATGAAAATGCGTGCATTTTTTCTTGAATTAAAGCTATTGCGATAATCATGAATAGTGCAGCATAGCAGCGCCACCTGTTGGGCGATTTTCACAAAAAGTAATCAGCACCAAACTATATCCTGGACAAACTGAATCTGAAGTTTTATGAAAATCCATGCAGTAGTTCTTGAGATATAGCTATTGCAGAAATCGTGAAAAATGCCGCATAGCAGCGCCACCTGTAGGGCGATTTTCCCCAAAAACTAATCAGGTCCAGTTTATATCAAGGTCTAACTAAATATAAAGTTTTCTGAAATTCCGTGCATTAGTTCTTGAGATAGAGCGCCCACAAAATTTTTGTCACATACAGACTCACAGGGTGACAGAGTGACAGACAGACATTTTCTAAAACCATCAAATCGTGTTCTGGGTATTCTAAAACGTATAAATCCGTCGAAAACCGGAAGTCGAAATTTTTCACGAATCCAATACTTTCTTCTTGTAAAGATAGAAGAAAGTAAAAAGAGACATTCTTTAAGGAGAAAACAGAGAAAAAAAATGTTAAAAATATGAATTTCCCGAGAAGATATTTTAAATAGACGAATGCATCAAAAGTCCATAGACTTAACATTACGGAGGAGAATTCCGAAGCTGAGTGACCTGCCCCCTTAAAGGATATCACTTTTTTTGTTAATTTTCAAAATATTTCTAAAATTTATGCTTAATTTTATATGAAGTGTTAAAATTTTACTCCCAGCCCGCTAGTTTTTTTTTTTTAAATAAAATATTAAATTAAGCATATTTTTTTTTAATATTTTGACAACTAAAAAAAAAAAAATGACATCCTTTTAGAAGAAAACACTGAAAAAAGAAGTTAAAAATATTAATTCGCCGAGGAGATATTTTAAATATAAGAATGCATCAAACGTCCATAGACTTAACATTAGCGAGGGAAATTCGAAAGCTGAGTGACTAGCAGCCTTAAGTGCATCCTGGCCTGTCTTCCGAACCAAATTTGCAGACATATCCGTGCCATAGATTTTTCTGGCCATCTCCAAGAAACAAACAGACAGGGCCTAGACCAGGGATCGGCAAGTAATTTTAAGTGGGGTCCGAATACTTTTGGACCACACCAGTGGCCGAGAGGTTCTGCTCTCGAAGCTGGTAGACGGGAAGTGCTGGGTTCGAACCCAATCGCGCCCGTCAGCCTAATCGTTCGGAGTTTTCGTGGTTTTCTTCGAACCTTGGATTTCCAAGCGTTAATACGGGTTAGGTTCCCTTAGAAAGACCCCCACGAAGGGCACTCCCCCCCCCCCCTAGAGCCTATATCCCTTGTGTTGATAATTGGCCGTCATAAACACAACCAACCAACCGAATACTTTTGAAAAATGTTATCGAGGTCCAGAGAAAAAAAAAAACACGTAAGAAAAAAAGTACTTATTACTTTAAATTTTTTATTTTTATATACACATTCATCATCATCAACCGTTTTCAATCCACTGTTGGATGTAGGTCTCCCCCAGATTTTTCCAATGTTTCTTGTCTAGTGCTTTAGTCATCCAATTTACACCGGCTACTTTTCTGATTTCATCACTCCATCTTACTTGAGGTCGTCTTCTTACCCGTTTGACATCTCTGGGATACCACTGTAGGGTGTTTGTGCTCCATCTATTGTCTTGTCTTCTTTCAGTGTGCCCAGCCCATTTCCATTTTATAGCCGTTTAATTCTTTCAATGATGTCAAAAACTTTCGCCTGGCTTCTTATCCAGGTTATTCTTTTTCTGTCTCTTCTAGTTATACCTAGCATACATCTTTCCATACTTCTCTGTGTTGTTTGTAATCTATATATCATCCGTTTCGTTAGCGTCCATGTTTCTGCTCCATAAGTTAGCACAGGCAAAACACATTGGTTAAATACCTTTCTTTTCAAACAAAGAGGCATGTTACTCTTCAGAATAATATTGTTCTTCCCAAAAGCACTCTATCCATTTCTTATTCTTCTATTGATTTCATTCATGATACTATTATCTGATGATATTTCCTACCCAAGGTACACATAACTTTAATTTCAGTATTCTTTAATTTCAGTATTGTTGTAGACGATTTTCTTTTTTGATGCAAATGAATTGAACATCACCTTAGTCTTTCCCAAGTTTATTTTTAATCCCACATTAATGCTAGCTTCTGCCAAATCTTTTAGCATATTTTCCAATTCTTCAGTATTGTTACTGAAAATTAAAATGTCATCAGCGAATCGGAGATGACTTAAATATTCTCCATTTATTCTAATCCCTTTGTTTTCCCAATCCAGCTTCTTGAAAATATTTTCTAAGACAACGGTAAAAAGCTTAGGCGAAAGGGTTGTCTCCTTGTCTTACCCCCCTTCCAAGCTTGATCTTTGCTTTTCCTTTGTCCAAGAGGATCGTTGCTGTTGCTTTCTTGTAAATCTTCTTTATGATATTGATGTAAGGTTTGTCTATATCAATGTCCTCCAAAGATTCTACTACTGCTGATGTGTAGACCGAATCAAATGCTTTTTCATAATCAATAAAGGCAAGGCAGAGAGGTAAATTAAAATTATATTCCTTATGTTTTTCTATGAGTTCCCTTACCGTTTAGATATGATCCATCGTGCTGAATCCACTTCGGAATCCTGCTTGTTCTCTAGGTTGAGCTGAGTCCAGAGCTGATTCAAGTCTTGCCGTTAAAACTTTGGTGAAAATTTTATAAATCACTGATAGTAAGCTGATCGGACGGTATAGTTTTTAAAGTTTTCCTTCTCTCCTTTCTTGTAAAGCAGCACCATCACAGCATTATTCCAATCTTCTGGTACATCTGACTTCTTGAGATATTTGGAAAACAATAAGGATAGCATTTTAGCAAATTCTTCTCCTGCTTCTTTGATAAGATACAAACAGGAAAGCCAGGTATTCGTTCTGAAAAATTACTACATATACACAGGTATACCATGCTGAAAATTTGTACGTACACATAATAAAATAGAAAAGCAGGTATTCGTATTCGTTGAAACATTACGGTCTTGAACCAGTGTTTTACAGTTTGGTTCACGTGGTTAACAGCTAATGCGAAGACGATGTGTCTTCAAAGTGGGTGTCCGTTAATCTCCAATGATATTTTGTTCTTCAAAAAATTCATCTTGAAGAAAATTGTTTCATATGCATATGTGAGCAAAAACTTAAAAGCCAGGTTAATAGCTAATTTTTTGCAGTTTTCATACATTTCTGAGACAGGCTTACCCAAAAATTCAGTTCACTCCCTCCCGGCGCCACGCCTGCAGTATTTTGCGTTTCACATCACAGCAACCATGCATCACTGTTAAAAAATCAAATTAATAGCGCTATTACTTGTAAAATATTCAAACATTGATAAGTCTATCGCTCAAATGTATCTTTTATATACAAACTAGTGTAAATGCCCGTCCTAGGACGGTGGGTAAAATTTGTCTTTTTTACTTAGAATATGAAAAACTGATAAAAAATAATTGACAATATGAAGCGTTTAGATGAGCAAAATTCGGCTAGTTTATGTTTTAAAAAACACACAATTAGCATTTACAATATTTTTGGGTAAACCAGGTATTCCGGCTAATATACTATAACAAAATTAAGATTTCTTAATAAAACAAAAATTTAACAAATATGCAATAAAACTATTAAAACAGTCTGCTGCAACTATTGAAATAATACTATTTTTTTAAATAACACTTTGAAATTGTATTTTTATCATTTATCCCCCCCCCCTTCCTCCCCCCTCCAATTTTTTTTTTTATGTGTATATTGATTAATAAATAGGTATCTCGGGTTGAATCCCATCCGAAAGAACGAAGGGGAAGCATTGTTAAAGTGTTTTTCACGCCTATTGGTGTTTTTCTTCTGTTTACCCGCGGCTGACGTCACGCAGCAGGGGTGGGACAGCTTCAAATGATGTCATTTATGTCGTCTCCTTTAATCTTCATAACTCTATCGTTTAAATTTTTTTCAATGAATTACAAAAGGAATGACTCTCTATCACAGCTTCTTATTTACGTTTTACGCACGGGGTGCGCTACGTTTTTTTTCTGAAATGGCTGCGTAAATCATTAAAATTTTGTTAGTTTTGAATATTTTATAGAAATTTTTTTTTCAACAGAAGGGATTTCAGGTAGAAAATATTTGTATTTAGGCAGATAAGTTTTCTCATATACATCTCAAATCAAAATTAAGCCTAACGTGGCTCTATCTTATCGGAGACTGGTAAGATTGATGGGTT
Organism: Maratus speciosus; assembly: GCA_963932465.1. NCBI lineage: Eukaryota > Metazoa > Arthropoda > Arachnida > Araneae > Salticidae > Maratus > Maratus speciosus. The sequence continues at coordinate 344,448,445 of OZ010799.1, read as the reverse complement.
CGCCCCGGATGCGTTACACTGCCTTTTATTATATAGAGATATTAATAAATTATTTATTCAAATTGAAAGTTTTTGGCAATCCTGGCTTCGACCTTCCACGGTCCGGATGTGGACCGCGGTCCGCCTGTTGCCAACCGTGGGCCTATACTTGATTCCACCTCAAGTTGGCAGCATTGGTTATGCTACGGATGCCGAATCGCAGCCGTTACCATAGCAACCAGGGTTTGCTTGAAGAGCAAAGGATCACTAGTAACCAAGGAAAAGCGCCATTTTGGCGGAAAAGTATAATGCGTGTGCAAAAATCTGTACGTTTTGAAGTTCCAATGAAATTAATTATATAAATTATTTATATTAATTATATTATAATTTTATATATTAATTATATTATCTATTAAATTAAAATAACGAATTGCATTATTATTCTTTTCTTATTTTTACATTTTTTAGACTGATTTTAGCACTATCTTATATTATATTAGCTGATCCGCCCGACGTTGCCCGGCACGCAAAATGCGATTTTTTTTTTTTTTTTTTTTTTTTTTTTAAATAGCGTAAACTTTAAAAAAAGGTGCACGAATTGTGGAAAAACATTATTGAAAAAATGTCAAAATTTACTGTTTTAAGCTAAAAATTTGAAATCGAATTCCATGTGCTAATGTTAAAAAAATCGCATCGGAAAGAAAAATCGCATTGAAAATTGTCTAAGAAATTTAAAATCGCGAAGGGCAAAATTTTCTATATTTAAGCTCCAAGTTTAAAACAGAATTCCTCTTACAAATGTCAAAAAATTGACGCAAAAAGCAAAAAAATTTAAAAATCACATTAAAAAAATCGAGAAAATTTTAAAAATCGCTGTACGAATTCCGAATGAAATTTACTGAAAACAAAACAGTATTATCTATATTGGGTTAAAAGATTAAAACTAAATTATCTGGAAATCTATTTAAAACAGAAAATTTGTTATTTATACCAAATCTCTGGCAGAAATTCAGAAAAAGCTAGATCTCACACCGAGTCCGTTTCATTTTAATCTATTAGCGTGTAAAAAAGTCATGATTTTTTAAAATCAAAATAAGCTAATTTTTAAATAATTAAAAACTGCATTTAATATTAAATTGTTAACACTGCTGAAAATTAAGGACTATTTCACTCACGCAAAAACACCCGCTTGCTAATTCTAATCCTATGGAGAAAGAAAAAAATTAATATCTCGTTTGCATTTCAGTATTTGTAAATTATTTCGCCATACTCGACTCTGAGTATGCCCTTCATTTACCCATGTTTCATCAAGATAATAAATAGAAGCATTTTTTTTCTTATACTCTGTAATTTTTCTCAAATAGTTTCTGCGCCACAAAATAATATTTTGCCTCTCAAGAAGAGCTGCCTCTCTTTTTCGTTTTTCAAAAGAGAATCCCAAATCTTATAATATTCTGTACAATGTAGTCCGGCTAATATTTTTCGAAAAAATTTCTTTATCATCGTTTACAACTTGTAAAACTTTATCCAAAGTTGGTATGTCATTTCTGCGAAAAAAACTATGGATTTTTCGTCGAATGCAAGATAACGTGGATTCGTCATATTTTCCCAGCCTTCTGCGTTTACCCTCTGCACCATGTCGTTTCTTTCCGGGTATACTTAAAGGGCTAGATGCCTTTTTCTCTTTTTTCAAACGAAAAATTGTTCTTTTCGAAACACCTGTAAGTTGGGAAACTTCCTCTACGATTTCATTAATTGAATGTTGGGGATTTTCTTGACGAAGTCTGGAATAAACATTTAATATATTTCTGTGAGCTGCACTTTTGATTGACTTTCCTCGCCTTGAAGGTGTGTAAAGCGTGGATGGAGATAATGCTTTATCAGACATGTTATAATTCAAATAAATTTGATACAAATAAATATTTAACTATGTAACAAATTTTAGAAATACTCAGTTAATAAACGAATCAATAATAACAATAATTAACAGTAAAAATAAAAAACTATGAACACGTTAAAAAGAAAAGTAACAGCGAAAGCAAACACTGAGTATTATTAAAACTATTCATAAGAACAATAAGAATGCGGGGTTGTAGCAGAGAACTAAAGCGCGCCAGATATTTAACCTTGAAGATTTGTGCCTCGCCAAAGGAGAGTTTTTTACGCCAAGATTTAGTCTTTATATGTTCGCTTTAAATACAAAATACTTTTAAATTAAATACTTTTAACAGAGAAATTACATTAAATATATGCTTCAAAATATCGAAATTCGTAATTTATAACCATAATCATATACATTCGTATGCATTTTCACCATTTAAGATTAAAAAATAACGGAGAACTACTTTTCAAGGCGGAATGTTACTGTTTCTACCTTTCACAGTGCTGCCAAGTTGAGTTGGAATAGAGTGTAGACTATCTGGGCTCTACAGGATCCCGGTGCAAGCATCATTCTGTGGGAGGGGGGCGGGGCTCCTTTGTATATACCGTACAGAACCATTTATCCGGAATGCTTGGGGTCAGATGTATTCCGGATAACTGGTTTTTCTGGTTAACTGGTTGTGCATTAAAGCAGCATCCATTTGATAAGTTTTGTGTAATATGTGTGGTTGTGGCATTATTTCTCATTTTAAATTATTAGATTACTTGAATTAAAAATCAATGCTGTTATAATTACCAACAGATTCTCTTTCTGGGCTGAAACAAAAAGCTACATGCAAATCAATAAGAAATCAAAGGGCTGCAAGCAGTGTAAGTTTAATCACGTTTTCTTCTATCGCAAGCTACATCTATGACAACAACCGTGTACATAGGTAGAGTTGAGTTGTTGCTTGTTTTGCTATACAGGGTTGAGTTGTAACTCACCACAACACTTCCTCCACAAGGTACAACTTACATATCGTTAATTTAAATATTAACTGAATTAAATTGAACTAGTCCTAACAAAAGACAAAGTTCTTTGAACCTGACACAGGACAGAGGTTTTGTCATGATGTCAGCTAGCTGCATCTTTCCTGGAACATGTTTGATATGCAATTCACCTTCAATGAATTTTTCAGGTACAAAATGGTACCGCACGTCAACATGTTTAGACCTTTTATGGAACTCTGGATTCCTTGCGAGCTTCACAGCACTGGCATTATCCACTAACAGGGAAGGAGTTCCTAGAGTTGTTATGTCATTTAACAGGCGTTTCAGCCATATTAACTCTTTTGCGCTTTCACTTGCAGCAACATACTCTGCCTCTGTTGTAGATAACACCACACTTCTCTGTTTTTGGCTCATCCATGAAATGGCACCACCTGAAAATTTAGAAATCATGCCAGTCCTTGAGCGTCTCGTTTTCATATCTCCTGCATAATCAGCATCGCTATATACTTCAAGATCACTGGCATTACACTTTGCTTTATACAGCAAACCAAAATAGACAGTTCCTTTAAGATATTTGAAAATTCGCTTTACGGCACACCAATCCGATGACCTAGGGTTTTCAAGATTTTTAGAGACAGTACTGATAGCATATGATAAATCAGGCCTTGTTGCAATAGCAAGGTACATGAGACTACCAACAGCCTGACGGTAAGGAATTTCTTTTCCTATCAGTTTATTTTCTTTGTCATCAGGAACATAGCTTCTATCACATGGAGTTGATACTGGATTAGCACAGTCCATATTAAACCTTGCGAGTATTTTCTGTGCATAAGCATATTGGTTCACAAAAATTGAACCATCATCGAATTTTGTTATATTCATGCCCAAAAATTGGTTAAGAGAACCTATTGTGATCTTAAAGGTTTGAGAAAGTTGACTAATAAATTCCTCCACTTCAACCTTGTCAGAACCAACAACGAGGCCATCGTCAAAATAAATAACAACAAAAAGTTTCTTTTTATCTCTATGTCTGATGAACAAACAAGGATCAGCAGTACTAACTTCCAATGCATGTTCCTTCATGAAGTTTACAAAGCACAGATTCCAACAACGAGGAGCTTGTTTGAGTCCATATAAACTTTTATGTAGTAGACAGACTCTCCCGCTATTATCGTTAAAACCTTCAGGCTGTGTCATGAAGACTTCCTCCTGAAGTATTCCATATAAAAATGCAGTCTTTACGTCAAACTGTTTTAAGTGCAATTCTTCTTTTGCAGTTACTGCCAAAATTGATCTTACAGTGTCGTATCTTGCGACAGGGCTAAACGTCTCATCAAAGTCAATACCAGCTTTTTGGACATAACCCTTTGCTACAAGACGTGCTCGGTATCGCTCCACAGTACCATCAGGATTAAATTTCTTCTTCAGCACCCATCGACAGTTGATAACTTTGGAACCTTTAGGTTTTTCAACCAATTCCCATGTTTTGTTTTCATGCAGGGCAGACATTTCTTCTTTCATGGCATTAAGCCACAAGTCACTTTCACTTGAGGAAAGAGCTTCAGTATATGTAGAAGGATTTTCGGATTCTTCTACAGCAGCTACATTTGCAAGGAGAAATTCTCCAGACTTCATCCATGTAGGCATGCTCCATTGTCTGTCAGATTTTCTAAGTTCAGGATTTTCTTCTGATTGATTGGTTTCTTCATTCTGAATTTCTTCACACTTCTCAGAGGAGTCTCCCTCTTGAATTTCTTCACACTTCTCAGAGGAGTCTCCCTCTTGAATTTCTTCACACTTCTCAGAGGAGTCTCCCTCTTGAATTTCTTCACACTTCTGAGAAGAGTCTTCCTCCACCTCCACTGTAACAGGAGTTGTACAGAGACGTTCAGGTTTAAAATATACATCACGAGACTTTATGATTTTATTTTGAGAAGGTAAATAGATTTTATAGCCATCTCTTTTGTTGACATACCCCACAAGATGACCAAGAACACTTTTGTTGTCAAACTTCTGTCGAAAGTTTTTCGGTATGTGAGCATAACATTCAGTTCCGAACACTCGCAAATGATGCAATTTAAATGTTGGATGACCAGTCCAAAGCTCATGAGAACTCTTGTTTTCTTCTGGTGATACCCCAGAATGGTTTAGTAGATACACTGCTGTTTCACAGGCATTGGCCCACAGTGATCGAGGTAATCCACACGTAGAGAGCATAGAGCGAGCAAGTTCAACAATTGTCCTATTTTCACGTTCTGCCGCCCCATTTAGTTCAGGCGTGTATGGTACTCCTAAATTCAAAGCTGTACCTCTTTCAGCAAGGATTTTGCGAACTTCACCACAGTCGAATTCACCTCCTCCATCACAACGTAATTCTTTCACAGCATGACCATGATTGGTAGCTTCATTAAGAAACATACTCAAGCAGGAACTCACCTCACTTTTGTTTTTCACAAAGAAAATTCGACGATATTTGCTATAGTCATCCTTGAAAGACACAAAATAGCGTGCACCACTAAATGATCTTACAGACATGGGTCCATTTACATCATCATTAATGATTTCACCAACTGACGTGGCTCTATAGGGTCGTGATTTGAAAGGTTTTCTATGTGCTTTGCCAAGAGCACATCCATCACAGAAATCATTTGTTACTGCATGACTCACATGAATGTTCATATCATTTAACATTTTTCTAACATGTCGTTTATTCTGATGACCGAGGCGCTCATGCCACAACTGCAAAGTTTCAGATTCTGTAGCAATGCTTATTTCAGCTGGACAGGCTGGAATAACGACTCTCATGGACATAACATATGTACCATCTGTCCAGGATCCAACAGAAACAAGTTCATTACTGCGGTAAAAAGAAACACACTTATCAGTCATTTTAACCTCCACACAATGCTTGGCAGCCTGTTGGACAGAAAAGAGGTGCCTTCGCACATCCAGAATATACCACACGTCTTCCATGTGTGCATCATACCACTTGCCATGGATAAATACTTCAATATTTATTTTACCTGATCCATACGCATAGATCTTATTTTTGTCAGCAAGTGAAATTTCAATGGGCACAGGAAAATGTTTATATGTTGTAAAATACTGCTTATTTGCAGTCATGTGGTGAGAAGCACCTGAATCACAAATCCAAATATCTGGCTGAGTAAAACTTTCACTAGCACTAAATGCACCTTTGTTACTTTTTGATGGCTGATATTTATCACTGAATTTTTTCTTTGGATGATCTTTGCATAAATGTGTACTAGATCCACATTTAAAGCAATGCTTTTGTTTACTAGGTCTAATATCAACTCTAGGAACAGTTTCAGAAATATTTTCAATATTCCTCACAGCTTTTTGTCTCGAAAAAGGAGCACGAGCTGCAAATGCACCATAGTCCACAGCAGCAGTAGATTTGACACGCTGCTCAATCGTGCATAGTTTTTCAACTAAATTTTTTGTTGTACGTTTTTCTGAGTCTAATGACTCCCAAACATTGTTGAACTCTTGGTACTCTGATCCCACTATCAGAAGAATTTTTCCATGTAACAGTTCTGGTGGAATGGAACTTGAGCCAATACGCGTAAGTTCATTGTTCATTTCAGTATAGATTCGTTCAACTTTGGCTTATGTGTTGCAACATTGTCATGTGGATCTTTACAAAACTGGAAAAATTGGGTCATAAGTAAATTAAATCTTTGAATACTACTTTGTTCAAAAACACTTATTAATTTATCCCAAATATCTTTTGCATTGGTGTAAGTCATCACTAAGTCAGCAACAGATGGACTTAACGTGCTTGCAATGAGTGCAGATGCCTTAGTATTATCACGGCGCCATTCACTCACCTTTTTATTCTCATCGGCATCGTCAGTTGCAGCGACCGGACAAACACGAGATCCTTCAACAATCGAAGTCAAATCATATTGTTCAAAATGCATTTTCATTTGCCACTTCCACTTACTCCAATTTTCAGCGCCTTCCAGCTTGTCAATTTGCACCTTTAGTTCAGCCATGCTAGCGTCACGTGGTTAGGCCTAATTCACTAAAGTTCGTTAGCTTTTCAAAATGCAGATTTTCTTCACGCAGTTTTAAAACGTGCTAAGCCCATAACCTGTTATAATTACCAACAGATTCTCTTTCTGGGCTGAAACAAAAAGCTACATGCAAATCAATAAGAAATCAAAGGGCTGCAAGCAGTGTAAGTTTAATCACGTTTTCTTCTATCGCAAGCTACATCTATGACAACAACCGTGTACATAGGTAGAGTTGAGTTGTTGCTTGTTTTGCTATACAGGGTTGAGTTGTAACTCACCACAACAAATGCAAGAAAGATCAAAAGTTAACCAGAGTTTAAAAGAAGGTAATTTATTGGAATCCCTTAGGAACAAAAATTCTTCTGTTTCCTCTGCATAAAAATTAAAACATCTAAAATACAACTAAATATGTTTCCATTTCAAATATTAGATGTTGACATCAAATTATACAATCGTTTCAAGCAATGCATATGTCAAACTGGCAGTATATGACACTTTTTTCTGCAAAGATTCTGAAATAAGTCTATTAGAAATATCATTCCGGATAACTGGTTTTCCGGTTAACTGGTTTCCGGATAAATGGTTCCATACTGTATATCCATAGAAATTGTTCAAGAATTATGTTTAAGTGGCTAATATTAAATTTCCTATTTTATATACAGTGTGATCTCGAATATCAGGCATTCGATAATCCGGCAAATTAAAAATTTCGGCATCATTTTTTACACTTCCAACTTACGGGAGAAAGAAAAACAGCAATTGTTTATTAATCAAAAACTTCGAAATCCAAAGCGACGGATTAACGGGCAGCGAGATCGCTGACACTGTGCTAAATAGAACCGCCGATAATGCTAGTAGCAGTTCAGAGAAACGAGGACGAGGAGCCGGCAGACGAAAAGGTGCCACTGGAAAAATGCACAAATTTGACTGTAGAATTAGTATCTGCTTTAGAGAAACTAGACTGTCCAAAATAGATGCATTATTTAAAATACAAGAAAAACTTGTTAAAGAACTGCAGCAAAAATTGAAGCAAATAAAATTGGCAACGATGTTTCGGAAAATTACTTGAGAAGAAATTGCTTCATTGTATATTAGTTTTTTTTTTTTTTTTGTAACATAGAAAATACCAATTAAAGTAAGTTTTTTTTAAATTTAATTTTCTCTTTCTCTTGGCTATGAAGTAAATTATAACTGAAGGCACCATTAAGAATATCAGAAGTACTTTTAACATTCTTTGGAAATTTCAAAAATCCGGCTTAATCTTGGGCCCGATGAAGTCGGATTTTCGAGGTTATACTGCATGCATTTTGTATCATGTACTATTCACATCTGAATACAGGGTATCACAAGAAAGATGGTCACAACTTTAAGCAAAATACTAGTAGGAAACTAGTGGGGGGAAAATGATGAATTGGTTGACGGGAATATGTTTGCAAACATTTCCTTTACTTATCTACGCATTTCATGAAATGTCTAAAAGCAAAAATGCCCCAATCAATGCAAAAATTAATTAGAATAATTAGTATGAAATCCCCAATCAATTGCAAATTTTGTAACATTTTTGCAATAAGATAATTAGGATAAAAATTGATTAGGATGCAAAAATGCCCCATGATAAATGCAAGGGTCTCGCTAAGGAGGGGAATGTGGGGATTCCCCCCCCCCCCCCCAAAGTTCACAAATTTCTTTAGACTTGGCAAAATAACAAATATTAGTTGGCAAATTTAGAAAACAATTTCTAACCTTCTTGCAAAATACTGCAGTAAAACCTGTAAAACCGGAATAAGAAAGAAAAAAGAAATCCATTTTAGACAGGTTTTCGTCTTAACTTCTATAATTTCGTGATATTTATAAGGCAAAAAAAGGATTTTTCCGTTTGAGACAGGTTTTCATCATAAACAGTTTCCGTTTTCACTGTAATTTATATTTTCCGGTTAAATGCACACAGTTGCCAAATGTCGATAATTGACATGGCAATTTTAAAGCCCCCCCCCCCTTCCCCCCAACCATAAGTCAGCGAGGGCCCTGCATAAAGGGCTTTAACTTCCCTCGTTAAGAAGAAAAAGTCAGTAATGAATTTCTCTTGTAAACAATGGACTACTAAATTGTTATAATGAAATTTTAATCATTAGTTTTCTGATGATGTAGCTCTTGCTTTTTTTTTTTTTTTGTGTGTGTGTGTAAAGGGGGGGGGAGCATCGGTTAAGTTAAGCAGAGAAGGGAAGGAAAAGACCACACTCCCTTCCTAAATCTTTAAAAATATTTTTGGTCAAAAATAATTTTGGTCACTTTTAACCATTTGGTACTCTGTTAACGAAAATTCCGATTATTCCCATGGGATCCCTTTCAAATGAGGGCCGGCGCAACCATCGGGGAAACGGCTGCTCACGCCCAGGGCCCCACACCAAATGAGGTCTTACTAGAGCCCCGGGTCTCTCTATACAGTTCAGAATAACGTTTCCTCTGGTATAAGATAACAATATTTTTGCTTTAGATATGTTTTTAAAAGTTTCTTTTTGAGAAAAATTGAGTATTAACGCTATTTCTTACGGGCAAAATTTATATAATTGTCGGTGAATGTATAGATTTGATTATCCTAAATTTAACCAAGAACGCAAAAAATAAGTATTTAACCCCTTAACGGTCGCATTAAATTACGGATTAAAAATTCAGATTTCTTATTGCCACCCCTTTTTTGAACAAGAAATATTCACCTTATTTAATGACAGATAAAATGATATCAGAATAAAGCCAATTACACTATTTTATAAAACTGGTGGGAATCAAACAATCTGAATAAAACACACAGCCCGTGAATATCACGGGAGCGAGAATTAAGGGGTTAAAATATTATAAAGGATAGAAGATTTTTCCAAATAGAAAATAATTATCCACATTAAGTGTGAAAGTAGTAGTATTTTTCATACATTTTATTATCTATATGCAGGGTTCGTTGATATATATCAATGGATATATATCATGATATATATCTTGATATATATCCGATATTTATTTTTAAAATATCAAAATTTTTGATATTTTCGATATTTTCAAATTCTTGACATTTATTTTCAAAATATCAAGATGTTTGATATTTTGTATATTTGATATTTATTTTCAATATATCACTGTGCAAGGAAATTTTGATATTTTTCACATTCAAAGCAAGTGTAAATGAAATTTCCACCTGTTATTGACTGTGTCATTCTGTGGATCATGAACTTTTGCCTCTGGCAGTGACTTTTTTAGGAAAAGAAGAAAACAAACCTTTTCCAAGCTTTATGTTTCAAACTTTTATTTTTAAATGTAGAACTAATAATTATGTTAGACAGTTAATTCAGAACAGCCATTGAAAGATAAAATGTAATTCTGATAATCATTTATATACAGCCAGGGTTCGTTGATATAGGTCAATGGATATATATCCAGTATTTATTTTCAAAATATCAAGATGTTTGATATTTTCATATTACTTGATATTTATTTTCAATATATCAAGATGTTTCATATTTTCTGCATTTGATATTTATTTTCATAATATGAATGTGCACAAGATATTTTTGATATTTTCAGTCGTAATTCGTAATATTTCAGTGTAAATGAAATAAATTTTCAACTGTTATTGACTCTGAATCTGTAGATAAAAAACTTGTCTCTTCTGGATGTGACTTTTTTTTAGCCAAAAAAGAAAACAAATACATTTTTCAAACTTTAGATTTGAAGCATTTTTTTTTTTTTTAATGTTGAACTAATAATTATGCGGGACATAATTAATTCAGAACAGCCATTGAAAGATGAACTGACTAATTTAAATAAGCAATTATATACAGCTTCATTAGAAAAGAATCTTTTCTCAAGTTTTGGTTCAGTTGAGTTTGAACTATACAGCATGTTAGGAAATATGAAATAAAACATTTTATACTTACATTTATGTTAAAATTTTTCAATTAAAAAAACTTTTTTTTGTATTTAAAATTTTGTTTTAAAAATATCTGATTCTTTTGTATTTGATCGTGATACTGAATCCTATAGTTATTTTTTTATATATATAAGTGTATAAATCAAATTGTTACTGTTTTCAATTATTTCATCTTCAATTTTGTTCCAGGTGAAAAAAAAAAATGCATTTTTAGAATATTTTTTAAGTTTTCATGTTAAGTGTAATATATTTTAGTCTCTAATCTATATTATGCTCGAAAACATTTATTATCAGCGGTAAGTTGGCTGCTTTGAAAATATCGGTTATATATCGAAAATATCGGATATATATCAAAATATCGGATATTTTTGATATTTTCGAAAATATCATGATATTTACGAACCCTGTCTATATGTAATATTATTATATGATGTATGCCATGATCATTATGACATATTCTATGATATATATTTTATCAGTTCAGTGTTGCAGTATAATTTGGGCCACTAACTGTTTTGACAGAGCCCCTTTCGCGACGTTTCGCCGGCCCTTTTTCAAATGAGACCAAGATTATTTTTGCTGGGGGCAACTGGCCCACAATGCCCATGCATTAGTCAGGCCCTGCAAACAGACAGACACACACATAGACAAACAACTTTTATTAATACAATATTTTTTCTTCAAAAATGGAAAGATTTCACTTAAAAAAAAAAAAAAAAAAAAAAAAAAAACATATAAAAACGTCCTTGAATATGCAAATGCAAATAAGCGCATTCAGACAGAATTTGCAGAATAAAAGTTTGAAACATCCACAAGATAAAGTTTCAAAATTACTTAAAAATAAAGAAAAGCTAATAAATGCAAGAAAATGTAATGCATACTTAAATCTAGAGAAAAAAAAAAAGGCGCTGAAATATAGAATTTGAAATTGAAGATGCCTTTTTACTTTAATTTTTATAAACTGGAAAACCAAGTAACAATAGACTGACAGCAGAAAATTCTACGTCATCGTACTCGTACATCATCTTCATCATCGCTATTTATGCATCATTCGGCAAAGAAAAAAAATATTTCTGTTGTATTCCCTTTTCTTAACTAATATGTAGCATACAACAATGAATGGGGTATCATAGAATAGAATTTTTTTCCCGCATATGGCATCGCATATTGAATTGAACCATTATATAGCGTACAACGATGAACGAGGCATCATTGGATAGGATTTTTTGCCCACATTTGGCATGGTTTACTGAATTTAACAATTATATAGCGCACAGCGATGAATGAAGCATCATTGGATAGGATTTTTTTCACACATTTGGCATGGCTTACTGAATTTAACTATTATATAGCGTATAGCGATGAATGAAGCATCATTGGATTGGATTTTTTGCCCACATCTGGCATGGCTTACTGAATTTAACTATTATATATCGTACAACGATACATGAGGCATCATTGGATAGGATTTTTTGTCCACATCTGGCATGGCTTACTGAATTTAACTATTATATAGCGTACAGCGATGAATGAAGCATCATTGGATAGGATTTTTTGCCCACATCTGGCATGGCTTACTGAATTTAACAATTATATAGCGCACAGCGATGAATGAAGCATCATTGGATAGGATTTTTTTCCCACATCTGGCATGGCTTACTGAATTTAACTATTATATAGCGTACAGTGATGAATGAGGCAACATTGAATAGGATTTTTTGTCCACATCTGGCATGGCTTGCTGAATTTAACTATTATATAGCATACAACGATGAATGAGGGATCATTGAATAGGATTTTTTGCCCACATCTGGCATAGCTTACTGAATTTAACTATTATACAGCGTACAGCGATGAATAAGGTATCATTGAATATAATTTTTTACCCACATCTGGCATCGCATACTGAATTTCCGTTATACTTTTAGGTTAAGTGTCATCATTAGTGTTGCCAGGCCCAATGTAAAAAAAAAAGCGGGACAAAGGTTTCCAAACTGGGATATGAAAATTCATTAAATCTATCTAAATTAAACCTGTCTATAACGGAAAGATATCTCAAACAAAAAAAAATCGCTGTCCTTACTGTAACAATTATACCTCCTAAGACGGAAACCTTTTTAAAATTGTATTTTTCTGCGGTACCTTGGGATTTCTTAAAGATTTTATATAAATAAACACAACAATCTTAAACAGTGAAGCCTCTGAGACAATGAAATTTTTACTTTTAAAGCAAATTCCGTTATAAACAGGTTGCTATATTATGTACAGTCGTGGAAAAAAAAGTAAACACCCCTTACTAACTCTGCAAAATGTTATCGTATAGAAGAAAGTTACTGGTAACACAAGATTGGTAATAAAGCCTACTTTTAAATGATGTATATAAAATTTTCTTAGGGGGCCATCTACGTATTAAAACGAACCATAACTTTGTTTGTTTTTTTTAAATCAGTACACAATTCTGGCAGCATAAATGAACTCTACACCCTTTAATTAGCCTAAAATCAAATTTTATGCAATTCGTACGATAAGTTTCGGAGAAATTAATTGTTTTAAAACAAGCGTATTTTAGGGGCTTTATCCAAATTGAAGTTCGATACTAGATTGTTGATCGAGAGAGCTCCCTTCTTGATCAAGGCATCTTAAGCGCCACTCAAGCAGTCATTGAAGACTGCTAGATTACAGGATAGCATAAAAAATTTCAAAATATCTAGTCACTTCTATCGTAGACGGCCCCTTAAACCATCATTTTGCCGTTTTTTAAGCATAATTTCAAAACTACTTGGAACAAAAATGTGAAATTTTGGATTTTCATAAAGCAGGACTTAATAAATCTAAATCCATAAAAAAAATTGTAGGTTGCAATTCATCATTTTTTCGAATATTAATTTTATAATTCATATCATAAAATTATAAAAAATACAAATTCAACGTATTTATGTTTCGGTGTTTTAGTATTATTGTTTGACAAAAAATTAACACATTAGGAGTATAATTTCAGGAGATATTGATGAAAATATGAAAATGTAATTTAACATTAGTAGCACTAAATTTTGAATGTTTATAATTCAAAAACTTATCATTCAAATTACTTGAAATTTGGTGTCTAGGCGTAGTTTGAAACGAAGATTTGAAATATCTCGTTAAAATTGGGTATTGCCATTGAAAAAAGTGAAGTTTGGGATCGTTTTAATATGTAGATGGCCCCCTAAGCAAATTTTATATACATCATTTAAAAGAAGACTTTATTTCCAATCGTTCGGTGCCAGTAACTTTCTTCTACGGTAATTTGTTGAGGAGTTAGTAAGGGGTGTTTACTTTTTCTTTTCCACGACTGCAAATTACTTCTCCCAAATACAGAAAGCTTCGTATAAAAATTATGCTGTGCTTGCACTAAAATCCTTTCATTATAATATTTAAAATGTTATTATTCTGAACACTCGACTAAGTACCTGATTTCAATTTGGCGGGAACCCCTGGAATCGGCTCCTTATATAAAATTATTAATAACTAAAGCTAATCGTAAAAACGTCGTACAAATGTATATTTAGGCTAATTAAAAAGTTTAGAATTATTTTGTTAATCAAATCTTGGACATGATTGGATAGAGGGATCCAGGGGAGCGATTGAACCGGATGCTACATTTTTTAGGGTTTCCCGAAAGTTGTTGCATTAAAACATAACAATTTGCAATACCATCAAGGAAAAGGCGCAATATTTTGAATTGCCCGGGCGCTCAAAACACACTTAACGCCAATGCCTACTATTATTTATCCATTTATCTACTGACGGTACTTCCATTCACTTTAAACTTTCATCCCATAGTGAATATTACTATATATTATAATATTCTAATGGTACTTTGCAAAAACACTCTTTTAACTTCACTTTATCTGGGTACATGGCAGCAATAGTTCTAGGTTTGTTATTTTAGCAAGGAAGGAGGCTATCTGCGAAACAGGCGATGTGTTTTGCGCCGACATTTTGTACAGATTGTCACGCTCGTCTTTTTATTGCTGCAAACACAGCAAATGACATAACGTAAGTGTTGGATTTTAGGTAGATTTCGTAAGAAATACTACCTATTGTAGTCGTTACCATGGTGCGACTTTTGAAAAATTCCTTCATAACTTTTCATTATAGGACCCCCACCCCAGGAACCCAAAACCACCCCCACCTAAAAAGTTTATATATATATGTGACGTTTTGACGGCAAGTAGTTTGTATTGTCGAAAAAAAAATGAGGGTTTCCATTCCTACACAACACAGGTAGCAGCCGATTGGTTTTAAAATACTAAAGAAAAATGAAGAATTAACATAAGGCAGTCGCTTGGAACATTATTCACTTTATTTCCACACTCTCGATTAAATCTAGGGAAGATGCTCTCTCCTTCCATGGTAAAAAGAATAAAGTCTATTCTTCCTGTCACAATTAGTTTAAAATCACTCCATCTCTTGACTGCGTTCTAGTCTTTAATCCGTTAATATCTAACATCTATCACCCATTACGATACCGTTGCTTCCTCATTCTACTCACATAATAAACAGTATTCATCCAACATTTTACTACCTCCATCGAGCAATCACATTGAATATCCAGTTTGCTACGACTGCAATCCACCACGTTCACCTCTACATGCTAAAAACTAAAAAGCTTCTAAACTCACAGCTCCTCTACTATATGCTATATCCTTTATGCCCTCTCTCTGGTTCCCGCCATTCGTATTTATACTCTGCTGAAAAGATTGTTCTAGAAAATTCTTATATCCTCGCACCAGCTATCTAAAGCATAAACAAATGTTAAAATCTGTAGTCGAGATTATGCAAAAATAACCCCCTTTTCCCTCTTCAGACGATAAAAGAAATGAATTTATGTCTGCGAAGTTTTAATCTTTGAAATATTTTAATTACACCTGGATATTTTAAATAAAAGAATAAATTGAAATAAGTAGGTTTTTTCTTTAAGACAGAATAATATTTTAGCAGTTAAATAAAGATTTAAGGGGAATATGATATACCGGGATTTAATAGCAGAATTTAATAGGAATTTAAATAATAAAAGTTGCATTAAAGAAATATAAATAAGCCATTTTTAGATTTACGCAATTTGGAATAAATATGAATTAAGATCTTAGAGATTAATAGACTAGGGTTTTAATTTAATAAGCCGGTATAATATACGGAATATTATTATAAAAGGAAAATTTACATAAAATACTTTAAACTTGGCGCAAAAATTTAAATTTTTGTAATATATATATATATATATATATGTGTGTGTGTGTGTGTGTGTGTGTATGTATGTATGTATGTACTAAATTTTGTCCGCACGATAAAAGTCGTAATTATGCACGGATTGTCTTCAAACTCGCCAACAACTTTGAGATGGCTAATATCTCGGCGGTGATTGAAAATGGGCAAAATCGGCCGAAGGGAATGGAAATGGGGAGGGTTTAAAGTTTTGAATACCGTCTTAACATGATTCTGATAAAACCACCTCTTACACAACAATGACAGGAAAAAATAAATATTTTTCGTTATAGCAGTTGCCAACAATAAAAAAAAAAAAGCAATAAAATTCTCACCACAACAATTGCTTTTCTGTTGAAAAATTTTCACGTGAAGCATTAAATTAAATAAATAGTTTGACGAATTGAAAAAAAAATTGAATATTACGTCATAAGTTTTCTAGAGCAAACTTTCCGCATGAAAACTCAAAATGAAATAATTAGTTTGACGAATTAAAAACAAAAACAAAATATTGCGTCATATTGGAAATAAAATGGACCTCAACAGGTGAATATGTAACGTCATGTGAATTTGAAGAAATGTATTAAAACATGATAAAAACCCGACTATTGAAATTTTAACTTATTTTAACACTTTGAGGTTCTCTGAATTTGCTTTAGCTATTTTTTAAACCTATTCCATTTACATGCGTGTGTGTATTCGTGTATATTAGAATTTTCACAAAATGTTTAGCTCCCTAAAGTGAAGGAACCGGGCTTATCTCTAATTTTGATTTAAGTTTTGTTGGTGAATTTAGTACTTAACTTCGAAATCTACCTCCGCCTGTAGGCCCGAGCCCGCAGAGATTTTTTTTTTTTACGTGTTCATTATGATCTTAGAATACAATTTGAGTAGCTATTTTATGTGAGCGGTGTATGTATTTGATTTAACAGTTGAATTAATCGGTGGTATGGTACTTATAAGTACCGTCAGTACACTGGATGTTGGAGAAAAACTTCTTATTTACTTTTCGTCTGTGTAGTTACCCATCGTTTTCATCTGCTTTAAAATGTAATTACTAAAATGTAGTGTTTCTTAGTATTTATTTTCTGTTTCATTATTATTTTTTATAGGATATCGAAAAAGTTGTGGCACCGGTTCTTTTTTGCTATGCTAGAAATGGCGTATGTAAATTCATATATTGCATATGTGGAGATGCGAGAGAACATGTTGTCCCTGGAATTTTCCAAAAAATTTATTTGTAAATAAGAAAAAAACTATATTTCATATACTTATTAAATCGAAAATATTTTACCACAATTCTGGTGCCATTTGAAATACCTTGCAGGTTTTGAGTTACGATATTTTAGTCATAGTGTACTACAGTACTTTAAAGTACCCCTTTAACTACCCAGATAGCATGAACATTAGCAGCAAGTTTGATTTTTTCTGATATTATCTTGCCGTGACAAATATGAATTGAGAAATTCGCAGCAAATCTCCCGCAAGGTATACCATCCCCCACTTGCATGAGTAGTTTGTTGTGAAACTGATGGCAAGACTGTCTTTAATTCACGAAAGTGGTGAAAGCAAAAAATCCCTCTGTTGAGAGAATAGAAAATCAGCAGATACGCAGAAATTGCAAAAAATTTATTCGGTTGGCATCACTTTTTTTAAATGCTATACTTATCAAGTACTAGAAAAGGCTCGAATCGAAAAGTACTAATATTACCCTAACCTATTTATGGTGGTTAAAACGACGCATGCCCCTTAACGGTGCGTTTGCATCAATAGACCTGATCAGGTCTATGGCTCTCTTCGGAGGGGTTAAACTTATAGTTTAACAGTTGTAAACTAAACAGTTAATGTGGCATGGAAAGATTACTACTTTGCAGTAAGTTTGCAGTATTTTTGATTACTTGTTGCCATTAATTTGCAATAAATTTGATACAGCATGAATTTAACTTGCACGACAAGTTAGCTGCAAGTTCAAATTGTGGTGACTTCGGCGTTTGCATTATCTTGCTGCAGTCTTGTTATGAACTTTCAGTCTTGTCATGCTGGGCTTGCTGCAACTTTGCAGGTTTTCAAAGCAAGACTTCTGCAAATTTTCTGCAAACTACAAATGCTATGTGGGAAGGAAAAGGCGCAATATTTTTAATTGCCCGGGCGCTTAAAACACGCTTAACGCCAATGCCTACTAATATTAAAAAACCTATGGGATCCGGCTAATCGCTGAATCTGATAAACTGGCTGTATAAGAATATCAAAATCCACAATTATTCTTTAATTCGGTAATCACTTATATAGCCAAGATGCTGTTTAGCATATTAAAAAAATAAAAAAGGTCAAGGGATCGGGCTAACTCGATTTAAAAAAAAGGAAGAATTTTTTTAAGTTCACAATCACGTTAACGGACAGTATTGTTCAAAATTATTATCGATTATATTCATAATGGGCCTATTAAGCTAGGTGTCAAAGTTTTTGATACTTTTGGGGGACACAATGTTAATCCATGGCTTCAAAAGAAGTAGCTCGAAACAAGCTACTTTTTAAGGTCCGAATGTATGCATCATTCAACTATTTTCAACTATCGGCGTCTTTTTTGCGGCCACGCGGTGCTTTTCATTTTTAATAGCTTTAGAGGGATACGGGCGGACATTCTGAAGGAGTTAAATCTTTCCTTCAAGCCGATCTAATCTTCTTATCTTTATTCCATTGTCGAATCTCCCCATCTTTTTGTGAATAACCACAAAACGGTTGGAGAAGAATAGATTAGATGTTAAGGCTCCGTGCAAACGCTTGTTTTGCCATCCTTCTACATTTTTCTTGGAAATCTTTTGTTCTGGACCCATCTGCAGTTTATTCACAAAAGGGTGAGGGGAATCAACAATGGGTCAGGCAGGAGATAAGGAGCTCAAATCTACTTGACGGAAAGGTCCCTCTTTTGCAGGACATCAGTCCCTTTCCTTTTAAAGTCATTAAAGATCAAAAACACCGCGTGGCCACAAGAACAGACGCCGACACTGATAACGGTTATAAGGATGGTCTATTCGCAGCTTTACGGTGCGAATAGACCATCCTTCTAACTGTTATCAGTGTCGGCGTCTATTCTTGTGGCCACGCGGTTTTTTTTTTTTATCTTTAATGACTTTAAAAGGAAAGGGACTGATGTCCTTCAAGTAGAGTTGAGCTCCTATTCTCCTGACCCACTGTTGATTCTCCTCATCTCTTTGTGAATAAACCGCAGAAGAGTCCAGAATAAAATATTTCCATGAAAACTGGAGAAGAATGGCAAAACAAGCGTTTGCACGTGTTGTGGTGAGTTACAACTCAACCCTGTATACCAAAACAAGCAACAACTCAACTCTACCCATGTACACGGCTGTTGTCATTAAATGTAGCTTGCGATTGAAGAAAACGTGATTAAACTTACACTGCTTGCAGCCCTTTGATTTCTTATTGATTTGCATGTAGCTTTTTGTTTCAGCCTAGTAAGAGAATCTGTTGGTAATTATAACAGGTTATGGGCTTAGCACGTTTTAAAACTGCGTGAAGAAAATCTGCATTTTGAAAAGCTAACGAACTTTAGTAAGTTAGGCCTAACCGCGTGACGCTAGCATGGATGAACTAAAGGTGCAAATTGACAAGCTGGAAGGTGCTGAAAATTGGAGCAAGTGGAAGTGGCAAATGAAAATGCATTTTGAACAATATGATTTGACTTCGATTGTTGAAGGATCTCGTGTTTGTCCGGTCGCTGCAACTGACGATGCCGATGAGAATAAAAAGGTGAGTGAATGGCGCGTGATAATGCTAAGGCAGCTGCACTCATTGCAAGCTCGTTAAGTCCATCAGTTGCTGACTTAGTGATGACTTATACCAATGCAAAAGATTGGGACAAATTAATAAGTGTTTTTGAACAAAGTAGCATTCAAAGACTTAATTTACTTATGACCCAATTTTTCCAATTTTGTAAAGATCAAAATGACAATGTTGCAACACATGCAGCCAAAGTTGAACGAATCTATACAGAAATGAACAATGAACTTACGCGTATTGGTTCAAGTTCCATTCCACCAGAACTGTTACATGGAAAAATTTTTCTGACAGTGGGATCAGAGTACCAAGAGTTCAACAATGTTTGGGAGTCATTAGACTCAGAAAAACGTACAACAAAAAATTTAGTTGAAAAACTATGCACGATTGAGCAGCGTGTCAAATCTACTGCTGTCGTGGACTATGGTGCATTTGCAGCTCCTGCTCCTTTTTCGAGACAAAAAGCTGTGAAGAATATTGAAAATATTTCTGAAACTGTTCCTAGAGTTCATATTAGACCTAGTAAACAAAAGCATTGCTTTAAATGTGGATCCATGACAAGTGGTATGATGCACACATGGAAGACGTGTGGTATATTCCGGATGTGCGAAGGCACCTCTTTTCTGTCCAACAGGCTGCCAAGCATGGTGTGGAGGTTAAAATGACTGATAAGTGTGTTTCTTTTTACCGCAGTAATGAACTTGTTGCTGTTGGATCATGGACAGATGGTACGTATGTTATGTCCATGAGAGTCGTTATTCCAGCCTGTCCAGCTGAAATAAGCATTGCTACAGAATCTGAAACTTTGCAGTTGTGGCATGAGCGCCTCGGTCATCAGAATAAACGACATGTTAGAAAACTGTTAAATGATATGAACATTCATGTGAGTCATGCAGTAACAAATGATTTCTGCGATGGATGTGCTCTTGGCAAAGCACATAGAAAACCTTTCAAATCACGGCCCTATAGAGCCATGTCAGTTGGTGAAATCATTAATGCTGATGTAAATGGACACATGTCTGTAAGATCCCTTAGTGGTGCACGGTATTTTGTGTCTTTCAAGGATGATTATAGCAAATATCGTAGAATTTTCTTTGTGAAAAACAAAAGTGAAGTGAGTTCATGCTTGAGTATGTTTCTCAATGAAACTATCAATCATGGTCATGCTGTGAAAGAATTGCGTTTTGATGGAGGAGGTGAATTCGATTGTGGTGAAGTTCGCAAAATCCTTGCTGAAAGAGGTACAGCTTTGAATTTAGGAGTACCATACACGCCTGAACTAAATGAGGCGGCAGAACGCGAAAATAGGACAATTGTTGAACTTGCTTGCTCTATGCTCTCTACGTGTGTATTACCTCGATCACTGTGGGCCAATGCCTGTGAAACAGCAGTGTATCTATACTAAATCATTCTGGGGTATCACCAGAAGAAAACAAAAGTTCTCATGAGCTTTGGACTGGTCAACCAACATTTAAATTGCATCATTTGCGAGTGTTCGGAACTGAATGTTATGCTCACATACCGAAAAACTTTCGACAGAAGTTTGGCAACAAAAGTGTTCTTGGTCGTCTTGTGGGATATGTCAACAAAAGAGATGGCTATAAAATCTATTTACCTTCTCAAAATAAAATCATAAAGTCTCGTGATGTATATTTTAAACCTGAACGTCTCTGTACAACTCCTGTTACAGTGGAGGTGGAGGAAGACTCTTCTCAGAAGTGTGAAGAAATTCAAGAGGGAGACTCCTCTGAGAAGTGTGAAGAAATTCAGAGTGAAGAAACCAATCAATCAGAAGAAAATCCTGAACTTAGAAAATCTGACAGACAACGGAGCATGCCTACATGGATGAAGTCTGGAGAATTTCTCCTTGCAAATGTAGCAGAAATTCTGTAGAAGAATCCGAAAATCCTTCTACATATACTGAAGCTCTTTCCTCAAGTGAAAGTGACTTGTGGCTTAATGCCATGAAAGAAGAAATGTCTGCCCTGCATGAAAACAAAACATGGGAATTGGTTGAAAAACCTAAAGGTTCAAAAGTTATCAACTGTCGATGGGTGGTGAAGAAGAAATTTAATCCTGATGGTACTGTGGAGCGATACCGAGCACGTCTTGTAGCAAAGGGTTATGTCCAAAAAGCTGGTATTGACTTTGATGAGACGTTTAGCCCTGTCGCAAGATACGACACTGTAAGATCAATTTTGGCAGTTACTGCAAAAGAAGAATTGCACTTAAAACAGTTTGACGTAAAGACTGCATTTTTATATGGAATACTTCAGGTGCAAGTCTTCATGACACAGCCTGAAGGTTTTAACGATAATAACGGGAGAGTCTGTCTACTACATAAAAGTTTATATGGACTCAAACAAGCTCCTCGTTGTTGGAATCGGTGCTTTGTAAACTTCATGAAGGAACATGCATTGGAAGTTAGTACTGCTGATCCTTGTTTGTTTATCAGACATAGAGATAAAAATAAACTTTTTGTTGTTATTTATGTTGATGATGGCC
The DNA here is from genome assembly GCA_963932465.1 of Maratus speciosus. Lineage (NCBI taxonomy): Eukaryota > Metazoa > Arthropoda > Arachnida > Araneae > Salticidae > Maratus > Maratus speciosus. The sequence goes on along the minus strand of OZ010799.1, from coordinate 344,426,089 downwards.
TCGTTGTTGGTTCTGACAAGGTTGAAGTGGAGGACTTTATTAGTCAACTTTCTCAAACCTTTAAGATCACAATAGGTTCTCTTAACCAATTTCTGGGCATGAATATAACAAAATTCGATGATGGTTCAATTTTTGTGAACCAATATGCTTATGCACAGAAAATACTCGCAAGGTTTAATATGGACTGTGCTAATCCAGTATCAACTCCAAGTGATAGAAGCTATGTTCCTGATGACGAAGAAAATAAACTGATAGGAAAAGAAATTCCTTACCGTCAGGCTGTTGGTAGTCTCATGTACCTTGCTATTGCAACAAGGCCTGATTTATCATATGCTATCAGTACTGTCTCTGAAAATCTTGAAAACCCTAGGTCATCGGATTGGTGTGCCGTAAAGCGAATTTTCAAATATCTTAAAGGAACTGTCTATTTTGTTTTGCTGTATAAAGCAACGTGTAATGCCAGAGATCTTGAAGTATATAGCGATGCTGATTATGCAGGAGATATGAAAACGAGACGCTCAAGGACTGGCATGATTTCTAAATTTTCAGGGGGTGCCATTTCATGGATGAGCCAGAAACAGAGAAGAGTGGTGTTATCTACAACAGAGGCAGAGTATGTTGCTGTAAGTGAAAGCGCAAAAGAGTTAATATGGCTGAAACGCTTGTTAAATGACATAACAACTCTAGGAACTCCTTCCCTGTTAGTGGATAATGCCAGTGCTGTGAAGCTCGCAAGGAATCCAGAGTTCCATAAAAGGTCTAAACATGTTGATGTGCGGTACCATTTTGCACGTGAAAAATTCATTGAAGGTGAATTGTATATCAAACATGCTCCAGGAAAGATGCAGCTAACTGACATCATGACAAAACCCCTGTCCTGTGTCAGGTTCAAAGAACTTTGTCTTTTGTTAGGACTAGTTCAATTTAATTTAGTTAATATTTAAATTAATGATATGTAAGTTGTACCTTGTGGAGGAAGTGTTGTGGTGAGTTACAACTCAACCCTGTATACCAAAACAAGCAACAACTCAACTCTACCTATGTACACGTACACGATTGTTGTCATTAGATGTAGCTTGCGATCGAAGAAAACTTGATTAAACTTACACTGCTTGCAGCCCTTTGATTTCTTATTGATTTGCATGTAGCTTTTTGTTTCAGCCCAGTAAGAGAATCTGTTGGTAATTATAACAGCACGGAGCTTAATAGCTTTTTCTGAAAAATGCGAAACAAGCAGGGCCATCGCTAAGACTTTGGTACAGATGTCATATTCGCCCCATATTGGCGCGATTTTTTTCTGTCGCCAATATCATATAGGCAACGGGTACTTAACTTGCGCTAAAGGGCTTGATGTGGTAACCCGGATTATGTTGTTTATGTTGTTGATGTTTTCGCCAAATTGGCAACCGAAAAAAATCGCGCCAATATGGGGCGAATATGACATCTGTTCCAAGACTTTTTATTGGTGGAGAAGAGAACCTTAAATTGCCAAGTCAAATTTCAATATTTGCCAACTACTTTTATAATTTTGCCAACTTACCGCAATTAAAAAATGTAATATAGTTCTTATTTGTAAAAAGTTTAATAATATTCCCAATTACATTTGTAACTTTTACCCAGTCTATCATAAATAGAAAGTGTATTAAAAGTTTAAACAATTTGCCAAGTAAGTTTGTAAATTTGCCAAGTGTAACAGCATTCGCGAACGTTTTGGGGGTAGCCCCCCCCCGTCCCCCCTTAGCGAGGCCCCTGAAAACAAGCGTCTAAACCTCTAACCGCAGCCTTATCGTAGCCTAAGGCATATCACACACTGAACAGAAAAGCGTAAGTCAAGAGACATATCACGCTGATAACAAAGAAGAAACCGGTTTAAACGCTACAGTTTCTCTCGTGTCGCACGTTTTTGCCTCCTTGTCTGTTGAGTATGTGATCTGCCTTATTGTTGGAACAATTTTGTCGCCTATGATGTTGTAAAGATTTAAAATGCTTGGAAATCTAATGAAATGTTTCGAGGGAGAAACTGCCACCACTTACTTGCGACAATTTTCGTCGCTTCCATTTATCTCATGCAATAAGAACTTAAGGAACATTTTGTTGGTCAAATGGTCGCAAGCTGTTTATCTTTTAGATCAGAGGTTTCCAGTAAGCGGCTTGAGACGCTTAATTTTGCTGCAAGCAGTGCTCTTCTCAATTTGTTCTGATATGTGCTCTTATGTTATATGTCTCAAATGTTCTATCTATACTAAACTTTTCTTTCTGAGAAATAAAACGTATTAAACTGTAAATAAATAAATGAAAAATCTTAAAAAATGAGCGATGGTTGTTTAATAAATTAGTCAAATAAAGTATTTTTCTACTCATGCGAGCAGAAATCGTTGCTTTTATAATACGGATAATGTGCAGCCTGTCAGCGTACCACTTCATGGTTCATAATACAGTAGAGTCCTGCTATCCCGAAAATCTGCCTATTCCAAACAAAATTCAGAAAAAATACCGATTTTTTTAAAACTTAAAAACAGGAAAAATTAAAAAGACGTCGTGAAAAAACTTACATTTATTGTTATACAAAAAAGTAGAGACATACATAGAGCCTAAGCTTGATGTAAACGCCTGAAACCAAATTGGAATGAAAGCTGGTTACTGGTTACACGTTACTTAGCTGGTTACAAGTCGGCTCCATTTATACAATTCTGAAGAATCATTTTTAATCACTGCTAAAAACAAAATATAACTAATTTACATGCACTTAAGAAGTAAAGTCAGTGATTTTTTTCTGACGAAGAGCACGGAATTGACTTGAGGATGTAATGTTCCGTCCATAGGGGTAGCGTGACCAGAATTTTTTTTTTTTTTTTTTTTTTTGGGGGGGGGGGCACCAAGGCCGTGGGAAGTAAAAACGGCGCCCGGAGCGAATTTTCCATTCCCCCCCCCCCCCCCTTCTCCCCACGAAAAAAAACTTTCTCTTAAGTGCAGAAACATAAATAAATTCTATCGTATAAATATTTCGCGTTTATTTTGGAACTTTAAAATGTTTAATTTTAATTTAGAAATTCAGAACAACTAAATAACATAGAAGAAAATTGCACTTATTTGTTAGAGATTTCATGATGTTTTGCGACAAGGGAAAAAATGATCAAGAGAGAGAAAGAAATTTCCCGAAAAACGATCGGCGGCCGTAAAATGAATAAATAAACAAATAAAACCGTGGTTCGCTGCGTAAATTTCGCGCCCGGGGCGACCGCTCCTTTAGCTCCTTCTTTGCACGCCCCTGGGGGCACACTACAGGTCTGCACGGAGCGCAATTCCCGGGCTCGACCCGTTTACATTTTCACAGTTTACGACCAGGCTCGTCTCGTACAAAAGTCAGTGGAATTTTGACCCGGCCCGTGAAAAAAATCTATTAAATCAGGCCCGGTTCGGCTCGACATAATTTCTCAAAAAAATTCCGATTTTTCTTAATATACAATTGCAGGGATGCCACTTGTTACTAAAATGCTACTAAAAGCGGCTATTTTCAGCATCCGGCGGGTATGGCGGGTATTTTAGGCCGAAAACCATTAAAAAGGGACTATTTGAAGAAAACAGGCGACTTTTTTCGGATTTCAGCGACTATTTTTACTGAAAACATTCGATCTTTTCCTTCAAAGCGCCTGTACAGTCATCTTCCCAAACCCAGTTTTTCAACGGTTGTTTGAGGTGATTCGCGTTTTTTTCCACGACGAATTCCAAATTCGCGATTTCGCCCCCCCCCCCCCAATCGATTGACGAAAATACCTATTTATTTCCGAGATCTTTTTATACTATCGTTGAAGGAGATTTTGCGATTTTTTCCGCGATCCTTTGCCAAATTTCGCTAATTTTTCTAAGACAGATTGACGAAATTGATTTTTTTTCCGTCCCCACTTGTCCAAATTCGCAATATATATTTTCCACGACCGATTGATGGTAGTTACTATTTGTTTCAGAGATCTTTTGACGAAATTCCCGATTCTTTTCCAGATCGTTTGTCAAAATTCGTGATTTTCTTTTCACGACGACTTACAAAATTTGTGATTTTTTGCGCGATCATTTGGTTAAATTCTCATTTTTTTGGTCCAATTTGCGTTTTTTGTCCGCGACCATTTCACGAAATTTTTTTCTTGTGATCGTTAGACGAAATTCGCAATTTTTTGTCCATTCTTTTGACGAAATTTGCGATGTTTTTCCGCGACCGAATGACGAAAATCGCCATTTGTTTCCGCGACCTTTGGTAAATTTTAAAATATTTTTTATGGCTGTTTGAGGAAATTCGCGATTTTTTCCGCGACGAATTGCAAAATTCGCGATTTTTTACCCAATCGATTGCCAAAAATAGTTATTTCAACTATCTTTTGCTACGATCGTTGAATTAGATTTCGCAATTTTTCGTATGACCTATTGCAAATTTCCCGATTTTTTGGAGGGCGATCGTTTCGCGGAACTCACTTTTTTTTCCCCGTGATCCATTGCCAAATTTCACATTTTTATTTCCGGCGATCGTTTCACGGAACTCACGAATTTTTTCCCACGATCCTTTGCCAAAATTCACGAATTTTTCTGCGACAAACTGGTGAAAATTTTTCTCCACCACCACTTGTCGAAATTCGCGATATATATTTTTTACGCAACCGATTGATGGCATTCGCTGTTTGTTTCAGATATCATTTCACGAAATTCGCGATTCTTTTCCATGACAGTTTGTTGAAATTCGTCATTTTCTTTTCAAAACTGACTTACGAAATTCTTGATTATTCGCGCAATCATTTGTTTAAATTTTCGATTTTTTATGCGATTATTTGACCAAATTTGCGTCTTTTCAGGAGTGATTCTGTTCTGAATTTTCCGAAAATTTAAGACATTCGGTTCTAAAAATTAAAAAAAAAACGGTCATCAGTCCGAAAATTCGGACATAAAAAATATCAATTCCGACAATCGGTCACAGAAAAAAGTCGTCAATTTTTTCAACTGTTCGCAAAAAAACGAATTTCGCCAAAGAATCGCGAAAAATAACGCGAATTTCTACAAGGATCGTGAAAAAAACACACATTTCATCAAGGGATCGCAAAAATGTAAATTTCATCAAAAGATCACGGAAAACGCGAATTTCGTCAAGGGATCGCGATAAAGAAACGCGAATTTTATTAAAGGATCGTTTAAGAACGCGAATTTCGCCAAAGGACCGCCGAAAAAACGCAAAATTGGCGCCGGGAGATTCCCGCCCCCCGTTCCTTCTTCTGCTATAACCTTTCAGAAAATTTGCTGGGAATTTCAGAATTTTTTTTTTTTTTTTATTTAGAATCACCCCTGCCGTCTTTTTGTCCACGACCATTTGACGAAATTTTCAATTTTTTTCTCTTGGTCACTAAACGAAATTCGTAATATTTTGTGCATTATTTTGACGAAATTTGCGATGATTTTTCCGTGACCGAATGACGAAAATCGCCATTTGTTTCTGCAACTTTTGATAAAATTCAAGATATTTTTCCACGGTCCTTTGAGGCGATTCGCGATTTTTTTCGACGATGAATTACCAAAATTCACATTTTTTTTCCCCTTCCGCCGATCGTTTCATGGAATTCACGATTTTCTTTACACGATCCTTTGCCAAATTTCGTGAATTTTTCTACGACCGATTGACGAAAATGAGGTTTTTTGACGAGATTCGTGATATTTTGTTGAAATTCGTCTTTTCTTTTGTCGACTGACTGAGGAAGTTCAACGTCCAGGAGGTAAAAAGAAAATAAAAAATCATTTGGGGGGATAAAGGCAGGGGCGATTTTTTTTGGAATGGCGCCCTGTGGGAGATTTTTTACTGTATCACTGCAAATGCTATACTCATTTTTTTCTTTTAGGGTTTTACTAAAGCATTTTACTTTGTGCGCTCTTTCCAGGGCCGAAGCTAGCTATATTTTCACACGGGGCAAACATGGATTTTGGCGTCCTCTCCTTCCTCCGCAAAGTAAATTTACAAAGAGAAATTTGCGAAAGTTTCTATTAGCCGACTTATTTTAAAATTTAAAATATGTAACAGTAAAATACGCAATATTGAAATATATAACCAGCTTTGTAAAATATTTATTCATTAAAATCTGTGAAAAAAAATCGAAAGGAAGCGGAAATAATTCCGCTTTATACAGGTTTCCGTCTTGTCAGATATAACTGTTGGTATTCTTTCTGTTGGAACCATGCAGTTTTTTTCATTTAAGACAAGATTCCATTATAGACAGATTTCGTTTTTCCAGAATTTACTGTTGTTGTAGCATTACAAATTATTACAATTGAGGAACTTTAACCCAGTCGAGACGGAGCATTTTTTTTAGACCAGCACTAGACGCCGAAATTACAATATTGACTGATAACAGGGCTTCCACTGACGTCTATTTTTTCAATTCCTACTATTAGTTCACACTCTCCCTATATTTATTCAATTCCTACTATTAGTTCACACTCTCCCTATATTTATTCAATTCCTACTATTAGCTCACACTCTCCCTATATTTATTTATATATTTATATATTTATCTTGTTCAAATTTTCAATCGTTAATAAAATACTCATTATTCATGCTATCAAGTTGAAATAAATTTTTTAAAACTTGTACTGGATGACAATTGATGTTAATACAGTTTTTTCAAATATTAATTAATTAATTAAATTTTAATTAATTAATTTTAGTTTTGCATGGGAAACAAAATGGCGGCCATTGGTTATTGAAGTTCAATGAAAGTATTTTCAATAAGGGGTTACCATAGGGGGACCCTGTTATGTCGCCAAATACCGCCAAAAAATGTCGCCAACTTGGCGATATATCGCCAAATTTGGTGGCCAAAATGAGTCGCCAAAATTGACGCCAACTTGGCGATATCTGTAATATTTCGCCAAATTCCCATAGAGTTCCATTGTAAACCTACTTGCTTATAGAAAATCAACAAATTGAGATATTTTAATGCAACAAAAACTAATATTAGCTTGATTATATTAAATTTTTCTTTGATAGCCTAAGTAGGAATTGACTTTAAAACCAAAATTTTTATATTACTTGTTTATATATATATTTATATATCTTGTTCAAATTTTCAATCGTTAATAAAATACTCATTATTCATCCTATCAAGTTGAAATAAATTTTTTAAAACTTGTACTGGATGACAATTGATGTTAATACAGTTTTTTCAAATATTAATTCATTAATTAAATTTTAATTAATTAATTTTAGTTTTGAATGGGAAACAAAATGGCGGCCATTGGCTATTGAAGATCAATGAAAGTATTTTCAATAAGGGGTTACCATAGGGGGACCCTATTCTGTCGCCAAATACCGCCAAATTTAGCGGCCGAAATGAGTCGCCAAAAGTGACGCCAACTTGGCGATATCTCTAATATTTCGCCAAATTCCCATAGACTTCCATTGTAAACCTACTTGCTTATAGAAAATCAACCAATTGAGATATTTTAATGCAACAGGAACTAATATTAGCTTAAGGGATTATATTAAATTTTTCTTTGATTACCTAAGTAGGAATTGACTTTAAAAACAAAATTTTTATATTACTTGGGTACTTCTTAGTTATCCCGTCGACCAAATTACTGTCGCCAAATTGTAAGATTAAATGCCAATAATGGTTGCAATTAATTAATAAATTGTAAGATTAAATGCCAATAATGGTTGCAATTAATTAATAAATTGTAAGATTAAATGCCAATAATGGCCAATAAAACTATTAATTCGACGTTTTATTTGTATTTTTCTTAACAATTTACTAATTTATTCGTTCTTTCGTTATTTAAAATCAAAATTATGTCAATATGTATAATTTGGCGAATGGTTCGGCGATTTATATAATTTGGCGAAATTGGTCGACGGGATAACTAAGAAGTACCATTACTTGTTACATTCTATTTGCACCACTAATTTAAAACAATAAATGTTGTCGTATATTTCTCGCGCACACGTCAAGTATTTCTTTTATTCTCATTTCTAACCTTAGTCATTAACCCCCTTCGCGACGAGAGCCCTTTGCTTACTTTTTAATCTTTAATCACTAGTTTTTCAAAACAGAAAATTTAATCTAATTGAATCCCGAAAAATGCTCTAATTAAATAAAGTAAACTTTACAATTAAAAATAACTGATGAGAATAATGACAGGGCTGCCATAGGCGACTATTTCTATATCCTGCTCGCACCACTATTTAAAAAAAAAAATACATTTTGTAGTATATTTCTCTTACAAATGTTGTCAATGTATATATAAAAGATTTTTGCTTGGTAAAAGTGGTGCGAAATAGAATTAAAAAACAGTTCCTTGTGACAGATGGATGAAGGATTCAGAGGCGGATTACTCATTAGGTTGAGTAGGCTGAAGCCTAAGGGCCCAGAAGGAAAGGGGTCCCTGCGCTAACTTTTTTTTTTCGAGTTTTTACACATTGAGCTAACATTTAATGCAAAAGAGAAATGATGTGCAGTATTTTTTGTTTCACTCATTTATTGAATCTTGAAAAATATTAATTATTAATTGTAGTCCAAACGCTACCCCACTTTTAATTTCTTCCCTCTTCATAAAAAGAAAGTATTGAATTCTTGAAATTTTTCGGCTTTCAGTTTGGGAAAGATTTGACACTAGTAGCCACGGCGGCTTAGGCAAGATTTTGACAGCACGTCTATGAATGATATCTTTTAAAGAAGCTTTTAAATTGTAATCAAGCATCAATCATTTGTCTAATCGTAACTCCTTATATTTTAGCACCATGGTCAGACACACGATCTCACCCCAACCCCTCCCAACTTTAAGGTTGACCGAAACTTACACCTTTTGGGATACCCTAAATATAATATGATTTGATTGTATTTGAAAAAAAAAAAAAAAAAAAAAAAAAAAAAAATGTGTGTTAAAACTGCGTGAGTGCTGAATTAATGCATAAAAAAGTCCTTCCGGCAAGTGCCGGGAGGAAGAGGTAGCTTTCAAATTCCTTATTTTTAAAAAGCTAACTTATGTTATTCAAACACACGAAGCTCAATTTAGGGGAAACCGATTATAGAAGATTCAATACTAATTTTTATCAATACGAAATCCTTATGAATGAGAATTTCGCGAAATTAGTCAGTTTTATCCAAGCTGATTTTATTTAAAGTTATATTTGGTTTCCAAATTCGGCGATATGTGAAGTGCCTGCCCTTTTAAGACAACATGGTGGATGAGGCTAACCAGTGAACTTGGTCGAGACCTTAGTAATTCCTGTGCACACGCTCTCTCACATCGGAATCGGTTGATATATATGAGTGCTGTCGCAGGCAAAAATTAGATTTTTCAAAATGTCACCCACATAATGAAATTCAAACTGCTGTATCTGAGCCATTTTTTTAGATAAAGACAAAACAAAAAATGCTCCGGAATCCTTATATCAAAGTCAGATACTTAAGAAAGAAACCTTTTTCAATTTCTAAATTTTTTACACTTCACTTTAAATATAATTTTTTTTATTTAATGGCCGCCATTTTGAAACAAGATGGCGGATGAAGCTGGCCAACGAACTCGGTCGAGATATTTGTATGTACTATGTACACACCGAGTTACATCCAAATCGGTTCATAAATACACCTGTTATCGCGTGACAAAAATCAGGTCGTTTCAAAATGTCAGCCACAATAGGAAATTAAAAATGCTATAACTCAACCATTTTTTCTAGATATAGACGAAACAAAAGTTGTTCCGGAATCTTTATATTAAGGTCAAACACATAAGGAAAAAATCTTTTTCAATTTTTTGATACCTCATTTTAAATTTTAAATTTTTATTTAAATGGCCGCCATTTTGAAACAAGATGGCGAATGAAGCTGGCCAACGAACTCGGTCGAGACATTGGTATGTACTTTGTACACACCAAGGTACATCCATATCGGTTCATGAATAGGGCTGTTATCGGGTGACAAAAATAAGGACGTTTCAAAATGTTAGCCACGCTAGAAATTCAAAGTGCTATAATTCAGACATTTTTTAAGATATAGACGAAACAAAAGTTGTTCCGGAATCTTTATATTAAGGTCAAACACATAAGGAAAAAATCTTTTTCAATTTTTTGATACCTCATTTTAAATTTTTAATTTTTAAATTTTTTTTTAAATGGCCGCCATTTTGAAACAAGATGGTGGATGAAGCTGGCCAACGAACTCGGTCGAGACATTGGTATGTACTTTGTACACACCAAGGTACATCCATATCGGTTCATGAATAGGCCTGTTATCGGGTGACAAAAATAAGGACGTTTCAAAATGTCAGCCACGCTAGAAATTCAAAGTGCTATAATTCAGACATTTTTTAAGATATAGATGAAACAAAAACTGCTCCGTAATCTTTGTATCAAGGTCAAACACATAAGAAAAAAATATTTTTCAATTTTCAATTTTTTGGTATCACATTTCAAATTTTAATTTTTTTTTTTTTTAAATGTAAATGGCCGCTATTTTGAAACAATATGGCGGATGATGCTGGCCAAAGAACTCGGTGGAGACATTAGTATGTACTATGTACGCACCAAGTTTCATATAAATCGGTTCATAAATACGCCTGTTATCGCGTGACAAATATCAGGTCGTTTCAAAATGACAGCCACAATAGAAATTCAAAATGCTATAGCTCACCCCTTTTTTAAGATATACACAAAACAAAAACTGCTCCGGAATCTTTGTATCAAGGTCAAACACATAAGAAAATAATATTTTTCAATTTTCAATTTTTTGGTATCACATTTCAAATTTTAATTTTTTTAAAGAATTTAAATGTCCGCCATTTTGAAACAAGATGGCGGATGAAGCTGGCCAACGAACTCGGTCGAGACTTTGGTATGTACTATGTACACACCGAGTTTCATCTAAGTCGGTTCGTAAATACGCCTGTTATCGTGTGACAAAATGTCACGTTACAAAATGTCAGCCACGCTAGAAATTGAAAGTGCTATAACTCAGCCATTTTTTAAGATATAGACAAAACAAAAACTGCTCCGTAATCTTTGTATCAAGGTCAAATACATAAAAAAAAATATTTTTCAATTTTTAATTTTTTGGTACCACATTTCAAATTTTAAATTTTTAAAAAAAATTTAAATGGCCGCCATTTTGAAACAAGATGGCGGATGAAGCTGGCCAACGAACTCGGTCGAGACATTGGTATGTACTATGTACACACCGAGTTTCATCCAAATCGGTTCATAAATACGAGAGTTACAGTATGAGAAAGATCATATATATATATATATATATATATATATATATATATGGAATGGATATATACCGGGTGTCCCAAAAAGGACTGACTGATTTTAAAATTCAATAACTTGCAAACGGTGACTGATATTAAAAAAATTCTTGCAGGAGGATTATGCATAAGGTCGAAAGTTTTTTTACAGTGATTTTCAATTTTAGTTCTATTTACAAACAATAGATGGCGCTGTAAGCAATAGTCGCTAAATTCAGGCTCGATTTTTGGTGCTTCGTGGCCCGGATAATACATTTCCATCTCCTTTTTCTGCATGGAACAAGATAAAGAACCAAAAATCGAGCCTGTATCTAGCGACTATTGCTTACAGCGCCATCTATTGTTTGTAAATCGAATTAAAATTGAAAATCACTGTAAAAAAACTTTTGACCTTATGCATAACCCTCCTGCAAGAATATTTTTAATATCTGTCACGGTTTGCAAGTTATTGAATTTTAAAATCAGTCAGTCCTTTTTGGGACACCCGGTATATATATATATATATATATATATATATCAACTTTTGAACGGAGGGTGGTTTCGGGGTCTGGGGGTCATGATCGATGAAAATATACCAAAATTTTTTGAAATCGCTTTCCTCCGAACGGCTGCAATAGGTAGCTTTTTGTAATGAAAGCTATACCTAATATCAAGAAGTTGGACCGCTGACGATAGAAACATACTTCCAACTGCAAAAAGTATAACTACAGACTTTAGATATGGCATTTGTTTTAGATGCGCCAGTATACATTTTAAAATACGAAATTTTATATTTATATGGTCCCTGCAGGGCTAGTTCTGGTCCTAGATGATATTTCAGGACATACTTTTTTCGATATTTCAGAACAGTTTCAAGACACATTTACCCAGCATACTACTTTTTTTTCATGGACCGTTTGCAGAAGTTCGTAATTTTTTCTGCGATCTTTGGCAGACATTTGCGAACTTTTTCTGCGATCGTTTGCGAAATTCCCGATTTTTTTTCCGCGATCGTTTGCCAAAATTCGTTTTTTTCCCGCGATTTTTTCTTCGATCGTTTGCCGAAATTCGCGATTTTTTTTCCGCAATCGATTTCCGAAATTCGCGAATTTTTCTCTGTGATCGTTTGCTGAAATTCACGATTTTTTTTTCCGTGATCGTGTGCCGAAATTCGCGTTTCTTTTCCGCGATCGTTTGCCGAAATTCGCGATTTTTCTCCGTGATCGTTTGCCGAATTTCGCGTTATTTTCTGCGATCGTTTGCCGAAATTAGCTTTTCTTTTTCGCGATTGTTTGCCGAAATTCCAGGGATTTTGAAAAAATAAATGTTTCTTGGGATTGAGCAGGAATGTATATATATATTCATAGTTTCTTATTTTACATACTGGTTTCCTATGTTCATATCTAGTTCATCTTTAGAATTTTACCAATTTGTTCATATATTTGTGATTTCAAATTTACTATATATATACATATATATTCGCGGAAAAATCATGACTGTTATTGCTATAGTACAAACTCGCGAAATTTCCGAACAAGTTACCATATTTTAGGAAATTTTAGGAAGTTTTTTCATTTTTCAGGAATTTTAGGAATTTCAAGACAAGGACCCTGGAACCCTGCGTCCTAAAAGAATGCTGTCCATCTAATAAGAGCATTTTTTTTTTAATCTCATTTTTTTTACCTCTAAAACTTACCAAAATATAATATTTTGAATTTTATGAAATTTCAATGTTTGACGTTTACCTGTACTAAATAATACTTCCTTCCGTTTCTATAGTGCTAGAAAACACTGAAATTACATAAAATTCACAATTTGATAAATTTTGGTTGTAAAACAACGATTCTTTTTTTTCTCTTAGACAGAAAGCATTTTAATAAGACAAATATAACCTATAAGAACCAGGACTCTATCAAAATTAAATTTAGAATTTTATTAGGTAAAACAAGTACTATATCTAAAAAATTTACTTAATTTCTATACTTTATGTAAATGGAAGTACGTTTCCTTCATCAGTGGTTTATGAGATAACTGAGCAGACATGTATTTTGAATCATCTCATCTATATCGCTTTGAAGAAAAGGAGGGGGCCCGCAAAAAAGCAAGCCTAGAGGACCGAGTAGTGGTTAATCCGTCTCTGGAAGGATTCTGAACACCTTAAGTGGCACGTATACCGGTCGCTCGTCCCCTAGGGGTTAATGTCATAGTTACATTGTTTTAGGAACTAAAAAACCAGGATTTACTGTAGGCATAAAAATGAATTCCAGCATTGTAAAATATCTTACCACTCTTCTTATTTATAGATTGATATGCCTACATACTTTCCTCAACCTAATGCTAATTTTCAAATTTATGTGTGACTCAAAACAACACCAACAAAATTATTAAGTTTTTACTTTTCATTTTTTGAATTTTCGACCGCTTTGTTTTTATTGTCCCAGTCAGTCACCTGACCTCGGCCCCTCTAAGGCCAGATATAGGGAATTAAAACGGCCTATAGAGGCGCTGCTCGCAGCCTTCAGTACAGGAAAATCGCCCCTTTAATGTCCCTTTTACTAATGCTAAAGTGCCATTGAAATAATACTTTATTGTAAATGCATTTGAAAGTTTTAGCTATTCAAATTCGGATAATTTTTACTTTGTCATACAAGACAGAACACAAATGTCACAGGAAATCTCAAATTGTGCAAAAGAATAATCATTCTGAGCAAGTTTAAAATACAAGTAATGCAATGTGCTTGCACCGCACTATCCTGAAGCGAGAAGTTACATCTTTTCTCCACCAGATGGCGTATTCGAGCGCTTGAATCGCCAATGGTGATATGCATGCAAAAAAGTAATTATAAGAATAAAAGTGGTGTTATTTATTTGCTGTCTTGTATATTGTAGACGAATCTTTTTATCTATTTGGCAATTTTAATGCACATTACTCAGCTTTTCTTTTTGTTTTTCGGCTAAAAACTATTTTTTTACACAAATTTCACACGCACATACCGGGTGTCCCAAAAAGGACTGACTGATTTTAAAATTCAATAACTTGCAAACGGTTACAGATATTTAAAAAATTCTTGCAGGAGGGTTATGCATAAGGTCAAAAGTTTTTTTACAGTGATTTTCGATTTTAGTTCGAATTACAAGCAATAGATGGCGCTGCGATCAATAGACGCTGAATTCAGGCTCGATTTTTGGTACTTCGTGGCCCGGATAATACATTTCCATCTCCTTTTTCAGCATGGAACAAGAGAAAGAACTAGAAATCGAGCCTGTATTTAGCGACTATTGCTTACAGCGCCATCTATTGTTTGTAATTCGAACTAAAATCGAAAATCACTGTAATAAAACTTTTGACCTTATGCATAACCCTCCTGCAAGAATTTTTTAAATATCTGTCACCGTTTGCAAGTTATTGAATTTTAAAATCAGTCAGTCCTTTTTGGGACACCCGGTATATATATTGTATAAAACGGCAAACCAAATGTTCATCTGGCGCCCCCTTAGCGTGGCGCCGAGGGCACATGCCCCCTCTTCCCCCCACCCTTAGTTTCGGCCCTGACTCCTTCTCCCATTTGTTTTTATTGCCCCAGGAAGCCACCCGACCTCCCCCATATCAAGACGGGAAAAATGTAAGCTCAACGCTTCTCCGAGAGAGAGAAAAAAAAAACTGAGCAGCCTTCATGGAATCTTTTTATCAGAAAAGTCAGAGTCAAACAAAATCTTCATTTGCAGGGCCCGACTTATACCGGTGCATGCGGGGCAGCTGCCCCGCCCCCCCCCCTTTTTAGGCCCACCCCCCATGAGAGTAGTCAGGATTTTCATTAAAAGGTGCTAAATGGTTAAAGCCAAAATGGGTAGCCAAATGCTACCAAAATTCATATATTTCCAAACATTTAGGAAGGGAGTGAGGTCCCCCTTACCCTCTCTGCTTCCAGTACCCCCCCCCCCCTCAAAAAATAAACTGTATCATTAGAAAACTAATGATTAAAAATTTATTATGACAACTTTATGGCAATTTTATTGTTTTCAAAAGAAATTCTTTATTAACGTTTTCCTCGTAATGTGGCAACTCAAAACGATTAATTATGACCAATTTGTGACATTTTCTTTTAGACATCTTCTAACGTACGTAGATAAACAAAGTAAAAATTTGCAAAGAAATACTCGTTACCAATCTATAATTTTTTTCTCTACTATTATCCTACAGGTATTTTTTCTTAAAGTTGTGACCATCTTCTTTTGACACTCTGTATACAGATGTGAGCAGTTACCGGGTACAAAATTTATCCATATAATACAATATGTATGAAGTTTAGTATTAACCACTTCTACATTATTCACAAAAAAATCTATAGATAGATAGTAAGGGGCCCCCCATAGCCTAAGTCGGGCCCTGTATCATTTGGCGCCCCCTTCACCTTTCGGTACATTTGGAATTGGAGAAAGAAAATAGCCTAAAGCCGCTATCAGATTCACCGACTTTTCGAGCAACCAACTTTACAGCCGATTTTAACCCCAACTTTTTCCAGTTGAAAGGGAGAAAAAGGTTACAATTGTCTTTGCTAAAGTTGGAGGAAAACCCGGGAAAACCAGTACTACTAGTACCAGCCGTCAATATTTATCGCCTTTTCGTATCAATCGCTTATCTCTGATTCGCTGAAATGTTGAAAGGTGGGAGGAAAAGTTTCGGCTAGGACAGACTTTTTTGAGATGCGAATAAAAAGTTGGAGATATTGCTGTTTGCTATCACACTGGGTGTCGAGACAACATTTCGCGAAAAGTTGGAGGAAATCAAGAGTTGGCTCAAAAATTGCTCGAAAAGTTGGTGAATCTGATAGCGGCTTGAGAACAGCTCTTTTTTTCTAATTCATTTGCAGTCTTCTATTATAGATGAATCTTTTTATATATTTGTAAATTTTAATACATTTGGTTCAGTTTTCCTTTTGGATTTTCCGGCTGTGAGACATTTTTATGCAAATTCAATACATATACAGTCGAACCTCGTTAAGACGAAGTCTAAGGGCAGCAAAACTCTTTTCGTGTGAACCGATAAAACAGCAAAAGGCATTTAGAATGATTTTAAAAAAGCACTAAATACATTTTAATAACGCACTAAAACAAAGATATCAAAGAATATAAATGATATCTGCTGAGAAATATTTTATTAACCATTTGGAAAAATGGTTATTGTCCTCGGTCAGGGTAGGAAATCAAAAACATATCTGAAGCGTTTTATTAGTTGAATCCCGCATTTTATTCGTTTTCTGATGGGGTCTATACCATGGGCGTACCGAAGAGGGGGGCTGATGGGGCTACAGCCCCCCCCCCCGAAATTTTCGAAAGTGATATGAAAAAATGCCGATTTTTTTTCTTTCTTTTTTGGAAAAAAATTGAATTTTTTCAATCATAGAGCGGACTATCCATTCTCATTAGTCCCATATTAGTCCACATTGACACCAAAGAAGAGAAAGTGCGCGGATGGGGTTACAGCCCCCCCCCCCTTCCTCCCAAAATAATCGAAAAATTAATTGAAAAAAGTGTTTTTCATTACTTTTCTTTAGATAAATCTGTAATTTTTTTCTTCTGTCATACAGCAAAATAGCCATTCTTGTTAACACCATATTAGTCCACATTGACATCACAGCATGCCCAAAGATGGGAGGGGGCTGATAGAATTGCAGCTCCCTCCTCTCGAAGTAGTCGAAAATGAATTTAAAAAATAGTGCTGATTTTTTTTCTTTCTGTTTGAGATAGATTTGCAATTTTTCCCCTATCATTCAACAGACTAGCCGCTCCCTTCGCTTAGTTCCATATTAGTCCACATTGATACCAAAGAAGAGAAAGGGGGCTGATGTGGTTACAGCCCACCCCCCCCCCTCTTCCCAAAATAGTCGAAAAATTAAATGAAAAAAGTGTTCATTCCTTACTTTTTTAGATAAATCTGTAATTTTCTCTTCTGTCATACAGCAAAATAGCCATTCTCGTTAACCCCATATTAGTACACTTTGACATCACAGTATACCCAAAGATGGGAGGGGGCTGTTGGAATTGCAGCCCCCTCCTCTCGAAATAGTCGAAAATGAAATGAAAAAGTGCTGATTTTTTTTGTTTTTGTTAGAAACAAATTTATATTTTCCCCCCTATCATTCAAACTCTTCTCTTTAGTTCCATACTAGCGCACAGTGACACCACATTATACCCAAAGATGTGAAAGGGGCTAATTGGGTGCCTCCTCCCAAAATAGTCGAAAATGAAATGAAAAAAATGCTGATTTTTCTTCTTCTTGTTTGAGCTAAATTTATAATTTTGTTTTCTGCAATCCTTATTCTTTTTAGATAAATCTCTATTTTTTCTTCTGCCATACAACGAAATAGCCATTCTCGTTAAGCCCATATTAGTCCACATGAACATCACAGCATACCGAAAGAAGGAGGGGGACGGATGATGGGATTACAGCCCTCTCCTCACGGAATAGTCGAAAATGAAAGGAAAAATATTGCTTTTTTTCCCCTTTCTCTTTGAAATGAATTTGTATTTTTTTCTCTTATCATTCAACAGACTAGCCGCTCTCTTCTCTATAGTTCCATATTAGTGCACAGTGACACCACAATATACCCAAAGAAGTGGAAAGTGGGTAATGGGGTTACAGCCCCATTGCCCCCCAAAATTGCTGATTTTTTTCCTTTTTGTTTGAGATAAATTTGTAACTTTGTTTTCTGCAATACAACGAACTAGCCATTCTGGTTAGTCTCATATCAGCGCACAGTTACAACATCACAGTATACCCAACAACGGGAAGGGGGCTAATGGGGTCACAGGTCCCCTTTAGAAATAATCAAAAATGAAATGAAAAAAAAATGCTGATTTTTTTTAGGGATGCACCGAATATTCGGTATCTATTCG
The DNA here is from genome assembly GCA_963932465.1 of Maratus speciosus. Taxonomy (NCBI): domain Eukaryota; kingdom Metazoa; phylum Arthropoda; class Arachnida; order Araneae; family Salticidae; genus Maratus; species Maratus speciosus. The sequence continues at coordinate 344,407,945 of OZ010799.1, read as the reverse complement.
GTATTCGGCCATGTTACCGAATATCCGGTTTGGCCGAATATCAAACTATTCGGTATACCGAATATTCGGCTTGGCTGAATAGCAAACTATTCGGCCTGCCGAATATCAAAACATTTGGCTAACCGAATATTTAAAACAAACTTTTAAAACATATTTTTTAAAACCTTATACCACTTATATGTTTAACAGTGAACTTATAAAGATATTCAAAATAATTAGAAACAGAATCATATATTTAAATAAAAGAGAATGTTTTTACATTATTTATTTGCTGTTTCTTAAGTATTATTTAAGAAAATTAACCAAACACAGGGATTTTCATAGGAATTAATTATGTACAAATGCAAGTTCCTGAACATAGTCCAGTAAATAATCTGTTTCTTGCTAAGATTTTAAGAACAACGTTTACAATCTCTGAAAATGATCTGATCACCCTCTCCAGACACCGATCTAGGATGCATTTAAAAACTTTCTTGCTTAATCAAATGGAGTAGAACAGTTATTCTTGCTGAGTTGCCACCATATAAAATTTGAATAGATTGTATTATTTATTTACTTTAATCTCTTCCTAACAAACAAATAATATATGATCTTGTACAATTTTTCTTTCAATTTTTTCACAATTTCTCTTTGATTTTAAAATGTTTGTTTTAAAATTTAAGAAAATTTTATTCATTTGTTTTAATTGAAAGAAGAAGCCATGAAATTAAAAAAAAATTTTAATTAAAAAAGTTTTATAACTATCCTCTTCTTAAATAACTCAAAGCAGATTTTTTTCAGCATAAAGTTTACTTGAAAAAAAGCTCTTGATTATCAATGTTAACTCATATTAAATACTCACAAATACACAAAATAACAAAACTGCAGTGCACTGTTTTTTTATTAAATAATATCACAAGAGCCGCTCATGGCTACCTCTCTCACAACAAAACATTCTAAGAACTCGCATAAACAAACGCAGACGATCAAAGTTATTGCCAAAAATGCAAAGCATAAAAACGACCGAACATACCGGCCCCCGTTGAATGATTTTCATTCAACCACAATTATAATACATTATTACACTTTGAATTTTAAACAAATAATACAGCATATACTAGTAAATAATAAATCGACAAATTACAAAAGATAATACTCATTTTTCCATGGGTAACAGACAAATTTTTGAAATTGGTCTCTTGAAAACACCTCTTTGTGTTTTTATGTTTACCACTCTAATGATTCCATCATTACCTGGAAATAACTCTACAATTCTACCTAGAGGCCAATTGCAAATAGCAACATTGTCCTCCTTTATAATTACTAAATCGTTTATTTTAACATTTTCTTTCTCAAACATCCACTTTACTCTTTGTTGTAAGGAGCTCAAATAATCTTTGGACCATTTTTTCCAAAAACACTGAATCATTTTTGTTGTTCTTTCCCATATTTTTAGTTTAGAATCATGAACATTAGTTATTTCAGGTTCAACAATAGAATTGATTGGCCTACCAATAAGAAAGTGGCCAGGAGTCAAAGCGTTCAAATCATCTGGATCAGATGAGAAAGGCACAAGAGGACGTGAATTTAGGATTCCTTCAATTTGTGTTATTACAGTCAAAAAGCCCTCGTAGGTTAATTTTGAATTTCCCATCACACGCTTCAGATGATATTTGAAAGATTTGACTCCTGCTTCCCAAAGGCCTCCAAAGTTTGGAGCCCTTGGTGGAATAAATTTCCAGTTAACACCCTCACTGCTCAAGTAACCAGACAAATTATCGTCAGGAATTCTAACTAAATTATGTAACCGTTTGAGTTCATTATTACTGCCTACAAAATTTTGAGCATTATCAGAAAAAAGACAAGCAATTTTTCCTCTCCTAGCAAAAAACCTCTTTAAAGCTTCTATGAAAGCTTGCGAAGTTAATTCAGTAACAACCTCTAAATGGATTGCACGTGTTACAAAACAAATAAATATGGCTACATATACTTTATGATAAATTCCTTTACGTTGGTACTTATACTTTATGAGAAAAGACCCAGTGAAATCAACACCTGAACAATTAAATGGATAGTTCTCAGTTACTCTTTCCTTTGGTAAATTTCCCATGAACTGTTGACATGAGATGGGCTTCGCTTTAAAGCAAATAATACAATTATGAACTGTTTTTCTACATATTGCACGACCATTTAAAGGCCAAAACTTCTGCCTTAACTGAAAAAGTAAAGCTTGTGGACCTGAATGTAAATACCGTTTATGAAAGTATTCTACTATCCTTTGAGTAAGTTTACTTTTATTATGTAGTAAAATTGGAAATTTTTGGTTGGCATTTAAGTTACTGTTCGCTAATCTACCTCCTACTCTTAGAAGACCTTCTTTATCAAGAAATGGATGTAAGTTTTTTAACTGACTATCATGATTAATATTACCTGATTTTTGCAAGGATTTTATTTCCTTGTCAAAAAACTCACGTTGAACACTTTTTAACAAAAAACTTTCTGCTTTGTTGAGCTCTTCGAGGTCCAGAGGACCCTCCTTTTTTTCTTTTTTACAATTACTAAGGAACCTGAAAATAAATCCTAAAATACGAATTATTTTACAATAGTTATTACTTAAATCAATTATATCATGCACAAAAGAATTAACAGAAACTGTAAAAACAGATATGCTTTTAAAGTCACTTATATTAATATTTTTCAGTTCATTTGAAAAGTCATTGGAATTAACTACTACAGGAATATTTGTATTGGGATAGTCTTTTTCCTTTAGGAACAATGGACCACTCCACCATAACTCATTTGATAATAGTTTATCAGGATTAGCTCCTCTTGTTAGAAGGTCAGCAGGGTTTTGCTGAGATGGAACATGTCGCCACTGCATCCCTTGAGTTAGTTCTTGTATTGTAGAAATCCTATTCGCAACAAAAGTTTTTAGAACGTATGGTTCTTTTTTAATCCAGGATAATACTATCATGGAATCGGACCACAAGAAGATTTGGTTTACACTAATTTTGAGCGAAGAAATCACTCGTTTCATAAGCTTTGTCAATAAAACTGCTGCACAAAGCTCAAGTTTTGGAACAGTTAATTGCTTTAAGGGAGAAACTCTAGATTTACTTGTCACTAATTTTACAGACACTTGACCTGATTCTGTCACTGATTTGCAGTAAATTACCGCACCATAGGCTGCTTCAGATGCGTCGCTGAAACCATGTAACTCGATCATAATTGCATCTTTCAATAAAATACACCTACTAATCTCAAATTTATTAATTAATTGTAGGGTATCAGAAAACTCTCTCCATTCCTTAGCCTCTTTCTCGGTTAGCAAATCATCCCAATTTAATTGTAATAACCATAACTTCTGCATAAATATTTTTGCTTTAATTATAATAGGAGATACTAAACCTAAGGGATCGAATATACTTGATATAGTTGATAACACTTGTCTCTTAGTGACATTTAAATCATTATGAATTTTAACATTGAAACTTAAACAATCTTTCTTCGATTTCCACAAAACACCTAACGCTTTAGATTCTTCTGAATCACCAAAGGGGTATATTTCGACATTTGTTTTACAAAGTTGTGGAGCATTACTGCACCATTTATGTAATAACATTCCTGCACTGTTTAAAATTTCTATTAATTGATTTTGGAGTTCCAATGCAGAACTTAAAGAATCAGCTCCAGATAGAATATCATCCATATACATGTCTTCTCTCAGTACGGGTGCTGCTAAAGGAAACTTGCTTCCTTCATCCTTAGACAATTGAAGTAGTGTTCTCATGGCCAAAAAAGGTGCGCTAACAGTACCATAAGTAACTGTCGTTAATTCAAAATTTTTAATTGGCTCGTTAAGACCTTCCTTCCATAAGACTTTTTGCAGCTTCCTCTGATCTGGATGAATAGAGATTGCTCTATACATTTTTTGAATATCTGCAGTGAAAGCGACGATATATTTTCTAAATCTCAACATAATTGAGAATAAATCATCTTGTATTACACCTCCGTTATATTGAATAGAATTAAGTGAGTTTCCCTTAGTTGTTAAGGAAGACGCGTTAAATACAACTCTCAAAGGCGTTGATATACTTTTTTCTATTCCTCTATACACTTCAAGATGGGGAATGTAATAGGATCCACTTTCTTCCTCGCTTTCGTTAACTTCAACCATATGGCCTAACTGTTGATATTCTTTTAAGAAATCTGAATATAATCTTAAGTACTCAGGATCTTTTGCTAGACGATTCCATAAAGAATTTAATTTTTTCGTAGCGATTTGTTTTGAGTTTCCTAAAATAGCTGGATCCTCTTTTAAGGGCATTTTAACAACATATTTACCGCTTTTGTCTCGTGTATAATTTTCTACGAAATGTTTCTCACAAATTAAAGTCTCTTTACTTTTTGGTTTTTCAACCTCGATATTTTCTATCTCCCAGAATTTCCTAAGTGTCTTGTCTAGATTGGTTTCTTTCTTAATAAACCCACAATGAACTTTGTTTTCATTCTCTGACGGAAAACTTCCCGATACAACAAAACCGAAAACTGTGTCTTGCAAAATAAGATCAGAATTATTAACACGAATTTGTCCCGGTCTCAAAAGCTCATAAAAAATTCCTGCTCCTAAGAGCATGTCTACATGTTCTGGGATATTGAAACTAGCATCTGCTAATTTTACATTAGGTAAATCTTGTATTGAGATTTCAATTGGACGTGAAGGCGTTAAATCTGCAGTTATTTTCGGAACTACCAAGAATTCTAAATTTTTCACAAAACTTTCATCTCTATTGTATATTGATGCATTAACTTTATGATTTATTACTAAGGTAGCATCATTTAGACCTGACACTAAGATGTTTGTTCTCTCTTTTTTTAAATGCATTAGCTCTATTAAATGGCGGGATAAAAAATTAGACTCACTGCCTACATCTAATAAACACTTTACTCTATGTTTACATCCCGATTCATCAATTAGAAAACATATAACAGTTGAAAGTAAAACTTTGCTCTTTTTATTCAAATAGTTACTAATAAAGGTTTTCTGAACGAACTCTTCTGCATTAGCGTTCATGACTGATGTGCCACGATTTGTTGGCCTAGAATCTGAACATTCTTCCACATTTACCTTTCCTTGTTTATTTTGTTCCGATGAAACATATTCTTTCACGTATGTGTTGTTATTTGTTTTTGGGAAATGTATAGTTTTATGATGACGTTTTTTACAAAAGCACGTGTACTTTGATGGACAATTTGCAACTGAATGTGAATTTAAACAATTAAAGCATAACTTGTTACATTTTATAACGTTCACCCTTTCATTGACAGATAATTTTAAATAATGCGGGCATTTTGAAAGAGTGTGATTTTCGTGGCAAAAAATACAACTTAATGTTTTAACATCTGATACGAATACTTTAGATACACTTTTGGAGTTAGTATATTTACGATTAACACTAAAATTCTCAGTAAGAGATTTTCCGCGTGATGTGAAATATAAATCAATCTCTCGTCCCAACTCTTCTGGTAAAAACCATTTATCACCTTGTCTCACACTAATGTGGGAAGCTGTTTCTCTATCTAATGTTTGATATAATTTATCCGATACTATAAGTTGTTTTAGACTCTCGAAATTAGAGACATTTCTTAAATTTAAATAATATTCCCAGTTTGTTATTAGACGTGAAGAAAACTGTACATGAGTCCCATTTGGTTGTTTAACAGCTTTTCTAAATTGTTCTAAGCAAAAATAAGGTGTAGGTTGAAATTCTTTTAACACTAATTCTTTTATTTTTGCATAATTCTCGATATCACTATCATGTAAGTAAGTTAATATGTTAGATGCTTTATCCCCTAATAAATTTAACAGAATTTCTGCTTTATATTGTTCTGGAACATTTTTAGTCTTAAAAGCTCGTTCTAAAGAAGAAAAGTAAAACCCCCATCCTTCAGGACGTATAGGTATTTTTACAGTCAAAGTTCGAATACTTTTTATCAATTGATCTAACGATTCTAATTTTATTTCACCCTCACTAATATTGGATTTAGCTTCAGATTTAATTTTAGCTAGTTCTAATTCAAGTTTCATTTTTTCCAGATCATATTGCTTTTGCTCCTTATCAATTCGCCTTTGCTCCTGCTCCTCATGTTTACGATTTTCAATTATATCGTTTGCTATATCTTTCACAAAATCTGGTTTATTTTTATACATTTCACTGTCTTCAATAATAACGTTTAAATCCGCAATTGTCATATTTTCATTAACATTTAGATTTATTTCAGTGGCTATAAGCCTTAAATCCTCTTTTTTTGCACCTTTAAACATTGTTTAATATATGTATAACAGTAAAGATAAGAAAAATCACGTTCACTTACTTTTCGAATAATCTTTTGACGAATTTCGTAGCACGGAACTCTTAGAACTTATCATTCATCTCGGCGTTTCACTCAACTTAAATTTGATTTTAGAAGGTCGTTGAATTTAATCCCAGGCTGCTTCTTCGTTGCTCGGCGGACCATTATGTTAACTCATATTAAATACTCACAAATACACAAAATAACAAAACTGCAGTGCACTGTTTTTTTATTAAATAATATCACAAGAGCCGCTCATGGCTACCTCTCTCACAACAAAACATTCTAAGAACTCGCATAAACAAACGCAGACGATCAAAGTTATTGCCAAAAATGCAAAGCATAAAAACGACCGAACAATCAAAATGAAAGTTTCTGTTTTAAATATTATCTAAAACTGTTTTAAAATTTAACATTTTAATGCCTTTAAACCTTGAAATATAAAATTATTCGACAAGCCGAATATTCGGTATTCGGCCGAATAGTTACTATTCGGCTGGCCGAATATTCGGTATTCGGCCTAGCAGTTACTATTCGACTAGCCGAATATTCGGTATTCGGCCAAAATCACTATTCTGTGCATCCCTAATTTTTTTCTTTCTTTTAAGATAAATTTGCATTTTTTTTTCTGCCGTACAGCTATTCTCGTTAACCCCATATATTAGTGCGCAGTGATGCCCCAGCATACAATACCCAAGGAAGTCAATGGGAACGGGGGTTATGGGGTTACAGCTCCATTCTCCCTCCGAAGGAATCGCAGTGAAAAGAAGAAAAAGGCTGACATTGTTTCTTTTTTCTTGAGATATATTTGTTTTATTTTCTGTCGTGCCACGAATTTGTCTTTTCCGTTAATCCAATTCGTACCTTAGTTCTGCGACCAAATTTACTTGAAACCACAAAATCTATTTTCAAATTGAAAAAAAGTTAGGAAAAAAAAAAAAAAAAACAATTTTTATTTTTGTAACACTGTTTTTTTTAAAAAAATACCAAAAAATTGAAAATATTCCTCAATTTTATGTACGATTTATTTACTGCTCACGCACAATTAAAAGTAGGGGTGATTCTGATTCGAATTTTCCGAAAATTTTCGGCATTCGGTTCCGAAAATTAAAAGAATTCGGCTACAAAAAAGTCGCGAATTTTGACAAAGGGTTGCCGTTAGAAATCAATTTCGTCACTCGTTCGCATAAAAAGGTCTTCAATTTCGCCAAAGTATCGCAGAAAAAAATCGGATTTGGTCAAAGAATTGCGGAAAAAACGCGAATTTCGTTGAAGGGCAACGAAAAACAAAATGCGAATTTTGCCAAAGGGCCGCGGAAAAACACTAATTTTGTCAAAGGGTAGCTGAAAAACGTCAATTTCATCAAAGAATCGCGAAAAAACGCGTATTTCGTAACACAAAAACTGCGAATTTCGTCAAATAATCGCGGACAAAACGCGAATTTCATCAAAGGATCGCGGGAAAAAAACGAGAATTTTATCAAAGGGCTTCGAAAAATACGCAGATTTCGTCAAATAATCGCGAATTTCGTCATGATCGTGAAAAAAATGCAAATTTCGTCAAAGGACCGCGAAAAATTCCCCTTTCCCACTTATATTCCTATTTCGTCCTAACTTTCCAGCTAGTATTTTTCATCTGGAACGGTTTAACGTCATTAACTTGTGCAATACACAAATAATAAACAGTCACTATTTTATATATGTGTATAAAAATATTTTGTGTATACAAAAAATATTTTATGTTTGTTACAATAATAATTTATTGTTAAACAAGAACCGTAGCCAGAATTTAGTTTCGGCGGTGGGAAGAACAATTTTATAGATTTTAAGCTACAATGACTTTCTTTTAAATGAAAGTATATAAAAAAACCTAGTAACACTTTTCAACTTATTTCGACGCGGTACGACCTCAAGATCGGACTCGTGCCTCCCGCCCCCCATGGTTGATTCTGAGTAAAAAAAAAGTAGTTTGAAATTCACAGCAAATTTTCTGAAAGATTACAGCAGAGGGGGGAAAGGGAGGAAATCCCTTCCCGGCGCTAATTAATTTTGTTGCAGGTTGGGTTAATTCTATTTTCATTTCAGGCCAGTATCAGTCTGAGTGTAGATTCCTGCAAGTTGGGTTCGGGTTAACCGGATTTAAAAAAAATTAGTTCAAACTATACCTATAATAATAAACATATATACTTGTATGCGTTTTTTCCACGACCCTTTGATGAAATTCAGGTTTTTATCATGACTCTTTGACGAAATTCGCATTTTCCCCGTGATTTTTTGACGAAATTCGCTTTTTTACGCGGCTCTATGACGAAATTCGCGTTTTTCCGCTGATCTTTGAAAATTTGCGTTTTTTCGGAGACCCTTTCATACGAAATTTGCGATTTTTTTGAGATCCTTTGAAGAAATTCGCGTTTTTCCGCTGCGTTTTGACGGAATACGCGTTTTTTTTTTTTTGCTATCCTTTGTCGAAATTTGAGTTTTGTTGCGGCTTTTTTGACGAAACTTGAATTTTTCCGCGGCCCTTTGACGAAATTCGCGTTTTTTCCGCTTCTCTTTGACGGAATGCGCGTTTTTTCAGGAATCCTTTGACGAAATTTACGTTTTTTTCGCAATCCTTCGTCAAAATTTGCGTTTTTTCCGCTGCTTTTTGACAAATTTAGCGCTTTTTTTCTGTCTTTTTGACGAAATTTGCGTTTTTTCTGCGGCCTTTTGGCGAAATTCCCGTTTTTTCTGTTTCCCTTTGACAAAATCCTTTGACGGAGTGCGCAATTTTCGAAATTCGCGTTTTCCCGACTTTTGCTGAAATTCGCATTTTCTCTGCGGCCCTTTGACGAAATTCAGGTTTTTTCTGCGCTCATTTGACGAAATTCGCGTTTCCTCTGGGATCATTTTATGAAATTCGCTTTTGCTCCGCAACAATTTGACGAAACTCGCGTTTCCTCCGCGATCATTTGGCATAATTCGCGTTTTCTCCAAGATCATTTGACGAAATTTGACTTTTTTTCACGATCCTTTGACAAAATTCGCATTTTATCCTCGGCCCTTTGACAGAATTCGGGCTTTTTCCTCGATCCTTAAACGAAATCTAGACACACGGCAGTGTGTCAGCCGTGCGATATATTACACGAACCATTTCGAGCTGTTTTCGTCAAATTTCAATGCTCTACTACTGAAAATCTATGACACCAACGCACTTGTTATACGAAATGTGTAGTAAGGCCACCCTAATTACCTAAAATCCAAAATTTTATAAATAACGCATAATTAGTTTCCGAGATAATGACATTTGAAAATGTCTGATAATCGATAATTTTATCACTGACTGACTGACTGATTGACTGACTCACTCATCAAAAAGATCTCGTATATCTACTGCAGCTACAGACTTCAAATTTGGTGCGAAGTTCGTATACACTATAAAACTAAGGAAAAAAATTGTGAAAATCGATGAATTACCCACCTGGGGGTGCCCATTTTTACTTTAACATTACGTCTATTAGGCGAAATTTTAATTTGCCGTAGGAGGGGATGTTGTTCTGTCGCCAAATACCGCCAAGTTTCTTGCCAAAATGGCGATATATCGCCAAATTTGGCGACCAAAATTAGTTCCCAAAATTGACGCCACCTTGGCGTTATCTCTAATATTTCGCCAAATTCCCATAGACTTCCATTGTAAACCTATCTACTTGGGGTTTATCTCGATTTACTTGCTTACAGAAAATCAACAAATTGAGATATTCTGTTCGTCACAGAGCCCGTTCTCAAAAACTATTCATGTTGGAGACTTGAAATTTTGCATAATTATAGATGAACATCACACATCATACGACAAATCATAAAATTTTGAAAAAGTCGTACATTTAACCCTTTGGGCTCCCACATGCGTATTTTAAGCAATTCTTTCTATGTGAACCTCTAACTAGGTTGGAGGCGTGAAATTTTGCATGCTTATAGCTGAACACTACACATCATACGAGAAATCATAAAATTTTGAAAAAGTAGTATATTTAATCCTTTGGGCTCCCACATGTGTATTTTAAACAATTCTTTCTATGTGAGCCTGCAACTAGGTTGGAGGCGTGCAATTTTGCATACTTATAGCTGAACACCTCACATCAAATGACAAATCATAAATTTTTCAAAAAGTTCTAAATTTAACCCTTTGGGGTCTCATATGTGTATTTTAAACAATCCTTTCTAAGTGAGCCCATAATTAGGTTGAAGGCGTCAAATTGTACATACATATAGCTGAACACCTCACATCAAACGACAATCTAAAAATTTTTGAAAAAGTTGTACATTTAACCCTTTGGGCTCCCACTTGTGTATTTTAAACAATTCTTTCTAAGTGGTAAGTAAGTAAGTAAGTCCCCTAATTACGTTGGGGAAGTGAAATTTTGCATACTTATAGCTGAACACCTCACATCAAACAAGAAATCATAAAATTTTCAAAAAGTCGTACATTTAACCCTTTGGTCTCCCCCATGTGTATTTTAAACAATTCTTTCAAAGTGAGCCTCTAATTAGATTGGAGGCGTGAAATTTTGCATACTTATAGCTGAACACCTCACATCAAACGACAAATCATAAAATTTTGAAAAAGTCGTACATTTAACCCTTTGGGTTCCCACATGTGTATTTTAAACAATTCTTTCAAAGTGAGACCCTATTTAGGTTGGAGGCGTGAAATTTTGCATACTTATAGCTGAACACCTCACATCAAATGACAAACCATAAAATTTTGAAAAAGTCGTACATTTAACCCTTTGGGCTCTCACATGTGTATTTTAAACAACATTCTCTAAGTGAGCCCCTAATTAGGTCGGAGGCGTGAAAATTTGCATAATTATAGCTGAACACACGTCAAATGACAAACCATAAAATTTTGAAAAAGTCGTACATTTAACCCTTTGGGCTCCCACATGTTGAATTTAAACAATTCATTCTAAGTGAGCCCCTAATTAGGTTGGAGGCGTGAAATTTTGCATACTAATAGCTGAGCACCTCACATCAAACGACAAATCATAAATTTTTTTAAATGTCGTACATTTAACATTTTGGGCTCCCACATGTGTATTTTAAACAATTCTTTCTAAGTGAGACCCTATTTAGATTGGAGGCGTGAAATTTGGATACTTATAGATGAACACTATCATGCAACAGATCATAAAATTTTGAAAAAGTCGTACCCTTTGGGCTTTCACATGCGTATTTTAAGCATTTCTTTCTAACTGAGCCCCTTATTAAATTGCAGATTTGAAATTTTGCATACTTATAGCAGAACACCTGAGGCCAGGCGACAAATCATAAAATCTTGAAAAAGTCTTACGCTTAACCCTTTGAGCTACCACATATGTATTTTAAGCAATTCTTTCTAAGGGAGCCCCTAATTAAGTTGGAGACATGACTTTTTGCATAGGTATAGCTGAATACCTCAGACCACACTACAAATCATAAAATTTTCAAAAATTCTTATATGATTTACTTCTCCGGTCTCTAAGTTGTGTATTTTATGCAATTTTTCTAACCTCCCCCCATTGCACCCGGTGGGTACTTTTCTAACGTCTGCCGACACCCCTTTGACCACTCTTTCATATTATGCCCATAGCCTTGCATATTTCAGATCCACTTTTTACCGCCAGAGGGCGCCTACTTATCTCGGGTGCTATGGGCTCAATCAAAGCCGCCTCAAGACTACAAGCCAAACACAAGGTTTCGTGACGTCACGACGCGGGGCTTAGATCAGCCAAAGCCGCCTCAAGACTACAAGCCAAACACAAGGTTTCGTGACGTCACGACGCGGGGCTTAGATCAGCCGTGGAGAGCACATGCGTTATTAAAACACATTAATTCTTTCCTCTATATTTCAACTTATTATCACAGCATATAGGAAAAAAATAAAAACTTATAGTTTAAAGACTCTAATTAAGTGCTTTTTAATCAATTTCGATCACTCGAAACAATAATAATAACGATAACACAAAAACAATATTTATGAAATAATACCACTGTGTCAATGAAAATGTGCATCAGAATTAAAGTTACATTAAAGAAAATTCATTCGTTAATGAAAAGAAAATCCCAAGTATTAAATTTATTTTAGTAGACAGTTTCTATTATTTATTCTACTTTGAAATTTAGAAACAATATCAATTATCTATTTGGTATATATATTCAAAAACAAGACATTATACATTATTACATACATATGTAAATATAAATTTGTAGTTTAAACACATAAATCGAATTATTTTGCTTTCAGTTATTTCAAAATAAATAAATAATAGTAAGTGTGCCAATTAAAACCCACATTTAAAAATTAAATTAAAGTGGAAGAAAAGTGAATGTTAAAAGAAAACAAATTCAAGTTGTGTTATATTTTTATTTTAATCGGGCTTGAAATTATACCGTAAATATCCTATTAAATATTAAGTGATTTTAAACCTGCATATAATAAATAGTAAAATTAAAGTATACATGAAATTAAGTATTCTTATAAATAAATTTTCGTACTGTAAACTTTACTTATCAGAAATGGGTAATTTTCACATAAAATCCATTAAATTAAAAACCACAAAACTGTCATAATACTAAAACAACACAAGTTCATGAAACAGAAAATTATTATTTAGTTTTGTATTAGTTTGATATATTATGTAAGGTATAAGCAATAGATTTTTAAAAAGTGTATTGACATATGAAGAAAAAAATAAAAGAAAGAAAGAAAAGACTTTCATCAATTGGAATTCAAATATTCCTAATTTATGTTCATTTTCCTCGAATGTTTAGGTAATAGCTGATTAAAAAAAAAAAAAAAAAAAAAAACCCATCGAAAAACACAAAAACCTTCCACAAATATAAATATTTCATTTCCAAAATAATGTTGTGTGGGTTCTTAAATGTTTGTTCACATCTTTTAAGCTTAAAATAATCAATTTTTATGAGATGAAAAGTATTTCCTGATTAGATCTAAAAGTAAATTTATAATTATAGAATAATAATTTTATTTATTGTTGCTTTTAATTAAACATTAAAATGTATATGAAAACACATAGGATTTTTGCGAAGAAGGTGGGAGGGGGGGGGGGGCAACTATTGTTTTGCATAAGGGTACTAACAACCTTTCCTTATTTCAGTGTTTACGCATATACTTTTATTATGTATCCGTTATGTTTTGTCTTTATTTATTGAAAAGTGTCATATTCATTATTGAATGTTAAACAGAAACAAATTCTGAGTTTTTTTTTTTTGTTGTTGTTGTTTTTATATCCAAATGAGCTAATTTTGCATAATCGAGTTGTGTGCAGTATAAATTTTTAAAAGAATCATGCTTGAAAATTATTTTTAAAACTATGAAAAATCAGTAAATTGAAATGCAGATTTAATTTAATTGCATTTCACATTGCAACCACCCCCCCCCCCTCTTTTAACGACGTAAAAATGAAAATTATGTGACAATAATTCAATTTGAGGAAAAGGGGAAGTGGATTGCTTAGATTGTTACTGTCGATATATGTCAGCAACAGTAGAAAAATTAATTTTTTTTTAGTCAATTTTACTGTTCAAAAATAGTACTATTAAAAATTATGTAACTTAAAATAGTGAAAATATGTGAAATTTTCATATGTGTAACAATTGTACCTTTATATTAAGTATATGCAGAAATGTCTATAAATATTTTTTGCTAATTAAAATACTTTAATTTTTTGTTTTGTGAAAAGAAGGTAAAAATTTGAAAACTGTATAATATAAAAATTTCAGCATCGGGGCGATTCCATGTGGAGAGTCACACAGATAACGCAGGCTTTAATTTGCATTTATTGAATTATTTATTATATTTTAATGTTAATTCTGATTTTAGGTGGTATGGTAAATAAGTTATTAACATATTTTTTAGTTTAAATGTGTGTAAGTAAAACTCACAGAAATATATAATTTAATTACTCAAACTGTGCTTTTTTTTCTGAAGTAGAAAAAAAGCACATTTTGAGTAATGAAATTAAATGATATACTTCTGTGAGTTTTATTGCCACACATTTAAATTAAAAAATATATCAATAACTTATTTACCATACCACTTAAAATCAGAATTAACATTAAAATTTAATAAATAATTGAATAAATGCAAATTAAAGCCTGCGTTATGTGTGTGAAACTCTCCATGGAATCGCCCATCTATAGATTCACAACAATTAAAAAAAAAAAAAACAAAACAATTACAGATCATGAAAGCAGCAGCTAACTGCATTGTGGAAAAAACTTTTTCAAACCTGTGCAAAAATTAATATTGGTTGAAGAAATTCATTCAGCCATTGTTTAAATTAAAATATAATAAAAACTGGGTATGCATTTAAATCTAAGAAAATTATTATTTTTTTAATATTTTTTTGTGAATAAGCAAGCACTAAATGGACTAAGTGTAAGTGAGTGCAGAGAAATATTCCAAAAAGTACAATGACAGAATGGTAATATTTGTGAGAAGAAAAAAAAAATGCAGTTACTTTGTGAAATCAAATTAGATCAAACTGGTTTACATCTGTTTTTTAAATATGTTTCAAAGACAATCGAATCAATAATTAAAAATTTAATAATGTTCGGTTTAATGAAAAAATATATATATATGCTTTCCCTACTGCAATATAATCTCGCATAATCTGAAATTTTGTTTATTATACAATAAAATGATAAATTGAAAACCAAAGTGAGGGGGAAAAAAAAGAAAACTACAATCCGGTGTAACCTTTCCTCATAAAGATGAGAGAAAATCCTGAATCGTGGTTCAACCAAAATTGGAATAGAGAAAACCTTGAATTATGATTTAACATTTCACCAGAAAATGTTATTTAAAAAAACTCTGAATCATGGTTAAACCTTTCACCAGAAAATTGGATTTAAAAACAATCCTGATTTGTGGTTCAACCTTTTACCAGAAAATTCGATTTAAAAAAAACTGAATTATGGTTCAAACTTTTACCAGAAAATTGGATTTAAAAAAACCCTGATTTATGGTTCAACCTTTCACTATAAAATTGGATTAAAAAAATCCTGATTTATGGTTCAACCTTTCACCAGAAAATTGGATTTATAAAAAACCTGAGTCATGGTTTAACATTTCACTAATATAATGGTATTTATGAAAGCACCAATAAACTGGTGAAACTTATCACCTATATCTTGGTTGCAGCTAAATTTCAGCGACTTTTAACCATTTTCGTGGTGAAACATCGCACTTTATTTTTAACAGTGTAGTCTTGTAAATAAATTGTTTACATTTGTGGCAAAAATAGGGAGATTCAAAAACATTATCCCCATAGCTCTATTTACGCAGTACATAAGCGTTTATAATTTAACAAAAAATTATAAAAAGAATTTTTATTAAGATAGCAAACGTTTAAGATTAAAAAACACCAATAAATTGATACATGTATATCGATCGGGGTTTGCTTTAAAAGAAGTAAACAACATAAAAATGCTATGTATTCACAGCGACTTTTATGAAAATTTCTGAACAAATTAGAAAGAGAGGATGGTGTGACAAAATACAAATTAAATGATATAAGTCTTGACACGATTTAGGGATGTTTGCCATTTTAAATTATTGGTCTATGTGGAACGAAACAGAACTACAATAATATAGTTTCGTTTTGAGACATGGTATTATTGATAGAATCGTACTAGGATTTGCTAGTTAATTTATTTCAAAGAAATTAAAAATAAAAGATTTTGAACACAAGAAATAAAAATTGTGCTGATAGCATATAAATATAATTTGAAAATAAAACTTACCTTGAAAAGAATGTGTTATCAGGCTGAGTAAAACACACGTGCACGTAAAATAGAAAGATACAAAATTCAAATGTTCGGGGCTGGTGCGTTGGCAGTTAGCCAGCCCCGGGCTGTGACGTCACACGTGGGGGGATGAAGGGCGTGTCTGGCTTGTAGTCTTTAGGCGGCTTTGGCTCAATCCCCTCGACTAACATATCTACGGATAGTATGTAAAATGGAGTTTCGTTCGGATAGAGGTTTGTTTAGAATAGAGTGCGCCCCTGGTTGCGAAATGTGGAACTAACAGATTTTTGAAAAGGATAAAGTGTTTTGAAAGGATTATTAAACGAAACCCTCTGTGCGATCTGTGATCACGCTTACCCACTTGTTATTTTCAAAATCATCAGAGAAAAAGATATTTAGTTAATTAAATTCGAAAATCCAGGGAGGGGCAATGTCCTTCCTCTGCACTGCCTCTTTGCCGACACCCATGGATGAATGAAACATAGTGTGGCATAAGCACATAATTTTATTTTTATATAACTTTATTTAATAGGAAAATTTAATATAGGAATTTAATAAAAAATTGTTGTTTCAGAAACAATAAAAATTTCGAATCAATACATTTCGTTTCAAATCATGCATTCAATGTAGCAGTATTAAAGTATAGACTTCTGCCGCAAATTGACAGCCAAATAGTTTGTTGTAGGAAATTTAAATTAAAACTGAATGTTGCTTGGTGAATAAAATAGTCACATGTAAACACATTAAAAAGCATTAAATAAAGTGTCTAAATATATTGTAACTTTAAAAAAGTAATGATATCTAACAAAAACATAGCTGTGAAAAAAGGGAGCCAAGTTCTGTAAAGACAATGGCAAGAAAAGAAGTGATATCTAAGTGGGTGCCAAGTTCAAATAAAATTCACTCAAACTTACCTACTAAAGTATTATAGCATTTTTTTAAATTGTTTAGAAATAAAAATTATTGATAGCATATCAATAATAAATCTAGAACTTGGCAAGTTTCTGATAAATGCTATGTCTATCAATTTCATGTCTTAATAAAATGGTGATGTTAATATTAATTTCAATGACACTACAAAAAAATTAATATAGTTATTATTATAAACATATGACTCATGTTAAAGATTTGATAAACCAATAAATACACAGATACACTCCCGCTCGTCTTTGGTTATCACTCTAGCAACCACCCTCCAGAAACCTCAATGCAAACAGATAAGATGCCTGACAAAGAGACAGATATACTTACGCTTGTTCTTGGTCATCACTCTAGAGACTGCACCCCTTTAACCCTTTCAGGGCAAATAACTTTTATTCGTGAAATGCTGAAATGATTGAATCACACCAGAATTTAAAGACAAATTTATTTCAAAATGGGTAAAATCTTCTTTTCACGTATTTAATAAAATTAAACTTTTTAGTCCTGAATTCTGGTGTCAATGTGGCATTTTGCAGTTAAATTAGGTGGGATATATTTTATCCCACCGCCCTTCAAGGGGAAGGAGCTCACTCAAATTAAGGCTTCCAATCATGAAATAACAAGATTTGATGTAATAATGTCATTATTAAGAATAAATGAATCGTAGGTAAAAACTTGCCAAGTTCTAGATTTATTATTAATATGCTATCAATAATTTTTATTTCTAAACAATTTAAAAAATGCTATAATACTTCAGTAGGTAAGTTTGAGTGAATTTTATTTGAACTTGGCACCTACTTAGATATCACTTCTTTTCTTGCCATTGTCTTTACAGAACTTGGCTCCCTTTTTTCACAGCTATGTTTTTGTTAGATTGATTTTTTTCGGCGATCATTTGTCGAAAATCGCGATATTTTTTTAAGTCCAAATTTTTGGACTGATGGCCGAATTTCTTTAATTTTTGGAACCTCATGCCTTAAATTTTCGTAAAATTCGGAACAAATTCACCCCTGCCCCTCCCCTTCCCCCCTCCGTCTAGGGCCTTATTGTCAAAAATGTTTGCTGTTTACAACACAATTCAACGTGTTTCGTAAGATTCAGAACATTATGGAAATTTAAGTCAGCCCCCCGCCCCCCGAAATAAAATCCCGGGCACGCCACTGGTCTATACAGTAATCTGTATTTTCCCTTTACTTTCAACAGAGATGGATACTTCTGTTGCCATTATGACAAAAAAGTGATAAAAACTACAAAAAAAATTAATAACTCAGAAACAAATTGAGATACAGCTTTCAAACAAATTGCAATTAAAAATGCATTTTTTTCTCTATACGACGATATAAAAAGTAATATTGTGGGATGTTTAGAAGTTTAAAAATTAAATTTCATTTAAAATTGGTCCAGGAATATTAATGTTTAATCCATGGCGTACGTAATGTATGACCAGCTCCGTAGAAGTTTAAAAATTTACAGTACCGAAAATTGTAAAACTGAAATTTCTTTTAAAATTTGTTCATGATGGGTCCAGGAATGTTAATGTATAATCAATGGCGTACGTAATGTATGATCAACTCCGTGCGATTTTTTATGTCTTAAATTTTAGTCTTTGAAAAAATTCTTTTCCAAATGGTCGTTGTAATTTGTTAAATTGCTTTTTTATTTATATTCATTTTATGTTAATCATTATTTTTGACAAAAAAGTACATTTCTAACATCACCATAGAAACACAAAACCCATATTCACACAGATACACACATGACGATAGTAGTACTGTATGTAGTGTAATATTCTTATAAAAAATAAATGAGTAAGGAGAAATAAAATGTAAAAATATATTTTCTCCTTTAAGTTAGAGTTTAAAAAAATCTTTTATTGACTTCTGTTTCAATTTTTGTATTCTTACATTTGTTTATAAAAGCATCCACGAAACAGAAGCCACTGAGCAGTTTTAAAGCCTCTGTCGCTTCATTGACGAACACTGAAGTGTTTTCGACCTCTGCATCAGCCTCCATTTTATTCAGCTTTTTCAGTTAAATTGGCCAGAATATCTTCATCTGGCGTGGATTGTGAAGTCATAACATTTTCATCAATTCGATCGTAATCCTTAAACGACGCACAGAGGAGTATGTGGACAAAATTATTTTATGAGCTATATCAAGTTGAAATGTTGTAAAAAGCTATTTAGAGTCATTATATATAATTTTTAAAAATATATATATAATTTTTTTACGAATTTACAAAAAATCTTTGCTTTTTAATATGTAAACTACTATTTAAATCAGTTTAGAATAAACATTTATGATATTTAATGAAATATTCCGGCTTTTTTCAACATATTTAATACAAGTTCTTTCTGTAACTTACTATTCTAATCATATTAATCTTCATCTCTTTCGTCTTCATCTTCATCTTCCTCTTATTTTGGATGTTGTCCGTATGGTGTTTTTGGTTGTTTGGCTAGAAAAAGGCCTTTTTTAGGTGCGTTCGTAATTATATAAATACGTAGCACCTATAGTCGTCGTTCAGTCCGTCTGTCCGTCCGTCCGCATATAACAGAGCCAAAACTACCCAACCGAATGGTCTGAAATTTTAAATATATGATTGTTGCAAAATTTTGTCGAGCCATTTCAAATTTTATGAAAATCGGATGTATAGTTTAATTACAGGGACAGTCAAAAGTTTTTCTTTACATTACGGCCAATGGGAAAAATTATTGCAAGTGCATTTTAATGATGTTAAAGCCTTCCGAATGGTCTGAAATTTTAAATATATCATTGTTGCAAAATTTTGTCGAGCCATTTCAAATTTTATGAAAATCGGATGTATAGTTTAATTACAGGGACAATCAAAAGTTTTTCTTTACATTACGGCCAATGGAAAAAATTATTGCAAGTGCATTTTAATGATGTTACAGCCTTCCGAAAGGTCTGAAATTTTAAATTTATAATTGTTGCAAAATTTTGTCGAGTCATTTCAAATTTTATGAAAATCGGATCTATAGTTTCATTACAGGGGCACTCAAAATTTTTCCGTTTCATTACGGGGAATGGGAAAAAAAATTATTGCAAGTGCATTTTAATGATGTTACAGACTATGCACTTATGAAGGGCAAAAAAATATACATTCAGTAAAATATGGGGTGCAAAAAATAATTATAAAATTAGCTATAATAAGAACGCACCTCATTTGCCACGTTTGACGAGCAATTTCCAACTTGTTTTCTTAAGCTTTGGCCTTGAACTACTTATAAAAGGATCAGTCTGTTCAAAACATTTTTATTACATTGCTCTCGAGAAAATTTTCGGGAAAAAGTTTGCCTATATTGGCGGAAATGTTTGTTTCTAGCTTCGGCAGCCTCGTTCGAAAATTGATCGATAGGCAATACTGCATGTTTAATGACTGTGGCCCTATGTGCTAAAACTTTATGTACTGTTGGTAACATTGGGTGCTACCCATATAATTCGACATAAAGATTTACAGTTTCTTCGGTGTAATTTGAAATTTTTTAACATCAATTCTATGTCCACTGGACAGTGCCTCTAAACGTAAAGGAACAAGAAAACTGAAATATATTTGCATCACTGTCAGAAGTATTCTGAAATGTCTGTTTAAATTGCGATCTGTTGGGAGCCATCGCAACACCATTTAGATATTTGTTCGAAATTGTGGTTTTATTCTTCTGTATTATTTAGAATAACTTCTTCTAAATATTTACACAGTCTTAAAGAAGTGTGATCAAGAAGATCTGTAGGTTAACTTCTTCGCTTGTTTCTGTCACATTCATCGACTCCTCACTTATATAGCAATCCTTCTTCGCTTTCTTAATCAGAAAATAATTAGTAAATATTCTTATTTGCACTATCAATAATTTCCAATTGCTTTCTCGCTAGATCAGCTTCTACAAAAATTGATAAGGCTTCTGATGGTGTATGCTTCTTAATAGTGGGTTTTTTTTTGCTGAAGTTATAATTTTTCTGTATTTTTGTATCTCTTGTTCAGGGGCCTCGCTAAGGGGCGGGGGCGGGGAGGAGCCTCCCCCCCCCCCAAACATTCGTGAATGCTGTTACGCTTGGCAAATTTACAAACTTAGTTGGTGAATTTATGTAAATGTTTAATAAAAATTATAATACATTTTTTATTTCTGACAGACTTTGTAAAAATTACTAATCTAATTGGGAATATTATTCAACTTTTTACGAATAAGAACTATATTACATTTTCTAATTGTGGTAACTTGGCAAAGTTATAAAACTAGTTGGCAAATACTGAAATTTGACTTGGCAATTTAAGGTCTTCTCCCCCACCAATAAAAAGTCTTCGCGATGGCCCTGCTCTTGTTGACTTAGAGTTTTATGAGTGTCGAGGCATCAATATTACCAGCAGCTCCTTGATTTGTACTAGCTGCGTATATTAATTGATCAAGAGGAACTTGCTCCCTTAAACCTCTTGTTTTTTGTCAATTGCTTCTGTCACACAGTTCGGCGAAATCTTTTGTTGGTCTACCTTTTTTGATATTGTACAGATAGTATATTCTACAGTTAATTTCATAGAACTGTTAAGCCAATGTTCATTTACCTTAAGAAAGTGCCATTTTGCCCTATTGGCAGCCTCCCTTTTTTAAAATAATCCGATTTGAAACGGCTTAACGAACGCATTAATGATATTTGTTTATCTACCGGATATTTCATCATTTTTGTAACTTTACTTTCCATGAAACATAATTTTTCATCTGTTTTCATATTAGAATAATCTTGTTTAAGGTCAAACAGCAACTTTCTTGAAAGATCTTTTGCTGTTATTGAAGTTTCTAAAAGAAAAATGAAGATTTTTCGTTTTAAAAATATCATCATCTTCTGATACCCTTTTTTTATAAAACTGTAAAAAAAAAAAATTGGGGCAAGTTGGGACAAGATTTTATTTTATGACTATAATAAGGAATATCTATATTTTATATTCCAACAAAAAGTTTTGCCCGACAAAGGGCGACAAGCATTCATAAATCACTAAAAATTTAAAAGAACTAGTAAAAATTACACTTATTTTTAAAGATAAAACAATATGGCTATTTTCATAATTATATTATTTTATAACTAAAACTAAATACAGTAATTTAAGCTACATACCTCCCACTTCTATGTCCATAAAGAATTTTATTCAGATCTCCACTGTATGCAACAATAATTGCAATTAAATAATGCGCTTCTCACCACATCGCTGAGAAAAGAGAAATTTGCGATGCACGACAGCTGTGTTCAGACTGATAACGCGACGGGGAGTATTACCGAACATTCGTAAGATATTATTTACCGGAAACACTGACTAATAAGCTATACAAACACATAAGGTATTGCAGTTTTTAACGAAGTTCATTTTTCGACTTTTGTCCAGCTTTTTTTAGAAATACTCCACTGTGCGACGTGGGGAGAAATTATTCCTCGTTTTTCAGCTTCTTCTATCACATCGTCCATTTCTGTTTCATCTGTTTGTGCAATATCTTCCTGTGAAAAACCACCGTGACTGAAACTATTTTTTTTATAACAGTGGGAGGAACAGAGTTTCATGCGCTTCTTAGGAAACACATAGATTCGATAGAAAAAATGGTGTCTGTTTCTCAAAGTACTCGATAAGTTATTTGATTACTTCTATAGCAATGGCGGATCTAAGGGGGTGGGCGAAGGGGCGATCGCCTCCCCCTTGGGCTAATCAAGGGTTAGCAAAACGACATTATGCATCCTCACGGGAAATGACTTGGGGCGAAGCTCGAGCCCGGCGCGACCCGACCCGGGTCGCGCCAGTTTAAATCTACGAGACTCGGCCTGAGTCAGGTCTTCTCTCTTTTAGAGTCGGGCCGTGTCTTGATCTTAAACTTTTTTGCAGATTCTGGTCGGGCCAGGCTTCATTTTCTTCTCCAGGTCGAACCTGACCTGGACATCCTTTTTCCTAGAGGTCTGCACTGGCCAAAATTTTCCTCGTCGGGGCTCGGCCCGGTATAAACGTTAAACGTTCGGTCCATGCCAGCCCGTATGATAAGCATTATTGTTCCGACCGCGACCCGTGGACTCCTATAAATCCCCCCCCCCCCCCCCTCGAGTCCAAGTTGGTCTGGCATCTTACTTATTTGTTATTCTTAAAAATTATATTTATGTTGTATATTTGTTTAGCGAAACCTTTAGAAATTTAATTTGATTTGATAAATTACAGAGATGCATTTTTAAAAATCTACTTTCTTTCTTTGTAGAGCTTTAAAATTATCATTTTCTTTTATCATCCGTTTCTTTCATTCTAAACTGATTTTCTCACTGGATTTTCATTTTAATGCAGTTGTGTAAGTCATACTACTTAGTGACATACATAATTGCCTAAATAGTCATTAATATTATTGTTTTTCTGTATTCATGAATTTCGAATATAATCTCAAAATAAAATATGAGGATAAGTAAGTGTGTTTTATGAATAATTTTAATTGCAAAAGGCAGGCAGGGCTGGAGTCGATTTTGACCGTGCCAATAATTTTTTTTGTGCGTGGATTGGACCTGGGCTTGGTCCTGGAAACTTCAAGCCAGGTAAACATCTGACATATCGAAGCCAGCTTTAATTTTTTTTTTTTTTAATGCTTCTTTCAGCCATCATCCCATAGCTACTGAATATACCGGTTGTCCTAAAATGGACCGATTGATTTTAAAATTCAATACATTGCAAATGGTGACAGCTATTAAAAAAATATTTGCAGGAGGGTTATGTAAGACGTCAGGAATAGGGGTGATTCTGTTCCGAATTTTCCAAAAATTAACCCTCTCGCTGCGCATCCCGCGATTTCCACAGCCAATGTAACAGTAGCATAATTTGCTCAATCCGCAATGTCCGCAGCATCTTTTTTTTTATGGTCTAATTCTATTAAAAAAATCCTGTACAAAGGTGTTGGACATATTTTAACTCTAAAATATATGCAGATTTGAAATGTGCTATGAAATAAATGCGCAATTTTTAAACCTATTTTGATTTTAAAAAATTACGCAGCGAGAGTGTTAAGGATCACGGAGTTAATGCGAATTTTGTCAAAGGACTTCGGAAAAACGCAAAATTCTTCAAATGATAGCGGAAAACACGAATTTTGTCAAAAGATCGCGGAGAAAACGCTTTTTATATCAAATAGCCCCGAAAAAACGCTAAATTTCGCCCAAGGATCGCGAAAACAATGCAAATTTTATCAAAGAATCGCGAATTTCGTTAAAGGATCGCGGAGAAAATGCGAATTCCTTCAAAGAATTGCGGGAAAAAATCGAATTTAGTCAAAGAATCGCTTTAAAAACGCGAATTTCGTCAAAGGATCGCTGAAAAAAACGCGAATTTTGTCGAAGAGTCGAAGAAAAAAAACGCAAATTTTATCAAAGGGTTGCAAAATTACACTAGTTTCATCAAAGGATTGCGGAAGAAACGCAAATTTCGCCAAGGGGTCGAAGAAGTGAGAATTTCATCAAAGAGTTGTGGAAAAAATATACTTTAAAACGCGAATTTCGTCAAAGGATCGTGAAGAAAACGCGATTTTTGTCAAATAGCCGCGAAAAAACGCGAATTTCGTCCAAAGATCACGAAAAGAATTAAAAATTTATCAAAGAATCACGAATTTCGTGAAAGGATCGCGGAAAAAATCGAATTTAGTCAAATAATCGTTTTAAAAACGCGAATTTCGTCAAAGGATCACTGGAAAAAAGCGAATTTTGTCGAAGGGTCGCGGAAAAAAACGCGAATTTTATCAAAGGGCTGCAAAATTACAGCAATTTCGTCAAAGGGTTGCGGAAGAAACGCAAATTTTGTCAAAGGGTCGAAGAAGTGCGAATTTCATCAAAGGATTGTTGAAAAAACGCGAATTTTGTCAAAGGGTTACGCGCATGGGTGTAAGTTTGAAATTTGGCCAAGCCTGAAAATATTTTGAATCCCCCCCCCCCCCCTTCCCCACTGAATGAGCACGTACGCACGCACCGAAGCACCACTTAGACAAAACCCAACACGTCAAACATTATACGCAGTAACATTGAATTATGTTGAAACGAATTAAAAATAATAAGTGCATATGCATGCAAAACATTCATATTCATGGAAACAGTATTTGAAAAGTTTAATTCACAGAGGCTAGAGCTAAAACAATGAAGTTGACATGCTATGACACATAAAATTGGGAAATACTCAAGAATGTGCATGGGCATACTTATAAACAATGTTTTTGTAATTTTAAAAATATCTACCCATAAATGGCATGAAAAAAAAAAAATATTACCTCAAATATCTGCAGATCAATCTTGTTAATTTCTAAGGTAGTTGTCTTTTTCTTTCTTTTTTTTAAATGTTTGATTACATTACACAGTTTGAAAAATATCCTATTCATATACACTTTTAGATTATAGTAAAACTAAGTTCACTACCTTAACAACTAGTAATTAACAATATGCAGTTTAACATATAAATTGCAGAAAAATGGGTATGAAGCAAAAATTTTACAGTTTACTACATGTGGAAGCAACAGTTTAAGAAAAAGTGCTCAATCATTTCAGGAATAAATATCACAATAAATAAAAGTACCTTAAAAGAAAGTTTAAAAAAACTCAAAGAACACTAAAATACAAATTACATTGATGGTAGAAGTATAAATTACAGCAAATGAAATTATTCAAGTTCTATCATATTTTCATTTTATTTCTTCTAGCATTAACAATTTTTTTTTTTTGCATGTTAAATTACTATCAATTTAACAAAATTCACCAGAGTTATAAAAGAAGAAAGTCAATTGGATATCTTCTCTTTATAAAAATAGGAAACATTCATTTGTTTTTCCCCGACCATTTGACGAAATTCACATTTCTATGCGATCCTTTTAATGAAATTCGCGTTTTTTCCACGGTCCTTTGACGAAATTCGCGTTTTTTCCACGGTCCTTTGACGAAATTCGCGTTTTTTCCTCGATCCTTTGACGAAATTTGTGTTTTTTCCTCGATCTTTAGCCGAAATTTGCGTTTTTTCAACGATCTTAAGCCGAAATTTGCGTTTTTTCCTCGACCTTTAGCCGAAATTTGCGTTTTTTCAACGATCTTTGTCCGAAATTTGCGTTTTCTGAACGATCTTTGTCCGAAATTTACGTTTTTTTCTACGAAATTCGCGTATTTTTTACGATCTATCGACGAAATCCGCATATTTTCCCACGATCTTTCGACGAAATCCACGTATTTTACACGATCTTCTGACATAATTCGCATTTTTACACGATCTTCTGACATAATTCGCATTTTCCGCCATCTTTTGACGAAATTCGCGTTTTCTCCGCGATCATTTGACGAAAATCGTGTTTAATCGCGTCTTTTTCGCGATCCTTCCGACGAAAATCGCGTCTTTTTGCGATCTTTCGGCGAAAATTGCGTCTTTTTCGCGATCGTTTGACGGAGATCGCGTCTATTTCGCGATTTTTTGACGGAGACCGCGTCATTTTTGCGATCCTTTGAAGGAAATAACATCTTTCCCGCGATGTTTTGAAGGAAATTGCGTCTTTTTCGCGATCCTTTGACAGAGATAGCATTTTTTCTGGAATCATTTGACGAAAATAGTGGGTTTTTTTGCGATCCTTTGACGAAAATCGAGTCTTTTTAGCGATCCTTTGACAGAAATAGCATTTTTTCTAGAATCATTTGACGAAAATAGTGGGGTTTTTTGCGATCCTTTGACGAAAATCGAGTCTTTTTAACGATCCTTTAACGGAGATAGCGTCTTTTTTGCTATTCTTTGATGGAGACCGTGTCATTTTTGCGATTCTTTGATGGAGATCGCGTCCTTTTTGCGATCCTTTGACAGAGATAGCGTTTTTTTTCTGAGATCATTTGACGAAAATAGTGGGGTTTTTTTTGCGATCCTGTAACGAAAATCGCGTCTTTTTTGTGATCTTTTGACGAAAACCGCGTCTTTTTGCGACCCTTGGACAAAAACCGCGTCTTTTTAGCGATCCTTTGATGGAGATAGCGTCTTTTTCGCTATTTTTTGACGGAGACCGTGTCATTTTGGCGATTCTTTGACGGAGATCGTGTTATTTTCGCGAGTCTTTGACGGAGATAGTCTTTTTCGCGATCCTTTGACAGAAAGTGTTTTTTCCGCGATCCTTAGACTTACCGCGTTGTTTCCGCGGAAAAGTAGATTGTCTGAAATAATATATATATAAGCTAGGATTTTCAGATTGTAATCAAAATTTTAAACGGGTTGGTCAAAAAGTGGAGTTATTTTAAGCTCGAATCTTAAACATTTTGCGCAAATCCTGAAAAATCTAAAAACGGATTTTTTTTTTTTTTTTTTGGTCTGTTTTCGGAGATTTTTCCGTCCTGTTTCCGTCCTCGGGAACTTTCAAAAGCCGGAATTCCGTCCTGTGGCCGGAAAACTTGCACCCATGGGTTGCGGGAAAAAATCGTGAATTTTATCAAAGGGCTGCAAAATTACACTTATTTTGCCAAAGGGTTGCGGAAGAAACGCAAATTTCGTCAAAGGCTCGAAGAAGTGCGAATTTCATCAAAGAGTCGTGGAAAAAATACAGTGGTCTCTTTAGAAAACAGCACACATATATACATCTATGTTTATTATTATAGGTATAGTTTTTAACCTGAAATAATATACTGAATTAACTTTTGAAAAAAACAGGTTAAACCCGAGCTTGCAGGAATCTACACTCAGCCTGAAATCGATCCGAATCGAAAACAACTAACTTGACCTGCAAAAAAAATAATTAGTGCCATGAGTGAATTCCCTCATCTACTCTAACCTTTCAAAAGATTTGCTTTGAACTTCAGATTTTTTTTTACTCAGAATTACCCCTGATCAGGAGTTTTTTTACTGCGATTCTTGATTTTAGTTTAAAATAGCAACGATAGATGGCGCTGGAAGAAATAGGTACCAAATCGGTTCCCGGAGGAGGTAGGCCAGAAATAGGGCCCCAATTCAATAACCATTGTTTGCGGCGACACCTATCGCTGCTATTGTAAAGTAAAATCAAGAATCCCAGTAAAAAATCTCCTGACATCTTACATAACCCTCCTGCAAGTTTTTTAAAATTGTTTTCACAATTTGCAAGTTACTGAATTTTAAAATCAGTCAGTCCATTTTAGGACACCTGGTTTGTTTTTAATAAGTTTCAAATCATTCTTTACTGAATTACAACTGATCTTAGATATAAAGAGAAGAGACAAGCAGTCTTATACCAGTTTACTATTTTTTACATAATCCTGAAGATTAGTATTCCTAATTGGGCGTATCCGTTATGGAGCTTTTTCTGTACATAGTTTTTATCTTCAAAAATGTTTAAGATTTTCTTTTCAAAAATCGACTCAACCAGAATCCTTCTCGTAAGAGTCAAAACCCAATCCGAAACTGACCCAAATCTGAAATAATATAAGTCAATCTGCCCAAACACAACGCGCTAGGCGAAACTAAAAAGTAGAAGTCAACCCGACACGCAGTAGAAAAGTAGAAGGCAACCGGGCCCAAACCCGACCCGCAGCAAAAAAGTAGAAGTTAACCCGACCCACAGCAAAAAGTAGAAGTCAACCGGACCAGCAGCAAAAAAAGAAGTCAACCGGACCCAAACCCGACCCGCAGCAAAAAATAGAAGTCAACTGGACCCAAACCGGACCCGCAGAAAAAAGTAGAAGTAACACGACCCGCAGTGAAAAAATTAGCCCCGACCTGCGCATCAGATTGGAGTTTCCAAATTTCCAAAATCGCCCCCCCCCCCCCCTTGAGGACTCTCCAGATCCGCCCTTGTTCTATAGTGAGTTTTAAAACATTGAATAGTACCTTGGTTGCATGGCTAAAGTTTTGCTGTAGTATTTCGAGGGAGGGAAATACATTTTATTGATTTGAGTCCTTTTACATCTTTGTGGGCTGTACAATTGTCCAACAAAAAGCATATCTTTCTCTTTTGATTTGTAAGTCTTGAGTCTAATTCAAATAACCATTTTGCAAAAATTTCCTTATTTATCCAAGCATTTTTAGTGAATGTGTACTGAACATGTAGTGTCTTTACACACTTAAAGGAACGTACTTTTATGAATTTTCCGATAGCATAGAGAGGTAATTTTTCACTGCCATCCATATTGCAGGCTACCAATACTATGACTCTTTATTATATTTTGCACCGGAACACTTCTCTGCTTTAAAAGTTAATGCAGATGAAGGCTGTGCTTTATTTTAAAAAAGCGCAGTTCATATGCAATGAATATATCGCGGGGTGCATTAATCACTTTTAATAACCGGGCATTATTTAGAGAAAAACAAATCTACACTACCATGATAAACTACAGACTCTACACCACATATCCTTTTGGAGACAATACCATGACTTTCTTTAAATCTTGACAGCCATCCATTTGAGCATTGTAAAATCATCGATACCACGAGACTTTTTCTTATAAAACAGCACCAGTTAAAATGATATTCTGGCTCATAGCTTCTCTTATCATCTTAATAACGTAACTTCAATTTCTTCCTTATTAGCGGTTCTCATTCGTTTTCTTACAGGCTCGAACTGATTGATAGCACATGCCGTTTCAGTTTGTTCTCGATTCATAATAACTGTCAAAAGAGTAGCAGATATCCCGTACTTTGCTGCAATCTCCGATTTTCTTAAAA
This sequence comes from Maratus speciosus, assembly GCA_963932465.1. Taxonomy (NCBI): domain Eukaryota; kingdom Metazoa; phylum Arthropoda; class Arachnida; order Araneae; family Salticidae; genus Maratus; species Maratus speciosus. Next base: position 344,378,247 of record OZ010799.1, on the reverse strand, counting down.
TTCCATCACTAACATCACATAAAATCTTCTGCGTAGTTTCCAAACTAAGAGCTTTTTATCCCACTCATTTTCACAACTAGTCCTCCAATACAACTAGAATTTAATCAATAAAATATTTCTAGCAAAGAACTTTCACATCAAGTGATTAATCATATGCTAGCAACGAAATGAATCTCTCACAAAAGAATTTTAACATCAGCAGAGAAAGAATGCAAGTCTTTTCTCTTCCCCCACGGTCACCACTACAACCACCTCTCTTCATTTACTCAGTTCCAAGAACAATCGCATATCCTCTCTCGTCCAGTTCAGGAAAAGCGATAAACTTGTTTCAACGTGGAAGATCGCCCCAAAGGTCGCAACAAGGAATTATTTTTTATTAGGTGCAATAATTACTTTGTCTTAAACGGGAAAATTTTGTCTTCATGTTCGTATTAAACGATGCAATTATTATTGTTTTCCAAGATAACGTGATGGGGAAACTATTTTCCTTCGTCTTAAGCGAAATTTCGTGTTAAGCGTTTTCGTCTTAACGAGGTTCGACTGTATATATATTTGCATATATACATGCATTAAATACATATATATTTTTGCATGTAAAGACAAAAAAAAAATCTTCATATGGCGCCCCTACGCTTTCTGTTCTGGCGCCCGGGTTGTAGAAGATTGGGGGGGCACATACCCCCCCGGACGCTACCAGGGGCGGATCCAGAGAATCGTTTTGGGGGGGGCGATACCGAATGACATATAATCAACGTAGTCATAACTTCTGTTGCTCAAATCATTAATTGCAGTTAATTATTAAATGAATATGAAATAATTAATGCGATTTGAAAATATTACAGACTCTCGATTATCCGACATCCGATTAACCGAAACACTCGGTTATCCAACACCCTTTTTATACAATCCCGCCCTCTCCTCAAAATATGGTTTATTGTCACTTTTTAGGTCATTAAATTAAAAATGTTATAACAGAATTTATTTATTAAATGTCTTTTTTTTCTTTTTCTTTTTACTCTTGTACTATGGTAATTATTTATCTTATTTTTTGTTCTTTTAGTTATAGTGAACAACATTAATAACACAAGCCTGCCATGATTGTGTTTTTTAACTTTTGATAATTGATTTTGGTGTATTTTTTAGCACTGAATCCGAAAATGACCTTCATTTTTAACCATCACGTCACGATTTTCGCAAATCGTAAGTTTCAAAGTTAAAAAGTAAAAAATAGCGAAAATCTCACAAAGCAATTTGTCAAAGCCTTAACAAAAGAAGGTAAATGTTTTAAATGCATCTGCGACAAATTTTCCAGCCTTATCAGCCACCAAAGTAAAAGAGAATACCGAGATGAACCCCATAGAGAGGATTAAAAGAAAAGAGGGAAACAGAGCATGAGCGGTTCAAAGAAACTTCCACGCATGGAATACAATTATAAAGATTTTAAATACACAATATTTTACATGTTTACCTATAAAAATCCATGTATGAGCAAAAAAATGAATGAATTATTATGAAAAAAAGTTACGTCTATTTTATAGTAGCAGATTTTCGCAATATTTCGACTTCTTAACAGTGGCGTAGCTACATATTCAGCGCCCTGGAGCAAGCAAAGTTTGTGCGCCCTCTTGTCTCTCAAAAAAGTTCTGGGTAATTTTGTTTGGAAGTTACATATATATAATATATATATATATGTATGTGTGTGTAACTAGCTGACCCGCCCGGCGTTGCCCGTTCCCGTTATAATAATGTAAAAAAATCAAGTTTGTATGATTTTATATATTCATAAGTAATTCAAATGAACATAGTTTTAGGGGTGGCCCACTGCCTTCGGCAGCGTCTAGTGTGTTACCGACAAACCTCTTTCAGAACGAAACTGTGGCCTGGGTCCCCCCGCTGCCAAAGGCAGTCTATGCCAGGAGTATTCCGTACGCGACGGAGACAATCGAAAATTGAATGAGTAAACCCCGTAGTAATCGAGCCCATTGAACCCGAGATAAGTATGCGAATCCTGGCGGTGGAACTATAATCTTTAAAACAATCGTAAGCTAAGTTGAATGCATCAATTTCCGTTGAAATAGAGCCCATTACAGCCGAGAAAAGAATGCGCCGTTAATGTTCGAAAATGGTGGTAACAGAAGACTAAGATAAACTTTCACAATGCAGAAAGTAGCTGAATAGTAAGCTAAGCTTAATTATCCTTTTACCGTTGAAATCGGACATATTGAACCCGAGAAAAGAATGCACCATTAATGTTCGAAAATGTTAGTAAATGAAGTCTAAGACAAATTTTCATAATACAGAGCTGAATCGTAAGTAGCTGAATCGTAATCTAGGTTGAATTAACCCATTCCCGTTGAAATCGGCCCCCTAGAATTAGAGGAAAGAATGCACCCCGAAGCAGTGGAAGGTGCTTGTTGCCCCCACCCCCTGTAAATTTAACGAATTACCTTTAACATTAACGTGATATTTAATTTACGGAGGAAATCCCATCCCTCTAAAGTTAACCACTTACCTTTAACAGTAGCGCGAATTTTAATTCACGGCTGTAGTGAGTAAACGTAAGTTGATGCCGTAAAAGAAGATTAATATTAGAAAAAGATGGTAGCTAGAATAAAAGAAATTTTTTAGTGGTTTCTAAAGTAGCCAGAGGACCCTAGAGCTATACTAAAGAAAATTGCAAGACTATAGGATAATTTTTAATGAAACTGCACCAAGGACCCCAAGAAGGCGATTAATATTCAAAATTGGTGGTAGCTGAAGTGTGAGTAAGTTTTTTGTTATTCATGTAGTAGCTGGGGGACCTAAGAAATAGTTAGGAAAAAAATCCTAGTGAATCGGACCATTTTTATAGGGGACCAAAAGGAGCTTATTGATAATTGAGAGCAAGGCCTAAGATAAAAACACGATAAAAGGTCCTAGTACTTAGCGCTTTATATTTTCAATTAGTCGAAATTAAGTATAGGGTATAAGTATTAATCATTAGAAAAAAATTTCAAAGAAATGCTTAAAAAAAGAGCTCTAGAATCCCAATAAAAATATGAAGGTGTTGGCTCGGGGAGACAAGTCCAAGACTCAATTTTGAAGTTATGCAATGAGAATGTAACAGAATTAGTGGGTGAAAAATGCATGGCGCACAAAAAGTTACCCTCGGGGGGCCAGTGTCTGAACTGAAATGTAAAAACGAAAAAAAAAAGCCAAATGGAAAAAGAGCCCTAAAAACGAAGAACGGATTAAAAGGGGCGATTTATTAACAATTTAGGGCACAAAAACTTCAATTGCGGCCTTGTACCAAGCCCCAAGGTTCCAGGGTCTCAACTGGAGTGTAGCTGGGCAAGGGCCCCAAGAAGGCGATTAATTTAAAAATTTGGTGGTAGCTGAAGTCTAAAAAATTTTTATGTTGTTCGCGTAGTAGCTGGATTTCCTATCATGTTGTTACAAGAAAAAGTTAGTGAATCAGACCATTTTTAAGGGAGATATAATAGGAGGTCCAAAAGGAGCCAATTGATAGTTGAGAGCAGGACCCTAATATGGAAACATGTTAAAAGTTTCTAGTACTTAGGGCTTTATATCTCAATAAGTCGAAATTAAGCATAGGGTATTTATTATTCATTCGAATAAAATCTTAAAGAAGCGCGAAAAAAATGGAGGGAATTCTTAAAAAAGGGCACTAAGTGCCCAATAAAAATATGAGGGTGCTGGCCCCGGGAGAGTAGTCCAAGTCTCAATTTTAAAGTTCTGCATTGAGAGGTTGACAATATTAGGGTGTGAAAAATGCATGTCGCAGAAACATTTCAAGGGGTTCAGTGTCTTAAGAGGCTACTTCAGTCAAATGAAAAGACCCGTTCGCTAATGTTAATCCTATGGAAGAAATTTATAACGATACCTTGGTTGCATTTCAATATTTTTAAATGATTTTTTTTTTTTTTTGGATTGGATAGCTGAGATTGATCTGTATGCAGGCCGTTTTTTACTTGTTCGATTTTTATTACAATTTTTTTTTATGAGGATGCTTTCAGTTTCAAAACCGGTTCCGAAAATGAAAGTGTCCTCATTAAAAATATCTGTTAACAAAATAGAAAATGTAAAAAACGGCCTTTATACAGATCGATCTCAGCTATCCAGTGCAAAAAAAATCATTTAAAAATATTGAAATGCAACCGAGATATCGTTATAAATTTCTTCCATAGAATTAGCATTAGCGAACGGGTCTTCTCACTTGACTGAAGTAGCCTCTTAACTGGAATGTAGAAACGGAGAATAATTAGATGGGAAAAGGGCCCCCAAAACGAAGAAGATCGGATAAAAAGAGGCAAGTTCTGAGCAATTCAGGGCATACAAACTGAAAGGCGCTAAGGGGGCGCCGGTCATAAAAAATTAAATATCTGAGCTCCGGTGTATCAGGACCTGTCTTTGGACTACCCTCATCCAAATTTTCAGACTTCTACGTGCAATACATTTCACTAGCCACCACACACAGAGCGAAACTTCCTTTTATTAGTATAGACTAGCTGACCTACCCGGTGTTGCCCGGGCCCGTGATAATATTCTTAAATGAACCTGAAACTTTTAGGATTTTATTTCTTAAGGCTGTTCTTAAATCCAATGGGGCAATTTTATGACATGCATTTTAATTTTTGCTCGAGAACTAGCATGTGTTGTTATTCAGAAACCTTGTAATCGAAAGACGTTTCCGGATTTTTCGTAAACATAATAAATCTTACTGAAAACATTGTCAAAGATGGCGTTTTCAACGGAATTTCCCGACGAAAGCAGAAAAAACAGTCAACGAAGGGGAAAAAATGTCTTGTCCTATATCTTTAACATGATTTTGTCTGAAATACGAGCTCCATGACAGCGTGAAAAATCGGTTTAAAAATTAAAAAAAAAAAACAGTCCTGTTCGAACGTATATACAAAATAGCTGACAGCCGTTCTGATTATCACATTTATAGACAATATTGAAACAGTCCCGTTTTCATATTAAAATGTAATTTTTAACAAAAAAGAATGTTTGAATTACATTTTCTTCGTCGAAAATATTCTTTATAAATACATTTGCACACCAAGCGCAAAAATCAATATAATACACATAAATATAGGGGAAATTACAATCATAGCATTGTACGAATACACGAAGCCTACACATTTCAAACAAATACTTGATAACTGATTTTACAAAAAACTAAATAAAATAAAATATGTATATATATATTTAAAGAGAGGCCGCGCTGTTTGGTACCAGACAGGCTGAGAATTCTTGGGGCAGACCATGTCGCTATTGGTCACACAGAAAATTACAGAACATGAACATTAGGTTTTAAAAGATTTAAATGGTCCCCTGAAGCAAAGAAACTTTCAAGAAAAAAAAATCAATTCTTCTGCCTTGCAAAGAGAAATAAAAATCGTTAATAAAAAATTATTCCAAAAAGCGATTTTTGTTTTAAAAATTATTAAATGATTTAAGACTTTTCATATGTAATGCGTATAGCAAATTTTAAAACTATTAGCTTCGCCTAAGGGAGGGATCAGCTTTACCTGGTTTAGGGCGCACAGACCTGCAGGTCGGTTACCAGGCGGGCCAGTCAGCCTTATTTAATCCTAAAATTATGCGATTAAATAAGGTTTAATGCGGAAAAATACTGTTACCAAAAAGTGGTGTAATTTTGCATAGGCTATAATCAGGCCCTAAGGAACATTGAATTGGGTACTTAACTTTTTCTCTCTTTTTGAAGCTTATCGATTCTGCATTTGATATTTGCAATATTTTAAAAATCTCAAAAACAATACTCACAAAATTTAAGTTGCTGCTTTCCCCCCTCCTCCCGTCTAAATTTTGTCGCAGGGAGCTGATGTGGAATATGTTTAAATCCAGCTCTTATTATTGTTTTGTAATCTGTATTAATTCATGTTCAGTTTCCACAAAACAAACACAAAAAAAACCCTTCAAAATTTTCGTTTTCTTCTGTTTCTTCTGTAAAATGGTCAATAATTTTCTTCAAAACATCAGGTTATTTTTTTCCAAATCGTAAATTACTACTGTTACATCGTACATATAGGTTTCTCAGCGGTGAATTCTTTGGCTACCATTATTTCCGCACAGTAATCATCATGATAAATTTCTAAAACATTTTTAATAGAAATGTACCAGAAAGATTATTTTTTGGAAATAGTGGTAGCCAGTAAAGTGACCTATGAGAGCCCTGTTAAATAACCTTTGATTACTTTGAGATCTGAAAATCTTCGACGGTCGTCTCCAGAAAAGTTACAGAAAATAATCAGGCATGCTAAAACGCTGTTGGAGAAGTTACCTGAGGCTGCAATATGGTATGAATTAAAATTAAAACTTCCTGAATAGAAATCATATCTTTCAACTGTGTATGAAAACATATTTTAAATCGAAATAGTTGAGATTAAACACAAGGTAAAATATCATAGGAATACGCTGATTGTAACAAGATTCATCTATAATGTCTGATTAATAATGAAAAAAAAAAAACAAATATTTTAAGAAATCTTTATTTCGCTTTTTCTAATTTTGCGCCCTTAGGATTCGTGCGCCTGGAGCAGTCTGCTCCAACTGCTCCACGATAGCTACGCCCCTGCTTCTTAAAAATTTGCGATTTGTGAAAAAAAACTGACGTGATGGTGTGGTAAAAAATGAAGGTCATTTTGGGATTCAGCAGTAAAAAATACATAAGAACCAATTATAGAAAGCTGAAAAACATAACTATCACATCCATTTTTTAATATCAGATTTCTGAAAGAGGATAATCTCTGAAAAGGATCCCCTTCAGAAATCTGAAGGGACCTTAACATCCTTGAAAGCCAAAAATGTCATCTAAGTGGTGTGTATACCTCTTCACAGGCGCGGATCCAAGGAAGGGGGGAGATCGCCCTGATCGCCACCCACCCTTTGGATCAAAAAATATAAATTCACCGATTATCGCAAATTTCGACAAATGCTCGACGAAAAGAATCATTTTTGTCAATCGTTCGCAGGTCAAAAAATCGCGCAAAAATGCGCTTTCGTCAAAGGATCGAGCAAAAAGCGCGAATTTCGTTAAAGGATCGCGCAAAAAAGCGAATTTAGTCAAAGGACAACGAAAAAAACGCGAATTTCGTCAAAGGATCGCAGAAAAATGAGAATTTCGTCAAAGGGTCGCAGAAAAAAATGCGAATTTCGTCAAAGGATCGCAGAAAAAAACGCGAATTTAGTCAAAGGATCGCAGAAAAAAACGGGAATTTCGCCAAAGGATCGCAAAAAAACGCGAATTTCGCCAAACAATTACGGAAAAAATGCTAATTTCGAGAAATAATCGCGCAAAAAATATGAATTTCGTCAACAGATCTCGGAAAAAATGCTAATTTCGTCAAAGAACCGCAAAAAAAATACGCGAATTTCGTCAAAGGATAACGAAAAAAACGCGAATTTCGTCAAAGGATCGCAGAAAAAACGCGAATTTCGTCAAAGGATCGCAGAAAAAACGCGAGTTTCGGCAAAAAATCGCAGAAAAAAACGCGAATTTTGCCAAAGGATCTAAAAAACGTGAATTTCGCCAAATAATTAAGGAAAGAACGCTAATTTCGCGGAAAAGCGCGCAAAAATGCGAATTTCGTCAACATCTCGGAAAACATGCGAATTTCGTCAAAGAATTGCAAAAAAATGCGGGAATTTCGCAAAGGACAGCGGAAAAAAACGCACAATTAGCACCAGGGGGAGATTCTCCTAGGCGCGCATCCATGGGGGTTTCTATCGGGGCGCTCGCCCCCCCCCCCCAAGATATAAATCCAACGCTTTTAACGGCAGTTTTCGCGGAACAGACATACAAGCAAACGAAACCAAACACTTTCCGGGTGTCAATAGTAAACCTCACTGAGGTTTCGGCAATTAGTGAACAAAATAGGATTAAGTCCTGTCAAAAGGTTTATGGCGCCATAATTTTTGACACTATGGGTTGAGGTGGGGGATGATGCCACTTCGTGTACCTTTTGTTGAATCTCTACAACAGAAATTGGCAAAGTTATGCGGATCCCTTTAAGCTGTTGAAACTTTCCTTCTTTCAAAGGAGCTGCAATTCTAATTTCTGTATAACGATATTTTTGAGGAGTTCTTTATTGTTTGAGAAAAGAATGGGAATCATAGCAATTTCCAAAGAAAGAAACAAGAAAAAAAGGACCTTTGAAAAATGCAATCATCTTAATGTTTTCTGAAGAAAGCCACTAATATGTAAAAAATGTCCTGTTATTGCCACCCACATTGGTAAATTTCAAGGGGTATTTGATGAATGAACAAAAAAGGATTATGTCCTAATCCTAGTCAGTTAAAAGCTAAAATGCTTATGGTGTGTTGATTTCTTAAAAACCGACTTGGTAAATTTGTTCTTCCCTTCTTTGCCCCGATCGAACCCCCCCTCCACTCCCGTGGATGCGCTCTTAGGGAATCTCCTCCCGGTGCTAATTGGCGAAATTTGCGTATTTTTTTCGCGATTCTTTGAAGAAATTCGTATTTTTTCAAAGGTCTGTTGACGAAATTAGCGTTTTTTGCGCGATTCTTTCGCGAAATTAGCGGTTTTTTTTCAATTTTTTGGTGAAATTTGCGTTTTTTTCTGCAATCCTTTGACGAAATTTGCGTTCCTTTGTGGTCCTTTGACGAAATACGCGATTTTTTAACGAAATTCGCATTTTTTCGCGCTTCTTTGACGAAATTTCGCGATCCTTTGTCGAAATTCGCGTTTTTTCGCGATCCTTTGACGAAATTGGAGTTTTTGCGCGATCCGTTGACGAAATTCGCGTTCCTTTTACCTGCGAACGATTGACGAAATTGATTTTTTTTCAGCGATCATTTTTCGAAATTCGCGATAATTGGTGAATTTATATTATTTTGGGGGGGGCGATCGCCCCGATCGCCCCCCCCGTGGATCCGCGCCTGGACGCTACGCCTATGGTTCCGCCATCGCCGCAGAGCACTGAATTGACTTGACGATGTAATGTTCCGCCATCGCCGCATGAACATAACGTCATTTGGTGTTGATGAAGCGTGTTGTTCGAGGTAGCGTAAGACGGTGTCAAGAGCATTAGGCAAGAGGTGATGAGTCGTCGAAGGTCACTGCCCTTCCCTTCCCACTTTCACTGAACCTGTTCACCACCAGCCGATCAATGCTGTATAGAGCACTAGCAGATGTCCTCGCACTTAATTTACACCTTAACAAGTCAATACGTTGATTATTATCAATGTAATCCGCCTATTCCGAATTCCCGCTAAACCGAACAGTGTTCGGTCCCAATTAGTTCGGAATAGTGGGACTCTACTGTATGATCATTTGCAACCCGCGAACACATATGAAATGAAAATAAATAAGAAGATTTTCAACTGTACAAAGTGATAATTTTCGCTTACATACTATGGAAATTAAAATACGTTATTCAATGAGTTGAAATTCTTGATACTTTTGTATTTATATTTATTATATGTCTGGATCAGAGCCAGGGCCCTCGCTAAAAGGGGGGGGGGGGCGTCCCGTTCGTTCCCCTCTAGTTCGCGAATGCTGTTACACTTTGCAAATTTATTTAAAACTTTAATAAAAACTATAATACACTTTCTATTTCTGATAGACTTGGCAAAAGTTACAAATAATTGGGAATATTATTAAAATGTTTACAAATAAGAACTATATTATATTTTCTAATTGTGCTAACTTGACAAAATTATAAAACTAGTTGACAAACATCGAGAACTATTTATTTTTGCCTCTCAATGAGCTGGTAATTACTGAGATTTGACTTGGCAATTTAAGGTCCTCTCACCTCTCCCCCCCCCCACACACACACAGAGCCCGATTAAGTTGAAGTTGGGCCCAGGGCCTGTTAAAAAGTTGGGCCCTCCCCTACCTCCCCATTCCCGGCGACACTTTCAGAAAAAACGTACGTTTATTTGATCAGTTGACAAAGTTGTTTGGGTGAAAGTTTCAAATTTACAAAAAAAATTTAACTTACAAGAATAATCAAGAAAATGAATTACCGTTCACTTTTTCAAATAAGCATTTGTATAATTCACAAACATCTATGATCCACAGTTTAGGTTGCAGAATAAATGAGTGCGTCTTTTACAAAACTCGCCTTATCCCAAATCATAAAAATTGTGTTTTCCCTAACAGTCTAGTAATCATTTTAAACTATAATTCTGACATTGTAAAATCCTCGTTTATATTGAAACCAATAGACACAGTATGTAGTTTTTGGCATTTTCCCCAAATTTGATTTTCTGGATACGGCAAGATTTGAAAATTATAGGTACTCTCAAATTGAAAAGGACTTTTACAGAAAAATTGGAGGTTTTTTATTACAGAAAAAAAACTTTGTTTTTAAGTCAGGGACCAAAATATAAAATGCAAACAGTGGAAAAACTTAAATTGTGAGAAAATACACATAAATTTGTGGGCCCAGGGCCGAGGCCCGTGCATTAATCAGGCCCTGCACCCCCCCCCCCCCATACACACACACAATAAAGTGTCTTAGCGATGGTTCCGATCAGGGCGTGATTATTTGTGTTGCTTTTGCCACACTTTTATCTATCGATATAAATATAAGAATATTTCATTTTGTTCTATTTATTAATTTTATTTCATTCTTTTATAAATAACAAATCAGCTTTTGACGATTTGAGCCTATCAAAATCAAACTTCAAAACTCGGGCATCGCAATGACTTATAACATCGGAAATATATTGTAAAGGAAAGCAGTGTTTATAATCTTTTAAATCAATCGCGGCGCCGCGATTGATTTAATAAATGTACATTTATAAAATAAATAAAAAGGCACAAAGCACGATGATTTTTTTAAAGTCTATTTCAGATTCATGCGTGGCAAATTCATGATATTAAAAATCCCTGCCGGCTCGGGCCTACAGGCGGAGGTAGATTTCGAAGTTAAGTACTAAATTCACCAACAAAACTTAAATCAAGATTAAAGATAAACCCAGTTCCTTCGCTAAGAATGAGCTCTAGGGAGCTAAACATTTTGTGAAAATTCTAATTTACACACACGCATGTATATGGAATAGGTTTAAAAATGGCTAAATCAAATTCAGAGAACCTCAAAGTGTTAAAATATGTTAATATTTCAATACTCGGGTTTTTATCATGTTTTAATACGTTTCTTCAAACTCAATGACGTTACATATTCACCTGCTGTGGTCCATTATATTTTCAATATGACGCAATATTTTGTTGTTTTTTTTAATTCGTCAAACTATTTATTTCATTTTGAATTTCCATGCAGAAATCTTGCTTTACAAAACTTATGACGTAATATTCAATTTGTTTTCAATTCGTCAAACTATTTATTTCATTTTGAATTTTCATGCAGAAATCTTGCTCTAGAAAACTTATGACGTAATATTCAATTTGTTTTCAATTCGTCAAACTGTTTATCTAATTTAATTTTTCACGTGAAAACACTGCATTAGAAAAGCAATTCTTGTGGTGAGAATTTTATTGCTTTTTTTTAATTGTTGGCAACAGCTATAACGAAAAATATTTATTTTTTCCTGCCATTGTTGTGTAAAAGCTGGTTTTATCAGAATCATGTTAAGACGGTATTCAAAATTTTAAACCTTCCCCATTCCCATTCCCTTGGACCGATTTTGCTCATTTTCAATCCCCGCCGAGAAATTAGCTATCTTAAAGTTGTTGGCGAGTTTGAAGACGTTCCGTGCATAATTGCGACTTTTATCGTGCGGACAAAATTTAGTACATACATACATACATACATATATATATATATATATATATATATATAAACTTTTTAGGTGGGGGTGGTTTTGGGTTCCTGGGGTCATGTAATGAAAAGCTATGAAGGAATTTTTCAAAAGTCGCACCATGGTAACGACTGCAATAGGTAGTATTTCTTACGAAATCTACCTAAAAAGATCATGTGAATAGTTTGCCTCTTTGCGTTGAAGTCGAGGTTAGTTTCGTTTTC